>JAKSZU010000014.1:39128803-40421928 GCA_026018925.1 Tupaia tana | reverse complement strand
GACAAATATATAGAGAGATAAAAACAACATGATTGGCATTCTATTAATTAAGTCACAAAAAGAAACAATTAGGCAAATTTCAGGAAAACCTAAGAAGTAGAAGAGGACAGAATCAGATTAAAATGTAATTAAACACTTCAGACATTTTAGGACAGAGGAAAACAGAATCATCAGGAGACCATGGCTGAATCTTTTTCCTCAGGGTTTCAGAACATTGTACTTCATTTATGTGCTTGCTGCTTAAGGTTAAAAGAGAAAGGCAGTGAAGGTTATGAAACTTTCAGTTGGAATCACCATGCTCGACAGTTCAGTTTTGGAGGACCATAGACACCTGCTCCAGTAAGTCAAGTTAGTATTCAGTAGATTCCAAGGCAGGGTTTTCTGGCTACATCAATGACAACATGTACATGTAATATATTCAGAGCCATCTGTAAGGGCCAAAGGAGTCCATGTAAAATTCTCTACAGACAATACCTACTTGCCCCAACTGAGATCCCATTAATGTGTTGCTTTTAAGGATTTAAGTGCCAGGTCCATTGATGCATGAGCTAATAGCTGGAAGAATTTGGTTGACTGGATTTTTTAAAAATCTCATCCTTCAAAGCCTAATCTAGTACTTTAGACAAACAGCTGACCATCTTGCAAGTCATAACTTGCCTCATCTTCCATTTACCTATTTTCTCTTAAGGAGTTTTAATGATAGTGTTACCTTAAGTTAAGGCCCAAGTTTTACTTAGCTGAAATGGGTTCACAGACTTCCAGTAAACAATAATGGATGATGAGGAGGGCTTCAGAGGACCTATGTCAAGAGTAGATAGCTAGGGTCATTGATGGAAAGGCAAATGGGCCATCCAACCCAGTTCTCTCCCATGGCCTCTTGCCTTATCCTATTATGAGCTTTCAGCTGCCTATTCCAGCTACTGTTGGCTGTAGACAGTGGAAGGGGAAAAGATTTTTATTTTCATTGCCTTTGTTATTTGTTTGTTTTTAAAAGAACTAAACACTGGCTGTTTGGTGACTCTAGCGTGGTAAGAAGTATGTTGATCCTTCCCTGGGAAACGATTTTGATTCACAGGAACTCTGTTTACTACAACCGTTACCTTTTATTTATGTGTGTCAATTGCTGGGCAGCCAACTAGACTGTGGCATATGGATCCCCAAAGGCAAAGGAGAGAGTCTCTAAATGCCGGTTTGCCGCCTTAAAAAGAGTTCATATTTATGATTTCGCTTACCCCACCTTGGGAGTTTAAATGTTGCTATTTTCAAGCTGGGAAAACAATCTCCATTAACAGATTTTGGAAACGCACTCTTTAGTTTTTTTTTAGATACTTACATGGTCCAACTCTCTCTCCAACTTTCTCTAAACAAAAACAAAAACACAAAACCACTCCAAAATGGTCTTGGGGGTTGAATGGGCATACAAAGGGCATTCATTGACCTTAGGATTTTTCCTGAGGGAGGCTCAATGCTAGAATTCAACGACTGCCTGGATTTTGTGACCTTTATTTCTCTGTTCTTCTCTACCTCTCTATTTTAAGGAAATATACAGATAAAAAGTCTCTGCTTAGGCTTAGGCAAGGTAACAATGTTGGTGAAGAAGCAAAAGGGAACTGGACACTGCAGGAGAAGGTACAGGGAACAACTGAAAGGGAAAATAAATGTTGCGGTAAGTTCCCGAATTCCCAACACTGTTTATTTCTCTCAGTCACAGAGTCCAGTTTGGGGTCAGTAGCATGAAGCGTTTAGAGGAAGTGAGAATCCTCATGGAATGAACTCTACAGTGGACAAAGTGGGAGGAGTTCATGTCCTGTATGGTGGGATCATGACCTCCCAATCAGGTCAAACAAGGGATTATTTAAAAAGGGGACTACCTACCTCAAAATGTTCCCATTTCTGGAAGATTCTTTGGATTTCACTCTGATCCCTCATGCTATGATTTTGTTTAAACTCACTGGTACATTGGCTGGGTCTTTTCAAATAGGTTCTTAGTTCTCTGGAGCAGAGATGAAACTTTCTGAGTTTTTAGACTCTTCCATACAACATTTAGTGTGATACCCAGGCAGTGTTGTATTAATAGTTTCAGAAATACTTTTTTTTTTTCCAAGTGAACACTGAATGACTGGATAAAAACTAAATGCAATAACAACTTATTTATCTGTAACTCAGCTACCTGGCAAACTTATTGATCTGGAACATAACAGAAAAGGATCAGAAAGCAAGGGAAGAAAACACATGGGGGTCATTTGGCTGATCATTGTAGTTAATACTTATTTTATTGTAGACTTATTTTGGGCCAGTATTGTACGAAGCACTTTACAAGCTTTATTTCATATAATCCTCACAGTTTTATTTGGTATTATTTTGACTGTTTCAGTTTACAGATAAATAAATAACATGCCTAAGGTTCTCATTCAGCTGTGTGTGACTAAAGATCATGCACATAACCACTGTGTTTTAGTCTTTTTGAGGCAGGGTGCTGAAAGACTTCCTCTGGTGCTCACTTAGGCCATGTTTTCCTCTAGTCAAAGGAGGAAACTTTTAAAAATATTTCCTTTGCCCACAATTGAAACACTTCTGGATTTCCAGTCTCTAAGCTTAAACAGAGCAAAGGCAGCAAATAAGAAAAGTCTCATTATAGGCTATTTTGTAAAATGCTAATTCATGGTTTGGCAGCAAGGAAGGGGCCAAAACAAGTTTTGTTTTTCCTGTTTTTTTTTTTTTTTAAAGATTTTTTGCCATAGTGTGCGTACACACATTGGAGAGAGACAGAGAGAAACAGTGAGCGGGAAAGTGAGAAATCACCTCCCAGAAGGGATGTTCATTCCATAATCCTTTCTCCTCCATTCTTCTAAGATTTTTGGTGCATACGTGCACACACACACAGCATGATTTTCAAGCCTCCAAGGCCGGGACTCTAACTGTGGTTGGCCATCTGGGAGTCCAACACCTTAACCACCACACCACCTGCTACTCCCTCTCTTTTTCTCTTTTTATGTAGTAGAAATGACAGTGTTAAAAGAATAGTAGTCTAGGGCTAGTCTGGTTCTGGCAAATTGCCTTATAATATGTGCCTTCCAGAAGATATGCTGTGTTTTTACTCAACACTATCAATAATAGGGTTATCAAGAAAAGGTTATGTTCAATCTTTTTCTAAACAGAAGTTAAAGGTATGAATTTGATTTAAAATTTTTTAAAAAGAATTATTTATTTATTTAATTCCATTTGTTATTATTACTATTTTAATTTGACCAGACAGAGGCAGAGAGAGAAAGGGAAAGTGAGAAAGCTACCAAGTCTGGGACTCAAACCGTGGCTGGCCATGTGGAAGTCCAGAGCCTTTAACCACTGTGCCACCTAGCCGACCCTGATTTAAAGTTTGTTTTTTAAGAAGAAATATTACAGAAATCAGCAGATAGTGTAATGATTGCGTCACTGGACTCCCATATAGTCAACCATGGCTCGAGCCCCAGACCTGGCAGCTTAAATGTCATGATGAGCTCATGTGCATGTGTGCCCAAAATCCCAAGAGGAGAATGAAGGAGAAGGGATTGCAGTGTGGCCATACCCTCTGAGGGGTGATTTCTTGCTTTCCGTCTCTCTGGCAAGTGCATGTACTATAGCAAAAATCTCTCCAAGACTAGATAAATAATAAATAAATATTCCACTAAATGAAGCCAAGATCTTTGGAAAATCCAGGGTTCTGGATAGCAGAGGGTATAAATATTCTAGATTAGCAGTAGTAGTTTCTAGACATCTAGATTGCATGTATGAAGAAAAATAAGATGGAGGTGAGAGAATATGGGTATGTGGAATGTTAACTTTTCTAAGTAAAAATATTTAAAGAGAACAGCTATCACCTATTGGCATATTTCCTTAATGGAAGTAAAGATATTAGCAGAATTAAACAAAGAGAAAGGACATTACAGAAATATCAATGTGGAGGGGCCAACAGGTGGCATGGTGGTTAAGGCACTGGTTTCCATGGCCAGCCACAGTTTGAGTCCTGGACCTGGTGGCTTGCTTTCTCACTTTCTCTCTCCTTTTGGTCAAATTAAAAATAAGTAAACAAATGAATAAATAAATAAAACTAAATAATACTTTAAAAAAGTCAATGTTGAGTGCTCTGTTCTCTTCCCCAAGGTTCAAGTGGAACTTCTAAGTTCATGTGTCTTGTTCACAGAGAGATATAAGAGGACAAACCTCAGTGATATATGTCTATTATCATTATTGTTTTTATGAGTAAAGATTTTTTGAAAAATCTTTAAATTTGGATTACAACTGATGGGCAAAGTAAGGCTATCATTCAATGACAAAAATGATCATTTTTCCTAATGGTAAATTATAAGGAGGACTATGTTATGTATACATAATCTTGATGAGCCATGAAGGAATCTTTTTAATAAAATAGAAGTTACAAAAATAAATTTTACTGACTTACAATAAATACTTGAATGAATAAATAAAAAGTTAGTTATCTTTTTCTAGAAAAAAATTCTAAAATTAAAAATTTTAAATTAAAGAAGACTAGTTGCAGCTGAAGAATAAGTCTTCAGAAGGTAATGCAGTACTGAACCCACATGGGAAAAGTCACAGGTTTGTGTCCTGGGACCTCCCTGAGATGCTGGGCACATGTCCTTGTGATCCAGTCCAGCTCGGATTGGGAGTGAATCATGAAGTGAGAACTCTGTTTGGGGTTTTTCTATTGAAAGAGGAAAAAAAAAAGTCTTCAGAAAATATCTGGGTATTTTATGTAAATCAGTGATCCTTTATAACTAACTTCTTCCAACTGTGCTAGTCTCCTGCCTGCCTCCCGTGGCCTCAAATTCCCCACTCTCCATTGGAGACTATCTCCTGAGGCAGCTCCAATCTGAGTAAGAATCCTTATTACTGGAGGACTCCCACTCTGACTAGCTATAATTAATTCTAAATTAATATTATCAGTTATCTGAGCCTCCATGTCTTCACCTGTCAAATAGGGTAGTAGAAGTTTTGATTCAGAATTATTGAATGGACTATCAATTTATTTTTTTCCTGTGAACAGTTCAGCTACTACTAGTAGTATTACATTATGATAGTAACAACAAGAGTGTTGTTTTTATTACCATAGAACTGAGTACCTGAATTGGAGTCAAGAAATCAGAACTTAAATCTTAGCCCTTCCACTTATGGTGTGCCACTGACTAAGTCAATAAACTTTTCTAAATATCAGATTCCCATTTGTAACATAGAGATTACAACGTACTTTAGGCCCATGATAGAAGCTCAGTAAATATTTATTGGCTCCAACTTATGCAGGATCAGAGTTAGGGAATAGCAAAGGATGACACAACATATGAATTGAGCCCTGCATTATACCTGGAAATGATTTTAGGGACCCCTTCTCCCAAATAAATAGATAAAAATCCCTGAGATGGTCGTCTTTTCTTACATTTTATTTTCTCTGAAGTTAATTAGGTATTCTTTGTAGATTATTAATTAAGGTTATCTTTACCTACTTTAGAGAAAGTTTAAGTCAGTATAACTAGGACATGGTTTTAGTTTCACAAGCTCCATATGCTGCTAATAAATATATACAAACATATATGTTAAAAGAAGTATTAGAATCATACAAAGAGAGGTAATGGTCTTATTTTATGTACTTGGCCCATCTCCTTTGGAGCACTGATCTTAATACTAGACAACAGTGTTAAAGCATATTGACATACTGGAATGTGCTGAGAGGAGAATGACCAGAATGATGTGGAAAGACGTGGAATCATCGCTTCTGTGGAATCATGTTGTAGGAAGTATGACTTAAGGCAAATATGATAGCTATCTTCAAATATCAAAAGTACTTACAGAATTAAGAGTAGATTTATACTGTGGGGTCCTAACAGAGAGAACTATGACCAATAGGCAAACGTCATGGGACACATTTTGACTCAATATGAAGAAGAAATAAAAAAGCATGGAATAAAATTAGAACTGGCTATCTTATAAAAGAGGAAAACTTTTGAGATGGGAGACATTAAGTCAGAGTCTAAATGGTTATATATCAGGACTTTTGTAGAAGGTACTGCTGCATTGGGTGAGAGACCATAATACTTTGCCATAAACTCACTTTAATAACCATGAATATAGCTGAGCAGCCACTATGTGCCAGCACCATGAGAAGTCCTGGGTATACACCAATGTATAAGAAAGACATAGTCCTTACACTGTGCAATGCTTACAGTGTAATTGAAGAAACAGAAATGTTACATAATATAAATGTTGTATAAATGTTAAGTGGGAAACATCATGAAGTGACAAATGATAGTGGTTGTTAGGGAAGGTGAGTTTGAAGAGGTGACATTTAAGCTGAGATTAGAGGAAGGAGAAGAAGCCAGATCTGGAAAAGGAGGTGAGGGTTAGATAATAAGAGACTGAGGAAAGTCTGTGAGGGTATGGGTTGGAGAGGCTGGCAGGAACTTTGTGGATTTAGGGTTTTATTCTTTGTGTGTGCTTTCTGATTTTATTTGTTTTTCATTTGTCTTTTCCATCTAGTACAACTAGGCTTTTATTCTAAGATTAGAAAGTCTGAGCCGAAGAATAAGACCCTCACTATAGTTTGAATAATGGTTCATTTCTTCCAAAGTTCATGTTTTGAAATTTGATCCACAAAGTAATTGTGGTGGTGGGAGGTGGTGACGCCTTTAAGAGCTGAGGCCTGGTGGACTGTGATTGGACTATGGAAGCATTACTCTCATGAATGGGTTAATGATGTCTCCTGACACCTAGGGAGTCCTAGCCTTTGCAAGAAGAATTTAGTATTCATGAGAGTAGGTTGTCATAAAAGGAAGATGACTGCCCCTAGATCTTTCTCTCTGCATGTGCCCACTATCATCTCTGCTTCTGTCAACCATGTTGTGATGTTGTGGTGTAGCCAGGGTGATGTCAGCCTCATGTCTTTGGACCTTCTAGCTGCCAGAATCATGAGTCAAATAAACCTCTATTCTTTATAAATCACCCAGTCTCAGGTATTTCTGTAAGGAACACAATTGTAGACTAAGACAACCCCTTTTGTATTAGTAAAGTTCACTGGTGGTGGGAGAAGATAATAGTACTGAAGGGAGGCAAGTGGGGAAATGTGGAAGCCATTAGAAGGCTACTGGAGGAGCCCAGACAAGAGTATCATGAGCAGAGTAGGAGATAAGACTATAAATTCAGGATATATTCTGAGATAGAGACAGGATTTTCCAATGGGCTGGCTAAGGGGGGAATGAAGGAAAAAAATTATTTATGTTGATTTCTTCTTAGAGAATGTGGTGAATGGTGGAAGCATTTGTGGAGATGGGAAAGACTAAGAGTTTTGGGAGGAACTCAAGAGCTCACAATAGACATAATAAGTTTAGATGCCTGTGGGATGTTCAAGTGGAGAGACATTATTCCTTCAGGAACATATGAATTTAAAGGTCAAAGGAGATGGTCAATCTAGAGATATAAACTCAAGAGTCTATAATTTAAATAAAAAACAGACCTTCAAGAATTATTGGCAAGCAGGCCAGCAGATGATGTGGTGGTTAAGAAACTTGACTCCCACATAGCTGACTGTGGTATAATCCCTGGACCCAGTGGCCTGAAAAATCACACTAGGCAAATGTGCATGCAAATGTACCCAAAATTCCTGGAGCAGAAGGGTTTGTGGGTATAACCATCCCCCCCTCCCCCCGGGAGATGATTTCTCACTTTCCCTCTCATGTTTCTGTCTCTGGCAAGTGCACACACCTTATGGCAAAACCTTAAAAAAAACTTAAAAAAGACTTATTGGCAAGAATTTTATAAACGAGCCAGACTCTAATGGTTATAACAATTACTTATTTGGTTAAACAAACCTCTAGTGGAACTTTTCTTACACCAAGTCCTGTGCTTGGCACAAGCAAAAAAAGCAAACCTAAAGAAAATGAAAAAGAATCAGGTATGGTTTGACCTTGGCAGAGTTAGAGTCATGTGAAAATTCACAAATTCAGACTGATATTCAGCATAAGGGAGATGATGGGCTGGTCTTCAGAGGCAGGCCTGGAATCACTGACCCAGCGACATGTATAGTATTTAGTTCTCAACAGAGCCAGTGAGCAGGAGGAATTTGGACCAACTTTCAGCCACAGGAGCTGATAGGTCTAGGGGAGTATTCAAATCATCGAATTATTTTGAAAAAGTTTGGGGGGAGGAGGGCTTGGGATTCTGTAAAGACAGTCTCTAGGATGACCTTGCCCACAATAAGTTTCAACATATTCAACCTTGAGTTCAGAAGGAGTGTAATCCTCATACATTGCAAGGAAATTAAAGTTTGGAAAAAGCAGCCAAGGGAGATATCTCAAATGGATTTAATTGGGACTCAAGTTATGAAAGGCTAAGGACTGGGGCTTAAGTCTAAAACAATTGTTCAGATTCCACTATTACCTTCAAAACCTTGACTATAAGCACATGATGGATGATGGATAAAAGAACCCTTGGAGTTCCACCCGGCTTGGAATGATACACTTCGCCTCCTCCTCCAAAGGCAGCTTCAGTTTGGATCAGTCTAGGCTTCTAGGCAGCCGGCTTCCCAGCTGCGTCCCTGGTCCCCTGCAGTGGGCCTCTGCCTGCTTCTATGTGCTTGTTCTTGCCATTCTCATTCACTTTGCTCTGTAGACCTAATTTTTCTGCAATGCTCCCCTCGTTATCCTTGAATTTCCCCTTGAACACTTCATTTCTCATTGACCTCTCCTTTACACTTAGCAGTCAGTTCATTGCATGACCTACTACTGTTCCGTGTGTATTAGTTTAGTCTTCAGCTTGATTATGAGGCCTTTGAAGTAGAGTTGGTGTCCTTGGGTAAACTCTCCAAATAAATACAAGGGTCAATTAAGTGTCAAGCACTATCATAGGTGCATTTTAGGATAAAGAGGGGACAAATACACCACATCCTTTTGGGGATGTATGATTTAGTGTCAGAGGCAGAAAGTTTTTCAATAGTTATGGAAGAGTATCAAATTTTAAAATAAAACGCTATGGAAGCACCCCAAAAAGGAGAGAGGTTTCATTCTAATAGGTAGGAGAGTTCTGTGAAGAAGATTAAGTGAAACCAGAAGGCCAGAGCCTATGGAGTATGCACGTAATAAAGGGAACTTCTGGGATATGAGGTTAGAACAACTGGCTGAGTTCTGAACATTGTTGAATGCTATGCTCTGAAGGCAATGCTTTATCTATGGGCAAAGAGGTATGGAAAGTTTTTTTTTTTTTTGGAGAGGTTTTTGCTATAGGGCGCGTGCGCTCGCCAGACAGACAGAGAGAGACAGAGAGATAGAAAGCAGGAAATCACCCCCCAGGGGGGATGGCCACGCCGCAATCCCTTCTCCTCCATTCTCCTCTCGGGATCTTGGGCACGCACGCACTCGCGCCTGGCGTGAGTTTAAGCCGCCGGGTCCGGGACTCGAACCGCGGTCGACTACGTGGGAGTCCAGCGACATAGCCATTACGCTAAGTCCCGAAAGTTTTTAAGCAAGAAGAGGCCTTAGACCAGCAGCCCATCTAGTATAGAGTGAATGATATATTCAGTAAATATCAACTAGTCAAAAAATATAATGGCTTATATTAAGGAACAGACAAGATAAAAAAAATTCTAACGCTGGATGCTGGGATAATGAAGATAGAGGATCACTTCAAAATAAACAGGGCTTACCTAGAAACATGAGATTAGAAGAGGAATTAGATACATTCTCTGAGATGCCAGAGGGAAGAATTAAATCAGGAAGGCAAACCTGCAGGGAAACAGTTTGGTGTAGGATGGCAGACTCTGAAACTGTGAGAGAGATTGTTGACAGGACAACTCTTAGGAAAAATGTGGAGGGACTTCATAAACCACAGAAAAAGTTAGGATTCAATTAGTTGTTACCAAAAGGCTAGTCCAGGGAACCAGCAGTTAGCGTAATGGCTATGTCGCTGGACTCCCATGTAGTTGACTGCGGTTTGCGTCCCGGACCCGGTGGCTTAAAACTCACGCCGGGCGCGTGTGCGTGCGTGCCCAAGATCCCGAGAGGAGAATGGAGGAGAAGGGATTGCTGCGTGACCATCCCCCCTGGGGGGTGATTTCTCGCTTTCTGTCTCTCTCTCTCTCTCTCTCTCTCTCTCTCTCTCTGTTTGGCGAGCGTACGTGCCCTATAGCGAAAATCTCTCAAAAAAAAAAAAAAAAAAAAAAAGGCTAGTCCAGTGAGCTGGACTAATTTGTGATGGGGTTTTTACTCATTAGTGAAAAATAAGGAAAAATAAGGGCTGTCCCATAGTACATTTTCAAGAAGCTGAACTTTTCCATTTAAAGGACAATCCTTCATGTAAAATCAATTATTTATGTCCTTTTTTAAAAAAAGTTTTAGCATGCTTTTTCTCTTGCTAAATGATGTTTATAAGAGATGATCATTTTTTAAAAAAATTAGTTTTTTGCTATGGGGTATGTGTGCTTGTGAGAGAGAGAAGGGGGAGAGAGAGAGAGAGCATGAAAGTGAGAAATTACCCCCCAGGAGGTATGGTCACACAGTAATGTCTTCTCTCATGATTCTCTCAGGATTTTGGTCATGCATGCACATGTGTCTAGCATGTTTTTCAAAACTCTGGGTCTGGGACTCAAACCATAAATTTGACTATGTGGGATCTAACTTCCTTAACTATCTATCATACCACCACCAGCTGGGCTTGATAAATATATGTGTGTGTGTGTGTGTGTGTGTGTGTGTGTATGTGTATATATATATGTGTGTGTGTATGTATATATATATATATACACACACACATATTCATTCATTCCTCGGTGATATAAAACATTGTTGTGTTCCCAGCCCATCATTTTTAAAATTAAAAATATTTGGCCATTGTACTGATATTTGTATTTCATGGTATCTACAATCTGGGGACCACTGAACTTCTAGGGAAAGAAAGTTAGAAGAGTTCTCCCTTCACCCCTAAGACAGAAGAATGAAGCTATGATGAGTGAAGTTTAAGGACATCTAGGTGGGGCTGTTAAGGGTGGGGATTTCCTTGCACTGAATTAAGTCTGCATAAATGAGAATGGCCCTTCCAACTCTTCCTTCCACAAAGCTTGAGTGTTCAGGGGTCCAGATCTTTCCCCTGTGAAGTAGGTCCTGCCACCTCCTCTGTTTTCTTATACTTCTTCCCTAGTTGAGTAAGCTTCAGTAGTTTCTTCTACATAGGCCTGTGGTGGATGATTAAACCACTTCTGCTGAGGGGTTTGAAGGGAAATCTTCTCTGGGTAGTTTTTTCTGCTCCTGGAAGGCCAATCCAGAGTTATTTAGCAGGTAGTAGGGAACAGAACCTCAGAAAGAAACAAAGCTCATTGGTCCGGCCATGCCCAAGGTGAAGGGTGGTTGAATTTAAGACAAGAACTCAGACTGGGTCTGAGTTCTGGATAGTATTAATTTAATCATTTCCTTTTTGGACAATGATCTCCAAGATCCTTTCTGTCTTTAGTCCAGTCTGTGACATCATTGACTATGTGTATCATTTAAGGTAAATTGGGCAGAAAGCTGAGGGTCTATAGGACTTTGATGACCCAGTAGCTTGGAGTAGTGGGTAAAGTGGGAGAGGTTAAATAATAACCAAGCTGAAGGAAATGAAGAGTTGGGGAGGTTATAACGATAACTTCAATTGCAGTGCAAGCATCTCCAGGTCTTCTTAAGGAATACAGGTAGGGTCAAAATTCCCTTTACCCTTGACCATTTCAGATGGTATTTCTCTCCTGAGTATACTCCAAGTACAGACAGTTCTGTGATCTTAGATGAAATATCGGCAAGGTGTTGAGTCAACTGGAAGACAGAGACTTGATCTTTGGTTTTGGATACTACAAAATAACACAAAGGAATTTTTTTTTAAAGCATGCTCCTGATTTTTCTACTATGGGTGGAGAAAGGATTCTGAAGGCCTCATTTGACTCTCTATGACAAAATTATCTATCAAGTCATATTACTGTGGCCAGGATGACCAGCTGTTCCCAGTTTGTCTGTGACTTTCTTAGTTTTAGTACTAAAAGTCCCACATTCTGGAAATCCCTACAATCTTGGGAAGACCAGCAGTTGAATATCCTAACTATACCTCAGTATTTCCATTTGTAGAATGGGAATAATTTCATGCTCCTTTCCCAGCTACCTGATGTATGAGGATTAAAGGAGGTAACAGATAGGAAGCTCTTAAGATGAATTATAGACAAATGCAGGTGGCTGGATTGGAAGTGTCACTAAAGCCTACTGTGTGTGGGTGCATGCTCTATCTTGCATGGCTTGCCACTTTGTGGAAGCCTAGTCATCTTACAAATGTCTAGTGAATGTTGTTTTATGCAAATCCTTCAATTATGACCCAAGGCAGAATGTCCCAAGCCTTCCTTTCTGGTCCCACTGTACTTGCATGCTCTATAACTGCAAATGCGTCACTCCGTTACCCCTTGCTGCTCCTTCAACTGGATTGAGCTTTCTTGGCAGGAACCTTGTACCCAGCACAATGGCTAACACAGTAGCTGCCTGATAAATGTCTATTGGATGAAGGAATAATTTTAAATTCCCAAGATGTACCAGAGGGATATGTGAAGCTTCACAGGATGCACATGGGTTTTACATGTATGAACATACATTAATACTTACAGTCCTATCATGTTCCTTAGGGTCCTAGGGTTAAGGTCAGATGATACAGTTTAGAAACCTGGATGAGAACCTGAAATCTGGCTCTTCCAGAAGGAATTCCACAGACAGAAAGCATTTCTAAGGTGCATCTGACCCCAGCCCACCCCACACTGTGAGAAGCAGGGTCAACGTTTCATCTGCAGCACATAGTAAACCTCATCTAGTCCTGTAATGCAGAGCCGTTTGTCAGCAGCAGCAGGCACACAGGTCTGTGTCAGGAGCCTTGGATATACTTGACAAAAGATAACAGAGGGAATGAATAAGGGTCTCCTCACAATTCATGGAGGGAGTGGAAATACCATTCAGGACAGAGCCAGCCCACTGGCCTCATCTCAGCCACCTCTAGTTCACAATGAAACTTGGAAGAAAAGCTGGGCCAGTTCTAAAGATTGGCCACAAAAGGCAGATGTCCATGTGAATAGGATGCTGGGCAGGTTGGCAGGACCATTATCTTCTCTTAGACTTTAGAATACACAGGGTCATAATCCTGAAGAATTAGCTCCTCCAGTGATAGAGAATGGCTCCTAAGGACCAGAAGAAAACTCTGATGGCCCAGGTCTTCCACCCTGAGCCTGAACCTGTCTCCAGCTGCTCTCCCTTCTTCCTCTTCCTTCCCACTACCATATGCTGTCCCTCATCTCTTGCTTCAACATCTCCGCTTGCATTTATCTTTTATAATGGGATTCCGAGAGAGATTGTTTGAGGAAAATGATTCCCTGCAGAAAACAACAGCAATAGCAAAGATGGAAAAGAAAAAAAAAAAAAAAAAAAAAAAAAGAAGAATGAATTACCCTCCCTTTCACTCCTGGAGTGTATGCTTATGGTGGTTTTGTTTTGTTTTTGTTTTTGCTATTAGGGCATGTGTGCTTGTTGGAGAGAGAGAGAGAGACAGACAGACAGACAGAAAGTGAGAAGTCATCCCCCAGGGAAAGGGCCATGCCACAATCCCTTCTCCTCCATTCTCCTCTCAGGATCTTTGGCACACGTGCACACATGCCCCACGTAAATTGTAAGCTGGGACTCAAAAGGGTCAACTAGGTGGGAGTCCAGCAACATAACGCTTATGCTGCCTGCTGGTCCATATTAGTGTTAGCTGTGACCAGGTTTTTAATGTTTTTTTTTTTTTTTTTTTCCCCTAGCATTCCTCCAAAGGAATAAATTTTATTTCCATGGGAATGGAGAATATGATTAAGAGTTCATTGTGCTCATTTTCTGCTAGACTAACAGAGGATGAATAACACATATAATAAATTTCCCTCCCAGACTTCCTTTTGTTAAATCCCTGCTGGCTTACTACCTGAAGGAAGGCTGTCCTGTTGGTTAGGGACTCACTTGAGCCTTTGCCCCTGCTCTCCAAGGAAGAGGCTGGTTAGATTGGATTGTAGCCATGATCTTAGCCTATGGGGCTATTCATAAAATGTTAACTGCAACAGGTGGCCTAGAATTTCTCTGCAGGGGCTAAATGCAGGGCTACACTTGGCCCCTTCCTTTCTGCCTGCCCTGAGACCAGACTTTGGAAGGCGATGGGAGCTTTCTACCTTCAGGCATGTGGATGATGCAGTGTGGCAATTAGCTGAACATTTGGGATGCTGAGGGCAAAAGGCAATAAAACCGCACATTCGAGCATTTCTGGCTATTGGCATCCTGAAGTTTTCACCTCATCTCAGTGAAAGAATCTGAGTGCGGTTGAGACCAAAGAAGGCAACCACCAATAATTTGGGTCAGATACTCAAACAAAGTAGGTGGTTAAATGCAGAGGGAAGCAGAAAGGGAAAAGAGATGTGGGGAGAAAGAAGAGAAGCATATTCCAGAATTCCTCATGCACCATGAACTCTTCATAAGTGATTCCTTTTATTCTTAAGACAATCCTGTGAAGGTTAGAGCAAGGTCACTCTTGGAAGATGAGAAGACTGAGTTGCAGAGAGAAATTAAATAATGATAGTGAACACTCCTTAGTCACTTTACCACATGCCAGGCACTGTGCTAACCACTTTGTATGAGCTTGTCTAATCACTTAACAGCCACCAAAATAAACATGAATGGTACCTCCAGTTTTTACATTTGGGGAAACTAAAGCTTAGGGAAGTGGAGTACCTAGTCCAAGAGACTTTTGTTATAACCGGCAGACCTGGGATTCATACTCAGTCCTGACTTTGGGCACTGCTGTGGCTTGCTACTTTCCTGAGATCCCAGGGGTTGTAAATGTGGGAGGCAGGGTTTGAATTCAGGTTTGATCTACTGATACATCACAGCACACTTGCTTCCAAACCTATAAGCCCCAGGTGGCAGAGCCAGGATGGTTATAATGGGATTCCAACCCATCTCCCTCCTGTCCTACCTTTGTATTAAAGCATCTGCCCTCCTAGAAGTGGCAAAAGACCTAGCAAGTCTGAAATAAAGTTGCTGACGAGAGGGAGGGAGGTAGAGAGCGAGCGAGAAGGATGCTATTTTTGACAGAAACTGCCTCTTAACAGACAGCAGCATACAATTTGTATACCCGCGGGAGGAAGCAGTGCTTCGGTGTGCAAATCCCAGCCTGTGCTGGGCAGCTGTCTGTGCCCATGTAGAGGCCATTCATTTCCCATCTTGTTCTTTCCCAAATCCATCCTTGCTACCTCAGTCTCTCCACCTTCCTCCTCTGCCCATTTTCTTAACATGTTGCTGTGCTGTTTATGAGCATCTCAACCAGACATAATAAAAATGCAACCCTATCAAGAGTCAATGCGTGATTATCTCTGCGCTCTCGCCAGTATCCTCCAAACTAAATCTGCACCTGGAAGTCCAGTCAGGCCTAGTTCTTCAAGAAGTGCTTGGGTTGTGGAGGTTAACTCAGTGTCTCAAGTCCTCTATTTTTTTTAAAGAGATTTTTGCTATAGGGTGTATGTTCTTGCCAGAAAGACAGAGAGAGACAGAGACAGAAAGAGAAATTACCCCCTCCACCCAGGGAGGATGGTCATGCTGCAATCTCTTCTACTCCATTCTCCTCTGGGGATATTGGGCATGCATGTACATGCGCCTGGTGTGAGTTTTTTTTTGTTTTTTGTTTTTTTCTTTTTTTTGGAGAGGTTTTTGCTATAGGGCGCGTGCGCTCGCCAGAGAGACAGAGAGAGACAGAGAGATAGAAAGCAGGAAATCACCCCCCCAGGGGGGATGGCCACGCCGCAATCCCTTCTCCTTCATTCTCCTCTCGGGATCTTGGGCACGCACGCACACGCGCCCAGCGTGAGTTTAAGCCGCCGGGTCCGGGACTCGAACCGCGGTCGACTACGTGGGAGTCCAGTGACATAGCCATTACGCTAACTGCTGGTCCCCGCCTGGTGTGAGTTTTAAGCTGCCAGACCTGAAACTCAAACCATGGTCAACTACGTGGGAGTCCAGCAATGTAACTAACCATTATGCCACCTGCTGGTCCCAATGTCCACTTATTTAAGGGTATCATCTTTTAAGGCAGTACTGGGTGCCTCCATTAACACAGAGATGGGGTTTTGGAGTCAGGGTTCAGACTTAAGCTCTGTTCTATCCATCACTTTGAGACCCTACAAAAAGTATTGCCTCTTTGGATCTTAGTTTCCTAACTCATGACCAGGAAACTATAACTCAAAAGGTGAGGGGAAGACTGATGCCTGAACATTCACAGAGCTGACTGCATTGCCCAGTGCACAGTAGCCATGAAATGCACATGCGTGTCCCCTTTCCTACACTCCACATTACAGTACAATCAGTCTAAAATGAGCTGCATTTCACTGTTGAAAGGAATCAAAAGCATATGGAGTGGTGGGATCATAAACATCTTGAGGGTTGTTTTTGGTTCCATTTGTCATGGGCGAGTAGGGAAACCTTAGTGTATATGAGATGTGACCATTTCTGGTGTTAGGTGTCGGGCAAGACATCAGCCTGGAATGAGCCCTGAGGACACCTGTGACCCACAAATGCAGATGGTGCAGAACAGAGGCAAGGATTCCCTAGGGAATTCAAGCAGCGCTAACAGCAAGTCACTTCCCTTTGTGGAATCTGCTTTCTTATTTATGTAATGGTTGGGGGGGACTAAACACTAGTTTGTATGTGCATGTGCACACGTGTGCACGTGTGGGCATGTGTGCGTGTATGATTGCTTAGAAAATAAATATCATTTATTAATACTATCATTCTCCCCTCATAATTCCCCTCCTTACATCCTTGAGAAAGCATTCTTGCCTAATGGTTGAGAAGTGGTCTTGAAATCAGGCTGCCCAAGTTGAAAATCCACTTTTCCCATTTCTGTACCAGGTAATCCTAGGCAAATTCTGTATCCTCTCTATGCCTCAGTTTTCCAAACTAAACAATGAGGATGAAAACAATAGTACTTTCTTAGGGCTATTGCTAGGCTTAAGTGAGGTAGTACACATCAAATCTTTCTTAAAAGTAGCTGGGATGGGTCAGTGCCTGATAATTGTCAAGAATAAATCTTATCAGCAGTGCCACTAAAATGCTAAATCAAGCCCATGCCACCCCAAGCCTGGACTTTGCACCTGTCCCCTAAGAAGCTTTCTCGGTATTGTCTGTAATCTGTTCCACTGTCATGCCTGAAATGCTTCTGTACTGATGCAGCTCTCCTTTGTCAAACCTCCAGTCTCTATTAGACACACATACACTCACTCTCTCTCTCTCTCTCTCTCTCTCTCTGCCTCCTTTCTTTTCTCCCTCCTTCCCAACCTCTCGCCCTTTCTCTCTCTCTCTCTTTTTATCCACCAATTCCCGGCCTCTCTCCCTTTCTCTCCAGCTCTTCTCAGGATGCAGGCAAATCCAGCCTCTCCACTCAGAGAGCTTTGTGTCTGATCAGGCCCAGGCTGGGTCAAAGGGTTCATGGGGTTACCATGACAACGAGCATCCCTGGCTACCCATCAGGAGGCAAGGGCCAATTGAAAGGGACTGTCAGTTCCCTGGGACATACTGTATTTATCCCCATCAGCAGGTCCTCCGCCAGTACTATACTATGAAAGGAGAGGCTGTTACTTGTCAGGGTGGGAGGGAGGGAGAAAAAGGAATATTAGCACTTTAGCATTTTATTTACTTTTTAGCATGTTCTCTGTGGGGGAGGACCACAAATTGTTCTCAGAGAGAGATATTTTATTTTTAATACAGCTAGTGTGTGTATGTGGGGGGGGTGAAGGTGGGGCTTATATATATTTCTGATGAACACAGTTGGTTTTATAAAGAACAAAAAGTTATTTGGCTCGAAAGTGACTTTTGGGTAGGACTAATGGGAGGAGGAAAAGGGTGGAAAATGAACATTAAAGAATATCCTGTAACAGGCACTTTGTTGCTCATAAAAATCATCAAAACAACTGCACAAAATTATTTCAATTTTACAGCTAAGGAAACAGAGGCTTATAAAGTTATAGTGATGAACCCGGTGAGGTCAGACTGCTGGGAAAGTAGCAGGCCTTCTACCTGAATTGAGGTGCTTTCCACACCATCCATGCAGCTTCCTGAACATCCTATGTATTTCCTCCTCCCTAACAGCCATCTCCTCATGTTTCTCCTCCTCGGGTCACCTGCCATCTGAGCTCCCTGACCTTCTCCAGTCCTTTTTCCTAGCATGAACTGCTATCTACTTGGAATAGCACTGCCTGGAGGACTTGTTCAAATAGCCTTTTCCTGGATCCTCAGAATTAGAAATCTCAGGATTTAGAGTCTGGGAAGGGGCATTTCAAACTGGTATCCCTAGATAATTTTGATACACATTGAAGTTGGGGAATCATCCTTGACAGCGATAAGTGCAACACCGCACAAAATAGCACCTGCTTATTTCTGTTCACCAAATGTTTTCTGGAAAAATGTGATTCTCGGAAAGAGGGAGGCTCTGTGGTCTTCTCTTACATTCAACTCAGTGTTAGGCAAAGAGAGGGTGTTCAGAGAAGGCCCACTGAACCAACCTGAAGCTATAGCTATGTTTCATGGTGCCAGTACGGGTGTGGACAATACAGGAGACTCGACCCTTGGCAGTGAGAACTCTACCCATAAACTTTGTGATCTCCTTTCCTGAGTCATAGCCTTAGTGTGGTTCCTTTCTTTAGTGAGATGCCAATACTGACAAGTTGTTCTTGGTCAATATTTTCCAGTATGGAGTTGTGTGAAGGAGGAAAAGTATATTCGATGTGAATATCTGGTGAGACTAAAATATTGATGAACAATCTCAAGCTTATGTGGAAAAAAACAGATACAGATATGGTCAATGCAGGAGGAGTGGGAAAGAATGATAGTAGCCTTCATCTTTCTTGTTGGGGTTCCAAGAAGCCTGGCTCCCTCTCAGCTATGCCTTTCTTAACCTTCTAGGCATTCCAGAAGTAAGACTGAGGTGGTGGCAAGTATTCTGTTTGGGAGGTAAACCCCTTATCTTCCCATTTCTGTCCTTGCTAGACTCAGTTCCTGACTTGGGAGGTGATGGGTGGGAGCACACATGTCCAGAAAGCTTTACATAGCAGACTTCTTCCCCAAACTTCCAAGCCTTAATGTGAAGGCTAAAACTGTGGGTAAAAACCAAGTCCTCCACTTCTCCCAAGTGGCCTGTCCCATTAGGACCTGTGATCATGTTCATGACTTCCTACCAGGATGACGGCAATAGCTTTCCAAATGACTTCCTTGACCGTAAACCTCCTCTCTCTGTTTCACACTGCAAACTACTACCAGGGTATTCTTGGGGAGCCTGTCTGGTCAAGATCTCCTCATCGGTGGTCCTCAATGACCCCTGTGGACATCTAATCAAAACTGCAGAGACATTTGAAATGCTCCACAAAGTGACCACAACCAATCACTCCAACTTTTTAGTGACATCTCTTGCTAAAGTGAGTTCCTTATTGTTTTTCAAACAAACTTTATCTTTTCCCATTGTTGCAATAGTTTACTCTGTGATTGCAATTTGGAGTACCATCTCTCCACATCTCATCTATCATGATGCTCAAACCTATCTCAGATGTTACCTCTGCTGCCAAACCTTGGCAAATCTTCCCATTTAAGCATTTGCTTTCTTCTTTTGAGTGTTTCTGACTCTCGTACGGCATTGGTAGAATAACAGGTATTTACCTAACCCTGCTCAGGAGAGGTTCCTGATTATGCATGTATGGGGGCTGGGACTGTGGCTCTCTCACCACCATTCTCTGCAGTGTTATGTGCAGTGCTTTGTGGGGCAAAGGTATTTGGAAACCCTCTGTGAAACTGAGTGAAAAGCATAGGGAGTGGATCTCAGAACTTCCTGGGTAACCATTACCCATAAAGCTACAGGATGAAGGTGTACTGTGTTCCTATCCCCTTGGCCCACACGTCTGGCATGGACAAGACACGTGACAGAAGACACACACATTATGATCACAGACCAGAGATGACTCCATGTAACCATGGTCACAGTTAAAGACCAGACTTTGACCAATGTCTTGCTTAGGGTATAATGCTTAGAAAATCTATTAAACTCTGGTAAATGGTTTATGAAGGAGAATCATTAACTGAGATTTTAACTGAGGCCAGATCTGGTGTGGATTCCTTCTTGAGTTGATAAGAAAGGGGCCGTGCTTCTTTACTAAGGAAATTTGAATGCATTTCTAACTGAAGGGAGTATTGATCATAATAAAGGAAAGAGACTTCAATTTAGCCAGCAGACACATTTAGTTGGCAAAAAGAGGGCCAATAGATCATCATTAGTGGATTTACCAATTGCTTTTTCCTAGTGCCTGGCATTGGTTGTGTAGGTCTTTATCTACAACCTAAGGGCTTCTGAAACATAACTTAGCCCCTCACCAACCCCAAACATGCAGTGACAGCCAACAAACAGCATCTGTTTCAAAGAAACACCACCTGTCCAAATGGAAAATCAAGCACTGAACCACCTTGCCTCATCAGAGTATTTGTTTCCAGAGTAAAAGAGACAAAAATCGCATTCTGTCACTAACACAGCCTTTTAACACTCTGTGGGGACCATGGCCCATCTTCTGCCAAGCAGACTTGGCAAGTTTCAGAGAAACATTTGGACCTTACATATCCGCGCTCTCATCTTCAGTGGCAGAGCTGGCTAATGTGCCTTGGAAGAACCTGGAGCTTGTTCAGGACAGGCTGGAAGGGAGTGAATGCTCTTCAGGAGCGGTAAGGTCTGGCTTTATGGAGAGCAAGTGCTGGAGAAGGACTGCCAAGAAGATCTTGTCTTGATGAAAGCATGGGAATTAAGCCCAGAGAACAGCTGCCTGTGAGAGTTGCAAAAGTCTCACCTTTTATAGGGCAGAACAATACCTGGAGTGTACTAAAGCACCTTTCTGTAGCAAAAACACTTCCAAAATTTGCAGGCCTGTGAATGGCTGAGCAGTCTTTAAAAAAGTATTTTCAATCACTCAAAAGATTTTGGCAACAACTGATTTCTTCTACCAGATTATCTTTAAGTACATGTCAACCTCTTTCCATGAGTCCATAGGAAACACAGACTGTTCCTCTACTCTTTTCATTTTCTACCTCCTTCATGCAGGGCAGTTTATTGGAATCCCATCAGTGGATCTCAGATTGCTGGAGCAGGTGCATGTGTCTATGGCATTTGGCTTGTCATGGCTCTTTGGTATTTGACCATGTTTTAGTGAAATCGCACTATTTTGGGGCATATGAGACAGGTGTGTGTGTGTGTGTGTGTGTGTGTGTGTGTGTGTGTGTTTGTATGTGCTTACTCATATTTTCTGTAACCGTGTTTCATGGGACCTCTACATTAAGGTTGTAAAATTTCTTTTAATGTCATATTAGAAGCAGATTCCCATAGAGAGCAAAGGGATTTTCCCGAAAACCCCAAGACTTCTTAGGATGGGTAATTTTTTTTTTCTGTTTTTGAGTCAAAGCAATGATGGTTCCATGGCTATAATTGAGTTTGCTACTGGAGAGGAAGGAACAGTATGAGGGGGCTGGGAGCATGTGGCTATGTGGATGTTCTTGACTTGCAGTTTAGCTATCAATGAACTACATTCAAAACATAGTTCTTTTCATTTTTCTCTTCCTTTCTTGAAATTAATAAATGGTTTACTATGTATTTTACAGAGACTTCAGGAAAAGAAGTAGGTTTTTTTTTTTTTTTTTTTTGAGAGGTTTTTGCGATAGGGTGTCTGCGCTCGCCAGAAAGACAGAGACAGAAAGCAAGAAATCCCCCGCCACCCCCTCCCCGGGGGAATGGCCACACTGCAATCCCTTCTCCTCCATTTTCCTCTTGGGATCTTGGGCATGCATGTGCACACACCCACCATGAGTTTAAGCCACCAGGTCCAAAACTCGAACCGCAGTTGACTACATGGGAGTCCAGTGACATAGCCATTACGCCAACTGCTGGTCCCAAGAATTAGTTTTTAAAATTATTATGGAGTTGAATTGTTTTCAGCACCTATCCCAGAAAGAATCTTTGGTATACAAAATCCATAAAAGCAATGTTACAGTTACTACTCAAAGGAATGGTGCTCGGTGTGTTGAAAAAGGGTGTCCATTGTCACCATTTGCCTTCATAGTGGCAAACTATTTTTCTCTAGGCTCCAAAAGTTTACTTTTAACTCCTAAGTTGATGGTTATTTGGCCTATAGGAATAGGTGCGGAGAACCTGGCTTAAGTCCAGTCTCCCGTCTTTTTTTTTATTGGAGAGGTTTTTGCTATAGGGTGCGTGTGTTCTCCAGAAAGACAAAGAGAAACAGAGAGACAGAAAGCGAGAAATCACTCCCCAGGGTCGATGGCCATGCTGCAATCCCTTCTCCTCCATTCTCCTCTCGGGATCTTGGGCACACACACGTCCCCAGCGTGAGTTTAAGCCACAGGGTCTGGGACTAGAACCATAGTCAGCTACATGGGAGTTCAGCGACATAGCCATTACTCTAACTGCTGGTCTCCAGTCTCCTGTCTTTAGTGGCACCGTCAGTCATAAAGCCCAGAATAGCTTTAGAGTAAGTAACAGCCTGGGTTTGAAATCTGACTGTCTCCTTTTGAGCTGTGTCAACCTGGTCAGGTAACTTCATTCTCTCTATTTCCTTTTTTGTAAAGTGGGGATTGTGGTACTTTACAGGGATATTCCAAACCTTGTATGAAATAATACACATAACACAGTATGTGGCATTTAGTAGGCACTCAGCAATGGCAATTGTTGTAGATGAAAGTCACTTAGGCACTCACTCAGTGAGGGCTATTATTATAGAAAAATGTCATTTGCCTGCCAGATGACCTGAATTATTGGTTCATGTCACTCGAACATCTGTATTATCTGAGTTATCACCTTGTTCCAGGTATCTATATGTGGGATGCGGTGGTGTGGTACTCTATTGACTGGACAAATTATGTCATGTCTCTGTGCCTTATTTCTTAACTTTACATCAAATGATATATTAATATTTAGACCAGCTGATATCCCTGCTGCACAAAACCTTCAGTAAATTGTAATACTGCAGTATAATTAACGTTTCTAGACTTAAAGGAACTCGTCCTCCACTTCGAGTTTTTCTAGGGTGATCTATAAGTTTGAGATAAAAATATTTTTTTTGCCAAACACTACCATGTGCATCCCCTCTGAATTTTGCTTGAATCTGTATAGTGAATCTTTTCATTTCTTCTGGGGGCAAAAATGTATGATTGATAAATACCAGGTCATTTGATTTCTTTTCATTAGATCACATTCAATTATATCTATACTCCTCTAGTCTCTTTATTTGCCCAATTTTAAGACAATTAAAATTCTTCATTGTATTTTCATTGCTTTTGGATTAAAGATAAAAATTGTTCATAAAATCCTTACTAAACCTAATTATCCCACCTGAGCCTAACCTTTTCTTCTCTTTATTGCTCATGTCCCAAGAACATTTAGCTTCTTTTAGGTCATTGACTGTGCCATAATTTCTTGCCTTAGAGTCGTTGCACAGGCTCTCACTTCTGCCTGGGCTACTATTTCTTCCCTAACCCTCTTTTTACTTAGTTGATGCCCATTATCTGTCATATCTCAGCTTGAAATAAGCTTCTTTGGAGAAGTCACCCCAGCCACACCTCAGTCATCCTCCAGAGCACATTGAAACTTTTTATACCTGGGCAACTTGAAATCTTCTTTATTGTTCTGAAGTGTTTACTGAACAGCCGTTGATTTTCATCTGTTTATTCTACTTGAAATTGAATTTTCAGATTTCCTGATTTATATTTTTTATAGATTGTGGACAATTCTTACATTTCCACTACTCCATCCTCTCTTGTCTCTATCTGAAAACTGTAACAGATGGAAGTTTTTTCTTTCTTTCATGTCTCTTAACCTCTTTGTTAATATTTTCTCTTTTTATGGCTCTGTGTGATAAGCTGGGGAATTTTCTTTAACTTTTACCTTCACTACAGTAATTCTCCATTTGACTTTGTCTAATTTGCTGTTTGACCCTTCCATGGAATTTTTTTTTTCTTGGAGAGGTTTTTGCTATAGGGTGCATGCACTCACCAGAAAGACAGAAACAGAGAGACAGAAAAGGAGAAATCAGTGCCCCCTCCTCTGGGAGAATGGCCATACTGCAATCCCTTCTCCTCAATTCTCCTCTCAGGATCTTGGGCACACACACACGTGTCCAGTGTGAGTTTAAGCCACCAGGTCTAGGACTCGAACTGCGGTTGGCTACATGGAAGTCCAGTGACATAGCCATTATGCCAACTGCTGGTCCTGTCCATGGAAATTTTATAACAATAATTTTTTATTTCTGTATGTTATAATCACTTTTTTTTTTTTTTTTTTTTTGGAGAGGTTTTTCGCTATGTGGCGCGTGCACTCGCCAGACAGACAGAGAGAGACATAGAGACAGAAAGCGAGAAATATGGTCACGCCGCAATCCCTTCTCCTCCATTCTCCTCTCGGGATCTTGGGCACGCACGCACACGCGCCCGGCGTGAGTTGTAAGCCACCGGGTCCGAGACGCGAACCACGGTCGACTACGTGGGAGTCCAGCGACATAGCCATTACGCTAACTGCTGGTTCCCATAATCTGTATTTTTTTCAAATATGTATAATATAGAACCTATGTTATGGCACTCTAAGATAGTACTCTAATATAGTATTTTTTATTTTAAAATGTTTTTAATTACTTTTATGTCTTTAGTAGTATTGCTAGTGCTTGCTTATGTAGATTGTTACATAATTTATAACTTTGTCCTGCTTAGTATAGTCTCAGGATAATTAGCTTATGCTTTTTACTCTAATTTTATTTTATTTTTTCCTTTTTGGCCCTAGGGATTTCCTAACTTGTATTTAAAAGACTATAAATTATCCCATAAATCTATTATAGGTGCTTTATAGCAAGAATCTTATCCTTCCATTTCTCCCTCTCCTCTAGGTCCTCATTAATAGAATATTCTAGTATCTGTCATAACTGTAATCAAACAACAATCATCTCTGTTACTAATAACCTATTTGTTAATGATAATAAAATAAAATTTAGTATGTATCTTGTGTCCCGTGCAAGATGGTAGTTCTGTGGGGAGAAGGACTATGCCCGTCTTGTCTAAAACTGTGGTCCCAGCTATGAATCCAGTGCCTTGAAAATGTTAGCACTCAATATTATTGAAATGAATGAAGGAAAGGCAGAGGCACCCTTGATATTGTGTTAAGAACCCTCTCCACCCTTTGGCCAACTTTATTAACCCCCTTCGCCCTTTCTGAAACACCATTCTTTCCTAAAATGATTTGATTCTGCTATAATTGACATAGTCTCATAGGTGACTTCACCCTGTCCCGTTTTTGATGACCTTCTACATATGTGATTCCATACGAACTCAGAACTAATTCATAATTTGGAAGGACTGAGATAATTATTCCCCCTTTACAGATAAGGAAACTGAAAGCCAGGGAGATGATATGCCTTACTTTCTGTTAGATAGTTAGTAGTAAATCTGAGAATTAAATCTAATACTTCTGGCTCTACAGTTCTGCAGGACTCTTCCTTAGATACTTAGAACAACTATCAGAACTTCTTTGTGTGGAAGTAAAGTCCATTTTGTTTCTTTACTGAACTATGTATACTTTGCTAAAGAAATCAGTGTTTAGGTAAGAATAGGAGCTGCCATTCGTTTGGTGCTATTCATTGGGAGCTATTCCGATTTCCATAGCCAGAGTCTCAGGATTCAAACTACACGATTTTTCATTTGGACACGTGTCTATGTTTCTTTTGAGACAAACATTACAAACCCCCTTTTGTCAAAGAATCCAGTTTGTTGGAGAACCCTGTCCATGGTCTGGTTGGATGCAAGGGTGTCTGGTAAAGGATGGAGTGTTACAGATTGCATGACAAAAGCACAAGGTTCACTGATGTTCAACACACTTGGAGGGGTAAGGTGAAGTGTGTGGAAGAACACATGAGCAGTGACAGTCACAGCAAGCGGAGGCTCCCGGGTCAATTTCCAACCTCAGGGCTGAAGATCTTGGGTGGCTGGAATCTTCCAGGCCCATGGGTGTTGCAGAAGAGCCCACGTGACAGCTTGCATTGTGGCATCGGAGCCGTGTGGCAGACACAGCAGCTTCATTCCTGAGATGGAGGGGGAGAGGGAGTACCAAGGAAACAAATCTTGGCTACTTACCTCAGGGCGGACCCCTTTGGTGTCGCAATGCCATAGCCTTTGGAATCCAAGTTACCTCCCACCTTCATGGTGTCACAGGGTTTCCGCTGCTCGATGTACTCATTCATGGTAGACTCCAGGAGGTATGCATATTTGCCCTTGGATTTCCTCACTCGGATCATCCCTTCCTCTGTGGTTCGCACAAAAACGGATGGTTCTGCTGACTTCATGTATGTCCACATCTTCTCAAACACAGCGATTTTAGACCTCTGCCAAGAGACAGGAACAAAGCCAGAATTAAGTGCTGGCTGTGCTTGGAATTGGGGTCGGCACACACACTAATGAAGAGCTGAGTATAGCTTGATCACACATTTATAAATGAGATTAGCTCAGGAAGAAACAAATTATGAGTGATTGCAAAATAAGAGGCTCTAATTAGTACCAGTAGGCTCTAAAGTACAAATATCTTGCAAATTCAGAATGAACAGAATAGCTCAGAATCTTTTAATTACTTCTAAGTAATTATGTTCCTCCTAAATATGGGAAGAGTTAAGAAACCAGAGCCTGTCTACCTTTTAAAGGCATTAAAGAACCTATCTATTGTTCAGTAAGGCCATGTCTATAATGCCCAGAAGTGGAGAGCTTATTATCAGTGGAATAGATTTTATCATTGGAAGGTAATGCTGGAAAATTTCTGATCATGGGTTGTGAAGTTCTAGTCATCCCCTATTGCAAGATCTGTCCTCAGAATGTAAGTGGATATTTTATAAAGATAATAACTTGGGATTAAACATTGTCACCTGTTTATATTTCAAAAGCCTCCAAATCTAGTAAGACTGATTTCCTCCTAAACTCATCTTAGGCCTCTTCCCTCGGGGACTTTGCCTGGACTGTTTATTCCTTTTGCTCTGCTGGTTCTGTTCAGTACAACAGAACCATTTCATAGAGCCAGAATGAGTCCTATGTTTTTGGGGCTCTAAAGGCAGTAATTATTAAATTCTAGTGGCATCAACATCTTGAGATTGCAAAAAATGCAGATTCTTCAGCTCTACATCTAGAGATTGTGATTTGGCAGGTTTGGGATGGGCCTAGAATAAATCTTTTTTGAAATGTCCCTTGTGATTCTGATGTTTATGGCCTATGTGGCCCTCACTTGGAGAAATTGCATAGTGAGGGATGATATTTTTATTGGATTCATTGTTTGGGTCTTTCATTGAATGGCCAGGCTAGACTGCTGGAATTAAAAATCACCTCCTATTGTGCCTAGGTCTCAGTATGTAGAAGCTACCTGATGGCAGGGGATATCTTCCTTTTGGTGGGCTCTTTGCAGTCTAACTGAATACTCTGCACATAGTAGGCCCTTAGTTAGGGTCCATGATCCAGAACCACAGGTCAACCTTCTTATCTAGCATGCTCTTTCTGAAGGGTGGATTTTTCTTAAGTGGTAGATGTATTTTAGGGATACTTGAGTCTGGTTATTGAAATTTTATTTCATAAATGGTCAAGTGTTAAATACATAAAAGGGGCCATTTTTGAAAATGACAGCTACTACTAGAGTATATGATCTATATAATCTAATGGGTAATATATGTATTCATGTTGGATAAATTTACTTTACAAGCTAAGTGATATTTATCAAATGTATAAAATTAAATATGAATTACAGATTTAGCTAATGTGAAATTTTTATTAAATGTGTAATATTTTCTCTATGCACAGGTATTAGGTTTAATTCCTTGATGTTAATCAGTAACAGCTGTTAGAAAGATATTATCATACAATTATCATTTGAGCCTTGTGATCTAGAAAGATACGTAAGGCCCAGGAAAATTCTAGGTTTTGAGGGAAATATTAGTGGAAATTGTTACTGAGAATTGTAGGAATGCATTTGGTAGAATGAATCTTGAGTCAACAGTTCATAATTAGATGAACTAGATAATTGGTCTCACACTACTGTTTACAATTTGGAAAGAACAGAGAACTGGGAGTGGGACCTTTGGGTTCTAGGTTTGGTTTTACTTCTAACTCAAGATTTAGTCTATAAAAAAATCCCTTCCCTTTGTTTTTGTTTTTTTTTTTTTTTTTGTCCTTTTAAAAATTATTATTCGTTCATTAAATTGCTATACATTGTAAAGAGACTTTACCCAGCATGATTTAAACCTCAGTCCAGCCCAGGGAGGGCAAAGACTTCTTAAGCAAGACCCCCAAAGCACAGGCAATAATTCCCAAAATAGACAGGTGGGATTATATCAGATTAAGGCGTTTCCCCTTGGGTCTTGGTTTCCCTAGTTGATCCATAAGGAGTTTGGGCATGGTAAACTTGAAGTCTCTTGTTAGCTTGAAATATCTGATTCTTTACATGAAGACACATCATTCAAACAACAATGTCAGTGTGAGAAAGAAGAAAGAAGGAGGCCGGGGAGGACTTGAAGGCTAGGGGGTACCCAGGACCAATTTTAGCATCTCCAATGTATTTAGTGTTCTGTCACAGAAACAGAGAAATATATAAATTCAGTTGTGAACACATTTACAGATGATCTTTCAGGCACAAAACCAACAAAACATACAGCAGAGCAATTTCAAGATGCAATTTGACCTGACAGGATGGACACAGCAGGGAACTGGGCTGCTGACAGGCAGAGCTGAAGAGCCCTCTGGGCAACAGTATGCACAAAAATTAATATGTCCTCTCAGTCTCACCTCAGTGCCCCAGACATTAAGGCTGTGCTCACAGATGTGTGGAGTAGACTGTCAGGAAAACCTGATCTCCAGGAATGGGAAGATAGCATGGGGGGCAGGGAAGACTGCACGCATACTTTGGGTATTTGTTCTTGGATCTCGTCTATCATTTGCAGCTCCTGTGACCCCTCACACAACTTAAACTGTCGATGGAGGATTAAGTGACTCTAAGTTGGGGCTGCCAAGAAGCTCTGAGCTGCCATGGAAACTGGAAGCCAGATTTTTCAGAGACGGGTAGGAGAATTCTTGTCTCTGTATTTGCCCCTTTTGCCTTGGGCAGGTGGTAGTAGATCTTGTCTTCCCACCCACCCAGCAAAAAGTCCTGGTGGGATCATTTTCAAGGTCAAAGTAAGAGACGGAAGGGCTCCTGGGACATAATCTAGCATTGGTCTCTCTCTCTCTCTTTTAAAAAAAATTTTAGAAAGCTTTTTACTATAGGGCATGTGTGCTTGCTGGAGAGACAGAGAGAGACAGAGAGACAGAAAGTGAGAAATCACTCCCCAGGAGGGATGGCCATGCAGCAATCCCTTCTCCATTCTCCTCTCAGAATTTTGGGCATATACGCACACATGCCTCGTGTGTGTTTTAAGCCACCAGGTCTGGAACTCAAACCACGGTCAACTACATGGGAGTCCAGCAATGTAACCATTATGCCATGTACTGGTCCTTCTTTTTTCCTTTTTTAAGAGAGATTTTGTTATAGCTTGGGTGTATTCACCAGAGAGACAGAAACTGATAAATCACCCCCTGGGGTGATGGCCATGCCAAAATCCCTTCTCCGTTCTCATCTTGGGATTTGGGGCATGCTTATGTGCCTGGTATGAGTTTTAAGCCACCAGGTCCAGGACTCAAACTTCAGTTGATCATATGGGAGTCCAACAACATAACCATTACACCATCTGCTAGTCCCAGCGCTGGTCTCCTTTTACAGAAAAAGAAACTGATGCCTACAACATGGCAATGAACTGTCCAAGGTCATGCAGCTTGTTAGTGGCACAGCCAGGAGCAAAATTCCAATCCCTTGATTTCACATCTCATGTCTTTCCAGTGCAACCAACCACATCTCTTGTTCTAGTCTTTATATCTTACTTGTTGCAAGACCTTGGGGAAGTAACATAACCTTTCTGAGCTGCAGTGCTCTTCTTCTGACAATGGTGATAACAGTATCCATTGCACAGTGTTGCCATGGGGATTACAAGAGATCATAGCTCAAATGGGTAAACCAGTGCTCAGTACAAGGAAGTGTGGTGCTATTTCTACTAATAATTATACCCCCCTTCTAGGTTTTACTTTAGGATATGTATGCCCAATAGGCTTACTTGGTTTTCCTTTTTGTATACTACTGATCAATCAAAGTTAGCACATGGTCTACAACCTATTTGTCACTAATGTAGTAGGCCTGGTTAGGGCTCAGAACATGCACTGCTTTGGTTCCAGAGTCCTAACTTTGTGCTGTCGACAGAGGCAGTAATATGTCAAATTGACATACTCATTAACAAAGAATTTCAAAGTGTTGAGCCCCAGCAGTGTCTCTCATTAGCTAGGGCATGACCATTTTCTTCTCTGGGCCTCAGCTTCTCCAGCTATAAAGTGGTAGGGTTAAACTAGATTTATCCATGGGCCCCTCTGGCAACCTGAGTGATCTTTTAAAAGATCATGGCAACAGCAGATGGTGTAGTGATTACATTGCCGGACTTCCACATGGCCGACCCTGGTTCGAGTTCCTGATCTGGAGATTTGAAAATCAAACTGGGCATGTGTGCGTACATGGCCAAGATCCCAGGAGGATAATGATAGAGAAGGGATTGTGATGTGGCCATCCCTGCTGGGGTGTGATTTATCATATTCCTTCCCACTGTGTCTCTCTCTCTCTCTCTCCCCAGTGAGCACAAGTGCCTAAGGCAAAAACCTCTAAAAAAAAAAAAAAATTCCATAACAAGATCACTACATTAAGATAATAAGGCTCAGGGGTAAAAAGACTTGGGAGGGACCAGCAGTTAGTGTAATGACTATGTCGCTGGACTCCCATGTAGTCGACCACGGTTCGAGTCCCGGACCCGGTGGCTTAAAATTCACGCTGGGCACGTGTGCGTGCGTTCCAAAGATCCTGAGAGGAGAATGAAGGAGAAGGGATTGAGGCATGGCCATCCCCCCTGGGGGGTGATTTCTCGCTTTCTGTCTCTCTGTCTCTCTCTGTCTGGTGAGCGCACTTGCCCTATCGCAAAAAAAATAAAAACAAAAAACAAAAACAAAAATCTCTCAAAAAAAAAAAAAAAAAAGACTTGGGAGGGGATGAGGAAACTCAGACTTGATATCCATCCCAGACACTTATATTTTAAATGCCCTGAGCCTCAATTTCTTATCTACAAAGTGGGCAACATAATTTCTATTCTGCCTTCGGTCCCAGCTGAAACATCACTCTGACCACGGATGTGAAAGTGCTTTGAGTTCTGAGACAAGCTCTGTGTAGTACAGGGCTGAGAGCATTGCGAAGTGAATTGAATAGTTTTCACCTGCATTGGCAGGTTTGGGGCATGGGACTGGCTTTATGGACAAACACCAGGCACCTCCTTCACACTGTAGCTGCAGGCTGAAATGTTGGAAGGTTGTAATGAGATTACAAATGGTTTTTCTACTAACTGGCTGGGTGAGCTTAAGCAAGTCATGCCTTTCTCTAACATGACAGACTCTGACTAGGTGACCTCTAAGGAACCTTCTTGCTCTAATACGTTGCAAATTGACGTTCTTAGCTTTGGAACCAGAATTGGTGAGGGTTAGGACTTACCTGCCTGTGAGACAGAACACAAAGCTAATGATCAAGAAACTGTAGCAGGGCCTGAAATTTGCTCCTTAAAGTTGCAGTAAGAACCTTGCTGGGTACTCCCAGATCAGCTCTCTTGCCTGAGGCAGTGAATGGGCTTGCTTTCTGTGCTCCTTCTGTTACTTCTTCACCTTAGGTGACTACTTTTACTTTTTTGAATTTCATCTATGAAATAAGATCAATAATCCCTAACCCGTCCCTAATGAGAAGGTTAAATGAGATAATTTTTTTTTTGTTTTGAGAGGTTTTTGTTATAGGGCACGTGCGCTTGCCAGACAGACAGAAAGAGACATAGAGACAGAAAGCGAGAAATCACCCCCCAGGGGGGATGGTCATGCCGCAATCCCTTCTCCTCCATTCTCCTCTCGGGATCTTGGGCACACACGCACACGCGCCCAGCGTGAGTTTTAAGCCACCGGGTCCGGGACGCGAACCGCGGTCGACTATGTGGGAGTCCAGCGACATAGCCATTACGCTAACTGCTGGTTCCCACTGAGATAATTCTTGAAGGGAATGAAGCCCAGTACCTGGCTCAGAGTAAGCCTTAAGTAAGTGGTATGAATTATTGTTTTTATTTGGTCAATGGTGGTTCCACATGCTGTTTATTCAACTCTCAGGATGAACATGCCCTAAATTAAGTGAATTACAGGTTTTCCTGCTTCTGGGCATTTGCTCAATTTGTTCCCGTTGCCTCACATGTATGTAGCTTACTCAGGCTGGTTTTACGATATCTTCAAATGTTTTCGAGTCTACCTTTTGTCCAGAGGATTCCCAAATGCTTACACTTCCTTGAAACCCTAATGGAAAATGGAGCCTCCATTTATTGTTCCTCATTTCCCCTTGTATGTTAGATGGTTTACCTCTTCTCTTAAAACTGTGAGATAGGCATCATTTTCTTTATTCTATAAAAATAGTGTCCAATAGGCTAAGTACACAGAAAAGTAAGAGATGGAGCCAAGTTCTGGCCTCCTATCTGGCTGACCCTTAAAGTTATTTTTCTAACTTCTCTGCTTTTCTGCCTTCCTTCATCACCTTTACTCCCATTTCACATTTTTCCCCTCAGCAGACACTACTTATTTACTAAATTTTTTTATACATTCATTCACTATACATCATTATGGCTTGCAAAATGAATTTTCCCAGCCTGAATACACTGTATATTAATTAGTCCAGTTAAATATATTATACATGTTATCATCAACTGATAATTTTCCATTTTTGGGTCCCTTAAGTATTTTATTTCTTTCTTTTTCCCCTTGACTCCCTTCCTCTCACTATTTACTAGATCATCTGAACCAGTTATTTTTCCATATGTTGTCATCTTATTTACCAAGTCAACTTTCACTGGGCTCCTGCTGTGAGACTGAGGGAACACAAAGACCATCAGATCTGGACTTAACAAGCTATTCCTAATCAATTACTAACAAGACTGTAAGGTCCTTGAGCAGGGAGGGAATTGTATTTGATGTCCTTTGTACCTCTCAGAGAATTAGCTACGTCTGTTGTTATTTGCAAGACACCTAAATCAATGCAGGAGTTGTGAAGCTTCTATAGATGTAGAAGTATGAGTTCTCAAGGGTCTGTAGAAAGCTAAGAAATGTTTTAAGTTTTTAACTTGCACTCAATTAAGCAATTGTCCTGGCTGTCTAAAATCTTTCTTTTTAATGAGAAGGATATTTTAATGACAGTATTTATTCTCTTCTGTAAAAGTGCCTTGGGACAAAAGATGTCCCTACCCTGAAGAACTCCTTAGTAGATCCTGCTTCCAGCGTCCCATAAGCGATTTCTGTCTGCTTTGCTAGGTCTTCTGCACTCTCTATGGGAGACACCATCCTCTCCACAGTCAGGAAAGCGGCCAGGTTGGCTGTGTATGAGGAGATGATAATTAAGGTGAAGAACCACCAGACGCCACCGACGATGCGACCAGACAGGGACCTGCAGATCAAAGGGAAGAGGTATCAGAGAATGTATATCAATTGTAGAGGGTTATGGGGAGGACCAAGAGCGAGCCTGAGTCCTGTCAGTGTTGCCAAAGCTGCCAAGCCCTATTGCACCCTTCTCTTATGTCAGCAAGATGTAAAAATTCAAATGTCAGAGAGATTCTGCTTTTCATTCCTTATCCGGAATAAGGATGGACTTGCTGCTCTTTGGGGGTAAGAAAGCCCACAGGCATATGTTCACATTCACTTTCACACATACATATACATCAAGATCCATGCTGACCAAAATACAGGTATGTCAACACTAGCCTGCAAATCAGACACAAATAATCTTTCAAATGCAGATACACACACACACCAAACACACATACATATATGAATGCAAATGTATTTATATTCAGTATGCACACATTTATCCAGAAATGTTGGTCACACTGTCTGCTAACTATTTCCCTCCTGGGTGGCAATGGATACCAAAACGAACAGAAGGAAAAGGAGGGAAAAAAGAATGTATAGGAAATCAAGTGGGAAAAACCATGCACTAGCTATCAGGGGGAATGTCACCACTGGATGCAGGCACAATCTACCCTCCCCTACACACAGAGAATATAATTAGAATAAAGAGACCCAAATGGCAACTCTACAATCATAAATGAGGTGAAAAATTTATCCTCAAACTTCTCAGAATCCTGTTCTCCTTTCTTATGCCCAGTGCCATGGAGAGAGCTATAACTGGCCAGAGTATTTCCACGTCCAGAAAGTCTCAAAATACTACGGGATGAATTGGCTGTTAACAGGATGATTTTATGAAGTAGACAGAAATGACATTAAATCATAGCAAATTGTAGTGATAAAGTTATTTGCATTACTTTTCTTTTTCCATCCTGATCAAATGATCAAGGATGTTAATCCTGGAGCTACTGTATCTTTAAGCCCTTTCTAACATGTGCTCAGACAGCCTCCAGCTCAGAGCCTGCTGAACTAGACCTAATACCTAACAATGAGAGAAATCACCAACCTAACCCATGTGTTTTTCCAATAAAGAAACTCAAAAGAGTCTCAAGTCCCACTGTGACTCAGAGCACACCCAGGTCTGCTGGCTCACTTTCTTGTCCTACATTGCTTCCAAAACCCTGCCTGACCCTTTCTGTGCTATTCCCATAGCCCTTTGCTCCTCATTTTATCTCAGTTTCTTGGAGATTCCTTTTCACTCCAAGCCCATGGTGTTCACTCCAGGATACACAAGAAATGCTTATTGCTTGCTATGTAGAAATGAATACTTCTAGATGTTTCGCATTAAGAGGAAAAGGAGGAGGAAAGTTGTTCAAAAGAATGACACCAGGAGACTGGAATGAGTTATATCTCATAAAGTAAAGCTTTAGGAAGCTGTAGGGGGACATTTAACCAGAAGACAAGGCTCGGAGAGACATGTTCATAGAAGGTTTGGTATGGGACTTGTGCCATGCGATCTTATTTAGGAGCAGTTCTCAAAATTACAGGAAGACAGGCACTAATTAAATATGAGATTGATTTTTTTTTTTTTTTTTGGAGAGGTTTTTTTGCTATAGGGCGCGTGCGCTCGCCAGACAGAGAGAGAGACATAGAGACAGAAAGCGAGAAATCACCCCCCAGGGGGGATGGTCACGCCGCAATCCCTTCTCCATTCTCCTCTCGGGATCTTGGGCACGCACGCACACGCGCCCGGCGTGAGTTTTAAGCCACCGGGTCCGGGACGCGAACCGCGGTCGACTACGTGGGAGTCCAGCAACATAGCCATTACGCTAACTGCTGGTTCCCGAGATTGATATTTTGATGGTTAGGGACGTGCCACAATGAAATGGCTACCCTAGCAGTGGAATGAGTTCCCCATATCTGAAGGCATTTAAGTGGTGAACCATTTACAGAGATATTGTATTTGGTGGCTACTCCTGGTCTCCCTGGGTATCCAGTGCCAGGGACACAATTCTAAGAACAGCGGAGGGATCAAGTGTTATTTGGGACTGGGGATCAGCTGCTTCCTCTCATACTCTTCCCATGTCTGAGAGTCTGCGGTCTGAAATCATAAGTTCGCAGTCAGAAGGCATGACTTCCACTGAGCATTCAAGCAAAATAGAAGCTTAGAGGCAAAATCACTCCCTTGGTGCCTTAGGACCAGTACACAGCTGGACTCAAAATCATTCCAGTCTTTGGATTGCTAGTTCAGTGCTCTTTTCACCCGAGGTGGTGGCAGATGCCAATGTCAAGGCCATTTGAAGATGCAGCTCCTTTCCTAACTCCAGATTGCCTCAATGACATCTAACCTGGAGTACTGACTCTCATTCAGCTCTCTGTTCCAGCCCCACCCCGACTCCCCTGCCTAATCTGGTCTCCACAGGGCAGACTGAGTGACTTTTTTGAAAAATACTGACTCATGTTGCTTCCCTGATAAAATCCACCAAAGCTTTTGGAATAAAACTTAAATTCATTGGCGACCATTGAGGCCCTGTGGGTCTGGCCCTTAACTCATTCTCCAGTGCCATCCAGCACCGTATTTTCTATGCTCTGGTCATGTTAGTCTTTGTTTGGTTCCTCATATTCAAAAGGCTCCCACCCTGACCTCATGCTGTCCTTTCCCCTGATCAACACACCAGCCCCTATTCATCCTTCAGACTTTCAATCATCGCCTTTTCAGCATTCAAAGATCAGACTCAGAGCCCTGTGCATCTCTCGTGGGAGTTGAAATCTGACATCTGTATGATTTTTTGACCATCTGTGCTCCCCAGGCCATAAGTTAAGGACATCTTTTAGTTCTTTTGTGTTGTATTGTATCTCTACAACCCAGCACAGAGTAGGCCCTCAGTAACAAATAAATGCAGGAATGCCACCTCCCTCATAACCTTGGGCTCCATTCATACTGGATTCTGGAGACTGAGGAGTCCTCAGAGCCAGAGGAATCCAGAGCTGCTTATGGTCCAGGGTGTCTGCAGTCACGGCATACAATGAAGTGTTCAGGATGGCTGTCTCCTTTTCCAAAATGACTGAATTGAGAAACCCAGCTAAGTCATCCCAAGTTCAGCATTATCTAGTGATGCTCAAGACTTCCTAAGAAACTTTCCAGCTTAAGTCTCCTTTTCATTTCTCTTTTAATTAATATTTATCTGTTGGGTGTTATGAGCAGCTGACTCATATGGAATTCCCCATATCCTCACCTACTTAAGCAACAAGCTCTCTTTGGTGTCTTCATTAACAGGCAGCAAATGTCATTTTAGAAATAGCTGGAGAGCTGGGGAAAGATGCCTTTTTTTTTTTTTTTTTTTGGAGAGGTTTTTGCTATAGGGTGTGTGTGCTCACCAGAAAGACATAGACAGAAAGCGAGAAATCATCCCCCCAAGGGGGGGGGATGGCCACGCCGGAATCCCTTCTCCTCCTTTCTCCGCTTGGGATCTTGGGCACACACTCACACGCGCCTGGCATGAGTTTAAACCACTGGGTCCAGGACGCGAACCGTGGTCGACTACATGGGAGTCCAGCAACATAGCCATTACACTAACTGCTGGTCCCAATGCTTTTCAAAAGGTGACATAATTCTTGTATTTTATTTGGATCTGATCCAAAAGATGGGAACTTGAGTGTGCAACAACCTTCCCCACTTTCAGCTCAGACTTGGAACACAAGTGGGGCCTCTGTCTCAGAATGCCACATTTCCCCAGCTCTGGATTTGAGGCAATGAGGCCAACACTGGGAATTAGAGTCTTTTCTCTTTCACTGACCTTCCATAACTTTAGCGAGTCACCTGCCCAGCTGGCCTCAGTCTTCCTGCTCTCTATAAAGGGTGAGGGTTACCTTGCTTAAAGCCCTTATGTCTATTATTTTCCTTTAATGGGTACAAACTATTGGAATTAAAGTGGGACAAGGGAAAGCATTTTGAAGAGAGCTATTGAAACAGGAGGTATTATTTCTATAATGATGATTGTTCTCCAAGGGAGCCACAGGACAAAGCACCACTTTTCTTAGCAGGGAAGGAACAGCTGTGATCTGAAGCCCTTGGAGGTCTGCCTAGCCACCTGAATTGTATTAGTCTTGAACCTTGGCATAGCTCTTCACAAAACACTGCTGGTGATTCCAGAACCCCCATGTTTCTCCAGAATGGGCCACACCTTATGTGGCTTGTTGGACCCAATATCTTACTTTAATCACATTTACAACCCTACGAAGTGAAAGGGAAAGGCATGAATAGTATTTTGCAGATGAAAGGACTAGTTTAGAGACTTAAAATGGCTCTCCCTGAGTCACACAGTGAGGCAATGGCAGAGCTTGGACTAGGAACTGGGATTTCATGTTGCTTGTCCAGAACTCAAGGTGCTACAGCCACTGCAGAACATCGGTTCTCACTCATTTGTGCATGGACGTGAACTTCCTCAGCCCATGACTCCCCATCATAATGGATCTCCGTCAACAATGACTTCCTTTTTTTAACTTTTTTTTTTTTGGAGAGGTTTTTGCTATAGGGTGCGTGCGCTCGCCAGACAGAGAGAGAAACAGAAAGACAGAAAGTGAGACATCACCCCCAGAGGGATGGCCACGCCGCAATCCTTTCTCCTCCATTCTCCTCTCGTAATCTTGGGCACACATGCACATACGCTCGGCGTGAGTTTTAAGCCACTGGGTCCAGGACGCAAACTGCATTCGACTACATGGGAGTTCAGTGACACAGCCATTACGCTAACTGCTGTTCCCAACAATGACTTCCTGAAAGTTCAGTGGAAACGGGGTCAGCAGTCTAATCACCAGTGAATAGAATTGGAAACCTGCGTATTTGCTTCCTATTGCTGCATAACACATGACCACAAACATTGTGGCTTACAATGACACTCATTTGTTATCTCATGCTTCTGAGGTCAGAGGTCTAGGTCAGGGTGACTAGATTCTCTGTTCAGGGTCCTATCAGGCTGAAACCAAGGCGTTAGCTAGGGCTGTGGTTTTTATCTGGGCTGAGGCTTTTTTTCCCCAAGATCTTGGTTTTCTGAAGAACTCGTTCTCTTGTGGTTACAGGATGAGGGTCACTGTTTCCTTGGTGGCTGTCAGCCAGGGCTGCTCTCAGCTCCCAGAGAATGCCTGCCTTCCTCCTACCTGGCATCCTCCATCTTCAAGGCTATGGCAGTATGGCAAGTCCCTCACACTCTGTGAACCTTTCTGACTTCTACTAGCTGGAAGTAACTCCCTTTAAAGAGACCACCTGACTGCTAGGCCCCCCTGGATAATCGCTATACCTTTTCTTTTTTTAAAAAATAATTTGCTATATTTATTTATTTTTAGAGAGAGAGAGAGAGAAGAAGGAAGAGAGAACCCCCCCTCCCCATAAGGTTTTCATGCTCTGATCCTCTCCCACCAGCTCCACAGTCAGTTAGGATCATGGGTGTGCCTGTTGGTGCACTTGGCGTATTAAGATACCCAGGAGATATGAACCTGGAGTCTTCTCACATGGTCTCACATGCAATAGTTCCCTACTGCCTAGGCCTCTACAGCCAGGCCATTCTCAGTATCTTAAAGTCACATGACTTGAGACCTTGATTCCATTTATAAAATCTCTTCACAGCAGTACACAGGTTTATCAGAATTTTAAGTACCACACAATGCAGTCATTTATTTTGCAGGGGTAGGCACTATTGGTCACTGAGGGAGATAAAAGGGACTACATCATAGTCTCTCCTTTCTGTGAGCTCACAATCTGATGGAGAGGATGGGAAGGTGGCGTGTCCCAGAGATTAAAGACATAGATGGAATTCTCTGTGAAGTGCTTAGCATACTATCTGGTACAGCAAGTACTTTGGTGAGCCATCTTCACCATCTTGCATAGATATCATAAATAATTATTGCATTATTTATAGAACAAGTATGAAAGCAACATCAAGGGAACACAAAAGGGCTTTCTAATTACTCTGCTGGCAGTAGTCAGGGAACATTACCAGAGGAGAAGATGCTGGGTTAGGTTTTGAAGTATAAATAGGAGATCACCAAGCAGAATTTCCCTGACCTTTGTCAGAGCACTAAGACACCCCTTCTGTATTTCTATTATATAATTGTCATTCTTTTATTACAGTATCAATTGCTCTGCTGTGTTTAACACATTGCTGTGATTATTATTTATGGTATTTATTGATGAAAAAGATGATAGTTTGAACTAAAGCAGAACCCATGGAAATCAGAAGGAAAGCTGACTGGAGTGACAAAGAGATCAGAATGCAGGGTTTGGTGATCCACAGGGTCTGGGGTTGTGGGAAAGAGAAGATGCTCAATGGCAGTTCATGCTTTCTGGAAAGATCTATTCTGACATAACCTGGGGGTCGTATGTTGACAGCAAGCTATCTCTTTTAGCAAATTACCTTTTTTTTTCTTTCATTTTGTTAATAAACCACTATATGGAGCAAGTGCTGATGCTCAATAGAACAAGTCCTTCCATCTTATTCTTCATAAGTGTATTGACTATTCTCTATCCATTTACTTATTTATTATAAAGCCACAACAATGGCAGTGTTATTGGCAAAATATTAGACAACTAATGGAATGGAGTAAAGAGCCCTGGAAGAGACCTAGATGTGTAAGGACACTGGATTTACAACAAAACCATCACTGTAGAGTAGTGGAGAAAGAATAATCTTGGTAATATACAATACTGTAGAAAACGTTGACTAGAGAATATTTACATAGGTGTTTGCTTTTTGACTTATTCAACTATATGCACTGCCCTGTGCATTTTTGTGTTACCTTACATATCATGTTGTTACTGTATAAAAATAAAAAAAAAAACCCAGAAAATAAAACACTAAGTTATGATACTAAGCATGTAGCTTTATAGGAATGGAAGATAGGAAGGATCTGATTGAACCATTCTCTTGGTTCTGACGAGTGGGCACTTCTTGTCCTGGTCATTGCTGAGCACTCCCTGAAGACCTTTCAATGTGTGTTTCTAGTATCACAGCTCAGATTTGTTACTCAGGATTAGGGGTAGGCAAACTTTTTCCGGAAAAGTCCACGTAGTAAATATTTTAGATGCTTAGTCTCTGTCTTGCTACTCATTGCTGCAGTTGTCATGAGAAAGCAGCCATAGACAATGTGTAAACACATGTGCATGGACGTGTTACAAAAACATTTGAGTTACAAAAACAGACAGCAGGCTGGACTTGGCCTATGGGCCATAGTTGATGACCCCTGCTCTCAATCTCTACAATGACAATGACTATCAGAGATTTTGATCTAAGTTAATATGCAACAGTAGTGAAGATTTGTTTTTATCATCTTTACATTTATTAGCTCTTCCACACAAACACTCAGACAATGGACTGCAGTGGTTCACTTGACCGTTACTTTTGTGTGGTCCTTGGGGAGAAAGAAGAGGGTACAGGCCAAGAGAATGGGCTCAAGGGGTCAGACAAAGCAAATGGAAACCAGTCACAGTCCTTACTGCTTATATGCCTGAGCAAGTCAATAAATCTTCATGCTTACTTCTTTACAGAATGGAGTAATTGTAGTACTTATCTTGAAGGTAGTCTAAAGAATTACAAAAGAAAATACAAGCGAAGCAGGTAGCCCTGTGCCTGGCACAGAGTAAGCACTCAAGGATGGACATACATAGATAGTTTAAAAACAAGGTAGGTGGAGGGGACAATGCTATAGGCAGGCACATTCAGGAAAGCAGATGCTTGCAGCCTGTGTAGGAAGTGGAAAGTTATTAAACAGCAATCCACTTTTGATCCCAGCAACCTCTCTAGCACGTCTCTGACAAGAAGTTGGATGTGGACATTCTTTATTTCAAACACATGCCCTGTCATCCCCAAGAGGAAGGGGACAGAAGGGACACCTCCTGTGAGCCTTCATTCAGCTGAGCTCATGAAGTCACTGAGCACAACCTATTTCCCTTTGTCATTTGCCTCACATGGCTATTTTTAAAAAACGATGGAAACAGGGATGTGGAGACACCGGCTCAGATGACCTGCCTCTCAATTACTGGGAGAAAAAAAGCCCATCTTGACTAATTACTGAGCTAAGCTATGTTCAGAGGGAGTCTCACTTGGTATCGGGCATTGAGGTTCCTAGACCAGGGTAATTAGCTTTGGCCAAATGCAACAATTCCACTGATGAGGCTACTTCATCCAAGACGCTGCATCTGGGTGGCAAATCACCCCATTTGTCACCAGCTGCAAATCACTCAGCACTTCTCTGGCAGAGCTGGAGTGATTCATTTTAATTGCCCCAGCTGCTGGTCAGTGTGTTCTAGCACTCCAGTTGAGGAAGGGCCCTGGACTCTGGCGATGGGTCCTAGGGGTGGGGAGCTGGGGGCTGGACAAGAAGCTGTAAGCAAAGCCCAATACTGTGCAAGCTTGTGTACTAGCACTGGCAGAGCTGTCTCAGAGAGGAATGACCTTTGCTTCTGGTTCCTTCTAGGTAGGCTATGAGACCAGAGTATGCACACATTTTCAAATGAAGAGATGCAGATTCATTCATTCATTCAATCATGTTTCTCTTTGGCTTATTCTCTAAACCTCAGTTTTCATATCTTGTGGGAATTCAATTAAGTCATAACTCACACTTAGTACTGGCACACCCATCTTTCTCACTTCAGGACCCTTGTGATTGGTGTTTCCTTTGCCTGGAACTCACTCCCCTGGGATTGTCCCACACCTGACTCCATCTACCCTTCATATTTCCACGCAAATTTCATCCCCTCACATACAACACTGTTGGTATTGTTGCACTCGCCACTCCTCTCTCATCCTACCTTGTTTCTTTTATTCATAGTACTTATCAAATCTCGGTGATCTCTATATACCTATATATCTGTCGGTTGACTCATTTAGTCATTTATCTGTCTCCTAACATTAACATGTGAATTTGGCGAGGGCAGTAGTCTTATCAATGTCATTCACTGTTAGTGGCTAGGTGGTGGTACAGTGGTGATGCAACTGGACCTACGGGAAAGGTCCTGGGTTCACATCCTAGGTCCTCCCTGGGCATGCTAGAAACATGTGTGCGCTTGTTGTCCAAACTGGCTGACATTAGGGGTAAATCCTTGAGTTGGGACCCTGTTAGGGGTGATTTTCTCTCTGTCTCTCTCTCATGAAAGAAATGAATAAACTTAAAAAAAATCACTCACTGCAGTACCCCCAGTACCTAGCACAGTACCTGGCCCCCAATCAGTGCCAGGTGCTCAGTGAATATATACTGAATAGATGAATGATGACACAAACATTTCTGAAGAGGGATTATACACCAAGCATGATGGGAAATACTTAAAAGCTTTCTTCTCAAGGAAAGAAATGTAACAGAAGAGATGTGACCCACAGAGAAGTAACTGCAACAACTGTGCTGGGGTGAACAGCATAGGTAGTTATTGAGTAAATGCTAAGAAAGTGCAGAGGTAGAAAAGGCTATGTCCTGCTAGGAAAAATCTGGAAAGGCTACATGGAAGAGGTGTTGTTTAACTGAGTTACGTAGGGCAGGTCAGCTTTGAGCACTCTAAATGGGAAAGAAAGCCATCCCTGGAGTAGGAATTGTGTGTACTACAGTGGGACAAGCATGAGCACAAGTAAGAATTTCACTTTGCCCAAAACATATTAACCCCACTAGCAGCCATCGTTCTCCAAGTACCAACGCTAAGCTAGATTCTGCAGGAGACACTTGACATCCAGTATTTTAATCTTCATGACTCTTCTCAGGCTAAGCAGACATATTCCCTTTTGATAAATGGGGGAATCAGGGTTCTGAACGATTAAATAATTTAAAGTCACAAAACTAGTGACAAAGCTTTAAACGTAAATGCAGAACTATCCGATTCTCATCAGATGTGACTTTGACTGTGTTGAAAGTGGGTCTGGCTTTGATCAGGCCCACCACCCTCACCTTTCAAGGTTTACCTGCTCAAGTCCTAAGCATCACTTACAGTTCCAGACACAAAAGAATATTTGGCACCATACTGGTGTTAAAATGCAATTTCCTCCACATATATTTTTGGGTTTAAGTTCTTAGAAGAAGCCACTCTCTTTTTATAGCTGCCTGCTGGACAGCCCATAATACCAAAACATATGGTTTTTCTGCACCCAGAGCCCTCCCCAGAGTTCTTACTATCTGCTGATTCACCAGCTGGTTTACAGAGAAAAGACGGGCTCCACAAGCCCGGGTCCCTGCCTCAGTAGGCCAGGTGTGGGCCCAAGTTGTCATCTGTGGCCCAACATATCTGGCATTTGGAGTCCTTATGTTTGGGATGTATTTAAATGTAGACTGTTGTAGGCTTTTTAAAAATAGACCCCAAACCATCAGCAAATGACAGCAGAAAATAACAATGCGTGCTTCTGTTTTAATTAATGTTTGGTTAGCTCCAGCTCAAGACACACATTAAAAAGAACTGTTTGACTGAAAATAACCGACTGCAAATCCTCCGTGTGCTGGGTACATTTTCACCCCATCCAGTTCCCTGCATGTTGAGTCCTTTTCTCCCACATATCCCCAGTGAACTAGCAGAACAGCCCTTGGAGACAGGGAACAGTCTCTCTTCCTCTCCTCACCTAAAAGCTCCCAGCCATTTCTTGAAGGGGTCACTAAGCTCTTTCTGAGGCAGTGAAGAGAATTATTAAGTGGAAGCTTAGAAGCTATAAGACAGCCTACTCCTGCCTCTGCAATTGACTGTGTGATTTGGGGCAAGTTATTTCATTCATATATCTATGAAATGGGAATAACAATGGGAACCACCCAAAAGGGTAGTGAGGGTGAACCGTAATATGTCTGGCAGGGCACCTGGACCAGAATGGATGCCTGGTAATAAATGAAAGATGACATGGGAAGAAGGTACCAGATGATGCTGAGAGAAAAGGACAGGTTTTTAAGCGGAGTAGACAACACGACTCCATTTAAAAACTCAGCCTTGGCGAAGTGTCTGGCAGTGTATAAACTGAAATGCATGGTAGTCATCTGTTGGGTCATGGGAAAAGTCATGATGCATTTTTGCATAGAAAATCATAAATATTTCATGGCTTTTTTCGACAACCCTCACAGTTGCCTGGATTGTGGGTCCCAGTTTTTCCCTACCTTCTTACTTCGATTTCCTGACTTCCTAAGTGAATACCCATGATTTTTATAAAATACAGAAGACCCAGAACAATGGCTAAATTTATAAGCTGTGGGGTCCTCCAACTGAGGTTTACAACCCAGCTTCTCTTACTGAACATGTAACCCTGGGAAAGTGACCTAGCATCTTATTCATAGAATGGAGGCAAATGGTTAAAAGTCCTGGTCCAGGTGCCATCTCCTACAAGAAGCCTGCCTGACTCCTACTTCCAATATGTACTTATCGTTTTTCTGAACTTTTTTTCTGTCGGTACCACTCCTTGTTCTTCCACTTTCATTGTTACTGCTACATTATGAAATCATTCATAGATTTTAGATTTCTTAGCTTCTAGAACCCAATATAGTCTCAATATTTATTATATGAATATGAAGCTTCCTAAGTAGGGAATTTATAATGCCTGCCTTTGAGCTACCTATAAAGGAAAATATTTGTTAAGCTAATTAATAGGAAAAATGTGATTGCACAGGAGATCATTTATTCTGAGTCAATAGACTGATTCCAAAAATGTGTGAAGCACCCACTTTTATGAAAATGGTATCTAGATACATCCATAATTTCTATAGTTATAAAATCATGTTCTCTCAGTATCTTTGCTTTGCAAAGTGGTTATCATAGAACAAATTATTACATAAAGTTAAAATTATAATACTGTGTTTCTTTAAAAATATTGTAAAAGACCTACATTCTCACAAATTTAGACAGGTTCCTGCACTTCGTGAATCATCATATGTTTGCCTGAATTATTGTAGATATAGGATATTAACTTTGGGTCTCTCTCCTTTTCCTTCAAGAGTCCTTACCAAGAATGTCCTCTGTCTAACAAGGACTTAATTGGAGATGCAGCTTCTCTGGGCTTGATCTAGGTCATATATGAGTTGGAAGAGGAACTAAGAAAACTTCAACATCCACCTTAACCAAAGGAGATAGAAAGGGGTCCTCTTTCACAGTTCTCAAACAGGAGAAGCAGCCCTTCCTAGCAGGCCATGCAGCCTGGGACATGGTACTCTTCTCATCCCTAGGACCTGGGCCCTGGCATCCAGCTGTGCTATTGTGCCTTTACCTCCATGCTTCAAATGACCAGTGGGCATAGATTATCTGTTCCATTATTCATGGGATGTGCAGAAGGCAGAATTCTAGGATGGCCCCATGACCTCTGTCCCCAAGTGTTGTTATGATTATGTTATGTTCTGTCACAGCAGGGACTGTGCTTTTGCAAATGCAATTAAGTTCATTAATCAGGTAAATTCAAGGTAAGGACATAATGTGGGTGAGCTTGATCTATATAATTATATGAATCTTTCTTTTTTTTCTTGGAGAGTTTCTTTTCTATAGGGCACATGTTCTCACCAGAAAGAGAGAGACAGAGAGACAGAATGTGAGAAATCACTCTCTGGGGGGGATGGCCATGCTGCAATTCTTTCTCCTCCATTCTCCTCTCAAGATCTTGAGCACACATGCACATGTGCCCGGCGTGAGTTTAAGCCACTGGGTCCAGGACTCAAACCGTAGTCGACTACATTGGAGTTCAGTGACATAGCCATTACACTAACTACTGGTCGCAATTATATGAATCTTTTAAAAGAAGAGAGTTTTTCCCAGCTGGAGGCTGAAGAGGAAGTCAGTCAGATCTGAAGTGAGAGGGAGCTGTGTGATAGAGCTTTTTCATTGCTGAGATTGAGGGGCTATGGGACAAGGATCTGGGAGTGGCTTCACAACAAACAGGGATTTCAATTCTACAAGTACATGAAACCAAATTCTGCTACTAACAAATTAATTTGAAAGAGTGCCCAGAGCTCCAGGTGAGAACTCAGCTGGCCAACATCTTGATTTCAGTTTTGTAAGAACCTGAGCATGGAATCAAGTCATGACTTACTGGACTTCTGAACTATAAGAGCATATATAGGTATTTTTTTAAGCCACTAAGATTGTAGTCATTCATTACAGAGAAATGAAAATTAACATAGGATGGACCAGTCTCATAGCGCAGCAGTTACGTGTTATGTGTTGGAAACTGAATCCTGCATAACCAACTGCTATTAGAGTCCTGGCCCCCATGACTTGAAAAATCATGCCAGTACATGTTTCCCAATCCTGATGGGATGGATAAATGGAGGAAAAGGTACTGTGATGTGACCATGCTCCATTGGGTGTGCTTTCTTTCTTTCTCTCTGGCAAGCATATATGCCCTCTGGCAATAAAAAAAAAAAGAAAATAATATAGGGTGACTGGAAATCATTACACAGTGTCTCCTGAAGCCATCTTTTGTGTATGCCATTGGAAGATATGTGTTATTCCTAACTCATTGTTTTATCCTCCACCTCCATTTTTCCTCTTTATGTTTTCTGTACGCAGTGGTAGTTAAGAGTAAAGGCTCTGCTGTCAAGCAACTTGGGCTCAAAAGCCATTCCACCAAGAACTAGATGGTGACCTTGGGCAGGCTACCTAACCACACTAAGTTTTAGTTTCCCCACTGAAAGGCGAAATGTGGTAGTCAGAAAATTTTCATCCAAAAGACATCCACACTCTAATCCTTAGAACCTGTGAATGTGTTCTGTTATGTAGCAGAAGGGGACTTCAAGTTAGAAAACTTAGAGCGATCATCCAAGTGGACTCAGTGTAATCACAGTGGCCCACAAAAGTGGAAGAGGATGAATATCTTTGACTTGATTATCACATACTATATGCATGCTTTGAAAAACCATCTTGTCATTTTCTGTCACCTTCCCTCTGGAGCTAAAAATGACACAAAGCTAGAACAGTTTCAGTCACGTACTGGCTCTTAAAGCTTCTTCCCTGTAGTGACACATGTCACTTCTGCTCTTAGGTTATTGGCCAGATGAAACAGCTGCATATTGGTTCAGTTGGAAACCAACCAGCAATCCTGTTTTATACGTAAAAGGAAGAGATCTAGCTATATCTGGTGGACGACACTCATAACAACCAGCACTTCTCTCCCATAACAATCCCCTAGGAAGAAGTTTTACTACTTTCACAGAGGATGAGCTTGAGTGAGAAAGGATAGTGATTGGGCACGTGTTTTCTAAGTGGCAGAGTCGAAATTAGGACCCAGCTGTGGTTTCACCCTTCTCCATCCCTGCTCGTGCCTCTCTCAGATGCTACTATGTTCCTGACACTGTGCCAAGAGTGCAGTAGACAAGCTTGGCTCAGTCCTGCCTTTCTGCTTCCTGTTTGCTACTGTGCCCAGTTCTCCTTCTAACCTTCCATACCTACCTTCCTTATCTCACTTTATCTGTTTATTGTTGTTGTGTTATGGTTTTTCTTCCTTTTTTTTTTTTTTTTTTTTTTAATAGAGGTTTTTGCTACAGGGCACATGCGCTTGCTAGAGAGAGAGAAAGTGAGAAATCACCCTCCAGGGGGGATAGCCATGCCACAATCCTTTCTCCTCTATTCTCCTCTTGGGATCTTGGGCACGCACACACACATGCCTGGCGTGAGTTTAAGCCACTGGGTCTGGGACTTAAACTGTGGTCGACTACATGGGAGTCCAGCAACATAGCCATTATGCTAACTGCTGGTCCCATGGTTGTTTTAATAAATAAAACATACACATGCTGCCTGTCTTTATAGTTATCCTTGTCTTCTCCCTGCACAACTAGATGCTAAGTAACTGGAGGTGAGAGGTAGGACCTTTAAAGCTGAATCCTTTGCAATTCCTAATATATTAGGCACTCAGCAAGTGTTCCTTAGATTGAACACAAAACAGAGGACAAAATTCACTTTAGACACCAAACATTTGTTTGCATCCTCTGATGTGTCCCCAAAGCTAGTGTATTAATAGGGATTTGCATGTTCTTTGCTGGTTTATTACAGAGAACATTAGCTCTCTCTCTCAGCATACATTTTAAAAAGATTAATAAGATCACCAACAATTCACCTCATAATTCTCTCTGAAAATTGCCAAAGTAATTTCTTAGTCTCTTTTTATTCTTCCAAGAGATTCCACTTCTTCCAGTGACTTATATTAAATTGACAGTTCTAATTAGCAGTCACAAAAATTCAAGCTTTTAAAGCTATGGCAGATTAGAAAAGAATTTTCCAGAGATGTCATAAAACTTCCCATGAGGGATGGCTTATGTCTCGCTGGTTAGGTTTAGGTAAAAAAAGGGGAAAAGCCTGTTGGAAGGGGGATGAAGTCAGAAAATGAATATAGGATGTGTTTCAGGTACCTTCCTGGCCTCCAGAGCCTGAGAAGATCACTGTGATTTACTGCTTGTGTGCTGTTGACCCAGTGGGAATGTTAGGAAAGCGCATGAGTTATTTCACATCTCATGGCTCTGGGCACTGTTCGTAACCTAAAGGCTGAACCCTGATCCAGGCTGGGAGCCTAGCTTGTCTTCAGTATTCAGGAATTAAAAGAGTCAACACTGAGTTTGCTTTGATGCTGTCCTTGTATTTATTCGCCAGATTCTTACTGAGTACCTTCTGTGTGTCAAACCTTGTGCTGACAATACTTCCCAGGCTTACCAGAGGAAGAAGCTTCTAAACAGAAACCTGAAGAATGAGTTCACCAAGGAAAGGTTGCATTGTGGGGAAGGTTGCTATAGGAAGAGCAAGGAACAAGAACCAAAGATCTTGAGAGTGGAGTGGAATGGAAGAGATAAGAGGTTCCACCAGTGGAGGAATGGCAGAGGTGATAGCGTGGGAGCCTTGGTTGGAAGGTATGGAGTAGTGGGAAATGAGGCCAAGCAGGGCCCTGGGTACTGGGAGGAGGCTGCAGCAGAAAGGAAGTGAGGGATGGAAAGTAGAGGCTGACAAGAGGCAACCCACATTTTCAAAAGACTCCCTGCCTTGTAAAGTGGAGAATGGATTGGGGTGAGGTGAAAAAAGAACAGAGACACGGAGATGAAAGGGCAATATGGCAGGATCCCAGATCAGAGGTGATTACCTGGATCACATGGTAGCTGCAAGGGTAAAGAAAAAGCAAACAAACTTAAATGGATTCAGGAAGTAGAATTTCTATTTTAAGAATAGATATTGGGATTGAAAGAGCAGGCTTACTAAGTTCTTGAGGGTTTCATACTTGAGTGACTATTTGGTGGCAGGCATTCTGTAAGATGTTTATAATTACTCTTCATCACACACTATGAAAGAAGAAGTATTGGGCTCATTTTACAATGGGGAAACTGAAGCTTGATAAGGTTAGGCATCTTTATATCAACACACAGCTTGTCTTAGTCTAGAATTTAGCCTCTTAGCAGTTAACATTTAAATTAGTAATGGAAATCTTCCTGGGAATAAGAAATGGGGTAGACCCCAGGAGAGTGAAGAGTGCCTGAAATAAAGGAGGAGAGGTACCTGGTATATTAGAACCTTTGACTGGGGAGCAACTGAGTTAACCATGGACAGGGTACTTAATTCTTTTCAAGTCCTTTCCTTCCATCTGTATGTAAAATCACAAGAGAGTGGACAATGCTTGATATAAAGATAAAATACAATAATAGACTGTACTGTGACAATCGAAACCCCTTTAAGGCCAGTCAGGTGGTGTGGTGGTTAAGGTGGCTGGATCCCATATGGTTGACTGTATGGTTTGAGTCCCAGACTGGTGGCTTGAAAAACATCCTAGGTACATATGTGTACATGCCCAAAATCTCAAAAGGAGAATGGAGGAGAAGGGATTGCAGTGTGGTCATCCCCACAGGGGGTGCTTTTTCACTTTCTCTGTCTCTCTGTCTCTCTGCCTCTCTCTCTCTGTTGAGCATATGCACCCTATAGCAAATTAAACAAAGAGCAAAAAAACAACACCCCCCTCCCACCACCACCAAACTCCTTGCAAATGAGAGGACTTAAAGTTTTAAAATCACAAGTTAGAATCAAAGACACAAGTACTGGAAGGTACCTTGGGGATCATCAAGGTCGTTCTGATTATTTTACAGGTGAGGAAAACCAGACTGTGGCTCAGGGAAAATTAAATGACTTTTCCCAAAGTCATCCTTAAAATTAACATCGCAGCTAGGTTTAGACGGCAAATCCCCAGCCTTAGGCTGAAGGTTCTCTCTGCTGTATTACTTTGGGAGGATTGCACAGTAATAGACTTGGTTGGACCCCCAACTTTGCCACTTACTAAGTCTGTGGACTTGGCCAATGTATATAATCTTTTTGAGCCTCATTTTTCTTTTCATCTATCAAAATGGATAGTCATTGTTATGTGACTAAATAAGGTATTGCTTGCAGGTACTAGATAAACAGTGGTAATGATTATTATTTTTTAAAGGTCTTACATTGCACATATGCCGTGTGTTGCCATATTCCCCTGTCTACCCCGGCTAAGACTGATCACAACTTCACAAGTTTCTGACCTGACCCAATATGTCCCTGATCTTCATTTGGTCTTCTACATATTTTATTGATAGAATCAAGGGTAAAGCCAAAGAGAACACGATTCCCTAACAATTCCCAGTACTTACACAAGCACACCCTATAAATTCACTGAAGGATCTTTCTTAGTTTGAGGTATGGCCAAGTGGCTATGTGTGTGTGTACCTTGTTCCAACCTAACTGATTAGTTTATGCAAATAACTGAGAAAGAATAGAGGAACAGAAAGAGTTTGATTGATGTAAAACGTAATTTTTTTTTAGGGCAATCCTTATTTAGAGGTGTGAAAGGCCTGGAAAATTACAAGAACTTAAAGAAGTGATCTGATCTCACTCTAGAGAATTATACTTTACATCATCAAAGATAATATTCAGGATCAAACTATCTCTCTAAAGAACTAGATAAGAATGAAAGCATCTTTGAATCCAGGGAGATGTCATTAAAATGAATTCTGGGTTCAGCCACCCCTAAACACCCAGTGATCATACATAGTGCTAGAGGCCAAGCCTGTCTCCTTGATAAACAGGAACTATAAATCACTATCACAGTGGGATTAATCACATCTTGACTATATGCAAAAGGCTTTTGCCTCTGCCCAGGTTTCATCCCAACTTCATTCTATGTGAATTTTAATGAAGGGTTTCAGTCAGTTACTGCTCTCTGTCTTCTCTTATGGAAGCAATTGCGGAAGGGCATAAAATACCAGCATATTCATATGCATTTCTGGTAAGATATAGGAATTTGAGGTCAGATTCTATATAGGAAGGATTATACAAATAATTCCTGATACTATAAGAGATGCTTATGCCATCTATAATACTTCGATAAATTTTTACTTGGTTTTTAGGACTCCTGATTCTCCTTATTTTTCTCCTACCTCACTGACTATTCCTTCTCAGTACCTTCCTTCTGATAGCTATTTATGACCTATAGATACTTGAGGGCCCAGAGCTTGGACCTCTCCTTTTCACACTCTAGACTAGCTCCCAAGGTAACCTCCGCTAGTCTTATGGCTTTTGGTATTACTGGGTTGTTAGAAAAGTCATGATGTATTTTTTTTTCTGATTTTTTTTTTTATGAAAAAATACATCATGACTTTTCTGATGACCCAATATATGTTGATGATTTCCAATATAGACCTTTTCCTTCATCTTCAGACTCATGAGTCTCTTCCATATTGCTCTTCCATGTCTAATAGACATACCAAACCTGACATATTCCAAATTCAGCCTTTGATTTATCTCCGTTCCCTAGCTCAGCAAAGGTCATTATCATTTTTTTGTTTGTTTGTTTTAACTGAGACCTAAAAACAAGAATGGCTGATTCTCATACCTCACTTCTAATCTATCAGAAATTCTATTGGTTCTACATTCTGGATCAATTTCCCCCCACCTTCACAGTAACCCTGCCCAAGTCCATTATTTTTTGTCTAAAATAGTGTGATGTTAACGGGTCTCCCTTTTGAAATTTCTATATTCTCCAAGAAGAAAATTACAGGGTTTCTCAATTTCAGTATTATTGACTTTTGGGGCCAGACAATTCTTATGGTGGTGATGGAATAGGAGTGGGAGGGGAAGGGGAAGAGCTATTCTATCCATTGTAGAGTGTTTAGCAACATCCCTGGCCTCTACCTACTAGATGCTAGTATCCCCCTTTGCTCAGTTGTGACAACCAAAAACATATCCGACATTGCCAGATGTCTTCTGGGGATCAAAATCATTCCTAATCGAGATGAGAATCATTGAGTAAGAGATCCTTTAAAAAGATAAGTTAGATCAAATTACTATCTCACTGGAAACTTATCAATGGTTTCCCATTATGTTTTAATAAGATTCAAGTTCCTGACCATAGCTTACAAGACATGTACTATTTCCCTTGCCTGAAACACCTGTTCCCTGCCTTTTTACTTGGCTATTACCTTCTCATCCTTTCAGCCCTAGCTTAAATGCAATCTACTCCAGGAAGCCCTCATTAGCCTATCCCATAGTCTGGGTTAATATCTCTGTTCCATGTTCCCATAACTTTCTCGGACAAAATGCACATCACATTGTGTTGTAATTGCTTGGTTATTAGACTGTGAACTCTTTCAGAATAGGAACTGTGCCTTATTTATTACTATGTTCTACACTTATGCATAGCATACAATCTGGAAGAGCATTTAAGTAACTACATGGTGGGCTGATTAAGCTACAGAATGAACCTGGTCTGCACTACAGATAGACATATGATACCCACTCTGAGGTTCTGGAAGTGAATATAAGTATGAAGCTAGATACTACCATGTCTTAATAATTTTCCTTTTTTATTTGGTACTTCTGCAATTACTCTGGTGGAACATCAAGGAAAATCTCTACTCTTAGTCATTGAGTTCATTAATAAGAGAAAACTGTCATTCAACAAATACTTATTGAGCAGCTGGATACTGGGATGAGTGCCAGGCAACTGCTGGTGCATGGGAAGTTACATACACAAGAATTGTAGAGCTTAGTGCATAATAATGTAACAAGTTACTTAACTGCTATAGTGAACATAAGGAAAAGTGAAACAGAGGAGAGAAACATGAAGACATCATATCCTGGAAAACGTTTTGTGTGCCCTTGAGAAGAATGTGTATTATTCTGCCTATTGCTAGAATGTTCTATACATACCTCTTAGGCCCATTTAGTATATGGTATATTTAAAGTGCGATGTTTTCCTATTGATTTTATCTATTTTTGAAAACAGGGTCCTGAACTTCCCTACTATTACTGTAGTGCTATTTCTCCTTTTGGATCCATTAATACTTGCTTTATATATGTAGGAACTCTCATGTTGAATATATTTATATTTACAATTGTTATATTTTCTTGATAAGTTGGCTCCTTTATCATTGTTTAAGGGCCTTCTTTTTTATTATTGTTGTTTAATGACCTTCTTGGTCTCTTGTTAAAGTTTTTGACTTAAAGCCTATTTTGTCTGATGTGAATATAGCTACCTCTGCTCTTTTTGGCTTCTGTTTGGATGGAATATCTTTTTCTGTCTCTATTTGCAGGCTGTGTGTGTCCTAACAGCTGAAGTAAGTCTCTTGTAGTCAGTCTATAGTTGGACCTTGCTTTTTAATTATTCAAGCCACTTTGTATATTTTGATTGGAAAATTTAGTCCAATTACATTTAAAGTAATAATTGATATGTAAGGATTTACTATTGTTATTTTGAAAATTGTTTTCTAGCTGCTTTGTGGTCTCTTTGTAATTTGATGACTTTCTGTAGTGTTATGTGTTGATTACTTTATCTTTTGTGTATCCAATATAGGTTTTTGCTTTGTAGTTACTGTAAGACTTATATAAATAAGACATTACAGTTATAACAGTATACTTAAAGTTGACGACAACTTGACTTTGATCATATACAAAAGCTCTACACTTTGTCCTGACTCTCACCATTTTGTTTTTGATGTGTATCCTTTAACAAATGGATTTATAACAGATCCATAACATACCAACAGCAAATAATTACAACTATAATTATTTTAATACTTTTTAAATTTAACCTTACATTATATTAGAAGTGATTTACGCACTAGTATTATAACATTAGAGAAATGTCAAGAATATATTTTGCAAAAGGATACTATCTTCAATAAATGGAGTTGGGAAAACTGAATATTCATATGCAAAAGAATGAAACTAGACCCTTATGTCCTCCATAGAAAGTCAATTCAAAATGAATTAGAGGCCTAAATGTAAAACTTAAAACTATGAAATTCCTGGAAGAAAACATAGGAGGAAAGCTTTTTAACACTGATCTTGGCAGTGATTTTGGGGAAAATGACACCAAAACTTAAAAGGCAAAAATAAACAAGTGACCCATATCAAACTAAAAAGTTTCTGTATAGCAAAGGAAATATTCAATAAAAAGAAAATCTAGCTTGTAGAACGGGAAAATATTTTCAAACTGTCTAAGTGGTTAATATCTAAGATACATCAGAAACTCATACGACTCAATAGCACACAAAACCAAAGAAAACCAAAACTCTACAAACACAAAACCAATACTTCCAGTTAAAAATAGGCAAAAAACCTGAGTAGACGTTTTTCTAAAGAAGACATATAAGTAGTCAATGGGTACATGAAAAGGTGCTCAACATCACTAATCATCAAGGAAATGAAAGTCAAAACCAGAATGAGATAAGACTTCACATTTGTTAGGAGAGTTATTATTTAAAAAAAAAAAAAGTCAAAAGATAAGTGTTACTTTGCAAGGGAATTCTTTTTTTTCTTTTTTTTGGAGAGGTTTTTCTTATTGGGCGTGTGCGCTTGCCAGAAAGACAGAGAGAGACAGAGAGATAGAAAGCAAGAAATCACCCCCCAGGGGGGATAGCCATGCCATAGTCCCTTCTCCTCCATTCTCCTCTCGGGATCTTGGGCATGCACACACACGTGCCCGGCATGAGTTTAAGCCACTGGGTCCGGGACTCGAACCTCGGTCAACTACATGGGAGTCCAGCGACATAGCCATTACGCTAACTGCTGGTCCCCACAAGGGAATTCTTGTATATAGTTGGTAGAAATGTAAATTAATACAGCTATTACAGAAAACAATATAAAGGATCCTTAACAAATTAAAAATAAAACTGTCAAATGATCCAGTAATTCCATTTTTTTTGGTATTTAGTCAAAGGAAATAAAGTCAGTATCTTGAAGAGATATCTGCCAGTTTCATGTTCATTGCAGTATTATTCACAATAGCCAAGATACAGAAACAACGTAAGTGTCCATTGACAAATGACTCAATAAAGAAAATGTGATATATATATGATACAGATGTAGAAAGAGAGAGCAAGAGAAGGAAATCCTACCTATCATTTTAAGCAACAGGGATGAAACTTAGAGGACATTTTGCTAAGTGAAATAAGCCAGACACAGAAAGATAAATACTTCAGGATCTCATGTATGTTTGGAATCTAAAAACGTTAACACATAGAAAGGTACAAAGATTGTGGGACCAGCAGTTAGCGTAATGGCTATGTCGCTAGACTCCCATGTGGTTGACCGCGGTTCAAGTACCGGACCTGGTGGCTTAAACTCACGCCGGGAGCATGTGCATGTGTGCCCAAGATCCTGAGAGGGAATGGAGGAGAGGGGATTGTGGTATGGCCATCCCCCCTGGGGAGTGATTTCTCTCTTTCTTTCTCTCTGGTGAGCGTACGTGCCCTATAGCAAAAACCTCTCCCTCCCCCCCCCCCCCAAAAAAAAAGAAAGATTGTTACCAAGGGTTGAGGAGTTGAAGAAATTGGAATATGTTGTTCAAAGAATACAAATTTAGAGTTATAAGATGAATAAGTTCTAGAAGCAAAATGTATAGCACAGTGACTATAATTAATTATTATTAATCGTCATATATTTGAAATTTGTTTAGAAGGTAGATCTTAAACATTCTCAGCACACATACACAAATGGCAATTACAAGGTGAAAGATATATTAATTAGCTTGATCATGGGTGGAATTCTTTCACAACTCATTTTTGTATTAAAAAATCAGGGTGTGGGACCAGAAAATGGTGTAATGGTTACATTGCTGAACTCCCACAGAGTCAACCTCAGTTCGAGTCCCAGACACTGCAGCTTAAAACTCATGTTGGGCACGTGTGTGTGTGTGTGTGTCCAAAATCTCAAGAGGAGATTGGAGGAGAAAGGATTATGGGATGGACATCTCCCTTAAGGGAATGTTTCTCTGTCTCTCTTGTGTCTCCTGAGAGCACATGTGCCCTGTAGCAAAAATCTCTCTCAAAAAAAAAAAAAAAAATCAGTGTGTATACCTTAAATAAATATAGTTTTTATTTGTCAATCAGACCTCAACAAAGCTAGAAGAAACATGGATTCTTCCCTTAGAGATCTCACTTTTTAGTTTGGGGAAAAAAAGAATTGCAGTATCATAGAGAGTATGCCAATAATGAATAGAAATAGCATGAAAAAATCATGGGAGTTCTGAGGCAGGAGCTACAGAATGCCTTAGGAAGTAGAGCTGAAGGAAATAAGAGAATCCTCAGAGTGACATTTGAGTTGAATTGTGAAAAATGAGTCTACTAGACTGGGAAGGAGTGGGATAGGTTCTCTAGGCAAGGGAGAGAGGTGAAAATTCACAGAGGGCCTACAAGTTAGGAATGGAACAAAACATAAAAGAGGTCAGAATATAGGAAAGAGACACACACACACAGAGATGGAGATGGAGAAGAGAGAGAGGCATATGAAATTAGAAAAGTAAGGGCCAGATTTTTAAAGGGCTTTGAAGGCCGATCAGTAGGCTTGGGTTTTATCCTGCAGTGGTTGAGAATGAATTATAGGGTCTGATCAATGTGGTTAAAGGACTGTATTTGGGATGTGCAGAGCAGACTTCTGAGAGAGAGTTGGAAGTAGGGAGCAATCTCACTTGAAACTCGTCTCTAGGCACATTTGACCTCATGATTGACAAAGCCCCATGTGCTAGTTATCTTGGATTCTGAGCCCTACTCCCTCCAACGGCTAAGGCTGTGTTCTAGTACCCTGCTGACATGACTGAGTAGAGCAGCTGCAGTCTTACATATGGGAGAGAAAGGATTATGCCATTGAATATGGGTGCCATTCCTCTTCTCCTGTCTAGAATCTAGTCTGGGGCCTTATGACCTCCATTGAAGACTAATACAACAACCTACTGTCTAGCTGTACTTGAAAGGTTGTCCAATGCTACCAAATTAAGCATCTGAAAAGGAAACTCCTAGAACATCATTCTATTTATGATATCACTGATTTAGTTTTTATTTTCTGTGTGACATTCTATCCTTTATCTGGTTTTGAATCCCATGTCTATGTTTTATTTTCTACTATCGTTATCAGCCCTTTTTCATCAGACCATATTTATTCTTATATTTATATACATGCTGCTAAACTTCTCATATCTACCTATATAATATATGCAAAACACAGGTATTATTTATTTATTTATTCATTGACTTCTTCACTACTCTACATACATTCACCAAGGCTCTATGGCAGGTGCTGGAGTTATTGAGTTGGGCAAGTAAGTCAGTGAGGTCCTTATGCTCATAAAGCTCAGAGTCAGCCCCCCGTTTTGTTATCTGAAATGCTGTTCTTGGGCCAGCAGTATTGACATCACCTGAGAACTTGTTAGAAGTGGAAAATCTTAGGCTCCACCCTAGAACTTCTGAATTAGAACTTGCATTTTAACATGATACCTAGGTAATTTGTATGTGTAATGTAATTTCAGCAGAATGGCCTTGGAGACAAACATTGAACAAACATCTGTAATAACATGTCAAGACTTCTAGGGTGCTAGAAGGACAAAGTTAAGAGAACAAGTACTGTGTTGTTGAATTTTCAATTATTTCAGACTTTTTTCACCCTGAATTAAGAAATCACTGTGTGTTTGTGTGCGTGCATAGTGATCGCATGCTGCTTTCCTTGAGAATCTCCACTCACCTAGCCCAGTCCTAAGTTCACTGTAGGTGCCTAACACATGCTTTTGTTAACATTGATTGATTGAATTGTTTATAGATATACTCAGCCAAATTTGAGAGTTTTAGAGGCTTCAGTGAATGATGAAATTGTTCGATTTTTGCCATTATAGTTTTGCTTTATTGAATGAGAGGGTTTAGTTTTGATGCAACAGAAAGGGAATGTTTTTATCCTTTTCAAAGCCAAATAATTTCACCATGGCTGACGTAAACAGGGGTGGAAAATTCACAAGATGAAATGGAATCAAATTTTGCATAGAACAATTTTTTGCTGTGTGCTTCAAGGCAATAGATGAATTTTTTTTTTTCTGTGAGTTTTTTTTATTTCTATCCTGTGCAGAAAGCTGGGTGATTCCTGATTCAACCAATACCCCTGGTCTAACTGTCCCAACTTATCTGCTGTTTAGTAATAGCCTTAAACTCGATTGGTAAAAAATGCACAAACTAAAAAAAAAAATTTCTTTCTTCTTTCTTTCATTTCTTTTTGCTATTGAGCATATGCACTTGCCATAGAGAAAAGAGGAGAGGGAGAGGGAAAGTGAGAAATCACCCACTCTCCCCATCCCCAGGTGGATGGCCATGTTGCAGTCCCTTCTCCTCCATTCTCCTGTTGGAATTTTGTATACTCATGCACTTGTGCCACCTGTCAGGGACACAAATCATGTAATCATCCATGTGGGATCCAGTGCTTTACGCCATGCCACATGGTGGCCCAAACTTTTATACTTTTCTATCTTTTTTTTTGGAGAGGATTTTGCTATAGGGCGTGTGCGCTCACCAGAAAGACAGAGAGACAGAAAGCAAGAAATCACCCCCCAGGGGGGATGGCCACGCCGCAATCCTTTCTCCATTGTCCTCTTGGGATCTTGGGCGTGCATGCACACGTGCCTGGCGTGAGTTTAAGCCACTGGGTCCAGGACTTGAACTGCAGTCAGCTACGTGGGAGTCCAGTGACATAGCCATTATGCTAACTGCTGGTCCCTCCTTTTCTATCTTATAATGTGCTGATACAACTCACATTTTCTTTACGCACTGAATTGAAATGAAGGGTCAATAAAAGCAACCATGTTTTGAAGGCATATAATAAATTCCTTTTTGTTCCCCTATCTTCTGTTTCATTTGAAATGTGATCTTTTTTCAAGTTAATTTAACTGGAAAAGAATAATCCTTCTCTGCCTTTCTCTGTCAATTTCTAAAGTTTTGCATGCTTAAGTTTGATTGCTAAATGCTTTTTTTATCTACAATATCTTGAGAAGTTTATCTATCACTTATAGGAGTTTTGAAACACTGTCCAGAAAATCACCGACAAAGATTCTCAATTAAAGTTTTTTTTTTTCTTTAGATCTTTGAAAACAACCACAATCACTGGTACTGTGACAGATTCATAGTACCTCACAGTTAAAAAAACATTGCAGATATTATCTGATAAAAGCCTCTATATAAAGAGGCTACCACCTCATGGGATTATCCAGCCTGCATCTGAGTACTATTTATCAAGACATTATTATGCTACACAGTTAAGACAGGATAGTATAGGGACAAAGATAGACACGTATATCAGTAGAACAGAATCAAGAGTCAAGAAACAGACCTACAGATTTCTGGTGACCGATCTGTGAGAAGGTGTGTGCAGCAGAAAAAAAGTAATAGCCTTGAAATATATCATGCAAGTTCAATAAAATGTCCATGCAAAACAAACAAACAAACACCAACCCCCCCCCCCCCACCCCCGTACAACACACATATCTATAGGACACATAGATATAAATGTGAAAGGTGAAACTAAAGTTATCCAAAGAAATTGTGAAAGAATATCTTCAGGACTTTGAGGTAGGCAAAGACTTCTTAAGCAAGACCCATAGAGTTTTAGCCATAAAGAGAAAATCTTGCTAAAGTGGACTACCTTACTACCTTATCTATATATTTTTGGACCACCTACAGCAGCATGCAAATAGCGCTATGGCTCGAGAAACTTCGTGGGAGGCCTGATTCCATTCCCAGGTCAACCTGAACATACCAGCAGTTATGTGTGCCTGTAATCCTAGCTAATTGAGAGGCTCAGGTAGGAGGATCAAGATATCATGAGACTGTTGAAAATACTTATCTCTGTTTCTCTCCCTTTTTCTGTTTTACCCCCTCATCCCTCTATCTTTCTCCCCCTCTTTTCTTGTTTTTCTTTCATGAAGGGGGAAAAGTCTATAATTTTGTTCATCATAAAATGCTTTCAAGGTAGTGAAAAGATAAGTCACAGAATGGGAGAAGGTATTGACAAATACCACCCAAAGAGGACTTGTATCAAGAATATATAAAGAACACTTGTACAATAAGAAAAAGAGATAAGCTAATGAGAAAACAGGCAAGAAACTTACAAATGTACTTTATTTAAAAAGTTAGCTATCCAAATGGCTAAAAAATAGAAAAAAAAAGTCGTAGTCACTAGAGAAATAAAAATTAAAAGCTTAACATGTGTTATGTGTATCATGGTTTAGATGATGGTTTTGTTTCTCAAAACACAGAAAAATGTTTTGGGATTTGATGACAGGACATGGCGATGCCTAGTAGGTGGTGCTTGTATCATGGAACCAACACTCTTGGGAAAAGATTAGAGATTAATGGTGTCTCATGAGACCAAGAGTTCCAGTTCTCATGATAAGTGACTAGTTCTAGTGAGAGCTGGTTGTTATAAAAGAGGGAGAGCTGCCTGCAGTGCGTTTCTCTCTCTCTGCGTGCACTCTCCATCCTCTGCTTCCAGTACGATGTTGTAGGCTGACCTGATGCCAGGTCTATACCTTTGAAATTTCCAGGTACCAGACTTGTGAGTTAATAACCCCCATTTCTTTTTTTATTTTTAAGAGATATTTTTTGCTATAGGGTTCATGTACTCACAGGAGAGACAGAGAGACAGAAAGGGAGAAATCGTCCCCTGGGGTGATGCCCACACCACAATCCCTTCTCCATTCTCCTCTAGGGATCTTGGGAATGCACACACAGGTGCTGGTGTGAGTTTTTTAAGCCTTTGGGTCTAGGACTTGAACCGCGGTTGACCTCATGGGAATACAGTAATGTAACTATTATGCCATCTGCTGGTCCTATCCCTGTTTCTTTATACACTTCTCAGTCTCAGGTATTTCAGTTAGTAAAACAAAAATGGACTAAGACAATGTGACATTATAACATGCTTACTTGTTAAAATGAAAAAAGACAAATGTGAAGCAACTGGACCTCATAGACACATTGCTCACGAAAGTTTAAATTTGTATAGCCACTTCTGAAAACAGTTTGATAGGATCTACAGTAGGAACATATACATAACTTGACCTAGGAATTCCACTCCTGATTATATACCCCTACCTCCCACCCCAAAATGCATCTGTATTCACCAAAAGGTTTTTTACAAGAATATTCTTAGCAGCCCTATTTGTAATATAGCCTCTCACCCTAAGAATAACCAAATCTTCATCTATGAGGAATGGATAAATAAATCACAGAAAAAGATCCATAATTGGACTGTTAACAATGACAATGGATAAACGACATCTGTACATGTTAACATGGATGAATCTCACAATATAATACCGAGCAAAAAGAGCCAGACACAAAGGTCACATACTCTACGATTCCATTTAGGAGATTTGGAAACAGCTCAATTAGTAAAACTAAGCTATGATGTCAGAAGTCAGGATGTCACAGGAGAGTGTAAGGAAGGGAATAAGAGGGGTGACACAGACTCTGGAAGTATTCCATTTCATAATGTGGTTGCTGATTACACAGGAGTTTTTACTTTATAAAAATTAATTGGGCTGTATCATGATTTGTACATGTATGTACTGGTGTGTTATATCTCAGTATAATTAAAAAAAATAAGATAAATTGTCAAAGGGGGACTATATAAGGGAAACTTCACTCTTACTAAAATCTTCCTTGGCAGAGATTTAAGAGGGAAACAGTCTGTTGAATGGAAAGGAGGTTGAAGTTAAAGAAAAAGAAAAACATAATAAACACTGTATCTGCTCTGCATAAGTAGAATATTCTTCTTTTCCTTTCTGAGTTTTGTTGTGATGCCTATAATGAAATGTAGGAGCCACTGGCTTCCTAGGGAGGCCTGCTGGATTTGCTTCTGATTTAATTATGTGTCTCCCTTTTCTTGTTCCCTAGCCATATGGGTAGATGAGGACTGACTTTCTACCAATGTTCATCTCTCCCTTTTGAGTCACCCAAGGATGGCACTTGGGGCCAAGGAACACTCAAGCTTTGTTCTCTGTGTTAGTCTTACCTTTCCAATTCAACTACAAATACCATGAAAGCAAAGACCTGGTGTTTCCTAGTTCTCTGTATTGTTCATGGTACTAAGGAGTGTGCAGATCACACTGATCACAGGGGCTCAGTGAACATTCTCCATTGTAGAATGTCAGATCACTCAGACTGAAACCTGAGGCCTGAGAAGGGAAGAAATTGCCCAAGGTAATATGGCTTCATCAGTATCTTCTGATGCCAGGCTCTCTTTATAGCCTTGATAAAAAAATCAAAGTATGCCCCTTCCGTTCTTTTTCTCTTTGCTTTACTTCTTGGTCAGGGACACAAAGGCACAATTCCATTTTTGCTAACTTTGTTCTGTTCTGCTGACTGCACAAAGCAGACACTGCCTACACAGAGACCCTTGGCAGTGGGAAGGAGGAGCAGTCCACATAGTCTCAGAAAAGCGAAGGCAGTGACCTGGCTCATTTCAGTGATCAGACCTGTGGAAGGATTTTTCTGAGGCAAAATGAAAACACATCAAGCTTTTGTGCTCCTCCTGTCTCTTTTCATTTGCCTCTAGGGACTATGATGAAGTTCAGGGTCCTACATATCTTGAAAGGTGTTAAAATCTAAACATTTGTCTTTTGAAAAAATGCTCATTGTTTGTTAAGGATTACTTGAGTTATTTTCAACAGAAATGCTTCATTCAATTCTAGATTATAAAATGTTCTAGGCTAATGTACCCAGCTACACAATTTTCTCAATGTATAAAATGAGGTGATCAGATAAGAAACTATAGGGGCTTCTCAACTTACGATGGAGTTAAGTCCTGATAAACCCTTCTTAAGTTTAAAATATTGTAAGTCAAAATGCATTTAATACATTAAACCTACTGAACACCATAACTTAGCCCAGTCTACCTGAACGTGCTCAAATGCCTCTGAGAGACTACACTGGGCAAAATTACCTAACGCAAAGCTTATTTTATAATAAGGCATTGACTACATTATGTAATTTCTTGACTATTGTACTGAAAGTGAAAAACAGAATGATTGAGTTCTTGAGGTATAGCTTCTACCGAATGCAAATGATTTTTACAAGGTTCAAAAATTGTAATTTGAAATATTGTAAGCCAGGGACTATCTGAATATGACTTATACGACTCTGTTCTATAGATTCACAAAGGACCTAATGTATAGATTTGTTAGCTTAATGAATAATTATTAGCATCTATCATGGACATGAAAAATTAATACACACTGATTACATGAATAGACTATCATAAATATCTCTACTTGGAGACAGATAAAATGCGTGCCTCTTACTGAACAAATTATTACTTGTCAGGCAACATTCTAAGTCCTTTAAATACCTTATCTCATTTAATTTTTACAATGATTCTAAAAGGTATTATCTTTATTTAATATATGCAATATGTCAGGTTGCATTTTCTAAAGATGGCCACAACAATCCCTCCTATTCCACATGTTCTTACAATGTGACATTCATACTTGTCCTGCCAAAGGTAAAATCTAGGTTCTTTTCCTTTTTTAAAGAATTATTTTAATTTAACTTTATGTATTTACTTATTTTAATTCGACCAGAGATGGACAGAGTAGGGGGAGTGAGAAAGTGAGGCATGAGGTCTGGGGCTTGAACTGCGGTTGGCCATGTGGGAGTCCAGCACCCTTAGCTATCACGCCACTTTCCGGCCCCACTCCCTTCCTTTTAATATGATTGGGATTATGCCTATGGCAGAAGTTGCATTGTTAAATCTAAGGGCAGATCATGAAGTGTGATACATTTGCCTGCTTCCCTTTGGGACACTTGTTCTAGGAACCCAGCCATCATACTGTGAGGAGTCCCACGCAGGAACGTAGAGATGGCATGTGTAGGCGTTCAGGCCGACTGCCTCATCCATTCAGCATGTAAGGGAGAGAGCTTTCAAATGATTTCATCCACAGCCTTTTAAATTTTCTATCTGAGGTCCCAGACATAAGCAGAGACCAGCCATCTACTGTACCCTTTTCAAATTTCCTGACCACAGTATCCATGAGCATAATAAAGTGGCTCTTATCTGATGTCCAGTTTAGGTGTTGGTTACACAGCAATAGTAGTATAAGCTCTGAGATGCAAAACCAGTTGCCCAGGGTCACAGAATTAAGTCCAGGTCTAACTTCAGAGTCTATGCTTTTAACTACTCTGTTGGGAAAGTCCTGAATGTTTACAGTTCCTGCAAAGCCAGGACCTGTTGCTGGGGGATGTAGAGAAAACCACTGCAATGCTAACCACAAAGAAACAAAACAAGGTGCCCAGCAGAGCAACAGGGAACTGGTAGACAGTGTGGTTTGTTAGGGAAGGGGCACTGCCAAGGAGATGAGTCATGCCAGCAAAGCAGGCAGGTGCTTGGATTCAGTTCCTGTCCAGGAACTGCACTGAGAAATAACCCTGGGATGCAATGAGTGATTCTTCCAATAGCCTCCAGTCATAACACTGCACCCAGCAGCCTTTCTCCTCCTCCTGGGAGCAGCTTCTGGACTTCCCTCTGGCCGGAAGTGGGCCAGCAGCACAGCCAGATAAGGAGATGCATGTCAGTGAGGCTCCGAAAGCTCTTACAGAACAAACAGTTGGTGAGAAGCCAGGAACAGAGTAGAAAGGAAGTAAAACGAGTAACATAAAGGGAGGGAAAGTAGATTATGATTTTTGAACCTTTGGTATACGTTAGGCTCTAGGCAACGTGTTTCAGTCTCTGTTTGCTCATGTATTCTTACAAGACTCCTGTGATAATGGTGTATGCATGAGACCTTTTATGAAGTTGAGGAAATGGAGGCTCCGTGATAAAGTTATTAGCTCAAGACATAAAGTTTAGTAATCAGAAGAGCTATGATTCAAACCCAGGTCTGTATAAATAATGGAATCCTTGGTCTCAAAACACAGCCATCTCTCCTTATTTGCTTTCCATTCACCCCTACCTCTCAGCCCTAGCCTCACCTATAGCTCCTTCTACAAGTCTTGTTTTATCCCTTGGCACCAGTCCAAGTCTGTCTTTTTTTTTTTTTTTTTTTTTTTTTTTTTTTTTTTTTTTTTTTTGAGAGATTTTGCTATACGGTGCATGCGCAAGCTGGAGAGACAGAAAGTGAGGAATCACCTGCCAGGGAGGATGGTCATACTGCCATCCCTTTGCCTATAGTCTCCTCTCAGGATTTTGGGCACACATGCACAAATGGCTGGTGTGAGTTTCAAGCTACCAGATCCAAGACTTGAACCATGCTCAGCCATGTGGGAGTCCAGCAAAATAACTAGAAATACCATCTGCTGGTCCCCCAAAGTCTCTTTTTTTGTAAGCCTGCCAAGTTCATTTTAGTCTTCAGTGATCTTTTTTCTTTTCTTTACCTATTGGCTATAAATCCTACTCTTGGGAATTATGCAAATATTTCTGCTTTATTATTTACTCTTTTTCTTGCATACCTTGGTTCTTCTAATGTCTTTCAAACTCAGAGGTCTGAACTCATATTTCTTCCTTCTTCTAATTTGCCAGAATGCATGACATTGTGCCTAATGCAAGGTTTAGATCCCAGGTGGTGCTTAATTAAAATACTAGATTGATTAATCTTCTCTTGTATCTGCAGAAATATAGGTCCACAGACACCAGACATAAAACAAAACAACACTCTCCATTCCATTTACTCAGTTTCAGAATGGGACATACAAGGAAGATGAAAACCAGGTGAATGCCCAGAGAGAAGGAAAAGCATCATTTTGTTTGACAGCACCTTCTACTGGCTACTCAGGAGATTAATAATCTGGCAGCAGCAATAGCTGGCATCTCCCTTAATGCCCAACCAGAACTCCATATTTTAGAAACTAGAACATGGCTGACAAGGCTTCATCCATGGTGCCTAAGCCTTAACACTAATCAACAAATGTGCTCCACAGGGAGTCGGGAGCAGCTTCCTGGTGGCTGCTCAAAAAGTGGTTCAATGTTGCCCGTTATAGAATGTGTGTTTCTTAAGTGACACTCTAATGACCTCACAGAAGGTTGCAGGATCCCAAAAGTCATGGTATTGTGTGTATCATTAAACTTGGTGAGCTCTGAGCCATTGGCCAATGAGTAGGAATAATCATTTTTTTTTTTTTTTTGAGAGGTTTTTCACTATAGGGCGCGTGCGCTCGCCAGACAGACAGAGAGAGACATAGAGACAGAAAGCGAGAAATCACCCCCCCAGGGGGGATGGTCACGCCGCAATCCCTTCTCCTCCATTCTCCTCTCGGGATCTTGGGCACGCACGCACACGCGCCCGGCGTGAGTTGTAAGCCACCGGGTCCGAGACGCGAACCGCGGTCGACTACGTGGGAGTCCAGCGACATAGCCATTACGCTAACTGCTGGTTCCCAGTAGGAATAATCTTGACCAACAGGTTCCATGATTCAGATTCCTTTGTTCATCATCATCTGTCACCAGGGATCTCCCTTCTCATTTCTCTTTGCTTTTGTAGAAAAATCTAATCTTTTGAAGCATCATCTAGTGCTACTCAGAAGTCTCTCCTCACCTAAGCCTATCTTAATTTTTCCTTTTTCACAATTATTAACAACAAAGCTTGGCCCTTGTTTAAACATTCTCCTAGTTACAGTGTTTCAGAGAGAAAGAATGTAGCACTGAAAAGAACCTATAATTTGGACCAGCAAGACCATAACTCCCTACTTCCTGGCACTGCCATCCTAAAGGTCTTTACAAAACGGAATAGCCCCTTAACAGCTGCATCCTTCGCCACTGGATGATGAACTGTCGTTTCTTTTGCCAGACTTCTACTGATGGCACTGGGCTATTTCCAGATTTTCAAAACAACAGTGAAATGAACAGCCTTCTGCCTTCTACATATTGTCTCATTTGTACAACTATTTCTATGGGGTAAATGTGTAGTTTCAGATCTTTCTTGCTCTTAGAATTTAAAGGCTGTTCCTGATTCTTTTTCTCATTTACTCCCCACCAAAAATGCTCCAGTTGAAAACATGGCCTCTCCAGCTTTGGCAGTGATGATAGAATCCCCCTTTGCCATGAAGCCAATGATCCAAAATGGCACCAGTTAAATTTTTGCTCTTGTCACTGTCTCACCATCTCTCTCACTCCAGCTGGCCTTACTGTATTTACTCACGGAGGACAGAATGCGAGGTTGTTATAATTAGAGGTAGCATAATCTAATGCCAGAGTGCCTGACACATTGTAGGTACAATGAATAAAAGCATTTACTACTACTATTTTTCCAGCAAAGAGGAGATTGGAGTCTTTCTGAGTTGTGGGGCTGGCAACATTAAGATGACAGAAGAACTTTCTTTTCTGCTAGTTAAAAACTACCTTATCTCCAATTTTCCATGCTATTCTTGCAGATCCATTCAAAGACCAAGACAGAGTGGCCCTATGTTGTATATAAATTCTATTAGCTTATTTACTTTCCATTAGATAAAAATATGACATACTTCTTAGAAGGCTACTGTGAAAATGCACATATTCATTCAGCAAACTTCTTGTGTTGGGTGTTAAATGAATTGCAGAGATGAGTTCACCAGTCTGTGTCTCAACAAGGAACAAACATGGGTAATTAGAGTGCAGGGCTGAAGATATAAGATGCCCTCTGAGAGGTTCAAATGACAATGCAACAGCAACAAGGTCAACAACTTTTACCATGTGTTAGCCCTGTGCAAAGAAAACACTTTCTGTGCACTTAATTCTCAAAATATCTTATTTGGTATAGGTTTTATTATTATTCCTGTTTTATTTATTTTGTTTTAAAATTTTGCTTGAGGGTATGTGTGCTTGCTGAAGAGAGACAGAAAGAGAGAGAGAAAGCAAGAAAGTATCCTCCATGGGGTATGGTCACACCATAATCCCTTCTTCTCTACTTCTCCCTCCTTTTTGGGATTTTGGGCACGCACGTGCATGCACTTGCTCCTGGTGTAGTTTTTAAGCTGCTGGGGCCAGGTGGGATCTAGCCTCCTTGACCACCATACCACTGGCTGACACTATTCCTGGTTTCTAGAAAAGGAAACTGAGGTGCAGGGAAGTTATTTTCCCAAGCTTATACAGATAGTAAGTGATAGAGCTAGGATCCCATCCCTATTCCAGAGTTCAAGTTTATAACCATGACTGTAAAATCTAAACTCAGGGGAGTTATTGGGGTTGGGTAGGGGACATAAGGTGACATTTGCAAAGGGAAAAAAGGTGAGGAAAGGTGGGAGTAATTGGGGTTGGGTAGGGGACATAAGGCAACATTTGCAAAGGGGAAAAAGGTGAGGCGGAAAGGCAGAAGGATCATTTAAGTTGAGTGAATATGACCATGAAAGCTGCATGGAGCTGGGGAACCATATTAAGCACAATTTGGCTTGGCTAAAGCCTTGGCGAAACTATGAATCAAAAGGAGGTAAGCCTTAGCTTATCTGTGGTGACACAGTGGGGACCATCTTGTCTCCTTGTTGAAGATGAAAAAGTGAGACTCAGAGATAAAGTAACTCAACAGCTAGCAGTAGGCTGAAACTGGGCTTCTTTTCAAGCTCCATGACTGCCTTCTTTAGCCATGTGGCCCTGCCCCTGTGACAATAGCTGGTTCTACCTCTCTTTGAGTGGACCTCCACTCTGCCCCCGCAGGTACTGTTCCTCCTCATTTTGAGGCCCTTTCTCTTTAAGCCACCAGGTACACAGAGTGACTGTCATCACCTAGGGTTGTGGTTTCTATATTAGTGTTCTTGATACCATTTATTTTTTATTGGGTACCTTGGGCTTAATCCACCTATTATTTCCCTTGAACATAGCTAGGGTAAAAGAATATACAAATGGTACAACAAAAATGATTCATCCATCACAGTTGGGTGGTATTAAAAACTCTGGTTCCCCATAGGAGTCTGACCATATCTTCCTCATCAATTCAATTAATTACCCTTTTATTTTTCCCTATGTAGAACTCGTTACCACTTTCTAGATGACCAACTGTGTCTTTAGTTGCTGTGTTTCCAGAGGAGGTTAAAAGAAGTAAGAAGTCCTCTCCAGCAAAATGTAGAACCTAGGAAGATGTACCTAGGTCTATGTAGATCTTTCTAAACAAAAAGATGTGGGATCTCTTTCTTCTAGTGCAGCTCCTAGTCACAGCCTGGATTTTCCATAGTATATGAACAAACAGAAAAACCAGCAATTATATTTTATGCTTGGAACCACAAATGGAAGAGAAAGGGAGAGGAAAATTTCTTAAAAAAAATGTGTATATATATATATATATATGTATATATATATATATATACACACACACACACACACACACACACACACACACATTTTGGGGGCAAGCAGGTGGCATGGTGATTAAGGGCACTGGACTCCCACATGGCCAACCGTGGTTCGAGTCCCAACCCTGGAGGCTTGCTTTCTCTCTCTCTCTCTCTCTGTTCCTCTCTTGTCAAATTAAAAATAAATAAAGTTAAATAAAATAATTCTTTAAAAAATATATATTTGGTATTTCAAGTGTGTCTAAGTTCATCAAATGCATACAGTAGTGTTTTGTACTCCTACCATTCTTCCTGGGATCTCAACCTGGTGGCCCATAAAATGAATCTAGGCAGGCTTTTGTTTGATGTTCACAGAATTCACGTGGCAAAGACTGCGTGAGAATGGCACTCTCTAGCTGACACAGGCAAGGTTTGCCATTGCCTCCTACTAACTTTCATTCTTGTGTTACTGAACTAAGTATCTATGTGATCTTGGCTAAGTGCCTTTCCCTCCTGTTAAGCCCAGCTTCTTATCCATCAAATTAGGATAGGGTGTTGATTACATTTTTTCTTGTTTATTAACTTCCTCCTTTCACTGAGGTGTAAGCTTTTGGAGGAGAGGGATTTTTGTCTGCCTTGTTCAATGATGTCTTTAAACCATGCTTGCCATGGAAGAGGTGCTAAAGAAACATTTCATGAATGAATAATTGAATAATTGATCCTAAATATCTCTTTCAGCCCTTTGAAAAACTTTCTGGAAATTTTTCTATCATGATTTTGGAGGAAAAAGAAGTCTCTCTTTCAATATGCTGTTGAAATCATGGACTTTCAGTATAACCTAGAGAGAGCAAGAATCCCCTCTTGCTGATGACCAGAACTGCTGGCTGAGACACAAACTAATGCTTCCATTCATGTATCCACTGAAGGCTTTTTATCTTCCTGTCACTGCATTTATTTTCATTCTTCCATGCCACTTTTGGAGCTCCTGAAACATCTATTCTTCTTCCCAAAAGTCTGTGAAACTGCTCAGTAACAAGCGTGACTCTGGGTCTCGCCATTGGGCAGCAGAAATTGAACAGGCAAGTGGCAGTGAGCCAGAGATGCCCCACCCCCATGATGGGGGCCACCTGCAGACAGTCCATGCACATATCATACCTGCCTGCCCTGCTTGCAGAATCACTTCACCTAAGCCGATTCCTTCCTGTTACCATTGCTGGTGAGAGAAAAGCAGTCAACGGGAGTGTACTCTGGTGAATCTCATATAAAAACCCTCCTGATTTCCTGTCCTGCAGGAGGAAGCAGGGTCACCAGCAAGGCGCCTCTGCTTTCAGTGGCTGCAATGACCCCTCCATGCCTAGGACCTTGCTTACCTAGCAGGTAAATACTATAGGATAGTGAGCGCCCCTGGGCTCAGTGTTTATGGTGCTGGTTGATGGGCACCATCTCTGGCTGATCCATGGACCTTGCTTTCTGTACTTTTAAGCTGAGTTCCCTGGAAAGCACCTTAGTTTAATGACTTTCAAACTTTAATGTTCATTTTCCCTGGGACAGGAGGGTGTGACAGGGCTTGTGAAACATGTATAGCACTCTCACCAATGCAGAACTTCCAGTTGAACAGATTTAGGGTGGTGATTCTGATGCAGTGGGTCCCAGCAAAATGCCCCATATCTAGTCTGAGGACTCCGAGCATCTATCACACAGTTCTTACCTCATAGTTGTTCACACATCTTTGTGACACTGTTCTTGGCAGAGACCTATAGCCTAAACGAATCTTGTGCTTTTGAAATACAAAATGTTTTGTAATTTTAGGCTGCTTTTATCAACCTCTCTGAATATCTACCCCCAGCCTCCTTCTCTCTTCTTTAACACTCCAGTGATACCAAGATAGGCTAGAGAAATTGCTGTGCATAGCTCTCTGTGGGAGGGAGGATGGAGAGTAGGAGGCGGAAGGGGGTAGGTTTCTTATCATCACTCAATGCCAATGGCATATTGGTTGCTATGGAATTTGTATGTGAATGCAAAGGTCAGTCTTTCATTGACTTGGGCTTTCCTCATTGGCCACCCTGTTCTCACAGTGAATCAGTTAGAGGTCCCTAACAAGTAAATTAGCTGGAGAAGGGAGGGGTAAGACATAGGACTCTGGGAGATCTCCAATGTGTCATCACTCCCCTGCCTGAGAGACTTCTTCTCACTGAGATTAATTATCTTCACCAGGTGGAGATAATTATCATATTCTCATGCAGTTATGATCAGAAATAAAAGAGAAAGTTTTGACAACGGAAATAATAATTTCTCATTTTTTTTCTACTCCCCAAGAACCCTCCAGCCTCCTCTGTGTTCTTCTTACTAAGATCACCTAAACTCAGAAAACTACCATGGAGAAGTCAATTGGGGAAATTGAGGCTATAGGAGAAAAACATTAAGGAAACTCACTCCTAGTTTACTTATAGGCAGTGGAGCTTTGAGTTGAGACTGCATAGTAGGGTTGCATTGGATTGGGCCTTGACAGACTATGGATATTGGGAGGCCTTAGGGAAAATCTCTTGCCCCCTTATTTCCACTCTGTATTCTTCCCTGCCTTAGTTCATCCCCCTCTCTTGTGCCTCTGCTTCTTCATTTACAGCATGAGATGAATAAACTAGAGCATCCTCATGATCCCTCTCAGAGCTAAGGGTCTCTGGAACTGTGGTTCCATGTTTCCAAATGCTCTCCCCTTTTGTATTCACCCTTGAATTTTTCCTCTCCTCTTCCTCAGATATCCAACTCATAAGCAACTCTTCTTAACTCTAGTTTCAAAGCAGACCATAAGTCCATGTCTATGATGATCATTATAATTTCCATCCTCATAATTTCCTCTGGATGGCTGTGAGAGCCTCTTGCTTGATCCCTTCATTTCCACTCTGAACTCCTCTGCCTTAATTCATTCTCTTTGCCTCATAGGTCCCCGGAATGATAGTTCAGCATGCAAATCAGTCCTTCCTTTACTTAAAATCCTCCAAAGGCTTTCCACCACATTTAAGTAAAATACCAAATTAATTGATTAATTAATTAATTAACTAATTTTGATTTGCTATAGGGTGTGTGCATTGAGAGAGAGAGAGACAGACAGACAGATAGAAGAAAGTGACAAAGCATCTTCCAGGAGGGACAGCCATGTTACAATCCCTTCTGTTTTCCTCTTGGAATTTTGGGCATGCACACATACATGTCTAGTGTGTTTTTTAAGCCACTGGTCTGGGACTTGAATTGTGCTATTGGCCACATGGGATCCAACCACCTTAACCTCTACGCCATTGCTGGCCCTAAACATTAAGTTTATGTGATGGCCACAGGACCCTGTATGATCTGGCCTCTGCCTATTTCTCCAATATTATCTCAAGCCAGACACACAGGTTTTTCCTCCAGTCCTGGAGAGCACTAAGTGGTTTTCCATTTGAGGGCCTTTGCCCATGGCTACTTGTCTCTTAGTTCTACTCAGGTCTAGCTCCCGCTTACCAATCAGCTCCTCAGAGAAACCTTTGGAATGCTTTAACTATGTTTCTTCGAATTGCACTTTCTTTAATATCTGTTGAAACAGCAGAGTCATTTTATTCACAGCACATCCCAATTTATACATTCATAATTGCTCAGTCGATATCCACCTTATACCACTATCCTGCCAGCTCCTTGAAGGGAAGTTTCCTGACCCCATGATCCATTGTTGATATATCTTTATATCCTCAGCATCTAGAACCATGCCCTGCATGTTACAGGCAGTTAGTAATATCTGCTGAATAAATGAAGGATGTGGGCCACATAGAGAACAGAAAGTTGGGAGAACTAAAGATAAATATTGTCATGATGATTTTTGTTCCTCTTTTAATAAATCTCTTCTCAAAATAATCCTACATATGAGAAAAGGAATCTGAAATATCTATTAAAAATAGGTCTTTGAGCACAAGAAGCAGGCCTACAGTCAACTCACATGTTTTTGAATCTCATCATCCACCTAATGAAAAAATATATATAATTTGTGATCACACCTGAGCTGAATTTTAGCTTTCAACATTAAAATAAAGTACATGAAGCCAATTGCCATACAAACATTTCAAAAGAAGAGTGTTTAAAGCTTTTCAGTAGCATTTGCTGACATACATCATCAAATATGCTCTGTTTAGATATTTTTATCTATTGATAATGCTAATACAAAAAACCCTGTGACTGTAGGTATTAGCAAAGGCACAATGGCCAACACTGCTGGTTGACTTTTGCACATTCATCCTTACACTTTCTGCTCTTAAGGCTGGAAGACCTAAATTCTTGCCTTTGCAACATCCCTTCCCACTAGACATGATGACGGGCCACTGTTCTAACCAGTGAAAAATAAGCAACATCTGTTTGGGGTGAAAAAGATTGACTAAGATTTTGTTTTCTTTCTCTAAAGAGACAAAAATAGCTGGTAACACTTCTCCTTCATGCTACTTGAGCATGAGCACAATATCTGGGAGCTGCCATCTTGTGAACAAGAAGAAAAGGCCAAGAGAATCATAAATCAGTCAGTCCTGATTTCCCTGAACCACCAGCCTCTGCCTGCTACCATTTTTCTTGTAATGAGAGAAAGAGAACTGCCTATCTGTTCACATCACTGTGGCTGGCTTTTTTTGTTACTTGTAGACAGCTGCATTTGGCTGCATTTTATTGGTTTTGTTTCCTAGAAATCAGCTTTGAAGGTATAAGAAAGAGATAAAGCAGTAGTGTGTGAGTGTAACACATGTAATTCAGATGAAACTCAGTTCCCTAAATTCTGAATAGTAAGTGTTTATGACATATCCTTAAATTAGGTAGCAAGAACAATTCATTGAAGCTCATTTGGAAGGATATTTGAAATGCCTAAACCCCTAAAAAACTATCTTCCACTGTAGCACCCGGAGGGTTCATGTCAGAGGCTCATAAAACTTGTTAATTTTATCAGGAAATACTTACACAATAAAACAAAAGTTTTTTGTAGATGCTTATCACTGTCTCCTTGGTGGCTGGCGCTGATCACCATCTTAACATCCTTGTGTTTTTGTTTGGTTCAAAGTGAGATGAAACGATGATGTTTCTTTTTCTTCTTCTTTTTTCTTTCTTCCTTTCTTTCTCCTTCTTCTCTCTTTCTTCCTTTCTTTTTCTTTCTTCTTTTTTAAAAAATGTATTTCTAAGAAGTACTGTGACTCACATTCTCACCCCTAAGGAAGTTTCTAAACTCCAGAATTGGCCAGGGGGAGCCTGAGAGGGAAAAGTACATCTCAAGTGTATTAAGACTTCTGGCAGTTCACTTAATTCTGTCGGATACTTTTATCCAAAGTCACAGATTCTTCCTCTTAGTTCCTGTGAGAAAGAGCTTCAGGAATCCGATACTGGTATTCTCTGGAGTAAACCACCAGCCATTTCTGCTTTGTCCTTGCACTTCTCCAGAAAAAGGGACTACACCAGTGTGAGCAATAGACATCTTCCTTCTAGTGAGATTTAGTCAATGTCCAATATATAAAATAAAATAATATATAGCACCATTTTATTTTGTTTCCTAGATGAAGGCTGGATACTGTGTGACGGGTTCTATATGGATCAAGTAGTTAGATTATTTAAGAAATTGTGTGATCAATAAAATGTGGGGGGGGAGAGGGAATGGGAGACAACTGTGGACACCAGAGATAGTGTGAGAAGAGGGTGGGAAAGGGCAAGAGGGTCAGATATAGGGGTATCCATCTTTTTTAAGTCCTATAATAGCAGCTGAGATATAAACTGTTAATTGCATTTTTATCAATGAAAAAATAGAGACCTAGAGTGGAATTGTTTTTTAAAGCTAAGTGTAGGGAAGCTGGGTATGTTGTTGTATCTCATCTTTACCACAGGGTCAGCTTTTTTTTTTTTTTTTTTTGTTTTTGTTTTTAGGTTTATGCCACAGGAAGGGTGCACTCAATGGACAGAGACAGAGAGAAACGTGAGAGAGAAAGTGACAAATGAGAAACCCCCCACCACCATGGGGAGTAGCCAGGTCACAACCCCTTTTTCTTCATTCTTCTTCTGGGATTTTGGGCACACATGCACCTGACATGATTTTCAAGCCACTGGGTCTGAGATATGAACCGTGGATGGCCATGTGGGAGTCCAGTGCCTTAAAAACCATGCCACCTGCTGGTCCCCAGTGTCAGATCTTTAGATACCCTAGTGTTGGACCTGCAGTTGGCATAATGGCTATGTTGCTGGACTCCCACTCCATGGTTCGAGTCCTGGACCTGGCGGCTTAAACTCACACTGGGTGTATGTGTGTGCATGCCCAAGATCCAGAGAGGAGAATGGAGGAGAAGGGATTGTGGAGTGGCCATCTCCCCGGGGAACGATTTCTCACTTTCTGTCTGTCTGTCTTTCTGGCATGCACCCTAGGGCAAGAAAACAAAAACAACGACAACAACAAAACTCTCAAAAAAAAAAAAAAAAAAAAAGATACCCTAGTGTAACCCTCAGAAGCCTACAGTTTGAAAAGTCTCTTGCAGCCAGAGGTCACAACCTCAAATACCCCCCAGGGGCCACCTGAGTAACACAGGAATGTGGGTTGTCAGGTTGGGGCTGTGATGAATTGGCAAATGCATGGCTCTGCTAAAGAGGGCAGCTGCCACTCAGTTTTGGACAAACATTGCCAAACTCTGTACGTTTAGATAAAAATGCCTAACAGATTCAGTTTGTAGACCAAGAGCTTGAGACCTCTGGAGGAACGGTAGGGAGTATGAAAGCACTCCCTGAGGACACATCACAGGAGTGCCATTAAGAAGTGAGATACTGCTGGTGAAGGAAATAAAGGAGTAAAAACAAACTCACAGGTCTTTTCCAACACATGCATATTCTGATGGCCCTACCTCATACTGACTGTATAAAAGCCATCTTCTCCCTGTTTATCCACTGGCCTATTTATTTTTAAGTAAGGCCTTCCTCTGCTTGGTTCTACCTTTCACCATGTATTTGCCAGAATATGGGGCAACTATCCAGTCTGACACTTCCTCTCCCACGCCCCCCTCCCGCAACCGTCTTCTTATTTAAAGAAAAACAAAATGACAATGGTGAATGATGAGACTTTCTAAATTATATGCCAGGCAAAATAAATTCTGGGGGAAGCTTGTTAGGAAGATTTTATTCCACTGCCACTTGAGAACATTGGTACTCATTGAAAAGTAATTGCAAAATGCAGATAAATGGTAAAGATGCCTCCAGAACACATCCAGGAGGACTTGATATTTATGGTTCATGCCCCAGATTTATCTATGGAGACCACATTCTAAACCACAATTCCCTGTATACTTGTGACACTCAGTAATCTATAAGTGATGTCTACTGGTCTACTGAAAAAGGATTCATGGACATTAAGCAACTATAAGAAGAAATATAAGATTTCAAACAAACTGTGGAAAAATATAATTAAAGGGTGAGCTTATTTTGGTGAAAAAACAACTTGAAATCTATGCAATTTTTTTTTTCATGAAACACATTTTCCATGAACTTTTTGAAGACATACTCCTCCCCCATCCCTCCCCCCCCACAATTAGGTGAATTGCAGGAGATTTGTGAATAAACATCCCAGCATATAATTGAAAAAAAAAAATCACACGCAGACAAAAGGTCAGCAAATGTGGGAAATGATCTGGACTGGTAGTTTTCAAATTTCCTTTTTCCTTCCCTCTTTTCTATTCTTCCTCTTTTCTTAGCTTCATAGCAACATTTTCTTTTTTCAAAATAAAGTCTGTTAACTAGTAACATTTAAGGAAAACAGAAACAATGGAGTTACTCTGGTTCTATGTGGGGGCTTAAACCCCAATGAATTTACTACCCTTCTACTTTCAATTCACTATCTGAGGTACCTCTGAGAAACTCCACTTTTGAGCCACAAGAAACCAATTTATATCACCCCTGGAACTAGATTATTTTCAAGGTCTTTCTCAGAAACAAGAATAGGAGAAGCCCTTTCTCTTTAAGATGCAGAAGCCAAGGTCAACCAGCTCTACAAAGTGTGAAGTGACCTGCCTGGAGCTGCATAGAGAGCACACGTGCTAAGGGCAGTGCTGGAGCCCTGTCCCAGTCCTTGCTCCTCACTGCATGCCGAAGCAGTGCAGGGCAGTGGTCGGTACCTCAGCTCCTCTACCTACTAGAGAAGTAACCTTGACAAGAGAGTCAACATGTTATGATTCCTGGTTTACAAAAGGAGATATAATGGGAATCCCTCCTCTGTGAGGATTCAATGAGTTAATGCATGGAGAGGACTCAGAACCTTACTTGGCACTGGGTAGCTGCTCAATAAATGTTAGCTATACCACACTGTCTCCCTATTCTTTCTCTGTGCCCCTTAGCTCCAGAATATCAGCATCATCATTATACCTGTTAATCTTGACAGAGCAAGCACATCAATCAGTTAGCAAACAAAGCTGGCCCAGGCACAGGGGACATCCAGGTAGTCCACAGCGTGCAGTGGACAGTTGACTATAAAGAATAGTTGAAAAGTTGACTACAATGAAGTCTGGAAATCATTCTCATCTTTTAACTTTCCAGCATTTTTTCCCAAAAAATAAATTATATTTATGGATATATACACACACATACATATATTTACACACATACATATAAATATATATACATATAAATATATATATACACACATATACGTAAAACATTGAATAAAGGGGCTGGGATGAGTTGACTGACCTGGGGGAAATGTCACATCCTTGTTGCATGAAGGCTCCCAGGGAGAACCACAAGCTGTTGAATATCCCAAACTCATTGGATTGGTCACTGGTTGTCTGGTCCCGTCCCTCCTCAAATTCTTCACTGTGCCATTCGTAGGGGCTGAAGCGACTGACTAAGAAGAGGACGACACTCACTCCAATGTAGGCAAAAACAATACACATCCAAATCTCATAAGCCAAAGGATCAAGGAAGGAGAAGACTCCCGGCTTGGACTTCTGTGGCTTCTTTATCATGATGGAAATTCCCAAACTCATGAATGGCTTGGAGAAGTCTATAACCTCTTCCCGGACCAAGGTGATAGTTAAGGGGGCCACAGCCACATCTGCTCTCTGGAAAACAAAGAAACAAATAAACAAAAATGCAGTTGAGCTCAGCAGCTCTCTTTGTTCTCTCTTTCTTTCTTTCTTTCTTTCTTTCTTTCTTTCTTTCTTCTTTTTTTCACTGTGAATATCCTTTTGTATTTTAGAGGACATGAGAATGGGAAAGACCGTTAACTGTCCAACCCTTCCTCTTCTATAAAATAGTTCTGGCAAATGGATGAATAGCCCAAACCCTTACAGGGCAGATTATCCCATTGTTGGACAGTTCTAATTGTCAGAGGCTTCTTCCCTGTCCTGCAAGAAGGAAGCAGGTATTTTGCCTGACCAGATGCCATGTATCTTTCCTAGGTAGGAGAGCCTCTCTGTTCCCTCTGTCATCTCGGTTGAAATGGAGCTGATCACTCAGGTTACGTGGGAAAGTACAAGACCCAAGTCTGGCCAATCAGAATGCTCCACTCCTCTGGCCAGAACGGTTCATTCAAGGATGGCATAGGACCCAAGACAGGAAGGATCCCTGAAAAGTTGGAGCTGAGAGCTGCAGAGGATGATCCCTAATGTGACCTCTTGCGCCACTCTAAATGCAGGTGTCCTCTGGACACCACACGGACACATGCTAATAATTCCTCTGTTTGTTGCCAAGAAAGTGAATCATCCTTCTGTTCGCCTAAGCCAGTTAGAATAGGGTTTCTTTCACCTGTAACCAAGATCCTCCTGGCTAATAAAGTGGTAAAGTCATGTCTAACCCAAGAAATATTCTGAGTATGCCTTGACTGGAAGCTGTAGGTAAACTATTGTCCCCACACTCTGGAAATGAGAAACTAGTAGGAGAGACTGAAACACACATGCACATACATACACGTGCACACACATGCACATGCACATACATGCACGCATCTAATATTCTAGTCTAAAAAGTGGAAAAATGCTTTCTGATCATGGAGATCAGGGACTGTATCATAGAAGAGGTGACAAATAAATCTAGCATGGGAAAAAGGGTAGGATTTTGACAGACTGCTCTGGCACGGCATGGCATTCCAGGAGCAGACAACCAAGCAAGTAAAAGCCTGGTGATAGAAAGATAAAGTGGGATGGCAGTTCTTTCTTTTCTTAGGAAGACTGCTAAGAAAATAGGCACAAACTTTTCAATTTTTAAATGTTAAATCTAGTTTATAGATGAACAGGAAAAGCTTGCAAGAAGTGTTCATTATTGAGGATTCGGCAGGTGTAATCACCAGGCCTAGCTATTGTCTTTCCTACCTCTCTCAAATGGCAGAAGCACTGGCATTTACTCAACAGGAAAATCATTGCTCTGTGGGCCTGGGACCAAGAGATCCTGGAAACCTAAGTTTCCATGGACAGATGCCACAATGGTCATGTCTGAAATGAGAGATATTGGTAGCCAAGCCCTTTTGGGGTGAGTGGCTTTCTTTTAACATGCTGAGCAATGGTCCAGATGTGAGGTGGTGACAGATGCTATATAGATGAGGGCTCTGCCCATCTATCAGCCAGCTGTTGCTTAGAGATTTCCTCTAAGCAATAATAATTGCTGCCATTGGTTGAAATTACCAAGAAAGTGCTTTAGGTGGAATATAAAGGCTGACTTCGGCATGACTTATGTTCTCACTTATACAGAAGAACTTTCCATAAAGCAAGGTGGAGCCAGGTTTCCCCTGACAACACCCACTGCATAAATTTTGATAATTTTCCTACAAATACTTGTAAACCAGTACAAAGGTGAAGATATTTACTCTCTTCTTTGTAATCTAACACAGAAAAGGAATGGGAGAGAGAAGTAATGGAAATGACATGCAGGTACCCAGAAGGGAGATGGATGAAGACCAGCTCTGAAAGGGTTAAAGATATTGAACAAGTTTGTTTGATGCTCCCTGATGTGAGTTAATAAAAGAGATCATACACTGACAAATCGTAAAACCACATCATCTGAATGCTTAGTTCATTTAACAGTTCAAAAATTTGTTCCATGGAACATTATTTCTGGAAGGATAGTAATAAGTATACCATAAAAATAAATGTGTTTGGAAAACATGAATTTTAACAGGTTACTTGGAGCAGAACTTCTCAGAACCTTTAAAAGACCACTATGAACTGAAAATTTCCAGAACCTTTAAAAGACCACAATGAGCTGAGAATTTCCAAGAGAGGCAAGTAGGTTATAGTATTTCCCAAATTATTTGCCATGGATCATCTATTTCCCTAAGCCTCAAAAGGGATTCGAGTGTGTAGGATGTATACATAGTGGGAGATGCTAAGTTCAACTACCTCATTTTACAGTTGAGACACTCAGGTCCAGAGAAAGGAGGTAGTTTGTGCAAAGCAGCAGTGTTTTAACTTGTTTGATCCTGATGAAGAGGCCTCAGGAGTTGGTTTCCACTGCCTAAGGTAGTTCCTGGCGCTTCACAAGACCCAGCAAGGACAGAGCTGATCTAAGAGCAGGCTGCTTTTCTCTGCAACTCACTGTGTAGCCGCAAGCAAAACAGTTGTCAGTTTGAATATCAATGTCTCCTTTAAAAGGGGCATACTAATTCTGCTTTTACCTGTTTCACAGAATTGTTTTGTGAGGGTCAAAATAATTTAAACATGTGAGAGTACTGTGCAGTGGGAGCATTTTATAGGTACTCAAAATTATTTTCTTAGGCTGACATCTTAGAATAATGGCCCTCAAACTTGAACATGCACTTGAATCACCTGGGAGACTTTTAAAAATACAGAGGACAGGGGCCAACAGATAGCATAGTGATTACATTGCTGGACTCCCACAAGGCTGACTGTGGTTTGAGTCCCAGACCCAGTGGCTTGAGACTCATGACAGGGCACATGTGTGTGCATGCTCAAGATCCCAGGAGGAGAATGTAGGAGAAGGGATTATGGCATGGCCATCGCCCCTGGAGGGGTGATTTCTCACTCTCTGCTTCCCCCAGCTTGTTGAGTACATGTGCCCTAAGGCAAAAACTGCTACCAAAAAAAAAAAAAAAAAACAAACGAAAAATACAGATGACAGAGTTTCTAGATTTACTGGGTCTGAGGTGAGATGTGAGAATTTATGTTTCTAACAAGTTCTCAGGTGATGCTGATGCTGTTGATCAAAGGGCTACACTTTGAGAACCACTGATCGAAGAAACCTAAAGATGAAATATTTAATGTCTAGAAACAATCATGCAGAGAAATAGTACACAATTTTGAAGTGGTAGGAAAAAAAGCAGGAAGTACACAAAACTGCCAGAAATGAAGATCTACTCTGAGCCAGGCACTGTGTAGATGAATATTCCCTACCACAGCCCTCTGATAAAGAATTCATTTTCCCTGTGTTTATAGGGGTGACCCTTGGAGGAGTCAGGCAGCCAGTCATTTGGCAGAGTTAGAACTCAAATCCAGGTGTACTCTGCAAAGCCCACCCTCTTTTTGCTTCAGCAAGGCTAAGAACAGACAGGAAAGACACCTGTGACTAAGGCATAGAGCCATCTCTGTGCAAGAAGCAAAAAAATCCATGTGACATCTGCAAATGCCGACACTGGCTGCTCTCAGTGCTGGATTTACAGTCCAATATTTGGATGGTGTGATTTCTACAGAGGCTGTGTGTCTCAGCACAGAGTATAAAAGTGAGGGTTGCATGTCCTGACTCTGCTTTTACCAGCTGTGCTTTTGTCTAGTTACATAACTTCCCTGGGTCTCAGTGTCCTCATCTTTAAAATGTACAAAATAATGTCTGCTTTATGGGGCTTGTCTGAGGAGTGAGTGAAAGAATGTGCGTAAGGTGCTTAGCATAGAACTGCACATACTATGTGATGAAATGTTACTGCCATCATTGTTATGAACAAGGAGAGCAGAAGAAAGATAAGTGAGACACTGATTGACTTAGTTACTTAAAAGGGACAGAAAGAGTAAGTTTAGAGGCGTCTGAATGAATTTTTCTGACCTTCCTGGTGGTTTGTGGTTGAGAGATACTTCCCCAAATCCATCTGTTCTTCTCAGGGGGACAGAAAAGGAACGTTCAACTAATAGAGGGCTAGTTGGTACTATCATGGAGTCTTCAGAGTCCTGCCCTGGGCAGATGGTTGGGCAGATAGAGGGGTTGAGGCAAGGGTAGGGCCGGCAGTAGAGGTATCCAGAGGTAACTGTAGTTCATCTGGACTTGATGAGTCAGTGACTCCCACTGACCGCTGGCCCTTGGGGATGCTTGTCCTCTACATGATCATACCGTTGTGCCATCCAGATCATAGATTTTTACTAAGGAAACTATATTACACAGGTGAAGGTGAAGATGAATGCTGGAGAAGGTGAAAAGTTCACAGCAGTTGCCATGGGGATGACCTTAAGAGCTTGGTGGAAGTTCCCATGGAAACCAGCTTCCAGATTTAGCATGAACCATCCAGGTCTCTATTTTTCATCAATGGAGCTTTCTAACATGAGAAGCAGAGGAGGGATGAAGAAAGGGGAGATATAAACCCCATTCCTCAACTCATTGACCTCCTCCACAGGTCATTTCAAAAGTTACCCTCCCCAGCTTCCTGTCCAGGAAGATTTTCTTCATTCTCTTCTTTTTGGAATTCACTTTGTATAAGATATGTCTCTTACTGTCCTCATGCCTATTTTTGCCCTGATATGAGACAATGAGATTTCAAATACCCCTATATCATTTTTTCATCCTGGTTGGTACTCAGTATCAGCCTGGGGCTTGGTGTATGCTTCAGCTCAAAGACTCAGAGAGTTTCAGCTCCCGGAAGTGAAGCCATGGTGGGCTCCTTCCATGTAGGCAGGAGATTCTTCTCCCATGGCCTTTTGCTATTTCTCTACTCAATTCAAGGACTTTCATGATCTCCCAGTGCCCATCACATTAATCCACATTCTTCCCTTTGTCATTCCTTTTTTGTTTTACTTTATTTAAAATTGACATATGCTAATTGTGCACATTTATCAGATACAGTGTGATGTTTAAAACATGTATAAATCCTGTAATGATCAAATTTGGGCATTTACTCAAATTTATCCCTGATTACTCCTCAACTCAAGTCCTCAACAAAAATCCATCAGAGTTGGGACCAGCAGATAGCATAATGGTTATTTACATCACTGAATTCTTACATGACTGAGTACCAGGCCTGTCAGCTTGAAACTCAATGAAGGGTGTGTGTGTGTGTGTGTGTGTGTGTGCACATGCGTGTGTCCCAAAAATGCTGAAAGGAGAATGGAATGGAGGAGAAGGGATTGTGTGTGGCCATTTCCCTCAGGGGTGACTTCTTGCTTTCTGTTCTTTTTCTGTCTCTCCAGCAAGCACATGTACCCTATAGCAAAAAATATCTTAAAAACAAACAAAAAACCATCAGTGTTTTCTCTCTCTCCTCTCACATTTTACTTATTTCCACTACCATCTTATAGTTTGTGCAATAGACATTCTTGGTCTGCCTTTCTATTTGAATGTGGCCACTTTTTAAGTTACATATACTTTTTGAAGGCTAAACTCATGGTACCCTGTTATCTGAACTTTCTAATTTAGATTCCCCAAGTCAATGCTGTTCTTTAGTAGTCTCTCTCATTGTCTTTCCTACTCAATAAAATGCTAAGATCCTTGGTGATAAGGTTCTGATCTTTAACTTAATGACTCCCTAAACACTTAAAAGAATGCAGGGCCTTTAGTGACTTCTCAAAATGGCTTCAGTTTAGTGAAGATTTTATGGCAATTGTACATGGAGTTATTTCAAATGTGGTGAAGTTATACAAAGATGGAGCAGACCTATCCCTATTACACAGATAACTACTGTACAAGGCAGGATAAGCCATAAAATAAGCAGAAACTAACTTCTGCATGGAGGGCAAGAAGAGTTAAAAGAGAAGTTCACTCTGTTATGGGGATAAAGAAATGACACCTGTGACAAATGCTTGATGCAGGTTTTGGAGGAGGGGTAGGAATTTAGGAGTGGAGAATGGAAGGGAGTGTTCTGGGGAATAGAGTGTAGAGAAAGTTTAGCTGAACTGAAAGTTGTAAGAGGGAAAATCTAGGGGATATGATTAGAAGGTTAGGTTGGATCCAGGTGCATATAATACAAGAGAAGAAATTTATACTGAGGGACCAAAAATTATTGTGTGTAGCAAAGTGACAACTAAGCAGTTGGCCTCAGGAAAATTGCTCTTGGAGCTATAACTGTCAATTGGTTTGGACAATGATAAACTGAAGTTACAAGATATTGACTGGGGCTGAGAGAGCTGGGACCAGGAACCTAAACAGAGAGTGTCTTAAGACATTGGATTTTGGATGACTGATTTATTCAGCAGCAATGATATTCAATTTTAGGGTCTAATAAGCATCTGTGGGCAAGGCCACCAAACTACCAAATGATTTCTCTTCAAACCCTCTGCCTCTGCCTGTCAATTCCACACCATGGGGAGAACTTACTCCATACACCAGCTCTCCCACCATGCCATTCCAGGCTTTTGTGTCAGGGTCTCGGGCTCCATATTTTCCATCACTGACGATCTCAAGACGGTAGGAGTAGCCCACATGCTTGGCAATCTCTGCTGCCAGCTCTACACAGTAGCCCTCGTAGCGGTCATTGCCCTCAAACTGGTTGGCATTCTTCTTGAGCATCACATAAGGATCTTCCTGATAGAGAAATGGGGGAGACAGAGAATGTGGGTTAGGGGCTCACCCATGGATAGAGAGGACTTTGGGATGGAGGATGTCACCAATGTTAATAACATTGGGCAAGTATTTCTAGCCTTTCAATTCACCTTCTGAATTTCTGGTCTCCCTCTCTGTCCAATTACAAACTTCTTGGGTTTAAGGAAGCAAACTGGTAAGATAAGAATGGATCTTCACTGAGATGTAAGACACAGCTTTTTGTAGTATGTTCTAGGAGCTCTTGTAGTTTTTAGAGATACCTCTGGGGGCACCATTAAGGGGAAGTAGACCCTGAACAGGCTCCAGCTTTCTCATGATCAGTCATTGAAGATCACAGCATAGCTTCAATTATATCTACTTTATGTGCTGGACTTCAGGTGATTTTTTTTTTTGAAAATGGCTTCTGCTGAGGGAGAGTGGAGTATGAAAACCAGTACAATTTAATCTCCTCCTTATGGTTTACATGTGAAGAAACTGACTCAAAAGGGGGCAAGAGGGGACCAGCAGTTGGCATAAGGCTATGTCGCTGGAGTCCCATGTAGTCGACCGTGGTTCGAGTCCCAGACCCGGTGGCTTAAACTCACACCAGGTGCATGTGCGTGCGTGCCCAAGATCCCGAGAGGAGAATGGATGAGAAGGGATTGCGCTGTGGCCATCCCCCCTGGGGGGTAATTTCTCACTTTCTGTCTCTGTCTCTGCCTATCTGGCGAGTGCACACGCCCTATAGCAAAAAACCTCTAAAAAGGGGGGGGGGGGGAGAAGCTTATTTTAGGGTACAAAGTGAAAGTGAAACTAGGAAGTAGAGAGAAAACCCAGAACCTCTCATTTTCAAAGTATCCCTTTTTCTATTATCTTTCTACTGATGGCATAGTTTTGGAAAGACAAATGACCAGCTTTTGCATCTGGTAGAATACTGTTGTACTAATTAGCTTGAATCCCAAGTCACCTTGGTGCAGGTCTGAGTACTCACTAGGATTGTCGTGACGATGTATGTTCTGTTCTGAACACTTGAATTATCCCCCCCAGCTTGAGCATCGGTGGCTGCAGGGACAAACTTATCATCTTCATTCCAGTAACCGATCTGTTAATGAAAACAAGGTGGATATGTGAGGTGGGCCAACCAGCCAATACCACAGGCAGGGAAGCAAGGATCTCAGCATTGTCTCATGCTGTGTTGGACACACCAGGCTCTAAAGAATCAGTAAACAGGAACAACAAGAGGCAAGATGCTCCTTGTGATGGGATAAGTCTGAAAATTGCCCCAAATGAGGGGTATGGGTTTACCTGTTTACCCTGCTAAACTGTTCAGTATAGTGCAAGCCAGGACTGGATTTAGTTTCCTACAGTTTTTCATAGCCCCCTCCCCCAAGACTTTCCCTCACTGAGTGCATTCCGAACTGCATTTGGAATCCTGTTAATATAGACATTAAATGTAATTATATTCCTCTTACTTTCTGTTTAGGTTAACAGCATTTTCCCATTCAGATTTAACTTCCTAGGATGATTATGTTATCCTTTATTTATTGCTTATTTCCAAGTACAAACTCTCATAACACTGAGCATGCAGTAGCAAGTAAAGTAAGAGTTGACAACACTAATTTCTCAACTATCAGCAGGTTACTTATATTGACTCATTTTCTAAAGTCTGTCAGCAACTGTTTATCAAATCCCTATTGTGTGCAAGGCTTTGGTCTACAACATTAGTAAGGTGTGCATGGACAGACTGAGAGAGATTAAAGGAAATCTAAGAAATAGTCTATGCTCTGAGAATACCTCTGGTCTACTTGGGAAGCCACATCCACATGGCCAGAAGTGACAAGTGAGTGGGGCTAACAAGTTCAAAGAAGCAAAAGTCAAGCATGGGATGCTATGCAGAGGAAAAGGGCATCAGGAAGACATTGAGTTTAAGATAATGAGAGATGGGACCAGCAGTTAGTGTAATGGCTATGTCGCTGGACTCCCACATAGTCGACTGCGGTTCGAGTCCCAGACCCAGTGGCTTAAACTTACGCCAGGTGTGTGTGCATGTGTGCCCAAGATCCCAAGAAGAGAATGGAGGAGAAGGGATTGCAGCGTGGCCATCCCCCCTGGGGGGTGATTTCTTGCTTTCTATCTCTCTGTCTGTCTGTCTGGCGAGCGCACGCGCCCTATAGCAAAAACCTCTTCAAAAAAACAAAAAAAGATAATGAGAGATGGATAGGCTGGGGCCCAACCTTTCAGGTCAGGGATAGTATAAGCCAAGGCATGAAGGCAGGAATCTGTGCAGGTCCATACATTTAATGAGTCCTGGGTGGGAGACACAGATAAGCAAAGAGCACAGCAGAGGGCTTTGAAGACAAGGTTAAGCAGTGTAAAAATATATCCTAAAGGCAACAGGAGTTCCCGGAAGGTTTGAGAAATGCAGAACGACATGGCTAATGAACACACACATACACCCCTCTAAACCTATGCTTCCCGGACAATTGTGTTTTGTTTAGTAATCACTTTGTTGGCTATAGACATGAAGGGAAGAAAGGAAAGAGGGATGAGTGCATCTACTAACAGCCAGAACTTGGCTCAGGCTCACAAAAACCACGGCATGTGCCAAATGGTCAGTTCAGATGTCACCTTCTCCCTGATGTCCTTCCCAGTTCTTTCAGTTGGAAATAAACAGTTCTCCTTGTGATATCGTCACCATTAACAACAGCAATTGCCAGCACTGATGATGTTCTTGCTATGTCAGAGGCTAAGTGCTTCCTAGTTTTCATGCCGTTCCATCTGGCTTGGGGGAACGTGTTAACTTGTCCAAGGTGTTGCAGTTGGAACGTGGCTGGCTTGGCCTGGAAGCCTGCAATCTGTCTCCAGAGACCACTTTAACCACTGAGCTGTTCTTGCTAAGAGGGGATTCAGCCCTGGACTCACAAGCATACTCGTTAGCATTTATTGAATGCTCAGTGTGTTTGAGAAACTCTACTAAGTACTTTTTAATGTTTTAACTCCTTTTATCCTCACAAAAATCTTATGAAGTGGATAGTTAATTATTATTCTCATTTTAAGTGTGATGAAATTGAGACGTGGAGAAGTGAAGTGACTTCCCCAAGGACACAGCATTGTTGTGGAGTCAGGGTCTGAAAGCAGGAGAGCTGACTCCAGGGCCGTGGCCCTTGCCGCAGTATGGTGCCCACTTGCCCAAGTGCCTCTGTGGTCGAGCTGTTTGCATGCCTGTGCCTGAGCCCCTGTGGTGCTGTGGGCTCCTTTTAGACAAGACTGAATTGTTCTCACACTCGTGCCTCTGTCCTAGTGCAGCACAGCCTTACTCAGAGAAACACCTCAGAACGTGTTGGATGAATCCAGGTATCTGTGGGCTCTGCTGCTGCTGAGGCGGGTCAGAGGCTGAGGGGGTGTGTTTCCCGGGACACTGTGCCAAGCTTTACCTTCAGAGCAGGCAGGTGCATGATGCTGCCTGTGTGGATGTTGTTAGGCAACGTGGAAGGAGAATTTCCCCATAATGACATAAGAACCAGACACTTAGATTTCCAGAATGTCAGAGCTGAAAGAGGCCTGGAAAATCATTTCATCTACTTGCTCGTTTTATTTACACAACGGGAGACAGAGATCAGGGGACTTGCTCAGGACCCCAGTGCAGTCTTACCTCCCTAGCTTTGCTTGGACGGTGGTCCAGGGAACCCCAGGGGGCCTTGTGGGGCCCCTAATGCTTTAAAAAGGTGGGCAGTGGGTCTGGGAAGAGTTCTAGGTTCCTCCTCCCTCTTCCAACAGTCAGCTCTGCTTTTGATCTATTTGGGCTTTTCCCTTTTATAAGAAGACCTCTGGCTCAAAAAATTAATACTTAAAACACTATGGTAGTATTACATGGTGTGTGTTTGTATGTCTGTCCGTGTGTGTGTGTATAGTTTTAATCTCCAGAGTACTTTCATGACACTTTTAACTCTTTTAATATTCATACTATGCAAATATTATGACAGCTTTGGGACTATTTTCTCTGTTGATGAAAAAAATTAGGTTTAGGGAAATCAAATAATCTAACTTGTGATCATAGGTTATATGTTATATCAAATGGCAAGGCATAGTACTCTGGTCTCACAGACCTCAAAGGTAGGATTGTTTAATAAGATTGATATTAACTCAGGAGAATGTTAAATACAATAATCCCCTCCTCCCCACCATAGATAATATTAAACTGTTTTTGTTCCTTCCTTTATCCTCCTCTATTTTTTTCCTTTTTCTTCCTTCCCTTCTCATTCTTTCTTCAATCTTTCCTTCCTCCTTTTCTCCCTTCCCTTATTTCTTCCTTCTTTTTATAATAAGTCCACAGATTTAGCTGTTTCTACTCAAAATGTACAGCCATCAGTAGAGAGCAAGTTGCTTTTGGCATGCAAATAATTCCTCTAAAACCCATAATATATTAAGAAGAATTATTTTTAAAAAGAGAAGCCTAGGTTGTCAAGAGATTGGTCTGTGGCCTCAGACAGACTTGATTAAAAGCTAGGCTTCCTAAAATACTGACTGTATCATTTCAGGAAAGTTTCTTGACCTCTTGGGCCTTGGTTCCTGATCCGTAGAATGGAAATAACAACAGTACTTTCCTCACAGGGCTGCTGTGAGGACTAAATGAATTAGCACATGTAAAATCATTAGCATAATACATGGTTCATATTGTCAGTCAGATAAAGGATGATATGCATTGGAGTAATGCTTTCTATACTGCAGGCTACCAGGTTTCTATTCTGTAAGACATTCCTTTACTGTCGAACCTTATCAACCTCCAAAAAAGGCATTTCCAAACTCATTTGACAATCTAATTCTTTACATACAGAATGTTCCAGGATAAACCATTCAAAAATTACAAAACACTACTCACTACCCTAAAATCTCGTTATTTTGATAAAAGAAAAAAAGGCAGCATGAGTCTGTGAAGACCATGGTTTATACATCTTAAAACGTGACTTTACTTTTTAAGAACAGTGGTCCTTTAAAACGAACATCATAGTACTACTGTTCATTGAGATCCATAAAAATATTATGTAGGTTAGCTCATAGATAGTTTTCTTCATGTCGAGAGCTAGTAGAATAGTTAAATACTGTAAGCAAGTTTATTTTATTCCTAACACCTGTAGGGAAATAAAACATAGCATTTCCAGGGTCAGTAGAGACTAAGTGATGTCAAACCTCATCTTGCACCTCAGGTAAGTGAATAGACTGAGAAATCTGGTTCTACAGTTTGATGAAAAGAAACCAGGCAAAGATATCTGAAGCGACATTACACTTTGGAGATAAGAGAGAATTTTTTTTTTCCTTTGGAAAAAGGATTGGATTATTATGCAGCACTTTGATTCTCTACGAGGATATGCAGAAACTTTGATTCTATCTGAAAGTCAATCAGCATTAGTAGTTTGGTAAAGATTGGGACCCACCATTTAGGAGAGGATTTAAACAATTCCGACAGTGAGAAGTCTTCTCCTGGGGCCAGTTATAACTTTCGATCTTTTGGTTTCCATCTATCTCTAAAGAGTCTTTGAATGTAGGAAACGAGTCTAGATGAGCTCAGATTTTTCAAAAAGTGGATCAAGTCTAAAAAGGAGATGATCATAGAACTGCAAATTCAATTGATCTACCTTGCACAGTCATCAAATCAAATGTATACATTGCTATCTTCAAGTTGCCTCTGAACCTACAGCCCTTGCCTTCCCAAAACAAGATCTGTTCTAATTAATTTCTAAAAAGCAAGTGGCTTATAGTAGAAAAGACAACCAGTTGACCCCAAGTACTCTTGTTTGTTTTCCATAGTGTGATGATGCTGGGGGCAAGTGGATACTTAGACAGCAGCTACATTTCACGGGCAGCTTTGTATCGGGTTGAGCCAAGTGATTGGGTTCATGTCAGTGGGATGCAACAGAAATGATGTGCATCTCTTCCAGATTGATCCCCCAAATCTGCAGACAGTTTCCATTGCCTTCTTTCCCATCTGTTAGCTGGACCTTGGCAGTCAGAAAGACCCAAATAGACAGTGGAGCCTTCATAAGCCTGAGTCTCATCCACAACCCCTGGCCCCAAAACTAACCATTGAGTGAACAAGAAGTTCCCTTCTATTGCATTGAACACCTGAGATTTCAGAGTTGATCTGTTACAGCAACTAGGGCTATCTAAATCAGCACACTTAAATGATTGGACATTAGAAGTTTCTGTGTAACTTTGAGTTTTATTGAAGGAATTATTTCATTAAATTTGCCAGCATTTTTCCCTTACTTGCTGGCAGATCTATGAACTATGGGCCACAGTAGTGCATTCCCTGATTGCTCAATAACATTCAATGAACTGCTATTTAAATGTTACTCATTTAAAAAAACAGCCATTTACTCGCATGTGCTTACTAAGTGTCAGTGTATTCTTAGCAATGAGGATAAAAACAATAATATAATAATACAAATATAGTCGCTGCTTTTAGAGAGCAGACATTTTAGTGGCAAGGAGGATGAGAAGAGGGAATAAAAACAATACATATGCAGGCCAGTGGATGGCAGACTTTATCTTAAAGGGCCAGCTAGTAAAAGGCTTCGTGGATGATACAGTCTGTTGGAACCACTCACCACTGCTCTTAAGATGCAGAAGCAGTCACAGATACTATATAAGCAAATGAGCACAGCTGTGTTCCAAAAAAACTTTATGGACACTGAAATTTTAATTCTATGTAATTTTTTTTTTCTTTTTTTGGAGAGGTTTTCGCTACAGGGTGCGTGTGCTCACCAGACAGACAGAGAGAGACAGAGAGATAGAAAGCAGGAAATCACCCCCCAGGGGGGATGGCCACGCCGCAATCCCCTCTCCTCCATTCTCCTCTCGGGATCTTGGGCACGCATGCACACGCGCCCGGCGTGAGTTTAAGCCTCCGGGTCCGGGACTCGAACCGCGGTCGACTATGTGGGAGTCCAGCCACATAGCCATTACGCTAACTGCTGGTCCCAATTCTATGTAATTTTTACATGACACAAAATAGTTTTCTTTTGGTTTATTTCAATTGTTTAGAAATGTAAATGTAACCATTAGCTCATAGACTCTATGAAACTATCAGCTAATGAGGTGTATAAAACCATTAGCTCATGGGTTACACAAAAACAGTTGAAATTCAGGTGGTGGGCTGAATTTGGCTTATGAGTTGAAATTTGTCAACCTCCATCTACATCAATCAATCAAAAATATAATAGAAGAGGTAAGTACTATGAAAAAAATGCTAGGTAGGTGGGAACGACTTTAGAAAGCTTGGTTACGGGGTAAGCAGGTAGTGTGGTGGTTCAGGTACTAGACTTTCACAGGGCCAACCATGGTTCATATTCTGGACTTGGAAGCTTAAAAAATCACACTGGATGTATGTGTGTGTGTATGCCAAAAATCCTGATAGGGGATTGTGGCATGACCACCCCCCTCATAGCAGTAATTTCTCTCTCTCTCTCTCTCTCTCTCTCTCTCTCGTGAGCACATGTGCCCTGTGGCAAAACCCTAAAAAATAACACCACCACCAAAAAAAAGCTCTCTGTCAGGAACAGGCTCCCTAAAGTGACTTCATTTGAGCTGAGACCTGAATGACAAGGAGAAACACAGAACATGAAAATATAGTGACAGAGAATACCAGATAAAGGAATGGCAAGTAGGAGTGCCCAGAGGAAAGGATGAATTTGATGTGTGAAGGCACACACAGAGGCCAGTGTAAGACTAAAGAGCTGGAGAAAGAGGGATAAGAGCTGATGCCGGAGGAAAGCACCACCTGGGGCTTTGAGGGCCAAGGTAAGGAGATACACATGTTGTGCCAGCAACAGGAAGCTGGTGAAGAGTTTTCAACAGAGGAGCAAAATAACTGATGCATATTTTAAAATTATTGTCCCATTTCATGTGGTGAAAAATGGCCTTGTGGAGGGACAAGGACATAGACGTGGACATGTGGCTGGTAAGGAGGTTACTGAATGAGGTTTTAAAGGAGGCTTGGGTTCTGGACTCAGCAGTGGAAATGGAGAGAAGTAGTTGGATTAAAGCTATGACTTAGAGCTTTAATATTACTCAGTGTGTCCCAGACTGGGTAGTGAGGAATTAAAGAAAAGCTTACAAAGGACATAGGGAATGGAAAACCAGGAATTGTTTGGGACTCTAGAAGACTACTTTTAATATAAGCAAGAATTTGGGTCACTATAGTCTTCTCTCTTGCCCAGTCTTTCCATTCTAGCTACAGGTAGAGTCGTAACTGGGAATAACAAATTCAGGGCAGAGAACTCAGGTCAAGTTAAATGAGAAGTTGATGACTTCAACTACGTCTAATAAAAGGGGACAAAGAGCTTACATCAACAATGGTGTCTCATGAAAGATGGAAGAAAAATTTCCTTACACACTCCCTTTTACAATTTGTGATTATACCAGAATTTGGTGAGGTGTTTTATTCAACTAGAGATCCCTGAGTCAGTACACAGCAGTGAAGTGGTATCTCTGAATGAGTTTTCCTGGGAATGCAGATTTAGTAGAACCAATGCCAATCCTGGTGTCTGGAACCCCTAAAGTTGATGAAAGATGGATGCTCAGGGCACACATATTTCAGTCAAATTGGATCCAGATGCCTAGAGTGTGTGTTGGCACTGGAATGAACAGGATATAGGCCTAAAGATCAGGAGGGTTTCCCAGAAACCCCTGTTCAGGAAGAAGCAGCTTCTTTTTATTATCCACATCAGGTAAGACCATCCAGTGTTCACTGAAACCAGCACAACTAGGTCACCGTTGAATATCCGAGCAATTACTTTGCAAGGAGGTTGATTGAGTAAAAGGCCCAAAGCCATAGATGTAGAGGAATTGATTTTCTGAAAGTCAGATCCCCTATAAACAAAGGATGTTTAAGCCCACATTCTCAGAAAGGATTTAGTCATTGGAAAATAAGTTTAGAAACAGCCTTGGGATCTGAAAAATAAAGCACAACCATTTGTTTGTGGATTTTAAGGTTACTCTGTTATTTCTTGGCTGATTTACCCATTCCGTATTCCATGGGTTTGCACAGCCTGACTTACCCAAATGCAATGCTGACATAAAATCCCTGTGGCCTACAGAAGGGAATTTAAAAATCCAAACAAATGAACGAACATGGCTGATGCACCCCACATGCCCGTTCTACTTTTCTGAATCTCTTCCTACAGACAATGGGGGTAATTGCCATTGTCTTGTAAAATCCTGACGGCAATCCTGTGAGGTGAAGGGGAGTTATCCCCCTTTTTGAGATGATGTAACTGAGGCTCAGGAAGACTAAATCAGTTGTTTGAAGTCACATGCCTAGAAAAGACTATAACAGAGACTAAAATCCTGATCTGTCTGCCTTAAAGCCCACACTCTTAACCATTCTGTCAACATTTCTTACCAAACCCCTTAGAGGATCAACTGGAAACCCTACAGGGTTGGGAGGAGGCTTTTAAAATGTGCTGATTCCTGGGCTTTAAATGCAGAAGGTTCTGCTTTCCAAATGAAAAAGGTTCAGGAGCAGGGACTCCAGATTCCACATTTTTAGTAAGTCCAGCAGGTAATTTTTCTATTTGCTGAAATTTGAGAATCACTAATCTTCCTAGAGTACCTCTACTTCTTATTTTTTTAATTGCCAGAGAGCTCATGTGCTCCCCAGAGAAAGAGAAAGAGAAAGAGAAAGAGGGGAAAAACACCCTCCAATAGGGGTGTGTTCACAGTGCAATACCTTCTGAGAAGTTCTTCATAAAGAGTAAGTCTTAAAGCAATAAGAAGGCTCCTAACAGTTCCTGAGCAAGATTTGGGGTCATTTAAAAGGCCTGTGACCTTTGGTCCTGGATGCAATACACCCACCAAAGGGCAGTTTACTGACCAAAGTCCCAGTAGAAACTCCACTTCAGCAGATACTGAGGTCCAGCTGGGAGAGGAACAGTGTGATTAGGAGAATGAGGCTGGTAAAAGTCCAATGCATGGCCTTGGTATATAAAGTCAGAGCTGCGAGGAAGTAGGGATTTCACAGTCCAACCTATCTCCCTTATTTAAATAACCCAGAGAGGCTAAGAGACATGCTGACAGCCACACAGCTAGACAATGGTAGGATTGAGGGCAAGTCTCTGTTGTTCCCCCTCCCCCATAGGGCGTTTATGCTCACTGGAGAAAGACAGAGAGAGGGAAAGTGAGAAATAACCCAAAATCCCCCAGGGGATGGTCACATCACCCATTCTCCTCCATTCTCCTCCTCACTTTTCTTCCATTCTCTTTGTGGAATTTTGGGCACAACTCACAAGCACTTGGTATACTTTTCAAGCTGCTGGGTCCAGGACTTGAACCTTTGTTATCCATGTGGGAATCCAGTATCTTAACCAGCATGTCACCTGCTGGTCCCTCTGGCTTCTATTCCTACTTGTCACACCATGTCTCCAAAATATCTAGTCTACCACCAATATCTAGAAATTACTGACTTTATTTTAAACCACTTTGGTACGTTAAAGGGGGAAAATCAGATCAATATCCATATTTTAACTTTGACAAACACACAACTATTTGTACATAGTATAAAAATGCCAAGTTTTTCCACCAGGAAATAGCAATTTTCCCCCCATGGGCAAAAGGCCATTCTGAGGATTCTGAGGGGTAGCCCAAGTCCACAGTCAATAATGTTCTACCTAGGAGCAATTTGCTTGCCTGCTCTAGACCTTGTACAAGAAAGCTACAATATGTACATTTCCATCTGGAAGTCAGGGGCCTACACTACCAGTTTTCTAATCTGAAAGAAAGGAGGCTTGGGGAGATGGTCACATGGATGTCTTCCAGGGGCAGCACACAATGATGTCATTAGTTACAGCCTCTCAATGACATGAGGTCAGCATTATTATGGTGATTCCCATTTATTCAATGAGAGAACTAAAGCTCAAAGAGTCTGAATAATACATCCAGGGTCCCAGACTAATAAGTGGTGAGGCCAGCATTCAGTTTGGAGGATTCCAGAGCCAATACTCTGTTCCACAGCATCCTGTTAGCTCTATACCACACTGTACAATGCCTCTTAGTCACTAACCTAGTCCACTACAGCGAACTGGAAATGCAATGCTGGCCATGCACAAAGTAGAGGCTGCCGTGGGGTATAACAGGAGAAGCCAGAAAGGGTTTCTGGGGAATGATATTTACTTCATGTGCTGAAGGCTGAGGAAGAATTGGCTGGGAAAGAGTAGAAGTGGGTTGAAGGGAGTTCCAGGCAGAGGGAACATGTGTGGAGGTTTATGGTGAGAAAGAACATAAATATTCAAGGAAATGAAAGATGATCAGAATGATTGGGATGTAGACAGGATGGAAGAGAGAATCAAGGGTCAAGTTTGAAAAAATTGGCAGCTGTCAGAGCATATAGGGTCTGGTAGAAGACTGAATGTTACTCCAAGGCTTTAAAGGTTATTCTAAGAATTTTAACTATATGCACACACACACTTCTTAAGGAAAACGGAGTGAATGTAACCAAGTGTGGATTAAGAAAAAATGGTAACTTTATCAATAATCATTCTCAAGTTCTTACTTTAGAACCCCCCAGGGACTGTAGTGATATTTGATATAACATGTATTAGTTTATTTTCAAAGTATTTTTTTTTTATGCCCTGATTTTTTACAAGAATCTTGAGACAAAAGTGGAGATTTGATCTTCATTTGCAGATGAATGAGTCAATTCTCAGAGCAGAGACCTTGTCTTGCCCAAAGTCTCAGCTGGTTAGTGGCAGAGCTGAGTCTAGAATCCATGTTGCCTGAACCTCTTCAAAGAGCCAATTCAGGAAATGTGGGCTCCCAGGGCCCTCAGCTCTAGCCAGAGCCTTTGCTCAATCCTCTTCCCCATCAGAATTAAAGCAAAGGTGGCCCTTACCTTTCGGATGCCATCATGTTTCATTTCAATCACATGGAGTGTGTAGTTGGTCCGGCGTCCTTTCTCATTAAACTGCACATTTCCTGTCAAACCCTCAAATCGCACCTGGAAAACAAAGTCAAATGGTGAACAAGAAACTCAGAAGTTGCATTTTATTTTTTGTATTTTCTTTTCTTTTCTTTTCTTTTCTTTTCTTTTCTTTTCTTTTCTTTTCTTTTCTTTTCTTTCTTTCTCTTCTTTTCTTCCTTTTCTTCTTTTCCTTTCCCCTTTCCTTTCCTTTCCTTTCTTTTCCTTTCCTTTCCTCCCTTCTTCTCTCCTTTCCTCTTTTCTTTTTTTAACTTTTTCTTTTTTCTCTTTTCTTTCTTTTCTCCTCTCCCCTCTCCTCTCCTCTTCTCTCCCCTCTCCTCTCCTTTCTCTCCTCTCCTCTCTCTTCTCCTCTTCTCTCTTTTCTTTTCTTTACCTTTCTGAAGTAGAAATCCAGAACCCGAGCACATGATATAAGATGAGATTTTAGAGTAGTCCGAATGCTCTACTCTTTTCCTATGGCAGACAGCAGCATTATATCACTGATCTGGGATTCATCCTTAAAATCATTTCACCCACGACTTTAGGCACATATGGACAGTGGACCAGAGTGTATAAGAATGTGAAATCTATGCACAATCCCTAATCAAATACCCGCTACCATACCACTACTGTGACCACCACTTGTAAAGAAAAAAAGTTGGTGTGCCATTACTGATTAGTCAAGAAAAGATCTAGGACCAGAAATTTGTTTTATGATGCCTTAGGTCATGCTTGAATATGTTTTTTTAATTTCTTTTGTGAGCAATGGGAAGAAAATACATGAACATCTGAAGACCTAGATTTGACCCTGGCTTTCCCCTTAACAATCAAGTGTTCTTAGGAGAGTCATCTTTCTAAGCCTCTAGTTTCCAAAATTCCTACCCTGCCTACCTTAAATGACACATTGAATGTGAAAGTGCTGTGGAAAAATTTAAAAACACCTGGAGAGTATCCTTTATATTCAGACCAGAGCATGCAGGATTTTAAAGAAGTTTCAGTTGGTTAAAATAATTTGTATTGAAATCTCAAAATATGCTGCGTATCTTTTCCATTAATGAGTCAAATAAAACTTTCACAGTTTCATATCTTTAAGTTCATACTGAAGGTCAAATGATCAACCCAAGGATCTAAGGTCTTTAGAGCTGAGCCTACTCTTTTGTAGTTACTGATAAATTTCACTCAAGTCCACCCTCAAACTGAAGATGAGTTTAGCTGTATATTCTCTGCTCTGGTACAAGAAACTACCTTCTCTGGTAGTGATCCGGTGTGTCTTCAGATCCTTCTTGTCTAAGGCCAGTGAGTTGAATCTCTACCAGTACAATTTCAGCCTTGTGACCCAGCACTGTTTATTTTCTGTTACCTTCAAATAGCTGAAAGTGAAACCTTGTAGAGTTTTATCTGTTTCTGACAGTGGCAGGCTCCTCTGTCTTTAGAAGGAGTAATAGCTGGGGTATATGTATATTTGAGATTGAAAGCGAGAATGCATGTGTGCGTACACATGTATCTATTCTGAAACCGACCCTCTCAACATCTTCTGGTTTGAAGTCACAGTGGGAGGTCATGACAGACTCAGAGTGCAGAATAACTTATACAACAAGCTCTTCACTTTCTCAGATGAAATCTGGAGACATCCCCAGCTCTGGAAAAGTCTATGCTGTCTTTGTTTTCCGAGAGAAAAGAAAATACAGATCTTGCTGCAAAGAATAAACAAAGGGACCAATTTCAGTCTATCTGCAACTTCATCTTATTCTTACCTTGGTCATCTCTTACCTGTCTTTAGCTTTCCCATTGATTCAAATTCAAGATAGGGTTGCTAGTTTGGTGGGTACCTGTTTAAGTGACCCATTTGGAAAAACAATCTGAGGGACACATACATGCAGATGACTAGATGGGTGAATGATTTGCCCTGATAAAAAGAAGTGTCATTAATGATCCAAATGAGCATTGATTTCTTCGGTCCCATTCTAGAGTATCAAATTCATCATCGGTATGGATTATTTAATTTCTTTATTTCTTTTTGGAGAGGTTTTTTTTGCCATAGGGCAAGTGTGCTCACCAAAAAGACAGAGACAGAAAGCGAGAAATCACTCCTCGGGGGGATGGCCATGCCACAATCCCTTCTCCTCCATTCACCTTTCAGGATCTTGGGCATGCACACACACATACTGGGCATGAGTTTAAGCCACTGGGTTTGGGACTTGCTGTGGTTGACTACATGGGAGTCCAACAACACAGTCATTACACCAACTGCTGGTCCCTGATTTTTTTTTTTTTTTTTTGAGACAGTATGGAATACTACTATAGCAAATTGTATGATATCATGATATCTCTATGACTTAGTTTTCTCATTTGTTTAATGGGCACAATTAGAGTTAATGATGTTTTACGGTTGTTGTAAGGATGAAATGAGGTATTTTATGACCAATACTTGGCCCATGGTGGGTATCCAACAAATTACAAAAACTGTTATATCATTATTAATACTGATACTAATACTACCACTACTTTCTGAGTGTTTCATGTTATGAAACATTTATGTCACTTCCACATGTGACCCTTTATCTCTATTCAGAGGAACTCTCTGAGACATGCTCTTTAGAGATTATAGAGATTATCTTAATCTACATATGAGAAACAAAAACTCTGGTAGATAAAATGATGAGCTCAAGACTTATGGCTAACAAGTGGTAGAGGCTGTCTAAAATCTAGAGTTTCTGATATTTTCTGGTACCTTAAGATACTAAGTGGCCTTTCAAACAGGGGCCTAGGTTTTATGTGGGTAACACAGAAATGTACACTGTAGTATATTCCTCCTGCCTTCTACTGCCACCCACTATTCCTGCTGTGTTCAGGTCATTCCTAACTACATGGCCATGTGCTTGTTAATAAATTATCTGTTCCTTGCTTTTCTCCTTAATTAACTGACATGCTTAACATATTGTCTGAGACATAAGTGTTCAATACATGATATATATTAATTGGATTATGATGATAATGATAATGATGATAATTGCTACTATACTGTGTAGGATGGGGAAGAGTCAGGGAAAATATTAAGATATAACATTAAGGGCTTGAGTCTGGAGAACTGCTGTTTCAGAGTAGGAACATTTTCAGCAGAAATGAGGATCTTGTCACCATCATTTTATACACCTTTTATATACCAATAAGGTCAAGGGTCCCACCTGCAAAGTCCTAGTGATCTCAGAGTCCCTTGTCACAGTGTTTGAACAAGAAGCTGCTTATTTGATGTTCACAAAAGCTCAGTGAGTAGTCAAAATAGAGATAATTTTTTTCCCATTTTACAAGTAAGATTACTGAGACTCAGAGCTGATGGGATTTGGATCCAGGACTCATAGTAAGTCATTGAGAGAGAGACCTGGGGTCCTGAAGGCTAGTTGGGAAGCCAAAATATATACTCATTGAGATAAAGTATCAGAGAACGCAAAAGCAGACATCCCAGAACCCCTATCCAATGACATCAGAGCAAGGAGAGGTCAAGAGAATGGCCCAGCCCCAACAAATTTATCACAGAGAGTAAGTACTCGGAGGCAGAGGAAGACGTTTCTCAGAAACATCCACTTTGTATAAATATTGAAACTGCTGCCCCCATCCATCAGGTCTGAGCACTCATGCCCCTCCCTCACCCCTGGGTAACCAAGGTCAGACTGATGGAGTCCAGGCATTTCTCCTTGGTCCCTACCCCCAGAACTCCTGTCGCCATCCTGGCGCCTGCCAGCTCCCTCCATGAAAGATGGAGAATTAACCTTGGATTTCTGGTAAGAGGTATTGAGTGCCAGTTCAGTCTGCCACTAGTAGGATGTTAAAGCATACATTATATTTTCCCCACTAGGTGCTGGGAGAGTGTGGGTTAATGTCTCTATTACTCAAACCATGTTAAAAAAATTATTTGATGACACTTGTTAAAAAGCACAGTAAGAAAATCCTTATTCTGGACCACTGCAATAGGGATGGGGACTGCTACAATGCAATTTTGCACTGGGAAAGAGGAATTGGGCTCAACTCTGAATATAGCCTGGGCAAATGAGAATGAATAGCCAAGGAACAGGGTGGGGGAAATAGAGGGAACATTACTTCAAGGGGTATTAGGGGGAAGAGGGATTCTGGCTGGTTAAACCGACCTGATAGGATCTTGCTGAAGACAGTGCCAGGCTGACCAAACATCACCTGGGAGTTGGTGATAGATGAGGAACCTGATCTCGAAGGGTTCTTGCTAAACTGACTTAGCAGGGTTCTGTGCTGAAATTAGCTTTTATAAGCAAGTGAGCAGATGAGCCTAAATGAAGGCTTAGGAGCCTGATTAAAATTTGGTTAGGCAAAGAATCTGTCAGTCATCAATATTGACTCATCTTCTCTACCCCGTTGGATCTGAAAAGGATCCTTGGCGCAGATCACAGAGCTGCTCTGGACCCAGGCTTCTTTCACTTTGCTGCTGCCTTCAGGAAGCTTCTTACTCTTGGCCCCTTCTCCTGGATACTCCAGTTGCCAGGCTTGTGGGCCAGGTCCCTGCTGGGTCACATCCCACTTATTCTAGCCAGCATAAATCTTAGGACCTCTCTGAGCTTCTGCCTTCCCACCTGAACAATGGGAAGAATCTTGGTTCTAACTATCTCATGCATTTGCTTTGAGGTGTTTAGAGAAGCATAAGTTATGCTTTTTTTATACTTTTGAGTCTTATGACATGCTAGGGAGGGAGATAGCACTAAGAGGATTATGTCCCCTTAGCAGGTGAGAAAATCCAGGTCCAGAAAACTTGCACAATTAGTCCAAGAGCCACAGATAGTGCTTGGTGACACCACCATTGGAACCCAGCTCTTCTCTAACTCCCTGTCGGGCTAAGTATGACACTGCCAAGTCCTTGTGGCACCCTCATCTAGTCCTCTCATCTAGTCTTGCTGAGTGTCATTTATACCCCCCCTCACCTGCCCCACAGAACCATGAAACCTGAAACCTGACATACTCCTTTTCAAATTCACTCTTCCTGTAAGGCTCACGGGACCATCCATCTCAGCTTGCTTGGGACAGTTCCAGTTTGTATCTCTTGTTCTGAAATAATTGGTAACAGGGCTCCCTTTCACTCTCAGGTGTCCCAGTTTGGATGATAAATTATACAGCGACCCTATTGAAAGGCCAGTCGCATTCCGACGGGAAGTCTTGCTGATGTCCGCATTCTTCAGTGATGGCATTGTGCTCTGACCTCCTCAGCTAGAGCCCATGTAGTTTGTTTAGCCAGCATTCCACATCTTTCTACTCTGGTTTCTTATAAGCGTGTCTTGCTTTGAAATTGCACCTTGTATCATGACAGGCAGGGACCGTATCTTATACTCCCATCGCTCACCCTGCCACGGACCCCATCTAACAAAGTGCTGGGCATACTTTTATTTCATTCAGTGTGATTACTGGCTGATAAGCTGTAAAAAACAAAGACCAAGGAGGGTGATGATCACTACTGAGGGCAGATTTTTATTTTGATTTTTTTGGTATGATAGTGCATGCACAGACAAAAGAGAGAGGGAAGCACCCTCGGCAGGGTCTTGTCATGCCATGATCTCCTTTCCCCAGCCCTCCTGCCTTTCAGGTTCCTGGGTATCTGCGCATGTACTCAGTGTGTTCTCAAGCCAAAACTGTGGGTACCATACGGCTTCCAGCCTTACAGGGCATTTGTATTATTGCTATGTCACAATGGCTGGGCCTGGAGCAGGTATTTCAGTCCTGGGGTCTTGGGCTTCTAGGAGTGTCTATGATCTACCCTCCACAACACCTCCCACCTCCAACAATCTTGGCCATGCACAAATATTATATATACATATGTGCATTTTTCTGAAAACAAAACAAAACAAAATAAAACAAAAAAACAAAAACAAAAAACAAAAAAAAACAGTAGCCCATAGTGCCCCCCCCCTTCTCTTCTTTTTTGTGGAAAATCATCTTCTCAAATGCCTATGATCTCCCAAATGTAAAAGTCTGACTTGGGGAGTTGGGTCTTTTCTGCCAGTCAGAAACTGACATATGGGCACCCTAATGCCGCCTCCTTCCTGGAGTGTTGAAGGCTTCCAGGATGTGGGCTCATTAATATTCTGAACAGCTCCCTGGATGGCAAACAGGGGGCAGGCAGGCGGCTGATTACATTCACTCTGCTGCCGGGGAAATTACAGCGAAATGAGGGGGCCTGAGAGTGCATGAATATCACCCGAGACCATGTGCTATGGGGGGCTGGGTCCTAGCTCTTCTGTCTCCCCTGCTGGCTGAGCCTCGGAGGCCACAGTGCAGTTAAGTACACAGAGTGAGGTGTCAACTAGTGTGGGTTGGAGTCCCAGTTTGATCACTAGCTGGCTGTATAATTTAGGGAAGTTTTTAACCTCTCTGAAGCTCAGTTTTCACACTCAATAAAACTAGCTACCTTAGGGCATTACATTAAGAAGTCAATGAGATAATACATGCATATGTTCAGAGCCTTGTACATAGTAAGCCCTAACACATTATAGCTGTTACTATCATCATTTTTAGAATTTGACTTCCCAGTATGTTAGCCCTTCCATTTTAGGCTGTGCTGGGCCCAACTAAAAGACATCTCATTCTAGCTGTGATATAAGCTAAGCCACAGGTCCCCTCCCATTGTGCAGATGGAAGGCCAAGGGACAAGGCAGCAGAAACCTGAGGCCCAAGTCCTGGTTTCCAAGGACCAGATGTAACTGGGATTTACTTAGCCTGTGGTTGGCACATTTACTCCTTGGTGATGTGGCTATTTCAAGAGAAGGGCCTGGAAGGTGAATGGGTGGACAGTGGCTATGACTATGTGTGGAAGGCCCCAGAGGTCAATGCTTACAGTGATTAGGCCTGACCTAGGGCAGGAGGCGCCCTGGATGGGTGTCTAGTCTAGCCTTTGCTATTAAGCTGCTGTGTGACTGCGGAAGGGTGACACTCTGAGTCTACTGTCTCATCTCATGTAAAGCGAGGGAAAATGAGAGTCAGTAATCTCTAAGGTTTCTTTCAGTAATAAACATTTTTGATTTTAGGTTCTTAACAAAGATTTGAAAAGGAATCCATTTAAATAGCTTATCTTAGAGTCAGAATGTTCTGGTTTGGTTTGTTTTGTTCTTGTGGCCTGGCTTTTTAATTTTTAAATTATTTTTATTTTTGCAGTAGGGCACATGCACTCACAGGAGAGAGACAGAGAGGGAAAGTGAGAAATCATCCTCCCCAAGGGGTATGGCCACACCACAAGCCATTTTCTTCCATTCTTCTTTTGGGATTTCTGAGTATGCATGCACATGTTTGTAAGCAGCTGGGCTATGACTAGGACTGTGCATTTGGGGATGTAGGACCTGGTGCCTTAACTACCACATCACCTATGTCCTCCCACCCATTTGTAAATTTACAAAAACTGAAGAGAATTTCTTGAGGGCAGGACCCGCCTTTTCTTGTCCCCAGTGCTTGGCCCCAAGTCAGAGCACAGAGCAAGCTCTTAGCAAGAAGGGGATGGAAGGCAGACACACCTGCCTTGGCTCTAACACAAAATAAAGACGCTATTTTCTTTTGACTATGGCGACCACTTTTTCTCAAACCCTACTAAAGGCATTAGTAGAAAATGAATATATTGCATTCGTTACAACCAGGAAGACATGGTCTGGACCACAAGAGGAAAAATTAGGCTCTTCAAGTTCTTAGAGTCATTTGAAACTTATGGTTCATCTCTCCAGCCTTTGCATTGTCATGGATGAAGGAAAGTCCACAGACCAGCAGGATCAGTATTTCAAGGCCGCCCACAGAGTCGGGGGCCCAGCTGGACTCCTGGTTCGGAGTTCTTCCTGCCACCCACATTGCTTTCAGGCTTCATCCCTGTCATGGTGGCGTCAGGATAACTTTTCAGGTACGTCATTATGATGGGAGAGGCAAGGGAGGAGGGAGGGCTGTGGAGCTGAGGGCAGATCCCAGGGATCGGGATCTTCTGAAACCAGTCTCACATTGCAAACAGAATCTGTCTCGACTGAAGTCTGGAAGAGCATTTTAAATAAGCCGGCGGCAGGCGCTGCCCTTTGGCCGTTGTTCTGGGGCTGCCTGGTCTGCCGTTGCTGCCTAGTGATTTGGAGGACATGCTGCCTAGAGATCAGGGGAGGGCAGAAGTCACTGCTGGTAATCCATGGCCAGTTCCCCCTGTGGTTAGCATGGCTGCTGCTTAGCTTCCTTCTCATGGACAGAACATTTTCTCCTCTATGTAAAGCACTGCTGCCGGGCTGAGGAACAGCTGGCGGGGTTCCTTTCTTGTTTCTTTCTCCAGGTTGTGAAAATTGCCAGAGCTGTGCGTGTGTGGTTGGAAAACAAATGAGAATCGCTTTACATTTTCCTCTACATTGCTCCCTCATTCACAAATGTTCTTCTCCTCCCCCGGAAGCCCAAATTCACTTTCTGGTGAATGCAGTCTTAAAAGTAGAGCTGATTTTTTCTAGGCAACTCCATTGGTTAGGGAGGGGAGGTTCTGAGGGGTATTTGCACCCAAATAACTTGTTTTTGCTGGCTTGCCTTCACTCTTTTGCAGGAAGCACTGTCCTCTTTTTTTTATTTTTATTTTTTGAAATATTTTTGCTATAGGGAGCATGTGCTCACCAGAGTGACAGAAAGCGAGAAATCATCCCGTGGGGGGATAGCCCTTCACAATCCCTTCTCCTCCAGTCACCTCTCAGGATTTGGGGCATGTACACACATGCACCCAGTGTGAGTTTTAAGCCATTAGGTCTGAGACTGGTACTGTGGTTGACTATGTAAGAGTCCAGTGACATACCCATTTTGCCTTCTGCTGGTCCCCAAGCATGGCCTTCTTCAGGTCCCTTTGGAGAATCAGCCTTTCTCTCAGGAGGCCTATATTTGAGTTCAGTCTCAGAATTCTCTGCAGAGCCACTTGATCCCTGTTCTTTAACTACTCTTCAAAGCAAATAGAACTAATGATTGCTCAGAGTGAAGAAGGTAGACTTGAAGTACCGAGAAAAAATTTCAGGATCTCTGTACATAGTAGGTCATGATGAAATGTGCACAGACAGCAGAAGGAATAAAGAAATCTAGAAACCTAGGGCAGGAGGGTCGCTAGGAGATTGCTAACGTGGTTCAGTTTTACCCCCTTCTATTTCCAGCCTCCCTTCCAAATTTGGAAAATCACTGGACTTCCTTGTCAGCATAATCTCTGAGCTGAAAACATAGCTTTTACACTGTAAGCGTGACTTTTCCATAGTATTGGATTTTTGGTTTTATTTTTGTTTTAATTTCTACATGTGCTACATTTATGCTGAGAGTCACCAACACAATGCAGTGGCAGTTCCAAACTTTGGGCATGGTGGTCTGTTCTTTTAAAATAGCTGCTTTCTGCCTAAAGTAGGTGCCGAAAAACCCTTACTAGGTTCCCAGAAGATGAAGCACCATTGCCAGCCTTACCTGCTGCAGAGCTCTCTGGATGTCGATCCCTTGGCCCCAAGGCACAGCTGGGTTGGCCAGACAGTCCCCAGCATTGCCGCGGCGGGATATGTCAATCCTCTGCCTCCGCAGGCTCTGGAAAGCCTCGGCCATCACCTTTACCCCGTCATAGGTGAGCGCAGAGGTGTACTGGTAGGAGCAATGGAGACAGGTATCAGAGAGAGCTGGTGGGAAGGCAGCCTGGAGAGCTGTGTTTGTATTTCCCGGTGATGGGAAGGTATGCCCTGGGCCAGGAGCAGGGTGCAAGGGAGAGGCCAGTGAGAAACCAGGGAGGGAATACCTGCTCCTTCAGATGGGCGCTGGTTTCCCACCTTGCTGTCCAATGTGCCTCTCTGGAATTGTGAGGATGGCCAACTGTGACTTTTGAGAAGAGGCTAGAATTCCAGATTTTTGTAATGTGCAATTTGGCAAGTTTTAAAATGTTGGTTCAATGGGGAAAAATGCATAGATTAAATACAACACATCTGCAGGCCAGATCCAGCCCACGGAAAACCAGCTGCTCTTCTTTGCATTACAGTCACCAATTGGGAGCCAAGAGGAATTGTTGACTCCACTATCCCTTGGACAGCAAAATGAAAACAAATGCAAGAGTGAGCTCTTATTCCTGTATGTGACTCACCCAAATGGGTAGGTGTATAACCTATAAACTTCCCGTCACGCTTATTAAAGATACTCTGTTTTTTCCTCTCCTAGCAAAAGGAGACTAAGTTGTAGACATGAAAAAAAAAAAAAAAAAAAAAAAAAAAAAAAAAAAAAAAAAAAAAGCCAGCATAACAGTACAGAAAAGTATTTCCTGGCTTTGAAACACATGCCTGTCTTCTTCACTAAATTGTTTCCAAAACCTGGCATGCTGTCTGGCACCTTGTACTTTCACAATAGAGAGCTGTAGAATGGATGTGAAGGTATTATTTCAATTTTTAACATTGATTTTCTCATTTTTTATAAACTATACTACATTTCGAAATTGGATAGAGTATTCACATATTAATTAATAAATTCCTGTGTGGTCTTCTCATGACTCTAACAGATTTGTGATTTTGTTTGCTTAAGCTCATATTGAAATACGTCTTCATTCTTGATGAGGTAAATCAGTTTGAGCAGCAGTGGATGAGAAGCAGCTCATTTATACGGCCTGCCGTTTACAAAGAGAAACTGACTGAATGGCAGGAGAGTGTCTGCCAAGGATTCACTGCTTGCCCCAGATAAACAAATTTGGCCTCCGAATCCTTCTCAACACAGTCCGCACAGCCATAGCCAACCATTTGATTTGGCATAGGAAAGAAAAACTACTTGCCATCCTTATTCTAAACCAGTCTCAACTAGCAAACAAAACAGATTTTGGCTGCGAGATTTAGAGCTGCATTGCTGGGATGTGAGAAGTGAAAAGTCTATATGATAATTGGGAGCTGACTCTCTGAGGCAGACATTTGCTGGCTTTCCTCAGATCCCCCTGATTTTCAGCTTGGCATGCGACTGACCAGAATAACGGCTCTCTCACTGCACTACTCGAGGGTGTTCCATCCACATCCACAGAGAAATACGCATCCCCTTGAGCTGTGCACCATGCTGGTCCAGCCCAAAATAGAGACAGCATTTTCCAGTTTTTCTTATAGCCGACTGCAGATTTTTTCCTGAGATGTGGCCAATAATATATGAGTGGGATATCTGTGTGCCACTTTTGCAAAATGTCCTTAAAGAAAGCAATTGTGTCCCCCCCCCCTTTTTTTTTTTTTTTTTGCTTCTCCCTCTCTTTCCCTCTCCCTTTCTTTTTCTCTCTTTCTCCATCTTCCTTCCTTTCTTTTGTTTCTCTTTCTTTCACTTCCTATTTGGGTAAAATGTTGCGGTGATGGCTGTAGTTTAAGCAGTCATCTTGGACTATACTGTAGCAGCCATATCCTGAGGCTAGCAGAACAGAAAGAGAGTCCGAGTATTTGATGATGATGGAGCCAGTATGCAAGCCATGCTGATTTCTGAGTTGTGTTTAGATGAGAGTAAATTAAGTGTCTATCTTGTTAAAACCATTGTCACTTTGGGTTGTCTGGCCCTTGCACACTATAATAATCTTAATGGATAATATTTTCCTTTGTTCCTTTTAGAAAACCAATGTCTTTCTAAGGCTCACAGTGCCCAGAAGTCTGGGGCAGATGAGGGGACTAGGCTAGTCCTTTGCCATCTTCTGCCCATCCCGCACCTTAGGTCTTTTCCAGTCCACCCGGGTGTGGTCTCGCGCGTCACTGTTCTTCCACTGCTGCATGATCTTGGCTGGGATGGTGTCTGTGTAGTTTACCAACTGGAAACCTGTCACATTTGCTCCACTCTCCTTGAATTTGTTTAAGTCGATGTCCATGAAGCCCTGTGGAGGGAGAAGGGAGAGAAGTCAGAACATGTTGCCTGGATAAATGGATTTGACCATGTCAGAGAATCACAGTTTTCCATCCTACTCCACGAGGTGGAACTGACTTAATGGAGAGACAACTGAGCTTCCCTTCTATCTGAAATCAGTTATGAGTTTGTGCACAAAGTTAGCACAGTGGTTAAGAGGCTTGCTTAGGAGCCAGCATGCCTCTGTTAAGTACTGGCTCAGCCCCTCCCATGACATTCTTTATACAACCTCAGGCTGAGTTACTTAATGGTTTCTTGTTTGAATAATGGATAGCAGGAGGTTGGGGAGAAGATGCAGTAACATGATGTATATTAAGTGGGTGGTGCCGACTGAGTGATCAATAAAGTGATGGCTGAGTTTTTTATGAGGACACAGATATACGGAACAAATGAAACCTTTAAGGAAATAACCGCCTCATCCACCACTTTTACCTCTACCTTTTTAAAAGGTGAGGAACTTGAACCCTCTCCCCCCCCATCTGGGACAAGTTTTTCTGAGTTCCCCAAGGTCACCCACAAGTCTATGGCAAGAGGCTGGATTCTGATTCTTCATCCTTCTGCCTGTACTATTCACACAACAGTTTAGATCTTCTCCACCTGATGAAGCCTGATCAATTCTCACATCTATAGAGGATTTTTATTGAGTGAAATTTCACTCCCACTTGATGAAATTTACTAAAACTCAGGAAGACTTCGACTTAAAGGAAATCTTATATTTGTATAATTCAATAACGTACAGTACTTTCATAGCTCTAGCCTCATTTTACTTTATCTCTTTATAAGGTGCAGATTATGTATATGTCCATTTTCCTGATAAAGATACTGAGACTGTGAGAAAATCAACTTGCCCAAAGTCATTCAGTGAGTTTTGTGGCAGAAACAGAACTAAGTTCTTCTCTTGGGCCACTTACTCACTCACTCACTCTCTCACTCATTGTTCAGCATATGAATACCTCTAGTACACTGTTCTAGTAAGTGAGTAAAACCTTACATTCTAGTGGGAAAGATAGACAATAAACACAGAACTAACTAAATATATGGTGTGATATATATAGTGTAGTATGGTCCAGTGTAGTATGCTCTGTGGTAACAATGATTCCTATGAAGAAACATGGAAGTAGGGTAAGAGGAGGAGAGGTCATTTTTGGAAGAAATGATCAAGATAAGTCTTGCCAAGGAGGTTGGCACAGGGACCTGAATGAGATACAGGGAAAATCATTCTGAAAAAAGGCCCAGAGGGAAAGGATGATTGGCATGTTCCAGAAACAGTAAGGAGACTAGTGTGACTATGGCACAGTGAGTAAGAAAAATATATATCCAGAGATGGGAAATAAGGTCAGAGAAGCAGCCCAAAGCTAGATCATAGAGCCTTGTGTTAACATGAATTTCTTTTAGGTATAATCGGTGTCCATTGCAGGAATTTGAGCAGGGATCATAAAGTCAATGCTCTCTTGGCTCCATGGCTTGAGGAAACTGTCAAATTCCAATGAGAGAAATGGGATAATATGCAGAGGAAGCATTAAGGTGCTTGAAGAAAGCCCTGGACTAGCACCCAAGAGACTTAAGTGCAAGTCCTTGCTTTGCCTTGGGTTCCTATGGCACTGCCCACATCCATTAATTTCTCCTTGACTTCATCTAATTTTCTCATCTAAAAGAATGGATTAAACATACCCTTCCCCAACTGGTGCCTCTAAAACCCCATGATTCTTTATTCTCTCTATTTTATAAACAAACCAGCTCAATCCCACTTGGTTTTACTCTTTGATATTCTGCTCAGAAATGTGATTTCTTTGGCTGGATCCTTCCCATCTTTAGGATTTCAGCTAAAATGTCATCTCTTCAGAGAGGTCTTTTTTGATCTTGATGTAGAGAACTGATTCTTGCCCTATAGTACACCCAGTTAGCACTCTATCCATTTCCACTCCCATTTCTACACTGGCATTCCACTTTATGTACTAACTGCAAACATCTATTACCCCACTATTGTGCAAAGTTAGTCAGGCATGTTGAAGAGTAATAATGACCAGATGCAGCTCTCAACAAATTAGCAGTTACATACTCCAGAATCTTTCAGTCCAGGAGGCACAACCCTGAGAGGTCATTCTACACTGATATCTAGAGATCTCCTTTGAGAATGAGCTCCCTTCATAGCCTGTAATGCTGTCTTGATTATGCTGTTTTCTCTTACTTCCTCATCTCCTGGCTTTCCTGCTGGTATTTCTAGGATTGTCACCAAAAGAAACCACTTATACTTCAGTCCTTGTCTTAAGATCTTCTAGAAGACCACAAACTTTAAGTAAACCCCAGCTTCTGTTCAGTCAGATGTATCTCAGTTCTCTGTTAATATATCTCTAAAACATTCATTTCCATATGAAGTTATCTTGTTGACTCATTTGTTTCTTTGCCCTTTCTCCTCTCATTGGAATGTCAACTTCACGACAGCAGGGACATTTTCTGTCTTAGTCACTGACATATCCTAGAACTTGTACCTAGAACAATGCCTGGCACAGAGTAGACGGAGAGTATGTATTTGTTGAGTGAATGAATAAAAGCCAGATACTATCCTCCAGCAAAATGTCAATAAGGGAAAAATAACCAGCAGGCAGCAAATGCCATTGGATAATTTTAATTGGTTAGAAAAAGAAACGAGTTGGAAATTCCTTTTGAGATTAACTTGTCCCATAAACATAGTTTACAGTTTCACACAGATGACTGGTTTGCACAATAGTACTAGCAAGCTGTTAGTAAAGGTGAAGTCAAAATTAGGTTCCCTATCCAATATGCATTATCATCTAAGAGCACAGCCCTGCCACCACTGGTTAAAATCTGGTACACAGTTGAAAGATTTCCCATAGTTCTTAGAGACTTTAAAAGGACATTTTTTTTTTTTTTAATAAAATAACTACTGAGAGGGTGAAAGAGAAATTATCTCCTACAGTCAAATTCTGTCGCTTAAAAATCTGCAACAAGCTCATGGGCATCTTGTACTGATTGCTTCTATCTTGAACATAATGGAGGCCAAAGGAAATGGCAGAGTTTGTTCAAACATGAATGCCACTCAACTTAATCACCAGAATGTCTGACTGCAAGGTTAGTGGGAGCCAAACTTTGATAATGTATAATCAAATAGATGAGACCTTCCAACTGAGTCCCTCCCTACTCTTTGGGAAGAATATACAAAGAACGACAAAACAAGACCCTAGCTAAGCTAACCCTGTAGTGCAGTGGTTAAGCATTGGGGGCCAGATCTCACATAGCCAATTTGGATCCTGACCTGGCAGCTCAAAACACATGACAGGCATGTGTGTGTACATCTACAATCCCACCTGGAAGGAGAAATGGACTACGAGGGATGGCAGCCTGATCACATCCTGTTGGGAGGTGCTTTTTCTCTTTCTCTTATTCTTTCTCTTGGGAGGGTGCACGCCTTTTGGCAATGAAAAAAGTCTCATAGCTGTTACATCAAGTAAAAGAAAAAAATTAGAAAATAACTTGGGTCAATGCATGCTCATCTAATAGCTGACATCTCTCCAGTGTAAAATTTCATGTCAGTAATAAGAATCTTGAATCCCTTCAATGTCCTTAATCACCAAAAATGAGTCTTCTAAAGTTATTAGACTTCTGCATAATGCAAGGAAAAAAATGGTCTTTGCCAATATAGAAATATGTTCTTGTCTATGCAAGGGAAATAAAGGTGTTAATTTTTTTGCCCACCAATTCACTGGAAAATTCAACTTGCTCACTCTATTCCCTTGAGCACTCTCATTAAACAAGATTTAATTAAATCATTTTCTAATTCTATTTGCCATTTTATTAACAAAAAAATGGAAAGGTAATATTTGGTAATTAGTGCATTTTTCTCATGTGCTTTATTTGTGCTATTTATTATATAATATTGTATATGAACACTACATTACTAATTATATTCTATTAGAAATTTTAACTCTGCAGTTTGATCATTACTATTCTCTTTAAGCCATTTCGCCTATTTTATAACATTCCCCCAAATGCCGAGTTTACGGCTATATATACACATGGTGACTATTAAATAAAAGTGAAATTAATCTGCAGGGTGCTTGTTTTTAAGTTATTGAGTGCTTTATAAATGATGTAGAATGAGATTGCAGGTCTAAACCCATACACCATCCACTGTACCCCCAGCACTGGCGCCAGATGCTGTTTGGCAGAGTGGCTCTCATTTGTTGATATAATGGAGCTGTGTACTGAGTAAACTCTCGGGGATGATGGGTCATTATGCTCTGTCTGCAACTCTGTGGCATTTGATATGTCCCATGTGTGACTATAGAATGGGTGATGTGAGAAGGATGTTAGGCTTATCATCTTCATTCAAATGCAGATGAACTTGCTGATTCAAGGCAAACTCTCAGGATAACAGTCCTGAACCTGAGAAACACATCAGATACTTGGGGAGAAGTGTCAGGAAAAGAGTTTCAGGAACAACCACATTAGATCTGTCCTGTCTTTGAACCATAAGAACTCATTTTTAGCTCATGAGCCATACAAAGTTGGGTAGGGCTTGGATTTGACTCAGGGGTCATAGTTTGCTGACTCTGAGCTACATATAAAGAAAGATTTTGAAAATTAGACCAAATTTTCACTGTATAACTAGAAGTACAGATCTAGGGAAGGAATAGGTGGCTTAGAGTTGTATGACTGTTAGAGAATGAGTTGAGATTAGAAGCTATCTCGCCTCTGTACCCACTGAAGGAGATAATACTATGCAGAAAAACCATCTGAGTAGAATGACTAGGAGTATAAGTGCTCAATTAAGTAAACTAGTTAATATAGTCACTCTATCTATCACATGTCAATTATAATTTTCAAAGGATTAGAATGAAAAGGCATTTCAAATAATTATGATACCCTGAAGAGATGTTTAACACTATAACTACATTGGACATGCTTTTATCTTACTGTGAAGATTTGTAGAATGCTTTAAAGATCCTGACGAGGCTCTGGGCCATCATTATGACTATTAATTATCACGTGTGATTGGAAACAGAAGAACTGATTCTGTGTGCTTACTGGTTACTTCTCTGAAACTCAGTTCTCTTGTCTTCAAAATGCAGACATAATAACACATCATAGAATCGGTATAAGGTTTAAAAGAATTGATATAATTAAGCTCTTGGAGCTCTGGCACATAGTAAGTACTTAATGAATATTTGCTACCATTATTATCATCACAATCACCATTATCATTATTATTGAGTCAAAAGAGGTTAGGTATTGTCAGAACTGCTTCAAATCCAGAGACTGGATCAGGCAAGAAGCCTGAGAGAACATGAGGCAGGTGCATAGGAACACAGCTTTTGAAGGATGAAAAGCTTTCTCTTCAAAGCTGGAATTCCTTTTCCCTGGGATCCTTTTAAGGAGTCACATACAAACTTCTCAGCCCTCACCATCCTGCCTATGCTGACACCACTCATCAGAAGGAGGAAGGAGCACCCAGCATTTTCAGTGAAAAGGAGCAAGAAATAAAGTTTATTAAACAAGTCCTTAGACACTAGAGAGAGCACTCCCTCCATCCCATCCCCTTGAGATCTAGAAGAGGTAAGATTAGAACAAATCAAAGAACTTGCACTTTATACTCTGAATGGCACAAGTTGAACATGCCAAGTTTCCCCAAATTGTCAGATAACATCTCAGATCACAGCTCTACAGAGAGAATAGTTACAGAGAAGTACAGTTTGAAAAGTCTTGTTACATTAGAAATACTTGGAAAAAGTAGGAACGATCAGTCTGAAAAATAAAAGTGTGACTAAGAGGGTAAGTGAAGGATGTATTTGAATCTCAGAGGGTTGTCATGGGTAAAGGGTGAAAGATTTGTCCCTTGAGGCTCTGGAAGGCAAGATGGCCAGATGTCATGGGAGACAGATTTGGCTGAAACAATAATGACCACAACAAACATAGTACCTAAAATGTATGCTCCTCATAACAATCCTGTATAGCCAGCACTATTTATTTTTAAAGAGATTTTTTTTTTTTTTTTTTTTTTTTTGCTATAAATATGTGTACTCACTGAAGAGCCAGAGATAGACAGAGAGACACAAAGCAAGAAATCATCCCCCAGGGAGTATGACCATGCCCCAATCCCTTCTCCTCCATTCTCTTCTTAGAATCTTGGGCGTGCATGCACATGCACCCAGTGTGTTTCAAGCTGCTGGGTTGGGGACTCTAACCATGGTGGGCCATGTGGGAGTCCAGTGTCTTAACTACTACAGCATCTGTGGGCTCCATAGCAGGCGCTATTATCATTCCCACTTGCAAGTTAGAAATTAGAAAAAAAAAATGGAAGCTTAAGTTAATCGAGTAGCTCCTGTCCAATATAGTATAGCTAGTGAGAGACAGAGACAATAGCCCTAGAAAGGATTAAGATCCTAGTGTTTGTTTTCTAATCACTGTACATCCTGCCTCCTAACCACTAATGCAGCCTATCTTATTTATCTCCTGTCCCACAGTGAAGGACTTAGGACAGCCTGTATCTTTATGCTAAGGAGAGATACAGGTTTCCTTTAGAATAGGATGTTTTCTTCAGTTCCATTGATGGGTGCTGGTACTTGGAATGTGAGCCACAAAACACTTTATTTTTTTTATCTCTTAAGTCTCTCCTAGCTTTTTCCTTGAGACTGCAAAGATCCTTCTCACTTGCTCTTTGATACTGGGATCCTAGAGGACAGGAACCCTGGTCACCCCAGTGTCTACCCGCAGTGCCAGGGCAGGGTGCATGTTCAACACATGCAGAGCAAGGAGGGAACAGAAAGTCTTTGCTCACTCTTTTCATGGTTCTCTTCTCAGATTCTGTCCTGCCTCCTATCAGCCCCAGTTTTTTTGTCTTGTGGACTAAAGAGGTCTTTTTATTGATTTTTTTTAAGTCGTATATTGTGAACTAGATCCTAAGTAAAAAAATTCAGGAAAAGAGTTTTAGAGACAACTACCTAAGTTCTGTCCTGTCTTTGAAACTCATGAGCTGTTTATCTTTGGGCAATTGTCTCAGTCTCTTCAGGGATTTGTTTACTGATCTGCAAAATAAGGGTGTTGGCTAGATCAATGACCTTTCAAGTTAAGTTCCTGGTTGCAAGCATTTTAGTTACTTAGTTGGGTTAGGGGAGGGGGGGGAAGGGCAGAAAGACGGGGTCTTACATCGCCACTTTCCTCCACTAAAGCAGCTCTGCTTTTTATCTGTTTTTAAATTTTTTACACTAAGGTTCTCCCCTGAGAGTCCATTTGAAAATAGAGCTTCAAACTAAAAAGTCTGGAAACTTCTGAGCCAACTGATTTCTCTCTTAAGGGTTCTCTCAGCTTTGATCTACGATTCTGTGATCACACAGGTGTGTGCACATGAATATGGATATATGTGAATGCACGGAATACTCCTGGGGGGGAGGACTTAATTGTGTCCTCAAATGCCCATGTCTCTGCATAAAAGTATTCACATTTTCCTATTTTAGTCACTTTACCCAACCAAACTGTTAAGGTGTCCTTACCCTATGTTATCCCTGGTAGCATGCAGATTTAACTGGTTCCCACAGGGTCAATAAAACATTGTAGTTGTGCTTAAATCAGCTAAAACACCATTAATATGGGGGACACAAAGCACTAATGTTGATTTATTCAATTACATTTGATACCAGAGAGGTAGATACTTGGGCATCTACAAACACACCAACAGATATATTTCTCATAAATGTGTCCATTATTGAAAATGCACTGTGAAAGTCAGTTGGAGTCTCACAAAGCAATTTCATAGTCGTTGGGTTTAGGATAAAATTCTGGCATTTCATAGCAGAAGACCAAGGGGCCCCAGACTGGGGTGGTGATACAAAGCTGCAAAAGTGCACTACCCAGTTTGGGATTGGTCAACCCTTCCAGAAATTTCTCTCATCTTAATTCTGTTCTAGCTAGTTATAGTCAAGGTGACACCTCGTAGGGCCAATTCAGAGCAAGAGCCAAAGGTCAATTCAAAGTTCAGTCTTTCAAAGCTTCCTAATATGGGGTGGGATCTTTTGACTGAAGCTTATGGTAGATGGAACCCAACAGTGTCTGACCTTTACATGATCAAAACCTTCCTATCCAAGAAAGACCAGAAGAGAACTCATAGGTTCATCTTTTGATGCAATGCCAGCTTACACATTCAGAGGGTCTCACATAAAACAGGCACCAACTGACTTCTTGATGAAAGGATGAAGACTCAAATATGATACATTTGAAACCTATTGGGAATGGTGAAAGGAATATTTAGTGAATCATTTATTCATCCATTCACCGATTCATTCATGAGTGCTTACCATTGCCAAGCATATGCCAAATACAAGAATGTAACAGAAGACAGATCTGGTTTTTGCTTTTACATTACTTAAGGTCTAATGAGAAAGGCCAATATTACACAAGTACTTAATTATACTGAACCAAACCTGACCCTGGAGCTCAGGGAAAGAGGGAAGGCATTCCAGTAGAAGCAATAAAGTCTGGAAGAAAAGGAGCCTTTGGGTGGGTGAGGAAGGCAGGGAAGGACATTGAAGCAGAAAAAGTATATGCTTTGAGGTTCAGAGGATCCACAGAGGGCATAGTTGAACAGAAACTGCCTGTACACATCAGCCTGGATTCTAGTCTTAGCTCTACAACTCCCAGCTGTGTGATCTCAAACCACCTGACCTCTCCATGTTTCAGTATGATAGTATTGCAAAATAAGGGTCATAACTATACCTGTCTTACAGGGATGTTGTGAAGAGTACCTGAATTATATGCCAAATTCTTAGAACAGTGTCTGGCACATACAGTACTCACCTAGGGCTCTAGATCTCCTAGGGTTCCATTTTCTTCAGACTATATTGTCTGCTTTGGTGTCTTAGAAAGAGGGAAAGGTAAAGAAGTGGGGACTGAGCCTTTTTGGTAACACATCACCCCAACTACCTGCCAAAAATTGGTGCCAGTAGGTCCTTCTGCTTCTAGGCCAGTGGTAGTGACAAGGAGGTTCCATGCTCTGGCGGAACAACTGCAACCACTATCTTGCATATCAGAAGGGGTCCACCGCTGCTGATGCAGCACACAAAGGGCCACTTCCAATGTGCCAAAGTGTGCCTGGCTTTCAGGAGTGAAAGATACAAACACAGAGGGCTTGAGATGAAGGGAGCAGCCTCTTACTCACAATGAAGAGAGCCAATGTGGCTTTGAGAACTTTATTTTTTTAAATATATCTCTGGATTGCAGACTCAGGAAAACTTGAATTCTTAAATTATAGTCAGAAAAGTCCCTTTGAAAACATTGTGACAAAACTTGAACAAATTGAATCCTTTCAGAAAACAAAATGAGTTGTACAAATGATTATGAGTCTGGCAGAGTTAATATGAGACCCTGGGTTTCTGCCATCTGTGCTGCTCTAAGACTCTACATAAGTGAACTCACTTGCGTATCTATTTTATGAGGGATGTGTTAATATTCCCAGTTATAGATGAGGAAATTAAGGTACAGAGGGGTGATGTGACTTGCCCAGCTCTATACAGCTAGTAAGAGGCCAAGCCAGAATTTGAATCCAGGCAGTTTCAGAAGACAAAGGAGTTTTCTTTCTTGCCATTCCTTATTTATAACACCAGTCTTAAGACTTACAAAGGTTTCTTCAATTTGGGTAGTGTGGCCTAGGGGAAAACAAGCATGGTCTTTAGAATTGTAGAGATTTGAATGCAAATTCTAGTTTCAAATTTCTAGCTTTTACAAATAGCCTTTCAACAATTCAAACTGCATTTTCTTTACTCATAAAATGGGTCTATAATTTCACCTTTCTTGGAAGGATGTAGAAATTCTCAGGGGTCTCTAGAATGGATTTCTCTAGAAGATGAGGGTGAATACCCAGAGTAACCTAGGCTCTGTCTTGCCTGATGGGTGTGGGATTACCTGGGAAGACAGCATCCTTTGGCACCTGGGATTTATCTGCCTTTCACTCACTTCCCCTTCCCTTCTAGAAGCTCTGTGCAGTTCAGTTATAGTGACTGGAAAGTGATCCATGTGTCTGACTGTTACAGAAGAGTGAGGTGAAAACAGAGGGAGGAAGGGATGACTGTGTGGGAGGTACAGGAGAAACTGAAATGAACCTCAGAAGTAGAGAGACTGTGAGAGGGGCACAGGACAGAGGAGGGCTTCCGAACCTCTCAGCCTCTCTTTCTCCCTGTCTTTCTGTCTCTCTCTTTCACACACATAATGGGCACATCATGAATAAGAGAGAAAAAGGCAGTGGTAAGGAGCAGGTGATTGCCCCAACTTTTAGCCCAGCTCCACTGCTAAACTTCTGGTGATTTTAAACACATCACTTCTGTTATCTAGACCACAAGTGTCCAATTTGTAAAATGAGGGGTTGAGTGAGATGAGCTCATAGGGGCCATTCTGCACCAACTCATTTGGATTCTTCAAATCAGGGCGAGGCCATAGATATCACAGGATGGCCATGTGGATGCAGCATTAGGATCCTGCCCAGGCAGGCTCACCTACTGAAGCCCCTCTAGCCTCTGTTCACCATGTTCTGACAGTTGAGGTGGCCAACTGTGGGGCTTGCATTATAGTCATAGGCTGCGGTTTTCTCTGATACTCTTTTTGGAACTTCACTTACATGTTTCAATCAAGCTGGAAGACAAAGCCATGTTGCTCCCAGGACAAAAGTTAAGCCTCATGCTTCTTTGTGCTTTTTGCACGAACCAATACAGGGTTGGGCACAGGGATGTACTTGGTCCATGTTTGATAGTTATTTGATTGGCTGTGAGAATCATACCTGGTGAGAAGGCACTGGGAGAATAGGAAAGTATTTGAGCGATAGGAGCAAGCGCCAAAGAGCATGCAAGGTAACTGTTTTTAAACACTTGGGCTGTGTGTAGGAGGGCAGCAGATAGATTCTGCAAGACCCAGTGGGCATAAAGAGCCAGAAGTGATGAAAGGGTGACACAGCGTACTAGAACACAGACTGTGTTCTATGAGAGGAAGACTGTGGACATTGTCAGAGCCCTTTGAGGAGAGAAAGGGCTGACTCAGTGGCATGAGTTCCCCCATCACTGGGTATCATTCAAGCAGGGATAAGATGGATGGGCTTCTGTTAGGGATGTTGTAGAGGAGATTCTGGCCCTTTATGTGAAGTGGGTTAGAAAACTTCTCAGGCCCATCTCATTTGTATATTCATACTTAGATCTATACACTCTTGCCACTTTTACTTTTATTTTTCTTTCTCTCTCTTTTTTTTTTTTTTGCATTTTCACAAGGATTTTGCTTTTAAGTCCATTTGACATGTGGGTGCAAATGTTGTTAATTTCCTGAGAAACCATTTTATTCATTCATTCAGTGACTTTGAAGAATATGCAGCTCATTTTGCTAGGCACTGGGAATTCAAATATGAACAAGGTAGACACAATCCTTCCTCTAGGAGCTTACAGGTAAACAGGGATAAAAAAAGTGATAGTAAATCAGTTATCTAATCTCAGTTATGGGAAGTAATAAATACACGAACTATGCGACATCATGCAACAGGTAGATAAGATTTAGTCTGGGAGGAAGTTAAGGGTCTTCAGAGGTATCATCTTGTCCTCAGACATAGTTTCCCTTTTCCACTGATGATGATGGTGGTGGCGGTGGTAATTACCCAAATTTATGAGTGCTTACTTGGGGTCATGTATTACTGTGAAAACTTTATAAATTGTTATGTTATTTTGCTTAATTCTCACACTATCTCATGAAGAGGTAGGCAATACCATTGTTTCTTTTTTAGAGATGCAATGGAAGCTCGGAGAATGTAGGTAATTTGACTACTTCACAGAGCTAATAAGTATAAAACTTGAATTCAAACTCAGTTCTGTCTGAGCCCCGAGCCACCCTCTCCAACCATTATTCTACTTGTTTAGCTAGAGGTTGAGGACAGCAAATGTGACTGTGTGTGTTGCTGAGCTGACAGGAAAAGATGCACTTAAGAAAGTGGGCGAGTTCAGCCTCCCAGAAGGAGTTGACAGATTTCTCACCATAGGGGAGCATGGGTACTAAAGAACAGTGCCTTCTCAGGGCTGATCTGGCAGAGGGGCCACACATGGGAGCAGGAGGCTTGGGTTAACTGCTGCATGCGCCAAGACTTCCAACTCAAATATTTCACAGGAGTTAATCTGAGACCACAAGGCAGAAATGGCTGGATGACCTGGTCCCCAAGTACCCCAATAAGACTTTGGAGGACTCTTCTATGGCTTTCTCAGCTTCCATCACACTAGAAATTATAATTCTAATATAATTCCACCAATTTATATTCTTATGCCCACATAGCCTGACTTTTGTCAGATTCCTGAGAGCCAAAGTCCATTAATGAGGAGAAAAGCCCCAGAGGACAAAAGCAGAGACCTCTACTTGACACCTCTGTCTTTGTCCTCTGCTGCTAAGTCTTGTAAAGGCTGAGCCTCAGTTCTCACTGTATCACATATATGAAATGGGGATGATGAATTTTACCTTGCCTCTGTCCCAGGAGCAGTGTGATATTCAAATGTCACATAAGCTATAATATGGTGTGAAGCTGGGAGGAAGTACTGATATTATTATTGTTACTCTTCCTCCAGGAGGCACCAGGTGGTCCATATTGAAGGATGGATTGTCCTCTATTGGTCAAGAATTCAGGGCTTCTCACACTGGAATCTGCTAGACATTGTATAAGTGCTCTGGTCTCTGCAAGACTTTCACAACAGTGTGCCTTCATTTCAATGAAATGATAGTCATTGATATCAATAATCTGATCATTTACTCCATGGTTTGAGTACTCATATTTGCAATCACAGTGACAATAAAGCGTTTACTTGTTAGTGACATATTTCCCAAACTCTCTCTCCAGACATTATAGGGGTCCATAGCACTTCTGTTTTCAGAAATACTAGTTTGGTCTAAGATTTGCTATTGGTATGTCACAAAGATAAGAGCCATGACTCTGGAAGGTTCTGCATGGCAGATGTCTACCTTGACTAAAAGCTCAGAGCAGGGAGTGAACACAGAGTCAGTGGTGGGGTCTGGAGGAGCACTGGTTGCCAATGGCTTGACCTTCCAGTGGATTCCAGGGCCTAAGCATGTCCAAAAGCAACAGTGGCATAGCTCTCCAGTTTCATTATGGTCTAAGTCCGCTTTATGGCCATCTTAAAGCTATGGATACACACACACACACACACACACACACACACACATATCCTATCAAATATATATAGGATATGATTACATGTATAAATGCATACAAATATATGTGAATATGTAGAGATGGGTGGATTTAGTATATGAAGTAAGAATTCTCTACATTTGTAGGACACTTAACTTTTCAAAGCATAATAGCACATGGCCACATATTTGGTTTTTCTGTTGACACTTAAGAGTGGGCAGATAGAGAAAGAGCTATTATTTTCAGTTAACAGTTGGGGAGGGCCAGTGGGTGGCATAGTGGATTCCCACATGGCTGACTGTGGTTCAAGTCCTGGACCTGGTGGCTTGCTTTCTCTGACCAACTCTGCCTCTCTCTGACCAAACTGGAAAATAATAATAATTAATAATAATAATAATAAATAAATAAAGTTAAATAATTCTTATAAAAAAACAGTTGGGGAAACTGAGGGATAGAGTTCCTCAAGAACACAGAGCTATATAAGGGTGGAAGCTGAACAAAAATCAAGGCCTTTTTTCCTTCTTCTCCCTGTTCATAAGTCCTTTTCTCTGAACTGCAGTTTCCTTTCTTCTTCTCTTCCAGTAGCCATCCAATGGTGGCTATTTGAACCCCCAAAGCATCCCTCCAAAGTGATCTGCTAGAAGAATGCCATTAGCTATTTTGAAGCTCATACATTCCAACAGGGACAGGAAGAATTACAAAATAAAAGTGTAACTCCCTACTTTTGTTAAATCTTTCAAAGCCTTCCTTGGTCTCTAACTATATAATTACACCCTAATCACAAACCCTCCGAAGGAGGGGGTCAGTTCCATGCAGCAGTAGGCTAATTATGTGGCAGAATTTCTAAAAATTATCATCTTATAAATTGCGTTATTCCTGCGACTGGGGAAGAAAACACATACCACATACTTGACTATGTTTCAAACTGAATTAATTAGTAATTTGAAGCCTAATTATCAACTAATCTATTGGAACATGCAAATCTTTTGTATATGGATGGTATATGCAATTTGCATCCTATTAGCTGGCAGTTGTACAGATTTGAGAGCTCATTAGGTCAGAAGAAGAAAAATGCAGATCAGAAGGATATAGCTACCCAAGGGACTGACTTGGTGATGCTGTGAATAAGGGGCAACAGATGGAGGCTGGTGATGTAATTACCTGGGATCTTTCATTGGCTCTGTGGCTACCAATGTGTAATTTCCTCTCACCCAGGGAGGTAATTACGCATGTCTCCTCCCTTGTTCTGTGTATTCTTACAAAGCAGGATGCACACGAGGTCTCATAAGAGATGTCTTGAAGTAGTGGGAAAGGCATTGGGTGCTGTGCTAACCTTGGGACTAGGCCTAACTCCAGGGATGGTCAGCTGTGTGACCCTAGCCAAATCACATTACTTTGTTGGTCTGCTTCCCTGCAAGCAAATGAGATTTAGATGGAGCTGACTTCCAAAGTCTCTTCTAGCACTACAGATCTGGGGTCTGAAGGATGTCAAAGGCATCCCTCATTACAAAGTCAAAACCTCCATCTTTCCCATTCTTTTTTTGGGGGGGAGGCAGTTTGAGACCCTTGGTTCCCCAAAGAATTCTAAAATATCCACCACTCATTTAAAATGCAAGTACCTTTGAGAAAAGTAACATATTTAGCTGTTAATAGCTGGGTCTAAATTAACTTGCCTCAATAAAAGTTTTGTTTCCAGTCCTGACTCTGAAATACCAATTGGGACAGCCAAGGCAAGGATATTTTAAAGGGAAACTTACAGTAATGCACAGACCTACAGCTAGAGATAAGATCAGAAACAGGGACAGAATTTGATGATTAGGCAGGATATTCTGTCTCCATTTTTAGATCCAGAGACCCTATGCCTCAGTTCTACTAATGACCTTTACTCCAAAAGTAAGTAGAAAATATCAATGTTTTATTCAATTAATAATTAATATTGTCACTGAAATAATCAACACAAGATGGCATGGTTAAAGCTGAGCGTAATTATATGTACAGTTAAGCAAGGCTAAACTGAAATTTGTTATAGATAAAAACCTAAAAATAATCACATCTTAATGGAACATGAAAATCACAAAGTCAGGACAGGGTTATAAATAAATTTTGTAGAAACAGACATCATTAAGAAAAATTGACAGTCATTCAAAGTGTCACGTGACAAAATTTGTAACTGATTAAGATTTCATGGGAGATGCAGTCATTCTGGAAAGTGATTTTAAAGTCCCTAAAAATGTCATAATGAGAGCCTAGAACACAGCTAAGTATATATTCCTAAGTATATACTGGGTACACTGATGTTCCCAGAAGCATTATTCATGATAATGAATAATTCAAAAAGTGAAAACATTCCAAGAGTCCATCAACTGTTGAATGGATAAACAAAATGTGGTATATTCTTATAATGGAATATTATTTGTCAATAAAAAGGAATGACATACTTGGGACCAGCAGATGTACTGGATTCCCACACAGTCGACTGTGGTTCGAGTTCTGGACCCAGCTGCTTAAAACTCATGCTGGGCGCATATGCCTGAGTGCTCAAAACCCCAAGAGAAGAATGGAGGAGAAGGGATTGCAGTGTGGCCATTCCCATGGGGGGTGATTTCTCGCTTTCTGTCTTTCTCTCTCTCTCTGAATCTCTGGCAAGTATATGCACCCTATAGCAAAAAAATCTCTCTCTAAAAGAAAAAACATAGAATTAAGTACTACATGTTACAAAATGGATAAACCTCTAAAACATTACGTTAAGTGAAAGAAACTAGTCCCAAAGGCTCATATATTGTATGATTCCATTTATGTGAAATGTCCTAAATAGGCAAACTGATACAGATAGAAAGTGGATTAGTGGTTGTCTACAGCTGGGGAAGCTTAGAGGGTGATGGAAAATGGCTATAATGGGTATGCAGTTTATATTTGGGGTGATAGAACTTTAAAAATGAGATTGTGGTGATGGTTTCATAACTGAGTATACTAAAAGCCATTGAATTGTACAATTTAAGTGGATAAGCTGTTGGTATGTGAATTACATCTTATTAAACGCTTTTAAAATGGAACTAAATGCAAAATAAAACTATATACAGCATTGGAAAACAAAACAGCTGGAAGAATCAATCTTAATAGAAAAGGTGAATGTGTAAAACATGACCCAGGAAAAGTAGACTTGATAGAAATTATGTTCACAAAAGAAAACTCATAATGGTACATTATGCTATTAGATAAAAAGTAATAAGTAAAAAAAAAGTCTTGATAAATCAAATCCTCAGTGGAATGTGGAAAATAATTGTACCCCATTAAAAGAACTGTAGTATGTTGAAATGAAAACAAATTTGTTAAAAAGGCAGGGTTATCTATGTCATATAGAAAAATGAAAAATACTAAATTGATATAATACTGGTCATGCTGGAAAATTGTTTCTGGTTAAAGATTTGTTAATACTAGTATAATCGTTATTTAAATGTTTGCATTTATAAATACAACTGAGATAAAATGGAGGGCCAATACCAAGGAGATCAAGACACTAACGGGTGTAGCAATTTTGTCCTTATTGTCAAAGGACAGAATCAGTTAAAGCTGAAATTGTGACAACTGACAAAGTCCTAGCCACCAGTGTGAAATCTTCTAAGGAAGGTTAGATGTTTAAGAATAGTATGCTGTGTTTTGTTTTGCTTTGCTTTGTTTTGTTTTGTTGTCACTGTTTTTGCTATAGGGCACGTTTCCTCACCAGAAAGACAAGAGAGCAGAGAGAGACAGAGAGATAGAAAGTGAGAAATCACCCCCTGTGGGTGATGGCCACACTGCAATCCCTTCTCCTCCATTCTCCTCTTGGGATCTTGAGCATGCACACACCTGTGCCTGGCATGAGTTTAAACCACTGGGTCTGGGACTCGAACCGTGGTCCACTACATGGAAGTCCAGCGACATAGCCATTATGCCAACTGCTGGTCCCCAGTATGCTGTGTTTTGACAAGTAGGATGTGGAGGGGAAAAGATAAATTTGGTATTGCAAGGACTTAGTATTGCAGCTCTGAACTGCCCCTTCAACCCACAGACTTTATACCAGCCAGAAGCACAAAAGCCAACTACGGCTCCGAACATGGAAAGGCCCCCAGATGAAAACCTGCAATGCTCTACTTACCAGATTTGCAAGGATGTAGTGGTAGCCAATGCCATTCTTCTCCAGTTTTACAATCTACCAAACACAACAAGAGTGACTCATTAGTAACAATTAAAGCTACAACAAGAATAGTAATAATAGCAACTGATGTTAATTAAATGCTTGCAATGTGCCCTGTGCTGTTCTAAGTACTCAAACAATAATATCCCAACCATCCAATGATGGTAACATGGTTAGTATCCTTATTTATGGATGAGACGATTTTACAGAGAAAAGATAATCAAACTCCTTACAGTTCCTGAGCTGTTAAGTGGCAGATGCTGGATTTGAAATCAGTTTTGTATGGTTCTAGGGGTAGAACTGTGTTATGGTAATCCCAAGGATGCCGCTGAAATGCTCAGAGCATACTTTTTTCCATAAAGCCTTCCTCTTACGTGAGGATTCTTCCCCAGGAGAAGGAATCTTGCATTGCCTGAAATCCTCTGTCATTGTAATGGCAATATCTGCTGTTTGGATGAACAGATGAATGGATGGGTGGATGGATGGTTAGATAGGTAGGTTGTGGCGCACCCCCGCCCATTGCCTCTCGAGTGCGCCCCTAAGATGGCGCCAGCGGAAGCCGGAAGTCTGCCCAGAGGGTGAACAACTTTGAGGAAGTGGAACGGCGGAGAGCGTGGAGAGCACGGGAACACGACATGCGACCAATCCTCATTCGAGGATTGGCTTCCGTACACGTGGACAATGCGCTGATTGGCTAAGGGCCCTTTAAAAGGCCCTGGGAGGAAGCGGGGAGGAGGAGGAACTTCTGTAATATAACCTGGGAGAATAAAGTGTGGAAGAGAAGACCGTCTCCGGGTCGTGGGTAAAGCGACAGTAGGTGAATATTTCTCCCCAGTTGTTGACCTTCTACTATTTGCATGAGCCATATTCAGTTGCCATTCTTTCCTTCCCTGAATTTTGTGCCTTCAAAAGCCAGTATGGCACATAGACATTAATGAATCACTCAACTCAGAAACTGGAAGGAAATGTCAAGATTGTCTGTTTCATTCCCTTCCTGTATAGATGGGAAGTTGAGGCCAAGAGGTAAAGTGATTTGCCCAGATCCCATAGTAATCTGATAGCAATACCAGGATAGGGACCTGACTCTTGTGAGCCTTTCCATATGATGACAGATTATGGTTCAGTGTTAATAGCCAGGGTCCCCAAACATTCCATTCTGAATATAGACTGTTCCTAATAATTATGGGTTGACAGAACTACCTAAAAGTTTGTTTGGGCAGCTAGACATACCACTCAACAAGGAACAGTTAAGACTGCAAAGGTTGGTTGTAACCCTAGCTTAGCCTGAAAATTAACTTGATCTATTTTCTCCTTTTTTTAAAATTGTTGGGCTTAGTATACCTTCCTCAGTGCCCCTCCCCCTGCACTGTTGCAAAAAGGCATAAAACGTATGAGAAGCACTTGGGCTTCTTCTCTAACTGAATAAATTTTCAAGGTTATTAAAATCCCTGCTCAGACATCTACTTAATTGGATGTATGTGCATAGCAGCTCACATATTATTTTATGCGGGGAATAATTAAATGCAAGTGTGCACAATGAATGCTGTGAAACAGTGGTTAGATGTGAAATTCCAGACCATGGAGCACAAATACTATTGGGATGATAGTTTTATTAATAATTCTTCATTACTTTTTTCATCTTCTTGTCAAATGGTTTGCTGCCCTTTCAATAATGAGATACCTTGGTCAAAAACCTATTCAGCTTTTAATAAACAAACAAACAGCAAATAAATTCTATCTCAAGACCCACCACAGCCAGGCAATGAAGCATAAACCCTGAAAGATGAAAGTACAGACTGAAACATGGAAATAGCCAATAATTGATGACTTTTGACCCGCATTAGCAGTTTATGTGATTCAACCTAATACCAATCTTCCGTTCCATCTACTCACTTACCTATCTACTGACCTACATTTCTTCCTTTACTATTTTCCTTTCACTAATATTTATTGGAGTGCTTATTATGTATGAAGCACTATTCTGGTGACAGTGAAAAGTGAAATAAACATAATGCTTGCCCTCCTGGAGGTTACACTTTACTAGGAAGAAATTCATAATAAAGAGATAAACAGATAAATGCACAGGAGGTTACAAATTGAGAACCATGTTTTAACTGTAATGCACAATTTCACACAAGGTCCATCACCTTACTGATCCTATTAACTCAAGACTCTTTTCCACTGGATTGCTTTTATTCACAATCTTTGTCTCTGCATAGCCTCTCCTATTCTCTGTGATCATTTATAACCTTTATGATTGATCTATAATATCAACTCCTGTATAAAACCTCCTATGATTAATTAATCCATTCAACAAGTGTTAATGGAACATAGACTATAGACCAAGCATTATGCCATGTGCTGGCGATGCAGCTATAAACAAATGCGGCAAGGTCCCCATGCTCTGATTGTGCTGAGCTGACATTTTGGTAGGGAGGCAGATAGATAAATATATAAGTATGTGAATGAACAAGATTTCAGCAGGTGAGAAGCACCACGAGGACAATAAAACAGGACAATGTGACGGATAGCCTAAAGAGGTCCTGGTCTACTCTCACCTCTCATTCATTCTGTACTTCATGACTGTGCGATATAATTTGGTGTCTTATATATTGATAACCCACTAAATGCTAATAACCCTATTCTCTGCTAATGAACCTTCATTGAATCCCCGGCATTCACAGAATAAACCCCAAACTCCTTAGAATGGTTTCCCAGGATATTCACAACTGTGTGTTCATCTCCTTGCTGTCATCTCCAGTAGACTCAGCATCCTCCATGGAGCCTGCTAAGCCATACTGTAAACCTCAGCCTTCACATGCCCTCTGGACCCCCCAACATGCCCTTCCTTCTAGTTTTAAAGCTCTTATCCAGTCGATGTCTACCTGGGGCCAGGTGTTGTTCAAGGCACTTAATATACAGCAGTAAGAAAGTGAAACAAACAAGTCTGACTTCAGCTTTAACAGTTCAGTTGAGCAATTGGAGTCAGAAACAGGCTGTTAATATCCTATTTGGAATTTAGAATCATTGTCTCCTTCCTTAGGTTAGGACATTTTGTATGAGACTGAAAAGACTTCAGTAGCTAAGTGTGAGATACTCTAGTAAGATGCCAAGTGTGTCAGGGTATAAGTTGGAGATTGAAATTGTAGACTTGTCATTGTCACAAACTAGTTGTCTGAGTCTAAGACAAGTCATTCAGCCAATTCGGCCATCAGCCGTCCTACTTGTACTGTGTGAGCATAAGCAATAAATCGAGTAGTCTATAAGACTCCCTAAACTCTGGTCTTTTCAGAATAGGAGAATACAGTAATGAAAAAAATCAGTATGGTATGATATAAAATACCCATGCAAATAGCTTCTTTTTTATGGAATACCAGTTTCTCTTTTGACTGAGGCAGAGGCAGAAAAGTTGCATTTTTAAGAACTTGGGCCATAAGTATGACTTTTTACTTTTCTTATATGCTAGCTGTGAGACCCCTTTTCTTCATATAAAGTAGGAGAATCGACAGCTATTTTGTAGAGTAGATGTGAAGATGAGGTGGAGTATAGAAAGCATCGAAAGGGCCTTGTATAGTGCCTGTATTCCACAGGACTCAAAAACAGTAGCTTTGACTATTATGTGTATTATCAGTCTGTTAATAATATCTCATTGGGTGGCTGGCTCTTAGCATAATAGGTAAGGGAGCCATATCCCACGTGGCTGACCACAGTTTTAATTCTGCCCAAGGAGCTTGAAAAACATGCCAGGTATGTGTCTGTGCATGTCCAAAATTCTGATGGGAAAGAGTGGCACACCCATTATAGGATGCTTTCTTTCTCTCTCTCTTACTTCTCCCTTTTTTCGTGTGTGAGTATATGCATCCTCATACATTAAAAAATATCTTATTACCATTCAATACTTTCTTCACTTCTTATCTCCTCTTTATATCATATTTGTAGAATAGGAGACTTCAATCTTAGGTACAGCTGATTGCCCTTAGGCCCAGAGAGGGAAGTGACTTACGAAGCCAGTACTAGCTGGCATTGTGAATAGCTAATGTTGTCAAATACTTACACATAGCACTTACTGTGGAACAGGCTCCTTTCTAAGTGCTCTACATGTATTGATTCAGCCCTCACAAAAGCCCTCTAAAGATGTTTTTATTATTATTATGATGATGATGATGATGATGCCCATTTTACAGATCGAGAATCTAAGAGGTGGAAAGATGAAAAACTTGGCCTGAGGTCACAAAGCTAATAAATACTAAAGCTGGGATTTGAGCCCTAGGTCTTCACTTTTAACCGTTACCCTACACTGTCTCACCTACAAACTAGAATTCAGATACCTGACTTGGTCCAGAGAACTTCCATCTTCTCATGCAAACCATTTTTGCTGGTTTCTTATTCATTTGCTTCTTTTAAAATTCATTTATTATTATAATTATGGTTTCTTTTTTTTCAAGAGCAAAGGCCAAACTATACTTTATAAACTAGAACGCATGTAGTTAATGCCTTGAATAATCCATGACTTTCAAAATCTCTCCCTGCTGTGTTGCTGAGGCCTCTGATTGATTGCCGTGCTAGTGATGAGATCCCCTGTGGGGGCCCCAGGGGTCTTGAGGGCCATTAACAAGCTTTGTCATGTTGTCAAGTATCTAAAATGACCATCTTTTATTATATGACACTATTAAGAAATAATTGGAAAACCTATTTCCTTGCTAGCTCATCTGAATATATAAATACAGTTTTAAAAAATAAGAGATCCATACAAAAGCCTGTGAATTCGGTGGTAGACACAGGTGTCAATTCTGAGTCCAGAAAAACATAGCTTAGATACTTCTAGCTAAAAATTGTTGGTTTCAGTGCCTGTTCACAGAATGTACAATCAATTGATTTCACAGAGACAAGAGTGTGTTCAAGGAAATAGTAGAAAGATTGCTGTTTCCTTGAACTCTTAAATCAGGTCAGTGGGCCAAAGGGATGAGATGCCAAACCTGGACTAGTGAGTGACAGAGTCCAGAGCTAACTGCAGGATTCTGGCTCTATGCCTGTGTTCCTAATGTGATAGCACATTATTAACTTGAAAATGCAATATAATTTATTTTTTAACAATAAAGGGAAACAATAGAGGTACATTTTTGGTGAACAATTTGAGAATTATTTGAAACCCTATATCAAGGTACTCATTGTTTGTACTATTTAATAAAATTTTACGACGATATTTTATGAGTTACAGAGTGTGAGATTTGAAAAACATCTAGTCTCACCTAGTCGAGAACACTCTATAACACTCAAGGCAGAAGCGCATCCAGCTTTTTCTGAATCATTTCCCACACCCACCCTGAGCCCCTGCTGCCTCACTACCTGTCCCAAGATAGCATTGAGGCGTTCTGATTCACAATCCACCACCACCAGTCTCTCCTTTTTCTTCTCCAGATCCTGGAAGAGCATCCGGTATCCCTCCTCTGTGGTTGTCAGAATGTTGACTGCTGTCACCTGCCAGTTCTTCTCAGCAGCTGTGTCCAGGACTTTCTGCAGGACGGATAAGCCTGAATTTGGATGGGCAGGATAGAGAAATGCCAGAGAATCAAGATATGTAGGCACCACTCCACTTCTGCCAGGCTTCATTTCCCATTTCCTCCCAGCCCCACTTCTTCACCGAATTCCACTAAATGCAACCCTGACTGCGATGTTGAACTCTGTGCCGTCAGGTTCTAGGTCCCTTTTCTGTTCCCAGAACATGGTAGGCAATAGAATTAGTGATTAAAAATACACTTTGGGGACCAGCAGTTAGTGTAATGACTATGTCGCTGGACTCCCACGTAGTCGACCACGGTTCGAGTCCCGGACCCGGTGGCTTAAACTCATGCCGGGCGCGTGTGCGTACGTGCCCAAGATCCCGAGAGGAGAATGGAGGAGACGGGATTGCGGTGTGGCCATCCCCCCTGGGGGGTGATTTCTCATTTTCTGTCTCTCTGTCTCTCTCTGTCTGGCGAGCACACACGCCCTATAGCAAAAAAAAAAAAAAAAAAAAAAAAAAAAAAAAAAAAAAAAAAAAAAAAGATTTAAAAAAAATACACTCTGAAGCTCAAACCCAACATATACAAATGACCGGTACGTGTTCCTTGGCTTCTCTCAAACTTTAGTTTCTTCAAAGGTAAAGTGGTGATGGAAACAATAGAATGTCTGATACATAGCAAGATCTGAAACCTGTATGGATTTATACATGTTAGCTGCTATTATTGTTGGGCATTCAGGAACTATTCACTAAGTGTGCCAGCCTGTCCTCTAAATAGACACTTGATCAATGTTGATCAAATCTGTGAATGTTCGATTTATCCTCCCTACCTAATATTATTTCTCTCACACAGTAGATATTCAGTGTGTACTGAATTTAACTATTCTCCTCTGATTTATAGCTATACTGCTTTGTTTCATCTTTGAGACTTTGATGGTTTATTAATTAGTTTCCTATGTCCACTGTAACAAATTACCACAAATTTACTGGCTTAAAATAACATGAACCTGTCATTTTACACTTCTGGAGGTGAGATGTTTCAGATAGGTCTCCCTGGAAAAAAATCAAGGTGTCAGCAGAGGTGTGTTGTTTTTGTAGGTTCTAGAGGAACATTCATTTTCTTACCTTTCCAACTTCTACATAATGCTTGTATGTCTTGGTTTATGGCCTCTCTGTCTCCAAAGCCACCAGTTGTGGTCAAATATCTCTCACATTGCGTCACTCTGATAGCAACTCTTTTGCCTTCGACTTCCACAGTTAAGGACTTTTGTGATTATGTTGTGTCCATCCAGGATAATTTCCCTATTTTAAGGTCAGTTGATTAGTAACCTATATTCTATCTATGACCTTAACTCTCCTTTGCCATGTAACATAAAGATTTGCAGGTTTCACTGATTAGTTCAGGGACATCTTTAAGGGGAATTATAATTCTGCCAATCGCATGGGTTTATTTTGGTCTTTCATTATTAATCAATCTTTTGTACATATATAATTTCCAGCTTTAAGTAACATAGCTAATCTCTTCTACTTTGGCCAATATCATGGCTGGCCTCAAGGACCATCAATAGATTGATTCTGTTACACCTTCCTAACTTTCATTTCCATATAAGTTGTGTGTTTGAGCCCCACATTTGCTGAAAATTTACTCTGTGTCTGGCACTGTTCTAGTAGCTTTCCCCTCTGTAATTCACTTTATCCTGTGAGTTAGGTAATATTATTATTCCTATATTATAAATGTGGAAATTGAGACTCATAGAGATTTAAACCTTGGTCCAAGGGCAGAGTTCTGAGGTCTGTATTCTGAGGTAGATGAGGGCCCCTAAGAAAGTGTGAGTATTTTTGTCAGCCTCAGAGGTGATCTCCCACAAGCCTTTACATTTTTCTAGCTTTTCCACTTCTAGACCTCAAGTTTCATTATGCTCCAAAGCTGTCTTGAAACAGTCTCTTCATGTGGCCCCACAATGGCTATTTTCTGAGAAGGAAAAATCATCAAAATAGGGAAAGGGAAAGGAAAAATGAAAGAAAATGAGGTGTTCTGATCTTTCCCTCTGTGGGCTTTTTCTCATCTGAATATGAATATATCTAACTCTTCCTGAAAAAACATTTTCAGAAGCCACTCTCCTACCCCAAAGCCTTTGTAACATTTCCTATAGGTGACCACATCAATACAAACACTCCTCAACTTCCAGACCTTGCATTACATGTTTGTTTATTTATACTGGTAATGACTAAGTTCTTATAGGACTATTTAGTATACAAGGAGAAGGTAGGACAGTATGAGACAACTGCTACGGGAGTTAGAAAAAAAAAAAAAACAAACGCACAAACTCCCATTGAGAAGATCAGAAAATAAAGTAGTATTTGAGTAGCTGCAAAAGAGGGGGAGGATTTACATATGTAGATTTGAGAAGGGAAGTGCATTCCATGAAATTCCATTCCAGAAAATGGGAATAATATGAGTAAAAAGTATTTTTTAAAAAGTCTAGGAAACATTTGGAAAATATGTAAAATTTAAGGCAGGCAGAATTAGCAAGCCCTGAGAGGGAGGAGGATGGTGATGATAGCAGGTGACATAGAGAATAGCAGGTGACATAGAGGTTTCTGAGCATTTACTATGTTGCAGGCTCTGAACATCTACTGTCTAGTCATTATCGCATTCCATCTTCACAGTGTCTTTATGAGGTAGACACTGTTTTACCTTCACAATAGAGACAAGGCATAGAGCATTCTGTCCTCATCACATCAATGGTACAACTGAGGCCTAGATGCTTGCCCAAAGTAAAACAACTAGAGAGAGAGAACCCAAGATTCATATCCAAGTCTGTCTAACTTCAGACTCTACATTCTTTTTTTTGAGAGGTTTTTGCTATAGGGCACGTGCGCTCGCCAGACAGACAGAGAGAGACATAGAGACAGAAAGCGAGAAATCACCCCCCCAGGGGGGATGGCCACGCCGCAATCCCTTCTCCTCCATTCGCCTCTCGGGATCTTGGGCACGCACGCACACGCGCCCAGCGTGAGTTTAAGCCACTGGGTCCGGGACATGAACCGCGGTCGACTACGTGGGAGTCCAGCGACATAGCCATTACGCTAACTGCTGGTCCCAGACTCTACATTCTTTACAACCATGGAAACCACAGCCTTTTAACTGAGGTCCTTAGGCTTTGAATCTGGACTTGGGAGCCACGGAAGCTTAGTGAACTTCAGAATGACACGGTGCACCATGACGATTACTCTCTCAAAGGGTGTGTTTGCACATCATGAGATTAACTACTGAGAAATCAGTCCACAGAAATAAAGAATTTTAGATCATTCCCCATGCTTTTGAATAAGGCAATGAGGCATCATTCTCCTTCCTGACAGTAATCTCTTCTCCATCCCTTAATAGTCTCCCTCCCCTAACCCTTGGCTTACCCCGGTCTGCGTCATAAATGTAGACAAATTTCTGCCACTTATAATGGTCGATGATGCTGATGAGGGCATCCTGTAGTTCGGGGCGCAGCTGGAGGACAAACTGATTGGATGTGTCAACGGGAAAACTTGGTGTGATGAAGCAGACATGGAGGGCTCCACAGAAGGAGGTCAGCATGTTGACAGTCCTTCGTTCATAAAACCCAAAGATGGCATAGACTCCTTTAGAGAACTGGGAACAGACTAGAAGAGGAAAAATAAGGATTATTAGATAGAAGATGCTGCAAAAGAGTTGTCAGATGGCTCCATAATAAATCCATCCAATAGTCCATCCATCCAACTCACCATCCATCCATCCATCCATTTAACCTTTTACCCCACCAATCTATCTAACCATCCATTCATTCTATTCATCTGTCCATCCTACTCATGCGTACATTTGTCCAACTTCCCTACTCCATCTGTCTGAATTTGGTGTTTATTCAGTGCCTATTATATGCCAGATGTTGTTATCACCGTTAATTATAGTAGCCATGTACACAAAGCATTTTCATTTATTACTTCTCTTTGTCTCAAAAAAGACCTTGTTAAGGTAAGAAAGAGATGAACAGGTCATTTTCTAAAAGATAAAAACCATGGCTCAGAAAGTTTATAAACATGTTCAGGGCAGCACAGGTAGGACATATCTGAGTTATGCAGATATCTCAATTTTTATGTTAAAGGATTATCTAGTTCTATTTATTATTCTTATTTTTAAATTTGCTATAGGACACACGTGCTCAGGGAGAGAGAGAGAGAGAGAGAGAGAGAGAGAGAGCGAGAGCGAGCGCAAAGCAAGATGCCAGGTCTAGGACTAGAACCATGGTTGGCCATGTGAGAGTCCAGTGCTTCAACCATCATATCATTTACCCTGCCTTGATTCTTAACCCAGTGATCTTTCCATGACATTGTCCAGCACTTAAAGGCAAAGCATTCAAAGATGTCACAGGAAGAAGGATATTTGCCAGCTCTGATACTGATGCATGTTTAAGAAAACAAGTGTTGATTTTCCCAGCCTAACCCTCAGCTCTCAGTGTACATTTCTCTTCTGATGTTCACATTGTGTTTGTGCATCCTGCTAGCTGATTTTCAGGCACCCCAGTGTATCAGCCATCGTAATAGCTTAGCTGTGTGCACATCCCCACAGGATCCATTTTGTAGGCTCCCAGTACAGTTACCAATCCTGGTTTGCAAATGAATATACTGCTGGTTAGAATATAATTGTAATAAGAGAAGGAAAAGGATCAAACTCCAGGTTGATCAGCTCCTAAACTTCATTTTACTATGTGATAAAGTCCATAGCCTTTACCTCAGTCAGGGGATTAATTCCAAAGCCATCAGCAATGCCTGAAAATTACCCTCCCAGTGGGATGGTTAGGAAGGTCGATCATCTTCATCACAAAAATAATAGTATTTTAAAGTGCTTTTTAGTCCTTTTATATATATTAGGCTATTTAGTTCCTCTCAAAACCCTGTGTCATAGGTATTAATATTTTTTTCTTTTAAAATAAAAAAGTGAATGCTCTTAGATCCTCTGCTCTCTTTACCACACCACCTACTTTCATAACCCCACATTGTTTGTAAGTATGAGATCCCAGATTATGTAATGTAAGCACCACCCAGATATGGTCCTTGAAATGTGGGCCTCACAAGATGCTCCTTAAAAGAGAAAAGACTTCTTTGGCCAAATAAAGTTGGCAAACAGTGCATACCCTGCCTCATCTTGAGTTTCATACTGCATACTAGCTATGTAAAAGGCAGTGAGGAATCCTGTCACCTCAATTTTGTCAAATCTATTTGTCCCCAGGACCATTTTTTGATGAATACTTCTAACCTGTTATTTAAGATTGTTTTAGGGCATGCTGCCCTAAAGAATGCAGTTAACTATGGGTACCCAACTGTCTATTGTGAGTTGTAGTTCTCAGTCCTTAGAAATAACAGGCTTTAAAGATCATTGTCTCTTAAAGATCACAACTGAGCAGAATAAGACATCTGTTTAACTCCCTCTGAAAACCAGTGTATCATTTATAGGAAGCCTGGCAGTTGATCATTAATATCTCTTGCTTATGTCTAGTCCGTGGGCACTCACCACCTTTCAAGGTCCTGGTCCACTCACTGACCACTCCTTGAAACCAGAGCCTCATGGAGCACTTGCTCTTAACTCACTCCACAGCCATCCTGGTAGATGATGGGGTGCACATGGCCTTGAGCTTCATGGCGTTTGCTTTCCACTTATGAAATCCGTTCTCTACCCAGCAGCCAGAAGAGGGAGCTCACATGAAGTTTGCATCGCCTGTCCTCTGCCTGCACCTACCCGACCCCACTCTTCTTGTAGCTCCCTATTTCAGCCACCCTGCCCTGCAGGCTGTTCCTCCAGGCTCTGGGCTTATTCATCGAGAGACTGTACTAGCTGTTCCATTTCTGCCTGCAGTGCTCTCCCCTCACCTCTTTGCAAAGATCAGTACTTGTGTCTCAGCTCAAGTCTCTCCTTCTTGAACAGTATTCCTACTTCACCTCTTCTAGTGACCCTCCTTCCTTTCCTTACCCCCCTGTCAGTGACTGTCATATTACCCTGTATTATGCCCCATACTTTCGTCATTATTATCTGAAGCTATAGTCTTGATTTACTTGTATGTATTTGGGGCTTTTCAGGTCAGTGTAAATTTCCTGAAAAGAGAGGTCTCACTTGTGTCCCAAAGCAGCAGGACACCTGGAACATGGTGGGTGCTCAATACATATTTAATGAATGCAAAAAAAATAGATGAATAATGAATGCTTAATGAGAGAGTCATATGACCCACCGTAGGGGATGAGGCGGAACGGGACCCAAATAGTGTGGACTGTTGGGTCACCCTGGACTCTCTGCTCTGCTGTCCTGGGTCGCTGTCTTCTAAGATAGTTATATATTCTCCACTACTGACACTGCTTTCTCTTTCACTCTAATGAGGACACTCTAGCCATTCAGAGCCCATAATAGGCAGTGTCTTTAAATGTCTATTATAATTACTAGAATCAAGATTTTCATAAATATGGATCTCTCTACCAGGAAGCATACACGGTATATTATTCTCCCCATGTTAAATATAGATTTGTCAAAATGCACAAGCCATCTTACAGGGTGAAGTGTACATGGGGAGCGCACAAACCCCGTTAAAATATTATAATATGCCCTCTGTGGTATTTTTAGGATCTCTCCTCTCCCTTTGCTGCAATAAAATATTATCCTGCAGAATATAAATCTTATGTTCCAGGTCTATTCCCTCACATCATCTACTTGGTTTCACACATTTAGTCAGGCCTCTGGGGCCCTCAAGGCTGATGTTTCTTGCAAGGACTTCAGGAACAGAGGAACGGGTAGATGAAGTGGGAATAGGTAAACACAATCAAATCCTGACATATTCAGGTGGCCAAGATTCCTGCCTACACACACTCAAATTACCACCCTATTTTTCCCTCTAGCAAATCTCTCTTCTCTTAAACTGAGTGCTTTATTTTGTAAGGCTAAGAGGGCACATTGACCCTCTACTCCCTAAAAGATCATGGCTTGGAGATATCCTGGCCTAGATTTACTTGCATGCAGCCTATATCCCAGAGTCAGATGCTGCCAGCTGCTTCCTCATTTCAGCCAAACCTGAGCAGCAGCAGCAGTGAAGAGAGAGACAGAGATAGACTCGGGGGGCCAACAGGTGGCATAGTGGTTAAGGTGCTGGACTGCCCACGTGATTGACCATGGTTCAAGCACCAGACCTGGTGGCTTGAAATTCATGTGGGGCATATGTGCTTGTGTGCCCAAAATCCTGAGGGGAGAATGGAGGAGAAGGGATTGCAGTGTGGCTATCCCCCTTGGGGGTGATTTCTCTCTCTCTCTCTTTCTGTCTCCATCTCTCCAGTGAGCACATGTGCTCAATAGAAAAAAATCTCTCCAGAATAAAGACTGTAGTCTCAAGGCCTGTGGGAGATGGCAGCTGTTGGTTAAATGTTGACAAATGCAATTAGTAGTTATAGGGCATTTATTTGAATACATTACAATATATATTCAATCAGAAGAAATAATATAGACTTGTAGAAAAAGCACTAGACTAGGTGCCTGAAGGCCTGGAAGATTCCCTTTTTGATTTTATTACTACACAGTGCTTGTAGGACCCTGCGAAAATCCCATATTCTCCTAGACCTCAGTTTTCCCTTCTGTAGAATGTGGCTTGGACTCTGAAACATTTATTTTTTATTTATTTATTTATTTATTTTTTTTATTTTTTATTTTTTTTTTTTTTGGTAGGGTAAAAAGCTTCTTTATTTGTTGTGACCTGGAAAAGACTCTAATGAATTTCTTTAAAATTTCCTTCTAGTTACATCTTTTTTTTTTAATTTATTTTTACATTTTTCCACAAACATTTACTTTACATAGCAAAAAATTTTAGCTCATACTCCATAATTCTTGACAGTTTACAAACAACTTTCAAGATCTCAAAATACTGAATTTTAAAGATAATGTTCAAAATATGTCTTATAATTTTGTATAATTTTAAAACTCTATAACAACAGAAGCAGAATGGTTTCAAAAATATATATATATATATATATGTATATATACATATATATATATATATATATATATATATATATACACATTTAGAGTGCAGACACTCGGTATATATTAAGTGGGGACATACAATGTCTCTCCTTCATAGCATGGCTTGCTTCACTCAACAGTAAGTCTTCCATATTCATCCACTTCCTTTCAAAAGTCAGGGATTTGTTGTTTTTTATGGATGAATAGTATTCCATTGAGTATATGTGCCACAGTTTTTCTAACCATTCATCAGTTCGTGGGCATCTAGGTTGTTTCCATGACCTAGCAATCGTGAAAAGTGCCGCAATAAACATCGATGTGCAAGCACTTTTTCGAATAAGTATTCTTCTGTCCTTCAGGTAGATACCAAGGAGTGGGATTGCTGGATCATATGGTAGTTCTATTTGTAGATTTTGGAGGAATCTCCAAATTGTTCTCCACAGTGGTTGTACCAATTTACAGTCCCACCAGCAGTGTAAGAGAGTTCCCTTTTCACCACACCCCCTCCAGCACTTATCATTTTTTGTTTTTTTAATCTTAGACATTCTGACTGGGGTTAGGTGATATCTCATTGTTGTTTTGATCTGCATTTCTCTTACAATGAGGGATGTTGAGCATTTTTTCATATGCCTTTTAGCTATTCGTATGTCATCTTTAGAAAGTGGTTTTTTTAACTAATTCTCCCATCTTTTAATAGGATTGATTGTCTTTTTCCGGAACAGCTGCTTGAGTTCCTTGTGGATTCTGGTTATCAGTCCCTTGTCTGATGCATAGTTTACAAAAATATTTTCCCATTCTGAGGGTTGTCTGTTCACACTAATCACTGTGTCTTTTGCCATGCAGAAACTTCTTAGTCTGATGTAATCCCACTTGTCTATTTTAGGGATCATAGACTGTGCATTGGAAGTCTTATTTAAGAAGTTTTTCCCTACCCCAATGTCTCCCAGAGTTTCCCCGGTGTTTTCCAGGAGCAGTTTTATAGTTTGAGGTCTTAGGTTTAGATCTTTGATCCACCTTGACTTTATTTTTGTCAGAGGTGAGAGGTAGGGGTTCAGATTCATCTTTCTGCAAGTGGAGATCCAGTTTTGCCAGCACCATTTGCTGAAGAGGTTATCTTTTTCCCACAGGATTGACTGGTGCCCCTTGTCAAAAATCAGTTGGCTGTATGTTTGAGCATTCATTTCTGGGGACTCTATTCTGTTCCATTGGTCCACCTGTCTGTTCCTGTGCCAGTGCCATGCTGTTTTGATTACCACAGCTTTGTAGTATATTTTTGGGTCAGGGAGTGAGATGCCGCCCACTCCATTCTTCTTGTGCAAAACTGCTTTGGCAATACGGGGTCTTTTATGATTCCAGACAAACGTTATGATTGTCTTTCCTAGATCTGTGAAGAATGTGTCTGGTACTTTGATTGGCATTGCATTGAATAGGTAGATTAATTTGGGTAAAATTGCCATTTTGATTATATTAATTCTTCCAATCCAGGAACATGGGATGTCCTTCCACTTTTTTGTGTCATTTTCAATTTCTTTTTTTATCTTCTCATAGTTTTCCTGTGGAGGTCTTTAGCTTCTTTAGTTAGATTTATCCCTAAGTATCTTATACTTTTTGTGGCTATGGTAAATGGAACAACTTTTTTCAGTTCCATCTCAGTCTGCCTGTTGTTCGTATACAGAAATGCTATAGATTTCTGGATATTAATTTTGTATCCTGCAACGTTACTGTATTCATGTATTACTTCCAGAAATTTTTTTATGGAAACCATTGGGTCTTCTATGTATACAATCATGTCATCTGCAAATAGAGTTTCACCTCTTCTTTTCCTATTTGAATGCCTTTTATTTTTTCCTCTTTTCTGATTGCAATGGCCAAGACTTCTAGTACTATATTGAAGAGGAGTGGAGAAAGTGGACATCCTGAAACATTTATTTTTAAAAGTTTATTTATTTTTATTCATGATAGTGAGCATATGCATGTTCACCAGGGAGAGAAAAAGACTGAACCAGAGACAGTGACATTCTGGGCGGGGTCTTGTGACACCACATTCCTCTTCCCTGAGGACTCTCCTTCAGCTCTTCAGGACCGTGGGCACAAATGTACCTGGTGTGTTTTCAGGTTGACCCAGGGATACAAACCCAAGGTCAGCCACGTGGCTACTAGCCCTTTAGTACAGCTTGCTACCAATGATGCTACCTGGCTGAGTTTCTATTATATTTAACATCCTTCAAGCGTCAACATTCTAGTCTAATTAACAGGAAAAAGTTTACTGATTCAACAATACCTTGGGTATTTGTTTCTCAAATAAACTCCAGTGCACTTTCAGTGTACTCTTTCAAACTCAGAATGCAGATAAAGGTTATGAGTTCATGAATTTCATTGTAACAAAATCCTAGCACTAAGTCTAGGTGTATTCAGAGCCTTGAGATTTATTTAAGATACAAGTCTTAATCGGCCATGTGAATTCATTATGTAGTAGAGAGTAGATTAGATGAGACAAATCAGAAAAAGACTAGGCTCAGGGTGGAGATTATAATCAGACATGGTGAGGAGGAGGGAAGAAATGGGAGAATTCAAAAGAAGAATAGAACTCTGCTGTGTACTGGTCTAATCACAGTCTGTTATCATGTTGACGCTGAATCAGAGCAGGCTGGTCTCCGTGCAGTTTCTTCCATTTAAGAAAGCAGTGATGTACATAATACTTCGGGTAGTAGTAATTAGGAGCTGACATTTGAGCATTTACGAAGTGTCAGACACTGCATGCTTCCTTGCATTAACTCTTTGCATCCCATAAGGTAGATTATAAACTGGGGAAGTGAGGCCCAGGACTAACAACATAAGGCAAAGTTGAGATCTGAATTCTCTCACTCTGACCACAGCATGGAGCTCTTGATGCCTTTGGTATAACACCTCCTCCTTCCACATGTTGCAAAGAAGTGGCCTTGGTGCAAGGGTGAGCTTCAGTTTCTAGAAAATCCTCTCTTGTATAGCACACTGCCTTCCCTTGATGCCAGAAAAGAGACAATACTGTGCTGAATTTATTCACATTAAAAAAAAACAGAAAGAAAGAAACCTGGGTGATGTGTTGATATAGCCCTCTCTCATCCCTGGAAAGAATATATATATATATATATATATATATATATATATATATATATATATATATATGTGTGTGTGTGTGTGTGTGTGTGTGTGTGTGTACTCATCTTCTCTATTTTTACACCCGTCTGTCTGTAGGCCCATTTATTCACCACTCACATTTAGCATCTACACTCATGAGACACTATGCTAGGCAACAGAGATATAACGCTAAACCAGGCAATTTCCCAGCCACAAGGCTTGTCATTTTTTTCCTTTTAAATTTTATCTGTTTGTGTATATCTTCCATGAGTGAGGGAGAAAGAGAGAGACAGAACCCCAACAGGGTCTTGATTCCATAATCCACCCCCAGCTTTAGCAAGCCCCAGATGATGTGCGCATACATGCCTGGAGTATTCAGGAAAGTCTCTCTCTGGACATGAACCTGGAACCTTTCCATGTGGGTCAGGCTTGCAGAGTGTTGCATTTTACTGCTGCACCACTGTCGGTCTCCAGTTGTCATCTTGACAGTGGGAGAGACTGACAACTAGCCAGGCCATGGCAATTCAGTCTAAGTACAGGGCCAGGAGGAGTTCAAGGTGCAGGCCGTGACATCTAACCCTAGCCTTTGGGGACCTCAAAGAAAACTTCTAGGAGGAAATGTCAGCTTCAACACTGAAAAGGAAGCAGGAATCAGCAAGGAGAGGGGTTTGGTGCAGTAATATGTGCATGAAGAATATTTCAGGTAGAAGGAACAGTGACAGCAAAGACCTGGCAGAGAGAGAAAAACACAGTGCATTCAGGGAATCCTGCCAGAGTGTCAGATTCCGAGATCCCTGCCTCCAAGAGATTCTGCAGCAGAATGTGTCCAACAATCAGAGCAAGTAAAAAATGAGGCCAGGAATTCCCTCTTGGGGAGGTAGGAGGGCAGGAACTGGCAAGGGCAGGAAAACCCACGCACTGCACGGTGCAGGCTGTCCAATTTCATTCTCGCTTCACTCAAACCTCTTTGATAATCACTCCTGGTTAAGACACCATCCACTTAGTATCAATAAATCTCCCAGCCCTGGGCACTGGCCCTGACAGCTCTTTCCCAGGGAGGGAACTCCCAGTATTAGCAACTCCTTTTTTATTGTCACTTCATTTAAGGGCTCTCACACTGACATTTATCCTTGGCTCCTGGTTTCAGTCCCTGGAAATGAGGCAGCATCGTTGTAAACAGTGGATAATGAGGTGACAGGACAGCTTCATTTTGGGGGTGGGAGGCAGAAAGTATGTATGTATGGGGGGAGTTTTAGACATTAACCTCCCTCCCTAATATCTAAACACTTCTATCCTTTTTGGTAGGAATCATATTATTATTTTAATTTGCCCAAGGGTGTGTGCAGTCACCAGAGACAAAAGAGAGAGAGAGAGAGAGAGAGAGAGAGAGAGAGAGAGAGAGAGAAAGCACCTCCCGATGGAGTGTGTCCATGCCACAGTCCCTTCTCTTTCACTACTCCATACTGTTAGGATTTTAGACCCACACAATAGCACATGCATTTGGTGTTCCTCTTAAGCTGCCAGGGCTGGGACCAAATTGTGTGGTCATCCATGTGGGACCCAGCTTTCCCAATCATCAGGCCATGGGGCTGGCCTGGAAATCACATTCTTGATCATTGATTCTCATGCTGCGACATTAGTGCACTTTCTTTCTATTATTCAGAGAACAATAAGAGTGTCCTTCCATTCCCCCGCCTTTTTTGGGGGAATTTTGCAATAGAGTGCAGTTGCTCCCCAGAGAGACAAAGAGAGACAAAAAGACAGAAAGTGAGAAATCACCCACCCTCCCAAGGGGTTGGCCACATGGCAATCCCTTCTCCTCTATTCTCTTCTCAGGATTTTAGGCATGTGCACATGAGTTTTAAGCCACCAGGTCCAGTACTCAGACCGCGGTCAACTACAAGGGAGTCAGAGACGCAACCAATACACCATTTCCTGGTCCCCTTCCATCCCTTTTTTATACTCTCCTGCATCCTAGATTTAATACAGACATGCAGAAATTACCATAATTGACACAGTTGTTTCCATTCTCTCTAAAGAATGTCACATCTGTTTAGGATTCTGACACATGTTTAGGGCTTCTTCATCATTTACTAAGTGAATGTCATTTATTTGTAAAATTCAAGAAATATTTATTGAGCACTAGAAACTGATATTGCCAAAAATTTGAATTAGGATTTTATGGTGACACAAGGCAGACATGTTCTCTACCTTCATAGAGCTTACACAAGATGTAGTAGGTTCTACATTAAGAGAAATAACAGGTAATTTGAGAGTATGACAGAGATCAACCATGGAGAAAATCATCATAATTACTATTATAGCCAGTGTTTACTGAGTACTTGGGACAGGGCAGGCAGAGTGTTAGGTACCTTGTGTCTATATTCAGGTAGAGGAACTAGTTATCCAAAGATCCTGAGGTGAGAGAGAGAAGGGACTCCAATAAAGCCAGGGCTACTGGAGTAAAGGACATGGCGCAGAGTTGGAGTTGGGTGGGGACTGGATTGTAAAGGCCCTTGCCAGGACTGGGGAAGTTAAACCACTGTGCCATGTGTCAACGATGCATTTCACTTTGGTATTGAATTCATCTCAGCTTTCTGGGACCTGTCTATTCACCCAGGCTCTGGAACCCAGGGAGAAGATGGCTGCAAAAGGAGATGTGGTAGAGGAGCCATTCTCCTCTCCTCGGATTCATGGATTTATTATTAAACATGGATATTAATTACCAGACACTGAAAGCTAATGAGATGTGACACTGTGTATGAGGCTGAGAATTAGAACAAGGCTGGGCTCTCTGGTGTTGGAATTTAGACTCACCTTGGGAGCTGATAAATGAAACCAAGGGGGGTGTGGTAGGGAGACCAGATTGATAGACCATGGTTTGGGCTGCAAGACTCCACAGTCACTTGACATGGTTCTAGAGAAGTAAATACAAAGAAGCAAATCTGGGACCATGAACAAGATTCGTTCCTTCTCTTAAGCCACATTTTCTCCATCTAAACAATAGAGTTTACATACCCTTCCTCCCTTCTTTCTTCCTTCATCCCCCTTCCTCTTTCTCTCTTTGCTTCTTCATTCTTAAACAAATAACCCTAACAAAACTTTTTTTACTCATTGGGATGTGTAGTTCTACAAATGAAAATTTTCTATTCTCTCCATCTTTCTATCTATTCTGATCATTATAAAAAAATTGCCTATTGCACATGTAGTATATGCTAGAAGACAAGCTGGTGCCCAGAGGATATAAAACTATATAAGAAAAGTCCTGTTCTTATACATCTTGGGCACCAGAGAGCACACAGATATGGGAGTAAACAAGATCATTTGGAGACAGGAAGTACTACAGAGAAAATGAAATGGGATGACGTGAGGGTGATTGGCAGTGCTATTTCCGACAAGACAGTTAGGGAGACCCTAACATTTGAGCTGAGGAATAAGCCTTAAGAAAGAGCTGACCAAGCCAAGGATCAGGGTAATGGATTCAGGCAGAGAGAACAGATGCTCTGAACAAGGCTCAGAAACAAGACTGCTGAGTCTGAGAAACAGACAGAATGCCTGCATGGATGTGGTATAGGGAAAGAGGAAAGCCTTAGAGATGAAGGTGGAGAGCAAGAATGTGCTACTCTCCAAATAACAATCCTCTAAGGATTATGGCCCTTCAGGTGTGGCTTGGGTACCCGCGGAGCTCTAGCACGTCACCCTGACCTGAGAAGGTTAGCACCAGCTGATCTCACAAGACCTTTCAACTCAAACATGTTGAAAGGAAGGTTGTTTGGCTTGGAATGACTTGGGGAAGATGGGAAACAGAGCATTTTCTGACATAAGTGTAATGAGACCATAAACATGGGTCACTCAGTGAGGTCACAGGATTGCAGTGGAGATGCTGATGTTCTTCTGATACGTCTAGGCTTTAGGCTCTAGGTCTATACTCACAGTCTTGCTCCAGCCTGCATGGTCCTCTTCCCTCCTGCCTCTTCAAATCCTTTCCATGCTTTAAAGGTTTAGCTCCATTGTTGCCCCTTTTATGAAGGCCATTACGTCTCTCCAATTCTATCTATAAACTGATAGTCTCTACTCTTCTTTTGAATGTCCACAGAAATGTGCACCTCTTATGTATTTTTATCTAACATGTATGGTTTATTAGTTTGAGGACTTTGACTGATGAAATAGAAATCAGCATACATTAACTTTAGAGAAAAAGTTTGTTGGAAGATTATCAGGGAGATCCTGCTACAAGTGGGTCTTAGAGAAGAGAGATTATAGTAGCTCCATGAATCCAGATGTCAGGATTTCTTGGACAGTTTCTGCAGGGTGTCACCATTGTTCCAGAAATCTATACTAACTGTTCCATCCAGCTCAGTAGTAGTCTTTCTCAGGTCACAGGCAACCCCTTAAGAGGAAGAGAGCAACTAGCAACTTACTAAGATGGCAGCCCAAGGAAAATGAAGGTGCTGTGAGCAAGGGGACATATGCTGGACATGTCAAACCAACAGCTACCAACTAATCTTCTATTTGCCAGTATTTGATAAACCAAAGTCCAGGACCACATTAGGAGCTCCACAAATGTCACATTCATCTGAAAACCGAGTGTTAAGTAAGGAGCTATGATTACTTCAGTCACTATTGCTTACCTCCTATGAGTTAGGCACTGTGAAATCGGGTGGTCAGTAAAAGCACATGAAGCTATACTCTTCTTTATAACCCCTAGAAGAATTTGTACAATGAGTATACAACAATTTTAGTAGATGACTTTGCAGGCCACATGACCTCTGTTGCAACTATTGAATGCTACTTTTGTGGCACAAAAACAACAATTTGCTTTGTAGCCAAAGATAATATGTAAGCAAATGAGTATGACTTTGTTTCAATAAAACTTTATTTACAAAAATAGGCATTGTTGGGGACCAGCAGTTAGTGTAATGGCTATGTTGCTGGACTCCCACGTAGTTGACCGCAGTTCGAGTCCCGGACCCGGTGGCTTAAAACTCACGCTGGGTGCGTGTGCGTGTGTGCCCAAGATCCCGAGAAGAGAACGGAGGAGAAAGGATTGTGGCGTGGCCATCCCCCCTGGGGAGTGATTTCTCGCTTTCTGTCTCTGTCTCTCTCTGTCTGTCTGGTGAGCGCATGCACACTATAGCAAAAACCTCTCAAAAAAAAAAAAAAATTAGGCATTATTTTTTTTTGGCCTATGGACCATTGTTCGCCAGCTCCTAGTCTATGCTATCCACTAAGAAGGTGAGAGGACAAAAATGGAGAAGGAAATAAGGCTATGGAAAGAACAGATTCTGGATCTCTTAAACCAATTGACACCTCCAGAACCAAATGCCACTTCATCTGGGTCTGAATTCACTGACCCTTGCCCTCAGCTGATTTTCAGAGCTGTGAACACTGATGAGGTTGAAGAGTGGGTACAGAAGAAAAGCTGAGTCATTTTTCTTACTGCTCTTCTAATCCATGGTCTCAGCAAAGCATGCCGAGAGCACCACACTTAAGACAAATGTTTAGCCAATAGTTTTGCCATGAACATGTACTTGTCTTTCCTTACCAGCAGGGGTGTGAAGAACAATGAAAAGTCTATTAATAAGGCACTTTGAAAGATAAGGCTGTAAACTCTAGCCCCCTGCCTGTCTCTCCTACCACATCTGCTCCCAAGCGCCCTCTGCCTGGGTAAGTCTTTCTCGTACCTTTTAGGATAGTTCCAAACTTTCCTACCTTGGGTTTTTGCACAAGTTGTTCTCTTCTAAAAAGCTCTTTCAGCCCTCCTTAAATGGCTAACTCCTTTTCATTTTTCAGGTTTCAACTTAAATGTTGTCTCTTTCTGGGAGGATTTTTCTGAAAGATAGCTCCCATCCTTTTATACTGTATTACAACACTTTATTTCTATCATAACTTGCTCGATAGATATTTTGTTTAAATTTTGCTGATTTATTTAATTTTATCTCTCTCATTAGGGCAGGAATCATGTCTATTTTATTTACCACTATAGTTCTAGCATCTAGTACTGTGCCTGCTACATGCAAAACACTGGAATATATTTGCTGAATGGAATGAGTCAATGAATGACCAAGGAAGCCGCTAATTCTACAGATAAACTTGTCAAGTAATTTTCCCTCTTTGGAGTTAATTTCCTCATTTGTAAAGCACATGAGTTCTTTTCTTTCTTTCTTTCTTTTTTTTTTTTTTAAGAGAGATTTTTGCTATAGAGCACAGAGAGAAACAGAGAGACAGAAAGCAAGAAATCTAACCCAACCTCCCCCCCCACCCCCCCGTCACACACTGCAATCCCTTTTCCTCCATTGTACTCTTGGGATCTTGGGCGCACATGCACACATGCCCAGCATGAGTTTCAAGCCTCTGGGTCTGACACTCAACTCGCAGTCATGTGAGAGTCCAGTGACATAACCATTATGTCCTCTGCTGGTCCCCTTTCTTTTTTCTTTTCTTTTTTTCTTGTAAAGGTGCAATTTTTAAAAGTTTATTTCATTCATGTGTGAGGGAGACAGAGAGAGAGGTAGCAACTCCAACAAGTTCTTGTTGTTGCGATCCACTCCCAGTTTCAGCCAGCTCTGGATCATGGGCAATACACCTCCCTGGAATACTCAGAGAGGTCTCTGGGCACAAACCCAGAACCTTCCCAAGTGGGTCTGCCTCACAGAATGTCATGTTTTACCCACTGCCCCACTGTCCAACCTCCAACCTAGACTTTTTTTTTAGGAAAAGTCTAACTGCTTTCTCTGCCAGAATGCCCCCACCACCCAATATGTTGTTCCCTCTGTACCAATGTTTAAATCCCTCTTCAATGTTTTTCACAGTATGGCAGGAAACAGCTCTTCCTAAGAAGCAGCACAGGCTCCTTGAATTCTGGAAGAAATTCTGATAATAAAAACATTTCTTAGTAGCCTTGAGTGCTCTCTTTTAATGTTCCCCCTAAGAGTTCCAAGAACGTGTGGGGGGAAAGGCTAAAATTCAAATGAATTCTTGGGGAAACAGAAAGTAAGGAAGGAGGTGGTAGGAGTCAGAGAAACACATACACTATGGAACTAACGAGAACATTTGAAGAAAGCATGAAAATGAAACGATTGAATAGTTTTCCTGCCTTTGGGTACTTCATCCTCATGCAGCTCTCTGTGGAGGAGCCTCGCTGGCCACAATTCACTTGTCCAGCCTCTTTCTGAGTAGTCCATCAATTGCTCAAGACCCCATCACATTGTTACATGGAGTAAAGTACTTATTTATCCATCTCCATAGCCTAGCACATGTCCTTCCCCATTTGGAAAACATCTACATAGCCTTCAAGACCACAGCCAGATGTTGACTCCAGTGGGAGGCCTTCCAAACTTTTTAGAAAACAATTTATTGTTTAGGACCTCCTCTGAGGTTCTAAAGCATTATCTCTAAAAACACTTACCTTAATATTCTATGATTTAGCATTTTCATGTCTGTCTTCCTTATTAGACTAAACTTCTTAGCACAGGGCTGGGTCTCTTTTAAGTCTCAGCCCAGCCTTGCCTTTGGCATAGTAGATGTTCAATGGCTGTTGAATACACAGTGATTTACTACAAAGTCGGGGGGATCATACCTGCTTTACTTGCTCTGAGGATAGAATGGTAGACTAAGACTATCAAAGCCCTGGGATCACTATCAAGAGTTGTACCGCCCAAATAGGAGGAAGCCTAGACAGGATATTCTCTTATTCCAGATGAAATTCCAAGGTTGAGGCTTGTCTTAACAGCACAGCCAACACAAATCACACTAGAAAAAGAAAACCCAGTTGCCTGAATTCTGGTAGGGGTTTCCTCCCTCAGATCATAGAAGTGTCAACAACTAGCTCTAAGTTTGGTCATGCTGAGTGACTAAAGAAAACATCGACACAAGTCCTTCTAAAGATATCACAAATGTATCTACTGTTCCAACTTTGCATTCCCACTGCCACCATGGCTGAGGGTGTTGTCACTGCTCATCAATTTCTCTACTCAACTCTGTTTACTTTGCTCTATCCCTGTCTCCACTTGTCCACTTTCCCTTTGTTCACCCTCATTGATTCTTCACATGGCAGCTGGAATGTTCTTTTGAAAATGGAGATTAGATCCCGTCATTGCAGGAACCCTTGAGCCCTACAAGGGTTTCTTATGCTTTGTGTAAATCTAATCTCCTTGATATGACCTCAAAAGCTCTTTTGACCTGCACAACTTCATTTCCCTTTCCTTCTCTGCCTCAGCTCCTCCAACATACCAAGGCTTCTTGTATATATCCTGTTTCTTTGGCCTAAAGCTCTTTTCCTCCACTTTCTCTTGGCTAGTTTTTCCCATTTTTAAAAGACCACCCTAAGTAGGTCATCCTGCTGTTCTCTGTCACAGCATTGAGTTTGTTTCCTTCACAGCACTTTACTCAAGTCATAATTACAGTGGAAGCTCTCTTATCTGATGTGAGGATGGCAATTAGATTATTTGAGAAAGATGGTTAAAACGGAGAATCATAAGAAATGAGTCATGGCAGGCATTTTCTTTCAGCTTAAAACACCTAAGTGCACATGTATTTATCAACCTTTTGATGTAGTGGGAATTTGAAGACACTTATAAAATAAATGTAAGTGCAGAATTTTGTGTGTTTTTCTCCAGTCTTTTATATTTTTCTTGCCTGTACCTAATATTACGTATTTTAGTGATTCATCTAAGAGCCTTTGGAAAGTATTTAAATTAGTTTCCAAAGAAGTAAAAATGACCTTTTCTGCACTCATATTTCATCAATTTATATAATTTTTAATTACACTGTCCGAATACAATGTAAACACAGAAATATAAAAAGTTTGGGAACAAATAGAATTGATTCCTAGTACAGTCCCAACAAAGTATATGTGAGTATAAATATATGGACTGATTAGAAAAGAGACTGACTGGCTAAGCTTTCAGCTTACCCTGGGGTGTCAGTCAGGATGATTTTGGAGAGTGGAGAATGCAGTTAATCCAAAAAGATAGTCAAAGGGAAATTGGTTATAAGAGGCTCCACTGCATCTAATTGTGGGTTTGTTGACTGTCTGACCCCCTTTTAGGCTGTAATTTTGTGAGGGCAGAGTATCTTTCTTTTCTCAGCATGCCTACTCAGTGCAGAACACAGTCCTTGGCTTTGACAGGTACAATCAATGCCAAGTACATAAATGAACAAGTGAGTGGACTGTTTTCTTCTCTTAAAAATGTTTTTGCCATAAGGTGCATGCACTCACAGGAGAAAGACAGAGGGAAAGACGGAAGGAAAGTGAGGAAGCACCACCTGGTGGCGGGGGGGGGGGGGGGGTGGTGGCCACTCTACAGTCCGTTCTCTTCCATCTCCTCTCAGGATTTGGGACACACACTGCATGTGCAGGTGTGTTTTCCAAGCTACCAGGCTTTTCAAGCTGCTGGGTCCAGAACTCTGGGCAGTCAACCACGTGGGATCCAGCCATCTTAACTATCACAATATGGGCTGGCCTCTCCTCTTTATTTTTAAAAAAGTTTATTTATTAATTTTTTTCTGAGAGAGAGCAAGAAGCTCTGAGGTAGAAAGCTTGGACCTGCCTTGTTCAAGGCATGGGGCAACATGTTTTTTCCCCTTATTGCTTTGGGTTGGTCTTTTCTGGCCTCCGTAGTGCTGAGACCCAGAGAGCCAAGATTAGATGAGAGCCTGAGAGAAAGGAGCCTTCATGGGCCTCCAGCTCACAGAAGCCCACGGTGTGGTTTGGAGAAATAGTCATATCCTAATAAACATTGTTTCTGTTTTTCTTTTCCTTCAATATTGTCTTTTGTGTATATATCCTTCACATATCTAGAAAGATAGGGACTCACAGAGAATTTGAACAACCTGGTTACTAGAATAATAACAGTGGCAACAAACGATGACAATGGTAATTATCATGACCATATCTGATATTTCTAACAACTGCTCACATATATTGAGCTGTTTGATCCTAGGAACTAGTCTATGCATTTTACATTTTTTAGCTTTTAAATCTGTTTAGCAAACCTTTAGGATACCCATGATCATTTGTGCTATTTTACAGCAGAGGAACTGAGGGATAGGTAGGTGGAGGGCACAGGCCCAGTGAGGGAAGAGCTAGAATTCCAACCGGTGAATGTCTGATTCCAAATGTGATCCTTATCACCCTGCTAAATTACCTTGCAATGCATCTATTACCATAAAACTCACTGAATAAGTAATGTATCGATTCAAAATATCACATGTGACACAATAGGGGGAGAATAAAATTCAAGGTCCTGCTTTTATGAGGGACATTCTAATGTGACAAGGAGACGGCCTCATGAGCCTGTAAAGAAACAGTCTAAAAGACAATGAAGGAAATGCTAAGCAGAAGTACAGCATGTTCTGTGCCTCCTGAGGGAAGAGCACTTCCCTCCCTCTGAAGGGAGAACAGGGCAGGCTTCCAAGACGAGGGTCTTGAAGGACAAGCATGTCTTCAAATGTACAAGGTGGAAATGGTGCATACATGTGCATGCATGCACATGTGTGCATACACACACACACACACACACACACACACACACACACACACATACTGCTATGTTGTCCTCCTGTTTTCCATGCCAGACTTCACCATAGTAACGTACTCTTCTTTCCTATGGAACTCAAGAACATCTTCAGAGTCCTTCTCAACCCAGTCACCATTAAATAGCTGGGGTTGGCATGTAAGATTAAAACTTTTTTTTTTTTTTGTTTTGAGAGAGATTTTTGCTATAGGGTGAATGTGCTCACCATAGAGACAGAGAGAAATCACCCCCCAGGGTGGATGGCCATGCCACAACTCCTTCTCCATTCTCCTCTTGGGATCTTGGGCATGCACACACACCCCCTCCCCATGTATAAATTTTAAGCCACTGGGTATGGAACTTGAACTGCGGTTGACTATGTGGGGGGTCCAGTGAGGTAATCGTTATGCCATTTGCTGGTCCCAGATTAAAAGTATTTACATGCTTGGTCTCAGGGGAGCAGGAGAAGGAAAGATTTAACGTCTCCATGATGTCAGCCACCTCAGACATTTCCCACCTGCCTTCTTCTCACCTTCTTCAATGCTGAGACAGTGTAGAGTGTTTCTGATCTTTTCACTTCACTGGCTGTCAACTGGGGTCCAAGCTGTAAAGGCCCCAAGTTCATACAGGGCGCTGTGAGAAGCATCCAGAGGATGCCTTATGGAAGCAGGACCTGCATGTGAAACTTGGACCTCTGATAGGGCTGTGGCTTTCAACTTTACCCAAGTAGGGAGGAAGGCAGCAGGGAGGGAGATGGAGAAAAGGAAAAGTATCTTTGACCTCATCACAGCCCAAGTCTGCAGAGCAAAGACAGAGGGTTAGAAAAGCTGTCCAGGGTACATTGCCTGTGAGTCAGCACACTTGGGCTCCATTGTACAGGCCCACCCCTGCCTGTCTCTCTGCATGAACTTGACAAGTTCCTTCCTGTCTCTGGGCATCGAGGCCTTCAGTGGTGAAACAAAAGATTTGGCTGCAGTTCCCTAGAGTTCCAAAAGTTTATTAAGGTTCTCAGCAGTGTAGTGATGAATAGGAGACAAAGCGAAGTTGTGCTATGAACAAGACAGGATCCTAACCAGGAAACCGAGGAGGAGAATGACTCAACTGCACTACTAGGTCTGAGATACCACTGAGGGTACACTCTTCAATGGAGAACTTTACCACATGGAGAGAGAATTGGAAAACAAAAACAACAATTCAGCTTTTTATATGGACCAAAAAACTCTTCGAAACAAATAAAAAACAAAAAAGCAAAACTACGATCCATAGGTAGACAAAGATGCTAGTTAGATAAGGATCTAGGGAGAGGGAATGTGCACATGGGGTCAAGGTAAATGTAGATGAACTTGTACTTGCATTTAGTTAATTTTTAAAAGTTGTTTGATACCCAGCAGTAACCTCAGCTGTTACCCAGAGGTTTGGGATAATGTATGTGTTATTGTATTTATTCCCCAAAACAGTCCCATAAAGATAGTAAGATCTCCATTTAGAGATGATGATCAAGGTTCAAGGTCACACAGACAAGACAGATCTGGGAATCAAAACTTTATTTGTCTGGGGACAGCAGATGGTGTAGTGCTATGGGAGTCCCTGGACTCCCACGTGGCCAATTGCAATCTGAGGTCCAGGTCTGGTGGTTTCAAACTCTTGCTGGGAGTGTGTGGTTGCATGCCCAAGCTCCCAGGAAAATAGAGAAGGGATTGTGATACAGCCACCCCCTCCCCATCTCCCCTAGGGGGTGATTGCTTCTTTTCTGTCTCTCTGGTGAGCACATGCTCCCTATAGCAAAAATCTCTCTAAACACACACACGCACACACTGGTCTGAGCTTTAGTATCATGATTGTAGCCATCCTGCCTTGAGAAAAGCAAACACGGGTAACAGACTTCCCTCTTTACTCTGACTCCCTTGTGATGAGAATTTCAACACTGCCTTATCCACCCATTCCCATCTTTGAAGGTTCCATTTAAATACCACCTCTTTTCTGAGAGCCCCAGTCAGAATCAATCCATCCCTCCTTGGGCTCCCACAGCTCTTAGCTTGTACTTCTGTTAGGGCACTTAGCACCTTCTGCCTCGTGTTGGAGTTACTTCCGTCTGATCCTCCCTCCACTCTACATGCCAAGCAAGTTGTTTAGACTTCCCTTATGGCACTTAGAGTCTTGCATTAATGCTAGCTGTGCCTGAGTTTGCCTCCTGTCTTACCTAGTGAGACCTTCCCTTAAGGACTGGGGCTGTGTCTTAGGAATCTTTCTGTGTACCTGGCACTTAAAAGTGCTTTGGGAACTGATGTTTTCTGAGTGAGGTTGGCACACACAGCTGTTTGTTCTGCTCTGTCTGATCTACTGACTGTGGCATCCTCTGGTGTACTTTTCCTTGCATCCTTTCCACATCACTAAACATGGAGTGACTCCTGTGTAGAATCTCTCTCAGATTATTGAGGAGGGAGTACATACAGCCTGCCTTTTCCCACAGCGTTCTCCCTTCTATGGTCCTCTTTCTTTCAGTGGAGACCTGTCCACCTTTGCCTCATTAGAATTCACTGCAGGGAGGGACCAGCAGATGGCATAATGGTTATGTCACTGGACTCCCATGTAGTTGATAGTGGTTCAAGTCCTGGACCCAGTGGCTTAAAACTCACACCAGGCACATGTGGGTGTGTGCCCAGGATCCTGAGAAGAGAATGGAGGAAAAGAGATTGTGGCATAGCTATTCCCCCTGAGGGGGAGATTTCTCACTTTGTCTCTTTCTGTCCTCTGGTGAGCACATGTGCCCTATAGCAAAAATCTCTCTTAAAAAAAAAAGAATTCACTGTAGAGAAAGCATTGCTTGTCTCATTCTTTCACTCTGGAGTTAGTGACTTTCTTCTGATTGAGAAAGAAAGACTCTGATCCTCTCCCCCCAAAAAATAAAACAAAACAAAAAAACAACAACAACAACAACAAAAAACAAGAAAGAAAAAGGTATAGATCATTTTTTTTAGTGATGGAGGATACTGAAAGGTTTCCTGGAACCCTTAGGCTCATAGGCCTGTATTCATTGTTTGCTGGACACCTAAATGATTGAGAACTCAGGGTCTGATCTTAAATTAACTGCTTCAAATCTTCTCTCTGTTTCTTGAGCAGGTTAATTAGTAACTGAAACTGTTACTTCCTTACCTGCATTATGGGAATAATAATAATACTCACCCAATGGGACTGCCCAAATAACTAAATGCACTTAAAACATTCTTCACCATATTCCTGGCTCAATAAATGATGATGGTTGTGTCTGCTGCTGTGGTTGCTACCGTGGCTGTGTTGTTTCTGTTCGTAAGCAACATCATCAGACCAAAGCTGAAAACTTGATCTCTGGGTTTAGTAGGAAATGCAGAATCAGATGTAGCTTCTAGTTGGGAACCTAAAAATAGCTATTGTTAAGTTTCTCCTTTAAAGTAATTATGCCTGTTTAGGTTATCATAATCAAAGATGCTGGAGAGAACATCTTTACCAGTTGTTCCATTTTACAGAAATCTGAGGCCAGAGAGGTGAAATATTTCCAGGGCCCATCAGCAGAGCTGGGTTTCTTGAGCTCCTGCCCTTTCCCTGAATTTCACTGCGCTGCATCCCTCTGGCTGCCCTCCCATCGCTATGGTAACCGGGCACCATCTGAAGCCTCTGCTTTGCCCAATATCAATAAGATGATGGTAACACATCTTGCTACACAGACATTGCTGAGTTCAGTCTCTTTCTTTATGCAGAAAAGTTTCCACTCCACTTTAACTGTCCCTCAGCGTCACTCCTACATGAGCTAATTCAGCTGAAACTAATGTGCCAATGTCTATAATAGTGCTGAGGGTTAAGGGTCTAGTCCCTTCTTTCAATGCTGCCAATGAGCTCAAATGCTGATGAGAATTGTGCTGGCATTCTGGAGGGAGTGTTGACATTATAAAATACAGGAAAAGAAGCAAGATTTGTCATTCTCCACATTGGGAGAGCAGAGTCAAGATCTTTCATAGCTGGCATAGATAAGACAAGATAAGATTTCTGGGGGGGGGGCCCTAAAATTGTAGGGAAGAGACCCTAACCCTGACCTATCAGGTAGCACTGATACACGGAGCAACTGGACAGCCAGTCTTGCCCTAATCATGCCCTGTGCCTTCCTACTTCTTCTTTTTTATTTTTTTCTTCAGAGCGATTTTTTTTTTTTTTTTTTGTTTGAGGGTGGGAGTGCTTGCTAGAGAGACAGAGACAGAAAGCAAGAAATCACTCCCCCGACAGGATGGCCATCCTGCAATCCCCTCTCCTCTATTCTCCTCTCTGAATTTTGGGTGCACATACACCTGTTCTCGGTGTGAGTTTCAAGTCACCAGGTCCGGAACTCAAATTGCAGTGGGCCACGTGAGTCCAGCACCTTAACCACTATGCTACCTGCTGGCCCACCTTCCTTCCTCTTACCATTTGCCCATTCTGCTCCTCTTTTTCCATCTACTATTTAAAATCTTACAGAACTTTTTTTTTAATCGTTTAACATCTGTTTTTATATCTGCCATTTTGTAGAATTGTGGCAACAACCTAATGAGAGAAGTATTTACCATTCCTGTTTATAGACAAGAAACCTGGAGGTCAGAGGCTACACCGACTCACCCAGGACCAGAAGCTCATCTCCACACACTTGGGTCTCCTCGGTCCAGGTTCAGTGACCTTCCCTAAGTGGGAGTTAGGAGAACCTCCATACACAGGCAGTGGGCTCCAGGTTACTGGGTTTTGAATCATGGTGCTTGCTAATTGCTTCTGGTATGAGCCTAAGGCTGTTTGTTAGGCAGTCTATGCGTCTGTTTACTCATATACAAAAGGGAATCATCATAGTCTCAATCGCAAAAGACTGAGGACGAAATGAGTTACCATGTGCCAAGTGCTCAGAAGGGTGGTTGGCACATAATACTTGCTCAGTAAATGTTGCTATAGAAACTTTACTGTGTCCTATTTAAATTCTCTCTCTTTCAAGGCTTATCTGGAATGCCAAGAAGTCTTATTCTGACTTTCGGTAAATAAAAGCATTTTCTGCCTCTGTTAGACCCTGTAATCATTTGTACTTTGCTTGCAACACACAGCATCTTCTGCTGCGCCCTGGAATATCTGTAAACTTGTTTTTCTCATCCCACTCTTCCTTTGCCTGCCAGTGCTATAGTAGCAGAGAGACTTCTAATCTGTGCATATTCTCTGCAGTGCCCTGTACATGCTTAACACCAAAGAGGAAGTACATGCCTAACACCAAATGCTGGTTTGTACTGAACTCAGCTGAACCCAGAATTCCAGTTCCCGCTAAGTCCCAGAGAGTGAAGGTTGGAAAGGCTCCCTAGAGGTCAGCCAATCCTAAAGTGATGCTCGATAGTTGAGGCTCTTGGTCCTGGGGAAAGAAGACCCTTGTCCAAAATCCTACAGTGTGTTAATGGCAGCAGAAGTAGGCATAGAAACCAGATCTTATCTCCACCAGCCGCCCTAGGCTCCACCCAAGGCACTGAGCTGGGTCCCTCTCCATGGAATAGAGGAGAAGCTAGCCCACATGCTTGAGGAAAAAGGGCAGGATGGGACCACTGACGGCACAAAGCTAAGCTTCAGCATCAGTAGTGCTCAACAAATAGAGATGTACTAGGGACATATCTATTCAAAAATCCTACTGGGGCGAAGGAGGAGAGTAAATAGTATGCCGTTTAAATCAGTATAGCATTTCTCTGTTGCTTGAATGAAGAGTAGCCCTGCAAATGAGACACCTGAGTCCTGAATGTATTAAAACTACTAAACGTAAGCCTTTCAATGCTTTTCTGCTTCTCTTCATCCCGCCATTTAACATGGAATCTAAACTAGAGTCTTCAGGGAACCAGCAGTTAGTGTAATGGCTATGTTGCTGGATTCCCACGTAGTCGACCACGGTTCGCATCCTGGACCTGGTGGCTTAAAACTCATGCCGGGCACGTGTGCGTGTGTGCCAAAGATCCCGAGAGGAGAATGGAGGAGAAGGGATTGTGGCGCGACCATCCCCCCGGGGGGCGATTTCTTGCTTTCTGTCTGTCTGTCTAGCACACGCGCCCTACAGTGAAAAACCTCTCCAAAATAAATAAATAAATAAATAAATAAATAAATGAATAAATAAACTAGAGTCTTCAGACCTTTGCCTCGAGGACACCTTCCTCATGTTGGGATTTGTACCTAGGAGATACTAAGATGCACACACGCTGCGTAGAGAGGCCATTTTTAAAGTTCTCCACGTGGTTATTGAATCTGGTAGGAATGAGGAAAGGTGAAGTCCTTATCAGCCTGTGCACCAGAGCCTTTTCTACACAGACTACTGTCACTTTTTCTCCCTAGTTGAGATTTCAGATAATGTTTAAAATGTATAGCGAATCATAGATAATTCTGCACTGGTCAGCATGACTTGACCAGAGAAATGCTTTGATTCCTGGTATAGTCAAATCTTGTCTTCCAAAATGAAATAAGGTAAAACACGTCTCAAGGTGATAAGCTATGCAAATACCTCAAGGGAGGAGGACCCCTGAGAAGCTGGCCTCTTGATGGCTACTGATGAGTGTGCATGTGTGTGTGTGGTGTGTGTGTGGGGGGAAGGGTCAGAGGAGTCTAACAGGTAGGCACAGTCCCCAGGTGGGGAACTCCTGGGGCCCACATCTGCAAGGCCACCTCACCCACAAAGTGCGTCTCTGCAAATGGAAGCACATTGGCTTACTGAAACCTGGTTAGTGAAAGATGAGCATTCACAAAACAGTCTTCCTGGGGACAAATGCTCAGATGGTGAACAGCTCTGACCTTGGGACTTGGGGGGAGGTCATCTTTTCTTTTTCATATCTACTCCCCAATAAACGAGTCAATAACAACAACACAAACTGTTAAATGCCTAGTTTAAAAAGTGCTTATTTGATCTGTACATTTTGAGTTTAGTGGATTAATAAGAGCAATTGTTGTTCTTGTTTGCTTTTCACCATTAAACTAAAGAGTGTCTTTTTAAGAAAACTTTATTCCCTTTTTTTACTGAATGCTCTATCAGCTCATAACATCCTGAGCTGTCACTTGCTACCTCCTACTAACATATAATAAGCCCCCGCTGATGTTGTTGAGTTCCAAGTTCCTTGAAGTCAGAGACAATCTTACATGAATAAGAAACAGCTCTGCAGATCTCTCTCTTTATGTCCTGGAGACAGTACTCTGTAGTGCAAGGTCAGCAAATGCATGACACATATAGTCCCCTATTCTGCACCTGAGGCAGACATCACTAATTGATCATGGCATTCTTTTCAGTTGAGCCAAGTCAAGGCCTCAGAGTCCTCATCATCAGCATTCTTGGAAGTCACTACCAATTTAGCAGAATTGACAGCCTTGATAAAACCTATTTTTTATTTTTATTTTATTTTTTGCTGTAGCCTAAATGGTTAAAAGCAAGGACTTATGAATTGGGCCAGCCTGAATTCAAATCCTCACACCACCTCTTACTTGCTGTGTGATCTGGAGTACAGTTATCTAAGCTCTCTAAATCTCATTTTCCCTTTTCTTAAGTGACCAATTCCTCTTATTCTTCCTAAGTCTAAATTTAGGTGTTTCTTCCTTCTAGAAACCTCTATTTACATAGGATTGAGTGTAGGTACTTATCTAGGCCTCACACTTGAATCCTAATGGGCTCATGTCTTCTAATTTCTCCCCACTGGTGTTTGAGTTCCTTGAGGAAACAATTTTTAACTTGTTCCGTTATATTTTTCAGAGCCAGCAAAAAACTTGGTACAATACATAGCTAAAAAACAAAACAAGGGAACCAGCAGTTAGCGTAATGGCTATGTCGCTGGACTCCCACGTAGTCGACCGCGGTTCGCGTCTCGGACCCGGTGGCTTACAACTCACGCCGGGCGCGTGTGCATGCGTGCCCAAGATCCCGAGAGGAGAATGGAGGAGAAGGGATTGCGGCGTGACCATCCCCCCTGGGGGGTGATTTCTCGCTTTCTGTCTCTATGTCTCTCTCTGTCTGTCTGGCGAGCGCACGCGCCCTATAGCAAAAAACCTCTCCAAAAAAAAAAAAAAAAAAAAAAAAAAAGTAGCACAATGAACACATAAAACAGTGCGAGGAATCCAATACATGTTTAACAGTGAGAGGAATCCGATACATGTTTAAATATTAATTATTTTCACATGTATCGTTATGTTCCAAGACTTCAAAGCTCAGAGAAGAAAGCTTGCTATGGAGCTAAATTTTACATAGGTAGAGTTTAACTCTGGATTATTATTATTCTCCAGCTGCCAAAGCTGACAAATGTATCTATTCTTTCTGAGTCTTGAGACAGGTGCATTCCTTGAGACAGGGTCATATTCTTGTAGCCCTGTAAAACTTACCACCAGGCCTTATACAAAAGGTCTATTTGATTGTGTTTTGGGGCAAACTGCCCTTTTGTCTGACATTTGTGCGTACCAGCCCAACGTTTGCTAACACCAGCCCTTAGAGACTTACACGAGGGACTCTGCTGGGTAATTGGGACCCCACCATTCTCTTTTAAGTATCCACAAAGTAGTAGCCCAGAAGGTCTGTCCTGAAATAATCTATGGCAGATGCACTCAAACTGGAGAGTACAGGCACCAGAACTCCCCAGGGGGTTTGTTAAACACAGCCTGCTCTGTGCCACCTGCACAGTGTCTGATCCAGAAGGTCCAGGATGGGTCTTGAGAATCGGCCTTTCTGCCATGTTCCCAGATGATGCTTATGCATCCTGAACCATCCTTTGAGAACCTCTGATAATGGAATAAAGGAAAAAATAGAGGAACACTCTTGCCTAGAAAAGAAACCACATGTTCTATTTGGCAGTCCCCAGACTGGCAATAATCTTCATCTGAATCCTTTGAGGTGTATTTGCAACCAATTCTCATTAAAGTCAAGGAAATTTACACATAAGTATCAGCTATAGGACCTTTCTGAAGGAATGAGAAAGCAAAGCTTCTAAATTTTGCTGATGGAACTGCAATTTCCCTTCTTTCTCAGTTGACAACTAGTGAAATGACTTGATACTTTAATATCTCACAGTTAATATCATACTTTTGCAGGGTACTTTATATTTTTTCCAGAGAGCTTTCATCCTTATTATCACATTTGATTCTTTTAATAACTGCTTTAGGAAAGGCAGGCAGGAATTAGCATCTCTCTTTGAATGACAAAGCAATGGGGCCCAGATAAGTGCCAAGATTCACAGAGTGAGTTCCCAGCTAAGTAAACCGGGATCCAGAATCCTCCATTCTTTGCCAGGTCTCTTTCCACGGTACCCCATGGTCTGTGACACAAGTGTCAATTCTGACTTTGATCTCCTTTCATGTACTAAATATTAATTTCTTTCAGACAGTTACAGATGCTTTGAATTAGAACCCATCATAAGGAGACCTACTAATCGTCTAAAAACCTACTAAGAACCTAATGTTCTTAGGAATTTGGGGACGTAGATTACACTGAAAGCCTCAGGAAAGTCAGTCTTTTCTAAAATAATACAGATGTTCAAGTATACAATACAATTTGCATATGGCTTCAGGTTGAACGTACACAGACCCCATTAAGTCCATGTGGCATGACTGCAGGAAGCACCGTTCCCAATGAATTAACTGTGGCTCTGTGAAGACTGCCCACAAACCATAAAGGAAGACCAGGGGCCATATACTTACTGTTTTGTTTGGGTGGATGGTTTCTGTGATTTTCAACAAATGAGCAAACTGAGATTCAAGAGCTTAAGTGTTTTGTTTTGAGAACTATAGCCAAATAAAGAAAGGCAGAGCTAAGATGGGAACCAGAACTTCTAGAAGGCAATGTGGTATTGTGGAAGAGAACAGGTGTTTGAGTCAGGGAGATCTTCAGTCTTTGCTTATACAGTTTACTGACTGTAAGACCTTATTTAACTCCTCCAAGACTCAGTTTTCTCATTTAAAAAAGAGTAATAAGAAAATGAAATAATATTTAAAAACTATTGTGTAATAGGGTGCATTTAGTCTAAAGATTAATGAAAAAAATAAAAAAAAAAACCCATGCTAACACAAATTGTGACACTCAGTAAATATGAATTCCCTGATTCCTGGACCATTTTTTCAGCTCAGATTCATTCATGTAACAAGTGAATAAAGTTTCCTTTCTCTCCAGACAAATGTCCCTGAGGTCCCCACACCACTTCCAGTTGACTGGAGGCCACATATATTCAAGTTCTGGATCATGTAAATCTATAGCTCATGTCCATTGCTTATGTGCTCAGGTGATCAGAACACCTGGAAGTGCCTTTTTCATCATCTCAAGTAGAATCTCTGGGACATTTGTTACCTCTCTAAGCATGGGTGTCCCCCCCCCCCCAAAAAAAAAAGTCTTACCAAAGGGGGAGAAAGCCCAGACTAAAGAAGTGTCTGGTTCTCCCTATGTGTTTCATTACTTCTTTCAGAGTGTGCAAGATTTAACCTTCACATGAAAAAATATACTTTCTGATCAACAGAGGGGTAATGATTTTCTTTTCTTTTTTAAGAGAGATTTTTGCTATAGGGCATGTGCTTTGCAGAGAGACAGAGACAGAAAGGGAGAAATCTCCCCCAGGCAGGATGGCCATGCAGCAATCCTTTCTCTATTCTCCTCTCTCAGGATTTTGGGCATGCACACATACACACCTGGCATGAGTTTTAAGTCGCCAGGTCTGGAGGCTTGAACAGTGGTTGACTTCATGGGAGTCCAGCAATATAACCATTACACCATCTGCTGGTCCCCAGAGGGGTAATAATTTTCACTCTAATTTTGCATTCTGTACTTGCATATAATTCACATTTATAGTTAAGCAGAATTGATAGGTTATTTCACAATATATGTCTCATTGTGTATCATACATTACAAAACAAAATCCTTGTCTGAGCTTCTTATAGAACTCTAGAATGTCAGGAGAGGAAGGAACTATAGAGACTTGGTCTAACTCCTTGATAGTATGGGTAAGAGGTGATGCTCTGGGATGGGGGTTGGGAGAATGTTATCCTCAAGGTTACACAGTGAGGCTGAGTCTGAGGCAGCACTAAAACTTGAACTTCCATTCTCTGACTCTAAATTTATTATTCTCACCATATTTTCCCTGACCTACCTTGGATTGTAAGAGGCCAAAAAGGTCAGTTATAGTAGCATTTTCCCCCTTGATTTTCTCCTGCTCTCTTTCTGTCTCTCTTTTTCCCAAAATAAATCTGGTGGAGAGTGGAATAAAGATACACACTCCTTCCATTTTAAATAAGTGGCTGGTCCTTGTGGTCTCCTGCCTTTATAAGGCTTCCATTGTGTTCACACTCACCTGTGACATCCATATTATATGGACAGCAATGTATCTTTCTTCCCAGTACCAATGGCTATGTCACAGCCTAATTCTCTCTCCTCGTTCTCAGTAGACACAGATCCCAATCACTCTTTTTCTTGAAATCCCTGAAGTTCCCTTATAAAGGAGGTCTTTTCTCAGAGAAAAAGCTCTGTGTCAGTCTTTTAAAAATAAAAGAGCTATTCGGGCTCCTCAACTCTAAATGACTTGGTGGAATAAAATACCAAAGTGCTCAAATGAATTAAATACAAGGATGAGTTTAAGGATTCCTGATAACTCTCAGGACTTAACCCTCGTTTCATCTAATAACCCATAGGTGCTATGGCCCTCTGTTGAGGAATTGAGGGAAATATGTGGGTTGCATGAGATACTTCCTTCATTAAATGAGTTCACAGAAAAGAGGAAAACAGTTTTAACCAAACGGCATTTATGACCATAGTCCTATCAAACTATTAAGATCTATTCATGGTCGAAGTGAGGTTATGGCTGTCTGTTATCTAAGTCTGCACAGACAGATGTTTATGTGAACGTTATGAGGTCACTCTCCTAAAATGCCTCCAGTAATAGCACTATCAGGAAATGGGATCTTCAAGAAAGTAGTAAACAAATTTCTCTTTACATCGCTGAAGAATTTGAAACATTTTGAAAAGAAAAATTTCCTAATGGTTTCTATGCACGACCTTATTTTTGTAAAAAGAAGTTAGTATATACACATTCGCCTTGACCATTGTGATTGGACACAGATAAATACCTGTAGAGCTAGGCGCTACATGTTACACTTTTTTTTTTTTTTTTTAATTCTCCTTCATTTCCTAGAATAGATCTTGGCTGGTAGCAGACATAGGATTACTGGTTGCTGATTAATAGTCATAAGGATTTATGGATGTGGTAACTCCTTTGGGGCCTCCTGAGGTGGTAGAGTGTTTGTTAGTTTCTTTTGTTTCCCAGACAGGTTCATACTTGATGAGCCTGCAGTGTCTACCGGGTACCCCTTCCTTGTCAGCTGTCTCCCTGCGTTGTCAGCAGCCATTGCCCACTCCTTCAACCTACACTCACCTGCTGTTTTTCTCACCTGACATCTGTTGTTAACAAGTTAAATAACCGAATCTGTTCAATCACTTAATTCACACTGATGCAGCTTACAGTCAACATGCGTTTGCTTGCAGAGTGCTAGAGGGAAGCAATTCTTTCATTTGGTTTGGAAAACTTCAAATTCTGCATTTAGATGTTTTTGAAAAATTTAAGGTTATTTAAAATCTGAAAGCTGGTGAAATGAGATGTATGAAGGATACAACACAAACTGGGAAGTGTGAACCTTTCTGTCAAACCCTCCACTCTAGCCCTACAGAGTTAGCCCATCCATTTCTAGCCCATCCATTTTCGTTCTTTTGACAAATTGACAAAATTAAGACAGATTTCAACCCAAACAGGTTATCTCTGGGGGGAACAAAGCCCATTAGACACACAAAGAAACAGTCCAATGTTATTTCCCAAATGTTTTTTTATTGGCCCCACAACTAAATCCAGGCTCTCTTGATAATCTTAATAGAAAGTGGGCCTTCTAAGTTGAAGAAACAGTACGAGCAAAGTCAGGGAGGCTAAAAGCAGAGTGCATGGGAGTTTTAGTTGCGGGAGGGGAAGAGGGGTAGTGCTGCCATCCGTTAGGGTGGCAGGAGTAGCTAGTGCCTCAGAAGGACTTAAGGGACAATGACAGAGAGGAGAGGAAACAAAACTAATAGACAGGAAGAGAAGAAAAAGCATTCAGTCAATCTTGGAGACCCGCCATAGATGAGATGAGGAGAGTGGCCTACTCTGAAGTATACTTTAGTCAGTTACTTCTGTGGGACAGAAATAGGTGGCTAAGTAAAGATCAGAGGCAAAGAGACCAATTAAGAGGTCATGTGTACCAGTCCACCTAATTTCCTAATTCCAGTCATCAGGATCCAAATGATATTCTTCCCTTAACTCTACTTGGACTAGGTAACCTTAGGAAAAGACTCAGTGACTACAAACAGAGGCAAACCTAGTGTCATGTTTTCAGATAAACAAGATGGCTGATGTCATACCACTTGCCCATAAAGGATAAGACCTAGCAGTCCACCTTTTCAATCCTGACTCTACTAATTCTTGGCTCTGTGGCCTTGGGAAGCAAATTAGCATCTTTAAATCTCAGTCTCTACATCTGAGATGGAGATTAGTAGTAGTGCTATTATCTTAAGGGTATTGCAGATATGAAAATGATATAATATATAAAGGGACACTGCACAGATCCTAAACAGAGCAAATTACCAATGATAGTGGTTGTTCTGACTGAGTCAACCTAGATTATGAATGCTCCATCAAAAGGAATCTGATATTTGTCTTTATGTTTTTCGTTGTGCCTTGGTCTATACAGACTTAATTACCAGGTAAATAGTAAGTATCCATCCTGCTGATGGATGTGTTGGTGTGTATTTCCCATTAATTCATTAAATGAATATTTATCGAGCAAATTTACTATGAGCTAGGCACTATTTCACATGCTGTGGATACAGTCATGAATAAGCACATTCTTGGAGTTTTCATCCTAGAATTCTGACCAGCAGCTTCATGAAATTGACAGTTACTTACACTTTGAAATCTGATTTGGAAAATATCATCCAGAGCATGAGAATTACCTAAACGATAGTAACGACAACTGTAAATCCACTTGATATTTCTGGAGAATCCAATTTTTTGTCTTAAGACCTCTTCAATTGATTCTGTGTTTTTCTACCTGCCCCTAGATCCTGCCCGAATCTAAAATGATGACTTCCACTTCACTCCACGATCTATATCACCTGGTCCCTTCTGTAGTCCTTATCAGTGAAGGACCAATTTGTTAATCTTTTCCTCTTTCTCTCTACTGCATTCTGCTGATACTTGAGAGGCTGCCTGTGAAGAGAGAGGAATGGATTACGAATCAAGCTGTTCAGATTTTAACTTCAGTTTTGCTGCTAATCAATGAGGATATATTTTTCATTTATTCTTTCAATGAATATTAATTGAGTGCTAAACAGAGGAACAGTATGACCCAGTTGAGGTTGCAAGCTTTGGAGTCAGAATGCCTGGGTTAGAAATTGGTTCTGCTACTTTCCTAGTCATATAACCTTGGGTGAGTGACTAAACCACTTAGTATCTTTACCTGGAAAATGGAGATAATAACCATACCCACACAATAATCATACCCACACAAACACAAGGTTGTTTTCTTATGTATCTTTTTTTAAAGGTTTTTACCATAGGGCACAAACACCCACTGCAGAGAAGCAGAGAGAGACAGTGAGCAAGAGAGTGAGAAATCACTCCATGTGATGGCCACACCACAATCTCTTCTCCTCAATTCTACTGTGATTTTGGGCATGCACACGCATGCACCTGGTGTGAGTTTCAGGTCGCCAGGTCCAGGACTAAAACCATGGTTGGCCATGTGGGAATCCGGCGTCTTAACCATTATATTACCTACTGGCCCCTTCCCTAAGTATTTAATGAGTTAACATGTATAAAAAATCATATAATGGCATTCTGGGAACCTAGCAAGTTTTCTATAAATGTTAGACATTATTACTTTATGACTTTTGTTTGCTTTTCCTTTTTTTAATTTATGAAATTTAAATTTAATCACTGTACATCTTTACAGTACAACATGGTTTTTTCCCAGGCATATTAGTCAAGTCAAAGATATTACCATCTACATTATCATAAGCAGATAACTTTTCATTTTTATGTCTATTAAACCTGTTGTTTGTTTTTCCCCTGATCCTTCCCTCCTATCTCCTATTATCACCCCATCCCATACTGTAATTACTTTATGATTAATATCTGCTGTTACTGTCAAGTACCAGGCACTATATATGAGGCTGAAGAGATAATGAGGGAAAAGAAGAGACATGGCTTTTGTTCATACAGAGCTTACTTTCCTTATTTTTATTATTTTTTTTAGAGGCATGTTTTTGCTATAGGGTACATGTGCTTGCTGAAGAGACAGAGAGAGATGACAGAGAGACAGAAAGCACCCCCTCCAGGGGGATGGCCACACCTCAATTCCTTCTCCTCCATTCTCCTCTTGGAATCTTAGGCACACATGCACACACGCCCAGCATGATTTTTAAGCTACTGGGACCTGGACTTGAATCATGGTCAACTCCATGGGAGTCCAGTGACATAGTCATTACACCATCTGCTGGTTTACCTATAGAGTTTACTTTCTAAGAGGTGAAAAGACATTAAAAAAACTAAACACCCAAATAAATACCTAATTATAAATTGTGATGAGCGTTACGAGGGAAATGAACAGGAATGGAAGGCAGAGCGTGTGGTCTAAGAAGTGACATTGGAGCTGGGACCCACAGAATATATAGCAGGTCGAGTGGTGAAGATGGGGTATGTGCATGGGATTCTATGATGGCTACCAAGAAAAAGAGGCTTTTGCTGGGAAAAGTAGAAAGAAAATGAAAAGCAGAGGGAGAGAGAGAAAAAAGAAGAAACAGAGAGAGATAAGAAAGAAAGAAAAACAGCTGGCTAAAACCTCAGTGAAAGCATGAAGTCTAGAAAAGAAATGTTGAATATTCAGCTCAGAGACCGACTCAGTACCCAGCGCGTCTATGCCGCGTAGGTGTAGCTGACTGAAGCATGTATTTGTACGTTCACTGATTTGGCAGGAACCCAAACCGGGGGAGCCTTTCCATAGAAGACAAATAAGACTAATGGGCTGGAAACAGTGGAGAGGGGAAAAAAACGGTGTGTCAATCATTTTGGTTAAATGCGTGATTACTGGATATACAGCTGCATCTGGAACAGCTCCTGCCCGAGAGCTGGTGTTCAGGAATTGAAATGCTGGCTGAGGCACCGTTCAGTGTTGCCTTTCAGGGGCTGTTTGGTGGAAATCAAACGGAATTGCATTAGGAAAGGAGTGACTGAGCAAATACTCTCTGCAACAGAGAATTTTACTGGGGGAGGAACAGAAAAAAGACTTTGGTCCAAAGAGAAGGACTAACTCTGAGAATGCTAATTTATTCCAGCCTTCCAGAGCTCGGAGAAACTTGAGCACGTTTCACCTTGATATTCAGATGTGGTGATGAAAAGCAGCACACAAGGCAGTGGAAATAAAAAAAATGAGTAAGCGTTCTTTGGACCCAGCTTTCTCCTTTCCAGCTGAGTGGGGCTAAGATTTAAAGATTTATGAAGAGGCAGCACACGCTGGTTCAACTCTGTAAACACTTTATAATGCTAATATTGCCTTTGGCTCTTAGAACTTACTGTTGATAGGGGCATGTGTGGTTGAGTATCATATGAAGCTTGCAGCAAATGCTGGAAAAAATACAGATTTGAGCTCCCTTAATGCAACGGGAAGTAAAGGGAGCCCCTTACGGTTTACACAAACTTTTTTCTGGTAAGGAACTATCCACTAGCAATTCGTCTTATTCTTTAAACTATTTCTATTTGCCAGTGGTTCAATTACCATGTCCCTGTTCAGTGTTAATAACAGCAACTGCCATTTTTGAATATTTACAATATATTTTAGGTACTTAATACACATTCTCTCACTGTCTCTTCACAATGCATTACAAGGTGGATTCTAATATCCCTATTTTCCAAACGAGGAAACAGAAGTGCCGGGAAGTTGCGTGACCTGCCCAAAGGCATGTGCTGCTGAGGTGTGTCTGCAGATCGGATGCCCAAGCCTGTGTTCTCTTTGGGCCCATATTTTTGTATTTGTAAAATGGAAATAGTTAATAATATCATTTTCAAATTCTCATGTTTCCAAAGCTCCTTCAGGAGAACCCGGAATCCGTAAGTTTACTAGTGTTTCTGTTTTGTCTCCTTTTCTCACCATGGGTCATTCTCCGCAGCTATTCTCAGTGCTCCAAAGAAGTCAAAGACTTCTATCAGAGCTTGTCCTGGGATTGGTCATCCCCACGTAGGTACACATGGCAGATAAGAGGAATCAACATGTGGCAATAATTCTTTACTTTTCCACAGCTGGAGGTCAAGGGCTCACACTCCCCTCTCAGATTCCCTAGCAACATGAAGAGACAGACAAGAATGAGCACCTGAGGCTCAGGTAGGCAGATTGACTTGATTGAGGACAGACATGAGTTGAAATCAGAGTCACAACTACAAGTCCCATCCCCTGAGTCCCAGGCTGGCACGTGTTCTAACTGAGCACATAGCTTCCTAGTTCTTGAGGAGTTGCAAGCTTGGGAGCCAGGCGGGAAGCATACATAATCATGTGGTCAGGGGACGAACACTTTTCCCCTTGGCGGTGCTCACTCACTGTTACTTAAACTTTGTTAAATGAAAAGCAGGTCTGGCTCTTTCTTTTTTATTAATGAAGCTGAGGCCTAGCCTCTATGTTGTGGTCAGTAGCACACTGAACTGTAGTACTGGAAGTCACATGGTTAAGCGCAGGTTCAGATCTCTGGCCTGGTTGACCTAAAACTTACCAGGAACATGCCTGACCAAGATCCTGACAGCCTGGAGGGTGAAGGAAAAGGGATTATAGCATGACAAGACCTATCCAGTGTGCTTCACTCCATCTGTCTTTTTTTCTCTCTTGTGTACATGCATGTACTCTCTATCATTAATAAAAATATAAACACAGAGAAGCAGGACTAGCAGGTAACATAGAAGTTAAGGCAGCTGGATCCAATATATAGTCTGCTATGCTTTCGAGTCCTGGATACAGTGGCTTGAAAAACACACCAGGCATGGGAACCAGCAGTTAGCGTAATGGCTATGTCGCTGGACTCCCACGTGGTCGACCGTGGTTTACGTCTCGGACCTGGTGGCTTACAACTCACGCCGGGCGCGTGTGCGTGCGTGCCCAAGATCCCGAGAGGAGAATGGAGGAGAAGGGATTGTGGCGTGACCATCCTCCCTGGGGGGTGATTTCTCGCTTTCTGTCTCTATGTCTCTCTCTGTCTGTCTGGCGAGCGCACGCGCCCTATAGCGAAAAACCTCTCCAAAAAAAAAAAAAAAAAAAAAAAAAAAACACACACCAGGCATGTGTGCATGCATGCTGAAAATCCTGAAAGGAGAATGGAGGAGAGAGGATTACAGCAAGGCCATCTCCCCTAAGGGGTGTTTTCTCACTTTGTCTCTCTCTCTCTTTCTGTCCTCTCTGCTGAGTGCACAGGCCCTATAGCAAATAAATAAATAAATAAAAATAAAAATAAAATATATATAGAGAAACAGAACTTTATTCTTTATGTACAATCCAGCCCAAGGATTTTTCAAAAACTGCCTAAAACTTTTATTTTAAATCACTGAAAGAGCCAAGCACTGTACATTAGTAAGCTGGAGTGACCAGTGGGTCACCGTTTTCCACCTCTCACTCACACTGAATCAATTATAATAAGTTTGATTATGGTTGGTGATGGACTTTTAGCTGAAAGCTCACAAGCAGAGGGATGTCCACTGCCTGTGGGATCCAAACCTCCACCAATGAAATCTCAGAGAACAGTGGAAAGTTTGAGTCCCAACCAAAGGAGGGTCAAAGGGAGACATTCCCAATCCCAGGGGCTGAGAAGATTATGCGAGTAATGTGATAGTAAACCAGCTCTCTAGGGGAAAAGAAAAGCTACCTACAAAAAAAAAAAAAAAGAAAAGAAAAGAAAAAAGAAATTGTAGCACTTGCCAATTTTCTAAAGTGAAGTATAAAATAATAGAAGTATAAATATTTCTATCATAGCTGCTAGGCACTGATGGTTTAACAACCAGTTTGCCAAATTCATTACTATTTAACAATCAGCTTCAGATATTTAGCAATTGGTACAAGATTACTAGAGTCTAGTGGTTCCAAATTAGTTGCATATCAGAATCGTTGGTGAGCTTTTTAAAAGTACAGTCCCAGGACCTGCTCTAAACCAACAATATCAGAATTTCTGTGGGTGGATCCTAGGAACCTGTGTTTATAGAAAGCTTTCTGGAATAAACAGAAGATTTTGAAATAACCAGTGTAATCGTCACATCCAACTAAGAGTTTTATGAAGACAACCTGTTTAGAACTTTAGGAGTGCAGAAGGAAGATAAGAAATCCCAGGCTCTGAGCTGCACAAGATAAGCATATAAAGCATTATTAAATCATCATCATCATTATAATAATATAAAATCAACTATAAATAGCAGTGTTTATGTGAGTTCTATGTAGCAGTCATTGTTCTAAGTATATTACCTACATTACTTTTTATTTTTAACCCTCATGGCAATACTTTGGGGTAAGTATCACAATTATTTTTATTTTATAAATGGGGAAAATGCAACATAGGGAAATTAAACAACTTGCCCAAGGTGATAACGTTAATAAATTGTAGAATCAGGATTAGAATCCAGATAGTCTGACTGGGAGACAACACTCTCAACAACTTGGGGATAGCACCTTTTCTCTGAAAACAGAGATTATTTTGCACAGAGTAGCTACACTCAAAAACATTTTCACTGAATTAAGTTAAACAAAGAACAAATTTTTTTTAAAGAAAGATTTTTGCTACCTGCTCAGGGGATGGCCACACTGCAATCTCTTCTCCTCCATTCTCCTTGTGGGATTTTGGACACACACGCACATGCGCCCAGCATGAGTCTAAGTCGCCAGGTCTGGAACTCGAACTGTAGTAGACTATGTGGGATTCCAGTGACGTAACCTTTACACCATCTGCTGGTTCCCAAAAGTTTGTTTTTTAAAAGACCACATACACTTCTATTTTCTCTGGGGAGTCTTGGGCTTTTTCTCCATGTCTGTGACTTTTTGACATCTATTCTGAATTCTCTAGACTTTGAGTATGTAAGTTTTCTGATGACTAGAAAGGAGAGTCAAACCTTCTACCTTGTTTTCATCCTCCATGGCACCCTGGATGTCATTAACACTCTTTATACCTGCAGATGCTCTGGAAGTAGACTCCACACTCCAAGGGAGACATACGTCTGTCTGTAAGTCACTTTGCCTCACTCTCCACTCAATACTGTCCTGATCTCACATTACAATTAAGAGTAGAAAACCTGCTCTCTGTTGAGATACTCTGCAGCCCAAGGCAGTCTATCTTCTCAGGGGAACTCTGGGCCTATAAGATATTTCAGTTTTTTCACACACATGGAAGGTAGAATGACATCAACCCTAGAATCTTTAGGGGGTTTCCCCAGAAAAATGGTAAAAAATGTTAACCCTTATTTACTAAGAATATCAAGCTAGATTTAGAACTAACTCAAGAATATTGACTAATGTTCTTTTGGAATATTTATTTTTCTACTTTGTTTTAGAGGGAATTTAAGATAAGAGTCTGAATCACAAATACCAACAGTGAATGTAAATGAGAAGCAGGTCAACTGGACACTATGAGAAAATACATGCCTCATCTAAAGGGGGAACCACTTCTCAGCTTCATCCCACTGTGGACATGTTTGTTAATAAAACAAACAACAAATGCACAGGATTTTGGTTTATGTAAAGGAGAGACTGTGTAATTTAGACTAATACTTTCACTAAGGAAATAACTTTCAATAAGGAACACTAGAAAAACTGAAAAACATACTGAAAAATCTGCTTAAAAATGTAGGAGAACTAACAAGAGAGTTAAGAATTATAAGTCCTAGATCCGGTGGCTTGAAACTCACGCCAGGTGTGAGTGCGTGTGTGTGTGCAAGCCTGCCCAAGACCCTGAGAGAAGAATAGAGGAGAAGGGATTGCAGCATGGCCATTCCTTCATGGGGGTGATTTCTCACTTTCTGTCTCTCTGTCTTTGTCTCTCTGGCAAGTGCACACTCCCTAAAGCAAAATTCTCTTCTTAAAATAAACAAACAAAAAAATTACAAGGCCAGGGACTACGGATGGAGGAAGACCAAGGAGGTAATTTTTCATATAGAGCTATTTTTGCTTTAACTAAACATCTAAGAGGGGACACGTATAAGAGCTTAACCAGAGACGGGAAGATGGAATTTGAAGACAAAGATTAAAAAAATGGTGGTAGGTGCTTTGGGGCCTTTGGCATGTCTTGCTTTGAGAGTTTTCTGTTGACTCTTTGCCCATTTTTAAATTGGATTACTAATTTTTATGCAGATGATCTGCTTGTATTCCCTATGCATTCTGGTTGTCAGTCCCTTATCTGAAATGTAGTTTGCAAATATTTTCTCCCATTTATAAAAGTAGAGAGGGCAAGTGTAGACACCAGAGACTGATGGGATCAGGGTGGATGGAGCTAGGAAGGTGGGAGGGACTCAGGATAAAATCCTTTAACAGACACAGAATATAAGGTTCTTTGTTGAAAATAATGTATATGCTAATATTTTTGACTCATTTGTTCCATACTATATGCATGCTTTGAAAAATTATCTTGTACACCCTGAAGATCTATAATAATTAAATGTAGATAATAAGTTATAAATTTTTTTAAAGTGGTAATGGTACAGTAGTGAGGAGGCTGATAAACCTTGGTTACTTTGGTTTGGGACCCAGAAAGGCTGTCAAATAGGGGTAAGAAAGAACTGAAAGTAGGTGCTCATAGGGACTGAAGTTTAGATTCTAAATATTTGTTTCTGAAATTGGATTGATATGACAATAAATGGCTAGTGCAGCAAGGCAAACATGAACTAGGGGAAAAGACAACATAATTCGAGACCTCAAATTATTTATGCAAAAAGTTCTGCAAATACAGCATCCAGAAAGCAATAAACAACAACCAGTCACACTAGAAGATAAGACAATATGAATAAAAATGAACACAGAAGAGAAAATAGGGACTCAAGATTGTAGTCAGAAAAACCAGACATAGATGTAAAAATAGCATATCTTTACTATGTCCTAGGAGATAAAATAAAGGGTTGATAAGTTCAGCAGAGAACTGAGAAGTTGAACATTTAAAAACTTAAAAAGAAATTCCAAACTTTCACAGTGTAGTGACTAACATCCAGAATTTGAGAGCTCGGCATAACAGTAGATACAGTTGAAAACATGATTAGCAAACTTTAAGAAATAACTGAAGAAAATAACAAGATTAAACTATCCACTGAGCAGAGGATGGAAAATACAGAGAAGTATGTGAAAGAGACACAGAAACAATGCCTAGAGAGTTAGTGGCCAAAGCCATTCCAAACCTGCTAAAAGATAGTCAAGACATAAATTCAAAAAGCCCAATGTACCCAAAGCATGTTAAATAACAAGAAATCATACTGAGGCATAATGTAGTCAAACTGTTGAAAACCAGACAAAGAGAAACTCAAAAAAATTCCAAAACACCCAGAAAGAAGGAGAGAAGTAGTATACAGCTTACTACCCCAATGGGGCATGGTCATTCTGAAATATTTTCTCCTCCATTTATGGATCTTGTTACAATTTTGGGGGCATGCATGCACATACATCTAGGATGGGTTTCAAGACTCTGGGCTGGGACTCAAACTATGATCAATGTCATGTGGGATCTGGCTCCCTTCACTACTAGCCTATGGAGACACACAGTTGCACAAAAACTTTTTCAAAAGAGAATGATGTAAAATAAAGACATTGTCATACAAATAGAACAAAAAGTATTTGTCAACAATGGACCCAAACTAAGGGAAATGCTAAGGAATATTATTCATAAATAATGAGGATTATTGTATAAATGGAAATTTAAAGATTTTTAATGGAATGAAAAGTAATAACGGGACCAGCAGTTGACATAATGGCTATGTTGCTGGACTCCCACGTAGTCGACTGCAGTTCGAGTACTGGACCCAGTGGCTTAAATTCACGCTGAGCACGTGTGCGTGTGTGCCCAAAATCCTGAAAGGAGAATGGAGGAGAAGGGATTGCAGCATGGTCATCTCCTATGGGGGGGTGATTTCTCACTTTCTGTCTCTCTGTTTATCTCTATCTCTCTAGCGAGTGCATATGCCCTATAGCAAAAAAACTCTCTCTCTCAAAAAAAAGGAAAGTAATAAAAATTATAAGCACAAGAATACATATAAATAAATACCAAGTAAAACAGCAACAATAATAGCATATTGTTGAGTTTAAAAATATAAAAATGACACAATAATGGCTCACACAGAAGCAGGTAAATACATAAAGCTAACATGTTCGCAGATGTTTGCATTGTCTGGGAAGAGGGCATAAGTGCAACTATAATAGCATTTGATAAGTCAGTAATAAATATTGCAATCTTCTGTTTAACCACTAAAAGAATAAAAGGTTTCTAAATTCCAAATGAATAAAGTAGTAAAAAATATAGTAAACCTAAAGGAAGGCAAGAAAAGAGTGATGCAGTTAAACATATCTTCAGAAAGAAATAAATGGCTTTAAAAATGCATGCACTGGGACCAACAGATGACGTAATGGTTATTTCACTGGACTCCCATGTAGTTAACCACAGTTCGAGTAGTGAACCCAGCAGCTTAAAATTCATGACAGGCATGTGTGCATGCATGCCCAAAATCCCAGGAGAAGGGGAAATAAGGAATTGTAGCCTGGACATCCCCCAGGGGTGATTTCTTGCTTTCCATTTCTCTGTCTCTCCAGCAAGTGCACGGACCCTGTAGCAAAAATCTCTCTCTCTTAAAAAAAAAAAAAAAAAAAAAAAAAAAAAAAAACAATGCAGGCATTAAAATAAAAGAAAATCCTTTAAAAAAATTAAGGAGCTAATAATACATTTCAAGGAGTTAGAAATAAAAACCCTGAAAATTAAACATAAATAAAGAAAAAAAGAAAATGAAGTATAGAAACAAATGAAATAAGAAATGTGCAATAGAAAACAAAACAAAACAAAAACAAGAAAGTCAAAATCGGCCTCTAAAGAATCTGAAAGTATAAGAACAAGAAACACAAAAACAAGCACTGTCAATAATACAAAAGGTGAGGGACCAGCAGTGCTATGTCGATGAACTCCCATGTAGTCAACTGTGGTTTGAGTCCCGGACTCGGTCTTAAACTCACACCAGGCGCGTGTACATGTGTGCCCAAGATCCCAAGAGGAGAATGGAGGAGAAGGATTGCGGCATGGCCATCCCCCCAGGAGGTGATTTCTCGCTCTCTGTCTCTCTCTGTTTTTCTGGCAAGCACACATGCCCTATAGCAAAAACCTTTCCACAAACAAAAATAAATAAAAGAGGTGATATCACATTAAGTCCTACAGACATGAAAAAGGTAGCAAGAAGATCTTATGAACAAACTTATGACAAGACACTGGGAAATATAAGTGAAATGAGAAAAGATTATCTCTCTTTTGAGTTTCATGAAACACTGAAATACAAAACACTCATCTTACACAAACTCATCCAGAGAATAGAAAGGAATACTTCCTAATTCTCCTTCCAAGGTCAGCATAACCCTTATTCCAAATTGAATGAGGACATTGTAAGAAAAAAAATCTTTATTTCATAATTGGGATAAAAGAAGTTTAAAATTTTAGCAAACAGAATACAAGAGATAATATAATCAAGTTGTAAGGGAGAAATAATGCAGTCATTATTCATAAATAACATGATCGTATTCACAGAAAGTCTCAAAACACTACAAATATAATAGAACTAAGTGAATAAAGCAAAGTCAGTAGACATAAAATTAGTACAACAGAAATAATTTGTATTAGTATTTCCATTTCACAATAGCAAACAATTATAAAATATTTAAAGATACTGTTAATAATATAAAAACTTAAATATACAAAACATATACCCAAAAATGATATGTAAGATCTCTGTTCTAAAAAAACTATTAAACATTACTGAAAGAAACATAAGAAGACCTAAATAATTGTAATAATATTAGGGGTTATCAAGAAGTTCATGAAAAATGTGTATTATAAAAAACTCAATGCATGGATTTCAATTTTTTTGTGCCAAAATAAGTTTATATTTTAATTTCATTTACACACAAACTTTTCAAAGTGCTTCAAATATTATGTTTTTGGATTGGAAGATTTTTTTTTCTTTTTTTTTTGGAGAGGTTTTTGCTATAGGGAGCATGTGCTCGCCAGACAGACAGAGAGAGACAGAGAGACAGAAAGCGAGAAATCATCCCCCAGGGAGGTTGGCCACGCTGCAATCCCTTCTCCTCCGCTCTCCTCTCAGGATCTTGGGCACGCACACACACGCGCCCGGAGTGAGTTTAAGCCACTGGGTCTGGGACTCGAACCGCGGTCGACTACGTGGGAGTCCAGCGACATAGCCATTATGCTAACTGCTGGTCCCTGGATTGGAAGATTTGATATTGTAAAGATATCAATTCTCCTAAACTTATATGTACATTAAGTGCTATCTCAACTAAAATCCTTATAGTTTTTTATTATTATTATTTCAACATGTTGATTTTAAAATTTATATAACAATATAAAGGTCTAATCATGACCAAAATGATTTTGAAGGATAAGTTGGAAAGACTTTTTGTCCCAGATAATGAGACCTAGGTTAAATTTGAGACCTAAAAGAAATAAACAGACCAATGGGATAGTAAAGACAGACCTGAAACAGAACCACACGTACTTGGTCACTTGATTTGCAACTAAGATGCCACTCAAAGATACCACCCAAGTTCAGTGGGGAAAGGATGCTCTTCTCAATAAATGATCCTGTCAATTAGATATCTATTTGGAAAAATTGATTCTAGACCTCTGTACCATACCATATAGAAAAATCAGTTTGAGACAGACCATTAATCTAATCGGGAAAACAAAGCTAACAGAAGTAGTATGGGAGAATACATTTCTGGTTTCACAGTAGGAAAAGTCTTCTTAAACAGTATGTAAAATGATACACAAAGAAAGAAACTAAAAAATTTGAATACATTAAAATAAATAATTTATATCCTATACATCAAGAGATACCATTAAGAGAGTGGGAATATAAGCTACAGACAGGAAGATGATATTTGGAACATATGCATTTGGCCAAGGGCTTAAATCTAGAAACCTTCAACTCAGTCAAAAAAGAACAGACAACCTAGTAGACAGAAAAATGGAAAAAAGTATACATTAACTCATTATAGTCACATGCCACATGACATTTCATTCAACAGCAAACTGACTATCAGTGGTGGTCCCATAAGGAGCATATTAGCTACTCCATGTATTCTAGGTGTGTAGCAGGCTAAACCTCTAGGTTTGTGTAAGTTCATTTAACGATGTTTATACAATAATGGAATTGCTTAATGACACATTTCTCAGAAGGTATCTTGCTCTTACGTGACCACATGACTATACTTTTAAAAAGCTTATCATGGAACTAGCAGGTGGCGTGGTAGTTAAGGTGCTGGACACTCCCACATGGCCAACTGTGGTTCGAGTCCCAGACCTGGTGGCTTGCTTTCTCGTTTTCCCTCTCTCTCTCTCTCTCTCTCTGTGTGTCTCTCTCTGGTCAAATTAAAATAAATAAATGAATAAATAAAATTAAATAAATAATTCTAAAAATAAAAGCTTATCAGCATTTCGATAAACACATGAAATGAAGCTAAACCTCATGAATAATCAGAAGAAATACAAATTAAAAAAATCACAATGAGTTGTCACTACACCCCCACCAGAAGGGCTAAAATTAAAATGACTGACAATCCCAAGTGTTTGAGAGGATTCAGAGCAATGGGAGGGAATAGTCACATATTGATGGTGGGAGTGTAGATGGGTACAGCTCCTTTGGAAAATTATTTGGCAATATCTATTAAAGCTGAACATTTGAATACCACTTCTAGGTTTATATGCAGAAGAAATATATGTACACGTGCACATATACAAGAATGTTTATAGGCTTATTATTCAAAAGTGTAAATAGTTGAAATGTTCATCAACAGTAAACTTTGGATGAATAAATTGTGGCATAGTCATACAATAGAAAGCTATAGAGGAATGAAATGATTAAACATACCCATATACAATGGCAGGGATGACTCCTATAAATGTCACTTTGGGGAAAGGAAAAAAACCCATATATATATGTATATAAAATCCCACAGAATGATTTCCTTTATGTAAATTCTTAAAAAGTAAACAAATTTAAACTCTAACATTTAGGAATACATGCTTAGGTAGTAAATTTTAAAGAAAAACAAGAATGTTATGATGAGACAGGATAGATGTTCTCTTTGGCTAAACAGTGTCTAGTACTGGGAATGGAGATAAGGGACCACCTCAGGGACTGGCAATATTATATTTCTTGACCTGGGTGGCAGATTCTTGGTTCTTATCTTTATATTAAGTATGTTAACTGTGCCTTGAGTAGATTTTACAATTTAAGAAATTTAAAAATGAGAGAGAAGACAAAACCTAAGTTTTCAAATCAAAATCTTGGGTTTTAAAATGTTACCAATTAATTTTTGAAAATTTAGAAACCTGTGTGGGCCACACATGTTTCATCTGTGAATTGCCATTTTATAACCTCTGAATGGAACTCACACGCTTGATTAGGAAGTTAGAAGTACTGAGCTTGATTGTACTCTGGCACAAGGACTTAAGAAAGTTCGGGACCACTAACTTCATTTGTATATAGTGACAAGAGAGGATCTGGTCCCAGTCATTCATCACTCTGGGAATTGCAGCCCAGTGTAGCTTGAGGCATGTGGATACAGTGGGTAGAAGTTCGTTCCTCACATGACCACAAGCTAGCAATGATGGCTGGACCTTGTGAAGTCATTCCATTTCTTTGGGCTTCAATATAGTGGGAACTTTCTAAAAGGAATTTAAGCTCTGTAGACTCCTCTTCGAGATATATCTTAACTGTAATGCCAATAGAACATGGACCATGGTGACGGGCTTGGCTAAAGCAGAGAGGAAGGCAGGACATCTTCGGTTCATTGTTCCTCCTATCCTAGCAGTCCCGTAGGCATCCCCTAGATCAATACTTGGCATGTAGTAGGCTCATAATGAAAAGCTAAAGAGGGGCCAGCAGTTAGCATAATGGCTATGTCGCTGGACTCCCACGTAGTTGACCGCGGTTCGTGTCCCAGAACCAGTGGCTTAAAACTCACACCGGGCGCATGTGCATGCGTGCCCAAGATCCCGAGAGGAAAATGGAGGAGAAGGGATAGCGGCATGGCCACCCACCCTGGGGGGTGATTTCTCACTTTCTTTCTGTCTGTCTCTCTCTGTCTGTCTGGTGAGTGCATGTGCCCTACAGCAAAAAAAAAAAAAAAAAAAAAAAAAAAAAAGCTAAAGAATCAATTGTGGCCTCTACGATGCTGTAGACAATAATTTATAGCAATCTGGATTAGGACTTTTTCCATCAATTATAACAAACTGGATTCGAGATTAGAGATAATTAATCCAGATGGTTATAACTCAAAACTCCAACCTTTTACAGAGTTTGCAGGAAATGATTCTATAAACAAGTGGGGGCAGAACTAGGTTGCAAACCGGCTCTCCTATCTGGCATTCTAGAGTCCTAGGATTTGCTTTCTGGCCTCTAGACTTTAGCAATCCAGGGCTGCATGGAGAGGCATCTTCTGCTCTTTCCCTCGTATGTTTTAAACTCCAATTTGACTTTTACCTTGCCTTAGATGTGTACCCTGATGCCATGAAGCTCACATACATGAGAACAGATTGGTTTCTTAATCCCAAATATTTCGTGTGCCAGAGGTCAGGAACTAAAGATGCCTTCATCTTTAACAGTGGGATTATAAAAGTGAAAGACTGGAAGATATATAAAAGTCATTTTTAGTGAGATATCATTGTAAGCCATGTGGACTTCAGCATACTTTTTTTGAAAATAAAAATTTAGAAAGTTAGAATATGGAGCAGAGAATTGGATAGGCTTGGTTCAAATCTTAACTCTATGACTTATTAGCTATGGGTTCTTTGGCAAGATCCCCAACTCTTTCAGTTTCAGGTTTCTTGTTTGTAAGTTGTGGACAACAGCATGAGACCTGTTACCTCACAGGACATGAGAAGGAAAGTATGTAATGCATTTAATACAGAGCCTGGCACCCAGTGCCTGCTCAGTCTATGTTAGCTGTTTATCATCATTCCAGTCACCTAGCTGATGAGTGAATACCTTTGACAATATCCCTACAAAGTGGTCCTCTGCTGGAAAACTTCCAGTTCTGGAGAACTCACTACTGCATAGGGAATCAACTCCATCCTTAAGTATCTGCTCAATTCAGACTTGAACTTTCCACTCTCCTCATTTAGAGACAAGGATGTCCCCAAAGGCCCAGATAAAGCTGTTTCAGGTGGGATCCCAGGGTGTGATGCCACTCTGACAGCTGAAGCTGGGGTTAAAATAGACAGGTTTCACCTGCCAGGTCTGTCGGGTTGGCAATCTCTGTGCAAAACTCACCTACATTCAAATTTCTAGGTTGCCAGACATAAGGAACTCTGAAATAAATTTCTAGCAGCAAAATTCCAAAGTGGTAGACATGTCTCTGTTTCCTTTCTCAGTTTTCTTTAAGCTCCTAGCTAGGCAAAGAACAGACAGGCATTTCTCCTCTTTGGTTTCCTCAGGATATTCATTTTTTAACTTTGAGATTTGAGACCACCATTTTCTATAAATATGAGCTCCTTGAGTATAATGGTCTGAAATCCTGTGTGTCTCCTTTGACCTCCCAGAATCAAAAGCTTGGGTGGAAAAGCAATAGTCCTAAAAATATTCTGGATTAGAGAGTGTCTCTTGTTTCCTACTGATTGAAAATCTCTATTTTCAATCTTTATACTTTCATTAGCAAACAAGAAGAGAGGTCTCATCCTATAGACCACCCGATAACCGGCTCCATTTGGCATATGGGACACTCAGGACCTCTGCCTACCTTATCTAGCCAACTTGTGGGAGCAGAGCTCTCTCTAGTTAAGCCACTGGCCTTCCTCCTTTTCTCCTCTGATTCCAGGTACCTTACTTAGAACCAATACTCATGCAATTTCTCAGGCATCTCATTCTTTTCCTCTCCTGTCACTTACTTCAAAGTCTCCACTTTCTCTGGACCTTTAGCCATCTATTAATATGATCTTGATCCTTCCTGACCACGCAAAATCTATCCCTCGATTACAGAGTCAGTTGCTTAAGCTTTCCCATTTGGTGGTAAACTCAGAAGTATTCTGGCCCCACTCAAATAATTTTATGAATATTGCCCATCTGCAAGATTATAGACTTATAAGGTAATTATTGTGACTTAAGCATCTTTACACTTTCTAAAGTGCCTCGCCTAGCAGATGCTCAGTATATTTTTCTGGATAACATAATCTAGTTGGGGTATAAAAAGTGTTAAATTGGAGTTAGCAATGGACTTCAAATCAGCTGAAAAGGAAGGGAATTATATGAAATCTACAGCCCCATTCCAGTGAAACTTTATTAAATCTATGTTATTTGGGGTCAGTAGGCAGCATGGTGATTAAGGCACCAGACTCCCACATGGCTGACTGTGGTTTGAGTCCCAGACCTTATGGCTTGCTTTCTCATTTTCCCTTTCTCTCTCTCAAATTAAAAAACAATAATAATAATAATAACAAATATTTTTAGAAATCTATGTTATTTAACACTTGGTGACAAAAACAAATCACCATGTTCTGACTTTCATTTAATTTTACAAAATATCATAGCACAGATAAGTAGCTTTGTATTAGATTTTCTGAAAATAAAAAAAAAGGGGACCATGTCATAAACTCAAGAGAATAATAAACACTGACTGAAGGAAGGAGAGGAGGGAGGACTCCATGAGGAGGAAATACAAAACCAAAGGGCTCTTAACTAAGGCAGGCTGATACGTACAGTAAGTTATCTAACCCAGGCCTCAGTGGTACCACTGGAAGACCTGAGTTCTTTCTTCAATTGTGCAGGATGGCACTCAGGCTCCCTGGATTCTAAGTATGAACTGCTCTTCCAGATTTACCTGTCATATTTTCTTATTTGCTACTGTGTACCTGCAAATGGACTGTTTGCTATTCTCCAACTATGTTTTAAATTTCTTTCCATCCTCTCAGTTTTCATTTATCCCTCATCTCTAATATGTACTAAAACCAACCTATATTTAACCCAACCCAGTCAGGACCCTTCTCTCTGAAGTCATCTGAATCAAATTAAAAGTATCTACTCCAATAGGCTATGGTCTTATCACTGAATTCTCCCTCTCTCAAGTAGTTTCACTAATTAGTATTTGGTTGGGGTGTGTGTGTGTGTGGATGGCATTATGTACATTATGGTAATTTCATCTATGTAATATATAATGGCTATATATGCGTACAAACATATATGCCAATATGTATGACATAATATATACAATAATGATAATATATATGTGTCATGATATTAGATATAGTGTATCAGATATGTATATCATGTCTATCTGTATGTAATGGTCATTATATATGTGTGTGTATATTGGTTATTTATATACTATTCATAGTGCCTTGAAGGCATGTGTATTCTTTGATCCATATTAATATTTCCTGTGGCATCAGAAATAGCAAAATTTGTCCAATAAGACTTAATAATATTGTTAAACATTTTAAAGACACTTTTCCATGATAAGGCATCATGAATTATCTCACTGAATACTCAATGCCCCTTCTAAAGCAAGAACTCTAAATTTTTTTTTTTTTGAGTTTTTCTATAGTGTGCATGCGTTCACTGGAGAGATGGAGAGATAGAACGTGGTAAGTCGCACCCTCCCCTCCCAGAGGAGACGGCCATGCCACAATTCCTTCTTCTTCATTCTCTTCCTGGGATTTTGGTCATGCATGCACACATGCCCAGTGTGAGTTTCAAGTCACTGGATCCAGGACTCAAACCATGTCGACTACATGGGGGTTCAAGGATGTAACCATTACACCATCTGCTGGTCCTGAAAGAACTCTTATTGCTTTATTTTTCAAATGAGGAAGAGGCTTACATGCTTTAAATTACTTGTCTGAGGCCACATACCTGTGCAATGGAGAAACCAGAATACAGACTCTGGCAGTCTAACTACAGAGACTGAGTTCTTAAAAAAGATGTGGTGACCTTCCCCAGGGACCACAAAACTAGAGAGAAGAACAGACTCTTCAAAAATTGCAAAAAGGGTTCAGGGTCTATGGCACAGACCTCCAGAGATCCTGCCTCTTGAAAATCTCAATAGCCAATTCATATTCAGATAGTCTCCAGATATAAGGGTTGAAACATAAAGGAAAAGAGAGAAAGTGAGTTCTAAGGACCAAATTTCTATTGACCAAAGCTTTCCTTCAAAACAGGGCCTAAGGCTCTGCTGAGCTGAATTGTTCAACCATCACTCTCCCGCGGAGCGCACCCTTCAAAGGACCTTAAGAGCTTTCCTGGTGGTGCTTGCTTGCTCGCACTGCTCCTTTTGTAGATGAGGAGGCCTCAGACAGCCAAGAGTGCAGAATGCCTAGGGAGGCAGAGGGCCCCACTAGGCTCAGAATGTCCCTGTGTCAGGTGAGGAAAGCCCCTGTTTCCTCCTAACCTGGTTCACCACGTGAACAACAGCTGAGTATCACTGGTATAGGGCTGGCTTTGGAAACCCAGTGGAATATTTCATTGCACATGTTGTTAAACTGGCAATGACCAGTGGTGCAGAAGGTTCTTTTAGCTTCTGAAGCTGAGGTATTAAATTTTACTTGCAACCCATAAGACACAACACTGAGCTTCAAGGGTCTCCATTTCTCCTGTTTCCCCTCTTTCCCAGCTTCTTCAGGGTCAAAACATAGGCTTCCAGGATAGTAAGCAGAGCACTAGATTTGGAGTCAAGAACTCTGGGCCTGAAAACCAGCAGTTAGCGTAATGGCTATGTCGCTGGACTCCCACGTAGTCGACCGCAGTTCGTGTCCCGGACCCGGTGGCTTAAAACTCACGCCGGGCACATGTGCGTGCGTGCCCAAGATCCCGAGAGGAGAATGGACGAGAAGGGATTGCAGCGTGGCCATCCCCCCTGGGGGGGTGATTTCTCGCTTTCTGTCTCTCTGTCTCTCTCTGTCTGGCGAGCGCATGCGCCCTATAGCGAAAATCTCTCTCTCTCAAAAAAAAGAAAGAACTCTGGGCCTTTGACCCACCTTTCCCATTCGCAACTTACATAACCTCCTGCAAACCAGGGACTTCTATTTCCTCATCTGCATAAAATATGGTAATATATGTAATACCTATTGTAACTCCCTCTTTCAGCTGTGGTGATGGCTGAGCCAGTATGTAAAGAGATTTTGTTGGCTGGAAACCTCAATGTAGAAACAAAGGATTATTGTTTGTTGAATGTTGAAATACACATGTGGATAGAAACAAACAAACAAACAAAAAGAAAACAAAAATAACAGGGCTAGTATTGTTGGATATACCTCTAAAAGAAAAATAAATTTTAAAATGTTTTTCAGGTGATACTTTTTGAATATGTCCAAAAAAGAAAAAGTTGCATATTTGTTATGCTCAGTGTGCTTAAAGACATCCTCCCCTACCATCAGTTCTTTCACTCTGTCTCAATTATTCCTAGCGTCTTCTAGGATGCCAGCCATAATGAATATATCCAAACTGGTCACCCAGGCCATTGAAATCTGTCACTCTCAATGAAAAATGGCACAACTTGATACTTTGTAACAGTGTTGACCTGTTTTCTTGTTGTTCTGTGTATGGTTAACTTCCTGTAAGATGACAGGTCCTTGAGAGAGCCTTATGCATCTATGACCTTTAATGAAACATGATGTTAGGCATTTAGAAATAATTTAATGAATATTTTAAATTAATCAGTTAGCTAAACAACGCTTTAGCATTCCAATAAATCCTATGTTCCTGGCATTTGTTAGGGAGTAAGGGCTTCAATAAAATATATTTATATTATCTAAATCATGCTTTGCTTTTAAAATAATGTTTACAATTTAAGAAGCATTTTACAACTTGAGCAACAAAATAAATGAAATAGTATTGGATTATAACCCAAAGTATGAAAGAAATATCTACAAGTCTATATTGATAAAAAGAAATGATTTGATACATAAGTAAATGGCAAGAAGAGAGAACTCTCCCAGGTGGAAGAATTACAAATAATTTATATATTTTCCCCTCAAAAGGTGGAATGTAACTTTCTACTCCTTATATGTAGTAAAGGAACTTCCTTCCAAAGAATTAGCCACATAACTATTAGTTAATAATCATATCTCAGTATTGGCTCATTAATGTGTCAAAATACTATGTAAGATTTTAATTCCAGGAGAAAAACTGAGTGTAGGGTATATGAGAATTCTCTGAAGGATGTTTATAGCCATTCTATAAATCTAAAACTACTTTGAAATAAAATTCATTTAGAAATGCAGTTTTACAACAATGTGCTTCTCTAATGAATGTCATATTGAATATACATGCTTATCGTTGCTATCTCCTCCATGACAAAAATCACAGCACATGAGTAAAGTGCATATTAAACTACAGAACAGAGAGAAACTGAGAAGAGGTAAGAACAAGGAAAGTAAAACATTGGGAAGGTGAAAACTGGGTGAATAAAGGATAATTGATTTAGCAAGGTCAAGCTGAAACTTAAATATCTAAATAAAGGAAGTGGCAGAGTCAACAACAACAAAGTCAATTATACCATAGATTAAGTTTGAAGGTGAAATTAAAACCATTTCAGATATACAATATCTAAAAATTTACCTCCCATGTAGTCTTTCTTAAGCTATGGGTAGATGCATTTGACAAAATGAGAGCGTAAATTGACAGTGAGGAAGACTGAGATACAGAGAGCAGGAGAACCCACTAGAGACATGGTGAACATTGGTTTTGGGAAGACTATTCCCTGTGGGTCCCAACACAACTAGGGCGGGGTAAAGCAGTAAGAAGAAAGTTATCTTTGGAAAAACGATGCAGCTGGGAGATCACCATGCTTGATTGTAACTGAGAGAAGTTCTATAGGTTGGTAAGAAAATTTGAGTCTGAATCAATGATAAAAGCAAAGAAAACAATAAAGCAATACACAATAAAGGAAGAAAGAACAAGGAAAGAAGAAAGAAAAAGAAAAAGTTCAAAATATACTATTTGGCTCAGCTATCAAGGGATTTATCCAGCCTTAATAATGTAAAACCTCAATATTTATTTAACAAAAATATAACATTGAGAAAATGGGGACATTGTGGTGAGGGTGTGTGGGAGTGGGTGTATTATCTAAATCCACATCTGCCATGGCAGGAGTAGTTCACTACTGTGTTGCTAACACAGTAATATCTGAAACTGGATAAATCTAAGAGAATAGAGATTTATTTTGATTCACATTTTGGCTACTAGAAAGTCCAACATTGGGGCCAGCCTGTGGCATAGTGGTAAAAGTGCTGGACTCCCACTTGACGTACCATGGTTCAAGTCCCAGACCAGGCAGCTTGAAAATAACACCTGGCACATGTGTGTGTGCACCCAAAATCCCAAGGGGCAAATGGAAAAGAGATTGTGGCATGGTCAATCTCCCAGGGGGATGACTTTTCACTTTCTCTCTCTCTCTGGCAAGCTCATGCACCCTGTGGCAAAAACCTAAAAAATACAATAAATAAAATTTAAAAAGGAAAGTCCAACGGTATAAAGCTGATTTTTACATGGTGGAGGGCAGGATGGTAAGCAGAAAAGAGTCCATCAGTTTCTGTATCTTATTCCCTCTGCTTATATACCCACCAGAACTCAATCATAAGGGCCCCACCCTGATGACATCATCACACTCAAAGACCTCACTCTGGAACTCCATGAAGAATTATGTTTTCACTTAATACCTTTACAATACAATCAAATCCCAACACATGAATTTCGGGGAAATACCCAAATTCAAAATCATAAACCTTTGGAGGAAACCATTGTCCAAACCATAACAGAAGTCAATAATTATACTCTAGAACTGGCAATTGGATAAAAGGCACTGTTACAGACTACATGTTTGTGTCCCTCTAAAATTCATATGTTGAAATCCTAATCCCCAATGGGATGCTATTAGGAGGTGGAACCTGTGGGAGATAATTAGGTTTAGATGAAATCATGAGAGTGAATACCCCATGATCAGATTGGCCTCTTTATAAGAGAAAAAGACCAGCGTTCTCTTTCCAGTCATGTGAGGACACAGGGAAAAGACAGTTATCTCCAAACCAGGAAGAAGACCCTTACCAGAAACAAAATAAGCTGGTACCTTAATCATGGACTTAACTAGCCTCTAGAATTGTGAAAAATAAATGACTGATGTTTAAACCACCCATCCTATGATATTGCTATAGTGGTCCAAACTAAGGAAGTATAAAAAATATAAAGGTAAAATATAAGAAGAAATAGGTAAACGCATTTTAAGTGATTCCTTTAATGAGCTGGAATCCAAGACAGAGGGGATAAAGAAAGAAAATTTTGAATTTTGCTGTATTACTTAGAATACCATTTTTTTTTTTTTGGAGAGGTTTTTACTATAGGGTGAGAGAGACATAGAGACTGAAAGTGAGAAATCATCCCCCAGGGGGGATGGTCATGCCACAATCCCTTCTCCTCCATTCTCCTCTCGGGATCCTGGGCACGCATACACATGTGCCCGGCGTAAGTTTTAAGCCACCGGGTCCGGGAAGCGAACCGCGGTCGACTACGTGGGAGTCCCGCGACATAGCCATTACGCTAACTGCTGGTTCCCAATACCATTTGTTTTTATAAGTTATAAACATGTATCATTTAGAGGGGGAAGAAAATTAAAAATTATTGTATCTTATGAATCAGTAACTAAAAAAAAATAAAAACCGCTTTCTTCATTTTATGAAAGAGGCATCTAAGGATGCAAAAGGTGAAGTGACATGCTCATAATCACAAAGAGATACTATGGTACAGCCAAGACTAGAACTTGGGTCTTCTGAGTCCCAAACCAGTACTCAGCTCATTTGAGAGGAGAAGATGGTAGAATTAATCTATGTTGTCATGCTTCTAGGCAGATATTTATTGGAATCAGAAGCTTCTTGATCGTTTGGGGGACACTGTCTGACTTTAACCACCTCCTATGAGTTCTAAAACACAATAGAATGTGGGTTGAATAGCTCCAGGAGCACAACTTCTTGCTATGAAAACAGACAAGTCCTAAAACCATTTTCCACCAGCATCTTAGGTCTCATTGCCAGACTTTCTCTCAGTCTCCTCTGGATGCCATGTGTTTTGATAATACTACCTTTACTCTGACTAAGAAAATGTAAGGTGGAGCAAAAGAATAAAGTTCTAGATGTTTTTCTTTTTAAAATCAGTCTTTTTCTTTCCTTTTTCACACACCAAAGGGGATAACCCATTTCTTTTTCTGTCTGGTACAGTTAAAACATGTTTTCCTAGCACACTTTCTCTCTTGTAAGATGCATCCTGGTTTGGGCTTTTGCTTTCATGTTGCAATCACAAAAGATTGTTCTATTTCCTTGGTTTGTACTTAATAATGTGGCCTACTTTTTGCCCTGTGTGGGATTCTTGTTACAGGTACTCGCCTTTATGCAATTCTAGGCCCTTTAAATGACTTCTTTGCTTCCTCAATAGATATTATGCTACTCACATTTCTACCCCCTCATAGACCAACCATTCTTTCCTCCATTCACTCCAGTGTGCTACTATTGAGTGCTTTCTTTATAATAAACATTAATTTGGGCTTTAGGAATTTTGTGATTAAACCAGAGTCCACCTCTGTCCTCCTGGAGCAATGGAAAAAGCATAAATGATTTAATAATTACTGCCTAACTGTGACCTAGTGCTGTGCAGAAGAATTTTTCATACAATGAGGACTTATCAATAAAGACTGTCTTAATCTGCTACTGTTTTGTTTACAGAAATACTTGAGACTGAGTGGTTTGTAAAGAATAGAGGTTTATTTGACTCATGATTCTGGTGATTGGAAACTCCAATAATGTGGGCTGGTAAGAAGCAGGGAAGATGATGGACATGTTCAGATGGAGCCCTGATCTGTGTTTTATGTGTGCCTCTGCCTGCTTCATTTTTTTCTCCTTACAAGCTTACCAGAACTCAATCATAGGGCCTTTTCTTTCTTTTCTTTTTTTTTCTTTTTCTTTTTTTTTTTTTTTTTTTTTTGGAGAGGTTTTTTTGCTATAGGGCGCGTGCGCTTGCCAGACAGACAGAGAGAGACATAGAGACAGAAAGCGAGAAATCACCCCCCAGGGGGGATGGTCATGCCACAATCCCTTCTCCTCCATTTTCCTCTCGGGATCTTGGGCACGCACGCACACGTGCCCGGCATGAGTTTTAAGCCACCGGGTCCGGGACACGAACCGCGGTCGACTACGTGGGAGTCCAGCGACATAGCCATTACGCTAACTGCTGGTTCCCCATAGGGCCCTTTTCTAACTACCAATCACTAACTGCCTCCCCCAAACTACACTTTTTGACAACATAATTGGATCAAGTTTTTACTCTCTTAATCTTATTATAGTCGTTTAACACATGAATTTTGGGGGAGCATATTCAAACTATAGCAAGGATTTAACCCAGGTAGAAGAGGGGTGATGATCAGGGCTGCTGCGTGATAGTAAATGGGATGCCTTAATTTCCTGCTATGATGTTGAATAATGAATTGGTGTTCAACAAACATTGGCCATTTCCTTGATAAATATTCTTGGAGTGGTTTTGAAAAGTTAAAAGCAGTCTACAAATTAAACTCATCATTGGCATGCCCTGAGAAAAGGCAATAAAAAGGTCAGAAAGAATTTCTGATATTAAATTAGACTAAAACTGGATTGGAAGGACATTATGGGAAGGATATCCTGCATGGACAAGGATGATCTCACTGACTCACCCTTTTGCCCTCTTCAAATTCACTCTGAAAAGCAATTCAGTATTGTCTATCTCAATGATTTCTGCGTAACTAGGACTGGGTCAGAATGGAACTAAATCTTTTGACATTGAGTACCACAGCCACAAAATAGCAACCCACATTTGCAGTGCTTGCAATTAACACAATACCCTATTCAAAGGGGCAACGCTTAGACCTTTTCACACTCTCACAAATAGTCTTCTCAACTTTGAAAGGTTAAGGAAAAAAAAAAAAAACACAAAAAAGGGTGTCCTTCTAACAAGTACTGTATACACCTTAAATGAGAACACACATTTATAGATGTGGAAAGCTGAAAATAAAGTTTAGAAACTAGCAAATACAGGTTTACTGCTTATACAATAACCTGGTGTAGATAACAGCTTCTAAGAGGTGAAAAAAGAATGCCCTTGTTTTAAAAGACACATTTTCTAAAACAAGTAGGAATAAAGCAAATTTTACAAAAATTATTTGGTTGTTGGAAAAATCATGACATTTTTTCTATTGCTTCTATGTAAAAATGTGTCATGACTTTTCCAATGATCCAACAGTACCATTTACACAGAGTCTATCATTTGAGAGCCTATCATCTGAAAATTAGAGAAGTAGTCAGTAGGGAAGATATCTCAGAAACAGTAAAATATAAACACATTCACACAGGCACATGCCATACCACATAGACATGCATGCATACATATATCTCAATAGAATGTTGAGGTCAGTTATTTTAGGTGTCCATTAATGACACTTTCAGGTCTCTGTAGGTCTGTCACAATCTTTGTTTTTCCATTTTATTCAACTTTGAAAACTTCTTTAGAATGTGGAAATTTTACTTTTACTGGAAAGCTGTTTCTATAATTATCTTTCTCCACACTTTTGATCCCTTTCGTTCTGTATTATGGACTTGGTTTAATAAAGCTTGGCCATAATGCAACACTTTCTGGGAGGCTTTTACCAGCCCACCTACTAATACAGTTTTCTTGAGTTCATGTAATTTATAAATCCCTTTAAATACAAACAAAATTATTCTCCTGTATTTACAAAATTGACAGATTATTTTCACTAAAAATGTAGAAACAATAAACCAGAGATCGACTTTGTGCTTATAGCATTTTGAGAACTGTAAAACCAAAGAGAATTTACAAGTGGGACAAACACCGTTAAAAGACTAATTCTAAGTTAGCAGTCTTAGTTAATGTCATAAACTAAGGTACTTGTTGACTCCAAGACACTGTCTGTGACATCAATATGGTACTGAGTTGCCCCATAGATTCTGTGAGTTCAGACATGCCTAAACTACTGTACACTATGAATTCAGTTTCCTTACCAGTGTTTCCCCTCTTCATTCATATAACATATCACTATGTCAGTTAGCCTTCATCCAGCATTATCTTATTATGCATTATTTAGGTATTCAATTCACTTTTTTTTCTCCCTGTTGTCAGTTCATTATAATTGCAGTTGTAGTTAGTAATGCCAACATTACAAATTACAAATTTCAAATGTGGATGTAAGCAAGGACCTTGAGTCTTTGGCAATACTCAGGAGATTGTCATTTTAAGATGTATTTTTTTTTCAAATGAGAGTAAAAATAAAAACACTTAACGAAACAAACAAATAGACCAACAAACATACATTAGAGGGCTTAAATCCCTGAGGGAAAGTTGCTGGGTGGCTGATTCAGTCTTCTATAAAGTATTTCTTTCTAATAAACTTTAATGCTGCAGATTCTAGAACGCAAATACAGAAACTATTTTATCTAGTTTTTAGAGTTGAAATTCTGAAAAATATACTTAATTAAAATGAAAGGTATCCATCAGGGGCTTTGATAAGTACAAATTAATTCATATCTGAAGAGGTGTAAAAACTGCTTTGGGCACTTACACTAGAGTGATCCAAAATTGATGTACCTCGCATATGTGTTGTTTCCTCTTTTCTTCCTGGAGGGATCACATGTAATACTTTAAATTTCTATACCATCTTTCCCTTAGGCAGTACAAAGTACTTCGTAAACCTCATATTAATGATGTTAACATACTTGTGAGATTAAATATATGGTAGACAACATTCTCCCAGCTTATAAATAAATGAACAAGCTCAGAGAGGGATAGAATTTTATTTCCACAATATTTTGATTAGCTTCTCTTTTTTTCTCCACTTAAAGCACTAGAAAAATTGACATTTTTTCCTTTCACTTCTTTCTTTCTTTCTTTTTTTTTCCCCCATCCATCTGAGGGGTGTGGATTATGATAATGTATACGGTAATATCTTTGACTGATCTAATATATTGTGTATTCATGCTGGAAAGTTTCATTTTATGTGCTATAAAGATGTTCAGTGATTGAATATTTTTAAAAAAAAGGAAAGAAAAGAAAATTATAAAAAAAAGTAATGTTCCATGTATTGTGCTAGGTGTTATGAGTATAGTCAAGCAAATAAAAGACATGATATTTGACCTGAAGAAATGAATAATTACAGAAGATGAAAAGGAAAACATACATGCAGACACTGAAAGATGACTTAAGAGCAATTAATACAGATAAAAATATCTGAGAGGCTGGATGTTGGTGCCTGGGAGGATAATCTACATGGGAAGCTTTCAAGTTCATTTCTGGAGACCTCCCTGAGTAAGCTGCATGCAAGTACCTATGATCTGGGGCTAGCTGAGGCTGGAGTAGATTGTAGCATCCAACCGATGTTGAGGGTTCTCTTTTTCTTATTGTCTCATTTTGTCTCTTACTCATGGAGGCAATAACTTTTTTTAGAGAGATTTTTGCTACAGGGTTCACTTGAGAGACAGAGAGACAGAAAGTAAGAAATCATCCCCTGGGGGGATGGCCATGCTACAATCCCTTCTCCTCCATTCTCCTCTTGTGATCTTGGGCATGCATACACACACGCACAGCGTGAGTTTAAGACACCAGGTCTGGGACTCGAACTGCAGTTGACTACATAGCAGTCCAGTGACATAGCCATTACATCAACTGTTGGTTCCTCTCTGCAACTTTTCTGTCAGTCCAAAACAATTCTAAAATAAAAAAAATATTGAAAATACAAATGGGGGGGCTGGCAGGTAGCATGGTGGTTACGGGTACTCAACTCCCACATGGCAGACCAAGATTCGAGTCCCAGACCTGGCAGCTTGCTTTCTTGCTTTCTCTCTCTCTCTCTCTCTCCCCCTCTCTGGTCAAATTTTTCTAAATAAATAAATAAATAAATAAATAAAGTTAAATAAAAAATAATTATTTCAAAAAATACAAATTAAAAAATGGGAGCTAGTGAATAGACTGTGTAGTCTGATAGGTTATTATGAAGTTAGTACTTTCTGAATACCAGGGATTGTGCTCAAGGCTTTAAATAATGGTCTGATTTAACCCTGGCACTTTGATCCCACTTAAAAGGTATAGCACTATGGTACAGCACTATGTGTTATAATTTCCCAACAGTGGGAAACAACAGTTGAAACTTTAGTCAGTGTTGGATTATGGAAGTCCTCAACATGTTAGTTTAGGCTTTACGTTGCAGGGAGCAAACAAGCAACTGATACTTTCCAGAATAGGAGAGTAAGGGGGGAAGGAGAAGGTCATGTGCACACACACACACACACACACAGTGCTTTAAAGAAAGGAATTTGGCAATGGTGTGTATCCGATGAGCCAGAAGGCAGACTCATAGAAGAAATATAAAAGTTGATTCCCTTAAATATCGAGACAGAGAGGTTAACATTGCTTCCCTGTGTTCCAACAGTTTGTTCATATTTCTCCAGTCTTCTCCCTCTGTACCCTCTGCCTTTCTTCTCTGTCCTCATCCAAACCCTCCTACCTTGACTAAGTAGCTATTTGCCCTTTTACTGAAGCATATTTGTACATGTCGTTTCGATTGGCAGAACTTTTGTTTTCTCCTTTTGATACCTTCACACTTAATTTAATTCTTCAGATTTTAGTTTAAATAGAATTTCACTTTGGGAGTCTTCCTTAGAGTTCCTGCTTACGTCAAATGCCTTGTTTGTCATCATGTCCCTCTCTCCTTGTAACATCTATCACGGGTATCCATTTATTCTCGTGTTATTTGGTTAAAATTTGTTGGTCTCCGGGATCAGCAGTTAGTGTAATGGCTATGTCGTTGGACTCCCATGCGGTTGACCGTGGTTTGCGTCCCGGACCCGGTGGCTTAAAACTCATGCCGGGCGCATGTGTGTGCGTGCCCAAGATCCTGAGAGGAGAATGGAGGAGAAGGGATTGTGGTGTGGCCATCCCCCCTGGGGTGTGATTTCTTGCTTTCTGTCTCTCTGTCTCTCTGGTGAGCGCACGGGCCCTATAGCAAAAACATCTAAAAAAAAAAAAAAAGTTGTTGGTCTCCACAAGAATGTGCCCTACTAGAAAATACTTCTTGAGGGCAGAGGCAATGGCTCCTTTTGTTCATCATTGTACCCCTAGGCATACCACATTACGTGTCTGGTAGTAGTCATTCGATACATATAGAATGAGTAAGTGAACCAGTGGCTAAATGAATGCAAATCCTGAACCAGAATGATAGCAGTGGGCAGGAAGAAAAGGTATGATGCAAGAGCTGGCCAAAGAGCCCAGTAACTGATCTGAGTGAGGTTGGGGAGGGGAGAAGCAGAAGCAAGGAATGACAAGGTTTAAGTTGTTGTTGATGATCGCTCTGTGATTTCTCATGCTGGCTCTTAGAAAAATCAAAGAACTTGCACTAGTACACTTTCTGTTTACTACAAATCCAGGTGAATAGCCCCCTGAAATTTTGACACAAGAGGGAAAGAATCAGAAGCAGACATGGGTGAGCAATTCAATCCACAGTTAAACAAGCCTTTAATCAGAAAATATGTTACGAGATCAGCAATGAAGAGGAGTATTAAAGCCCCTGCCTGGAAGTGTCCCTCAGGTGGACTATCAGAATTCTTGCGCACTGCAATATCTAGCCAGTCTTTAAGCTGTCTTTATAACCCTTCTGTGGTTTCCTTTACATTTGAGTGAAGCCTAATTCCCCTTTCTCATCCAAGAGAGATTTCATAATGTCAAAAGCTCCAGGTTGAAAGTAACTCAGCATAGCATATCCTTCCAGGTTTAGTAAGAAATGACCTTTGTCACATGGCCTTTCTGGGCCACCATGCTATTCCCATGGCTCTTGCTCACTGGGTCCTCTAGTGTATACTATGCATACTTCTGTCATGGGCATATTATTCCTTTTTGTTCAAGTTTCCTTTTCTTCTCTAGACTGTGAGTTCTTTAAGAGTAGGAACATTGTAGATTAGTACAACTTGGATTGCTGTGTGTCCATCCACCCTGGGGCTGATTTCTCACTTTCTGTCTCTCTTTCTCTCTCTGTGTCTCTGGCAAATGCATGTGCCCTAAATCAAAATACTCTCTATCAGAAAAACAAATAAATCAAAAGATAGAGACTAAGGGAGTAGAAGTGGGGTACTCATTGTGAGGAGTCTTTGAAAAAGTAATGTATTGAAATACCTGAAATACGCATAGCCAGAGTGATGAAGGGAAGAGTAATCTAGTCAGTGAGAAGCTGATTTAAAGGCCTAAGGGAGAAATGAACCTCATATATATTCCAGGAACAAAAGCAATGAAAGCCAGGGCCAGCAGGTGGCATGGTGATTAAGGCTCTAGACTGCCACATGGCTGACAGAACTTTGAGCCCTGGACCTGGTGGCTTGCTTTCTCACTTTCTTTCTCTCTCTCTCTGGTGAGCACACATGCCCTGTAGCAAATTTTAAAAAAGGTAATAATAAATAACATTAAATAAATAATTCTTAAAAATAAAATGAAAGCCACTGAGGCTGGAGCACATAGGTGAGGGAGAAAATGAAATGCCGCAAGGATGGAAAGGTAGGTCAGAGTGTGGTCATGTAGAGCCTCGTCAGCAAGGTACCCGCCATCTTTCAAGCACAATAGAAAGATGTCAGAGAGCTTTCACCAGGAGAGACTATTTGAATGACTTAAGTGTGTGCTGAGCACCTAAGGAGAACTCAATAAATGGCATCTATCCCTGTTAGTACTTACCTCAATGTCCCGTCAATTTATGCACTGTTGGTCACATAGAAATATTTAACTAGGGTTTGTTGAGTGATAAGATAAATATATGGTCATAAATAGTTCCCTTTCCCACTCTGAGACTCAGTTGCCTCATCAGAAAAATGAATTATTTGTGAAGAAGAAGCTCTCCCAGGTCTCCTCTCTTCCCAAAGCCTTCCCACTGCATGATCATGGATTCCAGGCTGGGTTCACTTAACCCAAACAAGCAAAGGCGACCATAACTTCAATAGCCAATATTCTCAAACCAACATGTAAGACCACTTTGGAGTCATCTCACTCCAAAACATGACATGCCTGCCTTGTACAATGACATAAAACATAACAGGCTTCATATTTCTGTTCTTAAGGGAGGAGAATAGGAGAAAAGGAGAGAGAGAAAAAAATGCACTCACTAACGAAGCCATAAATATTGATATCTTCTTCAGGCCCCCCTTGAGCTCCATCATTTTGGCAACTAGCTGATTAATAATAGATTAAACACTTTAGATTTGCTTACTCTGGGATCTGTGACTTTAGATGCATCTGCTGCGAGGAACAGCTGGGACAGGGATCTATAGATCACGGAGACTGCTAGCATAAACATACAGTGAGAAGGGACACAAAATGGGAGTGATAGCTAATGTTGCTACTGAATGTATCTCTGCGCTGGTGCAAGGCTTGGGTTGTCTTTCCAGATGTTAATATCCTTTCTTAAGAACCTACCCACCGACATGACAACGCAGGTAAGAGCTCTGTATTAACACATACCATATGGTAGTGTTCTGACTAAGTGATAGATAAGGAAGGAAGTCTTCCCACACAAACAGTGCAGAACTTCAGCCAAATGTGAGTTAACAGCCACAGGAATTTGGGACAACATAGACCTAACGAGGAGAAACTGAGAAGCACACCACAACTGTGCGGTAGCCTAACTTGCCCCCAAACCATGCCCTTTGGTGTGGAGGCAGGTAACTGGGCCGAAGATTCACTGATGCCCCTCTAGCTAACATTGGAGAAGTAAATGGACAGATTGAACAACTTGAAATGCTCACTTAAATGTTCAGCTTTGAAGACCAGTGAGAACATCACCAGCTCCCCACATCGGGAAGTTTTTTTTTTTTTTTTTTTTCTTTCTTTTTGAGAGATTTTTGCTATAGGGCCCTTGTGCTCACCAGAGAAACAGAGACAGACAGAAAGACAGAAAGCAAGAAATCACTCCTCGGGGTCGGGGAGGGGGGGATGGCCACGCTGCAATCACTTCTCCTCCATTCTCTTTTTAGGATTTTGGGCACGCACTCACATGTGCTTGGCAAGAGTCTAAGTCACTAAGTCCAGGACTTAAACCACAGTCGACTATGTGGGAGTTCAGTGATATAACCATTACACCATCTGCTGGTCCTCATTAGGAAATATCTTGGGGGAACCATATTTGGCTTCTTGGTATGACACTATGACAGAGTCTATAGGTGTGCCCAACCCTTACCTAGGCTTTAGTTTTCCAACTATTCAGTAAAGGGATAGATAAGAGTAATGTTTCTATAAAACAGAATCACTGATAGACTTTTAAAATTTTTTTTAATAGCACCTGTCTTTTGAAAGGGCTGCTGGTACTGGGAATAAAACCAAGACCTCCCATGCAGCTCAGCCTACTGAGTCGCAGCATCTACCAGCACATGACATCATGGCTGGGCCTACTGATGGAGTTTTTTAAGCATACAGATTCTCAGATGATCTGGTGGTATCATGGGTAAGGCAGCTGGATCTCACAAGGACAACAGCGCAGTTCAAGTTCCAGACCCAACAGCTCGAAAAACATACCAGATGCATGTGCATACATGCCCAAAATCCCAAAAGGAAGGAGAAATAAAGAAGGGATTATGAGGAGTATTATGTATGATCATCTCCTGTCAGGGTGCTTTCTCTCTTTCTCTCTCTAGCAAGCATACAAACTTTCTTGGAAAAAAAAACCAAACCAACACAAATTCCCATACCTCAAATCATAAGATGAATTATGTCCTCCAAATCACAGTTTCATTGCCCAGAACCTCAAAGAGTGACCTGATTTGGAAATAGAATCGTTGTAGATATAATTAGGATGTGGTCATACTGGAGTAGGATGGACCCTTAGTCCAATATGACTGGGGCCTTTATAAGAAGAGAAAACACAAACTCATGAGAGAAAACCACAGCGTGATGATGGAGGCGGAGCTAGGTTGGAGTATAGCAATCCCAAGTCAAGGAACACGGAAGACTGACGGCAACCACCGGAAGCTAGGAAGAGGCCAGGCAGGATTCTTACATATGGTTTCTGAGGGAGGATGGTTGTACTGAGTGATTTCAGATTTCTAGCTCTGGAATTGTAAGACAACACTTTTTTCTTACTTTAAGCCACCTTTTTGTTTTCCTTAGTTACAGAAATCTTAGGAAACTAATATACTCTATTTCTAAACCTACTAAATAAGTCAGGTAGAGGCCTGGCAACACACAGTTGTATAAAACTCCCTAGAAAATTCTAAAGTACACCTTCGTTTACAAACATTGAATTCAGCGCCCTCTTGACTCTAGAATTCTTGGATTCATATAGATCTCTGACGCCAGCATTTGGCACTTAAGATCCATTATGTGAACAATGAATTTAGGCAAGAGATGGTCTGGGAATAAGAAAAGAAATCCTTTTCTGTATTCTGTGGCAGAACAATGGTGTCCTGCTGACAGGGGAAGAGGAGAAAGGTGTTTCAGGTGATGCTGAGACAAACAGTTCATCCTCTCCCCAGGCTCATTTTATATTCTTGAAACTGAAACTAATTAAAAAGAAAAGTGGATGGGAGCTACTAGTAAGTCAAGAATCCCTTTGAGGTATTAATAAAAATTATCAACATTTCCCCCAGAAATATGTCCACGCTTTCACAGGGCTCCAGACACTGTGATCCCAATCTGCTGACTTTCTAGGGAATCAAGACCCTCTGGATGCTGGAACCTGATAAGGCCCAGCATAACCCAAAGGTACTAAACTTTCAAATCCAAAACCAGATTCAGAACAAAGCAAAACAGGCTAGTGGGCGGTGGAGCGGTTGAGGTGCTGGACTCCCACATGGCCAACTGCATTCTGAGTCATGGATCTAGTGGCTTGAAACTCAACACTGGGCACATGTGTGTCATGTGTGTGCATGCCCAAAATCCCAAGAGGAGAGTGAAGGAGAAGAAACTGTGGCGGGGCCATCCCTGCTAGGGATAATTTCTGACTTTCCCTCCCACTATCTCTCTCTGTTTCACCGGTAAGTGCACTATGGCAGAAACGTTAAAAAAAAATTACAAAAACAAAACAACAAGGAACAGAACGACGGCTATTCTTCTCTGGTCATACTGTCTCCATCTGTAAAAGGAGGGGCTTCGTTTATTCTTTCAATAAATATCATTGAACAATAGGTCTATTCTGTCCTGCAGCCTCTTTGTTCTCACATGCTGGAGATTTGGGAGGCAATAAGAGAGGTTTCTATTCTTACGGCACTAGTATTCTAGTAAGACGCTCAATAGGTAAACAAATCAATATGTGCTAAGAAGACAATATGAAAACAGAGTAGGAGAGACGGATATGACATGAGTTGGGGGCCGAAGAAGGTCAGGAGAGTACTGGCCGAAGAGACCTCTGAGCTGAGCTGAGACTCAGTGATGCAAAGGAGCCAACCAGGAAAAAGCCTAGAGATGAGTAGTGTAGGTAGGAAGAACTTTAGGTGAAAAAAATTCCCGAATGTAGCTGATAATTTGGCACATTTGGGGTAGAGGAAGAAGGTCAGAGTGGCTCAAGTTCTATGAGCAAGAGGAGTTGTATGGAGGGTGATGTCAGAGAAGTCAGCAGAGGTCAGCAAGGTTCAGAATCAACTTACCATCCAGGGCATGTTTTAGACTTCTGGATTTCATTCTCAACATGACAGGAAGCCAGTAGGATGAGGTGATCTGATTTACATTTTAAAAGGGAGGACTACATGTGTAAGGGTTTTCTAATGTGAACATTCTAGAAGAAAATAACCTTATGTCCTCGCACACTACTGTCAACATGGACAGAAATCACGGTAGCTAAATACAATACTGTACTTCTCTGACAAGCGATGATACCTCACAGATGTGCAGGAAAGGAAAAAAAAAAGAGTAGGAAGCTGTCTGCATGCCAAACTTCTCCTAGCTGAGCTGCTGCCTAAGCCCCCGGGTTCCTTGTGAAATGCATAAACTACCTTTGTTATTTCTAAAAGGTTATCTGTTGAAACATCTTTAGGCAAAGCCTGTCATAAGATGTCTTTCCAAACTCACAGCTGATCTCTGCGGCCGCCCTATTAGAATGTTGACACGCGCAACATCAAAGTTAGAGACGTCCCACCGAGCAGCCCTGCCAAGGTACCGGGAAGCCTCTCTGAATACAGAGAGCAGCAGGAACCTGAGCAGCAGAGTACACTCTCGCCCCCTCCATCCTCCTCTGCCTGAATTCAAATTCCAGCTTCTAATGAGATGTCATAGCCTGAACTAGCTTCTCTGCAGCTGACCCCCAGAAACTGGCACCAGAGTGTAATATTAATGAGATGAGCATCCTCCTCTGAGTAGAACATTCAGAAGTACAAAGTATCTTCTCATCCATTATCTCACTGGAACTTCATGTTCATTGTAGGAGGTGAGCTGAATGGATATTTTTAAGCATTTCTGCAAGAGAGAAGCTTGGCCCCAGGGCAGACACTGGACCAAAGTGGAAAGGCTCCCCCTTCAAGCATCTGTTTCCCCGCCCAGCGCGCATTTGGCACGTAGAACTTGGCTGCCTCTGAAGCTAAACCACATTTCAGGCTCCAACTGAACAAGTGAATATGGAGATCTGCCAAATGGTATGGAAGGTCAATGAAGCTAGTGGTCTCAAGAAGGGGTTCTACAGGCCAGCACACCCGGGTTTGTGTGCGCTCAGGCCAGTTATGTAACTTCTCTTGGTTCCTGTTTGCTCCTCTGTAAAATGTGGAAACTTAGAGTACCTAACTTCTTCAGCTGTTAGTGTTAGGCCATATAAAACCACTTTTCCTACTACTAAATTAAAACTTCTGATGTGGTGGTGATAATGATGATAATAGCAAGAAGCTGTAACTTTTAAAATGTTTATTTATTTCTTCAGAGATAGGCCCCCTAACAGAGTCTTCATGTGCCATTCACCTCTGGCCTCAGCTAGCCCAGATCACAGGTACATGCGCATGTGCTCAGCATGAACAGGGAGGCCTCAGGATGAGAACCCAGGACCTTCCCGTGTAGGGCCAGTTGTGTTACCACTATGCTACATCTGGACCCAACAACTAGCATTTAGTAAGCACATACTAAGTGCTGGGTTCTATGCCTTATGTCTACTCCTCTTTCTATATGCTTCTCCTGTCTGCTTACATAATGCCTCTTGTATAATGGACCCTTGATATGCATCTTTATGGACTGCGAAGCTTTTTAACACTAGAGAGGTTTCAGGGGAAATAAAAGAAAATTCTCTGAGGTGGACTTTTTCAGTTACTTGAGATGAAAGTAGGGAAAATCACAGGGAGTTTATTCTCGGTTTTTTTCCCCTCAAATAGACTGTCTATGTCTGAAATAGAAAAAAAAAATCTGTAAGGTATTCCAAAAGTAAAAATATGAGAGCCTTTTACATTACAAATCATTCAGTGGTCGAATAAAAACAGCACTGTGACTGAGTAACGTTTCTGTCAGTGGTGAACAGAATATCTAACAGGGGTCCCATACCGTTGTAATGGGCTGGGCCAGGGAGCAGGAATGCTGCTTATGATGCAACAGACTCTATGGGAGGGTTCTGGGTTTGAATCTCAGAACCTAACCATGCCTGTGACCCTGGTTGGCAGCTACTCTGGGAGAGAGTCACAATGTGAAGATCCTGTTAAAAACATCTCTTTTTCCTATGAAGGAAATAAATAACTAAGATTTTAAAAGATACAATAGATTACAGCCTAGATATGTAGTAGGCCGTACCATCTAGGTTTGTGCATGTACACTCTATGGTGGAACTGCCTAATGATGCATTTCTCATAGTGTATTCCCATGCATAAACGAGGCATGACAGCATATCATATCCAGTCCACCTATGGTAGAACAGATAATGCTAAAGCTGGAAGGAACTAGAAGACTTACCTTATCCAAATCCCTGAGGAGAGAGTAAGATAGGCCTAGGGAAAGGCATCGCGGCCCCAAGGTCAGTCCCAAGGTCGCAAATACTTCCTTCCCTTAGAAACAGAAAACTCTCAATTAACCAAAGAGCTCTCTGCCTAATATGATTCCTTCTCTGACAACACAGCTGAGAACTGTCTTGACTTCTACTGCATATTTTTTGTTCCCTTCACTCCCAGCTAGGCTTGGGGTTGAAAGTCGAGGTGGCTGGAGCAACAGTAGATGCTTGAGCAGGTGGAAGAAAGGTCAGCTTGTCTATGTGCAAGACTAGAGAGAAGGGTTATGTAGATCAAGTGTTTCTTCCAGGTCTCAAAAGGCTCTAATACCTCTTTATTTAATTTTAATTTAGGATTCTAGTATTCTCTCCCAAGGACCCCATGGGGGCCAGAGGGTCTGACGCAGAGTACTGGCATAGGACTATGACATGGTTTTACCTTCTCTGTCACTCACAGCATGACCTTGACACAAACTATTTAAGGATTTCATGGTCATTTCCCCAATTAGAACACACCCACTCTACCTCCCTGCATGAGTGTGAGCTAAATTAAAACAATAGATGAGAAAGAAATTGCTTTGAGAAAAGCAGCAAAGGGCTATATATATACATATCCATGTGTATATATATCGAAGTGCATTGCTAATCATTTGTTATTCATATTGTCATTACCGTCAGTATTACTTCTCACGACTCCTCCATGGGTAATGGAGGACCTATGACGAATGAGGACAAGCTTCCACCTACTTTAGGAACAGAGGTGAAATGCCCAGTTCTAGGGCAAAGACTCACTGACTTGACACTATTTCCCACCCATCATAGTATATTCAGATATTTTTATTTCTTAGGGTTAAATAACACACTTGAGTTTAATTGACATCCTGGATCAAAAACTAGAAAATTAGGTGCCATGGAATAAAGAAACTGAACATAAACTTTAATAACAAACCAATACAAATACAAAGTACCTTTTATTGGAAATGGGGTTTCAAGGCAGTTTTGTGGCCAATTATCTGTTCCATACAAACTCCTATAAGGGAGGTAGGGCTTTCTAAAGTTTCTTTCTTTCTTTCCTGAGAGATAGAAATGGATAGAGAGAGAAACAAGCTTCCTCAATAGAGTCTCATGTTGTAATCCTGCCTCACTCCCTACCCCTGCTGTCCCTAGTTTCTCAGGCAGTTGGGAACATGAGCCATATGCACTGTGTATACAGGTGGCCTGGAGAACTGAACCCATGAACTTCCATGCAGATCCAGCATCACTGAGCAGTGTGTTACCACCACACCATCCAGATGTCCCAAGGATGATGCTGGCTGACCATATTTTACACGTGCATGATACTTTACAAAGCACTGTCATGTTGTGATTGAACAATATTTATCAAGTACACTTGGAGCATTGCATTATAAGGAACCATATTTGATATTCAAACCTCTTGAAAGGACACTGAATCAATAGATTGATCCCAGTTTCACTTTATCCCAGTTTTCAGGAAAGGGAATGGAGGCCCAAAGAAGGAGTGACTGAGAAAATGTCAAAATTCTTTTTTATTATTATTATTTTATTTATTTATTTTTTGGAGAGATTTTCACTATAGGGCGTGTGCACTCGCCAGACAGAGAGAGAGACATACAGACAGAAAGCGAGAAATCACCCCCCGGGGGGACGGTCACGCCGCAATCCCTTCTCCTCAATTCTCCTCTCGGGATCTTGGGCATGCATGCACACGCGCCCGGCGTGAATTTTAAGCTACCAGGTCCGGGACGCGAACCGCGGGAGTCCAGCGACATAGCCATTATGCTAACTGCTGGTTCCCTAGTCAAAATTCTTAAAACAGAATTTTATCAGATCCTGTTCTATGTACAACTTTTCAATGGCTTCTCTGAAAATAAAACCAAACTTCTTTCCGTGGTCTGTCAGGCTCTGAGTGATCTGGGTACTTTCTCTGTCTTCTTAACTGAATTGTCATCATTCTCTCCCTTGCTAAAAAAACTCCAGCTACCCTGGCTGTCACTTCATTTCTTAAACCATTGCACAAACCGTTCCCTTTTGCTAGACTATTCTCCACATTGTTTCGTAGAGGTAGAACATTTCCAGCTTTTAAGTCTGAGCTTAGATTACACCACATAGATGGGTCCAGCAGGTGGCATGGTAGTTGAGGTGCTGAACTCCCACATGGCTGACTACAGTTCAAGTCCCAGACCTGGCAACTTGCTTTCTCTCTGTCTCTCCATGTCTCTCTCTGGTGAGATTAAATAACAATAATAATAAATATAATTTAATAAATATTTCTTTTGTTAAAAAAATTCACCACACAGAGAGGGGCTTCATGGATCCACTACTTAAATAAGTACTCTCATGTTATCTTCTCTTCATCATGTTGCTTTTTTAATTGAGGGAATCTTTATCTTACACTTACTATATTTATTTATTTATTGTTTTTCTTTCTGTGCTAGAGGGCATGTGCACTTGCCAGAGAGAGGCAGAGAGAGACAGAAGAGAAAGTGCCCCTTAACAGGGAGTGGTCATGCTGAAAGCCCTTCTCCTCCATTTCTCTCTCCTTTGAGGATTTGGGGCATGCATGAACCTGTGCACAATCTGTTTCTATAGCCCTGGGTCTGGAACTTGAACTGCATGACTGCTCATGTGGGATATGGCTGCCTTGACCATCAGACCATGGAACTGGCCCTATTTTTCTTTTCTAATCTCACTAGAACTAAGACTTATGAAGTCACATACCTTGTCCCTCCCTCTTCTTCACTAGTGCATTCCCAGTGGCTAGCAGATCCTCCCATAGGATAGGAAATCAATATATAATGAATGAGTACATGAGTAAGTGAAGTATATAAACATTGAACTTGGGTTTTGAACCCAGGTCTTCTGCCTTCTAGTTCTCTGGTATTCCTTTTGTTCTACAATGGTCTCTGCAACCCAAGCACTGATATTCTCAACTTTATGCCTCAGGATAAAAATGAGCATGGACTTTATCTTCTCAAAGGAAGAAGAAATTCCAAGCACACTATCTCACATAGGGTACAAAAGGAGACAGTCTCTTGCACAATCAGTCTTGGTGGTTGAGGACCTTGCTTCATGGAGATTTATTGGATTTTCTATGTCACAAAATTACAGCACACAGGCTTAGTGCCCATCCCCATTTCATAGTCTCCAGGGCAGCCCAGAGACAAATGACTACAGGGTATGCCTGCTTTCTGTGCTTGGGAATCCCTGCTAAAGCTGGGATTATCATTGAGGGAAAATGGTAAAATACAGCAGATGCTTAGAGTGGCTATCAACTCAGTGCCTCTGGCTTTCCCACTCACCAATCCTTCCATCCACCCATCTATCCATTTATCCATCCTTCGACCCACCTACCCATCCATCATTTATTGAAAACCTGCTATATGTCAGGCAACCTGACCAAATATTGGTGACTTCTCTAAAGCTTAAACAACTCATTTACATAAAAGACCAAGCAATTATAATCTAAATTAGTTCACAGGTTTGCTGTGTGAGGTAAAGTTAGCAACGTAAATGATATTCTTACAAATTGTGAAGTCTGAAATGCATGGAAGAGATTATTATGAGTACAATGTAGCATGTGAAGAGCAAAGGAAAAGGGAACATAATATGATTAAAGTCTAAGCCTGCTCATTCGGGGGATTATTTGGAAATAACTTTTATTTGGTAATAATTAATATGTATATTTTAACAGAAATTTCAATAAAAGGGAAGATAAAGAGTTTCTATGATGTGGCTTGTTCCAGTAAGTCATTCCTATGCCTCTCCAGGGAAAAAAAATTAGAAAATTAAAATAAAATACACTGTCGGATGAAGAACTGACATATTATATAAAACTGAAATCTGGAGACCAAAGCATTAGAACGATCAGAAACTGTCTCTGGACATTTGCTCAAGCTTGTCTAACCCCACTTCATCCCTTAGTCACCTCGTTTCCAGTGTGCAAATCCAATCTACTCTTTAAGGCTCAGCTGCTTTCTGTCTTTGTGTGTGTGTGTGTGTGTGTGTGTGTGTGTGTGTGTGTTTTCTTTTTTTAAATTGTGGGAGGGCATGTGCACTTGCTAGAGAGAAAGAGAGAGAGACAAGGAGAAAGCATTCCCCATTGGGTTGTGGTCACACTGCAATCCGTTCTTCATTTCTCCATCCTGCCGGGATTTGGAGTACACACATGCCCAGTGTGTTTTTCAAGCCACCAAGGCTGGGACTTAAACCTGAGTCAGTCATGTGAGCTCTGGTTCCCTTAACCACTGTACTGTGGGGCCTACCCAAGGCTCAGCTGCTTGCTATCCACCTCCAGGAAGCATTTCCTAAAATCCCCAAATACTTGTGTTTCTCCTTCTTCTTCTAAGTTCTCATGGCATGTATAAACTAAATTCTAGAAATTCAGTTAACTCCATGCCTCTCATTTCATTTTGTATATTTAATTCATGTTAACTCTGTTCATTAGAAATTGTCATCAACACCCTTGTCTTAAAGATGGGAAAACAGGCTCATAGAATGGCATTTCACAAATAATAATGTGATTGAATGTATGGAAGAAAATGAAATGAAAAAAATAATAAAAGGGAAAAAATAAAATAAAAATAAAACAAAAAAACAAAAACAAACAAAAAAAAGAATGGCATTTCAAGGAGAGGTGACAGGTAGGTGGAAGAAGTAGGATAGAAACTAAGAATTCAGACTTCTAGCCCAGTTCTCTTGACAGCAAACCTCCTGTATCTTAATTAATATGCTGGCCTGGTTTGAATTGGGCACAGCAGCTAGGTCTTGAGATGAACATAATTCTTCCCCATGTGCTAAGAGTGTGTATGTGCTATATTCAAGGTCGCATGAAGCCTCCCAAATCCATCACTCCCTGAACTGTCAGTCTGGTTGACTGGTGACCCTCATGCCCAAGGAAAATGCTGAACTTCATTCTGACATTATACTGGAAAGAATCTCAAAACAGAGTGCCCTTACAATTCTCTATGGGAAGGTCAGGAGGGTCACTGGGCCCAGATCATGGAAGGGGTCACAGGAGACTTCTTCATACTACATTGGGACTTAGAGGAGTCCTAGTCACAGTTGTGAGATCTAGTTCTAACTGTGAGTTCTAGTCACAACTTGCTGAGACTCACAGGTGACTCTGAGAAAGCCTCAGCCTTTCTTTAGGTCTCAGTCTCTTACTTGTAGGACCAGCGTTTGGTCACTACCCACTCCTATCATTAATGTTCAGTAACTTTTCACAGGATATAGGACTTCACACATTCTTTTCATTTTTTTTTAAGAGACATCTTTCTTTGGCTATAGGGCACGTGAGCTTACCAGAAAGACAGAGACAGAGAGACAGAAACCAAGAAAGCTGCCCCCCACCCCCCACCCCTGCCCTGGGGTGGGGACGGGTATGGCAACCAAAAAGTCCCTTCTCTTCTATTCTCCTCTTGGGATTTTGGGCACACATGCTCAAACGTGCCTAGTGTGAGTTTCAAGCCTCCAGGTCTAGGACTCGAACTGTAATTGGCCACATGGGAGTTCAATGACGTAACCATTGTGCCATCTGATGATCACACAAATACTTTTATTTTTCTTGTTCTTTTTACATTTAATCACTGTACATCACCATGGTATACAAAATGAATCTTCTCAGCATGAATACACGGCATGTCAGTCCAGTCGAAGATATTACCATACACATTATCATCAACAGATAATTGTCCATTTTTGTGTCCATTAAATATTTTACTTTTCCCTTCAAATTCTTTTTTTTTTTTTTTTTTCTTTTTTTGGAGAGGTTTTTGCTATAGGGCGCGTGCGCTCGCCAGACAGACAGAGAGAGACAGAGAGATAGAAAGCAGGAAATCACCCCCCAGGGGGGATGGCCACGCCGCAATCCCTTCTCCTCCATTCTCCTCTCGGGATCTTGGGCACGCACGCACACGCACCCGGCGTGAGTTTAAGCCGCCGGGTCCGAGACTCGAACCGCGGTCGACTACGTGGGAGTCCAGCGACATAGCCATTATGCTAACTGCTGGTCCCTCCCTTCAAATTCTTAAAGGGGGAGTTAAATCTCCAAAATCTGAAATGTCTTGTGGGTCTGTTGAATTCTTTACTATTTGAAGGTCCTAAAGATGGTAAACAACCTTGCTAAATAGACAGTATTCAAGATGTTATTTATTTCTTTACATAAGATCATTGAATTTGATTTCTGTTAAGTACCCAAAATCAGGCCACAAAGGGTTTAACAGGTAAGCAACTAACATTTATAACATGGATGAGGCTTTCACAGTGCTTTTGCCTATAGTTGGAGTGGCAGGGAGGGAAGAGCTCCTAGGTAATTCAAATATTTTCTTCTTCCTCTTCTTTTTAAAAGTGCTCTCCCTCTTTCTCTCTCTTTTTCTCTCCATGCAAGCTCTGTGCTTAGCACTACTGAACTGAGGAAGATAAGGCCCAAGAGACCATCCCAGGATTAAATGGAATTTTCTCATGATTTAGAAGCCTGAGATTGTCAGCTCTAAATCAACATGAATTCTCCATTTAATTTGAAGAAGTGGGTATTGTGAGTCTGTTTCCTTTATTTGTCAGTCAGGTGTTTGAGTGTGCTCTTTCTGTGTGTCTCTCTTTCTCTCTCTCCGACTCCCCTCTTTTGATCATTGTTTTAGTATTGTACAGGTAGACATCTTGTAGTCTGTCAAGTCTGAAAGGGAATTTAGGAATTGTCTACACCAAACCCTAGGTTGTTCTGATGGAGAAATTGAGGCCAGGTATAAGGAAGGATGTTCGTTCAAGGTCACGTACCTGAGAGAACTAGAACCTGAGCTTTTTCTTTCACACCCATCTTTATTATATCTCTTCTATATCCCCTTTCTTTGGCTTTGCCTCAAACAAAAGCTTTTGTTTACTCTAATTGTGTATCCTTTCATTACAGTAATAGATAATCAATCACCCACTTCATGGGTTTGCTATTACAACAATATAATGAAATTTCAATTAATCAAGGACCAGACCACAAGACTCTTACCTGGAATTATTTCTCTTATTAGATTTAAGGAGAAGTAAACAATTCCCCCTACCATGCCCCTTTTCCTCCTGTGTTTTACATACAGGCTATAGAAATCAAGATTGCTTAGTATTAAAATTGAAAATAGGCCTACATTTAGCCTATTCTTCTGAAAAAAATATATTGATTGTTGAACAACAGCAACAAAAAACCTATCTACTTCTTTGGATATCCCAATTCAATTACTGGCCACTGAACATTTTGTTTTTAAAATAACACAGCAGGTTATTTGGTATTATCACTATTATTGAAGGTAACAACAGAAACAACCATAACCTATAATTTATATATCCCAGTTTATTGATGTTTTGAAAGAAACAGTCTCCTTTTCTTTACATGATATTGGGTCATCAGAAAAGTCATGACACATTTTTGCATAAAAAAAAACATAGAAAGTACGTCATGAATTTTACGATAACCCAGTAAGTATGTCAAGCAGGTATTGTTACAATAATGTCCTTTTTACTGATGAAATAACTGAGGCTCAACTGGATTAAACAAGTAATCTAAAATAATGAAGCTTCCAAAATAACAGTGCTGAAGCTCAAGTTGAAGTCCCCTATTTTCTTGAATGTTTTTAGTTTTAAGGACGTTTCGTGTTTGATGAGAGCACCAGTTCTAGAACAAGGAGATCTGGGCTTTTATCCCCTAACCTGCTAGGTTACCTTCTTTTCCTAATAGCTCAGCTCATCAGCCCGTGGGTCCTTCTGTTAGACTCATGGAAGAACAGATTGAGGCAGGCCCTTCTCATCTTACTGGCTTCTTCCCCAGGGCTCCAGGGCCTTTGGCCTGCATCATCACAGCATCATGTGTCCTGTTTTGTCTTATGTGTTACCTGCCTCTCATGTCAACCTTATGTATCTTATTTACCTTTATTCATTTGGTGTCTGGTATAGAGTTTGGCAGTTAGTGAATCTGAGGAAATTATGTTTACTAAATGAATGATGATTTCAGTCTAACACTCTCAGTTGACATGAGAGACAACTTGCCTAACATATTAGCTAGGTGATGGCAGAACTAGGACTAGATTTCCCATCTCCCAATTTTCTTTTCACTGTTTTTCCATGCATGAAGAAGAAAATGATGACGATATTATGACTACTGTAAAATGATTGCAGCAACATATATACAATACTAACTATATGCCGGACACTGTGCTGAGTGCTGTCTGAGCATGCTCCCATTTAACCCTCTCAAAATTCTAGAGGATGAGTTTTATGTGTATCCCCATTTCCCATGTGAGAAAACTGATACATATCATTAGATAGATAAGAAAATTACTTTAGGTCAGAATTAGCTTTACATTTCTTTTCACCTTGCAAATGTCCTCCAGGCAGGCCCCTAAGTTGATACTGGGACAGAGCCCAGAAAGGCTTCTTCCTGTATAAATAAGACACACAAGTTCCTGGCATCCACAACAATACACATCCTGGCCAAGAAAGCACAAATGAGGAGATGTGCTCATTAGCTGCTAACTTCAGACCTCGCAGGTCTCCTTTATTTGGGCTGTCACTCAATGTGGCCTTATTTTTGTCCATTCCTCTTGTGAGCATCTCCTGCTGATGCTTATTTGTTTCTCTGAAAGGCCAGACTCTCTGGGATGGGCTCATTAAGATGACATTCCTTTTCATGAAGGCCCAGGAGAATGGCAGGGACACAATATTTCTTGCATACTTCCTTCTTCCCATGACAACACCACAATAGTAGGCTCTCAGTCTAAAACCAACCAAAACCCAAGTCAAACACAACGTGCTCTGCTGGAAGCCAGCTTTGAAAAAACTCACCATCCTTTCCGAGTCCTATCTATCTCGCACCTCTGCTATGTACTTTTCCCTGACCCTTGAACCCCATGATGATCCATCCTAATTTGGATCTGATCAGTAATGTGAAGTTATGTGATCAAGGGCATGTTGGTAGTTACACTTTTAGTCAGGAGAGACTATGAAGATGATTGAGCCTAGGCAGGTCAAAGCCCTGACACTCGTGCCACTCAGTGATCTATCCAGATCTCTAACCATTGTCAAAGTCTCATCAGGTAAGCTTGGATGATGCCAAGGAATACTTTGCAAGAAATGCACTCCAGGTGGGAGAGAAGTCATATGTAAAGTAAAGTGACTTTCTTATGCAGTATAAAAGACATAGGGGGTGCTAGAAAAGATGTCGATCTTTCTGCTACTACATCTTTCTTGATGGTGTACTCTTTGGGGGCCAGCATCACAATCAGGTTTTCAGTGTCCTGCGAGTGGAGCCTGGGTCATTTGCTAACCTTCTGGGCACTCATCATGCTGAGCAGTGCATGTGCTACAGAGTTGGCAAGAGAAGGGAGTATACCTCAGACCCCAAATGTGTGGATTCATTTGAAAATTTTCAACAGGATTTATAAGAACTGATTTGACTGGCCCAGCAGGTGGTATGGTGGTAAAGGTGCTAGACTGCCACATGGCCGACTGCAGTCTGAGTCCTAGACCTGGTGGCTTCAGGGCTATGCTAGGCATGTGTGCATGCATGTCCAAAATCCTAGGAGAAGAGCAGAGGGGAGAGGATTATGGTGTGGCCATTCGCTTTGAGGGGTGATGGTGATTTCTTACTTTTCCACTATTCTTGCCCTCTGGCTAGCACACACACACACCCTATGGCAAAAACCTTAAAAAAAAAAAAAAGAAACCATTTTGGATTAAACAATCACATATTATGCATCCATTCTCTGGATGAAACACATTAGACAGCCATTAAGATACCAGGAATATTTTGAGGTGCCTTATTGGATCATCCAGTGACAATCAGTTATTAGGAGTCCAAAAGGATCTTCAGTGAGTTAGTTTCTCCCCTACGATGGCAGCTTCGCTAATTTCCCCACCAAAGTAGCATAAAAGCAGGCCTCTGGGAATCTAAGGCATAGCTCCATGCAACCCATGTGAAGCAAGGTATTACTGTGAAATAGTGTTTCATCTTGAAAATTCATGTTGGTTTAGATTCTACTTCAAAATATAGCAAAGTGGGGACCAGTAGTTAGAGTAATGGCTATGTCACTGGACTCCCATGTAGTCGACTGCAATTCAAGTGCCGGACCCGGTGGCTAAACTCATGCCGGGTGCGTATGCGTGTGTGCCCAAGATCCTGAGAGGAGAATGGAGGAGAAGGGATTGCGGTGTGGCCATCCCCCCTGAGTGGTGATTTCTTGCTTTCTGTCTCTCTGTCTCTCTCTTTCTAGTGAGCGCACGTGACCTATAGCAAAAATCTCTCAAAAAAAAAAAATATATATATATATAGCAAAGTGTATCTCAATTACAAATAGTTTTCTCGGGACCAGCAGATGATGTAATGGTTATATCACTGGACTCCCACATAGTCAATTGTGGTTTGAGTCCTGGACCCAGCAGCTTAAAACTCACACTGGAAACATGTGCGTGCATGCCCAAATGAGGGATTGCAGTATGGCCATCCCCCTCGATGGGAGTGATTTCTTACTTTCTGTCTCTCTATCTCTGGTTCTCTGATAAGCACATATGCCCTATAGCAAGAAATATCTAAAAAAAAAAGTTTTCTTTGAAGTTTTCAGGTAATTTGATGCTCTTAGGAGAATACCATGTTTATCCCAGGAATAAACACGAATTTACGGCTTCAAGTATTCCCTTAGCCCAAGAGTTAGCAGGCAATGGTCCATGGGCCAAATCTAGCCCACCACTGTTTTCGTATAACCTGTGTTATGATTTTAATATTTTAAAATGGTCGAAACATTTTTAGAAAATAACGTGAAAATTTTATAAAATTCAAAATTTAGTGCCCATATATGAAGTTTCATTGGAACATGTTCACTTATTTATTGTCCATGGCTGCTTATAAACTACAATGGCAGAGTTGAGAATTCATGATACAGGTAAAGCATAAATATTTGTAATTTGTCCCTTTAGAAAAAACATTTCTCACTCCTGTCTGGCCTAACACTGGCTATCCCATGAGCACAGACATATCATTCCCATCATGGGAAAATACATCGTGTAATCAGTGGTCCTTAACCTGGGGCACATTTGCTCTCCAGGGTACATGTGGCAACATATGATGACATTTTGATTGTTACAGGTGGTGGTGAGAAATGGTTTGCTACTGGCATTTTACAGAAGGTAGAGACCAGTATTGCTGGGACCAGCAGTTAGCGTAATGGTTATGTCACTGGACTGCCACGTAGTCAACTGCGGTTCACGTCCCGGACCCGGTGGCTTAAAACTCACGCCGGGCGCGTGTGCGTGTGTGCCTAAGATCCCGAGAGGAGAAGGGAGGAGAAGGGATTGCGGCATGGCCATCCCCCCTGGGGGGTGATTTCTTGCTTTCTGTCTCTCTGTCTCTCTCTGTCTGTCTGGCAAGTGCATGCACCCTGTAGCAAAAATCTCTCAAAAAAAAAAAAAAAAAAAAAAGAAAAAAAAGAAAAAAGAAAAGAAAAGAGACCACGAGAACCAGCAGTTAGTGTAATGGCTATGTCGCTGGACTCCCACATAGTCAACCGTGGTTCGCGTCCCGGACCCTATGGCTTAAAACTCATGCCGGGCCCGTGTGCGTGTGTGCCCAAGATCCCGAGAGGAGAATGGAGGAGAAGGGATTGCGGCGTGACCATCCCCCCTGGGGGATGATTTCTCGCTTTCTGTCTCTATGTCTCTCTCTGTCTGTCTGGCGAGCGCACGCACCCTATAGCAAAAATCTCTCCAAAAAAAAAAAACAAAAAAAAAGAGACCAGTATTACTGAACACCCTATAATGCACAGGCTAACCGCCCACAACAAAGACTTTACCAGCATGAAGTGTCGATAGTGCTGAGGTTGAGAAACCCTGGTATAAACCATGTAGAGTAAAGGCTGGTTCCTGCCTCCATCCTTAGTTCTTTCTTCACTTCAGTTAGACACAATTGTATCTCTGATGTTAGTAAATCAAAAAGGGTTATTCATTCTGGCCTGAGAAGAGGACACTCTAAATATTTATGAAGAATGAGAAGGAATTCTCATTCTATGTGACTATAGGAATCATTAAATAATAATGACATAAATAATTATTACTTGTTTTTAGAAGCACTTACAATGTGTCAGGCATTGAACTAAGTGTTTTTTAATCCCTCATTTTCTTATTTAGTCATCATGTTAGCCTGTAAAGTACTATTATGACCTCCCTTTTACAGATGAGGAAACTGAAGTTCAGAAAAGTTACCAAAGGTCACAAAGCTGTCAACTTGTAGGGCAGTGATTGCATCTCGGCAGTCTGATACCACAATCTTATCTCTTTACTATTATACCATAAACTTCCTAGAATACTCATTGACTCTTCATTTCCTGCTTTCAAGTGGGCAAAAGAATTTAATTTGTCTATTTTGCAGCCTCAGCAAGAAAATAATTGTCACCCCCAAAGCCTAGCCTTTAAGACAGTATACTTAACAAGAATGTCCTTTGCTATAAAACAGATTGCTTTATAAACTCAAATGCACTGAACCATTTTGAAGCTGGTGGGTCAGCAAAAATCTTTGATAACTGCATGATCCATGATCTAGAGTCTTCTTGTAGGACATACATGAGCCCGTTGACTCATTGAGATGCTAAAGTCAATTAGCATTGAAATAGGCTTCTTACTTCTCTCCCAGATACAATCAGAATTGAACAGGATTGTTAAGAAGATAGCTTAGAAGAGAAAGTACTGTAATAAGTGTTTGAAGTTATGAATCTCAGGGACAGGGGATACTGATCTCAATTTTGGCAAATCTGGTTTAGAACAGAAACAGAAAATACCTTTATTTTTATTAGTTAATGTGAATTGCCTGACAGGCCATGATGATAATGTGTACAAATGTGGACTCCAGGAAAAGACCATCTGGGTTCAAATCCTAAACTTTGCCTGTTTTTAAGAACTAGTAAGTTCCACTGAACCTATTAATTGAATATCAATCAAAGTTTCATAAAGCCTGAATTCTAGTTTCACTGAGAACTCATTTGTGAATTTGGGCAGCTTAGGTCACCTTTCTGAGCCTCTTTCCTTTGCTATAAACTGAGAATTAAGGCATCTTTTCTCTGTACCTCATTAGGTTTAGAGGCTCAAAAGAGTTAACACAGACACACAAAAGGTTGTTAGTAGCAATGCCTACTCAAGGGGAATCCTTACAGTTCAAAGCTCAGAAATAGAAAAGCTAAACCAATACCCTGAGCCAAGTGATGAAGGGACACTATTACCAACAGCCTCAAGGAGGAAGTACTAAGCAAACACAAAAACATAAAGAAGTGGAGTCAGTGTTATCAGCATTTTGTATCTCAGCTCCCCCAGGCTTAGCTGGGAATCCTCAACTGGGGCTTTGTGCCTGACACAGATGCTTAGAGGCAGCTGGCCATGAGTGCCACAGAAGGAAGGTGGGAAGGGATACCTGTTGTTCCAACACCTAGAACACAGCTTGATTCCACACAATACAGTTCTTTTGAAATAAAGATAGATTTTCAAGTTTTATTTGGCTTGAAGTTATAGACTGCATCCAATGCCTACAGCCCTGCTGATCTGAGGCTATCTACCCATGACTGCCTTTATAAACAATGCTGCTTACACCATTGATAAACTATAGCATAGATCCTTAAAGGAAATAAATTATTAGGAATAAACTTGTAAATCTGGGTGTTATTCCATAGGTTCATCAGATTGAGAAACAAAATAGTCAATGATTTCCTACTAGGTGCTTCATGCCTTGGCAGGTGTTGGAGATAAAAAGGGAATAAAAGTGTGGCTTCTTGCCTCTAAGAACTTACAATCTAATTGTGAAGACTCATTCTTTACCTGAAATTATGGTATAGAACAAACGAAAAAATAGGTACAGATGAAAAGTGCCATAGGACTTTAGAACAAAGGGAGACAGCTGGGTAGATTCATGCCAGTCATGATGGAAATGGAGTTCCAGGAGAGCCTTGATAGCAGTGAAAAGGTTGGGAAAGAATATTCCAGGGTATGAGCAAAGGCATGGACATGAAGACATACATGCCACAAATTCTCTGGGAGAAGTGTCTGGGGCTTGAATGTAGAAGGCCTTCAAAAGCAGAGGTGGAAATAAGAATCTTATCTTGAAGGCAAGGAAAATTCAGAGAAAGTGAGAGTCTGAGAGCTTTAAGCAAATGGAAGGGCATGAAGAACAGTGTGGATGCACAAGGACAGGTCTGCTATAGTCCAGGTACAAATTAGTACCAACCAAGACAAAGATGGCAGCTGTAGAAATGGAAGGAAAGGGACGCATGCTGTTTCTAAGGAAGAGTCCATAGGATGCTTTGAGTGAATTTACTGGGAGCCAAAGACTGAGAGGAATTAAGATGGTATAATAATAACAACAGCTTAATGATGACAACATCATTAGTCTTCTGACTCAGTAAAAGCTCATGGACAACCAACTGAATCATTTGACTGGTTCTGATGATATTTTGATAAACTAGATCAGTACTTTAAAGCTTTTATTTATTTTTATTTTTTTTGAAAGACTTTTGCTATAGGGCACGTGTGCTCACTCGAGAGACAGAGAGATAGAAAGTGAGAAATCATCCCTCAGGAGGGATGGTTATATTGCAATCCCTTCTCCTCCATTCTCCTCTTGGGATTTTGTGCATGGATGCACACATGGCAGGTGTGAGTTTCAAGTCACCGAGTCCAGGATTTGAATCACTATCGACCATGTGGGAGTCCAGTACTTTAACTGCTATGCTACCTGCTGGCCCCATGCTTTCAGGCTTTAATATGCACAAAATATACAGGTGCCCTGTTAAAACACAGATGTTTAATTATGTTGATTTAAGGTAGAGCCTGAGAGTCTGCATTTCAAAAAGTACACAGGTGACCATAATGCTGCTGGCCTATGAACCAGACTTTTTTAGTCCCTGCTAGATGGTACCATCAAAAAAGCAAAAAGATGACTCTCTGAAAGGAGTATATAATTTCAGACATATATCTGATGAGCGACATGTATCTAGAATACATAAAGATCTCTTACAATTCAGCAGTAAAAAGACCAACAACCCAATATTATAAACAGACTTGCATAGACATTTCTCCAAAGAAAAAATACAGCCAATAAGCAAGAAGAAATATATCCAACACCATTAGTCATTAGACCAATGCAAATCAAGCCACAATGAAATGCCACTTCACACACAGTAGATTTCAAAAAGAGACAATAACAAGTGTTGGTGAGGATGAAAAAAAATTAAAATCCTATATATTGCTAGTAAAAATACAAAATGTTACAGCAGTTTAAAAAAAAAAACAGGTTGTAATTTTCTCAAAAAGCTAAGCATAGAGTTACTATAAAACATCACTATTTTACTGCTAGGTACATAACCAAAAAAAATACAGACATGTCCACATGACAACTTGCATAAGAATGTTCACAACAGCATTAGTGATAATAGCCAAAAAGTGAAAACAATTCAAATGACTATTACCTGCTGGATGGATAAACAAAATATGGTATATCCATACAATAGAATATTATTTGTCCATAAAAAGGAATGAAGTACTGACACATGCTGTGACATGGGTAAATCTTAAAAACCATATGTTAAATGAAAAAGCCAATCACAAAGAGAACCTATTGTACCATTCCATTTATATGAAATAGCAAGAATAGGCAAGTCAAGGGATAGATGGTAGTTACTTATGATGGGGAATGGTAAGAAGGTGATAGAAAGTGACAGTGAATGGCTACAAGGCTTCTTCTCAGAGGGGAAAGTAATGTTCTAAAATTAGGTTATGGTGATAAATGCTCATATCTGTGAATATACTAAAGAACACTGAACCAAATGCTTAAAATATGAGATTGATCTGGTATGTTACATACCCCAATAAAGTTTTCTTTTTAAAAAAAGACAATTTCAATGATAGAAATTGAAATAGTTTTTTTAAATTTTTATTTAAAAGGAATACATTAGCTATTTTATGATTTTGGCAAGAGGTGACAATTGCTTAGAAATATAGATTTAATAAAACACTTTTCCTTGTTTAGTGGATTTTGGTTGGGGTGAGTTTGAAAAACAATAACATGAGAGGTCAAAAACAACTCTGGCAGAAAAAAAAAGTTAAATTAGTTAATATGATAAAGTACCAAAACCAATTGGTCAAAAGATTTTCTTTTATGACCATAGACATTAGATAGGGCTGCCATAGATAAACTTCCAAATTAAAATAGGTGAATGTCTGAGGGTGAATAATGGCTCCACATCTTTAAAAGTACACCATCTCAAAAGTAGATTATGTATAGAGAACCGGGAAGTTTCCGTAACCTCTAAATACTGAGCTGGGGAGGGGGCGAATAGAATCCATAACATTGGGTTGGTTGTTGTGAGAATTAAATGAGATTAGCCTTGTAAAAATCCATGGAGAAAGGAGATACTCAGATAACATTAGTTTAGCGGTAGTGATGAACCTGGAATGAAGGAGAGGTTGTTAGTTGTATAATTTATCATTAATCTACAAATTTCTGATATATTCATCTCAACACAATACACAGATCTGACAAGGAGTGGGAGGCTACAATTTTCATCATTTGTTCATTCACTCATTCATTTATTTAAGACAGAGTATTCCTCTAAATTGTGATCCTATAGCCTCAGCCTCCTAAACAGTGAGACTATAGGTATGCACCACTACACCTGGCTTTTTAGGGCAGGCTGAAATTGAACCCGGGCTTCCCATGTGTTGTCATCCTATTGTGTAGCAGCATCAACCAATATATGCTACCTTAGCTAGGCCACTGGAATTTTTTTATTTGTTGACTTCACAAAGTAGTGTTAAAACAAATAAGGCCACTTTGATCTTTACTCCTGTTCTCTCTCTGCCTTTATATATTTCTTGACTTTCCACCTCCCTTCCACTATTGCCATGATTTTCCATGAGGTATCACAATGTCATGGTCTCTGCTATACCATTAGCCATGTTAAACCTTGAAACCCATTCACCATATTGTGAGACCACATGAAGAGAAAGCCACATGCAGGCATTGCAGCTGACAGTTGTGACAAAGATCACGTGAAATTGAAAAAGCCTTCAGATGATTTTAGCCTCCAATTTCAGATCTTCCAGCTATGATCTCAGATATGGTGGAGCAGAGATAAGCCTTGAACCTAATCATCTTTAAAGCACTGGCAAAGACAAAACTCTAGACTTGTCTAAGTTGAAGATCCTGGATTGAATAGAGGCCACACCTTGATCTGGGCACACCTTCACTAAGTGGTTATTTATACAATATGTAAAAAAAAATAGCTTTTCAATTTAATTATCCAAGGCCTAGCAGTATAAATTTCTATCTGTAAGAACAATGAACACGGTACTCTAAAAATATAAAATCTTATTAACATTTAGTGTTGTCAACAATGCTTTCAATGCTATTTATATTACACTGCTTTTTCTCCCCCTCCCCCGCAAAAAAACCAAGACATTAATAGAAAGAGACCAATTTGAGATGAAAGGGTCTTTGTGCAATTCAAGCTTTTTTTTTTTTTTTTTTGTTCTACCTGGAGGGGAAAGAAAGGACAGAAAGGACAACGGACTTCTTTGATGCCATGTTTCTTCTTTAAAATTGACTGTACATCTCAGAGAAAAGAGAATTTTTTTGATCTGCTCCACAACTAATATTATACATACTTGATAGAAAAAGTAGACTGACAGTGGGAGGTGGAAGCAGCAGAGAACAATGGGAGTTACAGTTTTCCGTAATTTAATTTTTACCTCCAAACTATTCAAGGCCTCTGAGCCGTAGACTAACCTGAGTCTCTCCATCTACCTCCTATCCTTCACCCTCCTTGCTGTCAGGAAAACAAAGCCTTGTAAGAAAAATAAATAAATAAATAAATAAATAAATGCTCTGAATGCTTGCAGAACAAAACAATTGGCACCTTTCATATCTCTGAAGGCTAAGCTCCATTATTGCACGTCAGAATCAAAGAATGGGTCTCGTGGGCTAGAAAATCAGCTCTCAGAGGGTACAAAGCCAAATGCTTTCTCCATGACTGACTTAAAAGAAAAAAGGCAAAGCGCTCCTTTTAGGAAGAAAAAAAAAATTGGAAGGAGGAAGCAAGCAGGATTCAAAGTCATTAAATTGCTTATACTTTAGAAATCACCCTTTTAAGGAAAGATAAATGGAGGGTGTGAAAATAATGAAATTGGGAGAGATGAAAAAGTACTGGGTTCAAACCTCATCACATGTCTCACCAATTGTGAGACATTTCTTCTACTTCAGTTGTACCAAGAGTCAAATGAACATTCATTTACTTACTCACTTGTTGAGTGTGCAAATATCAAGCATCACACACAATCTTTGATAGATTCACAAGTCACAATATTTCCTTCTTCTAATCATAGGTTGTTCTGAGAACTCTATGGACTACAAAGGCATACATTAATTTCAAATTAATAAAGCAAAGTAAGACTGTTTTTAGAGTACTGTGACTGGTCGAGACTGCACCTTGCCAAACCTGTTAAGTTTTGAGCACTCCATAAGGCTGACTCATATATTCTTATTCCCTATTCAAAGTCAAAATGGTCTTGCTAATTGGACACAGAACTGTGTTTAGTCAAGTTTGTCATGAACTGATCCTTTCCAAGTCTCATACTCTGCAACTTCCTCACAGGCACCCTAGGCATGGTGGGTATAAATGGCCTGCCAGTCTCCTCTGCTCATGCTTACAAAGTTGGTGTTTTTCTTCTTCCTGTAAGTTAAGCTTATACTCAACTTGGTTCCCAAAACTCACACAAAGCATCTTGGCACCCTCATACCTGTTTAGATACATATCAGTAAGCAGAGATGATATTCACCATTCATTATCATTATCAGTGTCCTTTTGCTCTGCTTCCACTCATGTGGTTCCTTCTGTTGAAATGACCCTTTGATCCCAAATCTGTCCATACACATTCTCCTTTGGAGGTCAAGTTCCAATTGTGATGTTTCTCATTTATCGTTAACACTGGCTTCCCTATCTTCCTGGTGAAAGGGATTGTACCCGCCTTTGAACCACCATAGTGCTTTAAATATACCTCTCTGTTAGCAAACAGTGACGATGATGATGATGATAAGAATAGTAGCAGCTAGCCTATATTAAGAGTTACGATGTGCCAGGCATAATGATAAATAATCAATTCACATTAATTAGGTTTCCAACTCATTTAAACCACTTTAAGCCAAGGTAATAGTTTTATTCCACTGCCACAGAGGAAACTGGAGATTAATAAAATTAGTGAAAAAACCCTTGAGTTCCCATTGTATCTGACATTTATGTAGATGGGCTTTTTCATCACAGGCACTTAGTATAAGTCCGGGCTCTATAAGTTACCAACTTCAGGACCCTGACAAAGTAACTGACCCAATGTAAGTCTCAGTTTCCTTATCTGTAAAATATGGATAGTGTCAACTTTGTTCTAATGATTATTTGAGCTAATAGATGTAAAACTCTGAGTAAGATGCTGGGCACACAAAAGGTACTACAGAGATGCTCGCTATCGTAAACTCCAACTATTGGATCATAGGAGAAGTCATGACGTAGTCTTCTGTTGTCATGGAAAAAATGAATCATGACTTTTTGATGACTCAACAGGACAGCTGGCCAGGATTGGAGGTCTTAGTGGACTCCTGAACCTTCCTCACATGTTTAATAAATACCAGCTGAATAAATCGAGGGCATTTGAGGAATCCTTTACTGCCTACTCCAGGGCTGTCCTAAGGACACTTTTATGGAGAAACCTGTGGCACCAAAGACAAAGAAGTTACAGAAGTCCAAAAACAAACACACACAAAAAGAAAACAAACAAAACCTCTGTTCCCTGTTTTTGGCCTACCCTTCTCACATTGCCGAGGAAGGTACAACCTGAAACTTGGCCTGGTTACCCTGTCTCTTCACACAGACAGGTTTTTATTCTTTTGTTGTTCTGGCTTAATACTCTCAGGGGAAGTGCCTCAAAATTCTATATGGTATAAAGTTGCCCAGATAAATGTGGGAGAACCTCAAAAACTGAAGGCCTGCAGCTGATGCCCAAAGACTCTATGACACCCTCCAAAGCATTAGTTTGGTGTAGAGTCAGTGAAGGCCATTGAAGTGGATAGCAATGGATCCAGGATCAACCAGCTTTCCCGAATAGTGAATATCCAGCACTGTGTGGGCACTGATGAGTCCCTGAAAATTATCAAAAAGGAAATAAGAGACCTAAGTCCATACTCCAGAGCTAAGAGCTCTCCAATGTAGTGATACACCATAAAAAGCCAATGTGAGGTTTCATCCACAATAATCCAGCAGTGTTCTTGCTACTTGTTTTATATATCTTTCATTTTACAGCCACCAAGTGAGGTCTGGCAGGGCAAAAGCTAGGAAGTGGTCAATAGCAAGGACTCTAGAGACAAACTACCTTAGATTTTCCCCCAGCTTTGACATTTACTAGCTGTGCAAACTTGGGCAAGGCACTGAGCTCTCTGGCCTCAGTTTCCTCTTCTATAAAATGATGATACTAATAGTCTCTGTCTTATAGGGAGGGAGGTTGAATAAATACATTAGAACAGGCTAGGAACACAGCATTCAATACAGACCCGTGATCATTAGTATCTTACCCTATGCACTGAGCAAATATTTATCAAACACTGTGTGTCAGGCACTGGCCCAAGCCCTATGCCAGATGAGTGTACTCAAACCCTGCCTTCATGGAGTTTATGGACTTGTGAAAGAGACAGACATCAATCAAAAAGCCATACAAATAGACGTAACTTCTCTACCTAGATAGTGCTTAAAATAGAGGAACATCGTGCTATGAGCATGCACGTAGGAGCAGGGAGGGATCCTTTGGGAAACACCATGTGAACTTAGTTCAGAACAATGAGTAAGCATTAACTGGCTACAGTTGTGGTTGGTAGTTGCAGCCTGTTGCATAAATGAACTTTTCAGGTAAAGGCCCAATAGAGGAAAGCAATAGGATGTGCCAGAAGAATTAAAAATCGTTGACTGGGGGCGAGGTACAAAAAGCAGAGGGAAGGCAAAGTGGTAGTGGGGGCTGGAGAGGTAGGCAAAGGCCAGGACATTTAAGGTTTTATAATTCTTCTGAAGGTTTCAGATCTTTATCCCAAGGATATACAAAAGCCACTTTATGTATTAATCAAAGTAAATTGAAATGATTTGACCAAACCTGGTGAGCTTCTAGTAGTAGAAATCTGGTGCCTCTGATCTAGTTTGCCACATCTTGATAAGCATGGCTCTTCGTAGGTATAGACATTAATGAATGAAAAATGAGCGTAACTGGATAAAAAGCTTCAAGGACTGTACTTGTACCTTTGCAAGAAACAAGACAAGTCAGAACAATGAGTCCTTGGAGGGCCTGAGATTGGAACTCCAAAGGGGCAGGGGCCTGGAGGGAAGCTTGCCTCCTCTGCAGCCTCTGCGCTCCTCGTGTTGCCTGGGAAATACAGTATGAAGAAATGGAGTTTAGCATCATGCTGGTTACCATGAATAGGGTTGCCAAGGTCCTGGGAAGGGAAAGAACACTGACAATGTTACACAGTGAAAGACCAGACTATGGTGGGAAAGCACATCTACCCTAATCCAATGCTGTTTTAGTAATCCAGGTGGCTGCTCAATTAGTTAATATTCCACTTGAAAAGGCAAGCTACAGAGCTTACGGAACCCAATATATATCAGAGGAAGAAGCAATAAGATCAGTAGGTTGTAACCTTTTGTGAATTTGGACCATTTTGGGAATTGACAAATGCTATGTAACCTAGTCCCTGGGGGGGGGGGGGGGGAGGGTATATTTGTAATCCTACACTTCCCACAGTCTTTATCCAAGAGAAATTAAGAAATATGTTTATGGGGACAGCATGTGGCATGGTGGTTGGGACGCTGAACTCCCACATGGCCAATTGCAGTTCAAGTCTTGGATCTGGCAGCTTGCTTTCTCACTTTCTCTCTCTCTCTGATCAAATTAAAAAAAAAACGATAAATAAAATTAAATAATTCTTTTTTTAATAAAGAAATATGTTCACACAAAATATATATACATGATTTTTTTAGAGGTTTTTGCTATAGGGCATGTGTGCTCACGAGAGAGAGAAAGAGAGAGAGAGAGAGAGTAAGTGAGAGGGAAAATGAGAAGTCAGCCCCCAGGGGGGATGGCCATATTGCAACCTCTTCTCCTCTGTTTTCCTCTTGGGATCTTGGGCACATACACACACACACATGCCTGGCATGATTTTTATGCCACTAGGTGTGGGACTCAAACTTTGTCCGGCCATGTGGGAACCCAGTGACACAACCACTACACCATCTGTTGGCCCCTATATATGAATATTTACAATAGCTTCATTCATATATACCCTAAGCTGAATATAACCTAAATGTCCACCAGCTGGGGAATGGATGAACAAATGACGATGCATCCATACAATGGAATATTTGCTCAGCAACAAAAAGGAACAAACTACTAATAAACACAACCATGTGCATGGACCTCAAAATGAATCTAAGTGAAAGAAGCCAGGGTGAAAGGCTACATCCTGCATGACTCCATTGATATGACATTCTGGAAAAGGCAAAAGCACAGGGAAATAAAACAGATCAGTGGTTGCCAGGGGCTGAGATGAGAGGGAGAGAATAGAGAATAGTCTTTAAAGAGCACACGATAGATTTTAGGGGTAACTAAAACCTCTCTTATCGTGATTTAGTGGTGGCTATGTATGTACACCTGTCAAAATTCATAGAACACTGTTTGTGTGAGTGCCTAGGATCACGATGAAATGGACAAATGGAGAAATAAAGGACTGTGATAGTGAACAGACCTCATTAATGAGTGAACTCTCTCTCTCTCTCTCATTTGCTCTTGTGTCATGTGCCCACATACAACTTCTGGTAAAAAAAAAAAAAAAAAACCTCATACAATTGTATATATTACTATATATAAATTACACTAAAATAAATAAAATCTTACAGATATTCTGCATAGAGTTACTTCTAACCTGAGGTAAAGAACAATAACTCTAGAGTTAAATAAATTTTCAAGTGGAAGGGCCTCCCAAAACCTCTAGACCAGATATGCAATTCATAAACAGAAGCTAAAGACCAAGATTATATCCCTTACTAACAATGTTTATTCTTGCAACAAATATTAGCTGCGTGCTTACTGAATTCTAGACACTATACTAGGTATATCGGGCATATGAGCAGATGTGAAAAATGAGACTTACTGCCTTGGAGGTCTGGGATTTCAATGCAGGTCTTTGACTTTGCCATGTATTCCCAGTAGACTATAAAACGTACAGGGAATATTTCATTTCTGGAGAACTAGATTTGGAGGAAGGAAATCTGTAGATGGTTTAAGGAGCTGCAGGGAAAAGTGACCTTTTGACACAGCAATTGGTCTCAAAAACTCTCTCTCTTTCTCTTTTTTTTTTTTTTTTTGAGGAATTTTTTGCTACAGGACTCATGCACTTGCTAGTGAGACAGAAAGAAGCAAGAAATCACCCCTCAAGGGGGATGGCCGTGCTTCAATCACTTCTCCTCCATTCTCCTCTCAATACTTTGGGCATGCACACACATACACCCAGCATGAATTTCAAGCCGCTGGGTCTGGGACTCAAACTATAGTCAGCCATGTTAGGGTCCAGTGCCTTAACCTCTATGCCATTTGCTGGTCTCAGAAATTCTCCTTTCTTCCCTACAACTAGATAGGAAAATAGTTGAGTTCCCAAAAGGACCAACGTCAGCTCCCACACTGTGCGAAGATCAACAGCCTCAAAAGTGTGATCTAGTTCAACAATGAAAAACCCTCAGAAAGGGTGGATGAAAGATGGTTCCAAACCAGACTGTGTACTTCATGTGTCATCACGATGAACAGCTTTAAGCCTCAGGTTCTTTATGTAAAATGAGAAAAACAATGCTGCCTATGCCACCTAAGTTGATGTGAAGGTTAAATAGGATAATGCATGGGCCTGACACACTGTAACCTCTAAATAAATGGGAGTTCCTAATGCTTTAAATGCCATTATCAGGAAGACTGTCACCCTGTTTCTACGTTCACTTTCTGCATCACAGAAGATTCTTTCTGATGAAAAAAGCCAGGTTATTACTTAGTCGTCAGACAGGGCAATTCAGCCTCTTTCCCTTTGGATCAAATGATTTGATATTCAGCTGGGGAAGAGTTATGGATTTTCTAAAGTGTACACCTGAGTCCCTTTTAGCAGTCATTCAGACTGGCTGAAATTCCATTCTGGACAGGCCCATTCAGATGCATTGAAGCCTTCCAGATGGTTCTTTGCAACTAGAGACTAATCAATTGCTTCCAGCTCTGGGCTTTCCATGGCAACAGGCTTGTGCCCAGCTGCCTTCTTTGGTAAGGCCCTCCTTGGCCCTCTCATTGTAATGGTGAATCGCAATCAATAGACACAGGAAGAGGGAGAATGACTGGGGGGGGGGGGGGGGGGGGAGTTACATGACAATACATCATAAAATTTCTCCAGTGCAGCAGGAACAGGGTGAAACACACTTACTCAAGATTAAAACTATGTATTAAACATTTATGTGTAACTATTGTTTTTATGGTACAGGTTTCCAAAAAGAATAAGCCTTAAATTTCTCTTAATTAGTAGAATACATGAAAAGGGCAATTCACTCCCTGTATTTAGTGGCACTCAATGAGGGAGTGGGGTTTATCTGAATCCAGTACAGGACAGCAATATAGAAGGCTTTTATGATAATCTAAAAAGGTCATTATTGATTCTTCTCTTAAAAGTTGCAAATCATTGCTATAGTGAGACCTCATTATCTAAAAACTGAAAGTTTTACCCCATTCGCTTCCTTTTGTAATACATTAGGACAAATTGCAGGCTGCTTTGTAATTAAGAAAAAAAGCTGTATCACTGAGAACTGGGGGTCCCAACTTGCATGTCATGGTATCCAAAGAGATCTCACGTGATCTCTGTCATAATTTAACAAATGAAGAACCTTCTTCTGAACTCATGGAAATCTAGCCCAGTCCTGGTTTCAACGGATTCTAGGCTGCAGCGTTTTGTACAGAAGAGAATGGCCATGATACTATTATCACAGACACAAAAAGGAGGACGTATACTTATATATAATTTTTTTCTGCCTTTGACCCTCCACCTGTATGAAAAGTCACCTCACATCAACTTAACTCAGAATCTCTAGGCAAGGATATATACATTAACTAGAGTCTCAAAGTATGTCCCTTGACAATACTTTAAGAGATGTGAAACTAGAAGAATGAATTCTCCATGTTGACCTTTGAAGATCAGAGAAATAGCCAGCTTTAAAAGGAAATTTCTGGTCCAAGGAAACATTTCAGCATCAACCCTCCAATTTTAGATCTCACATTAACTGTTGAGAGAGTTACCTACTCAGTCCACCCATATAACTAGGCAATTAGACCTGGCTGACTGCTCCATTCTCACCTGAAAGGAGAAACTGCCACATGACTTAAAACTCACTCAAACAAAGAACCTCTCAGGCTTTTGGAGCATTTTATAAAGACAGATGGAACTATTGTTCTCAGCGTATCAGCTATGCTATTCCATAGTCTATGCCATCTTCCACAATAACTCAGGAGGATGAGTCAGGACCTGGTTTTTATTCCATACCCCATTTCCCACCAAAAAAGATTGGAATCCCACAGGTATCACCAGGCTGAAACAATGTGCCTTGACTGAAGATCTTCCCCTTTCTCTTTCAGTCAAGAAGTCACATTGGAATGTAAATAAATAAGGGGAAAAACTACTTTTTTATTGGGATATCCTTGACATTACTATCATGTAGCTTTTTAAAAAGTAACAGCTGGGACCAGCAGTTAGCGTAATGGCTATGTCGCTGGACTCCCACGTAGTCGACCGCGGTTCGCGTCCCGGACCCGGCGGCTTAAACTCACGCCGGGCGCGTGTGCGTGCATGCCCAAGATCCCGAGAGGAGAATGGAGGAGAAGGGACTGTGGCGTGACCATCCCCCCTGGGGGGTGATTTCCTGCTTTCTATCTCTCTGGCTCTCTCTGTCTGTCTGGCGAGCGCACGCGCCCTATAGCAAAAACCTCTCCAAAAAAAAAAAAAAAAAAAAAAAAAAAAAAAAAAAAAAAAAGTAACAGCTGAAAAGCAAATAATTTTTTCAAGGCTTTTGTACTTAATAAAAACATTGTTTTCATGTTCCTTTAAACCTATGAGTAAGACCAGATGAGAGAATCTCTAAGGTTTAATATGCTCTATAATGTGGTTGTAAGACCAGCAGCATTAGCATGTAAGAAATGCAGACTTTTAGGCCTATTGAATCAAACTCTGCATTTTAACAAGGTCCCCAGGCAATTGTTATGCACTATAAATTTTGAGAAGTACTCTTTTAAGACACTGGTTCTCAGATGGATTTCTGGATGCTAGAATCATCAGGGGAATTAAGAAAAAATACTGATGACTGGACCCCATCTAAAGAGTCTTACTTAATAGTCACTGGGTGCATCTGGGGTATGGGGTTTGTAGAAACCCTACAAACTCACCTCATGGGTTGTTGTAAAAACTGTCTCAGATAGTGTAGAGTCTGCCGTACACTCATCTGGAAGGCTCGAGGAAGCAGAAATTGCTGCTACTTCATTATTTGAAAATTAATGTGTATCATTATAAGAGACCTCTCTAGCTTTCAAACTCTGTAGGTCTGTCAAGGAGGGCAAAAACAGGCAGTAATTTGAACACCTTCAGGAGCCAAGTAGGTAAGGTTAATGTAAACAAGTGACACAAAGCAGTGTGGACAGGGCCAAACTGGTGAGTGTGGAGCCCGAGCACAGCAGGCGGTCAGCACTCAGCTCTCTCGGTGCTGCCAATTTTTATGATTATTTTTGTTTTAAGAATCTGATAATCCAAGGGCCAGCAGGTGGTGTGGTGGTTAAGGCAGCTAGATTCCACATGGCTAACTGTACAATTCGAGTCTCGGTACCCAGTGGCTTGAAAAACATGCTGGGCGCATGTAGAAAAAAAAGAAGAAAGGAAAAACACTCTGTATATTCAAATTTTTATGAAACTTCACATTTCCCCACCCCATTTGGTAATGGTGGTCACAAACTCACTTTTCTTGCCTATAAAAAACTTATACTACCTGTGAGACCATTGAATATGGCCCACAGGATACCAATTTGGAACTTCTAACAGAGAAATCAGGTCTACATATAGAAAGAGTACAAGCTTACTCCCATGAACCTGGCAGACAATTCCAAAGTAGTGATTCATTCTGAAAAAACACATGGTTGCTTCTGAGAGGGTGAGGTGTGCTCTGGTCTGTTGCCTGCAGGAATAAGGAGGACTGCTGTTCTTTCAAAGAAGAAACACACACTGTAAATGTCTCCTAATCAGGCAAAGGCAACACTCTTGGCATGACTGAGGTAGATCCTGGAAAACACTGCTTTCCAAAGAAGTTCAAAGAACAAAATGAGCAAAGGATAGGGTGGGACACAAAAAATGGCCACGCCATGGAAGGGGCTGGGGCTCAGAAGAACGGGCTGCTAAAGCATGCGGATTGGATGTAATTTTCATGACATAAGAGTACACTGTAGCACTGAGATAGGAATAATGCAAAGACTTCCTAGAGAAGGAGATTTACAGTGCTGATGGCTCAGATGGTTCCTTTCAGAAGTTGCAGAGGATATCTGTCTCTATTTACAGAGATTTCTACTTTCATCCACTAGTCAAAAACCCACCCAACCTGGGGCCTTTGAAGGGTACTGGAAAACATGGTGATGGAGCAGAAATGAAAAAAGGGACCCCATTAAGCCTGCACCAAAGTGAAGGAAAAAATAGTAAATCTAGTGAAAGATCTGGTTTATTCCAATAAATAATAGCAGTCTCATTCTAATACATGTTTTATGTCTCTCTAGTGAGACTGGAAGCTACATGAGGACAAATCAAACCGACACATTAGTTAGTGGTGTATGCCTGAATAAGGCTGAGACAGTGTAGGGAGCAAATATTGTGTCTTCAACTTGTCTGAGTCTGTTACGGGCCAAGCACAGAATAAAACTAATACACACTTGCACTCCTCTTGAGCCAGTTATATATATTAGCTTAACAAAACAAAACAAAACAAAGCAAAACAAAAAACATTGACCTAAAGCAGTGGCTTTCTAAGTGTGATTTCAGACCAACCACATCTACTTTACTTGGGAGCTGATAGAAATATAAATGATTGGGTCCCAATGCAGACCTACTGATCAGAACCTCTTGGAGTAGAAGCCAGCTATTTCTGCTTCCTCAAGACTTCCAGATGAGTATCCAGAAGATTCTATACTATCTGAGGCAGTTTGACAACAATCCATGAGGCATCATGGTTTGAATCTACGATCCTCATGTTAACTAAAGAAAAGGTAAAGTCATTTGTCCAGGGTCAGATTGTTTGTAGCAAAATAAAGACAATAGGCTTTTTCTACTTAATTCTTGACAAAAATGTTTATGTTTTCTATTGGTAATTGATTTGTGTTCAGTTGTAAATATATATGCTTTCCCCCTACCCTAACATCTGTGCCAGTCCATTAGAAAGAGCTCAAGCAATAATAGTAACAATTTGTCCATGTAGTTGTGCCCTTACTTCCTTTTCTGAGTATTTCCTAAAAAAATGTTTTTCATTTTATTTAAAAAAAAAAATCTGCCAGAGGGTGTGTGCACTTGCTGGAAAGAAATGGAGAAGGAAAGTGAGAAAGTACCCCTCATGGGGCATGGTCGCTTTGCAATCCCCTCTTCTCCATTTCTCTTTTAGGGATTTTGGACATGGACACACACAAGTCCAGCATGTTTTTGAAGCTGCTAGGTCCAGGACTTAGCTTGCATAGTTAGTTAGCCATGTGGGATCCAATTCCTTAACCACCATACCATGAGCTGGCTCTATTTTTCATGTTTTAGAATCTATCCCAATGGCTACAACACTGAATTCTCTCCCACTCATTCTAAAGAGCTTCAACTATATAGTTCCCTATTTCATTTAAAAAATTTTTTTTGAGAGACAGACTTTTGCTATAGGGCCTGCACAGTTGCCAGGGAGACAGAGAGAAAGAAAGTGAGAAATCACCCTCTCAGGGCATTGGCACACCACAGTCCCTTTTCCTCAATTCTCCTTTTGGGATCTTGGGCATGCATGCACACATGCCTGGTGTGTTTCAATCTACCAGGTCTGGGACTTGAACCGCAATCAGCCACTACTCCACCTTCTGGCCCCCTAATTGATTTTCTAGTACAGCTATATTTACATGTCTGTTTCACACAAGGGACTCTAACTTTTAGGGGCACATGAGCATACGTTAACATATTTATATACCTCTAACACCTGCCATAGAATAATATTTTTGACCTGGAAATGAACAAAAAAAATAAAACAGTTGTCAGCTCTATGTCATAGGTCCTGGACTGAGCTTTCTATACACCTTAATTTATTTTAGTACTCAATGCATCTTATCTCTATAATGCATTTTATCTCTATTTTAAAGACTGGAAAATTGAGACTTGAAGGGATTAAGGAAACCAACCAATGTTAAACATCTAGTAAGTGGAAGAGCTGGAATTCTTAATGAATTAAATACCTCTTCACTTCTTATTTAATGAATAGAAACCAAAAGCCTAAACAGACCAAAAAATGTTGTTAGCTTCACAGAAAGGGACTGAAGCCAGGTCACTTTGCAAACCACCCCGGTACCTCCCTTGAGCATCATAGCAGTGAAAGAAAAACAGTTTTGAAATTTCTGGATCACATTGAGAGTTGCCACCATTCCACAATGGGCTGCCTGACAAATTTGTTTCCTGGAAATATTCTGGAGAAGGGGATTCATTTTCTTTCCCTCAAATATTAGAGTCTGTTATTTGTCACTTTTGCCCACTTTTTGGAAGTTGTTACCCTGAGTTCTTGAGGACTCTTCCTTTCTGATCTTAGAGCCACAATGAATCCAATTTCATCCTGACCTTTCTCAAGTCTAGGGACTTTTCCTTCCTGGCCCCTATCTGATTCTGTTGCTGTTTCTAGATAGGCCCTGGGGTTTTCAGGTTTAAATAGATGGCTTCCTTTCATCCTCCTAACGAAAATCCAGTGGTGACTGCTAACCTCCACACATCTCATTTTCTGCTCTTGGAGGTGGCACGGAAGTCTGAAGGACCCACAGTAAGACTGTCCCACCATTGTGTGGAGTTCGATTTCAAACATGAAAACAAACTCAAGTGAGTCTGCTCACTCATATATCAAAGTGCTGGTCACACTTGTCACTGAACAATGACGGGAACAAGGGTCATTACATATACCACTTCTGTTGTCCAGCCTGGTAGAGGGGACCAGGTTTCAACCTGGTTGAAAATGAAGGGAACTCATTTTGTAGTTAACAGAATGCTAATACTTTCAGTCCTCCAGAGCTATTTACCTAAATATTCCACTTTTGAGCCTTGGAGGTTGTATGTTGTTTACTCAAGTATATGCTTTAAAAATATGCAGATATCCTAATCTAATAATAAGATTCTGTTGAACATGTTATATCGAATCAAGGAATCCTACACAGACATTTGGTGTTGGTGTAGAAGTCTAGTTATTGGCATATGAGATGCTCATAACATAGTTAGTGAATATTAAAGAGTGAAAAACTGTACATACACCCTGATACCAGTCTTATAAAAAATAAAAAAAAACATAGGAGTAATAAGTCTAAAAATGACATGTGCCAACATGTTAACCCAATATATTAACCAAGTTATTTCAGAATTGTGCAATGGGTACTTTGAGTCTTACCCCCTTTACCTACCTTCCTATTTATAGCTTCCCACAGCAACATGTATAATCCATGTAGCATATTTATTTATTTATAGAGATATTTTTGCTATTAGTGCATATACTCACTGGAGAGACAGAGAGAGACAGAGTGACAGAAAGTGAGAAATCACCTCTCATGGGGAATGGCCATGCCACAGTCCCTTCTCCATTCTCCTCTCAGGATTTTAGGCACACATACACATGTACCCAGCATAAGTTTCAAGCCACAGGATCCAGGACTTGAACCACAGTTGATAATGTGGGAGTCCAGCATCTTAACTACTAAGTCACCTACTGGTCCTTAGCCCACATAACTTAAAAGTACAGTATTTGTTTGTTTGTTTGTTTTTGGTTTGCTAGAAGGCACAGATATCTAGACTTAAAAGAATGCTATTTTCAATCACAATTACACATAAACCTTATACCCATAACCACCAAAAGTCAGCAAAACAATCAGTACTAAAGTTACAGTTTTGTATAAAATGTTACCTAATAGAACTATTTTTGGATCCAGAGAAACCTAGCTCATTGATTTTAGTCCCAATTTTGACTCTGGCTACTGACCGCAGAGATCTTTGGTCTCTCAGTTTACAAAATTTGGAGAAAAATAGGAATAACATCACTCACCTTGCATATCCCCAGTAATGGGACTCCATTTCAGAGTTGTGTTTCACAGCCAAAAAGAGTTTTTAAAAATACATACTTCTAGGCCCTACCAGCCAATCCAGCACAATCCAGTGCAGACAAGGACGGCTGAACTCATTTTATGGAGCTAATTTTTTGTGATGGCTCTCTTTTCTGAATAAATGAACTTACGTGGTCTGACACAGCATGACCTTTGTTAAGTGGAAATCATTGCACAGTAAGTGAAGGGGGAAATGAATGAATGTGTCTGCCATAGGCTGAGGTACTGCTGAAGTTACCAGCCAGCCAGGCCCTTCAAGCAGGAGTAAAAATTCAAGCAAGTGATGTACATTTGGGCAAAAAGTTTAAAAACAAGAAAAAGTTTTGATTACTAAGGGACAATATCACACTAAATTGAAGCATGTTGGATGTAAAAGAATTCCAGAAACGTTATTTATTTATTATATTATAGTTTTATTTATTTAATTTTATTTATTATTATTTTTAAATTTGTTATAGGGTATGTGTGCTCACCAGAGAGAGACAGAGAGGAGGAAGAGAAAGAGAGAGAAAGTGAGAAAGTAAGCCACGAGGTCTGGGACTCAAACCACGGTTGGCCACGTGGGAGTCCAGCCTGTTAACCACCATGCCACCTGCTGGCCCTAGGAAATTTATATTTTAAAGGGGTTTTAGTGATAATTATGTCTGACCTCTGCTAATTTAGTCATCCACTCTATACACAACCCCGGACCATGTTTGCTTCAGTATCCATGAGTCCAGAGACTCACTACTTCACTCTGCTGTTTTGTGGATGGTGCTGGGATAGCATCATTCTAGCCATTACACTTGATTCTTCCACAGGTCTGAACTGTGCCCTGTGGAGCCACATTAAAGTCCTACCAGGTTTTCTGTTAATGGCTCTAAACTGCATTGCAAGTAACTCACCATTAGTGATAGAGTCACTCGAATTTCAACCAAGGTTCTATTTGTAAATCAGAACATATTTTAGCTTATCCCTTTCTGATTTACTTTCTAATCTGCACCTATAAATGACAGAGAAAGAAGATGAGTTACAATTCCCACAGGCAGAATAAGAAGCAGTTGTACCTGTCACCAGAGTTAGAGAGGGTAAAAGGTTGTTGACTACAATAGTTTTACAGCTTTTTAAATATTCCAGTCAGCTATCATGTCTCTTCATCAGCTAATATTTATTAAGTACCTCCCATACCTGGGGTAATAGACCATGTGGATGAGAAGTATTAGGCATAAAATCATGGAGATTTGGCCTAAATGGCTATAAGCATTTTGATATTTAATGTTCATCTATTAAAGTATTTATTTTGATATTTATCAGACCCAGTTAAATTTTAAGGATAACATAGTTTAAAAAAAAAAAAAAAAAGACAAGAACACTGCCCAATTTACAAATTTGAATTATTTAGCTCACTTTCCTTCAACCATGATATGAACTTGGTTTAAAAGGATACTTACAGGGCACTGGCCCAAGCACTGATTCTTCATTCACCATAGTCATTAATGAAGGAATGCTGCCATTGTGCAGTAAGACAATGTGGTGACCAAAAGCATCAGTTGTGGGATCAGAGCTCAGTTGGGGTCTAGCTTTGACATTCATTCTGAACTGTGTTTCCTTGGGCCAGTTACCACACCTAACTCTAACTCCCAATTTCTTCATCTGTAAAAGGCTTCTCATACCTGCTTTCCAAGGCTATTGTGAAGATTCAGTGAGGTGCATGTGAAGCATTCAACCCAGAGCCTCAATGAATGGCTGCTGCTGTACTAATTACCATTGCATTATTATAGGGATCAATTATCATTATCAATCATAATTACTGAATTCCTCCATACAGGGGAAATCTATGACAAAGGCTTTTGCATTTTCTGATAGTTAAGCTAACATAGCCCTTCCTCAAATATCTTATTAAAGCACCAGATGTGTAATCTGTTACAATGAGCCATAATAAAATCTCCTGTGACTTCTGCCTATTTGACTTTTCTCTGTCCTATGCCGCTCTTGTAATTCTTCTTCCAGACTAAAGAGCCTATTTTTTCAACATTTTATTCTTTGGAGAAAGTCAAAGTCTGCTTTCATTTTGATGAGTCTCTTCAGAATATCAATTATACGAACATCAAATGTTTTCCTACAATTTCATCCTCACACACTAATGGCCAAGTTATAGTAGTAGCACCATACCTGAGATTTTTGTCATCCTCAAATGCATTTTCAGGGACATATGTCTTAGTATGTGATTCCGTTCTTCAGATCACCCACTAGAAAACATTCTCTTCTACTCTTACTTCTTTCTTCAATAAGTACTCATAAAATATGACATATTTTAAGACATAGTGAGGACATATTTTCTGTTGAGGGGACATCATTCATGTCAATGGGAGTCAGCAGATAATGGTGCGTGAGCCAAATCTAGCTGCTTGCATTTGTAAATAAAGTTTTATTGAAATATAATTATACTCCATTCATTTATGTACCATCTATATATACCATCTATGGTTGCTTTTACTCTCTGACAAAAGACTTTAGTTGTGACAGAGACTGTATGCTTCACAAAACCAAAAATATTTACTTCCTGGTTCTTTACAGGAAAAGTTGCCAACCCCTACATACCAAGCTTAACATGCAGTTAATGCCCACACTGCAGTGGTGGTGAACTAACTCAGGACCTGAGCAACCAGGACAAGCCTGTTATTTTCTCTCTGGCAGAGTCTCTGCATATCTCCTTGACCTCAAAGTGGACAGGTTATGGTCTACAGTAGGACACAACTATTCCTGCATGTCAGACTGCCACATGATCGTAAAGTTACCATACTTCACTCCAATCACTGAAAACACCAAGACTATATAATACGTTTTATTTAACTCAGTCATAATTCTGCATTGCCCACACCTTTGACCAGTTTCAGAAAGTTTTTCTTTTTATTTTCTTGATAACTTCTGGTGAAATCCAGTTCTACTAAACTATCATAACCGTCATTCTTCCTTGATTCTGCAACCTTTAAACTTTGTTCAGCTTCTCTGAGATTGCCTTTGATCCAGCTGTAAGATGAATGCCCTCCTACATGGCCTCTTGTCATGAATCCATCGTTGCTGTTTCCATAAAGGTCTGTTGGGATGGATTCAGTCTCCTCAGAACATACAATGCCCTTCTTAAGCATAAGAGAACCAAGAGTGTTAGGGCCGAGAGCTACATTATATGTGTACGTCACTTCAGAAGAGGAAGTCTAAAGGTCAGAAAAATCAAAAGGCTTCCCCCAGTCATAGAGGCAGTCCTAGCAGACTCAGGCATAGAAAGACAGCCCACAGATTCCCCATCTCATACTGTTTTCTAGATACTATCCCATTTCTCTCTGGATTGTGAGGAGAAGTCACATTTTCTCAATAATAGCTTTCCTATTTCCAGTATCTTTAGCATAATAACTAGACACATTGCCACTAATACCATTCTCATGCCATGTTTCTTTCATCTAACTAGTTTTGTCTTCCTCTCTGCTTTCCCCTGACCTGGACATCTTATGGAGATCCTGTTTTAGAATTATCTAAATTAAATCTCTTCCTATGTCTGTTCACTCTTCCAAGCAATTCAGTCTAGTCAATAATTTCTTTCATGATCTTTTCCTGTGTTTGCAATTCTATGTAATTTGCATTGTCCAGGAATCTGAATGACATATACCTAGCTTCATCTGAGGTCATTATAGATTCAAATAAACATGCCAATCTCATCAGAGACCCCTCTGTACCTGGACTTTTTCCATTTGAAGTGGTGAGAACTCCTGACTTTGCCTTTGTCTTTCTCAGATGGGAGATATGAGGTCATGAGAGCAGATGACTTATCTAGTGTCCTCTTAGCCATGGACGGTTGGGTGGTTAGAAGTATTCCTTCCAGCCCACTGACTGTCACCAACAGAACCATGTTTCCAGATAACAGTATCTCTCCTCCAGGAGAGACAGGGTCTCCTGCACAAAATTATTTTCTCTGGTCCCTAATTTGTAAAGACTCTACTCTTAGCAAAGTGATGATTTCACTGTACAGCAAATGAAAAATGCCTTGCCAAGTGCTGTCAACTACTGTCAAGCCATTCCCACTGGATGCCATTTATTATACATCTGAGGCAAGTCCATGGCCACAAAGTGATAACTCCTGCTCTTATGCAGTTATTTTAAAGGGAAGAAAGAATTGTAGTCCATGCTGTTTCCACAGCTGTTCAGTAATACACAAGAAAACAGCATTTGGATGTCTCTTAGAATGTATACAAAGTAGAAGATGCAGAGGAGGCCTGAAATCATGACTTTTAGAGATTCTATCTCTTGGGATTAGAGAAAATGGGTTTATTCTTCGAATACTCTTCTGGATAATGAAAGTTTGGTTAAAACCACTTTCTGAACATTAATGACTTTGAAATAGACACTTCAGCTGAAGCCTGGGGTAGAATGGGTTCAGATCCAAGACTTGTTTACCAGCAAGAAGGACAGGCTGATAGAGAGAGGCAGAGCAGGCTGGACTCGGGGGAAGTAGGTACCAGCAATTAAGTTGTTACCTGAAGTTCAAGTTGCACAGCTCTGAGTGCCTGCCTCAGACTTTGATAACACTTTTGGTCTTAATGAGAACTAGAGGCTGTGAGTGGATACAGATAGTTAGGAAAATCACTAATAATGAGGTGCTGTGCTAGCTATAAAGGAAGAATTTAGAGAGAACACCTGTGTCACGCAGCTTTGCACTGAAGCCCAAGTGCTATTGTTTGGATGCAGTTGTTCTCACCAAGACTCATATTGAAGCTTGGTTCTGGCATGGCAATGTTGGGAGGCAGAACCTTTATGAAGTGGGGCCCAATGGGAGGCACCATGTCATGGAGGCTCTGCCTTCATGAGTGAGTTGGTGCCAGTCTTGAGGTAGTGAGTGAGTTCTCACTCCCATGGGATTGAATTAGTTACCATTAAAAGCAGGTGGTTGGGCCAGCCAGGTGGCATAGTGGTTAAAGCACCTGTATCCCAGTGGGCCAAATAAATGGTTTGAGTTCTGGATCTGGTGGCTTGAAAAATACACTGGATGTGTGTGTGTGCGCGCGTGCCCAAAGCCCAGAGAGGACAATGGAGGAGGATTGTGGTGTGGCCGTCTCTCCTGAGGGGTGAGTTTTCACTTTCCCTCTCTTTCTCTCTGTCTCTCTCCAATGAGTGCATATGCCCTTTAGCAAAAACTAAAGGAATGAAAAAAAGATAGGTGATTATAAGTCAAGTTTGCTCTTGTGTTTGTCTCTTTTTGCATATGCCCAATTTTCCTGCTTTTCTGCCATATTTTGATGCAGCACAAAGCCCTTACCAGAATTTTCCAGATATGACCTCTGAATTTTGAATCTCTAGCCTGCAAAATCATAAGCTAAATAAGCCTCTTCTTCATAAATTATCCAGTCTCAGGTATCCTGTTATAGCAAAGTCTCTCTCTCTGTCTCTTCAGTGAGCACACATGCCCTATAGCAAAACTCTCTTATAAAATAAACAAACAAACAAAACAAAACCTGACTAAATTGCCAGGCAACTTAAGATAGTTTTCTTACTCTCTAAAGTAAGGCTAATAATACCCACCTTCTGACATTGTAGTAAGGTATGAAATGGTGTCAACTGGCACAGAGAAGGTGTTTTTCAAATATTAGGTCCTTCCCTCTTTCCAACAAAAAGTGTTAGACTGCAAGAAAATCTTAGGAGGGATAATAAAAGAAAGTACATGAGGTTCACTGGAGATTAAGTATTTAGAGGAAGGAGCACATCATGTTTATTCAGCATAAATGTGGTTTTTGGGAAAAAAAAACTGTAGGAGAGGTAGTATTTTGGGGGGCTATAAGAAAGCAGGGAAAGAACTTGCTTGTACTGGTTTGAGTGGCCAAGCTATAGCATTAAAATACACACAAAATTAAGGTGCTGGGGAAGCAGAGAGGCAGGTGGCATACTCAAGAATACTCACTTCAGATAGGTTAGAGTATCGGGCCTATAAATGGGAATCATGGCTCCCAGATCCTGCAGGTTTGGGGTACTGCTTGCTTCTTCCATATAAACTCATATCATTTGTACTTCCTCTTACTTAACTTCAATTGCATCAGTTTTCATTCAATTACTAAAAGACTCAAGCCTTTACCTGACTTAGAATCTTACGGTTTCTTTCTTCTGCCTGGAATATTCTTCCCTGCACTGTCTCACATGTCTCTTTTTAGACAGGCCTCCCTCTGCTGCTCCTTCTCACCTCACCCTATTTGCTCTCTCCAACGCACTCTTCTTAATCTGTGATTGTCTTTTTATCTGTCTTCCTATGTATCGCTTTCCCTATAAATCTGATGAAAACAGAGACCTTGTTTATCTTGACCATAACTCTATTCTTAGTGACTACCATAGAGTTTGGCACAGAGTAGGTATTTCAATAAATAATTGGTGGATTAACAATCACTCAGTTGATCAAGGAATCAATTGGTCAATCATGGGAGTAGAAAAAGAGAGATTAAGTCAGGCTAGGAGCACCTGGAGGAATCATGAAGGCCAGGTTGAGTTGTTTGGTTTTCAGTCTCTGGGTGATAAATATTATATGAGTTTTATCAAGAGAAGGACAGTGTTAGACCAACAAACAAGGCAAGACTCAGATCTTTTTCCAAGGCATCACAGGATGTGAAGAGTGATTATGAGTCAGTCAAATACAGCTGTAGTCTCCTTTCTTCCCACTTAGCATTCACAGAACTCCTCCTTCTTGTATGTCCAGCAGGGCCTAGCCTCATTTTGCAGGAGGTCTCACTAAGTGTTTTGCAGAGGCTTGCTTCTGTAGGCTAGCTCTGCTGGAGGATTTGTGCTGTTAACACAAAGTGAGTGGAGGCAGCACTGGCTTGTTCCCATGTGCACTGGCTTGCTTTTCGCAGGGGAAAAAATGCATCCCACAGACCACAGCTGGTGTTTTGCTATCTCTTCCTTCAACTTCACCAAGCACCTGGGTTCAGTCTGGATTTTCAGAGAAAACTTTGGACAAAGGAACCCAAGATGATATTTGTAGAGCTGTAAGAGATTTGGAGCTTGTCCAGTCTGACCTCCTTGTTCAAATGGGGAGACTAAAGAGGAGGGTTGAGCCCATCCTTACACTGAATTGGCTAGAAACCATATTTACTGATTCCTATTCACTGTTCAGTTCTACTCTTTAAATTTTTCACATAGGCTTTAAGGCAATAATTTTGAACCTTAGTGTACCTCACTGTGTACCTCATTGCTAATTAGACGGGCAACAATAAAGAGGCAGATTTCCAGAAATCCTTGCTTAACGTATCTGGGGTGAAGCTTGTGAATCAGCATTTCTTGACAGGTGTACCTACTCAGATAATTCAGTTGCAGCAGATTCATGGACAACATTTGAGAAACTCAGGTTTATGGAAATTCTTTCTTTTACTCTATTGACCTCATTTTACATATATACAAGCTAGGGCTAGAAAGGTGAGATAACAATACAGTCATTAAATGATACAGAAAGGACTAGAATCCAGGTGTGGTGAGTGAAATTTCCCTAAATAGGATGGCATTGAAGAACAGATTCACAATAGGAAAATGTATCTATTATCAATTTTATTTTGTTTCTTCTATTAAGTAAAAAAAAAAAATTTCAGTTCCATGCCATCTTTAAGACTTCTTTTAGTAATAATTAATCTCCACACTACAATACTTCCTTTTCAAGGAGTAAGGTTCAGCATCCACTGGAGGCAATGGTATATGGCTAGAATATGATGACATTGTTTCGTTGTCCACCTATTAATGTGATACCATTTTTTTCTATTCATATATTTGTAGTAGTTGATATGCTTTATTTTTGAATACATTTATTGAATTAAATTTTATTTAAAGAAAAAGTAAATGCATAAATCTGATAATTACTTGCAGACTGAAAAAGTCCTGCAGTTTGGCAAACAGTGATCTAATAAAACTTCAAGAGAGGGTAACTAACTGGCCAAGACTCAATGATTAAGTATAGGTATTCAAATCAAAACAGTCTCACTCCAAGGAAGACATTGGGTCCTTGGAAAAGTCATGATTTTTTTTAATGAAAATTTAAGAAGGATACTAGGAGCAGATTTCATGAGAAAGGATTTTGCTGGAATAATGTGTGCTAGGATTAAAATATTTTAGTATAAGTTACAGGCAAGGTAGACTTTAAATTCAGGAGGAGACCATATAAACAGTCCAGGGGAATCAGGACAAATGATAGGGAGGAAGATCAGACTGATGTCACACTCATGTGCCTGGAGTACATGGCTTCTGATTGCTTCAAGGAACTGAACGTGGCCTCTAAGTCAATTGGTGGACACCTAATTTGAGTAAAGAACAGGATATGCCGTGACAAAGCAATTGCCAAACAAAACAGGTTGGTGGGTAGCTCTGCAGTAGGACCTGTAGTATGAATGTTTGGAACAAATCATAAATCTCCTGGATGTCAGGAGGAGATTCCTTCCAGAGGAATGTTTGGCACCCAGCTGTGAGTGCCCTGTGAGATGACCAACAGCCACATGTTATGGGGAAAGCCTGTGGGCTAGGGAAGGGCTAGGGAAGGTGGAAGCTGAACTCTCAGATGTAGGGGAAGCTGACACCAAAAGCATTCCCTTGGACAACCTTCTCTACTCATCTTGTGATCTCAGCTTCACACTGCTTCCCTTAAATCATTTTGTCATAGTCTTAATAATATATCACCTTAAAATGTCATGGGATATACACGTCAAATGAGTGAATTCTATGATAAGTAAATTACACCTCAATAAAACTTTAAGAATGCCATGGGATTGGGGTCACATGTGGATAATATACTCCAGGGACTATAATTCCTTCACTCTCCATGGTTTCTCAATCTTATGGAAAAACCAACTTCTCTCTTCCTTGCTGTCTTGTCTATACTTATCTCCTTATTGTTGAGTCCAACCATCAGTGTCCTTCCTACATCCATGGTCCTTGCCCTCCATCATCATTCTGAGTGATGATTAAAATAAATCAGTGTCTCCCAGCTCATCTCCTCGTCTTTCACTGTACAGTCTCCCTATCTCATCTTCCCTTTTGCTCTCTGTTCCCAAAGAACACGTGGAACTCTCTTTTATATCTAATCACAGAGCTGGTGAGAACACAGAATGTTGGCTGAAGCTAGGTTAAATGGGACTTTGTTTCCTGGTTGTTATTAAAAACAAACACACCTCTCATCCTTCCATTTATTTCTATCTTCTGATAAAAGGACCGGGAGTATGGTTGGTTCATAGTACTAGCTCTTCCATCCTCACCTCTAACTTAGAAATTCACAAGCTGAATGTGCATTTGTTTGCAGCATTTATCTATCTTGAAACCACTGGAGTCTCTGGCTCTGACACCAAGCCTCTCAAGCTATTATGAAGTCCCTTACAGACATGATTACAGAGGTAGTCTGCCATGGACCTAAAACACAATGCAATTTATTTCAGTAAATCACCTTTCACACAAAAGACATCACAGACAATGCCTTGGCAGTAGCACAGAGAGAGACCCAGGCAATGAGACATAGAAAGCAGGAGCTACACAATAGCTTGACTGGGAGTCTGTGGAGGTGGGGTGTGAGAGGCAGAGCCAGGGGCATGTGGAGGATGAAGAATGCTCTCACCAGCCAAACTCCACAGGGCCCTTCACTGGGCAGATCTGCGGGGGAGAAATCATTAGTTTTGTACAGGGCCTTTATGTGCAGGGCCTGGTCTCTGGGCTGCTGCAGAATCCCGAGCTGGAGTTTGCTCTGCAAAGCTTATTTATGATCCTTTCATGTGTTAGAAGCCAAGGATGTGAAGGAAAGCAAACACCACCCCTTTCCCCATGCAGTTTATAATCTACTGGTACACACTGATGGGGTTGAAAGAGGATAGCAGGTATCTTTGGAATGTTTGTAGATTTTCTGGTTCCCAAGATGTCCCATTGCTTTTATTACCCCAGGGTTCCCTGTCCTCCAAAATTAGGCCTATGGGACCTCTCTCTTTCTCTCTCCCTCTTTCTGAAATGGGTAGCATTGCTTTGGATCATTGGGAAAGCTATGACCATTTTTGAACAGAAAAATACATCATGACTTTCCCAACAACCTAATATTTTCATTTTACCTTTGAGCAAACTGAGGTCCAGAAAGAGTAACTAACTCACCCAGTGCCTGCTGGTTACCATAATGAATATTAAAACCCAGACAACTTGATCTCAGGATCCTTGAACTTCAACCACAAAGGTGACCTGTCTCAACAAAGGCACTGGTAATGCCAATGGAAAAGAGAGAACAGATTAGAAATATTAAAGAGGCAAAAAATTAAGTCTGCTGACCTTTTTATGCAACTTTAAGTTAGTTAAGAGATTAGTATAAGCAGAAATAGTGTTAGGATGAAGCAAAATGTTTTTTAAATGAATATGAGCAAAGAAGTTAAGGTTTCTCTCCAACATAATGTTAACTGAAATTTCACTCTCAGCCCAGAGGATTCCAGCAGCAGTTTCTAAAGAGATGATGTGAAAATGAATGGATTTTATTCAATGAACTTTGCTAGGGTATCTATCATGATAGATGTACCGTATACGCCTGGGTTGAGGGAGGGGGTGAGTAAGGAGGATGTAAGAGGGAAAAGAGAGAGAGGAGATGGACAGATGAGAACAATAAGGTCCATTTCCTAGAGGAGCTGTCCGTCTAATGGGAGAGAGAGTGATGCATATAAATATTGCAGAATAATAAGAGATATAATGGAGGGAGGACAGTTCTTGTGGGGACAGGGGTGGGAGATTCAGGAAAGTCTATTCATGGGGATTTGATCTAAACCTGGCTTTGAGGAAGGATTAAAGAGAAAGAAGGGTAAAAAAGAGGGAAGAGAAAGACATTTCTGGCAAACTGAGTTGCTTGATTTGAGAGGCTGATACAGCAGAGAAAAGAAGAGAGATATGACTGTGGTTTAGAACATGGCTGTACATTTGTGGTGGGGCTCATAGGAATGGGAAAGCCACATGTGATGGGACATGGTTGGAGTCTGCTGAATTTTGTATATCACATGTACACGTCTGTAATTAGCAGTAACAAAGTAGAAGGTTTTTTGTTGTTTTTAAGAGGATGATTCTCACAGCAGAAATAGGGCTAGATTAGATGGCGGGGAAAACCTGGGGGCAGAGGTCAGTTAGTAGCTCCTGTCAATACTGCCTGCCATACTTCCTGCCCCTGTCAAGAGGGTGAGAGGTTACAGGGAGAAGTGATGTGAAAAGCTCCAGGATATGGTGACACATCCAAGATCCTGGTAAGAAGAAAAGAATCTTAAGTCTCCTGGTCCTTCTGGATGGCTCAATAGCACCAGCACTGAGATAGGGAGTGTAAGAGGAGAAACAGAGGATGTGAAGGTGAAAATTATATTGACCTTGGATTTAGATGTGACCATCTGTCTAAGGATCAGCTTGCATTTACAGACACTTAATTCATATTGAGCATGGATGTCTGATAGGTAGGGCTGGCTGATTTGAGATGAAGAAATAAAAGCTGCTCATATTCACCTTCTAAACACATGTTCTAAAACAAGTGGAATCATTTACACTCTTGTCTACCACCTGTTTGTTCAGTCCGCTGGAGAATGGTGCTCCCAGCTCTGAAGTGATAGGTTTCATCCCACCACATAGCTTGCTCTATTCAATAGACACGCTATATTCTGACCACCTCAAATTATCTCTGCAATGGGCTAAGAGGTCTTTCTAATTCTCAGACGTGCAATAGGATATACAATGGTGGTGGATGCTGGACCGGTTGCATTACTCTGTATGTGTAACCAATGCTATAAACATACAAGGAACATTTTCACCCACTCACTCATCTTCCCCTAATGATCCATTGAAAATGGCTCATATGGGACCAGCAGTTAGCGTAATGGCTATGTCGCTGGACTCCCATGTAGCTGACCACAGTTCGAGTCCTGGACTCGGTGGCTTAAACTCAAGCTGGGTGCGTGTGCATGCGTGCCCAAGATCCCAAGAGGAGAATGGAGGAGAAGGGATTGCAGTGTGCCCATCCCCCTGGGGGGTGATTTCTCGCTTTCTCTCTGTCTCTCTCTGTCTGTCTGGCGAGCACACGCGCCCTATAGCAAAAACCTCTCCAAAAAAAAAAAAAAAAAAAAAGAAAAAGAAAAAAAAAAAGAAAAAAAAAGAAAATTGCTCATGTTTCCTTATAATATTCTATTATTGCATAAGTTTGTTCAAATGTATCCCTTCCCTGAAGACATTGATATGGGGAATCTCATATGGGACAATTTATCTGAACTCTCATTTAAGAACAGCTGGCACATTAGGGTTGTAAAAGTTATAATCCTGCTTTATAGATGCTCTAGAAAACATATGACTTGCCCAGGGTCACCTAATTGACAGAGAAGATCCTGCGGCTTATGCCAAAATCTTTGAGTCTCATTGAAGTGCTTCCTCCACAACCTGACGATGTCTTCATGTCTTCATGAGTAGTTGACAATACATCACCATCTGCATACTTACTAGTTACATTTCCCGGTGAGAAATCTTTATTCATCCCATTACTGAAAGGGTTCATGAAACGAAACCAAACATGCAAGATTTTTCAAATTGCTATTATCCAAGTTTACTGAAGCATACCTTAGTTGGACGTTTTGCTTTCCTTTCCCCATTTTTTTTTTCTAGCTTGAATTTCTAAGGAGGGGTTTTTTTTGGCCTTAGTTCTGCCAATAGATCCAGGCTTCACAGCTCCTACTCCCCAGAGGGTCATTTATCAGTCAGCCTTACAGCTAAACCTTCACTTGGCATCAAATACTGAAGTAACCCAACTATTTGCAAAAACAGACAGTCCTGCTAATTACACCCCTTGGAACTTAAGCTTCAGAGAAAAGTTAAGAGCAGAGGCATAGAGAACAAGAGTGATTCTCTACATAATAAACAATATTTACAGATTAGTTGACTTTTTCAAGGCAGCATGAGCAAGCACCAGTTCAACTCTGAAATCTTCACAGGATTTTTGGTCAAAAATCAAGTATAGATATACATTGGCCTGGGAGTGGAGACTCTGGTTAGTTCCCACATTCTGGAGTTTGCAGACCTTGATTATATTATAAACTTGGAATGTTTTTTTTTTTTTTTCTTTTTTGGTAGAGGGCATGTAAACTCACCAGAGAGAGACAAAGAGACAGAGAGAAAGAGCAAAAAGCATCCTCCTTCTCCCCATGAGGAATGGTCACACTGCAATCCCTTCTCCATTTCTTCCTCCTAGTGGGATTTGGGCATATATACATGCACACACAGGGTACTTCTCAAGCCACAAGGTCTGGGACATGAACTGCATTTAGCCATGTGGGATCTGACTGCCTTAGCCACCAGGCCATGGAGCTGGCCCAAGCTCTGCATTTTTACATATGGGTGACATTGTGTCTACTCCACACTTCAGGAACAACTCACATTTCTTTATTTCTTTATATTTATTTTTTGCTGTAGGGTACATGTTCTCACTTGAGAGAGGCAGAGGGATACAGAGAGAGGGAAAGTAAGAAACCATCCACCAGAGGGATGACCACACTGTAATCCCTTCCCCTACATTCTCCTCTTAGGATTTTGGGCCTGAACACACATGTGCTCTGCATGATTTTTAAGCTGCCAAGTCCAGAACTCAAACTATGGACTGCCCTGTAGGAATCCAGTACCTCAACCACCATGCCACCTGCTGGCCCCCAACACTTCCATTTCTAAAAGGTTATCAGAATAACATGGACCTCAGAAGACATTGTGAGTCTTAAATGAGATCATGCATGAGACGTGCTTAGCAGAGTGCCTCGCTGTTCTATGGCAGTGATGTAATTATCACAAACTTCTCCCAGTATCTTTTGACTCCCTGCTTCTTTGCTTTTGTGCACATAGTTTTCTGCTTAGAACAGCCTTTCCGATCACTGTTGTCGAGTAGAAATCCAACCATCCTTCAAGGATCACTTCAAATGCTCCCTCTTCCACAGTCTTCCTTCATATTCCCCCAAACGAATGAGTTTCTTGCTTCTTTGAGCATTAATTGGCGTTGCTCCAACATTTTCATGTCATATAGCATTTTGTTATCTGAATCATCAATGACTCAAGGTACTTTTGGGTAGTTGACACTGCCTTATACTATTGATGAGTTATCATAGATCTCAGAACTTCTTTGGTGGTCACATTCATTATACCTTAATGTGATTTAAGGTCTGTCTTCCCAAAAGGGGCCTGAGCTGTATCTCTGTAGCAAATGTTGGGCACCCAATGGACACTGGAGGAATGAATGAATGAAAGTTCTGTTAACCATCTGTCTATATATACACATATCCTATGGTGCCAATCACATAGTAGGTCCTCAATGTTTGTCTAAAGACAAATTCAATATGTGCAATCAAAGGAATCACAAACTTAAATGCCTCTAGGGCCATGCAAGTAACCAGCATGAGTAAACACCTGAAATTGTACACTATGGAAGACTAAGAACAATGGCTAAGGAATATGTTCTTTGAAAATAACTCACATTCACTTTTTTGAAAACATGGTTTATTTAAAAAAGCATGACTTAACATGCAAAAATATACCAATAGGCCAAATTGCCTTACCACTTTCCTATTACTGTACTGATCTGAGTGAGATTCCTGCCTCAAGATATTTAGAAACTTGTATCAGATAGAGACATGGACCATTAATCAAGCAGAAGCTGTTATCTCTTGTGTGTAGGGTATCTCTTCTATTTTTTTGAGGGTACTTTCTCCTTCACGAATGCCACTCTCCTGGCATCCAAGAAAATCTCCAATTATATTCCCACTCAAAATTTGCTGTTGTGTAAATTCTCAGATGGGCAGCAAGTTTCAATCTTTTCATACTTGTGTATATGGCTTATGAATACTTCTTATACTGGTACTTTCTGGGCAATGTGTCACTTAAAAGTACCAAATTCTTTCAAACTAATGGAGAAGTAGTAATGTGGGGAACTATAGCCTGGAGGACAAGGGATTCAAGAGGAAATCTTAGAGATGAAGAAGTCTTCATAGTGTGGATCTCTCTAATCACATTATATATTTCCTGCTCCCTGACCTCCTCCCCATTGTGCTTTCATTTCCTGTAGTGAAAACAGACTGTGATTCAATAACCTCCAAGGTTCTGTGAGAATCATGCATGAAACAGGGCAACATGACTGGCAGCAGGCTTTGCAGAGGAGGTTCTTAAAGGTGAGGATAGTGTAAGAAACGTTGGAAACAGATTCATTTTCTACAATTGGGTTTCCATTCAGAGGCTGAATTTACTTTCTTGTTGCAGCCCCTCCAAATCTGTTCTGAGCTGATACACAAGCTGTGGGTCCAACACATGTAAGGGAGTACGCAATGTTCAGAGACAGTGATCTCAGTTCTCCTCCCCAGCACCATCTGATGGAGTAAGACAGGCTTGCCGGGGGAAATGGATCAGAAAGAACAGGAAGACCCTCCCTAAACTCTCACCCCATTCCACAGGAACTGCCTAGTGGATGCAGAACACAATAATCACTAGTAAAGAAAGAATTGGAAAGAGCATCAAGTTGAGAGATTCAGCTCTACCATTACTGTAGGAGACTATCAACATTAAATACAAGGTTGAGGAGGGGGTTGGGTCTGATCAACTCTAAGGGCCCTTTCAGCTCTGAAGCTTCACAACTCAGTGTTTCCTAGCTAGACTCTCTCTTCTGAGACATAATTGTCTAAGGATAAATGATCTCAAGAGTTTTGAGTTGTTTCAGGGAAACCTAGAATCTCAATTTGGTTTTCAGTGAAACTATTGGTCTTATTTTAAACAGGAACTATTCGGAATATGTTAATTTTTCTAATACCACTGCATAATGATCTTCTGTCTTCTGACCACTGAAATGACCTTATCTCCTGGTGCTGAGTCACTCTTCTGCAATACAAGTATGTATACACACACATACACACACTGTCAACTTTTGCCTTCATACTAACCCCCATCACACTTGATTTGGAACGCCCTCCTTTGTCCTAGTCAGGTCCTATTCTTCTTGGAAACACTGAATATTTCTCTTTGACTAACCCAGTCTAACAAAATATCCCTTTCCTCTGAATTCTTTTCAGACTCCCAGTGCAGCTATCCCATGGTTTGCAGTCTGATCCAAGCTTTACGCATTATGTGTTTAACCTACCAAATCCGTGAAGGCTCTCTAGAACCTGGCCCTGCCTGCCATGATGACCATATTGCCTACCACACTCTTCCTCCTTTTGCTCAGTTTTAGTTTCACTGACCTTCTTTCTAGTCTTCAAATACTATAAGTCTGTTCCTGCCTTAGAGCCATTCACTTACAGCCCTTTGCACCTAAGTCTTGGTGTGACTGACAACTTTCCCACATGAAGTCCTCAACTCAAATGTTACCTCACTCCCTGACCACTCTTCCTAAATTGCCCATTCTTTTCTGTCCTACTCTATCCATTATTCTTAACACTCTTCTCCTAGAGTTTAATCACTATTTGAGTTTTCTTATTAATGAATTTACCCCAAATGTTTTTCTCCTCCTACCCCCTAAGAGATGATAAACATGAAGAGAATGGAGATTGCCTTGATCTTCTCTCTATTCCTAATTCTGAGAACATTCCCCAGCAAGTTGTGGGTGACCACCATTTTTCATATGAAGGAATAACTGCCTGAAATCACTCATGTGTTTGTAAATATGCCCTTAGGTAGAGTGCATCTTTCTGTAAGCACAGCTTTACCTATAAGTAAGGAATAAATAAATAAATAAATAAATAAATAAATAAATAAAGGTCATGTCAAATGAGAAAATTTGCCAGCCACTAGTCCAAGACTAGCCCAAAGCTAAATCATTCAAAAAACCAAAACTGTGCCAAGAAAGAAGAGAAAATACTAACCATAGTGACCTTAATAGAAAGGACACCAAGCAAAGAATCAGAAGTTGATGAGCAGGTGGCCATGAGAAGACTATTCAGCTGTGGAGGCTTCAGCTTCATGGCTTGTAAAATGGACATATTTGTAAGAGTTAGCATGATAATGAATGAGAAAGCCCTCTGTAAGTTCCTTCAATATAAAATGGAGTGAATAGTTACTAGTTCATTAATCATCTTATTGGAATTAGACAGGTGATTATGCCTACATGGACTGAGGTGCTAAGAAGTACTACTGCTGCCTCCTGGTTGGGGTGGGTGGAAGAGAACTGAACACTCACAGATTAAAGTCTCACACAGTCAGTCCTTCTGGAAACCCAAAAGAGCACCTGTTTCCTCACTGCAGGCAGGCGGATGGCTGGACCATGAAGGACTGGTCAGGAACCTTAAAGAAGAGAACTGACACTCACAAACTAAGGTCTAACATAATCGAACATTCTGGAAACCTGAAAGAGGACCTCTGCTTCCTCAGTGCAAGCAGGCAGATGACTGCACCATGGAGTACTGGTCAGGAATTTTGAAGAAAGGTAGATCAATTTCTGCTTCTCCCTGGCTTAAGTCATAATCCTAAATGGAGGCTTAGCAGCTCTGGGTATATCACCTTTGAAGAGAATCCCTATGACACTAACCTCTCCTAGCTGTCAGTGAGGAAATCTATAGGAAATTATTTAGAGAGAAAAAGAGCTGGTTAGTAAAGCTCATCAGATGCTAGAGATAAAAACAAAGTTACAGTCCATGGGCTGGCTCAGTGGCACAGTGGTAATGTGCTGCTCAAGTGATGCTGAATCTATATGGAAGACTGTGAGTCTGGTTTCCTGGCAGACCTGTAAATGCCAGGCATGGATATCCATGATCCTAGATGGCTGGGAGAGTTGTGGAGGGATTGTGACATGAAAGGATTGTGGCATGAAGCCCTGTGCTTGTTTCTCTCTTTTTCTCTCTCTACCAAGGAATAAAAGTAAAACAAAACATAATTTTATTCCTACCAAGTACATCAGTTCTAAGGGCTAACAGAATGTCCTTCATTTAACAAGTGAAAAGCTGAGGCAAGGGAAGAAGTGAAGTTGATGAAGACATACATCAAGATGAAAAAATAGGCCCTAGGCCTCAACTCAGGTCTTTGGGCCCTCATTTAAAGTTTTTTCTACTGTCATACACTCTGTTTAATAAACTGCCTATTTTTGCCCCTCCCACAAGCTACTTAACCAGAGTCCCACTGGCACAAATAAGACCAAGCAACAATGAAGATATCCTGAATTAATAAAGATATAGATACAGTACCCACTGGACTGTAAAACCCTCCAAACCCCAGATCATTTTTTCCTTTTTGATATGAAGCCATATATCTCAAAGATTAAAAACAAAGCAGGATTCCGTTCTACTTAAGACATATTAATTTGGGAAAATTATTTACATTTTCTGAACATTAACTATTAAATACCATTATGACCTTCATATCGACAAGAAAAAACACATTTATAGCAGGTGCCCAATAAATATTCACTAAAATGAGCTTCCATCATTACCCATCCTGGTCACATTTCTGATTTTTCACTCTCCTGATCCTCTCATCACTATTTCAGTAGATAGTTGATTTGTCTGGCCCTATGGAGAGAGATTTCTGTATGGCAAAAGGAACATTTCTCTCATCAGCATCTATATTTTTCATCCCATATTCAAATGAGTCAACTCCATACTGTGCTAACATGTCAGATGTGCTCCCCAATCTAAGGTGGAGAAAAATACGGTAACACCTAAGATATTCTTTCTTCCCCTTAAGAGAGGAAAGTGACCTTTGGGCAATGTGCTTCTGCTATGGTTTGAATAATGGTTTGTCCTCCAGGGTTCGCGTTTTGGTTTTTGATGTTGGGAGGTCGTAATTTCTAGTGGGTGATGACTGGATCACAGTGATTGCATCATGGAGGTAACACTCTTGTAAATAAATTAATGACGTCTTGTAAGACCCAGTGAGTTGTAGTTCTCATGAGAAGGGGTTAGTTCCTGCTGGAGTTGGATGCTACAAAAGAAAACTGCCATAGTTTGCTCTTTCTCCACATGTGCCTATCATCCTCTGTGCTTCTCTTAGCCATACTGTAGGCCAGCCTGATGCCAGGTCTATGTCTTTAAACTTTCTGGCTACCAGAATTGTGAGTTAATAAACCTCTATTTTTTTTTTTTTTTTTTTTTTTGATAAATAACCCAGCTTTAGGTATTTTTGTTAGCAATGCCATAATGGACTAAGACAGCTTCTTAGGCCCACAGGAGCTATTTTCTCTTTCTCTTACTAATGCTGAAGCCAGAGGGGCTGATTTACCACAGGTAGTCCTTCTTGCTACAAATAAACTAAACACCTCTTGTTTCTAGACCTTGTGGACTCTAAAGCCAGAAATAAAGTTAGAAAAAGACAGATATGGCACATAACTTAATTGAGCTTACTATCTGGTAGAGAAAGATAGACTAATAATTACATTAAAAAATGTCTAAGTTTGGAAGCTGTAAGTACTTCCAAGGAAAAGTATAGGAAGCTTATTAATGACATGAAGAATAACCTAAATTGGGCAAAAAGTCAGGAAAGGGCTCCCTGGGAAATGACACTGAAGCAGAGTTAAGGGCAAAAGAGTAAGAGGGCTGGAGAAAAAGGGGCTGCTGGAAGAATGTTCTAGAGGGGCTGCCCATCCATGTGAGGGCAGCCCTGAGGTAGATGATGCTTAGCAGAGCTGAGGTGGAGAGAGGGCAGTTGATGGCAAGGACCACATCCTGTGGGGCATGTAAACTGTGTTAAAGGGTTGGTAACTGTGAGAGAGGTGAGAGTCAGGGTTCTGAAGAGGAAAGCCATGTTATCAACTATTTTAGGGATTAAAGGTTACATGTTCATTCACATTTTACAATTTTTTAAAAAATAGACCTTAGAAAAGGGAAAAGGTAACTTCTTAAGGTTAAGCAAGTAAATACCAGCAACAGATATGAATTACATTTTTGATCTTCAAGTCTGGTGCTCTTCCTAATACCACACATGGCCGCCCTCTGCTCCAAGCTTCCTTTGAAAGGATTAATAACGTTTTTGATTTGGCCAGAACAGGTAGACTCTAATGGCCTATGTGTGGGATATCATTTCCTGGGAAATCTCTGTGGCTGCCTTGTAGGGCCACTTGGCTTCAGGGAGATGACAATAAACTAGAGTGTGTCCAAAGCTCTGTGGATGACTGTCTACCAAGTAAAGTCACTGCATGTTGTTCAGGGTTGGCCTCTAGCATGAGCCTCAAGCTTTGTTTCCCATACATGATGGAGAAAAGACAGCTTTCCTGTTAATGGAAAAAGAACCAGGAGGATAAGAGTTCTTGGTACCCCACTCCTTCCAAATTAGACTCAAGGCAGGGCCTCAGCAATGGCATTAAGTGAAAACAGTTTATCTTTCTCTCAGAGAAAGGCAGATTCTCAATTCTTCCTGGAAACCCACCACTTCCTTCAAGGTGGGCTCTGTTAGTGTCTACCCAAAGGTAGCTCCCATACGGGCAGAGAAGGGGGAATAAATACTCCTATCACTATCCCTGGCCCTCGAATCTCTCAATTTCATAAGCCAGCATTCCCTTAGGGACTCCTACCTGGCAATCCCTCACATTTCTGAAAGAGAAGGCTAAGTCCTCAAGATACAAATGTGCCACACACACCTCCTTGGGAGACTCTGTTCCCCTTGTTTCCCTGGCCTCTCTCCTCTACTTAGCTCAGCACGGGCTCACCAGACCCATTATTCTAACAGCACATTTATGAGGGTGGTTTCCACCCTCACAGCCCCAGGCCTTCTGGCTTTTCTCAGGCAAACTAGAGAACAGGGCCAATTTTCAAACCTCCTTCTTCATGGGGTGATTCTGCCTTTCAAACAAGGCTTGGGAAAAGCAGTTTGAGAACAAAGGCTGATCCACATTCAAAATGTTATTATTAAAAAAAAAAGAAAAAGAATAGAAAGAAAGAAAGGTTCCTAAACCCAACTACTTCCCCCTCCTTCTCACTTCAGGAAATCTTGTATACTGCTGGATTCTTAACCATTTTGGGAGGGCTTCCCTGAGTTTCTTAATCCATAAAAATATACTCTCTTTTCCTCTCAACCCCAGAAATACTTTTCTGGGCCAAGTCACAGCACCTCTTAGGCCTTAACCCCCTCAGCTGTAAAAGGAGTTACACCGCCCACCTCACAGGTAATTCAAAGGAAGCTGCAGTCACATCTGGCATCTATGCTGGTACTCAAATCATTGGCACTTCAATCACCTACTCTCCAGAACTGCTATTTCAAGGAGTAAATTTTATCCCTGCAGGTCTCAGGCCTTTGTCAACTCCTGTCAGGGAATAGCAGATCCTGAATATAAAACTAGGTAGTAGGAAAGAGAAGCTTCATTGGGCATCCTCTGCCAACCCTATCTCTTACAATGGCTGTAAATTGGCTTAGGACCAAGAAAGGTAAGGAGAACATTGTACTTGTCCTAGCTCATAGATCCCCAGCAGGGGAACACCAGCCATCTGTCCTCCGAGAGAGCAGTTAGAGGCTCTTGGCTTGATGCCAAGACAAAGTAATAGGAAAGAAAGCCTTAGCTGGATTCCCCTGTCAGTGCCTCATATTACAACTTCATCTCTACTCTCCATGAAGGACAAGTCCCCACTTAACACTTAAAAAAAAAAAAACATGAGAGAAACTAGATGGGACCAAGAAAAAATTGCTTGGGCATCAGAGATCCTTTTCATATGAAAACAGCCAACAGTACTTTGCAATGAAAGAGCCCTCACTCCAGGCTTGGCTTTGCCCCTGAGTTGTTGAGCAATCTCTGGCAAATCATTTTCCTTCTCTGGTCCTTAATTTCTGCAGGTAAAAGAAGAGGGGATTGGATAAGATCAAAGGTGCATTAAAGTTGGGTATATATTGCAAAGTTGGCAAAATGTTTCAAAAAAATTTGAATTGCAGACATTAAACACTTGAATGCTTTCAAATAAAAATTTAGGTTTTCAACTTCAGAAGATTGGGCATGTGGCCAATGGAGGCTGCAAGCCAGGAGTGGCTGATCCCATTTTGTTGAGATGTATGCTTTTCATTTTCCACAGTTTCCACAGCAGTCCCTCAGTCTCCCCAACAATGAAACTGTCATGTGTGTGTGTGTCATTTATCATTAATTCTTGTTTTTTGACACCCTCTAGTTTCAGTAGGTCACATTATAAGCTTAGCCCCTGTCAGCATATGAATTTGGGGCACCTGAATAGAGGATCTTGGAAAGACCTCCCTCTATTCTCTGTTCTAGAAGCAGATTTACAGAAGCAATACCTGCAGTTCTGTGTCCGTACTAACTGACCTTGAGCTAGCTCCTTGACCTTCCCTCAAGCTAATTAGGGAAAAAAACAGTCCCCACTGTATAGGACAAAATCAGGCAACTTTTAAGGATGTTTAGCTCATGACCTGGAAAACTCTAGAAAAAGATTAGTAAATGTTAACTATGGTTGTTAGTAACATCATCAAACTTTTAAAACATTGTGATGCTGACTTATTATGAACCTAGCTAGGCTTGTCAGCTTCAATGTATGTCCAATGATACAAATATCAACATCCAACATTGTGCTTTAAAAGACTGTATAAAATACTGGGACCAGCAGTTAGTGTAATGGCTATGTCGCTGAACTCCCATGTTGTCGACTGCGGCTCAAGTCCCGGACCCGGTGGCTTAAACTCACGCCGGGCGCATGTGCGTGCGTGCCCAAGATCCCGAGAGAAGAATGGAAGAGAAGTGATTGTGGTGTGGCCATTCCCCCTGGAGGATGATTTCTCTCTCTCTCTCTCTCTCTCTGTCTTTCTGGAGAATGCATGCGCCCTATAGCAAAAACCTCTCAAAAAAAAAAAAAAAAAAAAAAAAAAGATTGCACAAAATGCTATCTGAAATGATCTTACGAATTATAATGCAGCTTCAATGTCCTGTTCACCAGGAATATCAAGGCGAATGTAGAGGGGTCAGGCAAGTCTGATGAATGGGAGAAGTACACTGGGTCAGGGAACCCATGCTTTCTTTTAAAGACATTGTGATTTAGTCTTGCTAAAGCAGTGGGTTGCCAGAAGGAAACATCAGTGTAGGCTAACCTCAGTTCTTAGCTGGCCATTTCAGCTTAAGTGGATCTTCTAAGAAGAAGGAGGCTGGGACCAGCAGTTGGCATAATGGCTATGTTGCTGGACTCCCACGTAGTCGACTTCAGTTCGCGTCCCAGACCCGGTAGCTTAAAACTCACGCCGGGCGCGTGTGCGTGCGTGCCCAAGATCCCGAGACGAGAATGGAGGAGAAGGGATTGCGACATGGCCATCCCCCCTGGGGTTGATTTCTCGCTTTCTATCTCTCTGTCTCTGTCTGTCTGGTGAGCGCATGCGCCCTATAGCAAAAATCTCTCCAAAACAAAAAAGAAAAAAAAAAAAAAAAAAGAAGGAGGCTTTAGATGGATTAGGGGGAGGGACTCTTGAAAAGAAAGTTATAAAAAATAAATGATATTTGGCCAAGGTAAGGGGAGTTTGCATGTACTGAACACCAAGATACATTCATTTTCATACCAAGAGCTCATATCCTACTTCTTAAATCCCTTCACCTCTTCTCAAGGAACTTGTGTCTCAGCTTTGAGACAGCCATGGCCTCATTTAAAGTGTTGTGAAAGAAGGTGATGGAAGCATCAGGTTTCTAGGCTGGTGAATTTTTATTTTTATTTCTCCATTGACATGGTTTAACCTTTGCTTTTGGCAGCTAACATATTGCTCCAATAAAGTGAAGAGAAGGGAGTAGGATGGGCACCACAACGAGATCTTTTGGAAATGATTTTGCTGGAGGAAAAGCTACTTTCAGTCATTCTTTCCACAACACTCTATTGAATTCAATTCTATATTTTTTCTAATATACACTTAAGAGGGCTGCAAAGGGAGTAAGAGAATGATACCCTTGACCTCACCAAAAAAGCTCATGATAGAATGAGAAGCCAAGATATATAATGTCAATTTATAACTCAAATTATCTATTTTTTTTCTAGAGTGTTTTTTCCAGGGATTTTCTAATTTAGAACCTACCACTCACTGACTACATGACTCAGATTAAATTACCAGAGCTTCAGTCTTCATGGCTAAATGAGATAATACACCAAAACTGCCTGGTATTTATTGACTGTCCAATACATGGGGATATTACTATTAATAAAATCATAATGAACTCTTCTATCTTTATTGCACAATACTGTGACTACTACCTTTATTCAGTACATTCCTGCCAACTGATTCCATATTTGGCTCCTACACCATAATAGCAAGAAGCTCAGTACCTACTGAGGCAGTCTTCCCTTTGTTTTTTTTCTTGGCTATTGGTGAAATATGTCTCTGTGGAATGCAATATCTTCCTTCGGCTACACCTTCAAGTCATCAGGCCATCCTAAGAATCTACTATGTGCCCTGACCATGTAAAGTTTGGACAGGAAGACAAATGAAGAAGATATGGTCCTAGCCTTGGAGAGGTTCTGAATTGGACTTCAGAAATATGACAAATACACAGAAAACAGTTTTTGCCTTGGTAGCTTGGCCTCCAGGGAACTGCTCAAAGATAAGGTGCTTAGGAAGGCCGATGGTCTATGAGGTCCTGCATGATTTGTTCCTTGATGAACCTCAACCTCCTTTCCTGGTACTATACTTTTAGGGCTCACCATTTCCCATCCATATAGGCTACTCTCCTGTTTCTTGAACCTGTTCAATTTAGACTTAAGAAGTTTTGCACTTGAATGGTCAACTCTTGCTTACCAATTCCATCTTTGATCAAATATGTCCTTTTCTGCCAGTTGCTCCCTAAGCATTCTTTTTTTTTATTTGCTAAAGAGTGTGTGTGCTCTCCAGAGACAGAGAGAGAGAGAGAGAGAGAGAGATAAAAAAAGGGAGAGAAGACAGCTCCTATGGGGCGTGGTCACACTGCAATTCTCTCTCCTCCATCTCTCCCTCCTTTTGGGATTTTAGGCATGCATTCCCATATGCCTGGCATATTTTTCAAGCTGCTGATTGAGGATTAGAACTGTGTAATTGGCGATGATGGGTCCAGTTGCTTTAATTGCCATTCCATCTTCTGGCCCCCATAAATATACTAACTAAAGGATCTATGCTAGAGTGTGCATGTACTCCCCACAGGGAGAATAAAGGTGCCCCAAATGGGTGTGGTTAGCTGCCGTCCCTCTTCCTCTTCCCTCAATCCCATTAGGATTTGAGACATCCATACTCACATACCCAGAGTGTTTTTCAAGCTACCAGGACCAGAACTTAAACCAAAGTTAGCTGTATGGGATCTAGCTCCGTATGCTCAGGGCCCAGGCGTCAAGATTTTGGGCATCCATACACACATATTCTGAGTGTTTTCAAGCTATCTGGGCCAGAACTTGAACCAAAGTCGGCTGTGTGGAATCTAGCTCCCTATGCTCAGGGCCCAGCTATTGCACTAGAGGGATGACTCCCATCATCCAGTCTTATTTTCTCATTGGTATCTGGAATTATCTGTCTCAGTTGTCGAGAGTTGCTAATTGTGTGCCTTTTCCCAGCCCATATGAGAGCAGGGATCTTATCTATGTCACCATCATTGCAATCCCAGCTCTTGGTACAGTACTTGGCACATGTTAGGTGCTCGGCAAATATTTGTGGAATACTTCTTGAAACATATGAGAATTTAGAACAAGTTTCTTCCAAGCCCGGATATACCTCTAGTCTATCTTTTTTTTTTTTTTTTTTTTGTCCAGGAGGATGGTTTCGGTTTCTCACCAGAGAGGGTACTCCGTAGGGGCACAGATGGTCAGGGTATCCCTGTCTGGGTGCAAATACCCAAGCTCAACTGCTGAACAAATTGTTTTTGATTCCATGCAGCACCTGGAAGCCAAATAGATTGTCACAGCGCAGCGGAAACTGTCCGCCACCTGGTAATGAATTAGTTGTTAGAGAGGTAGCGACTCTCACGATCCCATTTGTGATCTGCAGGGCTCACAGCTGCTTCTCATTTTCATAATGCAAGGAGGGAAAACAAAGAAAAGATAAAGCCATGCAGGATGAGAAACCAAGATGGAGACTGCCAAGGCCTACGGTCTGCTGTGATTCATTTAAAGCTCAGAAAGTAAGCTGTGACATGGCAAAGAAATCATTGTCCATCTATTGAGTTATGTGAAGTCCACCAAAATAATTTTAGCATATATCTCAGAGCAGTGTCAAATAGTGGTTAAATGCAGGTGCATCGACCTGGGCTGGATTTCTGATACTGATTCTACTTTAGTTCTGTGACCTTAAATAAGCTATTTAACCTCTCTGTGTCTGAACTTCATCTCTGAGATGGGTATGATGTTAGCAACAACTACCTCCCAGAGCTGCTGTAAGAGTGGGCTGATTTAACAGATAACACAATACACAGAGCTGGGCACACTGTAAGTGTTCACACAGTTAGGGGTATTCTTATTGCCCTAATTGGTACTATTATTACTAGCAGCAGCAGCATTTGGGCTTTATAATATCCCTGGGAGGTAGGCAGATCAAAGACTCCTATTCTGTTTTCAGCACGAAAGAATGGGGAAGTGAGGCTCAGAGAGGAGACATGCAATGCTTTAAGTTACCCAACCAAGGACTTGAATGATGTTCATTTCATTGCATGAATTTCAGAAAGCTGTGCTTTTCATACAACTATCACCTCCAAGAAAAACAGAAGTTTCAGGAGGGTGAATTTGATCTGCATGGCACCTTAGGATGTGTGCTTATCCCCAGGCTGGGCTCAGATTACAAGTTAGCCCTCAGTTTGTGAATGGTACTAAGTGACTTTCTGGTATTCTGCATCTGCCACCCTGCATATTTCTCTCAGCTACTCTGTGTTGACCCTGACTTTTGGTGTCTTGGTGTTCGCCCCAGGGCATGTGTGCTCACCAGAGAGAGACCGAGAGAGACAGGGAGAGTGAAAGTGAGAAGTGTTTTCCCCAGGGGGGCTGGTCACACTGCAATCCCTTCCCCTCATTCTCCTCCTGGGATTTTTGGGCACACATGCACACATGCCCAGTGTGATTTTCAAGCCACCAGGTCCAGTCATATGGGAGTCCAGGTAATGGGGGTAACTACCACATTACCTGCTGGCCCCAGGGTCTTGGTATTCTTGTGTATTCTTCCTCATCTGTTCAGCAAAAGTAGCTCTCAGAAGAGTTACTGATAATCATCATAAATACCTTTAGGTGATGAGGCCAACTTTCATCGTTTCTCCCTCTATATTACTCTCCAATGACTGCTACTGTTTTAAGTAACAACCCCCTTTTTGAGGAAATATATGAGAGAGGATTGAGCAGCTCACATGAGGTCCTCCATGAGTTGACAGGTACCCTTTCTTAGAGTCTGACTTTAGAAATTACTGTGAATTCTGAGCAAACTATCTGAAACAGAACACCCTAGGGAGGAACCCAGGAGCCTGAGGTTCACTAGTATGTCTGCTGTGAAAGGTAATTATTTGTGATGTGGGTGATATAAAAGCGTCACGCTATTGGTGATTTTGGAAGAAACAAGAGTGTGGTGTGAGCATGGGAAAACAACAGAAGACAAGGAAGTATGCAACCATGAAGCAAATGCTTAGTTTCAGAGATCAGAGTTTAAAGAAAAGGATAGATTAAAACCTAAAAAGAAAGATCCCAGCATGCTGAAGGAAAGAGACATCCCCTAACACCCTTCCTGCTTATTTTTTCAATATAATACACAGCTGGGTCCGCCTTACCATATTCTGGTTGATACCAACTTTATCAACTTTTCTATTAAAGCCAAACTGGACACATTGCAGTCAATGAAGGACTGTCTGTGTGCCAAATGTATCCCATGTATCCCTTGACTGTGTAATGGCTGAAACTGAGAAACTGGGGCAAAAGTATGGCTCTAAGGATCATCACGGATCCAAAATTTGAATGATTACCATGCACACACAAAGGAACCTATGCAGATGACTGTTCAATACAGTCACTCAGGCAAGTGTTACATTGTGGCCACAATTGACCAAGATCTTAAATGAAGAATCAGATGACCCCAGGACTTCCTATCAGGTACAATCTAACCATAGACACAACACTGAGCAGGTGTCTAATAATTATGGAACCCCTTTGTTCTAATTCTTAAAGGACAAAGTTCTTCTGCCTATCTTTGATCAGATTTCTCTGTTGCCAGTTCATTAAACATGCTTTATGTCATGAATTACTATTCTGTTCACCTGCTTGCTATATTATGGGCTAAGTACAGTTAAATACATTTACTTTTTTTTTTTAAAAAAAAAGAAAGATAATTGTTAGTTTAAGTTCTGCCCCGCTGGCACCTATATAAGAAATGGCATTCTGAAAACATGCTTCTCAAGGGACAATCCTTCCAGACAATATAAGACAATAAATCACCTCCTGGACTGTAAGATGTCTCTTATTGTTAAGCCTACATGACTAGAATAAACATAACTTAGTCTAATCAAACAATGGTTCTAAGCAACACAAAGTAGGCAAGCCTGACCCTAATGAGAAAATCTTCTGTAACTGTTTCTGTCTGCAGACAATAGACTACACTCCATTGTTTCACTCAGGACACTACTAATCAAGTTCTTGAGATAGGGGAGACTCATTCATTCTTTATACATCTACTTTGAGACTAACCTACATAAGGTCACATTGCCATGAAGAAAAGAGGAATAATTTAAATCAGGTAGAAGCAGTGGGGTAGATGTCAGCTGATTGAGAGACTAGGCCAGGGGCAAGTGAGACAAGATGTGGAGACAGATGGGATGTGGGGGCAAAGAGAAGACAGTATATAGGGCATGCCTTATTTTCTGGATGGATGTGGTATCTTTACTATGATAGGAGATATTGGATGGGGGCCAGGCTTGGAAAATGATCAAAAAAAAACTGTAGCCAAGAGTCAGAGGAGTGAACTTATACTGAAAAGAGAAGGAAACATTTAACCCACTGGTTCTCAAAATGTGGTCTCTGGACTAGCAGCATTAGCATCACCTGGAACTTGGTAGAAATATGAAGAGTTGTCCTTGCACTCAACTTACTAAACCAGGAATTCTGGACTTGGGCCCAGTAAGCTGTGTAAACAGGTCTAGCTGAGTCTGATGCACATGAAAGTTTGAAAACCTCAGTTCGGTCTTCTGAGCCTGTTACCCCAGAAGTGAGGATTAGGACAGTTGAGTCACAGGTCAGAGGCAGGGAAGGAATATGGTGCCGGTTTAAAGTTGGAAAGTCTCCATGTCATACATTCACTATTTACACACTAGGGAGTACAGGAAATAATATAAGAGTTAAACAACCCTCAACACCTAGCAAGTGCTTGTCTATCTAGTGTCTTCCCTATATTGGCTCAGTTAATAGATTTAACAACCCTGTGAGGTCATAGTGAATCTTCCCTTCTTGCAGATGAATAAATGCAGTCTCTTAAAGCTTATCTTAGGGTCATGAAACTGATAAGTGACTGAGCCCACAGGAGATGTCAGATCTATCTGAGTCCAAAGCTACTGATTTTTCTGCTTTGCTACTTTGTGCACCTATTTACCCTCTTTGATTTTCAGTGTGGTCCTAGGCAAGTAAGATCTGCCTCCTGCAGACCATTGTGTATGACTTCATAAAGCACATAAAGTCCTTTTACCATGTCAAACACATCCAGGTTACATGCACACAAATGTATGCACAATGTAGCATCTCCAATGATAATATTCCCGCTGGGGTGACTTTGTAGTGTTCCCTTACATTGGGTTGCAATGACCAGAAAAAATTTGAAAGACATTTCAGGGACAGATATAGAATGTTAATTTTTTATATTTTTGTATAAAGGTGTTTTGAGACTAAGTAACACAACCTGCCATCTACCACTACTGTATTTCATGATACAGAAGGCATTTGAACAACAACAACTACAGAAAGACATAAGCTCAGAATAAAAGTCCCATAAAATATACATTTTGCTTCACTGTATAAGACTTGTTTTTCCAATTTGCTGTAGTTACAAAAATATTTCTTCAAATAATAATACAACAACTCCTAAACATGGGTCCACACACTGGGGCATTTTAGAGGCTTTCCCAATATTAAATTCCACTTTTGGGAGCAAGAGGAGTACATTTTACATAATTCAGCAGTTGTCTTCCTGGTCCTCTCCATCACTAAGGTAATCCCATTATATAAAGAGACAGAGCTCACTAGCAAACTTAGGAGCCAAGGCTCATGCCCAGACCCAGTGCATCAAACCCAGCACATCACAATGTCTCTTTAACCTCCATAAGACTGGCTTTGTTTTATAGTGCTGACTGTTAAGTAGCTAATGGGAAAGTTGGCTCCTATCCCGATCGTTCTATACCATGATCACAGCTCACAAAGTTTCATCAATCAAAGTGCAGTTGTGTACTTAAAGAGACTTTTCAATTTACTGAGCTTAGTGTTTTCCATCCAAGGCCAGGAAAGAGGGGAAATAGTATCTGGAAAGGTATATGCCTCAACTCTACAGTTAATCAGGAGAGAGGATCGTGGCATGGAGTCTACCTACTGGGTAAACACTAATGCTTGGTTGGTACAATGTCATTCCCATGCCATCATTTAAAACCTGTTTCAGGCTTGAAGAAAGGAAGAGCAGGGATGACCACTATTCCCCAAGCCTTGCCTTCTCACTGATGGAACATCATCTGGGGGTGATTTTGAACAAGGGATACTCCGAATAGCACATCCAGTTTCTGAACAGCATATCCAATTTCCACACTATGAAATATCAGCAACCAGTGCCCAGTATTTGGCCAAAGAAAAGAACTAGACTGAGATTTCTTAACCTCTCCATCATTGACATTGTAGACCAGATTATTCTTGGTTGCAAGTGTTTGTTCTGTGCATTGTAGGATGCTTAGGAGTATGTATCGATTTTTCTTAGATGCCAGCAGTACTTCCCCACCCTAAGTTATGGCAATTGAAAATGTATCCAGATATTGCCACATGTCCCCTAGGAAGAGAAAGGTGAAAAGTCACCCCGGTTGAGAACCACTTCACTAGACTGAAGACAAGGAGGAAGAGGTAAATAGTTTTGGCAATTGGCTGTGTTAGTTCTGTTTGGAAATATTGTGTGCACTTCTAATAAACTGCTAAGCTCTGGGATTCAATAGGTGATGTATGTCCCATGAGCTCTACCTCAGTTAAATAAATAGTTGAATCTTTCAGAGATCCTAAGCTGACATTGCTAAGACTGAATGTGTCTGTCCACTATTTATCCAAGGACAGCTCTGTCAAGATAGCAAATATTTCCTCTGGATTCTATCAACTATCAGATAGGTGTAATGGGTAATCTTTGACTTTCAGGGCAATATTTCTCATCAGAGACATGTTAGATCTACTATATCACAGATCCACTAGAGTTACTATTAGGAAACTATATTTTTCAATGCAATCAGCAAAAGCTATTGGCCACCAAAATACAAATCTCTAAGTAAATGTGAAACAGAAGGCATTGAGTACAGATAAATATCCAGTAATATCAGAAAAACCTACTCTAAAGAATAGTCACTAGAGGGGCTGAAAGGTGGCATGGTGGTTAAGGTGCTGAACACCCACATGGTCAACAATGGTTTGAGTCCTGGACCTAGTTGCTTGAAAATCATGCTGGACACATGTGCATGCATGCCCAAAGTCCCAGGAGGAGAATGAAGAAGGAATTGCAGAGTGGCCATCTCCCCTGGGGGGTGATTTCTCACTTTCTCTCTCAGTGTCTCTCTCTAGTGAGCACATGTGCCCTATGGCAAAAATAAAAACAAACAAAAAAGAATAGTCACTAGCTTTACTTTCAAACCAAGAACCATTTAGAAAAGCACACACTGTACCAATTAAGTGGACACAGATTAATCCAATTCTAATGAATTGATTTTTAGAAGTGCTCTAGTCTAGAATTAAATGAATTAGCTGTGCAAGGAGGCTGGTCTAGAAGGGTGGGAAGTTTATTCATCCTTATAAATGGATTGCATTGCAGAGACATACCTGGAAAGATTTATATGTAATCAAGATAGGTTCTTCTAAGACAAGGTTTCTCTAAACTCTGGCATCAATATCATTTAGGAAGCTTGATTTGACGCAGATTTTTTTTTACTTTTTATTTATTTTTGTATATACATTAAATTGCATTGTTTAGCTTACAATGTGAACATTTCAATATGTGAACATTTCTCCCCAGTCCCATTGATCAAAATATCTTCAACCGATAACACCACATTTCCCCATCCCATCAATGTTCTACCTCCATATCTTTTCTCCAAATGTCCTTCATTAGGCCCCCGTCCTCCACATACACCTCATCTGACATTCACACCCATCTCTTGTGTTTGTACAACCGTTGGTCAATCAGTTTCAGTCATAGAGTGACGCAGATTTTAGACTGATGTCAGGAATTCTGATTCAGTAAATCTATCTTCTGAAGATTAGTATTTTAAAATAACCTTCTTTGTTTCTTTTACATACTTATGCTTGACAACTATTCCCTAAGAACCCAAAGAACATCTACTTTTCAAAGCTCTGTCTTCCAGGAATTTATTTATACATTTTGAAGAAAACTAGCATTGATAAGGGTCGTAGGTGACTACTAATCATTCATTTGATGAATAGTCATTGAACGACTTGTTATGCACCAGGTACTGCTCTAGGCACCCAGGAGAGCAATGGTCAGCATAATTATCTATTATATGCTGGTCACCGCACCTTATTTTAACTTCTATCCTCACAACATCCTTATGAGGTAGATATAATCATTTCCATGTCACAGGAAAGGAACAAGAAAATCACAGAAGTGGTTGATCTGTACAAGGTCTGAGGGCCAGTTAATGATGAAGAAATTTAGACCATCTGTCGGATGCTATACTGTGTGTTCTTTCCATTATAGTAACAACATGAGCATAAAAAGATAAAAGAAAAAAATGTTCAAAGCAATCTGAGTTTAGTGCCAAATGAGTAGTACAGTTCCTGAATACAGAGGAAGTTCATCCCTGAATAAAATCATTTCAGGTGGAGGAGGAAACTTTTTGGAAGAAATGATAAACTTTGTCATGAAAATGACAGAAATTCAGAAGGGAAGACATCTTTGAGGAGGAGAAATCATACAATAAAAATGTGTACTAAGGCCTGAGGTAAGAATATGTAAGACTAATTGAGGGGACGAGTATGTCCTTTCAGCTAGAGCAGAGCCAGAGTGTTAGAGAGGAGTGGGAGAAAAATCTTCAAAGTAGGTGGGAACTGAATTATGATGTGCCCTCAGGTACCATACTTGGGAGTGTAAATTTTACCCAATAGGATAACAAGGAATCATGACAGATAATATGTTGAGAAAGATATTTGGAGAACAAAATAGATCATGTAGTGGTCTACAACATAAATTACTGGGAGAGAGAAACAAGAATAAAAGAATAAGAAAATGTGTATGTGAAAGAGTTACTCCAGGCAGCAGTTCATTAATTAGTAACAATTAATAGTAACATTTAAGAAGCTTTTACTATGTTCTAGGCTCTGTTCTTCGTAATTTACACAAATTAATTGAATCCTCAAAAATTTCCTCTAAAGTAACGTTAGAGCTGTTTAGAATTCCCTACTAACCTTCTAGTCCCATAGTATGATTACACTCCCTCATCTTTGTTAATGTTCACAGTAATCAGGGGACTTGCTTGGTCTGGTGAAGTATAAATGGAAATGATGTCTGTTACCTCTGGGATGAAGCTTTAGAGCCAGGATGTGATTTGCCACACGTTTTCTGGCTACAGTGATCATGGATGCATTTGTTAGAATGGCACCTCTCTAAGTCCAGGTCTCTGAGTTGGCATGAGGATCAATACTTTCTGCCATCTGATGCTAAACTTATAACATTGGTGAAAAAACATTCTCATGTTACATTAGTCCACTGCAGTTTGGGGGCTATTTGTTACTGTAACATCACCTGGTTTATCCTGACTGATACAAATACTAATTAAGAATACGAACTCTGTAATCAGACCACCTGAGTTCAATGTTCCTGCTATACCATTTATCAAATTTGGTAAATCATAACATTTCTGAACATTATTTAGCTCATATTCAATATGGAAATAACTACAGTGGCTACCTCATAGGGACACTAAATATTACTAGCCACAATAACTTTACATATGATGTTATAGACAGTATTGTAAAGTGTTATCTGATTAAATCCTCATAATAACTATGACTTCAGTACTTGCTGAAGATCACATACCTAGAAAGTAGTGGGGTCAGGATTCAAACCTAAGGTAGTCTTCCAGAGTCCTTTTTCTTATTCACTGGCATAGGAGCACTTAACTCCCAGCACACAATAATTGCAAGATCATTTTCTTCATTAGGCAGCATAATCACAGTGTCTGGATCCTAGGATCTTTGGAAGGGCAGACTTAGAAAGTACTTCTGTCCAGAAAAATAAATATATAGACCTTGAAATATTAAAAGCAAACTACAAAACCAAATTAATAAATATTTAAATGTCTATAAACATGTCATTTTGCCAACTAGTACACAGCAATATGACTCAACTCACATATAAATTAGATTTAATGTGAAATGTGGATGGGCTGTAATATCTTTGGCGTAATGGGGGAAATGGGATTTTAGAGTGCCTACAGCTTAAAATGTGCCTTAAAATAACCTCCTAAATAGAGTTCAATAAATGTTAGGTATCATGCTATTTCCATTATTGTCCTTAGCTTCCACCAATAGAGCTGCCACATCTGAAGCTGTTCAAAATTCTTCAGCAAAGCAAAGATTGGTTGCCTGAGCCACTCCCGAATAGCTCTCGGCAGTTCTCCACTGAAGCTGTTCAGACTCGGAAGAGCAGCAACATTGAGCTGCTTCTCTTTGCCCAGGAAGAGTCTAGTTCCCCTCCCCCACTGCGCCACAGGTAGAAGTTGCAGCTGTGTCCAAGGGCCCACCCATGGGCAGGTGACGGGAAAGGAAGTTAAATAAAATGCATCTTGGAAACTATAGCAAGTCAGAGGCCTTTGGAATGTGGAACTGCCTGATACCACTTCTGCTTTGCTGTTTCTCTGGTCTCAGATGTTTTATTCAGGCTATGGCATGAATTAACTCATCCTGAATATACCGTCTTTCCTCAAAGTGACTCTGACTCTTTTTGAGAGGTTTTGGCTATGGGGCACGTGTGCTTGCCAGAAAGACAGAGAGAGACAGAGAGACAGAGAAACAGAAAGCAAGAAATCACCCCCAGGGGAGATGGCCACTCCACAATCCCTTCTCCTCCATTCTCCTCTCAGGATCTTGGGCACACACACACAAGTACCTGGTGAGAGTTTAAGCCTCCGGGTCCAGGACTTGAACTGCGGTCGACTACATGGGAGTCCAGCAACATAGCCATTACACTATCTGCTGGCCCCGACTCTGACTCTTTAAACCTTGCTCCACCATCCAGGATCTGCTGCTTAGCCTGCGGTATTGTGTTTACTTAGTACGTACATCTGGTAGCACCTTCCTCAAGAGACACACTAACAGCTTCTCATTCCAGGCCCTCGTTTTTCTTCCCTCTGGATTTCACCCATTCCATCGTTATCATGACTTGCAGTTTTCCTGGTTAATTTTGGATTCTAGGACAGTAATGTAATAGTAATGGGTTCTAGGATCAGACAGACCTGAATTCAAATCTTTATTCTACCACTTCTTGAGGAGTAACCTTAGTAAGTTAGTGAACTTCTGTTTTATTATCCGTAAATTGGGGTCTAAAACTGTATCTGCCTTTAATCTTTGAGAATTCAGTGAGATAAGTAGAATGCATACAGGTTGAGAATCCCTTTCTGAAATGCTCGGGATCACAAATATTTCAGATTTTGAATATTTTCAGATTTTGGAATATATGTCAACACTTTAGAGATAGCTTGGGGATAGAACTTCAGACTAAATATGAAATTCATTTTATGTTTCATATATACCTTAAGCAAATAACCGGAAGTAAGTTTAAATAATGCTTTAAATAATTTGTGCATAAAACAAAAGTTTATGTACATTGAATCATCAGAAAGCATATGTCAAGCTGGCATTCAAAAGTTTCAAATTTTGGGTACTGCGTGGTAGCATAGTGGTATACAACTGGACCCATGAGGAAAAGGGTCTGGGTTTGTGTCCTGGGACCTCTCTGGGCATGCCAGGCATGCAGGCATGACAGATACATGTGTGGGTCATTAATCTGGGCTGACTAAGACTAGGCGTGGATCATAGCATGAAGACTGTTGGGACTGCTTGTCTCTCTGTCTCTCTTTCTTATGAAAATAAAAGGGTAAAATAAAACTTTTTAAAAAAAATTTCAAATTTCTTATTTCAAATTTTGAATTTTTTATTTTGGGATGCCTAGCCTGTAATTATTCAGTCAATGTTAGCTATTAATATTATTATTGCTATTAATAATAATCCTTACATTTCATCTTCAAGGCCCCTCTGGGAAGCAGGCTAGTCCCAGCTTTTATTTCATGAAGGAGAAAGTAGAGGGTTAAACAGGTTGAACAGCTTGCCCAAAGTCACAGTGTGTGACACAAAGAACTCTGGAGCCTCTAACATTAAAGCTAGAAACCTCCATCTTCCAATCATTCCTTTGCCTGTGTACACCTTCCTAACCCCTTTCCAGATATGTAGCCCCCCTGAAAAGACAATTTCAATGGTGTCTCCTGTATTCCAGCAACTTTTGTAGCTGGCCTCATGTGTCTTGTCTTTCATTTGTCATCCTTTCTTCTGTACTGAGCTCAAACCTCAGAGGACTGCAGAAGATCTCAAATCTGGCAATTTTTGAATTGGTAAATAACTTTTGTCCTGTAATGCTTTGTCTTGTAATGCTTTGCCGTGGGTGGTACTGTACTGCTTAGGTTCCCCTAAGAGAGCTCACAACTTGTGGGCCAGCACATTCACTCTATGTTCTTCGCCTTCTCTGCAGTGCACATAAACTAGATAAAGGTTGAATGAATGAAATGAATAAGTGAAGAGTGGAAAGAAATTCAGAGTAAGCTCAAAGAAAAGAAGCCTTGCTTGTTAAGCAAACCAGCTATGCATTGGAAGCTTGCATCTAGATGTTTTATTAGTCAGCACTAACCCATCTAGCATAGAACCTGGCCCACTTGAGCTTCTCAACACACATTAGCTATTATTACAATGTACCTAATGGCCATGAGATTTCAGACACAATCTCTTCACTTTCCCTCTCCACTGGCCAGATGGATTAACAATACTTTTAGTTCTACTGAAGAAATTATTAAGAGAGGGAAATAGTAGATTATTCAAATATGAAATGCCCTGAAAACATAGTCAACATTCATAGTATTAAGTGACCATTAGTACACAGCAATAGAGTCTGATATGAAGTATTAGTAATATTAATAATATCAGTATTAGTAATAAAATCAGTAACAACTGGTCAAATGCATTTGGAAGAGACCAACTTGGTGATGGCTCTTTGTCTAGAGCCCTCTTCCTTTTGACTGGAGAAGCACATTTCTCAAGGTTGATGGGGGTCATAGACTTCGTCCCATGCAGACCAGCTATCTTCCCAGGGGCCGCACCATCTACATGATATTTTATATTCTGCAGGTCCTGGGGCCAGGGTCAGGCAGGGTAACTGACTCAGTTCAGGTCATAACATGGCTTCCTCAACTCTGGTTCTGAAATTGACACTCACAGAGTTGGAGGTGAGATTTAAATTACTTTTTTAAAAAACAATTGATTCTACTCAGATCAAGTATCCCACAAGATTAGTCATTCAACACACAGTGGCTTTCAAACATGGGAGCACCACCAGAATCATCTAGAGGGACTTGTTAAAACAGAGTGATTAGTCTCAGCCCCAGACTTTCTGATTCAGGGTGGGGCCCTTGAACTGTTTCAAACAAGTTTCCAGATGATGCTGACACTGCTTGTCCAGGAGGGCCACACTTTGAGAATTACAGGCCTAGGTTTTAAGAGTACAAAGCTGGCATAAAGTAAGGATGCCTAGGGGCCAGCAGGTGGAGTGAAGGTTAAGGCAACTGGATCCTGCATGGTCAATTGCACAGTTTGAGTCCTGGACCTGGCAGCTTGAAAAACACATCAGGTATGTGTGCATGCATGTCTAAGATCCTGAGAGGAAATGGAAAAGGGATTGCTGTCTTGTCCTTCCCTCCTGCCCCCAGGAGGGTGATTTCTCACTTTCCTTCTCTCCCTGGCAAGTGCACTTATCCTACAGAAAAATCTTAAAAAAGAAAAAAATATGGGACCAGCAGATGACCTAATGGTTATGTCACTGGACTCCCACATAGTCAATTGTGGTTTGAGTACTGGACCTGGTGGCTTAAAACTCATGCTGGGCATGTGTGCATGCATGCCCAAAATCCCAAGAGGAGAATGGAGGAGAAGGTATTGCTGCATGGCCATCCTTTCTGGGGGATGATTTCTCCCTTATTGTCTCTATGTCTCTCTCTGTACCTCCAGTGAGTACATGAGCACTATAGCAAAAATCTCTTTAAAAAAGAAAAAGAAAGAAAATTAAAGATGCTCAGCCACTTACTAGCTGTCCCCCAGACAAGTTTCTTGAGGCTTTTTGTGTCTCCATTTCCATATCTGTCAAAGGAGTTCTTATGTAGTTTAAATACAATAACACTAAACTCACAGGGTCATGGTGACAATCATGAAACAAAGACAAAATATTTTGCACAGTGCTCAACACATGGTGAGTGCTCAAAGTTAATCAGTATTATCATTATCATTATTATGCATACATATGTGATTATACTTCTTACCCTGAAATTATTGGCATCTCAGTTTTTCTCATTTTAACTGTGAGCAACTTCAGAGCAATGGCCCTGTCTTATTCATCCCTGTATCCCCAGGATTGAGCTCAATAACAGGCACAAAGAAAGCACACACTGTAGACATGCATTCATCCACTGCATTATTTATTCATTCAACTGATAAATGTTAACTGAGCACTTATTCTATGCCAGGCCCAGACTACACCATGGAGATGCAATGAAGCAGACCCTGTTTTCCTGGAGCTTATGTCGAGTGAGTGAAAGGGACATTAAATAATAAGTAAATAGTCAATATAGTTACTACAAATCAAAAGTGCTTTGAAAGAAGTAAAAAAGTATTGGAATAAAGGGAAACTGGGGATTTACTTGAGGTAGAGTGTTCAGGGAAGGTCCCTCTGAGGAACCAACAGGTGAGCTGAGATCTGAATAATGAGGTGGAGCCAATCACTTCAAGATCCAAGAGCACTCCAGGCAGTAGGAACAGCCAATGCAAAGGCCTATTAAAACAACTGAAAGAAAGTCTAGAAGACTGAAATCTATCAAAAGTTCCATGTGAGAAAAGCAAGTGGTAAGGTGGGAGAGGGATAGGTTCACAGAGAGATTTGTAGGCCAATGTCGTGAATTTGCACTTATTTAAGCAGAGGAATGACACATTGAGCTTGATATGTATAAAAAGTCACATCAGTCTCTGCATGCTACATGGGCAGGAAGGAGGCAGGAGACTAGGGTAAGAGGCTAATGTAGTGATATAGGAAAGAGATCATAGTGGTATAGATTTTTAAAGTGCTTAGATGCAAAAACATTTTGTAGCTCATACCAACAGGCTTTCTGGCAAACTAAATGTGGGGACTCGGGAGAGAGAAACAGTGAACTTGCTCTGTAGACTTAATGAACGTATTTCCAGCTGTGATCTCTTTATAAGAAGCTGCCACAGTTACTTAGCTTCCCATCTGCTTGCATCTCATCTCTGTTTCTCTTACCCAACTTGATCCTTCTCTTTCTCAGGGCTCAAGGGCCTTTCCAAGAAGGTCTTATTTTCAAAACTGTGATGTCCAGCACTAGTGGTTACTATCCCAAGAGCTCAGAGGTCTTGTTTCCCACAAGTCAGGGGGAGGTAAGCCCTTTGGAGGGGACAGGAATTATCAGAGTGGACGGTCAGCAGGCGGTAGATGAAAAATAATGCCATGTGGGCACTCTGGAGATCTGGAATGCTGGCAGGAAATAGAAAACAAATTTAGTTAGATATTAAAAGAGAGAAATGTTGTCTTGTTGGTTTGGGTCCCTTGGTACTGGTGGGAATGGTGGGACCATGAAAAAAAGCAGAGAGCATCTTTCAGCTTGTGTAATTTCCCAGGTTGCTAAGGACCATGTATTCACTGATGAATGTTACAAACAAGGGGATATGACCCCAGAGCCTGCTTGCCTTCCATCAGCTGCACCTCTCTCTCAGTCCGTCTCTCTTCATTTAATACCAACATGGCCATGAATGTTGCCTTCAGTAGAATATTTTCTCATATTAGAAATCAAGCTCAGATTTTGTGTTTGATTTCTGTTCCCCTCCCCCTTTTTTTTTCTTTTCGTTCCCTCAGTTGGCATGGGAATGCTGGAACACCAGTTCGGGGAGGACCCATCAATCTCACCATGGCTCTGCTCCATGCTGCCTCAGTGTTTTCATACGTTCTGAGTCAGTACACACTTCTCCCTTGCGAAGGGAAAGCTGAAAGCAGCCAGCCTTATTTTACCAGTGGATTGGCTGTCCATCTCACCTGAGGTAAAAGGGACCTCAAAGAGGTCCACATCCCAGAGGAGAGAAGTACCTGAGCCAAGGTCACAGCACATCAGCATTATACAGAGGACTCAAATCAAGGTCTTTTTTACATTGTTAACAATGCTGTGTGATATTTTAGAATCACCTCAAACTTTTCTGGGTCTTTGTTTATATGTAGAGTCAGCTATGCTCAACCGTTCATTACCCAATAGAGTGCTGTGAGACTCAAATGAGAGTCACATGATTGGCACATAGAACAAATGATGAACATTGCTTTTACCCCTAAGGCTTCAAACATGGGTCTAGCAGATAAACAGTCATAAATAGTTATGAAACTGATGTAAAATGAAAGGAAAGTGTGATTATATTTAAGCCTCAGAATGCATGTGGTGGCTTATTATTCTATTCGATCACTCCCATGTCCATCCATCCATGGACCATCTTTCCAATGCCTTAATGCCTACTGAAGACCATGTTAACTTGGTTAAAACTTGGTTAGAAAAGACATGAACTCTAGCCCTAGGAAAGTGTAGAATCCAACAAGAAATACTGTCTTTTTAAATTTACAAATAATAATTTTATATATTCATGGGGTACGATGTGATGTTTTAATATGTGTATGCATTGTGGTATGAGCAAATCAGTCTAATCACTGTATACATCACCTCACATACATATCATTTCTTTGTGGTGAGAACACTGAAAATCTATTCTTTTAGCAAGTTTGAAATACACAAAATAGTATTATTAACTATAGTCACCTCACTGTGCAGCAGATCACCAGAACTTATAACTCATGTCTAACTGAAACTCAGTACCATTCCACCATTTCCCCTTCCCCTGTCCACTCTTCTACCCATCTCAGGCTCTGGTAACCACCATGCTACTTCTATGTCTATGAGTTTGACTTTATTTAGGTTCTACGTATAAGTAAGATCTATGATATTTGTCTTTCTGTGCCTGGCTTATTTTGCTTGGCAGAATGTGCTCTAGAATTCAGAATTTTGTTTTTTCTTAAGACTGAATAATATTCCATTATGTTTATACATCACACTTTTAAGTCCATTCATCTGTCAATGGGCATTGCTATGGCTCTGCTAAAAGTTGGTCTCTCAAAAGATTTATGTGTTGGAATTTGGTCCCCAGTGTAAAGTGTTGGGAGGTGGTAAGATCTTTAAGAGGTGAGGCCTAGTTGGTGGTGTTTGGACCATGCAGGTATCATCCTCATAAATGAATTAATGCTGTCTCTTGGGATCCAATGGGTTCTAGCTCTCATGAGAAGAGGTTAGTTCTCAGAGATCAGGTTGTTTTCAAAAGAAGATGGCTGTCCTCTAGTCTCTGTCTCTGTACTCATCAACCTCTTTACGTACATCAATGCTATAACTGGTTTAATGCCAGTCTCATGTCTTTGGACCTTCCAACCACCAGGATTATAAACCAAATAAAAATTTATTCTGTATAAATTACTCAGTCTCAGGTATACCTGTTAGCACTGCAATAGCAGGCTAAGATCGGCACATAAGTTGTTTTCATATTTTGGCTGTTGTAACTAATGCTGCAATGAATATGGGAGTGTGAATATCTTTTTGACGTATTGATTTCAATCCTTTCAAGGTGGAATTGCTGGATCATAAAATTCTATTATATTTTTGTGGAATTTCCACATTGTTTTCCAAATGGCTTTACTAATTTACATTACACCAACAGTGTACAAGGATTTCCCTTTCTCCACATCTTCCCAGCCTGTTATCTTTCATCTCTTTGGCAATAGCCTTTCTAACAGGTATGAGGTGAAATCTCATTTTGGTTTTAATTTGCACTTCCCTGGTGACTAGTGATGTTGAATATTTTTTCAGATGTCTGTTTGCCATTTGTTTATATCCCTTTGATAAATACTTATTCAGGTCCTCTCTTCATTTTTAATTTTTAATATTTACTTGTTTATTTAGCAGGCAAGCACAGGGAGAAGAACAGAGGGGAAGAAAGAAAGAATGAAAAGAAAAAGATAGGTATTTTTGACAGAGTCTCACTATGTCCCAATTTTCCTACCTGAAAATTTCCTACCTGGTCCTCCCAGTTAGCTAGATCCAGAGGCATGCACCACTGTGCCTGGCCTATTTAGGTTGGGCAGAGAACTGAACACAATCTTCCCACGCAGCCTCAGCCACTGTGCAGTGGTGCCCTCCTACTTAGTTACCACTGTAACTAAGACCCCTATGTTTTTAAGTATGATTGTTTTTTCTTACTTTTTTTTTCGGGGGGGGGGGGAGAGATTGTTGCTATAAGGGTGCGTTTGCTTGCTGGAGAGACAGAGACAGAAAATGAGAAATCCCCCCCCCTTACTCCCATGAGAGGGGATGGCTGCACTTCTCCTCCTTTATCCTCTCAGGATCTTGGACACACATGCAACATGCACCCGACATGGGTTTTTAGGCACCGGGTCTGGGACTTGAACCATGTTCAGCTATGTGGGAGTACAACGATGCAGCTATTATGCCATTTGCTGGTCCCAGGTTATTTATTCTTTGTTGAATGCAATTCCTATCAAAATTCCAAAATCATTTTATACAATTTTTTTAAATCCTAAAATTCATATGGATATACAGAAGATTCCAAATAGCCATAGCCATCGGAACAAGAGCTGGAAGCAAGACACTATCTGATTTTGAAATATATTATAAACCTATAGTAATCAAAAGAGCATGGAACTGACATAAAAGCAGACACATTGACCAATGGAATAGAAGAGACAGCCTATAAATAAACCCATACATCTATGGTCAATTGATTTTTGACTAAAGGTATCAAGCACACGCAATAGGGAAGGTACAGTGCTTCAGTAGATGGTGTTGTAAAAACTAGATATCCCTATACAAAATAAAATTGGACCCTTATCTCCTTAAGTAAGGATCAATTCAGAATAGATTATAGTCTTAGATGTAAATCCTCAAACTGTAAAATTACTAGAAGAAACACAAAGGAAAAGTTTCATAACATTGGTCTGGGCAATGATATCTTGCATATGACCTCAAAAGCACAAAAACAGGCTTGTAAAAAACTTATCACAACATGATGGGTTATGAGCAATACTGGTTGCAGAAAGGCACATGTTGCTCCCTAGAGAGTGTGGTGCTCAACACCTGCTTAGCCAGGAGAGCTTTCCTTGAGTTCAGTGGATTTTCACCAGTGTTGTGAAGGGTGACTAGGTGTTTCTTAGGCCAGCATAGCCAAGAAAGATGTGCTAGAGAATGGCACTTTGGGGAGACTGCAAAACAACATTGAAGCAAAATAGAATCACGAGGCATAATATGCACTATCTTCAGCATTTCACAAACAATTTATTCATTCCGTGCATGTCAAAACCGTTTGTAAGAGAGAATGTTACAAACCCCATCTGACAACTATGAACACTAAAATTTAGAGATATTATTATATAATTTTGTCCAGGGTTTCACAGGTGAGAAGTGACAGATGCAGGATACATGTGATATTTGACACCAACATCTAGATTCCTAATTGCTACCTTTCTGAGCTCTGTCTTACAGGAATACATGGGGGAATGGAGCCTGTGACAGTAGTTAGGGTCATCGAGGGGAAGTGAAACGAAGAGGGTCACAAGCTAATCCGTTGCGGCACTGAGGCATAAGCCCAATTGTTCTATTTCTATCTTTCCTTTGGACCATATTGTTACTCACTGACTCAGGAGAAGCTAAGAGACCAAGATAGACAATGTCAGGAAAAAAATCAGCCCTCCTGAGAAATACCAAATATCCTGTGCATCTCTTTCACTGTTCTGCTTGTGTTAGGTTTTCCCGGGGATCTGCGTTGGCGGGGGAATTCAGAGTATTTGTGGATAACAGATGTGCATATTTTCTTGGTCTAGTGAGACGAAGAGAAGTGGGAGGAGGCTGGGCACAGGGCCAGCTCTTAGCAGAATCATCAGAATCTTAGGTCGAGGCTATAGGACTCCCTCTAGGTGGCAAATGCTCCCTCCTCCACCTTTTTGGCTTAAGTTTCTCTTTACCTCCTATCCACCAACTATGTGGTTTTATCTACCAGGGTTACCAGCTGTATTAGTCAGCTCAGGCTGCCATAACAAAACACTATAGAATGGGTGATGTAAACAACAGAAAGTTATTTCTTCACTGTTCTAGAGGCTGGAAGTCTGAGATCAGAGTGCCAGAATAATCAAGTTCTAGCAATGGCTTTACTCTTGATTTGTAGATAGCCTCCACCTTGCTGTGTCTGTGTGGACTTTCCTTTGTTCATGTTCACAGAGAAAGAGAGAGAGCTAGCTCTCTGGAGTCTTTTGCAAGGCCACTAATCCCATCCTGAGGACCCCACCATCATAATCCCATCTAAATCTAATTGTTTTCCAAAGGTCCCAGCTCTAAACACCAGCACGTTGGGTATCAGGTGACACCTAAATTCAACTTAAGAATTTGTGGGGACACAATTAAGTCCATAGCACCAGCCCATGAAGTTGGTGCCACGCTTACAAAGACATGTCTTTGTTGGTCACTGGATGCTGGATAGGGCAAGTTTGAATTCAATGAACAACTTTTTAATAGTGGTGCCATAGGCAGTAGCTTTTCATGGTGAGGTGGTAGAGCAAGTCTGCAAAAGGGCCAGGTTTCCAAAAGTCATGCTGATTGGGAGATGTCCACTGCCAGAGAAAGGGAACCCCCACCACTGCTGGCCAGTTTACACTCTCAGAAACTGTGCTGCCATGTTAAGCCAAGATCTGTCAAGCCAAAACTGCCACTTACTGGTTTTTGTTTTGACCTCCTGAGCTAGAGAACAAACATAATTCATTTCCAAAACATGACTGCTTAGATATCTAGGGGTAAAGACTGACCCATGCTTCATCTGTCTTTCTTTCTCAGAGCCTCCAGTCATTTTCCACTGGAAATGGTTTCCATATCTATGACTTCCTGATAACAAGCTCTGTAACTATGGTGCCACTATTCCTGTAACCTATCTGTGAACTCCAACACCCAAAGTAAAGTGGGACCGATCACCACATTTCATTACAATATACATAAGACTAGATTTCTTTCCCTCAGATAAATGCTTGGAGGAAACTGAATTTTGCTGCCTAGAGGCCATAGAAAACTCCTCCCCAGTCACCAAACTTGTCATCCTCCAAATCTCAGCATCTCTTCCTCAGTCTCTTTAGGCCTCTTTATATATCTCTTTATTTATCTATTTATCTATTTATCTATTTATCTATTTATCTATTTATTTATTTATTTATTTGGAGAGGTTTTTGCTATAGGGCATGTGTGCTCACCAGACAGAGAGAGACAGAAAGCGAGAAATCACCCCCCAGGGGGGATGGCCATGCTACAATCCCTTCTCCTCCATTCTCCTCTCGGGATCTTGGGCACGCATGCACATGCGCCCGGCCTGAGTTTTAAGCCACCGGATCTGGGACGTGAACCGCGATCGACTACATGGGAGTCCAGCGACATAGCCATTACGCTAACTGCTGGTCCCATTTTTTGATATTAACCTTATATGTTGCATTCAAATTAATTTATTTCAGCTTCTATTTTTCTTTCTTTCTTTTTTTTTTTTTTTTTTGAGAGGATTTGCTATAGGGCGCATGTACTCGCCAGAAAGAGAGAGACAGAGAGACAGAAAGCGAGAAATCACCCCCTGGGGGGGATGGCCATGCCTTCTCCTCCATTCTTTTCTTGGGATCTTGGGTATGCATGCACACACGCCTGGAGTGAGTTTAAGCCACCAGGTCCAGGACTCGAACTATAGTCGACTACATGGGAGTCAAGCAACATAGCCATTACTCCAACTGCCGGTCCCTCAGCTTCTTTTTTTCTTTTTTTCCATAATGTCTTTTTTATAAGAATTATTTTTATTTAATTTTATTTATTTACTTATTTAAATTTGACCAGAGAGAAGAGAGAGAGAGAGAGAGAGAGAGAGAGAGATAGAGAAAGAGAGAGAGAGAGAAAGTGAGAAAGCAAGCCACCAGGTCCGAGACTCGAACTATTGTTGACCATATGGGAATCCAGCACCCTTAACCACCATGCCACCTGTTGGTTCCTAGGCTCCTTTTTAATTTATTTATTGCAAGAGTTAGATAAAAAGAGAGATGGAGGCAGGGAGACAGAACTTTCTACAGGGTCTTGATGCCCTAACTCACCCCCATCTTCTGCCAGTTCTGGATTATGGACTTACTTAGAGAGGTCTTTGGACACAAATCTAGAACCTTCCAATATGGGTGAGTCTTACAGACTGTCCTGTTGTACTGCTGCACCACTATCAGGCCTCATCAACCTATCTCTTTTAAAAACAGATTTGGGACATTTTTGTTCAACAGCAGTAATGGGTGTTCTTTCTTGGTGGGTATCTGAAGGTAGATGACCTAGAACTGGCTTTTCAGGAAGAAGAAAAAGGAGCACAGCAGCCAGGCTGGCCTGCACCAAGTTGGCAGGTGTTCACCTCTTATCTGCCAGTTCTTTCTGAAATCACCAGCAATCCCTTGTTCTGGGTAAAACTCTTTGGAGGACTGGCTTCAAAAATTGATATGGAGCCTGGGAGTAGAAAAAGAGTCTTGCTAGGTTCATTTTACAAGTTGTAGTGATGTACAATCATGATTGAATGTATAAAATATATTGAAATAATAATAAAAATAAATAAGTGTGTCATTGGCATAAAAAAAAAAAAAAAAAAAGAAAAAAAGCCTGGCTTGGTAGTTAGAAGTCTTGTGTTAGAATCATGACCCCACCACTAACTGACTGCAAACAAAGTCCTTTGTACTCTCTAGAACTTAGTTTCACCATACATAAGGAAGAGGATTTAACCAGGCATTGAGTCTGACAAGCTATTAACAGACAATTGAGCAAAAAAGAGGGACTATTAAATTAGGAAAACACATACTCTCCCTTCTTTTTTTTTTTTTTTTTTTAGCAATTAATAAGGCATATTAGCATATTAAAGAGTCCTCAGAATTCTGAAGAATAGCACCCCTCCTTCTTTGTTTAAACCAGCATGACTAATTTTATGAACATGCAACCTTCTCTCATCACCACCAATCCCAAGAAAAACCTTCTTAGAACATTCTTAGATCAGAGTTCTAATGGAAAGCATCGACCAGAGGAGTTCTAAAGCCCTTTACAAAGGAATCCTTTGGGTGCTATTTTGTAGAAATGTGGATGTTCTGTGCCATTTGACATGAGGTAACAGTTACTCTAGTAACTGTTCAATAAAACCATCCTTATTTGCATATAAAGAGGAACTTTAAATATCAGCTATGAAACTTTAATTTATTATTCTCTCTCTGAAATGCTTTTTTCTGGCCTTTAAAGTCTTCTCTAGTCTGAAAACAGTCGACTTTTCCACAGCCATCTTCCAGTGTTTTACAGAAACCTCATGCAAATCTCCAAATGTACTATACCTCTTTCATGAACTCTTTTTTGGCTATTTCACCCCCAACCTTCCTATTCTTTTTCTTTTTTTTTTTTTGGAGAAGTTTTTGCCATAGGGCGCATGCGCTCACCAGACAGAGAGAGACATAGAGACAGAAAGCGAGAAATCACCCCTCAGGGGCGATGGCCACGTTGCAATCCCTTCTCCTCCATTCTCCTCTCGGGATCTTGGGCATGCACACACACGCGCCCGGCGTGAGTTTTAAGCCACCGGGTCCAGGATGCAAACTGCGGTTGACTACATGGGAGTCCCGCGACACAGCCATTACACTAACTGCTGGTCCCAGCCTTCCTATTCTTATCTATAGTCCTGGACAATTCCTATTTGCAATGCCCCCAGACCCATCACGGTGATACCAAGTTGGATCCATACCCTCAGTTTATTAAGGTAAGAAAGCCAAAAAATTAATTTTAACAACAATCTCAATTACAAGTGTTTAAAAAAAAAATCAGATTCTGATGAATCCTCAGTTTTGTCCTAAAATTCACTTTCTCGGAGCAGTTCATTCCTCAAACACTTCAGTCAACGTTGCCCTCTATTTTATTCTAGCAGCAACTAGCCATATATTTAGTTAAAGCATTTTGCCTCCTTGCTCCCAAATAAATGCAGGGCCAGATTTAAATTTTATTTTATTATTTCGAAGGCAGCTGACTCCAAGTTAGACCTGGAGAAATGAACCATCTTGGCAGATGGTGAAAGGAAACAAGCAGCAAAGTGGCTCTATTTTGGGGTTTTGTTGTTGCTGTCATTTTCAGATCAAAGAGGCTTTAGATCTAGATATTTTCTAACTAAATTACAAAATCCTATCTAGAGTCTTTTTTATTCTCCATGCCCCTCATCTCAACGAGAACGTTAGATTTTCCGATGAGGACTCTGGAGGGCATTTCCAAAGAAGCTTGTCATCACAAACAATTAAATTGAACAAACAATAATCGCTCCCATTTATTGGGAACCTACTCTAGGCCAGCCTTTATGCTAAGCACTTTCCAAGTTTATCTCCTTCAGTCCTCTAAGAGGACTGTATTCTTACTGCCACTTTATAAATAAGAAACCGAGGCTTTGAGAGGACAAGTCACAAAGATCACACAGGATCCCAAATTAGGAAAGTACCTTTAAAGTCCTTGCTCTTAGCCACTGTCCTCTCCTGGAAATATTTATTGAGGATCTATCATAGGTGATTTTCCCATTCTCAAATAACTCAGGGTCTTGACAATAGATATAACCTTTTTTTTAAGTATAAAAGGTAGAAAGTCAAAAGGACCAATAAAAGTAGTACAATAAAGGAGTCAGTAAAATAAAGAAAAAGGAAATCTGCTTTAATTGAATAAATGAGAAAACAGCTTCACAGGACAGTGCTATCATCTGAGAAGCACCTTGGAAAGCAGGTCTGGTTTCTTTTTCTTACACTCTGCATTCACTTCATCATGAAATCCTATTGACACTTTCTTAAAAATACATTACATATCTTATTCCTTCTATCTCCTCTGCTACCATCTTGTCCAAGCTACCATCATTTGTCATCTAGACAATTGTTGGAGCTTCTTAACTGGTCTCTTTGAGTTCCCTCTCTGGTACCTTAGGTTATTGTTATAGAATTTAACATCTCTGCAATGTGACTTTGTAATTCATCTTAGAGGGCATAGAAGCCAGCAGGTAGCATAGTGGTTAAGGTGCTGGACTCCCACATGGCTGATTACAGTCTGAGTCCTGGACTTGACAGCTTGAAACTCACACTATGCTTGTGTGCCCAGAATCCCAAGAGGAAAAGGGTTTGCGGTGTGGCCATCTCCAACGAGGGGCAATTTCTCACTTTCCCTCTTTGTGTCTTTCTGTCCAGTGAGCATATAGAAAAAAAGAAAGAAAGAGAGAAAGAAAGAAAGAAAGAAAGAAAGCAAGCAAGCAAGCAAGCAGAGTAGATTTTCCAGCCCCATGAGTATTAGGTTTAGCCACATGCTTTATCTGAGCCAATGGAATATTAGAGGACATGAGAAAAACAGAGGATTTCAATATACTTGCATATAGTGTTTAGCCTCTCATGCGCCTGTAATACCCCATGAAAAGAAAGTATTATTTTGTAATTGCTGCCTCTTAAAACACTCTTAAAGACACACAACAGAGACTTACACCCTATTGGAGGCCGTCCTGGTCCAGCCTAGAACAGATGAACCATAGTTCATCTATGAAGACTGTGATTGTTAGATACAAGCCACTAAGATTTTTGATGATGTTGCTTTGTTAAATGTAAAGAGTTATTTTATTTCTATTTCACTTTATTATTATTTTAAAATTTTCTATAGGACATGTGCACTCATCAGAAAGAGAGAGAGAGAGAAAGAGAGAGAGAGAGAAAGTAAGAAAGCAAGCCACTGCAGTTACCCAGGTAGAAGTCCAGCACCTTAACCACCACACTACCTGCTGACCCGTTTATTTTTTTCTTTTCTTTTTCTTTTTTTTCCATAACAAAGCAGGAAGTTTATTAAAGGAGAGAGAATTAAAAACAGAGCTCCCAAGAAGGGAGGGGTCCTGAAAAATGGGTTGTTCACCCATTTCATTTTCTTTTGAACAGGACTTTTATTGGTTTATTTCTTTTATCTTTATTTTTGTTACTTCATAGTTCTTTTTTTATGCAGCAAAAACTGACTGATACACACTCTTTCACATTAATTTTTGACTCCCTTCTTCACAGAGGAACTATAATAATATTTTAAAAATTAAATCGTATCACTACACTCTCACATTGAAAATCCATTAGTAATTTTATTGTATTTAAAATCAATCTCAATTTCTTATCATGGCTTACAAAATACCCTGCCTTTCTCTTTGCTCAACACCACTGGCCTTATTTCTGTCTTTCTGTTCTTTCAATGTACACACTTTCTCTCATTTTAAAATATTTGTACTTACTAATTAATTTTTGTCTAAAAGAAAACAGTCTAGATTTACAGTCTAGATTTGTGCTGTTTACTATGGTAGCCAGTAGCCACGTGTGGCTATTTAAGTTGAAATAATAAAAATTAAATAACCTTAACAGTTTAGTTTCTCAGTAGTATTGGCCACATTCCAAATGCTTAATAGGCATATGTGACTAGTGGCTCCCATATTAGACAACACAGATATAGAATGTTCCTCATCATTGTGGAAAGTTTCGTTGGTCATAACAAGTTTGGTCAAAATATTTCCTATTCAGAGACACCTACTCTGACCACTAACTACAATGGCTCTCTCCCTTACATTCTGTCCAATGACTCTGTTGGCTATGTTTGTAGCATTTAACAAATATTTGAAGTCATTATATTTGCCTCCTGGAATGTAGACCCCAAGAGGCAGGGACTTCATTGATTTCTTTTTTTGTAGTTTTATCTCCAGAGTCTAATAGAAGAAGATACTCAGAAAATGCTAGTCTACTGAGTAAACTAATGAAGTGGTAGCTGTTGGCGATGAGGACTATGCCAGATGGAAGCAGTAGGCAAAGCAGTGACAAACTGAAAGGCGCATTTGTGGCAACACTAGGTAGCTTAGTCCGGCTGGAACATGGAGTATACAGTGTTAGATCAGTCTCGAAAGACAGGCAGATGGAGACCACATTACAGAGAAATTCAAATTTGGGACCGATTTTTCAACAAAAAGATGGGGAGCCATGATAATATTCTTGAGACAGAGATGTTTCGTGACCAGATACAGTCTTCAAGAAATTGATCTTTCAGCTGTGAGACAAGTGGATTATAGCATACAAAGACTAGTCAGAAGGCTAAAATCGTAATCTAGTGAAAAAAGAGAAAAATGGGGACAGATTATAGAGCCACAGTAGGGTGAAATCAACACCTTACATGTATGAGATGGAGAGAAAGATGGAATCTAAGGAGTCCAACAAGACACTCATATTTTGAGCCTAAATGATTCAACAGAAATAAAATGAGAGAAGAGTAATGTGTTTAGAAGGAAAAATACCTCATTTCTGTTTTTGATACATTTAACTCAAAATACAGAGGGAAAAGGTAAACATTGGGGAGCAAAAATGGAGGATTCAGGGAGTGCCCATGGTGGGGCTGGTGAGAACACAGCCTTACAATACTTAGGATTTGGGGGTTGGGTGTAAAGACTCCCATAGGCCTAGGCTGTAAAAACAAAGACGAGAAACAGCTGAATTTGCTGATGAGAAATCCATCCATAAGCCTGGAAGAACTGGTTCATTAGAATAATCAGAGTATAAACTACATTTTAAGGCTTTTGGAATGATCTTGGAGTAAGGAGAAAGACCTAGTAAGCACAGTTTAAGGGGAGCAATTTTCCCAAAACTAAATAGCTGCCTGATTCTAGATTCTAAGTGGCCCCTATGAGCTTTTTATCCACCACCGACACTCCTGCCTTTTGGTGTCTGGAGTGAAGATTAAATGATTTGCATTAGAAGTTCTCTGTCTTTCCTTGCAGCTGTGACACCTCCCTGGCCTTTACCCGAGAGGTTAGGGTTGCTGGAGCTTATCTTGTTTGCTCAAAAGTGACTCTTACCCAATTAACTGCCTCAATTAACAAATGAGACTTGGCACAGAACTAAGATGAAATTCCTCAATTTAACATTTCTTTCACATATAATTTAATTATCAGAATCTTCTTTTATAATCACACACTTGGAAAGGGATCAAGAAGCCATTTAGTTCATTTTCCAACTCTGGGAAAAAATGAATGTATGTGTAAGCAAATACAAAGACACACACACACACACACACATACACACACCTTATAAGTAACAACTTCCTCTTTGACTATTCTGAAGCCAAGACAAAGATAGCTAATTCCATCACCTCTCTGTTAGGAATGCCCTATGAACCTTATCTTCTGCCCTGCTATGCTCAATGGCTTCTACCTTCTGTGGCTATCTAGCCTCGACAGTAAATGCATCTTCACCATCGCTTGACTTGAAATATAGCATAGCAGAGAGAATCCAGGATCTGCCTTAAGTGAATGGCTCAGTTTGCAGGGTATTTTTCCAGAATACCTCATTCTCCTGTGTAGGCCACATTCTCAATTCAACTTGCCCATGGGCTGATTTTTTGTATTCCACAAGGGATCCTACTCCTGTCTGTCTCTTTTACAACATTTATGTCTGAATTCAAAAATCATCTCTTTGGAGAGGCTTTCCTTAACCACTTAATCTAAAGTAGATATTCCTTTTTGCCATAATGGTTATGTCATCATATCTTATTTTCTTTATGACTGTAGTAATAATTTCTGTTTTTCTTTCCATTTGTAAATGAATTTATAGCCTGTGCCCCTAATTAAAATGTATGCTCCGTGTGGGGCTGGCAGATGGCATAGTGGTTAATAGTGCTGGACTCCTACATGCTAGACCACAGTTCGATTCCTGTACCTGGTGGCTTGTTTTCTCACTCTTCTCTCTCTCCCTCCCTCCCTCTCCCTCTCCCTCTCCCTCTCCTCTCCCTCTCCCTCTCTGGTCAAATTAAAATAAATAAATAAAGTCAAATAAAATAATTCTTAAAAAAAAAAAAAAGACCAAGACCATATCTGTTATTCTCCAGTGTTCTCCCAATGCCCAGCAAAGTGTGGAACACCCAGTGGTTGCTTATATGGGTCAGTTATTGATGCAAAAGAAACTATCCCCAAAGTTAGTGATACGTAACAATGAGCATTTACTATGATACTCACAGATTTTAGGTCAGCTGGGACAGCTCAGCTTTAGACATTAGTCTATGGGTGGTTAGGGCACCTCTGCTTCTTATATCTCTCTTCTGGGACTAACAAACTCTCTGGGGCATCTTCTCCTCTGGGCCTCTGCTTGAAACATGTCCAATATCCAAGTTTCCAAAGTAAGTTACATGATCAAACGTAATACTAATGGCAGAGAGAAGCATATTTTTCCCAAGAATTTTGTAGGAGAGAGAAATAATTGGCAAATAAAAATCTAATTTATTATAATATTTCACAAATATCAATGTTTGAATAAATGAATGTCCTTCTCTAGATCAGATAACTTTTTAAGGTAAACCACTTATTAGTTTTATTTGGTTTTGGTTTTGTTTTGCTATAGGGCATGTGCACCTACCAGAGAGAGACAGAGAGAGAAAAAGAGAAGAGAAAGTGAGAAATCACCCCCTCCCAGGGGGGATGGTCATGCTGTAATCCTTCTCCATTCTCCTCTCAGGATTTTGGGCACACATGCACACGTGCCTGGCATGATTTTCAAGCCTCTGGGTCTGAGAGTTGAACCAAGCTGTTGACCATGTGAGATCCAGAGCCTTAATCTCCCACCACCTGCTGACCCAGCAGATTCTAGCTTTTATCTTCCTGTGTCTCATCAGTGTTAGTTTTAGGATTTTCAGTCCATTGTAAGTCCATGACCTGGTGTGAAAGAATCATACTGCTTTGTTCTCCTTAGATGAGAACAAGCTTAAGATCTCTGCTTGATTAACAGAGGTTATAACCTCCTTCATTTGATTCTAGCCTCCCCTGTCTCCCCTTTCCAGGCATAAGAAAGGTTTCATTCCTGCCAAAAACTAGAGGGATGAAACCAATTAGAAGAGCCTACCATCTGGTGGCGTGGGCTCATCAGATTTGCAGCCAAGATTCCAACTGAGATTGTTAAAGAATTTGTGCATGATAGCTGGAGTGTCTGAGTAGAGCAGGATATGTCTTGGTCAGTGAGAAAGAGTATAGGTGCCTTAGCATCACCAGCTATCTCAGAGTTGGCAGCCCCAACATACTTTCAATGAGTGGCCTAAAGGGAGCACCCTCCAATGGTATCCATGTGAGCAGACAACACTTTCTAAAACTGCTATATTAACACAGGTGTGCTCCTGGCTGGGCAGGGATTATCAAAGACCCTTCACAGCTTTGACTAACTCATCAGTGTGAATTTCAAACCTTTTGGCTGCCCTGACCTCTGATCTCATCTTACCTATCAGAATCCCTTAAATGTACTTTTCTTATTGGTGGATTTTTCTGGCTTAGCATGTCTTAACCCTTGGTCTACAATGGCCCAGCTCCAGCCTCTCTGAATTTTCCCTTCTGAAGAGATGTGCAGTGGGAGGAGATCTGTATTATTTTTCCCTACTCAGCATCTAATCTCCATGTTTCTGGTGATAGCACCCTGATTTTCTTTGCAGAAACTATTTCTCCCCTGTGCCATATAGTTTGTGTGGGCTCATTTAAGTGTACACTTAGTTGTTTCTTATGACCACCCCAAGCATTTGACCAGGCATAAAAGATTACAAAATCCTGATCACTGTATCATATTCAGAAAGGAGTACATGTCTGAGTTTTATTCAGTGAGACTAGGTCCAGAGCTTTTGTAAAGCTGATGGGGGAGAAAAATATTTACCTTTTTACTGGTCTTTGAGTTAGGCAGGGGAAGGCTAAAGATGCTGAGATCTGATATGTGGCACACATATGCTTGAAAGCAAAGCCAATTTAGAGAAAAGCTAAGCCTAAAAATGCAGAGGGTGTGATTCAGTCCTGCTGACGCCATTCAAATTCTTAAATCCAATTATACCTGAAGCCAAACTATGCAGTTAGTTGTTTCAATCATCTACCCCCTAAGTCCTGCTCACTGCCCAACTGGGGTGGCTCCCTTATCTCTACAAACCAAAGGTCCCCTATGATCCACATATTTAGGCCATTCTTGGGGACTGAATCATCAGTGAAAAGAAAAAAAGATTTATTGTTGCCATAATATTTCAATTTTTCCCATTCAAAAAATAGATTCATTCATAGATAATGACCACTCTTACAGAAAAACACTAAATATTAGTTAGTCATATTGTACTTATGGTGCATTTATGTTAATAGATAAGAGGCCTAGTTAATTATGTTACCCTGTATTTGTCTAGCACTTCTGATTTTTCAAAGCTCTTCATGTATGCATGGCATTTTCCTGTTCTAGTAATTCTGAGAATCTCATATCCATCTTGTACACCTGAAAGCTAAACTAGACACTAAAGACTTCTCAAGGCCATACGGTTAAGTCAGTATCAGAGTTGGCACTGAGAAGGTTATCTCAAGTCCTGCATCCACTAATTACTCTATTAAATTTCATTGGCTGTTGTTTTACTGGTCTATAATGCTCTTGGAATCAGAAAAAAATACCAATGATTATCATTTTATTAGGATAATCATCACAGCATTGTTTTTAAAATTTAGAAATAAACAAACTATCCAATAAAGGAGAAAGCTTACAAAAAGTAGGGTACATATATACAATGAACATTTATTAAGCCATTAAAAATGAATGTTTAATAGTAAAAGTAACATAAATATTATACTAAGGGAAAAAATCAGGAGCCAACCCATAGCATGGAGGTTAAGGGGATGAGTCTCACCTGACTGACTGCATGGATCGAGTCCTGCACCAGGTGGCCTGAAAAACACACTGGGCATGTGTGCATATGTGCCTGAAATCCCAAGAGCAAAATGGAGGAGAAAGGATTGTGGTGTAAGGTCATCCCCCCAGGGAGTGATTTCTCATTTTCCCTCTCTCTCTCTCTCTCTCACTCTCTCTCAGTCTCTAGCAAGTGCGTGTACCCTCTAGCAAAAATGTAAAAAAGAAAAAAAGAACATAAAACCAAGGAATTTATGATAGTACTTAAATATATTAATTTATAAATTGAATTGTTTAAAAACAAGGTAAGTTTAACCTTAGCATTATAGTTATACAAGTTTTATTATGTTCAGTGTCTGTGTTTTTGTGGCATTCTATGATACACATATTACTTTTTACACAAAATGAAAGCTATTCTTGGGCCAGCAGGTGGTGTGGTGGTTGAGGGTGCTGACGGTGGTTCAAGTCCCAGACCTGGTGGCTTGCTTTCTCACTTTCCACCTCTCTCTCTCTCTCACTCTGTCTCTCTTTGGTCAAATTAAAACACATAGATACATAAGTTAAAATAATTCTTGAAAAATGTTTTTAAAAAAAGCTATACTCAAAGAGTTCATTTCTGTCTTAGAGGTTCTACATAACGAACTCAATGAAACAGACTTAACCATTGAGTGTCAGTTTCAGTAGCTTCCAATGCCTCATTAACCCCAATTTTGCCCGCATCCACTGAGACCTGTACTTCCCACGGCCTTGGGTCTCCTGTGCTCTCTGAACAGCAGACTCAGACATGCTATATTCACATGAACAGTTGGGATGGAAGGAGATTTCCAGTAATCTCAGTGCTCTGTCTACTTTGACTGTAACTGTATTAGGCACCACAGGCTGCTTAAAAGTGCACAGGAGATGTGACCAAATTGCCATGCCTGGAAGATGCCAAGAGCAGGAAGGCTGCTGCCATAGGAGGGGACCCCAACATCCACAAGGGAGCTGCCAAGGAGACCATCACAGAATGAGGAAAGCACTCTCAGACTGTAGATGCCTAGGGAAAAAGCCAGAAACACAGCAACCACTGCTCTCTCCAGCTCCAAGAGCTGTTTCCTTGTCAGTGAAAAGGGAAGATTAGGGGCCAGCAGGTGGCATGGTGGTTAAGGGCACTGGACTCCCACATGACTGACCACAGCTCAAGTCCTGGACCTGGCTGTTTGTTTTCTCACTTCCTTACTCTCTCACTCTCTTGCTCTCACTCTCACTCTATCCCTTTCTGGTAAAATTAAAATAAATAAAGTTAAAATAAAATAATTCTTAAAAAATAAAGACAAAAGGGGAAAATAAGAGTACCTATTTCATGGCATTTTACTGAGCGATAAGTTGACTTGAAACCCACTATCATTTGGCCCTTCTCACAATGACCACACATGGTTATTAGTATTACTTCTTTTGAAAGAAACTGAGGTTGTAAAAAGGAGAACTAACTTCATGAGCTGTATAAGGCTCATGTGTTAGTGGCAAAGTCAGACCTTGAACCTGAAATATTTTATTTAGAAGATGAAACTGTACTTTATTTAAGATCCTTCATGACAATAGTCCAGCAGGAGCTGGAATGAGCTTTCAGTTTGAGTTACACTTGGTTTTTCATCCCCATCACTTCTTACTACACAATAATAACCATCAATGGGGATTTACAGCACAGCCTGCTAGAACTCTCAAAATTCGGAATACCAAAACATTATACTAAACAGCACTAATTCAGGTTTGCTCTCGCTGCCACTGCTGTTACACGATACATATTACTCATTCATTCATTCATTTAACTAAAACCACCAAAAAGTATTCTGTGGCAGAGATTATAATAAGAAGCTGAAGAAAAGAAGGGAAGAGTGGCTTGTCTGTTGATGAAATAAGTGGAGACTCTAGATGATTTCCTGCTTCTACGTGGGTCAGCAGATTTCCAGGCCCCACACTAGACCGGCTTCCAATCTCCACCAATTCCCACAGCACACATAATGACAGATACAGTAACCATTTGCCCCACACCTGTCATCAGTTTCCCTCCACCCAGCCTTTGTCCCCATCCCTCTGCCCATCTGCCAGACTCTATCCCAAACTGGTGACAGGATTTGAGACACAAAGGCCATTGCTATACAAACCAAGAGTCTCCGGGGGATATGCATGTGGCAATGTGATCTCGAATCTGATTCCTGGTGAGAAAACAAAATCTAAGCATGGCACTTCTTGTTTTAAACCCCTCTTCGGTGGGTTTCCTATAGTGCTCAGGCTAATGCTCAAAATCCATAACAGAACCCACAAGGCCTGGCTCTCGACACCTTTTTTCACCCCATATCTTTTCTTCCCTCTACTAGGCCTCTCCCAAGAAACTCCTACAATACTCCTGTTCTTTGCACCACATCACCAAGTCTTCAGTTCTCAGCTCCAGCACCTGTTTGTCTTCCATCCAGAGCTAGTTCCTTTGTTACAGGCTTCCATGGAATCATGGCCCTTTCTTTCAATCTGTTTACCCACACCTGTGATAATACACTCATTTGTGTGATTATTTGACCAGTAGCTGCATCATTACTGGCTGGTAAGCTTCCTAAGTAGAGAACACTTTCCGTTTTGGTTCACAATAGTGAGCACTCTGTAAATATTTGCTAAATATGGAGTGAATGCACCTGAGGGCCATAGGAGGCTGAATACTCCTGCATTTGCATATGGATTGTGGTATGGATGTAGAACTAGGTGGGGGAGAGGTCCAGAGATTTTTTTTTCTTTTTTTTTTTTTTTTAGATTCTCAGTTCTTTTAGCAACCCTCCCCCGTCCAAAGACTAGAAAGCTGCTTCCTTTAATCATCTGTCCCTTGAGTTTTCCTTATTTCGGGTAGAAAGATAGTCTGGTGAGGACTCTCAGAGACCATGAGATTTGTTTTGCAAATAAGCATAAGAAGGGGTTACTTTTCCAAGGTCACATCTGAACAATTCAAAAAGATAGCCCAGCATTTGAATCCACGTCTTTAAATCCCAGTTGAACGCACTTTTCATTGCATCAAGCTGGTTGTATGTATATCTGTATTTATGTCCTCCTATCCACATCCTACCCACCTTTACAAATTCATTTCAAATGTTCTTGAATTATGAAACCTAGATTCCTCCAAATAGAAGTTCTCTTTCCCTCCTCTGAATGTGTGTGTGTGTGTGTGTGTGTGTGTGTGAGAGAGAGAGAGAGAGAGAGAGAGAGAGAGAGAGAGAGAGATATTTCTGTTGTTGTTGTTAATATCTCTTTCTTCCATAAGAATCTGAGCTCCTTAAGGGAGAATCAATGCCTAATGCATTTTATTTTCCTTAGCTTCTAGGGCAAGGCCTTGTAATGGCAAATAGATTTCCTCTCATGAAACTCTGACTACTTTTTACTAGCTGCTTGGAATGGCATGGTAAGAAGAAACATGAGTCCATGTATAGATTCAGTGGGAGAGAATTCTGTAATCAATGAATGCTGTCTATAAGGGTATGGAAGCAGGCAGTGATGGTACATATGCCCAGAGAGGGCAATAATAAGTGTTTTGAATGAAATAACATTAATCACATCAGTTTCCCAAAAATCCTATGTAACTACTTTGTCCTGAACATTTGCAAGGAGAAAAGTAATATCACTCATCCCTGCATAGGTTTTCTTTTCTCTTTTCTTCCTTTCCTTTCCTTTCCTTTCCTTTCCTTTCCTTTCCTTTCCTTTCCTTTCCTTTCCTTTCCTTTCTTTCTTAATAGATTTTTGCCATATGGAGTGTGCTCTTGCAGGAGAGAGAGAGAAACAGAAAGTGAGAAGTCATCCCCCAGAGGGATAACCACACCACAATCCTTTCTCCTCTAATATATTCTTGGGATTTGGGGCATGCACGCATATGTGCCTGGCATGAGTCTCAAGTCTCCAGTTCCAGGACTTGAAGCACAGACATGTGGGTGTCTATCAGTGTGACGATTATACTACCTGCTGGTCCCCAACCTGAATAGGTTTCCAAACTAGTCAGTGGAAAAAATGTTTGCAAGTACTTTACTGTACAGAAAGGCTGATTATAATCAGTATTATAATAAAAATCTAGAGTCAAATACAGACAAACATTGACACCTTATGAAAACAAACATATCCAGTAGTGATTGAGGGAAGGGGTGTGAGGTGGAAGAATATTGTGACCTTATCCACTCAAATATTCTCTTCTTGCTTCACCATCAACATCTGCTCCACCGTCAAAATCTGCTCCATCCTTCAAAGCCTACTCAAGTTCCTCCTCCTGTAAGAAGTCTCCATATTCATAGTCATAGTTGCTGCCTTAGAAATCTTAGCTCTTGGGAACCAGCAGTTAGCATAATGGCTATGTCGCTGGACTCCCACGTAGTCGACCGTGGTTCGCATACCAGACCCGGTGACTTAAAACTCACGCCTGGTGCGTGTGCGTGTGTGCCCAAGATCCCGAGAGGAGAATGGAGGAGAAGGGATTGCGGCGTGACCATCCCCCCTGGGGGGTGATTTCTCGCTTTCTGTTGCTATGTCTCTCTCTGTCTGTCTGGCGAGCACACACGCCCTATAGTGAAAATCTCTCCAAAACAAAAAATCTTAGATCTTAATCCTAAATCATAAACTTCATTGTGGCACTTCTACTGTTGGGCTCTTTCACTGTTATTTCACAATTTTGTGTGTGTCCATACAGTCATCAGTTTTCCAAGGGAGAAAGCTCACTGAGTTTTGCTGTCTTCAAAGCTAGCTTCAAATACTAGTTTAGGCTTTTATTTGTTGCATAGTAAGAACACAATCTCTCTCAGTCTCAATACCACCTTCTATAAAATGGGATAACCTTTCAGAATTGTTATAAAACTTGAGACATCATCTGAGATATACCTGCACATAGTAGGTTGTCAGCATAATCCTCTCCCACCATCAGCTAGCATTCTCTTCATTACTGACTACAGGTTAATTTTCCAAGAGCAGGAATTCCACATACGTTGTGTTCTTTATTTGTTACAAGGTGAAGCATAGCTATTATTAGAATGAAATAATAGAATGATGAATGCTGACAGATATGAATCAGGTGTGCACAGACTGGCCTGCTTATAGTCCTGGCCAAGCAACATAATGTGGTTACACTGGCCACATATAACAGGAAATGGTGAGAACTTTGGTAAACCCAAGTTTGTGCCTTATGTTTAAAGAGGGAAGCATGTCTCAGCGCTAGACAATAGAAGCTGAGGGAAAATCGGTTTTAGAGTTGCTTAATGTTAAAGTTTTTCAAAGGTGTGAGCAAGCTGGATTTGTATGCTAAATTTTAAAAGGCATTGTGCAGGTTAATCTAAAGTCTGTGAACTGTTAGTTCACAACTCTGAAAATGAACGATGTGCAGGCAAGAGCTAACAGCCCACCTGTCTGTTGTCAGTGCCTAAACGCTTGTTAAAATACCCCTGGGCTTCCCAGGTAGGTCCACAACAGAGGGATCCCACTGTAATTAAGAATGCTACCCTCCACCTGCTTGTCATATCATTCAGGCTCTCAGCATCTTTAGGCTGTGTATTTCCCTGACTCATAGAGATATTTTTTTTTTCATTTGTGTTAGGAACATTGCTAGGTGTTCCTAGCAACACTGTACTATAGATATACACAGTTTTTCTGGACAGCAATTCATATTCTGGTGGTAAAGCTAAGCCATAAAGACACAACACAAGCAACACTACAAGACAAGTTAATTAGGACTTGCAAACTCACTGGTTCCAGGAATACGCAGGTAAAGAAATAGATGGGAAGGAGGTCATCTAGACAGAGTATTGCTTATTTTATCCCAGTAAACTGAGGCTACACAGATCTGGGGCCCAGTCTTATTAGACATTTAAAAAAATATTATTATTATTTTAGATTTTTGCTATAGGGCATGTGCACTTGATAGAGAGACAGAAAGCAAGAAATCACCTCCTGCAGGGATGGCCATGCCACAATCCCTTCTCCTCCATTCTGCTCTTGGGATTTTGGACACGCATGCACATGTGCCAGGTGTGAGTTTCAAGCCACCAGGCCTGGGCCTCTAACCATGGTTGGCCACATGGGAGTCCAGTACCTTCACCACTCCACCACCTGCTGGCCTGATACTTTAAAGTTTTAAGAGAAACAAGGTACCCAAGTTTTGATGTGGAATACCATAATTATTAAACAATGTATGGACCATCCAAAAGTCCATTTTTGTGTTGAAACTGGTTTGTGGATGGCCATTTGGTGAGTCCTTCCTACAGCATTTGATAAATACCAAGTGGGATGTCTACCAAGGAGTGCTACTGGAGATCAGAGCAGAGGGAGGAAAAGGTAAAGCATCCTCTTTGCCTTCACACGGATCATTCTTTCTGCCTCTCCCCCTTTTCTGTCCCCTTGTCCACCTGAAAAACTTCTGTTTATCATTGAGACTCCATTTGACCACTACACTCTGAGAGGCCAACCCCACTCCTCAAGGCATCACTAACATTCCATATAAGTCACAGCTATAGCACATACAATATTACATTTTAATTTTCTCTTTATAGGCCATTCTGCCTCACTAGGGATAACGGTCTCCAGGGCAAGGAAAGTGTCTTACTTTTGTCTGTAGTTTCTAGTACTTAACGTCATGGTCATGTCTGGGTTTGGTTAAGGGCTCAAAAATGCGTGCTAAAGGAGTGGAAGACGTTTTAGATTAGAGAGTTTCTCAAAGTGCGATCTCCATACTAACTACTTGAAGAATCCCCACAGGGCCTGCTCTTGAAGTCTGATTTAGGAAAGAGAGTCCACCCCTGTTTTAAAGAAGCTCCCTGGTTAAATTTCATGAGCACTGAAGTTCAAGTACCTCTGGGCTAAACTGTAAACTCCACAAGGAGAGAGACTTAGTCTTTTTCATGGGCTCTTGTATTCCTAGCATCTAGCACAATGCTTGGGACGAAGTAGGCATTCAGTGTACATTTGGTGAATGAATGAATGAAAGAATGAATGAAAAAAGAATTAAGTTGCTACAAGACTCCTCAGACCTCTCATAGGAAGCCCAATCAGTATTTTGTTTATATCTTCATTTAAACTTACCACAAAAGGCACTAAGATGGGATGGAGAGTTGGTCAGGAAAAATTTCTCTGACAGTCTGACAGTCTTCCCCAACCTTGTCCTCCTAGGCTTGGAAGAATGTTCAGAGGAGATCCCAAAGCCTTTGGGTTACTTATTCAATGACTTGACCTTAATGATAGTATTCAAGGAAAGCAAGGCAGATTGAAAGTAAAGACAACAAACTCTCACCTTGGCAGCATTATTAGGAATACTCCCCTTCCATCTTCTCTTTTTCTACCCTGTAACTACCACCATTCCTTTTTAATCCCCTGTTCCTAACAAATCTAGCAGGAACAGCTCTTATTATACTCCCTCTCCCTTCCCTTCTCCACCCTCTGGTGGAGGGATAATGAATAGCAAAATGCATAGAAAAAAATCAAATGACAAGAAAAAACATGTGAAACAAATATTTGGTTATTTTTTGGCAGTAGGACTGCCCAGAACACTTAGGGTAACTACTAATACAGATTTCAATGAAAATATATGAAATTATATTCTGAATAAGATACATTTCTGGGTTTTCCATTTATGATTAATTAACTCATTCTGCCCTCCAAAAGTATTCTGCTTCTTTTGACATTTTTCACTCAATTTAAACTGGGACAGATGTAAAGTGTTGCTCAATAGGACTACAATGAACATAGTTCAAAAGAGTTTCTTTTTTTTTTTTTGGGGGGGGGAGAGGTTTTTGCTTTTAGGGCGTGTGCGCTCACCAGACAGACAGAGAGAGACATAGAGACAGAAAGCGAGAAATCACCCCCTAGGGGGGATGGCCACGCGGCAAGCAATCCCTTCTCCTCCATTCTCCTCTCGGAATCTTGGGCACGCACGCACACGTGCCTGGCGTGAGTTTTAAGCCACAGGGTCCAGGACTTGAACCACGGTCGACTATGTGGGAGTCCAGCGACATAGCCATTACGCTAACTGCTGGTCCCTCAAAAGAGTTTCTTAATCTCACACAAAAGTTAACACAGATTCTTCTAGGCAAGCCAGGAATTACAATGTGACCATTACTATATTTCCTGTAATTTTGGAGCTAAAGAGAAGAAATTAAAGCTCTAAGCACAGAATAACATTATTTCTCAGACAATCCCCATAGCAATGGCCCCCACTGGACTGTATTAAAGAGCAAAGACATTTTATCACCCTTGCATTTTTGGTGTCCAACTCAGTTCCTGGCTTTAAAGAAACATTTAAAGAATAATCAAATGAACAAGGTAAGGATCATGGAAACTTGTGCATTGGTATATAGCAGGCATCAAGAACCCAGTTCAAGAACCCAGATTCATCCACTCCCAGGTCCACTGAACACAATGGGCAATATCATCTGGACCATATTTCTGCCTCCCCAATAAATAACCAATAACCTGGTTACAGAACAAATCTTAGGTTGTTAAGATAACAATACAGAAACATCATCTTCTGACTAGAACATTTCCTCCTATTTTTGTCTTTTATTATCTTGTCCTGCCAATCAACATCTTTACACTAGAAGAGTCATCGACATCTCTTTCCACCAAGCTCTCCTGTAGACAGTACTTAGCAGTATGAGTGACTATATAGGCCAGCCATTTATTCTTTTTGATTTTCTAAGCAAGTAATCAATCCTTCTTGAGTAATGGACTCCTTTGAGAGTATGACAAATGCTATAGAGTATGACAAAAGCTAGGGAATCTCTCCCCTGGGAATAAATTAGCACATGCACATGCATACAAATAAATTATGCATAACATCAGGTGGTTCATAGACACATTGATGGCCACACCCAAACCCTCTCTTCAAAAATTTTACTTTAAGTCATATCAAAAGAAATGGAGGGTTATCTGATAGCTAACTACATATCAGTATTATTCCTGCTTCCTAGAAGATGGTTTCACAGAACTACAATTCAAGAATTAATCCTCAGTTCATTGTTCAGGATAGTGAGTAACACAGTAGACAAGATTTTCAAACTCAGCATTACCAAAATGCAGACTTGCTATTTTATTTATTCAGTGGTTGACTTCTGTGTAAAATCATAGCTACAGTTTAAAATACTGTTAAGTTTTTCTCCTTAGGTGCTTTATCAGAACACTGCCTTATTAGATCTTGAAAATTCCTTTTCACTTGCTGTGTAATCTCAGAAGATTTTGATTTTTGAGAATGGTTGATCAGGTTACCATAAGGGTCAGAATGTCTACTATTGTGTCCAGAAACATGGACCTTGGGATCTACCACTTAAGTCCTGGGTGATCTTGGGTGGGTTACATAAGCTTTTTCGGCCTCAGTCTCCCCATTCTAAAAGGAAGATAGCATATAATACTTTGCAGGGATTGCATGAGGAGTAAATGAGCTAACAGATGAAAGCATTTAGTGCATTTCATGGGCTGTAATCAATGCTCAATAAATAGTAATGAATATTAGTCTAATTGTCTATAAAATACTTAGCATAGCTCTTGATGCACTGTAAGCCCTCCACAAATAGGATGTGGTATAATTATAATTATTGGAATTCATATCAACATTATATTATGAATGGTCTCAGTGATAGGCCATTGATTGTGGTATTTACTGACCAGCTATCTGGAAATGACTTACTTTTGTCTTCTTATACAGTGGATACATGTTTGTTTTTATCCACTATCTGAAGCTACTGGCCTTCAAAGCAAGTTCAGCTCAAATCTTTGACACTTTGAAGCATGTTTTTGAGACTTCAAAGCATGTTCAGCTCAAATCACTAAGGGCCCACCATGTGTGAATATGCGAAAGGGATGGGAGAAATATGGTCTGTGCCTTCAACCATCCACAGTTCAGCAGAAGTCACCAAATCAACAATGGCACACGAAGCCTATGGTGCCAATTTAGTCCAGTTTCAGGTCTCAAATTGTTCTTGCCCATTCAGCTCACATTTCCCTATCATAAATTCCTACTTGAGCTTCATCCCTGGAGGGAAAATGTCTCTACTGATTAATTTTTATGGTTTCAACTGTCATAAAATGATAATCATGCAACCACACAGGTTTCCCTTCAGTCTTAGTTGTCAGGAAAACTCAGAATGGTGCTTGTTGCCCATGTTTTATAATGCATTCAATTCAGATGTCGGAGATTTATCTATTTCTTCTTCTTGAGGTCACTCTGTTCTGTTTAATACTCAAAAGCCATCCTACAATCTGCAATGAGCAATCACTTCTAACTATCCTGGAAATAATCAAGGCCAACAAATTTGAATAACTATTGGTCACTTCCAAAATAGGGAAACCAGACATTATATATAATTCATACCTACTCTTGCTATAGAAATATTTTCTACTTTTATCTTGTGAACAAGAAATGGCTTAAACATTTTAAACCATATTCTCAGAAAGCCAGAACCTTTAATTCTATTTCTCAGAAGTTTTCTGTGTGTGAAACTCTTGGCTGAACCAGAAAACCTCCGTGAGGTAGAGGAAATGCAATCAACCCAAATACCCAGTGTGCTGGCATTTAAAGTTAGCTGACAGTGAAAAAGCAAACCCATTCCATGAAGCATTGCAAGATCTAAAATACCAACTGCTGGAATCACTCAAAAGGCTCTGGAAATTTTTCTTGGAGGGACTTCTCTTATGAAGACAAATGACAACTCCAAGCCATTTTTGCAACACCACCACCTACCCACAGGTCCCCATTTTGTTGGTCTAGCACAAAAAGAAGTCTCAGAAATAGAAGCAATTACTTACATCTATAGGTCATCTCAAAGCTGTCACTGATGTTCACAATATCAATCTGGGGGAGCAGCTTTGGGGGTTCAGTGAGTTGTGACAAAGCAAATCTAAATGCGGCATGTTCTTGTGACTGCTGGTTTGGAAATAATCCCCCTACGAGGAAAGAAAATGCAACATGGTTTCTTGGCTAGATACAAATTTTAGTTCCTCAATAGCCCACCCCAGATGAGCTCTTGTCTTCTCCCCATGCCAAACTCACTAGTTGTAGATGTTAGTGCAGGGGATGAGAGTTCAAAGAGGACGCTGAGGTGTAAACTTCTAGAGATGAGCTTTTATGTGAGAAAGGCCTCTACATCTATCACTCTCCTCAAACATTGGATTGTGTACCCCTCAACTCAGCTAAGGTCAGAGAGGACAGGAGACTCATAGCATTCTTCTTCCTCCTGCCATCTGAGAAGTCTTTTCTTTTTTAAACATAAACCTTCCCCGTGTCTAATTGGTCTTATATCAGTCCCATCTCTCACAATAGGGCCTTACAGGAAGAAGATGCTAATAAAAGGGGCAGAGTGGCTGAAATCTAGCTCAGAGACCCTGTGGGCTTTACCCCACACTATAGCCATTTGTTTTGACACTTTCAGCCTTTGGACTTCATGCGTTTTAACTGTTCTACTGCCTTTAGGGTTTGTTATTCGTTTCTACTGAAAACTCCTGATTTTCTGGAAACAGTGGCTTGCTTTTTCTTTTACCACTCATGATCCTAGCTACCTAGGAATGACTTGTTATATAAGAGATTACCATTGTGTGTTTGTGTGATGGGTCTGTGTGCTTCAGAAATGTGGGGTCTTGGAAAGTCAAGAGGACAGGGACATCTAGTAAAAAGCACAATAAAGGTACCAGTCAGGAACCAAGAGTACATGGCTTACCTTTGTATTTATTGTGGATATGTAAATAAATTAGAGTACATTTCTGTGAATTAAATTCATCCATTTGAGAGTGAGCTATAATGAATGTTTACACAGAAGTTTATCTCAGATCCAACAGGAATCTCAGGCCCAGCGTAATACACTTCTAACTTCTTATATAGTGGGTAGGTGTTTGCTTTTAAGAACCAATAAATGAAACACCAGGCTTTTGTTAGCGATCACAAGTAGAATCAAGTACTACCTGATGGTAGCAACATTTTCAGCATTTGTTCTATAATTGAATGTTTCAATCTTTTATATGAAAACAGTAACAATGGTTTTATCAGTTGAGCAAGCAAGTTGGAACTAAGCATGATGAAAAATCTGCAGAGATACATGAGCAAATATGCCATATTCACCTACACAAAAATCCCCATGCATTTATAACCATGGTGATCTACACAAATATACTTGGAGACAGCAGGTACACTTATCTCTAGAAAGGCATTTCCAGTCAGCGAGGTGTGGTACAAACATAAACAATGCCACAACTAGAGCAAGCAATTTCCACATGTATGTATGCCCCTGTTTTATAGAGTAAAAACAGCCGAAAATCATTCTAGATGCTGATGTTCCACCCTCCCCTCCCAGATGACCACACCCCAAACACTTCCCTGTCCCCTTGTTCCTCCTCTGCAATGAATGAAAGAGAAGGGTGGGAGGTGGGGAGGCAGAAGGCTGCAGGCTGGGCTGCAAGGGAAGTGTTCCCAAAGGCAGGAAGTTTCGCCTATAAGGCACTAGCAACCATATACACACTCCAGAGTGCAGCTTAACAGGTGTCAGGAAACAAAGCAAGTTATGCCACAGCCACTCCAGCTGCCCTCAGAGCCAGCTAGCTGGAGAGGCCGAAAGAGGTAAGTACTGCAGCACACGTGTGCCTGACAAAACACCAACTGCACCACATGCCCCCCACACACACTCCCAGCAAGGGGAACTTTCCCTGGTGGAGCTAGCTCCCTATCAGGGGGCAGAAAACAGAAACCAAACCAACCAACGTGCCTCCAAGAAAAGCAACTCTTGGTTCCGGGACACAAGCAGCACGGAATGCTGGTCACACTGGAGCCCCAAGCCCTTGTGGACATGCTTTGTTACGGGTGTTATTGCTCCTGTTTGTTTTGCTTTCCCCCATGATCCTTAGGAGTAGTGCTATCTGTCAGCTCCCCCATAAACATAGTGAGGGTGGGAGGCCTTTTAGAAGCACAGCAACCAAAACGGGGAGATGGGAAACAAAAAGACATGCAGCATGTTGAAGCCTGCCTCCAAGTTGAGAGGATGGAGCCCAGGGATGAGGACGGCTAAGGGCATGTGTATGTGGGTTTGTGTGTGTGTGTGGAAAAGGGAGACGATGTCTGTGGGCAGCAAACCGAAGGAGAGGGGGCAATTGAAGGAACAGAAAAAAGGCAAGCTAGAAAGTTCCAGGATCGGGGGAGTGTAGACCACCAGCCCAGCATGGCAGACAGCAAAGAGAGGCAATTAGAGGGGTCCAGAGCAGGAGAGGAGAGGGGTCCCCCCACCTTATGGGGGGACTTCTGGCATTATTTCAGTGGCTTCAATAAGCTTGGCACCTTTCACTTTCTTTCAAAGGGTCTCTTTCCCCTCCTCCAGCTACGGAAGCACTGCCTCCTTCGATCAGCATATATATGCATATTTAATATATAAGCACACGCATAAATACACACCCCTTACATATTTCTGTAAATAAGTGAAATCACACACTATCTACCAAGCGACAGCGTTAACTCCTTAAACACCCACCACCCCTTTCCGAGCTACAGTCTGATTTTTTTTTTTCCTCCAAAGCGATGGTTCCTCCATTTCACATGCTCATGCCTGGGATGTGAGTGGCGTGTGTGTATGTGTGCGCGTGTGTGTAAACACTTCCCCTCTGCCCCTCATCTGATCAGGAGAAGCCCCCTCCCCTCGCTGGCAGCTAAGTTCAAGGCACAGCTTTAGATAGCCAAGCACAGCAGCCTATACTGGGCAACGGGCACAGAAACAACCCCCCCCCACCACCACCACCAAAAAAAAAAAAATCCTGACCAGACCCAGAAAGTCCCTCCCCAGGCTGCCCCCTCACTCACCGATCTGGATATTGTTGGGGAAATTGGCACCTACTACCGCGCCTAGGAAACCGGTGCAGAAGAAGGCAAAAATGTGCTGCATATTCCTTTTTGCATTGGCGAGAAAGAAGCCCAGGTCCAATCATAGATTTGGTGTTTCCCCCCCTTCCCTTTATTCCTCTCGCTGTTCTGCCTATTCTTTTCCTCCTGCAGTTCCTTCCTTCCTTGCTTGCTTCCTCTCTTCTGCAAGGTTTGTCTGTTTCCTTTGGAATCGGAGCACTTAAACGGCAGCTTTAACACCAACTGACAGCCAGATTAACTGAGCAGGGAAAGAGAAGCCCGTCCTCATGCTAGCTGGAGCGCTCGCTCCCCCTCTCCTCGCCTCTCCTCTCCTCTCGCAGCCTGCCTCTCTCTCCCTCCCTTGCTCTCTCGCTCTCCCCCTCACACTCACACAGGCGGCAAGCTCTATGCTAACACCACCCAGCCAGCTCAGAGTTCCACAGCCGGCCTCTTCTACCTATCACCCCCTGGCTCCCTGTGCCTGTCTTCTTCTTCCTTTGTGTGTGGGGAGGGAGTGGGTGATATGTGATGCTTGGTCATGCAAGGGGCAACCCCACAGTCCCCTTTACCCTCCCACCTTCCTCTGCTCTTTCTGCCCTCTCCTCCAGCTGCCACCAGCCAGGCCTCTGCTCTGTGGGTTCAGCTGCAAGTCAGTAGGTGGCAGGGGGTCCCCACAATCATCCTCCCACTAGCTGCTTGATCTAGGTCACTTTTTCTAGGAGTGCACGGGCTGCGCTGGATATATCTCCTGCACTCCACTGGCCCAATTATTTCTACAACTAATTCCTGAGGGGAAGACCCTAGAAATCCCTCCTAGGAAATGGAAACATAAAAAAAAAAAAGGCTCTTCCCTCTCCCTCCCTTCAATGGGAGGAATGAAAGACCAACAACAGGAGGATCCTGAAATGACTGGCAGGTGTCTTGACTTGGCTATTTGGTAGTCCCTGTCACCTTTACAAGTGAAATTGGTGATCTCTTTTAAATCCTAGGCATTTAAAATAGGCCCCCTTCTCCCTTTCCCTCCTGCATTCCACAGGAGTCTATAGCATCAGAATTGTGTGGGTGTACAATAAAGACTAAGGATACTTACACAGAGCAATTACATGAGTCATTTTGCAGGGATTCTAGTGAGAGGATCTGGGCTTCTTTCACGTCTCTCTGGATGCTGGTCATGTCTGGTGTAAACTGGAGCTCCGTGGACCTTTGTGGATGAGGGTCTTGGCTGAGATAACCTGTGGTGAGCACGAGTGTATTCAGGGATGTAGTGTGGGTTGCAAAGCAGCAGTTACCAACAGCCGCAGACCATTTTGCAGTTTATGAAGCAACTGGACAGTGTTATCTCCATCCTTCCTACACCATCCTTTTCACATGGTCATGAGTCCTATTTTACAGATTGAAAAACCCCAGGTTTTAGGGATGGCATCATAAAGACACAGTCCTACTAAGATGCAAGATCTGGCCCACCAACTTGAATGCTCTGGGCATCATCAATTGAATTTCAACCCAAATAGGCCATTTTATCCAGAGATTCTTCACGTCTCTCACCAAGATTGCATCTCTCTTTCTCTCTCTCTCTCTCTCTCTCTCTCACACACACACACACACACACACACACACTTGTATGACAGCTGAGACTTGCAAAAAGAAGTCTGACCACATTCCATGGAGCCCCTGAACAAGGAGCAAATTTGATGGCAGAGATTTTGATTTCTTCCGTACTTCCACACATGTTAGTTCATTAGTGCAATGATTTTTTAAAATTATTTTTCTTAACTTTTTATTTATTTTTTTTACATTGATCAGAGAGGGACAGAGTGAGAGAGAGGAAGAGAGAGAGAAGAGAGAGAGAGGGAAAGTGAGAAAGCAAGCCACCAGGTCCGGGACTCCAACTGCGGTTGGCCACATGGGAGTCCAGCATCTTTAACCACTACACCACCTGCTGGCCCCAGTGCAATGATTTTTAAAGCTAATATTTATTTTCTGTGTTCCGGGTAGCTTGCTTCGCAATGTGTGCACATCATTTACTTGTACAACAGCCTCTACATTAGGTGGCATCATGCCCATTTAATAGATCAAATAACTGAGGACTAAAAATGTACCTACATGTTCACTGGTAACAAGGAAGAAACTGAAGATTTAAACACAGGAAACCATCATCAGGCCCAAGCTCTTAACCCTTAAGTCCTTAGGCACTAATAGCAGTAAGCACTGAGCAGGGGCGTTCCAAAGGGTATGAAAGAACAAAATGAGGAAAGATCATTTCTAAGGTCCCTGCCAACACTGGGTCTGTGATTCAATCACTCCATCTTATAATTTCTCTATTTGCATTTTTTGTCTCTTACTATTTTGAATGGTACCTGGGGATCTTTTAAGTTCTCTGAGCTTTATGCCTGGTAATAATAATAATTAGGCTGTCACTAAAGGCTTCACACTTTGCTGTCACCTTTCAGAGAAAGATCTCAAAGCCCTTTACAGGGATTAATTAGCAAAACCTCAACACCCACCTGTAATAGGTAAGAATTGCTTTGCATGCTTTGTAGGGGGAGGGGACTTAAAGAAGTCAAAAGATGCATTTTTCTCTGATCATTGTAAATCTCATAGAAAGATCCTGCAAAATTATTGTTCAGTCACTGCCCTGCTCAATATGCTCACCCCTTGGCCCATTAAATACATGGTTGTTCAATGATTAAATAAATATGGAACTTACACATTTGAAACTTGGGCATCCAGGTCAAATTGCATTCAGGTTCAATTATTTATCCCATTTCTTTCTAAAATTCTCTTCAATTCAAATGGGGAAGCCACTCAGTATCTGACATGGAGGCAGGAAGATATGGAAAGGAATCAGACACAGTCTTGGCTCCAAGGCAGGTGGATGTGGTCGAAGAGGAGGACAGATGAACCCAGCCAACTGTCATCCAAAGCAGACCCTGACAATCTAATAGAGATGTAAACATCACCATGGGGGAGCCAAGAAGGAAGCAGCCAGTCTGTCTGGCCATGGGGACCCAGCAAGACTTTGAGAGAGCTGGGCTGTGAAGGATGAGGAATTCACAGGCAGGGACTGAGGGCTGGGGGAGGACATGTAAACACAGGGAAGAGCACCAGTGAGGGCTGGAGGCAGGAGAGGCTGCCGTATGCTCTGGGAGCCTGGGGCCTGTGCTACACAATTAAGAAGTGGGGGTAGGGGAACATGACACCTACAGGAGGTCTGGGCCGACAGTCAGAGGCCACTAAATACCTGGCAGGCAATGGAGAACTGTGGAATGTGTATGAGAAAGAAAAGAACAGCTACTGGTGGATAGTGATTTCCTCATTTTCTCAGCCTCAAAGATTAGAATTACATACCAGACGTCTTCGTTTTCCTAAGTAACCTACTCTGATACTGTTCTTCACTGGTTAGTCATGCTGTCTCTCCTTATTGCCCCAAATCTTATTGGCCATGTCTAATGGCAGCCTTGGAAGACTTGACTCTTCATAGTCTGTTGCGATTGATGGCAACCAAGCACTACAGATCTGTGACACACTGATCACACAGCACGTGTGCATCCATCATCTCATTTTATCCTTCCAACAACCCCACGAGGACAAGCATTAGAGCCTACTTTACGGATTAAGTAAAGCTCTAAGTAGTTAGAGAGTTAGCTTAAGACAGTGATTTTTTTCAACTAACAGTGATTTTTCTACTCCAGCAGATACTTGGCAATGTCTGGAGACATTTTTTGTTTCTCACAACTGGGGAGGTGTTACTGGTATCTCATGGGAGGAGATCAGGGATAATACGAAACATCCTACAATACACAGGATGGTCAACCTACAACAAAGACCTATTGGATACAAAATTTAAATTGCGTTGAGGCTGAAAACCCTTCCTTATGGGGACCTAGCAATAAGGATACTGGGGATCTAACATCTAGACAGACGCAGGGCCCTCACCAGACAGACAGAGAGAGTAGAGACAGAAAGCGAGAAATCCAGCGCAATCCCCTCCCCATGATCTAACATCGAAGAAAAGATTAGATATACAGATATTTTTTTTAAGACTTTCCATTTTAAAAGGGAATACCTGAAGATAGGTTCCCCTTAAATTCAAGATGGAGTATCTAGTGGAGGGACTCCAGGGAGTTGACAGGCCAGTGGAAAAGCCCTCTGAATGCTATTCAAATTGTGCCCCAGAGATGGCACGGCACCAACTCTCAGATCAATGCTCCCAGTTCATAACTTTGGCATACTTTAAGTTCTATTACCTTGTAGCCAAAATAGCCTAAGATTTGCTTATTTGGCTTTGAGTTTACACTGCAAATCAAGAAGGATGGGTTTGGGCAGGGATTTCAAATTGAAATGCCCTCCTCGAGCCAAGAAAGGAAATCAATGAAGTGAACTGAATTGGTGAGAGCGCAGTGAGGGCAAGGAGAACGAGAAGGTATATGCACTATCAAAGATGGCTGCAGATACTCAGTGGTGGCTGATTGTGACCATAAGCAAATACAGGCTCAGGGAGGTGAGATCTTCATTTCTTTTTCCAAGCAAAAGTAGAAATATGGGTTGTGTGTGCATATTAAGTGCACATTCATTGTACGGGCCGGAAAGGAAATGGGTAAGGGTTGTGTCTCTGGACTCGACCTGGTTCCCAGGCCATAGAGTACCAGTGGAAGCCAGGAGACAAGAGTCCAGTTGTCTGTGCAATTTCAATCTGGGGCCACGTCCATTTTCTTTCTGTGCCTCTGTTTCCTCAGCTATAACGGATGAAATTTCCGAAGCGATTGCTCTAGACGCTTACAGTTCTGACACACCGTGACTCCATTAGACAGCAGAGACTGAGAGGAGAAAGAAAAAGAGTAGGGATTATGTTTGGGTGTTTGGAGAGGCCTGGTCTCTCCCACCTCCTATTAACTATAGCAGGGAGATTGGTGGGATTCTTCCCTCTTTTGACTTGTGTCTCTTTACTTACAATGTGGGGGTTGTATCAAGGTTTCATTTGGCTTGAACATTTTAAACTTCCAGTCTGAAACAATTCAAGGGGGGGAAAAAAACCATCAAATTTATGATCTGAGAACAGATCGCTGACAGCTAACAAATTGGCGAAAATGCAATCAGAGAGAGCGTACCTCTGTGGCTTTAGAAAGGCCCCATTTTTTAAAAGGCATTTTAAAAAATAATAACGATAATATTTTTCATGTTTTTCAGCACTATTCATACAGAAGTCTCCCAAAATACTCCACAGACTGCGTGTGGTGAGAACACACCCCAAAGAATGTAATTACCCACCCTGGAGTTTTGCCAGGTTTAACAGCGTTTTCTATTTTTTTCCCCCTTCTTTCATTCGTCCCTCCCCTTCTCACACAAATGACAGCATTTTCATAAGCCCTCAGCATTACTAGGTAATTAGGGAGCAGTGCAAGTTCTAGAAAACACCCCAGGGCAGGATCAATGCCTGAAAAAAGTGGTCTATTCCAGGGGGAAGCTCCTATGCAGCACCATCATTCCTGGTAGAAATTGGAGTCACTGAGGCACTGATAATGCCTCTAAACCAGCAGTGCCTTCAGAAAGGCCACCCGGGCAATGCTGTCGAGGACAAGTATCCAAGGTGTAGGCTTTCTGCAGCTCTTCTGGGAGACCCTGCAGCTCAGCCGTCCTGGTCTAGCAGGCAAGAGAGCCAGACTCTCCTTACCATTCTCACCAGATGGGGCATTTGGAGTGAGTCATTTAACCCCTTTGCCTTGGTGTCTCCATCTGTGGAGTGGGGATAATGAGAAGGTCTATTCCATGGGCTCATAAGAGAGCATTCACGATGCTGTAAGAGAAGGGCCTGGCGAGGCTGCAGACACACAGCTAGGACCCTGCCAGCCAGCACTGTATGGAGGTGTGGAATGCCATTATTGCTTACTGGCTACACTCCAGCTTCATTCTAGCATTGGAGGCTTTCCATGTGGTTCCAGTCTACTCTGAAATCTTGTCCTAGAGCTCAGTTTGCCACTCTTCTCTACAGTCTATGTCATTTCCTTCTACCTTCAGAACATTTGGCCATTGGGAAAAGACAAACTTCTGATGCTTCAGTCCCCAACCTGTTCCTTTCTCATCCCTTGTGCCATCCACCATAGCACCTCCTCCCCCCACTCCCTCAGTCATCAAGTTGAGGCCTCTCCATTCAATCCATCAGCAATAATCTCGGGTTGTGTTAAAGAAAAGAGTCCAACCACACCCCACCACCTCTCAGTCCATGTCCGCCTACCTCCTTCTCTCACTGACCCATGTCAATCTTTATCAACTTCTTTCCACTCCTCCGAACCCCCCTAGCGCCCCCACCCTGCCACCCCCTACCATCATGACATAATTTGTTCTCTGTATAGCAGCCAGAGCGGAACCTTTAAAAACAGAAGTTCAATCTTGTCATTCCCTGGCTTTAAAATATCCCAGCAGTTCACGTCATACTTAGAATAAAATCTAAAATCTGGCTGCAGGCGGCTTCTTCAACCCACTTTCTATAACCCTCTTTCCTTGCTCAGTCTGCCCCAGACATATCAGCCTTGCTGCTTTGAACACACTGAACGTTATTTTCTCAGGCCTTTTGCACTTGCTCTCCTCACTGCCTGGGAAGCTCATCCTTTCTCTTCAGGCTCTGCTCAGACAGTCTCTTACCACATCTAAAAGAGCTCCTTGCCTCCTGCCAAGATTTTTGTTTGCCTTACCTTGCTTTACTTTTCTTCCCAGCATTTACCACTACCTAATTGCATTATATACTTGTTAATCATTTGAGCTATTACTGAAATGTGTTCTTGATCACTCTAGTGCTCAGAATAGCGTCTCACACATAATAAGTTCTCCATAAACACATGCTGAAAGAATGACTGCTGGTTCTTCTCCTTTCCAGAAGTACCCTTATTTCTCTTCGTTGCATTCTGACTTTTCAAGACACAGTTCAATTCCCATCTCCTCCAGAATGCCCCCTCCACACTGACTGTTGGCCTCTGAGTATCTGTGTTACTTATCATCACTTACTGATTTTACTTGATATTTAACTTCATCTTTCCTGCATGACTTTCAGTCCCTTAGGGAGCAGGAATCATGCCTATAATAAGAGATGATTTTTTTTGAACACTTACTATTTATCAGGCATAGTGAGCCTCATTTCATGTGATGTTTACAGAAATAAACATTTATTTGTGGGGAAAGGGCTCAGCCAGGTGGTGTGGTGTTTAAGGTAGCTGGATCCCACATAGCTGACTACAGAGTTCGAGTCCTAAACCTGGTGACTTGAAAAACACACTGGGAGTGTGTGTTTGGCCAAAATCCCAAGAGGAGAGAGGAAGAGAAGGGATTGTGTTGTGGTAATTTCCCCGGGGGTTGCTTTCTCACATTCTCTCTTTCTCCTTTTCTATCTCTTTGGTGAGTGCAAGCACTATATAGCAAATTAAAAAGAAAAAATAAAGTGGAGGAAGAAAGGATGGGGGAAATTACATTACTTGCTCAAGTTTATACAGCTACTTAGAGACAGGACTAGGACTTCAGCCTTTATCTGACTGTTTTCCAAGGCTGGTTCTCTTAACCAAGATCTTATATTGTCCCAAAGGCCATGCTTCTTAATTTATCCAATTTATATTGAGCAGATCCTTGACAATATGGACAATACTTCCACAGAGGTAAAGGGCCTTGCTTCAGGACACATGACCTGGCATAGACTCTTCATATTTAATACTTCATCCTGTTATGGCTCAGTCATACTATTCTCAGGAAGAAGCTCTACGAAGTCATTCATAAAACACGTGTAGGATTTTGGTATGCGTTTTGAAAGAGAAGAGAAATCTATGTTTCTCTTCCTATGTCTGGCAGCCTTTTTAAAAAAATTATTTCTTCCATGAGAAACAGGCAGAGAGATGGAGCTACTGAGTGAGGGTCTTTCATGCCGTGATCCAACCCCAGTCTCAGCTGGCCTGAATTGTGTGTACCTGGTGTACTCAGGAAGATTCTAGAATGTGTACACAGAACTTTCCTGATGTGGGTCCAGTTACATTGCCACCGCACTGATGTGATAGAAGAAGGTCTCTTGGCCCTCTTTGATAGAGGTCACATGGTAATTATAGAGCTTATTGCAGTCCCACCCACCCTCATGACCAAAGGCAGATTTTTAATCAGTTTTCAGGAGACTTGAAACATAAATGATTCTAATTGACTGTCATATTTCTAGTATTAAATTTTGCTGCTTATGTAACCTCTAGCCTCTCCTTTATTACTTTAAGAGAGACAAAAATCACACAGAAGGAAAATAAAAGAAGGCTAGGGATAAGATATCTCTTATATGGGAGAGAAGCAGGTAGAATATTAAAGTTGGAAGGAAATTTTGAGATCATGATGTTCAACATCTTCAATTTACAAATAAATAGGATCTCCAAAAGGTTAAGTCATTTGCCCTGGATCATCCAGCCAGATAGTGACAGATTAGGGACTTGGAACCCAAGCTCCACTGTGTGAGAAGTATAGTTCATGCATGTTGTATCACAGTGAGACCTGATACAAGGCTCATTTAATATGTACCGAATGTCTGCACTCTATGGCAGAAACTGAAAGACTGGAAGGTGTAGTAGCAAGGAGGGCAACTGAAGATACGAGAAATAGTATAGGATGGGGTGGGTAATAGGGGGAGGGGATTAGGGAAAAAAGCGTTTAGCAGGAACAAAAATGAAAAGTTATCTGTTAATGATAATGTGCATGATAATATCTGACTTGACTACTATGCACTATATTCATGCCGGAAAAACCATTCTGTGGGCTATAAAGATGTACGATGATTGAATATATTTTAAAAAGGCTCATAAAATTATGACCCAGGGTTGGCTCCATGGTCTAGTGGTTAAGAAAGCCAGATCCCACATTGCCAATCATGGTTTGAATTCTGATCTTGGTGACTTGAAAAAACACTCTGGACACATGTGTACGCATGTGTGCTTCAAATACTGACAGAATGAGGAGAAGGGATAGCAGTGTGGCCATATGCCATTGAGTATGCACTTTTTCTCATTCCCTTTTCCTCTTTCCCTTTCCCTCTTTCCCTTTTTCCTTTCTCTCGGATAAGCATAGGCACCATCTGGTAATTAAGAAAGAAAGAAAGAGAGAAAGAAAGAGAAAGAAAGAGAAAAAAGAAAGAAGGAAAAACCCTCACAACTACAGCCCATAGATATATAACAGAGGACATCTAAATTCTCCATCTTTTAACAAGAGAAGGAGTCTAAGTTAGATCCATCTTAGGAAGAGGTAGACGGAGTCCCTGGGGAATGCGATCTGCCCACCATTCCAAAACTCCTGTGGTATGTTTTCCACTAAAAACGTCTGAGATGATACGTTAGCATATTAAATAGGGAAGTTCAAATTGTTAGGATGTATATTACCTGACAGACTGGGAAAGAAGATCTTGTGTGAGAATAAACACAAGCAAGTGTTTGTCTAAATTTTCCCCATACCCTTGATACACAGCCCCAAGTAAGACTATGTCTCCTCTCCTCTACTCCCCTCTTTGTATTCCTCCCCTCCCTTCTCTTTTATCTCTTGTATGGAATTGTCCAATAAAGCATTTCCTGAACCTCCAAGTTCACATTCATACCATCCTCCTATCAGTTATTCCTGGGCTAGATTCATATCCTCAGTGACTTAATAGCTGCCTACTCTAAGCCAGTCACAAAGCTCTACCATCATTCCCACTCCCCAAATCAAGCAGAAATAGTATCTTGGCTCTTATAGTACAGAACCTAGGGGTAGGCACAGCAGAAGGAACCAATCTCCTTGGGGAAATCAAGGATAGTAACATAACAATGTCATTAACAGTGCTTACCCCTTGCTCTCACGTGCAGGGCACTGTGTTCTTTACACACACTGTACCACTCCCACTTTACAGATGAGGACGACTGTTAGCCTTCAAAGCAATCTGTTACCCTGTAGAGAACTTGCTGAAAACATCACATGCTATGCTATTCTTCCAATCAACCTTGTAGAAACAGTACTAGTATCTCTCTCTCATTTAACAAATTATACTAAAGCTAAGGCACTACCCAGTGGTCACATAAGTGGGGAGTGATAGAACCTGGTTTTAAGCAGCATCATTTCCTCCTACTTAACACTACCAGCTTCTACTTCCTATGAAGCTACTTGCTTTTTTGAGGGTCAATATCTCCTCATTCCACCTTCTCCTCTCTCTTGGAATCAAGCAATAGATAATGTATCAGGCCTCTAACTCTTGAGATGGGACTCTTAGGCAGAGTCAATAATGCCAAGAATTTCATAGACTCTAGTATTTTTATTTTAGTTTTTTAGTGTCCTATAGGGTATATGCACTAGCCAGACAGATATAGAGAGACAGAGCAATTACCCTCCAGTGAGGATAGCCACATCACAGCCTCTTCTTGTCCATTCTCCTCTCAGGATTTTGGGTACATATGCACATGGGCTCAGCATGATTTTCAAGCCTGTGAGTTCAGGATTCAAACTTGCAGTTGGCCATATAGGATACAGTTACCTTAACTTCCATATCACTTGCTGGCCCTGGGGTCTATATTATATTTTAAATAATTGTGTGTGTATGTGTGCTGGCCCTCTAGCCTGGAGGCTAAAGGAGACAGATCCCACATAGCCAACCACAGTTCAAATCCTGGCCCCAGCAGCTTGAAACACAAATCCCAAAAGGATGGGTAATAGAAGGGAAGAGAAGCGCCCATTATGGGTGCTTTCTCCCTCTTCTCTCTCTGGCTCTCTCTGGAAAACCTATACACCCTTTGACAAATATTAAAAAATAAAAAAGTAAATAATAGGATTTTTTTTTTGAGAGAGTTTTTTTTTTTTTTTTTTTTTTTTTTTTGGAGAGGTTTTTGCTATAGGGCATGTGCGCTCGCCAGACAGAGAGAGACAGAGAGATAGAAAGCGAGAAATCACCCCCCAGGGGGGATGGCCACGCTGCAATCCTTTCTCCTCCATTCTCCTCTCTTGGGCATGCACGCACCCACGCTCAGAGTGAGTTTAAGCCACTGGGTCTGGGACTCGAACCATGGTCAACTACATGGGAGTCCAGCGACGTAGCCATTAGATGATCTCTTTGTCCGCTCAACTAATATTTATAGCATGGGCTCAGAATGCTTGGGTTTCCAGACTAGTCTCAAAATGTATTAGCCTACGACCTGGAGTAAGGTACTTTATCTCCCTGAGCCTCCCTTTCCCACTCTATAAAATGGGGATAGAATGCCTCAGGGGGCTGTTGTGAGCCTTCAATGAAAAGCAGCCTGTATAGTGCTTAGAACATTGCCTTGTAAAAAGCTGACCTTCAATGCATGCTCCGATTTATTGGCATCTTATTTGGGCCATCACCGAAATATATATTTAGGATAAGAAAGGCAGTTGCTAGCCTGTCTTCTCTACTGAGAAGAATAAAACAAGGAATTAGGGAAGGACAGGGATGTTTGTGTAGCCTCAACCCCTGGGAGATACATCCCAATGAGGGAACAGAAAGGTCCAAGGTCAACATAGGAAGATAGTGTAATGGTACAAAAAGGAATCTTTGGAGCCTTAACGAGAAGATTCTTCACTCAGGCCACAAGGGCACTGGAAGGACTGGGCATTCTTAAGAGAGCCACTGACACCTTCAGAGCTTAACATCTAAATTGATCTGTATCACACTTTAACCCATGCAGGCTTGAGAAAAGGTGGGGAGAGCTGGTTCTGAATGTCCTGTAGCCTGTAGCAGGAAAGCCCACCCAGGTCAATACCCCTTTTAATTTAGACTTAAGAAAACTAGGCTTAGGAAAGTACATCTTCATAAGAAAGAGTGTGATGTGATGACATTTTTTCTCAAGGAAGGGCTCAGACCGTAAAGCTGAAGCCTCCGTGTTTGAATCGCAACTCTGCCACGTAACTGTGGGATCTTTAGAAAATCAGTTTCTTAGTGCTGTAGTTTTCTTTCGTTTGTTTGTTTTTGTTTTATTGCTCTGTAAAATGACAATAATAATAAGAACATGAGAAAAAAATGTTTGAGGTTAAATACCATTACTGGAGTGTCTGACAGAGTATACATATATTAGTTATTATTATTAATACTTCAAATTCTCATAACATCTTCCCTCTCACAGACTCACACTCTTCATTCTTCCTGTCAACCTGCTTCCATGGAAATTTCCAGGAAGGGAATGATTTCTCCTTACCAGTATGCATATCCTTTCTACTTGCAGTCAATGGCTTTATTTTTCTAAGCTTTTAACTCTAGCCTCTACTCAAATGTAGCTTTTAGCCAAGACAAGACTTGACCTACTGAGATTCAACCCCAGCTCTGGCACTAAGTTCACTGTAGGAATTCAAGGAGCAGCAAGTATTTTCTCACCACCTGAGTCTAAGATAAATGAGGGAAAGGAGGAGTAAGCAGTGTAGGTGAGGGTCATGGCTTAGAGCGGTGGTTTTCCAGGGACAGTGAAGTGTGTATGTGTATGTAATTTTGCCCTTTAAGGGACATTTGACAATATCTGGGGTCACTTTTGACAGTCATAGCTTGGGTGTGGGGAGGGTTTACTACTGGCACCAATGCGTAGGGACCAGGGGTGAGAGCCTCTCACAACAAAGCATTATCCAGGCCAAAATGTCAATAGTACTCAGGCTGAGACTTCCCCATGTAGAGGTACATACTCTGGAAAGATATAGTGAGGCCAAATTATAGAGGACAAACCTAGAGGGAGTAATGGAAGACTTTTAAACAGGGGAAGTGATATGTTTCATGCTGTGTTTTAGAAGAAAATCCTGGAAACCTAAGCAGGAGCCAGTCAGGTAGTTACTGCAATTACAGTTACTGGGTGAATTCCAGAATTAGGGCAACAAACTGGAAGTAAAATGGAGAAGTTCTTTTTTATACAAATTTCCTACTACTCATCACCTCCTACCCCCCTAAATACAAGATTTGCGTTATGATTGTATAAATACCATCCATTTCTGAACCAAGTAGTATATTATAAATACATCTTCTTTTATGTACAGCTTTTTATTTTTCAAGCTTAATGAAGTCCTTGCTTTTATATCTATTTAATTGCATTGCACAGGAAAAATAAAAACCAGCTTCGGGTTGGCTGTTATTTTAAGGAGAAGTAAGAGAATAGATAGCATAGAGTTTTTAAAGAAGTGGGACCAGCAGTTGGTGCAATAGCTATGTCGCTGGACTTCCATATAGTTGACTGCGGTTTGAGTCCAGGACCCAGTGGCTTAAAACTCATGATCTCTGGAGGAGAAGGGGCGTGAGCTATTTCTTGCTTTCTGTCTCTCTGTGTCTTTCTAGCAAGCGCACGTGCCCTTTAACAAAAAAAAAAACCTCTCCAAAAAAAAGAGAAGTAATCATGACATATTATTTCTTAGAGGAAAAAAATACTTTTTTTTTTTTTTGAGAGGTTTTTTGCTATAGGGCGCGTACGCTCGCCAGACAGAAAGAAACAGAGAGACAGAAAGCGAGAAATCATCCCCCAGGGGGGATGGCCACGCTGCAATCCCTTCTCCTCCATTCTCCTCTTAGGATCTTGGGCACACACGCACACGCGCCCAGCGTGAGTTTTAAGCCACCGGGTCTGGGATGCAAACTGCGGTCGACTACATGGGAGTCCAGCAACATAGCCACTATGCTAACTGCTGGTCCTGAGAAAAAAAATACTTCTGAATCTGATATAGCAGAACATTTGTTACAATATTTTGAGTACATATTAATTTCTTTTTAATAAACAGAAAGAGGGGACCAGCAGAGTATTTGTCGCTTATGTGGTTTGCTTAAACTCACGCCGGGCGCGTGTGCATTGCCCAAGATCCCGAGAGGAGAATATTATCCCCCCTGGGGGGGTGATTTCCTGCTTTCTGTCTCTCTGTCTCTCTCTGTTGTCTTTTCTCCAAAAAAAAAAAAAAAAAAAAAAAAAAAGAAAAATAAACAGAAAGAGGATCATGAGATTAAACCTGAGGGAAGTAGGATTGGCAAATATGTCAGTATACTGGATGTAGAAAGTTAGAAAGAACAGTAAAAAATCAATGCTAGTGTTTGGGGCCTAATAAAGTAGAAGCAGAATGTAAAAATTATAGAAAGTAGAAAAGGCTATGAATGTGTGTGGTGTGCGCATGTGTATATGTGCTATTAGAGACCAGGCTTACCAAGAAAACTGAGTAATTCTTTATGCTAAACTCAGTTCCTGCAGCACATCTTTGTTTGCAATTAGGCCATGAGCAAGCTAGTTTGAGAATTCAGAATAAAAAATTAGGGCTAGCCTTAGAGTCTTGGGTAGCATCTATTGGGAGTAGGCTTGAGTCACTGGAGCCATGAGAGTGGCCAAGGGTCTCCAAGGGAGAATGGAGAATGAAGAGAGACAATGTCTGAACACAGAACCTTGGATACTACCAATATTTTAGGGACTAAGGGTTTAGGGGCTAAAGATATATTAAAGGAAACCAAGGAGAAATTCCGTGAGTCAGAAGAGTACAAGGAAAATATGTTGTCATGGAAACTAGGGAAAAGAGGACTCCTGAGAAGGAGAGGGTAGACAATAGTGTCAAAGGCTGTGAAGAGGAAGAGGGTCAGGCAGAGAGGGAGCCACTAGGTTGGATGATTAGTACTGCAGTGAGGAGTTTTAAGAAAACATTTTCACTATAGTAAAGACCTCTCAAAGCTATTTATTGAGTACCTACTATAATATGGTCCAACATGAGGATTTGAGGAAATGAGCTAAACAGAGCTCCCTACCCTCCAGAAGTTCACAGACTGAAGCTTAACTGTACAAGTAAATAACATATAATATATTAGGATCAGTTCATCATTTCTATGGTAAAAGCATGCACACAGTGTGAAAGGATCATATCAGAGAAGGCTTCCTGAAGGAGGTGACATCTAAACTGAATTTTAAAGGATGAAGGATAAATGAGATGAATAGTGATAGAAAAGGAGACCATTTTTTTCAGGCAGAAGTATTAGCAGGGGCAAAGTCTTACAGTCAAGAGAAGTCTTGGTAAGATTTCAAGGAGCTAGAGTAGATCAGAAGGATTAGCATGGCAAAAGATGAGTCCTCATGACTATGCCAGGGCCAGACTTGGAAAGCCCTGTGTGTCTAAGGCAGCATTTGAACTTTATCCTGAAACTGACCAGTATTGACTAGAGCTACATATTAAGGAACTGGCTCAAGGTGCACAGCTTTACTTTTTAACACTCGCATAGGGAAGCCCGTATCTTTAAATTATTGTCTGTTATTTCGCAAATACTCTCACATAATTGTTGAACTGATGAAAAGATGTAAAAGTCAATGAATCTCAATTATTCATTCCAGGAAGTGAATGTAGGAAATAGAAGTATACAACAGGAATAGAGAACAGTAGGATAATTAAGATTTTTGTCTACTGTTTTCCTTTCAAACATGAAGCATACTTGAAGATAATATAAACATATACTCACTGTAGCACATGTTAGTTCATAAACATATAAGATCATTCAGGACACCAGATATGTCCCCTATTGAAACAAACCTGTCAAGACTGCTGTGACCACGTACACAGACATACACATACATATCTATATTTATATGGATGAGATCACACCTTATCTGTAGAGAACAGCTATAGAGATGCAATCAGCCAAATCCAGTCTCTGGAAATCTCTTCAGAGCAAATTATCACTTCCTTCAGCAAACAAATTACAAGGGAAACAAAAAAGTTGGGAACAAGCAACTATAGATCATGTAAAACTCAGTAGACAGATCCAACCATATGGATCGTGTTTAGATAGTGATTTGATAAACAATTAAAAAGAATTTTAGAGTCACATAGGATACTTAAGCTCTGAGGAGATATCTGACATTTATAGATTAGTTTTTATGCATGGTAATGCTGTTGTGACATTTTATATTTTTTTAAAAGGCTTTTTGCCATAGATTGCCTGTGTTTGTTGGAGAGAAACTGAGAGAGAGTCAGAGACAGAGAGAGAGAAAGTGAGAAATCGCCCCGTGGGGTATGGTCACACCACTATCCTTTCTTCATTCTCCTCCTGGGAATTTGGGCATACATGCATATGCACCTGGTGTGATACTCAAGTCACCAGGTTCAGGAATTGAATTCTCATGTGGGAATTCAGCTTCTTAACCACCGTATTACCTACTGGACCCATGGCTTTTGTTTTTAAGTTTTACATTTTTTTTTTGGGGGGAAGTGTCATGATAGGGGTGTGCACAGCTGTGTGCATGTGTGTGTGTGCATATGAGAGAAAAACACCTCTGATAGGGTCCTGTGGTGCCATGATGCCCTTTCCCTGACCTCCAGCTCATCAGGATCTTGGGCATGCATGCACACATAGAGCCATTTTCAAGCCAACTAAGGGATCTGAATATTGCAATTGTCCATGTGGCTTTCAATACTGCAGTTCAGTTTGGTATAGATTTTTGTCAGGAGGTTGAGCCTGCTGTGTCTGTTTTTAATAGGAGTCCCATATGGAGACTCTAAATATATATGGATAAAAGAATAATATCTGGAATTTGCCTTAAAATAATCCAGTAGGAGGTATGCATTGGAGGTCTAGAGAAGAAAAATACTGGTCATGAATTGATGATGGTTATAATTGGGTAAAGAGTACATAAACTATTCTCCCTGTATTTGTTTTTGTTTAAAAAGAAGGAGGAAAGAGAAAAAAGAAAGAAAGAAAAAGAAAGGAAGAAAGAAAGATGGAAAAAAAAAAGAGACATGAGTAGGAAAAACAGAGAAAGACAGAAAAGTGACTCCTGGACTACAGATTCAAATAAGAGATGTATAATGGATTCTCTTTAGAAAATGGGGATATGCCAGCTGCAGCTGCACATGATAATGTGATGGTCTGCAGAGCGAGGTCGTATGGAAAAGCAGGGTTTGTTTCCTTGGGCAGCCTGTGCACTCTGAGCACTTGCACACACCTGTGATCCTGGCTGGCTGAAAAGGTACATGAGGATCACAGTGTGAGACACCACTGAGAGTGCCTGCCTGTCTTCCTTTCTCTCTCTTCTAAAATAAATAAATATGAATTCACGGGACCAGCAGTTAGCGTAATGGCTATGTCACTGGACTCCCATGTAGACGACCAAGGTTTGTGTCCTGGATGCGGTGGCCTAAAGCTCATGCCGGGCGCGTGTGCGTGCGTGCCCAAGATCCTGAGAGGAGAACGGAGGAGAAGGGATTGTGGTGTGGCCATCCCCCTGGGGGGTGATTTCTCGCTTTCTGTCTCTCTGTCTCTCTCTGTCTGACTGGCGAATGCACGCGCCCTATAGCAAAAACCTTTCCAATAATAAATAAATATGAACTCAGGTAAAAAAAGAAGGAAAGGAAGAAAGGAAGGAGAAAGAAGAAAAAGGGGTTAGCAGGTGGCGTGGTGGTTCAGGCACTGGACTGCCACATCATTGACCACAGTTCAAGTCCCAAACCTGGTGGCTTGCTTTCTCACTGTCCCTCTCTTTCTCTCTTCCTGTCTGTCTCCAGGCAAATTAACTAATAATAATAAATAAAATTTAATAAATATTTCACTAAAAAAAGAAACCCATAAAAAAGAAGAAAGAAAAGGAAGGGAGGAGAAATAAAAAGAGAAAGAAGAAAAAGAATGAAAGAATGCAAGAAAAAAGAAAGTGGGGGGTAAAATAGCCTTTTTTGGAGACAAGGAAGAAGGCTGAGACAGGGGAGAAAGGGTGGGTTTTAGTCTTGCATAGCTCAGAGAGGCAGTCAGCACCCACATCAGCTCATTGCAGGGAGGAGTTGTCTGTGAGCTTGATCAGAGTGGTCTTGGAGAATCCATTGTGGGGGAAGCAATAGGCTGTCAATTAGGGATGGGCAAAAGGATTGTGAAACAGCACTGGAGGCCCCTGCTGAGGTGGGCGAGCATGGATTGGAAATAGATCCACACAGTGTAATTAGGACTTTAGCACCAAGTCCTAAAGTCAGCAAAAGAGAGTAGAGCATAGCAAAATCTTCCCAACCCTTTTTACTCTGAATGGTTTTATTCCTTCCCTCAACATTCCTAGTATACTTGGTCTGAACCATGTAATTTATCACTAGTATTGACACAACTACTCAAGAAAGAGCTACTATTCTCTGAACATACTGCAGGCCATGTGATGTGCTAAGTGCCTTGTGGACCTTTACTTAGTGAATCTTTACATTCATATGAGAGGTGGCATCACCCTCATTTTACCCCTTCATTTTTTCAAGAAAAAGTCAGGACCTACTCTGTGACCTGGTAAAGATGACATTTCCTGACTTCATATTAGCTGGCCGTCTAAGGAGAGTGACCAATTAAAAACAGTGTTACAGAAATGTTTATATTTGTGACAATAGTTTTAAAAGGAAAATAGGAAATGTTATGAGAGTGGACAGAAAGGAGACAACTTTCTCAGATGTCGGTGAGAAAATAACGCTGAAATAGAGATCTGAAGCACTCATAGCAATGAACGGGCGAAGTGTCTTGACGCAAGTACATTCTAGGCAGAGGGAAAGACTGGAGGCTCAGAATCTCTGAGCTCATACTGGTGAGAGCAGGCTCCTAGTCCAGACACCCTTCATAGCCTTTCGATAGGCTGTGGGACTTTAGAGTCAAGTGAAAGCTGAGGAAGTGACATAATCTTGTTTATAGTGGACAGTAATCCAGAGGGGAGAAAATAGAGTGGGTAGTTTAATGGTATTCAGTATGCAAATTCAACCTTCAGGATTTGGTGATTTACAGATTTAGGTCATGAGTGAGGGAGAGAGTAGAGATATCAGGGAAGGCTTCCAAGTCTGGCATAAGAAAATAGGGATTCAGAGTGGAGAGTTCTACCCTGAAGTCTCACAGGTGCCTAGTCAGTGTGAGGAGATTAGGAAATCCGGGAGAAAAGCAGTCTACATTACAGCGTATGGAATGCTCATGAGAACAGCATCACTCAATGTTCTTACTGGGCCTTTTTATCTTGGAGGGAACTATGATAGCCAAGTTGCTTTGAGGTGATCAATTCAAGACTGATAAATGACAGCAGGTGGTGAGTGGATAGCACTCTCCTGTTTTTTTCCCTATTAAGTCTTCCAGCAGCAAAAAGATCATAGTTCTCATTGAAAACAACCACCTCCATTTGGATGAGCAGACAGCCTGGTGTGGCAATGTGGTTAGAGTTTAAGAACCTAGTGTGGGGGACCAGCAGGTGGCATAGTGTCTAAGGCACTGGACACTCTCACATAGCCAATCACAGTTCATGTATCAGACCTGGTGGCTTGCTTTCTTTCTCTCTCTCTCTTTTTCTCTCTGTCTCTCTCTGGTCAAATTAAAATAAATGAATAAATAAACAAAATTTAAAAAAAAAGAACCTAGTGTGAATCCTGACTCTTCTCTAAATCAACTTGCATACTAAAATAAGAAGGAAGTTGGGGAAAGGAACCAAGGACTTAACCTACCTAACAAAGCAAATCGGGATCCAAGACTCAGTGAGGAGGCCCTGGCATTTCCAAGCTGGTTTGTGCATGTAGTCAGCTGATGAGCTAAACCCATGAATGACCTTCTCATGAACTATTTTTTTCTGAGAGAGATTTTTGCTATAGGGCACGTGTGCTCCCTGGAGAGACAGAGAGACAGAGAGCAAGAAATCACCCCAGGGGAATGGCCATGCCACAATCTCTTCTCCTCCATACTCCTCTTGGGATCTTGGGCACACACATGTGCCTAGCGTGAGTTTCAAGTTGCTGGGTCTGGGACTTGAACCATGGTTGACTACATGGGAGTCCAATGACATAACCATTATACTATCTGATGGTTTCTCAAATGAGTTGTTATTGCACCTACTATAAGACACAGACTGAAAATACTGAATGCTCCCAGGGCATACATTATCTCATTAAATCCATGCAAAAAAATTATGCTTCTATTAGTTTAACCTTTACATTCTGCTACCTCATGAGCTGAATGAAAAACAGGAAATCACCCAAACCAGTCATATCTGTTTATGTTACAAACAAGAAAATCATTTGCGGAGTGGAAGTGAATTGCCTAAAGACACATCACAAGTTAATAAAAGAACCGGAACTAAATTTTTAGTCTCTTAAACTCCTGGGGCAGTATTCTTTCTTCTTGGCTAGCCTATCCTTTCTAGGATACAGTGTTCTTGATGCATAAATTCCTGAAAATAATTTATGCATGCAATGAATATACATTAAGCATCTAATTTATGCCAGACACTATTTTGCCAGCTAAAGCAACACTAATGAACAAAAAAGACAAATATTCCTGCCCTCATGGAACATGCATAACAGAAAAGGCAATAAATCGTATTAGTAATCATAGTCCTGATTATGTTAGGTAGTAATACACTTTAGGGATCAAAATTACCTCAAGGTGAGGGAATATAAATAATTAGGGGTAGGGTGAAATTGTAGATAGAATGGCCAAGAACGTTTCACTGTGAATACGTCTTTTGAGTAAAAACCCCCACAAAAGTTAGGGAGATAGCCATGTGAGTATCCAGAAGAGAGTACTCTAGGCAGGAGGAATACAAATAAAAGGGTTCTAAGGTGGGAGTGTGCCTAAAGTTTTGGGGACAGCATGGAAGCTAGTGTGGTTGACCTGACAAAAATGAAAGGGGAAGGATTAAGTTATGAGGTCAGAAGAGGGAATAGGGTACCATCCATGTTGGACCCCATGAGTCAGAGTAAGGACTTGGGTTTTTATTTTGATTAAAAAAAGAAGTCATGGAAAAGGTGGAACTGAGTGATAGAGGTCAGGTTGGAATATTGAAAACAGATTAATTTTGTGTATATCAGAAAACTTTTTTTATAAACCATAAATGATCCTTTTAATAAAATATGACAAAATCCAATTTTTATTGTTTTATAAATAAAAAGAAAAGAAAATAGGTTAAGGAGAAGCAGAAGCTCGGAGGCTGGTTAGGAAACTATTGCAATAATCAAAGCAAAAGCTGATGGTGACTTGGATCAGAGTAGTAGCAGAGGGTTTTGTAAAAAGTAATTGAATTTTGAATATAATCCAAAAGGAAAACAAATAGGATTTGCAGAAAGAATGGATGTAGGAAATGAGAGAAGTGAGTTAAGGATTATACCACGGTAAGTAGAGGGATGGAACTACCATTAATAAAGCATGTTTTGGAGGGGGGAATTTTATGCGTTCATTTTTAGACATATGTTTAATTTAAAATGCCTATTAAACATTCAGGTGGAAATGTCAAGTAGGAAGTTAGCTGAATCCAGAGTTTAGAGGGGAAATCTATGCTGGAGCTATGCATTTGGCTGCATATGGATGGTATTTTAAGAAGGAGACTGACTGAGAGCAACCAGGGAGTGTGCAGAGAGGTAAAAGGAAAGCAGGGACTGAGCCTTGAAGCATTTTGACATTCAGATGTCAGTCAGGGAGATGCAGAAGGTCCTGCAAAAAAAAGGCAGAAAGAGCAGCTAGAGAGTGGGAAACCACCAGGTGAGTGTGGTTTCCTGGAAACCAAGTGAAAGAAATGCTTCAAGAACAGAATGCTCCCTGGGCCTAATGCCAGTGATAGCTTACTAGCAGGACTTCGAAATGTCCACTAGATGTAACAATGTGAACATTATCACTAGCATTGATGAGAAGACTTTTTACAAAACAGTTGAGAGAAAAATTTTAAAAAATAAAAACAGTGGTAGGGGGTGAAAAGAGCATGAATGGAGAGAAAGTGAAGACAGTGAGCTTTGATGCACCTTTCAGGGAGCTGTTATAAGGAGATGTAGAGAAAAAAGAGCTATTGACCAAAGGGAAGATGGGAGTCTTAACAGCTTGTCTGTATGGAAATGATCCGACAGAGAGGGAGAAAGCCCTGCAGGAGGAGACGGAGATTTGCTGGAATAAAGAAAACCCTTGCGTAGGTGAGAGGGTCATGATGTTCTTTTCCAAATACTTCATTTTCATCAAGTGGGAAGTAAGATCAGAAGCTGTGAGTGAAGATGGGGAAGAAGGTGTCGGGGGTTTGAGAAGAAACGAGAAAGTGTGAAATAATTATCTGGGAGCGTAGGAAGGAGAACGGACTAGGGAAATTTTGTATGATTGCCAGACAGCATTAAGAACTTACTGATTACAGATTTAAAGGGAAATCAATAATTTGGCTAGGGGTTATTTTCTGACCTTCCTTGTTTACAAGTTCTGCTCCTGAGTGGATGAAGAGTTAAATTTATCTAGGATTGTAGTTTAGGCAAGTGCATGGGAGGCATTTAGGAGTTCAGGACATGGGAAGGAATTAAGTGGTGTCAAAGAGAATAAATATGATGTTTGATCATAATATTTAATGTAGATAAGGAGGTGAATGAGACCATAGGCCATAGGGACAGTAGAAAGGTGACATTATGAGTGAATTGAAGCTACAGGTGGGGTTGAAGGATTGCTGGAAACAGAGAGACCAGGGAACAAGGTGGCAACGTAAGAGGTGGTAGACAGGCTTGAGATGGATATTTCAGATGATTTGAAATTATGGGACCTGATGAAGTTTAGGTTATGACCATAACAGTGAATAGATGAGGAAGAACAGAAACATTAGAAGAGAAGGTTAAGAAAGTGGGGGTAACCAGAGTGCCATAATGATAGCTTCCTATGGTGACTGAGAATCACTCAAAACTGAAGACTGGGACACTGGACTGGAACAGTGGACCTAGAATGTCATTCCTTGCCAGACACATTTTCTTTTCCATAGCAAAGACCACTCACTCCTACGCTTTCTTTTTAATTGAAATTAAAAAAATATATATTCAGGACTATGGCAAAAATTACTATTGTTTACTCAGAGCCATTTCCCCTCTAATGGATAATTATATATATATATATATGTGTGTGTGTGTGTAAACATGTATACATATATATTATATATACACATTTTATATATACTATATATAAGTATATATAGTATGTAAATGTATAATATATGTATATAACGTATGTATATAATATACACCCCATATATATATATATATATATAAAATGTATGTGTGTGTGCTTGAAGTTAAGCAGGAACACATGAACTGTTTTTTTTTTTGCCAACGAAGTGTGAGTGAGAGTGACAAGGGTCACTAGAAAGGAGCATCCATTGACCAGTTTGATTTATCAAACTTACTTTCCCATCATTTTGAACTTGGAAGCACATGTTGATATGTGAGTAGTTGTCACATGTACCTGACTATCACATGATGCCAGCTGCCTTGGAAACCTGATGCATTTGCAGTGAACACGAAATAAACCAGTGTTGAGATTTGGGATGGTTTTCCCATGTAGCATAGTCTAGCCTGAGTTGGCTGATCTTTGCATCACTTTGTAGCTGGCCATGTGCCAACCGTTGAGGATACAGACGTAACTAGCACACTGTCTCTGCTCTCAAGGTGGCAGAAGAGTGAGGGATGAGGAGGCAGAGTAGAGATCTTCCACCAGGAACAAGGAAAAAGAGAGTAGCTGCAAAAAGCCTGTGGGAAGGCTTTGGAGGCCGGTCTTGGCTCTCGTTACCTCACCTTTGCTCAGCATTGGGAGCCCTCCACAACAGTTAGGTCTTATTCTCACTTTTCTGACTCTCCATTTGAGTTCCTGGGCTTCATTCAAAAAGTACATAGTGAGTGTCATAGACCACACCAAAGTTAAATGCAGCAGTAAATGAAACAGACACTCTCTGTCCTCAGGGGACTAACAGTTTAGTGGAAAAGAGATGTTAAATAATTAATTTACCTTCGGAATGAGTGTTATGAAAGAGCGATGTACAACAGGGAACCTAACCTGGATTCACTCAGGAAATGAGTGTCAGCGGAGGAGGAAACAATCCCAGGCAGTAGTTCTAGCTTGTTCCAATGGCCTACTCAGATCCCTAAGGGTGAGCTGAGGAGGAGACAAAAGAAGTGAGTGGTGGGAGGTGAGGCGTAGAGGTAAGTGTGGGCAAGGGCCAATCATCCAGGGCTTTGCAAGCCAGGCTAAGGGGTTCAGATCTTCATCCTAAAGACAAGAGGAAACAATCTAGCAATCATATTCTTAGAGAATGAAATGCTCAACTTTTTAGTTTTAAGATCACTCTGGCAATAGAGTTCAGACTGGATTTGGAAAGGTTAAATGTGAATACAGGTAGAACTGTAAGGAAACTTCTGCAGCTGGAAGATAAGAGAAGATGCTGGCTTGGCAAGACTGCGTTGGAAAAGGACTGAATGGAAGTGGGCAGATTCAAAATACATTTTGAAAGCAAAATTCAATTTAACATGTGATTATGGTTGATAAGGGAGGTGAGGGAGAGAGAAGATTCAAAGATAATTCCAGGTATCTAAACAACTGAAGGGACAGTAGTGCCATTGCTGATAACAGATAAATTTGAAGCATCAAAAATTTAAAATATTCAATGCACTCATCTCTCCTAGGATATATCCTTCTGAATTTTATGTTTGCATCCATGTCCATTTCTTTCACTTGATTATTGAAGTTCTAAGAGAAGAAGTTATATCTGATTCATTCATCTCATACACCTGTCCCCCAGCACCAAACATTCAGGGCTGAGCTTTACTTATTTATTTTTAAAATATTGGGACCAGAAGATAGCATAATGGCTACATTGCTGGACTCCCATGTAGTCGACCATGGTTTGAGTCCTGGACCCATTGGCTTAAACTCACGCTGGGGGTGTGTGTGTGTGCATGCCCTAGATCCCCAGAGGAGGATGGAAGAGAGGGGATTGTGGCATGGCCATTCTTCTGGGAGGTGATTTCTTGCTTTCTCTCTCTCTGTCTCTGTCTTTCTGGTGAGCGCATGTGCCCTATAGCAAATATCTCTCAAAAAAACAAATATATGTATTTCTTCCCTTGGGCCAGACCATAACGTGATGGTCAAGATGACTGGATACCATGTGGCCAACCATGTGGTTCAAATTCCAGACCCAGCAACTTGAGTAACACACTGGTATATGTGTATGTGTGCCAGAAATCCAAAAAGAAGGGAGAAATGAGGAGAAGGGATTGTGGCATGGCCATTGCCACTGGAGGTAGGGTGGGTGCTTTCTCACTACCCTCCCTCTTTCTATCTGTATCTCTGTGTCTTTCTCCAGCAAGCATTTACACCCACTGGCAAACTTAAAAAAAATTTTTATTTCTCTCCTATGTGGATGAGAAAGAGAGAGGGAAAAAGATAAAGAGAGAAAGATGCACCCCAGCAGGGTCTTCACGTCACAACCCAACCTGCCTTCAGCCAACTGCACACAGAGGGCATGTGTGTCCTCAGTGTTCAGCAAGGTCAGCAGATGTGAACCCAGAACCTTCCCAGGTGGGTCAGCCTCATAGACAGTTGTGCTACCACTGAGCCCCCAAAGCTTTTCATCAAACAGATACAAGGACATGCTCAAAATGAACAAAATGGGTAAATCTGGTTCTTTGTGCCCTCGTATCTCCACTCCAGTTCCCAATGCAGGTTTTCTTATTGCACGTAACTATGGCTTTTTTGCCAGTCATATTCTGATTTGGGTCACCTGAGTGAACAAATAAGAAGTGAACATTTCTCAGTCATCCGAACTATTCGTGCAGCTCTGATCTGAGGGATTGTCCTGAAAGAGGAATTAAAAGAAATCATTTGTCTCCTTGGGAAATTTCTGATACATTCTATTACAACAAGCTAAAAGTATCTAGAGTTAAAACTCTTTTTGACAGCAACTTGACCCAATACACCCTTTGCCTCCTTAAGACCTTGGAGGTAAAGGGAAGAAATAGCTGGTTCAGAATGACTGTATTTATCACTACCTGTGCAATGTAGTTTATGGCTTCAGAATGGACCAGTGTCCCTTTTAAAACACACAGGCACCAAAGGATGCCTGAAATTTTGCCATTAGTACAATATCCTTCAGCTTTAGGCTTTTATTCCTACTAAAAGGTAAATCCATCTTGTCTCCCCTCCATTCTCTTCTAAATGCTGGGATCATGCCTCAAGCTATTTGCATCAATTTACACTTGAGTTCAAATAAGATTTAGAATCTTTCTTGAGAGCAAGATTGCTTTAGAAAAACCATCTGGTGTTCTAGCAAGGGCACTGGGGCTTAGAGTTAAATGTCCCAGGGGCCTTGCACTGTTTGCTTTGGGGAGATGAAAGAACTATTTGGGACTTAATTTTGTTAGCTGTGAATGGGAGATCTCATCCCCACTCTGGCTAATCCCAATGACAGTTTTCAGTAGAGAGCTTCAGAGTATCTGTCCAAATCATCACGTCTCCTCTTCTATAAGAAATAGTCTCTCATTTTCTCCCAGCCAAGAAGTAGCACTCACGCAGCTGGGTGTCATTTAAGTGATGCCCACCAAAGTTGAGTAGGCAGAGGAGGACCCCATATCTTAGCTGTGCCATCACGTACACTCTTAGAACTTGAGACTAGAGTGGCTTAAAGGTGACAGCTCAACAGCCATGTTCATGTCTGCAGCTGGACTTTGCTACCCTTGGAGTCATGGGTGTCTTTACTCTTTATGAGTCAACTGAGGAGTCCCCAGATCTGATTTGTGAAGAGCGGGACTGAAGCAGTGGTACTGAGAAAAGTGAGGATGGAGAATGAGCCCTGCCAGGGTTCTTACTGACATTCCAGGTCTTTATTCCTGGCTTTCCTGACAGTATGGGAGTAATATTCCTGGCCTTGGGCTTTCTCAGCGACTCTTGTATCGTTATAGTAGTTCCCCTTGTTTTCCCTAAGCCAGCACAGGTCAAGGGAAATAAAATATCCAATAAAATATCCCTATTAGGTTAATACATTGGTGAAGGGAGCCATTAGGGCTCAAAAAAGGACACCCTGTCCCATGGGAATGATTAAGTTAAAATAACTAGTGAGAGAGTCTGTTCACCACTGTTGGGTTTCCATCCACTGATTTGATTGAGGTCCCCAAACACCTTAAAACATACAAACTAAAGAACATTTTGCACTCTTACCTTTTTGAGTGCTCTGCCACGTTCAACAACTTAACTATCCATTTCTTTTTTTCCCCTATGACAGCATGTTTATTTGCTTTTGGCTTTAATATTTTTATAAGTTGATTATTGGAACTGATGTACAATGAGCTGCACATATTGAAAGTATACAATTAGATGTGTTTTGATACCTGTGTACTCCTGCAAAATCATTACCAGAATTAAGACAATGAAAATCTCTGTCACTCTTAAGAGTTTCCTGTTGTCTCTCTCTCATTCTCTACCTCCTACAGGCTCCTTGGCAACTACTGATCTGCTTTCTGTTATAGATTAGTTTGCATTTTCCCTTTTAGAAATATTGATTTAATTTTATTTGTTTTTAAAAAATAATTATAACATTATTATTATTATTATTGTCCAGTTTGCTCAGAGAGAGGTGGCGGGGGTGAGTGAGAAAGCTAGCCACCAGGTCCGGGACTTGAACTATGATCAGCTATGTGAGAGTCCAGTGCCTTTAACCACCTTGCCACCTACCGTCCCCTATTATTATTATTTTAAATTTTGACTGGACAAAGACAGAGGGAGAGAGAGAGAGAGAAAGTGGGGAAGCAAGCCACCAAGCATGAGAATTGAACTGTGGTCAACCATGTTGGAGTCCAGCTCCTCAATCATTGCTCCATCTGCTGCCCCCTTAGTTTGCATTTTTTAATGATTTTTTAAAATAAAAATCATATAGTGTGTACTTTTTTTTAGAAACCAGCCTTTCCATACATATTTGAATACTCAGATTCCAATGGACATGGGTCTTGATGGCATAGAAATTTAGTCCACTCAGAAAAGCAGGTCCTGAATAAATAGTTAGAATAAAAGTTGCTGTATGTCTTCATGAGAGAAGAAGCATCCATGGAGGTATTTGCCAGGGGGATCTAACTTAGAGGCAGTTACTCAGTGTTTTGTTTGTTTGTTTGTTTTTAAGAGATTTTTGCTATAGGATGCATACACTCTCTATAGAGAGACAGAGAAATAGAAAGTAAGAAATATCCCCTCAGGGTGGATGGCCATGCCACAATTTCTTCTCCTCTGTTCTCCTTTCAGGATTATGGGCACACACGCACACATGCCCAAAGTAAGTTTAAGCCACCAGGTCCGGGACTCGAACCACAGTTTACTATGTGGGAGTCCAGCAATGTAACCATTATGCTATTTGCTGGTCCTCAGTGTTTTTTAAAAGTATTAGTTATTTCTTCAATGAGAGAGGAGTGAGAGAGGAACATAGAGATAGAAAGAGAGGCAGGCAACCCTAATAGGGCCCTCATGCTGTGATCCCACCCAATCCCAGCCAGCAGGACTACAGTTAGTGCATGTGCTAGTGTGCACAGGGAGACCTCAGACTATGAACCCTGGACCTTTGCACATGGCCCCGGCATTGTAGCATTGCCTTTCTGCTATGTCACAGTGGCTGGCTAAGTTACCCAGTACTTGTGAGCACCTGATATCACACCACAATCAGGCATCCTGGTACAAATCAAGGAGACTAGATACGTCAACTGTCAAAGACATGGAGTTGAAAGAAATGTTCATTGACACCCAGCACTTGATTACCAACTGGCAGTAAAGCCTGTTTACGCCATCCCTTACATTTTTCTTCAATTTAGTGAAGTAATTAATGCTATAAAAAGCTATGAAAATATAAATGTAAGAAAGCATGTTGCATAATTAATAATATATGCATATGCATGACAGGGTGTTTCTTTCTGGCATACATATGCATATGTCATTAATTGAAACATAATCACTTTGTTTTACTGCCAGGGTATTGGTACAAGTCACGCTGCCTATATGTGAGCTCCCAGCCTTACTCCAGGGTATATTACATTGATCACACAGGAGGACTAGCAGGGACCAGGGGGCAAAGTTCCAACCAGAGAACTAGGGTACTGACCGGCTTCTAGACTCAGCTCTGCACTAAATCACTATGCAACTTTAGTTTTTTTCTTCTGGGCCTCAGTTTCTCCACCTGTAAAATGAGGTTGGACTGTATCAGTAGTTTACATAAATAGAGACAGTGTATCCCTTTATACAAATACAATCCTAAGTGGAAAGTGATACCAAAGCCCTAATAGTGGCATCCTTAGTTACATTTGGAGCAGAGGTTTCCCTCTAGTTCAAGTCTCTCTTACTCCATCCTCTTCCTGTGACCCCCAAGCCTCCATAAATTAGTTTAAAAGATACTGGACTGGAGTCAGCAAATGGTGTGGTGGTTAAGGTGCTGGACTTCCACATGGCTGACTGTGGTTTGAGTCCAAGACCTGGCAGTTTGCTTTCTTACTCACTCACTCTCTCTCTCTCTCTCTCCTATCTCTTTGGTGAGTACATGTGTCCTATAGCAAATTTAAAAAATAATAATAGTAATAACAAAAATTAAATAAATAATTCTAAAAGAAAAGAACTGGAAAAGTCTCTTGCAGTGTGTTTTTCTCCCTTTCAAGAATACCAGCTACAGAAGGTCATGTCAAGCCATGTAATAGAGCAGAGAGAACTGAATGGGGTTTCAAGAGACCAGAATTCACATTTGGGTTCTGTCCCCCATTAGCATTGCCCCTCACACCTTCTCCTGCTCAACTCTTACACCTTTTCTGTCAAGAAACAAAGTAATCCTCGTTTCCATTATCATAGGGAGATATCAGTTAGATATTATATATCAAAGTGTTCTGAAGTTGAAGTTTACAGTGAGAAGACAAACACGGTCTTTTTCTAAGGGTTAAGATGTAAGCTCTGAACCCAATTTTCTGCCACTAACTATGTGACATTGGGTAAATTGCTTAGCCTGTCTGGGGCAGTTTTCTCATTCATAAAATGGGCATCATCATATTATCTACATGTACTAAAGCCATTACAATTTAAAGTGTCTACATGCAACACATGCTCATCTTCAATGCTATTATTTTTATTGTCATCAACGTTAATCACTGAGGATGAGGAGGTCTGGATTCTAACCTATCCTCTTTTCTTTTTTTTCCAAAACATTATTTTCTCTGAGACAGAGAAAGAGAGGGGCACCACCAACAGGGTCTGTATTCTGTGACCTACTCCAACCCCAGCTAGCCAGAATCGCAGGTGTATGCATGTGCCCAGTACGCACAGGGATGCATCAGGGTGTGAATCCAGGACCCTCCTGTGTGGCCCCAGCTTTGCAGAGTATTGCATTACCACTATGCCACCACAGCTGGCCTGGATTGTAACCTAGAACCCATTACTCTCGAAATGTGCATCCTAATGAAATGAGCCCATGTCAGAGAATTCTGTAGATCACATGAGAGAAGATAAAATATTGATATTAAAATGTGTTGAGAAATTAGTACATTATTACAAATATCAACTTTAGATATGTCTTCCAAAGACAAAACCTAAATGAAGACCCAGTGTTGAAAAATGATCCTGAGGGTTAAACAGAGGTTTAACAGGGCATTCAAATTTCCTATCTCAGTTTTGGATGAATCATGAAAAAATAGATGTTACATTCATTTTAAAGTAGGATTGTTGTACAGGATTTATAAGGAGGAAGTGGCAAATAAGTCATTTACCCTGAGTCACCCCCATGACACAGCCTATTAAGCTGGGAGAGTCTGAAAAGTGGAGAACAGAGAGTGCAAGAGGATTTTTGGAAAGGAATGTTTGCAAAGTTTGCTTTCTGCCATGGAGGAGGCCCTGGTAGGAGCTTGCCCCTCATGTAGATAAAGGGCCTTTAAGACTACTTAGAAAGTTTCTCTGTTTTTCTGATGGTGTCTGAAGGATAAAGGAGTGAGGCAGGGGTTATCATTCCTGTGAAAGTGACTGGCCTGTTCTTTAAATGGCAGTGCAATGAGAGGTTATAGAGTTGGGGGTAAGATAGTACTCCCCAAATAAGATTCTCAGGGCAAAGGATCGCTAAGCCATTTCCATAGACAAAAATGTGGGCCACTTGTAACACCAGAATGGGGTCCCCTGAAGAAATGAAAATGTCTCATCCAAAAGAGATTAGAGGTGTTCTGTCTGATTCCCAGGGACTAGATGCTGCAGGTAATGAGACTAAACAGAGAAGCATTAACCCTCTTCAAGGGAAATGCAGGTGCCAGATGCCCATTAATGAAAGTCTTCTAAGAACCACCCCCTCTACCAAGAAGACAGTCACCTGTAAATGGTTCCAGAAAATACAATGTAAGCCTATGACAGGATCGGTCAAACTGGATCTCCCCGGTTCTGCTCTGCCCCACACCTGCAACCCTGAAGAGACAGAGTGACTTGATGAGCAACATGGAGGAAAGGTTGAAGCAAAGAGGGGAAGGGATTAGAAGCCATCCATAATCCATGCTTCTGTCCATCATTTGTAACTTTTCATTCATAAGAAGAACAGATGAATGTGAGGAGAAATTTTCCTTATAAGTTAAAAAAAAATCTTTGAGAGATTTTTGCTATAGGACACATACACTCTCCAGAGAGACAGAGAGACAGAAAGTGAGAACTCACCCCCCCCCCCGGGGTGGGGGGGGGATGGCTACACCACAATCCCTTCTTTTCCATTGGCCTTTCAGGATTTTGGGCATGCATGCATACATAATCGGTATGAGTTTTAAGCCACTGGGTATGGGAAACGAACCACAGTTGACCATGTGGGAATCCAGCAACGTAACCATAATGCTATCTGACAGTCCCCAAATTTGAATTTTTTTTTTAATATATATTTTTTTCAGAGAGGTTTTTGCTATAGGGTGCTTGCGCTTGCCAGATAGACAGAGACAGACAGAGAGACAGAAAGCGAGAAATCACCCTCCAGGGCGGATGGCCACGCCGCAATCCCTTCTCCTCCATTCTCCTCTCAGGATCTTGGGCACACACCACACATGAGCCTGGCATGAGTATAAACCACTGGGTCTGGGACTCGAACCACGGTCGACTACATGGGAGTCCAGTGACATAGCCATCACTCCAACTGCTGGTCCCCTCCAAGTTTGAAATTTTGACTCTCACATAAGACTTGACATTTCACTCTCTGGGTTGAAACTGTGTATACTTCAGAAAAACTACAAGACTACTCTAGGTAGGGAGGAACTGGTAGACCTTGTTAAGGGGACCAAGATAAAATACAGTTGTCAGGTGATGACATCTCTCAGATCGTGGTTTTCAAATTAATAGTTTTCAGGTGCCAGACCATCTGTTATAAGCTCAAATCTCTTTTTGTGTAAATAGATAAATTGGGTGTTTCATTGTTTTTGTTTTTTTTAATCTAAGGGAGAATTTTTAAAAATCATTTTCAGTTCTTAAGCTGTATAAATTGAAAGGCTACAACTAAGAGGTCTAGGACTCCAAATTAAGTTGTGAACTCAGGGTTCTTGTAGGATGGAGCTAGCCTTATATACAGGTTAAGTAGTTTACTATCCAAATTATGAATTTTAGAGAGATTTGAGGGCTCTATGGTATTTCTTACCTTTTGCTTAAGAATCTATATTCTCAAAACTCTAGTCAATGCTCAAAATTATTTCTTTTGTTTCAAACTGTTAGTTTCTGAGGCCATGAACATCTATATTGGGTGAATCACACTGTGTCATTCTGTCACTTACATCCCAGGCTAAATGGGCATGAAGCATTTCTGAATACAGACTTCCATGGTGAAGGAGAGAGGAATGGCCCCTGTGGGCTTGGGCGTGTCAAGGAGTGTCCTGAAGGTAAGAAGTGCCATGAAGTCTGCATGTGCCACAGGCAAGCTCTACCTCCTTCAGATTGACTTAAATAAGTTCTGGCTCCTGGCAGCACCCTATTATTTTTCCTACTATTCTTTGAGTTTCTTTAAACCACTACACAGGAGAGAAGTAGAATTTAACAATTGTCTCATAGCATAGAAATAAACCTAGGAGTCATCCAGAATTGTATGTCAATTCCCAAAAAGGTACTGATAATCTGGAGACCAGGGCTGAAGAGAACTATAAGGGCCTGTCTGTACTGCAGGGGTCATGATGAGATCCACAGGTGAGAGCAGAGAATGCAAGCTGTCTCTTTTCCAGCCTGGAGCTCCACCATCTGTACCCATCACGGTTCTTTCCTTTCTGCCTACCTCTCTCAATGGTGAGGGCTATTTGACTTCCAGTTTCCTCCTTTGTAAAATGATGAAAACAGGGGCAAGCCAGTGGCGTCATAGTTAAGTTGGCTGGTTCCCATGTGGTCAACTGTGGGCTTTGAGTCCCAGACCCAGCAGCTTGAAAAATAAGCCATGTGGGGACCAGCAGATAGAGTAATGGTTGTGTTGCTGGACTTTCTTGTATTTATCTGTGGTGTGTCTTGGACCCAGAGGCCTAATTTCATGCTGGGCACATGTGCGTGTATACCCCAAATCCCAAGAGGAGAATGGAAGAGAAGGAATTGCAGCATGACCTTCCCCCCAGGGGGTGATTTCTTGCTTTCTATCTCTCCAGCAAGCACACACATCCTATAGCAAATATCTTTCTAAAAAAGAAGAGAAAAGAAAAGAAAAGAAAACACACACACACACACACACACACACACACACACACACCATGTGCAAGTATGCCCAAAATCCCAGGAGGAGAAATGGAAAAGAGATTGAGGCATGGTCATCCCTTATGGGGGGTAGGGGGTGCTTTCTTATTTTCCTTTTCTCTCCTCTCTCTCTCTCTCTCTCTCTCTTTCTCTCTCTCTCTGATTCTCTGGCAAGCACATAAACCCTCTAGCAATAAAAAAAATGATAATAGTACTGTGCCATAGAATAGCTATAAAGTACAAGGGAGCTAATGCATGTAAGGTGTCAACACATACACACACACCTAGCCTATGCTCAGTGTCCAGCAAATAGTATTTATCAAGTGTCTCAACAGATTTACAAGACAAGATTTATTCCCATTTTTCATGTAATTTTATGATATTAAGAAAAAGGTTTCTGGACCAACAGGTGGCAAAGAGGTTAAGGAGGCTGGATACTACATGGATGACCTTGAAGTTTTAGTCTGGACCTGTGACTTGAAAACATTTATGGCACATGTGTATGCACAACCAAAATCCTGAGAGAGGAAGGAAGAAGAAGAAATTGTGGTATGGCCATTCCCCCTAGGAGAGTGATTTCTCACTTTTCCTCTCTCTCTCTCTCTCTCTCTCCCCCCCCCTCTCTCTCTCTCTCTCTCTCTCTCTCTGGCAAGTGCATGTGCCCTTTAGAAAACAAAACAAAACGAGTTCCAACTGAGAAATAAAATACCCAACAGCTGTGAGTAGCCAAGTCAAAGTTCAGGTCTATATATGGGATCATCAGAAAAGTCATGATGGATTTTTTTTTATCTTCTTCTATGCAAAAATGTATCATTGACTTTTCTGACCCAATATTTTCTAGCCACAAAGCTTATGTTTTTTTTTCTATTATACTATTGTGCCCTAATTTCCTCCCTTTTTTCAATTTTAATTTATTTTATATATTGAATTACTTAACTTGTAAAGTGAATTTACCCAACATGAATACACTTCACACCAGTCCAGTTGAGGATATTATACATGTTATCATCAATAGATAACAATCCATTTCTGTGTCCGTAATCTTGCCTCTCTATTTTTCTCCTTAATTTCTTTCCTCACACTTTTCTCTTTCTCCTGCCCTCTTCCCACACTGTCTCCAGTATCCATAACCATTTTCCTTGCATCTATATCCTCTAATCTTTCAAATTCTGCCATAGGGTGTGGACGTTTGGTATATATTAAGTGGACACACACAAAGTCTCTCTTTCATAGCCTGGTTTGCTTCACTCATCAGTAAATCTTCCATATTTTTCCACTTTCTATCAAATACCAGGATCTTGGTTTTCTTTTTTTTTTATGGCTGATTAGTATTCCATGGAGTATATGTCCCACACTTTTTCAATCTATTCATCTCTTTGTGGATATTTGGGTTGATTCCATGCCATGTCTTAGGAATTGTGAATAATGCTGCAATAAACATAGATGTGCAAGCACTTTTCACCTGAGCATTCTATCCTTTGGGTAGATACCCAGGAGTGGGATTGCTAAATCATAAGGTAGTTCTATTTGTAGATCTTTGAAGAACCTCCATATTGTTCTCCACAGTGGCTGGACCAACTTACATCCCCACCAACAGTGTAGAAGAGCTCCCCTTTCACCACATTCCCACCACCACTTACCATGTTTTTTTGGCTTTTTAATCTTAGCCATTTTAACTGGTGTTTGCTGCTATCTTGTTGTGGTTTTGATTTGCATCTCCCTTATGATGAGGAATGTTGAGTATTTTTTATATGCTTTTTGGCTGTTCATATGTCTTCCTTAGAGAGTTTGTTCATCTTATTTTCCCATCTTTTAATTGGATTAATCTTTTTTTTATGGGAGGGTTAAGCTGCTTGAGTTCCCCATGTATTCTGGTTATCAGTCCCTTATCTGAGGCATAGTTTACAAAAATATTCTCTCATTCTGAGGGTTGTTGAGTCACACTAATTACTGTGTCTTTTGCTGGGCAGAAACTTCTTAATCTCATGTAATCTCACTTGTCTATTTTTGGGATTATTGGCTCTGCTTTGGAGGTCTTATTTAAGTCTTTGCCTACCACATTATATCCCAGAGTTTCCCCAATGTTATCCACCAGTAATTCTATAGTTTGAGATCTTATGTTTAGATCTTTGATCCATTTTGAGTTGATACTTTTGTTTATGGTGAGAGATAGGGGTCCAGGTTACACTGTGCCTTCTAAGACCTAAAATCTCAATCCTCAGATTATAGCCTTGGAAATGGGATTCCATCACTTGCCTGTCATCTTTTGGATGCTGAGTGTCCACACTTTGGAAACTTACCTATTTCTGGTGCTACATTACTACTTATGCTCCTCCATCCCATAAATAAGCTTCTAGTGTTGACTTGCAGCATGGACAAGGACTTGATGCCTGTTCCCGTGACCTCAGGTGCCCAATTTCTGTCAATGGATCTATCCTTCCAGCTGTTGTAACAGTGAGCAAACCTCGCTTACTCATTCAGTGATTATTTATGGAGTCCCAACTATGTGCCAGGCTTTATATTATGCAAATGACAGCAAGCAGACAGTTACAAACCATGCCCTAATGAAGTTCATAGTCTAATAGAAAAGCAGGCATTGAACAAAGCCACACAAATATTGAACTATGAGCTTTGATAATTGATACAAAGGAAAAGTACAGGGTATAACAAGGGAATCTGACCTAGTTGGAGGAGTTAGTTTTTGAATCTTTTACTTTAAAAAAATCTCTTTATTGATATTTTGTGGATGAAAAGGTTGCTAGCTCATGCTGGTATTTTAAAGATTAAATGATAATGATGATAATAAAGCACTAAGTACAGTGCCAGGCACAGCAAACATTCTTACATAGTAGCAATGACTGACACTATTATCATGTTTATATTCCTTTTAAAAAACTTTCAAAAAGTTGATTGATTTTTTTTAGTTTGTTCATAAGTGAGAGAGAGAGAACTTCCAAATGGGTGTTGATGCCATGATCCACCCTCTGCTTCAATCAGTCCAGAATCATGGGAATGCATGTGCCTGGTGTACTCAGGGAAGTTTCTGGAACTTGGGACCCTCCTGTGTGGGTCAGCCTTGCCGATAAGTTCATTTTACTACCCCCATTATTTTTTAAAATTATTTTTGTCTTCTATGGAACAGGCATTTATTTGTACTGAGACCTGAAGGAGATAGAGACCTTAGTCAGGAATTTTTCCATCCTATTCTGTCTCTTTTTCTTTTCCCTGCTGCAATTAATTGGGCCAGGGATGGCTAAATTCAATATAGGAATATGATATGTTGTCATCTAGTTTAAAGAGACAAGTGAGGTAAGTTTTTGAAGGTCACTAGGAAGGTTATGGGCCAGAACAAAACCTGTCTCCCAACTTCCCATCTAAGGCTCTATTACAGCACATGTCTTACGCTTTTTCATCTTAAGGTGATATCCTAATCAAAAACAAATTTTCAGAAGTTGACAAAATAGCCTAACACATGATGATCTAGACTTCAAATATGTAACATCTTCAAGAATTTCTGTTTTTGCTATTTATTTCTTCCTGTTACATAACCAAAGGTTCGAGTGGCCCTAACAGCAATCAGCAACCCCTGATATCTTTGGCTTCATCAGTTGTTTGAACCCACAAGGTTCTCTCGTTTGAATTTTCTCAGTAGGAATCCTATCAGGAAAGTCAATGATAGGTTGAGAAGACTGTGCTCTGCAGATCTAAAATACAATTTATTGCTTGTTTTTAATTCCTAGCATCAAAACCAAGCAGAGCAGAAAACAAATGTGAAATGAGAAAGATAAAAGGATTCAGATTAAAAAGAGGGGGCTGAGACAGGAGGAGCTTAGAGCAGTAGCGATAGCACAATTTAAAACGGCTAGCAGAGATACCATCTGCGTGTGGCAGCGGCATTTCCCAGATTCCCTTGAAAACCCACTAGATAAACATGCACATGGGCCTCTCCTGAAGTGACTGATCATGGACTAAGTCAAAGGAATCAAAGCTTTGAATGAGAGTTGCTTCTTCAAGGAGAAGAACTATCCGTTTTCATTTCTTGCAGCAGCTTGAGATCCAATTCTTCTTTCTCATCATTGTACTTAAAGATGATGAACTGAGCCATCCAGCTAAACGCAAAGCGCTCATGGCATAATGTGAGAGCCGCCTGCTTGTTCCTGGTGCCTACCAGGTGTCGTTAGACAAGCTACCTTGCCTCAAGTTTTGCTGTTGCTCCATAGATCCTCAAGTAGTTTTGAACCCCTAAATAAAGGAGATGTGGCTTTGTCAGTCGATCCTTTACTGTTTGCTCATTAGCTTGTTTGCTCATTCATTAATACAAATGAATGAGCCAGGTGCATTTCTAAGCACAAAGAAGTTTAGAAGAATACAAGAGACAAAGCCACTGCTTGACTGTTCTTATTGGGTTTTCATTGTAGTGGCCTTGAACCATTCGCCAGTCTTACGTGTATTAAACCCCTATTATCTGCTAGGACTTATGCCAGGTTCTGGAAAAGCAATAATGAATAAGAGTATAGACCTACCATCTGCTGATACCAAAGATTCAAGTTAAATAATTACATTACTAAGTGGCAGGAGCAGTATTAGAGACAGGTCTGAGAGAGTAACTTAGAATATGTAGAAAAAAATGAGTAGAAAAAATAAAGTTTCTCAAAGGACCTGGATTTATCTTTTTGTTTCATGTTTATTTATGGAACAAGTAGTTAACTATTTGAAAAATCCTTAGAGGACTATCTGGCACACATAAACCCTACATAAATGTTAGCTTTTGTTATCCATATTATTTTTAGCCAGGCATGATATTAGGCATACAGTAATGTAAGGAACCTAGAGGCAGTTGAATCTATGAGGAAAATGAAACTGAAAAAATTAAGTAACTTTTCCACACTGGAAGTAGAATGCAAATCTCCAGACACCTCGTCTGGTTTTTCTCCAATATGATGCTGTTGCACACACTACGAACAGAGCGGTGGAACTCATTGCATAGGTCTCTATTTTTAAAAATGAATAATGAGTTTTTAACACGCTCTTTGTAGACAGGCCCAGAGAGCAAATGTGTCTGAATTCATCCTTTCTCAGCTGTATCAGACCCAGAAAATTCTGGAGTAATGCTCAGAGAGAGAAAGCTTGGGATTCTGTCACCATCTGTTTTAAGTAAATACCACCACTGGCCTTTATTTAGCATTTTCTCTTCCCAGGATTCCACATGCAGGATTAGAAGAGAAAGATACCAGGACAAAGGGCAGTCAGCCAAGGTCAACAGGAACATAACTAAAGAAAAAAACCAAGGCCATCCACAGTTTCTCATAGAACCACAGAGCTTGCTGAGCATCTCAACACTTGGGTTTGAAAAAATCCTGGAGAACACAATTCCTCAATTCCCATAGCAGGGAAATATAGTTTGGATATTTAAATCCAGACATATCTTGGTTTTGGGCTGTTTCCAAAGGCAAATATTGTTGAGCGAGTCATTTCGTCATGCTGTACTGTGGGTGGCAGCAGGTTGAGGGGACTGGGAACAGTGCCAAGAGTAGGGAATATAGCAAGAGGGAGACGTGTGTTGGGGGAGTGATGGGGTCAGAAACTAGGCAATCAGGCACAAACGTTACCCCGTTACCCGACAGAGCAATGCAGGAGGGCCAGAGCTCATGCAAATGTGAAACCACCAGAAAGGAAATCCTTAGATTTGGTGGCTCAAAAGAAAGGTAAAAAACCCAGAAGCTGATCCAAATCAGGCAAACAGCTACACCTTGCAGTAGCAAAGAAAAGGACTATAAATGGAGATGGTTTCTGACCCAGTCTCACCAGCCTTGCCTTCCTTTTTGTCCCATTGACAACCAATTGTAAGCAAGCTGACCATGGCCCCTAAGATGGAACTTTTCAACTGTCCCTTGGTTAAGTTCCCAGTAGGTACAGGGAACAGAACTCTGGCAGCAGCGAACTTAGGATGCTCAGCCTCAAGGAAAAAAATCACAAGAGGAAGCTCTTAGTAAGATGTGGAAAGAGAACATTTATTCATTCATTCAAATATTTATTCAGCACCTTCTATGTGCCAAACACTGTGCTAAGTTCTGGAGGTAAAACTGGCAGACAAAAGCACCGTGGTCTCAGCCCTCACATAGCTTACAACTGGTTGGAGAAGAATAGATAATACTTGAAACATTGCAAATTAAAGGTGTGAGAGAGTTAGAGTTGCCACTGTGGTCCTTTCATGGCAATAGGACATGAACAAGTCAAGGTGCTCAAGGAAGCCCCTCTGGGGAAATACCAGTCTAAAATTGTAGGGAAAAAACGAAAAATGTAGAATGGGAAGGTGGAGGAGGAGGAGGAGAAAAACGTTCTAGTTCTTTCGGTAATAGACTTCAGCAAGAATAAATGCCTAGTTGATTCCAAAATTTAAGTTTTATGATGAATGAATTGATTCATAAAGCAGTTAACACCCCGCAGCAGGACCCACTGTGTGTTAGACACTGTGCATTCACATGTACAGCGAATGTTGAATGTTGAATCCAAGTTGACGAGTTACAGAGCTTGCCCTGAAGAAGACAGACTAAAAAGTGCTCTAAAGATCTATTGAATCGCTCCTATGTACCAGATACTTTACATTTGCTATTAACATCAGGAGGTAGCTATGATTATTCAGATTTTACAGATGATGAAATGAAGTTCAGATAGAAACTTTCAGGGTCCCAGCCCTGAGTCTGCTATTACATCTCTGTCTGATGGCTGAGCCCTTATCGTCTTCATATAACGCTTTGCCTCTGGTCAGAACCAAATACGAAAACTTATCAGGATTTTGGGTGGCAGCTCACTATTTCCCCTTCACCAAGTTCTTGTTAGACCTGAACAATGGACATGTTGTATGTGTGCAATTATAAATATATACAGTTAAAAACTTTCAATTTTTAGTGGTATACACTAAAAACATACACATGTACGTGTGCACTGTACACACACACACACACACACACACACACAGAGAAGCATCTGACATTTAAAAGATCCAGATATAAACAGAAACTCAGACCGAAACAATAAGGAACATAAACCTTCATCTTTCTTCATTGACTCTGACTGCCCTCCAGGATCTCAAAAACGTGCAGGTCATCATTATGAACATCAGTCATCACAGTATGGTAACTGGCTTGATGTGCTACTTAATGGGGTGTTACCAAGTCATAAATGCCAATGCTTTTAAACCACCAAGGCCTTTAATTATCATTTGAATCTAGGATTTGCTAAACTGGGTTCACAAGAAACTTAGTTCTGTGAGAGCTTCAGATGTGAACCAGAGGGAAAACAACATATTTGGTCAAAGAAATTTAAGAAATACTTAATTTTATTTTAAACCATTAGGGATCTTTTCAGAGCCTATACTGCAGTAATGGGAATGTGATTGTCCAATGGGGAGAGAGAATACACAGGTTTTCCCTAAGTTATATAGCTATAAAATGGAACATGATATTTCCTAGACAATTATTTATAACAAAACACAGGTTTGCAGCAGAACCTATTCCCACCTACTTGTTTCATACGCAGGTATATAGGCAGAGAGTTAACTCACTTTTTAAGTGAGGTCACTTCCAATTTTGGGGACAGAACTTGGGACTTAAGTCATTGCCTAGATTCTCTCATACGTCCCAATCTAAACTGACAAACCATATTTTTGTATGTGTTTAAGGGAATCAAAACATATATTTAAACTCAGGTTTTCATTTCTTCTTCACTTTTTATTTTATTTTATTTTTTCTGTTCTAGAATTAGGAATGAACATGATAAGGTCCCATCAATAATAACTCTTCCAGGTTTAAGAAAAATGAATGGAAGAAGGAAGTACGATTTTAAGATTATTCAAAAACATAAATAATTTGCTACTATCCCTGAATTTTCCGAGACATAAAAGTTCCCTCCCAATCTTTTAGGTCCTCAATACTGTCCATGGTCCTCAGGTGAGCAGAGCAGGGGCTCTAGACAATATCATCAAAAATCCCAGTCGTTATAGGCCTGGCTATTCCTCCAGCTTGGCTACCATGGCACTTTCTGCTCCAGACCTTGTGACTATGAAATGTCGCCGTGGAAACAGTTCAATATTCTTTTTAACAATATAAAAGCAGCTGAAATGAAAAACTGTTCAGAATCTCAAGTTCTCTTAAAGTCCAAGCTTTCTGTAGAAGCAAACAAATTGATTTTGTGTAGGGTAATGAATATGTTCATTCTCTAAAAGTAATCTCCCTTCCTCACTGTCTGGTGATGTGTCCAAAATTCCACCATTAAGAAAGCCTGAGGCTCCTATTAGAAGAATGAATACCAGTGAATGACTTAGTGGAGGTGTCCTGACAGCTAAGGGATAATGCAGACTTAGAGAAAGAGTGCCAGGTCCAGTGCATTTAGAAATTTGCACAATAACACCTATGTCCTTACCACCCCCCAGGCAGCATTCCTCATACCTTAGAGTGCTTCATCAGACTTAAATTAGACACCCATAATGATAAGTTCGGTGAGGTCATGGAGAGGGATTTAATTTACTAAACTGAATTATGTTTACTTGGAAAACTAGGAAGACTGAAAGTCAGAGAACAACTACAGAATTTAAATGGCTGCTTACAAAATAAGTTTATTTATTTACTCCTTCCATGAGTGTGAGATCGAGACAGAGAACACAGCACCCTCAGCAGGTATCTGATATTGTGATCCACCTCCAGCTTTAGCCAGCCCTGGATCCCAAGCCCATGGACGGGATCATGGGCTCACGTGAGGCAGCTTCACAGAGTGCCATGTTTTAACGCTGCACCATTGACTGGCCTCTTACAAGACTGCCTTTTAAATGTTAATTCTTCTTCTCAGCCTCCCTGTGCCCACCAGTCAGTGTGAGTCAGAAGTCCATGTAGTCCTCCCAGAGTTAGATCTCAGCCCCCTAGTGCTTTTATGGAGAGAACATCTTGATACATTTGAAATATTATGGATAAAAACACATATGTTTTTATTCAGCATGGGGTAAAGTACATGAGAAAATGTCCATTCTCAGTGACTAAATGAAAAGATTTTTAAAGGTAATCTTAAAAATTCAAGATTTTCTGGACCAGCAGTTAGTGTAATGGCTATGTCACTGGACTTCCATGTGGTTGACCGTGGTTTGAGTCCCGGACCTGGTGGCTTAAACACGCCAGGCACGTGTGCGTGTGTGCCCAAGATCCCGAGAGGAGAATGGAGGAGAAGGGATTGCGGCGTGGCCATCATCCCTGGGGGGTGATTTCTTGCTTTCTGTCTCTCTGTCACTCTCTGTCTTTCTGGCGAGCACATGCACCCTATAGCAAAAACCTCTCAAAAAAAAAAAAAATTCAAGATTTTCATCTAACATGCTTAGCACCATGTAAGATTCTACTGAACCAACCTTCAACTGTATAGATATGTAACCCAGTGTCCTTAGTAGTTACTAGGACCAACTATCAAAGAAGGTTTGCATTTAAAAGCAAATCCTTACCTGATATAACAAGTAGACATCAAAAGAGCACCATCAAGGATGGAACAGACTTCTGTCTATCCATCCAGTACCCATTTGCCTTTCCTTCTTAGCAAGAGATTGATACTTGGGTTGCTGGGTGTGGCAATTCAACTAGGAATAAGTCTGTATTTCCCAGCCTCCCTCCCAGATGGAAGTTCTATGTGAAAGTCATTGTAGGAACTTAAAAAGGTGGCTCACAATGGAATTATGCTCTTTTGCTCTTTTGGCTCCTTCCTTCCAGCTGTCTGGAACTGTCACTTAATAACTGGAGCTTCAGCAATTACTGAGGACTGTGAGGCAACCCAGAGCAGAGTAGCCATTCGGTAAGGATGGTAGAACAGAGAGAAGAAAGATTCTGAGTCCTTCACGACTAGGTACCCATCTCCACGTGTTTTTACATGAGAAAAAAATGAACTTATGTTTTACTTAAGACACTGCTTTTCTTTTCTTTTTTTTTTTTTTTTGAGAGATATTTTTACTATAGAGTGTGTGTGCTCACCAGAGAGACAGAAAGGGACAGAGAGACAGAAAGCGAGAAATCACCCTTGAGAGGGATGGCCATGCCTCAGCTCCTTCCATTTTTCTCTTGGGATTTTGGGCACACATACACACACACACACACACACACACACACACACACGCACCTGGTATGAGTTTTAAGTCACCAGGCCCAGGACTCAAACCACTGTTGACTACATAGGAGTCTAGTGATGTAGCCATTATGCCATCTGCTGGTCCCAAGGCATTGCTTTTAAGTTTCTGCTATTATTGGTCAAGAAGGAATCCTAAATGATATACTGAAGTTTTCATAAACACTTTTTCTGTAGACTATAGAGAAGAATTAGATTTTAAAGATGCAACAGACTCAGTCTGGTGCAACTACTAATTCTCTAGATTGAAATAATATTTTTTCATTTATTTATAAAAGCACATTTATCAAGTGAGTAGGGTATATTAAATTCAGAGAAACTGAGATAGAGATGGTCCTTTCTTAGAAGGCACCTATTATTTAGTTGAGGAGTTTTGTAAAAGAACGATAAATATCCAGCCAGATGGGAGCTATAGTAAAGGAATGTATTAGAGGACTTTACGAGTACAGAGGTTGATTATGTCATTCAACTAATTCAAGGGCTAGGTGATATCAGAAAATGCTTTTAAAAGAAGGGAGCTAGGTTCCAGGAAGGAGTAGAAATTTTAAATAGAAGGGAAGTGATTGGCAAATATCGAGTAAAAAGTTTGGACAAGTTCAGAGCTTCAATCTCAAGATCTTAAATCCCACTGCTAGTTCTTTCTCCTATATGAGTTATTGAAAATGTTTTTGAATGGAATGTCTTAACTATCCATTTCATTGAGCATGAGATGAGTTTTTAAATAGTGAACAACCACACTAGTGAGGCACTTCAGGCCATAGGGTGTGTCCACTTGCCAGAGAGAGAAAGAGAGATGGGAAGTGGGAAATCACCCCACAGAGGGAGACAATCATGCCTCAATTCCTTCTCCTCCATTCTCCTCTCAGGATTTTGGGCATGCAGGCACTTATACCCAGCATGATTTTTGGGCTACTGGGTTCAGGACTAGAACTGCAGAGTCAGATGTGTGGGATCCAGTACCTTAACCACCATGCCATCTGCTAGCTCTGATAAAAGTTGGAAATATATAATTTAATTAAATTTTACTTTTTTAAAATACAAGAGTTTGGGACCAGCAGATAGTATAATGGTTATGTTGCTGGACTTCCCACGTAGTTGACTGCAGTTTGAGTCCTGGACTCGGCAACTTAAAATTCATGCCAGGCAAGTGTGCACGCATGCCCAAAATTGCAAGAGGAGAATGGAAGAGAAGGGATTGTGGTATGACCATTCTTCCTGCGGTGGGGGGAGGAGGGTGCATGGGGTGATTTCTTGCTTTCTGTCTCTCTGTTTCTCTAGCGAGTACATGCGCCCTATACTAAAAATATCTTTAAAAAAAATACAAAAGTTCATGGGAACCAGCAGTTAGCGTTATGGCTATGTTTCTGGACTCCCACGTAGTCGACCGCGGTTCGCATCCTGGACCCGGTGGCTTAAAACTCACGCCGGGTGTGTGTGCGTGCGTGCCCAAGATCCCGAGAGCAGAATGGAGGAGAAGGGATTGCGGCGTGACCATCCCCTCTGGGGGGTGATTTCTCGCTTTCTGTCTCTATGTCTCTCTCTGTCTGTCTGGCGAATGCACGCACCCTATAGCGAAAACCTCTCCCCCCCAAAAAAAAATATACAAAAGTTCATTATAAAATGGACAGCTATTTAGAAAAGCATAAAAAAGAAATACCTGAAATACCACTACACAGCAAACCTAGTTTAAACTAAAAAATATCTTAACCTGCTGCTTTAATGAGTGTATGCTACGGAAGGAGGAAGGAAGGAAGAAAGGTAGAAAGAAGAAAGGAAAGAAGAAGCAAAGGAAAGAAAAATGAAGAGAAAGAAAAGGAAGGAAGAAAAAAGGAATGGAAAGAGGAAAGAAATAAGGAAAGAAGAAAGGGGGAGAGGGCATATCTTTGTATTTTTATCATCTGCTTTCTTAAACAGGCAAAGGCTTTCGGTCCATGCTCCATGGACTTCCTTCAAGCACCATGAAACAAATAAGGTACAGATCAGATTCTATGCACTACTCACAAAAAAACATTCTTAACTCAAAGAGAACAATTCAGTTTTTATTTATATGTTTTATATTTTAAATGAGATCAAGAACCATGTAAAATTGGGCAGGCTATATGAAAAGTTGGGGACACATAGATAAGTATTCAGACTGATGAGTTGGTTTTCCCTGAAAGTGACACCCTCCAAACCCTGACGGGTAGCCTACGGTCAGCAAATGCATGGGGGAAGAGCAGAGCGAGAAGGTTCTGAGGGTGGCTGTCCTTAGCCTCTCCTCCACTGTCCAGGAAAATTCACCTTTGGTCCCAACCAACTAATGTTACTCTACCACCATATTTAGACAGAAGCTAAATCTTCCAGGATGCTTTTGGCTACAGGTAATAGAAATTCTATCATACTGTCTTACATGCTCCTATTTTCCTAAAACAGGAAGCCTAGAGCTAGGCATGCTGGACTCAAGGTAATCCAGCATACAAATTCTTTCCTTTCTCATCTCTGTCATCCTTATCGTTGTCCTCAGTCAGTCAGTTTCCTTGTGGTTCCTAGATGTATTTTTTTTTTTTTTTTTTGGAGAGATTTTCGCTATAGGGCGCGTCGCTCTCCAGACAGACAGAGAGAGACATTAGAGACAGAAAGCGAGAAATCACCCCCCAGGGGAGATGGTCACGCCGCAATCTCTTCTCCTTCATTCTCCTCTCGGGATCTTGGGCACGCACGCACAGGTGCCCAGCGTGAATTTTAAGCCACCGGGTCCGGGACGCGAACCGCGGTCGACTACGTGGGAGTCCAGCGACATAGCCATTACGCTAACTGCTGGTTCCCCCTAGATGTCTTTTGATAGCAACTGAGGCACACCCTACAAAGACCTGGAAGGAAAACTTGTTTAGTGAAGAGGAATATGTTTTCTTCTGATTAGGTCAGCATAGGCCAATATTCATTCCTGGTCCAAAATCAGACTTCAAAGGAATGCCAAACTCTGATTATCATAGACCAGGGATCTGCAAGTTTTTTCTGTAAAGGATCAGTTACTAAATAAATTATATGGCCTTTGTCACAGCAATTCAAGTCTGTATTGGGAGTGCAAAAGCAGACAAGGCTATATATAAATGAGTTTAGATGTGTGCCAATAAAATTATATATATATATATATATATATGTATATATTACATATATTTGTATAGTGTCTAAAACAGGCAAACCTATAAAGATGAAAATACATTATTGTCTGCTGCCTAGGGCTTGGTGGGCTGGGGGACTAAGTGGTGATGGCTTGAAGGGCATAAGTTTTCTTTTTGGTATAATAAAAATGTTCTAAAATTGACACTAGCCACACTTCAGTCAATCATAGAAAGTCTTCCTTTTAGGCTATTCATGCTGCCTGTCATCCAGTTGTAACCAATCTAATTATTTCCTCTACCTCACTGTCTCACTTTCATTTTTGTATGTCACTTTCCCTTTCCTACACATGGCACTTACCCTTTCCACAAACTTAAATATGCTGTGACCATGTGACTACCTGCAGTTGCTTGGAAGTCATTCTGGGAAAGTGCCAGATTAAAATTATCCCTTGTTCAAATAAATTCTGTTAAAATTTTGGTTTGTCTAAAATTCTTTTTAACAATACAAACAGCCATTAAATTGTATATTTTATTTTAGGTTTTTGCCCTAGGGTATGTGTATTCACTGGAAAGAGACAGAGAGGGAAAGTGAGAAATCACGCCTTTGAGTAGACGGCCATGTTGCAGTCCCTTCTCCTCCATTCTCCTCTTGGAATTTTAGGCGTGCACACACATGTACCTGGCATGATTTTCAAGCCACCAGGTCTGGGGCTTGAACCACAATCAAGTACTTGACTATGTAGGAGTCCAGTGCCTTAACCACCATGCCACCTGCTGGCCCCTAAATGTATACTTTAATAGGGTGAATTGTTTGGTATGTAAATGATAGTTCAATAAAAAAAGATGTTAAAAAATTCATGGTCATTGAATTTGAATTCCATATAATTTCAACTATCAAAAAACACTATTCTTCTGATCATTTTTTCCCCAATTATTAAAAAATATGAAAATTGGACCAGCAGATGGCATAGCAGTTATGTTGCTGGACTCCCACATGGTCAGCCATAGTTCAAGATCTGGACCCAGTGTCTTGAAAAATCATGCTGGGGGAGGACAACAGGGGGCATGGTGGTTAAGGGTGCTGGACTCTCACATGGCTGACTGCACTGCGGTTCAAGTCCTGGACCTGGCGGCCTGCTTTCTCACTTCCCCTATCTGTCTCTCTCTCTCACTCTGTCCCTTTCTGGTCAAATAAATTAATAAAGTTAAATTAAATGATTAAAATTTTAAAAAAAGGAAAGAAAAATTATGCTGGGAGCATGTGTATATATGTTCAGGATCTTAGGAAGAGGATGGAGGAGAAGGGATCGCAGTATTGCCATCTCCCCTGGGGCGGTGATTTCTCACTTTCCCTTTCAGTGTCTCTCTCTCTCTCTCCATTGATTGCATGCACCTTAAGGCAAAAATCTTTTTTTAAAAAAATGTAAAAACAATCTCTAGTTTGTGGGGAGTAGTGGCTAGCATATTTGGTTCATTGGCCTTAGTTTGCCGATCGTTGGCTTAAACTGATCAGAATGCCCTTCTAAAGGTAGAGAAGAAGTGTCCTTCTCCTGGGCCAAATGAAATAAAAGTTAAAACTTGAAAACAATCAGGAGTCCTTGGTGGAAAGAAAAGGAAAACCAATGGCTAGATAGTAAACAGCTGTGCCCCTTGAAGCAGTTTAGGAAACTTAGCCAAGTGTGAACCTTGGGCATTGAACCCTTAAGCCCAAGCCCATTATCAAAATGTTTTTTTCTTGTCCCTCCCATGACCGTAAAAAGAATTTTAGTATAAAGATTTCTTGATCTCACTATATTTTCAATGATATGTGAGCATCCTTATTGATGGTTTCAGGGGCACAGGGCTATGGGATACCTCTCCAAACAGAAGTAGACCAAGGGGTGGGACCAGCTGGTAGCGTAATGGTTATATCGCTGGACCCTCATGTAATCAATTGCGGTTCGAGTCCCAGACCTGGTGGCTGAAACTCAGGCCAAGCACGTGTGTGTGCCCAAGATCCAAAGAGGAGAATGGAGAAGGGATTGCGGAATGGCCATCTCCCCTGGGAGGTGATTTCTTGCTTTCTGTCTCTCGGTCTCTCTCTGTCTTTCTGACAAGTGCACGCGCCCCATCGCAAAAACTTCTCTTTGAAAAAAAAAAAAAAGTAGAGAGACTGATGTAAGAAACACGGACTTCTTTTGCTTCTGTTCTGACTTCAGTTTCCCTTCCAGTGTTTGAGAGCAAGTTTGATGCAATACAAAGATCACAGCCCGGAAAGTCAAGAGACTTGGCCTTAAACTGTTTCATGACCTTGGGGAAGTCCCCTAACCTACAAGATAGACAGTTACAAGAGCAGCTTCAAGAACAGTAAAGATTGCTTTTCTGAGTCAGAGGGATGAGAAGATAATCCCTTCTAGCTTGGAAGAGAGAAGAGTGTTCTTAAAACAAGAGCATGTGAGATAAGCCTTCAGGGGAAGGTAGTAAATGAAAAGTTGGACAAAGGGCCTGAAGTGCTAAGAGTATGACAGGGATTTAGGCTCGGATAATGTGCTGGAATGCTTGAGTGGGAGTGTTGTAGACAGAAGGTCTGGAAGGGGAGTTAGGAATAGATCTGAGGAGAGTCTTAAGAAGGAAGTGATTTGGCTGAGGCATTCTAACCCAGACAGGAGGAGGTACTGCAGTGAGGATGCTCACCTGGCACTTTATCTGCTGTCCCACCTGGGTGTCAAATCTCTGCTTTCCTGAGAACAAACTAGGAAAAATTCCAGGCCACAAATCTACCATTCTGGTCTCCTGGTTGTAGTTTCACTCATGCCCTCTCTCCTCTAAGAAAGCAAATTTGTCTGCTTCAGTGTGTTAAGGCAGGTTTATTTCACTTTATGGTGAACAAAATTGAGTTCATTGACTTTATAAGGCTCTTGGTGCACACTCCATATAATTTTTCATCATTTTTCCCAGAATGACCCTTTCTTAACCATTTCCTCAACCAAGCTGGCAGAAGAAAGAGAGGCCCCTCAGTATTTCTAAAGGGGATTACTAGTTTCCCTCCAGGGAAGAGAATTTTCTGTAAGGCAGTGAGGAGCAGAAGACAGGGTAGAGAGTTCCCTCAGAGGCAGTCAGTGGGGTCATCTTTCAGGCAAACAGGGCTTGGGTCCAGAGAAAAACCTAGTAACACGCTCAAGAAATTGCCTTCACTTGGAGACTTTTGTGTTGAAACTTCCATTCCCCATGATGAAGTAAGCCCTGTAGTCATCTAATTGGAAAACGCTGTGGGTGAGTGGGATGAAGGCCTAGGGAAAGCAGGTATTATCAAATGCTGGTGCACCTCAAGTGAGCCAGCAGGCTTGTCGGCAGGCTGCCCTGGGCCTCCGATAGGCTGGAAGGACACTGCTCCAACAAAGACTGGGAGGACGTTTTCTCCTTGTTCCAAAAACATTCTACTCTACCCAGGAGACACTGACTTATGGATTCACCTTGAGAATTTAATGCTTTGTGTTCAGTGTGCTTTACTCCGGCATCCTCCTTCAAGATGCCAACACCCTTTGAGCAGCAACATATGCAGGTGAGCAGCCACATGGATAACTAGTGCTTTGGGGTCATGCAGCCCTGCATTTTAATATTCTTTCTGCCTGTGAACAGCAGAACAAGCCCTGTTGAAATAGCCACCTAATGTTTCTGAGCTTCCGTTTCCTCATTTATTATTTTCTTCTTCTTCTTTTTTAGAGGTTTTTGCTATAGGGCGCTTGTGCTCGCCAGAAAGACAGAGAGAGACAGAGAGATAGAAAGCAAGAAATCACCCCCCGGGGGGGATGGCCACACCGCAATCCCTTATCCTCCATTCTCCTCTCAGGATCTTGGGCACACACGCACACTCACCCGGCGTGAGTTTAAGCCACCAGGTCCAGGACTCGAACTGCTGTCAACTACATGGGAGTCCAGCAACATAGTCATTACACAAACTGCTGGTCCCTGTTTCCTCATTTATAAAATGGAATAATTATAATCTCCCTCTTAAGGTGGTTATGAGTATAAATTGAGAATAAAGGCACCTGCCAAACACAGTTTTATAACATTTTATATTTGCTGTCTTAATAATTCTCACTACTACCTTATAAGGAAGAGACTATCATGATTCTCATTTTACAGATGCGTATAACTAAGATATCCAGATATATGGCAGAGTTGAAATTTGAACCTGGGCTGCCTGACTTCAGAGTTCAAACACCATGATACATGCCTTGGTATGCTTTTGAGTCTCAGCAAATAGAGGTTTGGCATTGTTCGTGCATGCCATTTTATAAAATCCCATGATGTTAAAGGCTCACAGAGCCTGGAAAACTCCGGGGACATAAAGAAGAGAAAAGGAGAAAAACAGAAGCCAGGGGCAAATGCAGCAAGACCTGGTGCTTCTCTGGAATGGGGCTGGGGAGCGTCTTAGGTGGTAGCTGATGCTCCCAGTTTAGAGCACATGGCACTCCTACCTGCTTGTCTGGCCAAGAACCACATCCCATTCATGGGATTTGTCTCCAGGCCCAGAAGACATGGGTTGAACTAGGCTGAGCAGCCCACAGGGTTGTATGCCAGGCCCTACTCTGATGTACCCAGGCCTGAAGAATTTAGGAAAGCTATGAAATAAGCTATCCTTATTTCTGAAAATGGATCTCTTCTGCTTCTCCTCATAGTAAGATTTTGAATGTCTAATGCCAACACAAAGGTGGGAAGTAGTATGTTAGGAAAACACAATAGTATCTGAGTAGAAGACAGGTGTGTTTGGTTGCTAAATTCTTTATTTATCCATGGAATAAATATTGACTGAATACCTAGGCCAATATGCTAGGTCTAGTGTTTGGACCAGTGGTGACACATCAGCAAGATTAAGTTCTTGGCCTTTGGAGTTTTATCCCAGAGGTAGAAATGTATACAATGCCTTCTGCAGAGTATGGCACAACCCCTCTGCAGTCGTGCTGTGAAGTGCAATTAAAAAAAGAAACAGATCCTGACATTCAGATTGGTTACGATAAACGCAGTTCTCATGAATTCATCAACTCATTGCTTGTGCTGTACAGAGAATGAGCTAGTGCTATTAATTAAAGCTTCATTCCCAAGTTTGGGCAACAGGCAGCAAACTCAAGAACTCTGATGACAGTGAATTTAGTTCAGTCTAATTTGTTTTTGTTTTTTTGTTTTTGTTTTTGTTTTAGTTTTTTTTTTTTGTTTGTTTGTTTGTTTTGAGAAGTTCTTGCTATACAGTGTGTTGCGCTCACTGGAAAGAGAGACACAGAGAGACAGAAAACAAGAAGTCACTCCCCAGGGGCGATGACCATGCCGCAATCTCTTCTCCTCCATTCTCCTCTCAGGATCTTGGGCACATACATGCACGCGCTGCTGGGTCCAGGACTTGAGCCATAGTCAACAATGTGGGAGTCCAGCGGTGTAACCGTTGCATCATTTGCTGGTCTAGTTTGCATGTACATTTCTCGAAGGGACTGGAAAGCAGCCCACCTTCTCTAACTTTCTCCAGTTTCACATCTATTTCTGGGAAATGATCATAGACTTAAAAGTTATTTAAGATGGACTAGCTTTGGGGGATCCCTAAGAGCAACATTTCTAATCTTTTTTTCTTATTTTTTTTTTTATGACAGAGCATGTGTGCACACACACACCAGTGAGACAGAAACAGAAAGAGAGGGATTAAAAGCACCCCCTGTTGGAGCCAGGTCATGCTGCAATTCTTCCTGCAACTCTCTATCCTGTCAAAATCCTGGGCATGCACAGTCACACCCAGCATGTTGCCTCCATGGCTAGAATTCGAACCCCCACAGGATCTGCCTTTCTCTTCCCAGCACACTTAACTGCTGCACTACCAAAATTAGGCTGGCTCTTTATCTTGAACATAGGTCCAAAGGCACAAAAGGACATGCCCAGGTAAGGCAAGGATGCATTTTACTTATTTCAGAAGATATATCTAGGTGATTTGGCAAGTAATGGGATTGCAAAGATTTATGTTTTATTAGCAAAGTCAACTTAATCAAGATCTCAGTCCTCCAATGATTTAGTAGTTGAGTGCTAATGACATATATAAACTACACAATACCCTGGATAGCAGATTGCGGGAACAAAGCCATGTGGGTCAGTCTAAAGGCATCAAAGGATAGAATTCAATGCTTCTCTATCAGTGACATAGGCTCAAAAGCCAGAATACTCTCATCACTTGCCTAGTTCTCTTTGGATATCTAGCACTCTTATTCTGTATGATTTCAGAAGGACTAGTTTATCAGACTCTCACTTTAGTCCTGCTCTAGTCTAGTCCCTCACAGAGGTAAGGTGACTCTTTAAAAGTAAATTAAATTATAGGAGCTGGCAAGTAGTATGGTGGTTGAGGTGTTGGACTCCCACATGGTCAACTACGGTTCGAATCTCGGACCTGGCAGCTTGCTTTGGACAGAGTAAGAAATCTAAATATGTCTTCCTTCCCAAAATGGCTGCCTGAGTTCAATCTGTTACCTTCACACTTACTAATGAGAAAATCCAATCACAGCAGTGAAAACCCAGTATAAATTTCTATATTCAGCAAGTAGATGGTATAATGATTCATTCAACCACATCTATTGAATTTCTCTTAGTTGGAAGTCACTGTTGGAAGACTGAGGACATAGCAATAAACCAAAAAGTCCTTAACTGAATAGTCTATTACAGGTAACAGCAAATAAAAATGGATAAATAAACAAATGCATATTTTAGTTGTAGTCAATGATAAATATTAATAAAGAAAAGTAGAATAAAAATAGACCAATAAGAGGAGAAAAATATGATTTTATATAGGTGGACAACAACGGCCTCTTTGAGGAAAGCTCTTTCGAATAGCATCTAAATAGGAGGAGATGTCACATAAATATGTGGAGAAACCCTCTCCAAGCAGAGGAAACAGTAGTGCAAATGTCTTGAGGCTGGTGCACACTTGGTTTAGTGTTATAGCACAGGTAAAAGGCCAGAATGGCTGAAATGAAATAAATGAAGTGAAGAGAAGTAGAAAATAAAGTTGGAAGGATGACAAGAAGCCAGACCATGTAGAACTTTGTAGACCATAGGAAGGACATATTTATATAGGAGTGAAGTGGGAAACCATTAGAGTAATTCATATGGGAATGGTATAATAATTTACTTTAAAAATAATTATCTCATTTATTACTATTTATTACTAATTTTTTTGGAGAGGTTTTTACTATAGAGTGTGTGCACTCACCAGAAAGACAGAGAGACAGATTCAGACAGAAAATGAGAAATCGACCCCTAGGGAGGATGGCCATGCCGCGATCCTTTCTCCTCCATTCTCCTCTCGAGATCTTGGGCAAGCATGCACACGTGCGCTGCGTGAGTTTAAGCCACCGGGTCTGCGACTCAAACCGTAGTTGACTACATGGGAGTCCAGCAACATAGCTATTATGCCATCTGCTGGTCCCTATTTATTACTGTTTTTTAATTTGACCAGGAGAGAGAGAGAGAGAGAGAGAGAGAGAGAGAGAGAGAGAGAGAGAGAGAGAAAGAGAAAGAGAGAAAGAAAGAAAGAGAGAAAGAGAGAAAGTAAGCCACCAGGCCTGGGATTTGAACCTTGGTCAGCCACGTGGGAGTCCAATGCCTCCACCACCACGCCACCTGCTGGCCCCTGCAATTTAATCTACTTTTAAAGAATCACCTTCCTTCTGTGAGGGAATAGACTGGAGTAGAACTGAAGTGAGAGACTGACAAACTAGTCTTCCTGAAATCATTAAAACAAGAACGCAAGAATGGGGAGTCTGTCATGGATGGAGAGTACAGGGATAGGATACAGGGAGGTAGGTAGCACCCTGTTAATGTCTCCACTTAGGGGACAGTGCAGACTTAGCAATCAGACTACCACTTCCTAGGTATTTGACCATGTACAAATCAGTTAGCTTGGGTTTTAATTTCCTCATTTGTCAAGAGGATAAAAGCATCTCGTAGGGAATTTTAAGGGTTATAAATACAATATTCTGTCTGTACATAAATGTTCTATAGCTGTGAGCTAGTATTTATGGCACTTGTCATTTAGAGGAAACTGAGATAGAAGGAACAGGCTTTGTTCAACCACTCAGTTTATTGCTGGCTGGACCAGGACCAACACTTATCTTCTGATTCCCCATAGAGTGATGGAAAGAATAGAGGACTATGAGAGCATAGAGTATTAGGAGGTGCTCATGGAGACATTAAAATGTGAATTGGGGGACTAGCCAGGTGATATGATGGTTAAATTCCACATGGCCAATTCTGCGGTTCAAGAGTTGGGACCTGGTGGCTTGAACAACATGCTGGGCACATGTGAATGTGTGCCCAAAATCCTGAGAAAAGAATAGAGAAGGGATTGTAGCATGGCCATCCCCCCTGGAGCATGCTTTCTCACTCTCTTTCTTTGAGACTCCCTCTAGAAACAAGCCCTTTAGCCAACTAAAAACAAGCAAACAACTTGAAGCTGGCTCTCTTCTCCCAGTCCCCCTCTTTGTAAGAGGAGTATGGAAAATCAGGCAATAATGAGTTTATCATGAAGCAACTGTTCATCCCCTAAGCCTTTTTTCACTGGTACCATCAGAAAATAATATGTCTACATGATACCCAAGTACTTAGGAGCTTCTCACTTAGGCCTTCCCATCTATTTGCTTTTGGAATGTTCCTGTTTATAACAGGCTACCACTTCTGTCCCAAGGTAGAAGGAGATGCTTGACAGTTCCTTCCTCACTTCATGTTTGCCTCCTCCCAGCCTGTGTGTATGGGGGTAGGTGGGGTTCCTCATCACCAAGTCTCTTCACCGGTAACTCTTCTATCACTGAGTGCAAGATGCACTCTCTGGAATTACTGGTTTATCTTCTCAGTACATAGATGAAGAAACAGGCAAAGGGACACAGTCACAGTCACATGACAAATTGGAGGCAGAACTAGGACTAAACTTCAAGTTTCTCAGTACCTAACCTAGTTCTCATTCTATCACTTCATTCTGTTGCAGGATGCATAACCCAAGCCCTTATTCATCTTCTTCCACAAAAATGGAACTGTAAAGCTACAAGGAGGGCTTCGAGGAGTGATCGTATGGGAGCAGCAAATAGATAAGGTAGGAGAGAAATCATCGTCATATAGCCTGAAGAATAAAATTATTGTCTGTCTGCTGTGAGGTTGAGTACTATAGTTTCCTTCAACCTCTCTCCTCTAGTTACTTTCTGTCATTTTGCACTGGTGACACATAGCCCCATGTTGCATAATCTCTCCCCATGAGGGATAACACAAAGCAGGCTATCCATCCTTCTCTCCTCTTAGTATCAGGACCAGGTACAGATGGGTAACTAAGAAGGATTAGAAAGAAATTCAGCAACAGCCTAGCTAGAAGAAGAAACAATATATTATCTTAAAGGGCTGGACTATAATTTCCTAGTCGTCTCCCCTTATCCCTTCACTGTGGGCAAGTCATTTATACATTTGGGGCTTCCAAGGGATCCTCATTTCTCAAGTAGGAATACAAATTTCTAGCTTACCTGAGCTAGGGGACTGTGCTTCTCAAGACCAAGAGCTAAGAACCTTAGACAATACTTGGAAACAGAGCCAGGAGAGGAGCTGACAGAGCATAGAGACTAGAGTCAGGGCATGAGCCTGAAACCCAGTTCTGTCTTCTCCTGTCCAATATCCTGGGGGAGTCATTTAAGCATTTGTGCCTCGGTTTCATCTGAAAATGGGGACAACACAGGACCTACCTTATAGGGTTTCTGTAAAGCCTCAGTTGGGTGAGAGTTATAAAATCATTAGCCACAGTCACCATCACTATAATTATGATTATTTTTTTCATAATCCTCAAGAACTCTTGGAGATCATTTTTTTCAAAGATGATAAGACTCAGAGAAATCTGCTTGTTATTCAATGCTGCCTTAAATGTATGTTTTTCTTGTCACATCACCTCCATGTTGTCACCCTCTGCCAAAGAGAAACAGAAGTATCCCTCCCCTGAACTTACTTAACACTTCACCAATTTTTTTAAAGAAATATTTTATTTTATTACTTATTTATTTAAATTTGCTACAAGGCATATACACTCACCAGAAAAAAAAGAGAAAGAAAGAGAAAGTGAGAAAGCAAGCCTCTGGGTCTGGGTCTCAAACCAGTCGGCCATGTAGGAGTCTAGCACCTTAACTACTATGCCAACTGCTGGCCCGCAATACTTTACCAATATTGCTACTAGAGTACATCCTGCATCAAATCATGGCACAGTTGATGGTCTTTCTTGGTGCTCCTTGAGAACAAGGTTCAGACTGTGCATTGTAATCCTGGTTCCTGTGAGCCAGAGAGAGCCAGTCTTTAGACATTAAAGTCAGAAAAATCAGGCTGTACTTCTTCCTAGTTTGATGATTCTTGCACAAATTACTGTCAAAGCATAATTTTCAAAAGGTTTGAATAAAAGAGGTCTTTATATAAATACACAGTGAGCCTACATCAGAGATTTATTATCTCTTTAATGAAGGAACAAGAATGATGATAAAGTTTTGTCAAAGAAGAATCTGAGTGCTGGTATTTGTAGTCACTGCAAAATTAAAAAAAAAAAAATTACTGAAATAAGACGATTAAGGAACATACCAAGGCAGTTAATTCCCTGCAAGACAACAAAACCATAACTTTTGGGGTTATCTTTTCTACTGGATAGAAATGATTTACTCTCAAAAGTCAACTTCTTACTCATCTTCTGTAAATTAACATAGTAAACTAAAGAGCCTGGGTTTAATTGATCAGAAATCAAATGAGATATAATCTCCTTCAGAATCAGGTAGACCTTGGGAGAGCCTATTAGAGCATGTGCCAGTATTGAAGGATGCATAGTCACTCTTTTCCCTCAATTCCAAGTTCTTAATACTTTTTAATCATTAGTAATGTTTTTAAGGCTCAATGTCTTTTTCTGTAAAATGGGAGTAATAATACCCATGTCCCATGTTTGTGAACATGAAACAAGACACAGAAGACTCCCAGCACACTGTTTGCTGTGCTAAGTGTTGCGACAAGGTTAGTCACATATTCAAGTTCAAACCTTGGAAGAGAAATGGAGAGTGACCATGTGTCAGATACAATGCTATATATTTTACATATGCTTATATATACTTTGTATGCCCTCAGAAAGACCTGGGAGGTGAGTATTAGTTTTTTTCCACCTTACACGCAAGGAAATTCAGCTTACCAGGAGTTAAATGATTTGCTTATGATTTTAGGACTAGAGAGAACAGAGTTAATCTGTGATTCCAAAGCGCTTTCCATAAATATTGCCGCTTCTTTAAAAGAAAAAAGAAATAAAGAAAAATCACAAGACAAGGATTTTTCAACAGCCATTGCATTGAACTCGTTTGATTTAGCAGCATTTATTCATTTTCTCGTTATTCATCCGGTTTTGTTCCTTCCTTCCTCCCTCCCCCACCCCTAAACCAAAAGCTTTTCTCTTTACCATTCACTTAACACTTCAAAGCGGGAAGGATGTGCCTCTGAGTGAAAGATTGTGCTGGCAAAATGACACTCCATTTTCCAAGAGCCCTAACAAAGCCTTTTGATTTGAATGTCAATGCTGCGCGTATGATTAAATGTAAGATTCACTTTTACATTCCCCAGCTGCAAGAGAAGTTGTACAGTTCAATTAGTTTGCCATGTGGTTGAGGATGCAACTCCTAAAAGTTGCTATGGTGATAACGACTCATGAGAAGGCTGGTGTTGCAACTGGGGCTAGAGCCTAGTGAATTTCCAGGTACTGAAACTGGAAAGGTTAGGGGTTGGGAGGTTGAGACAATGTACTTTTCTTTTGCATCTTGTGAAGATATTATGTGATTGCTGTTTCTGTGATGCTTGAGTTCTTACTACACACAAAGATTCATCTTTTCTTCTTGGACAAAGAATTAGCTACAGGCAGGGCCTTTGCTTGGTCTCATTCTCTGTGTGACTGTCTGTTGACTTTGACATGAATTTGGGATCTAAAATGGATAATCAAGGAAAAAGTACCAAGATATTATAATTTATTTATAATAGTCTTCAGGCCCTCATACTGCACTTTTGGGTACTTCTTTCTCATACCAACCCTAGTCTCCTTCAGTCCTTTTCAATGACCAGCTCAATAGCCTGGTTCTCCTGGCTCTGTAGAGTTCCGAGTAGATAAACTGAGTGAAAGAAGAGAGCGAGACATCTGAACATTTGCAAGAAAGATAACTCCCTTATTTGTCTCCTTTGGGACAGTTTACACAAAGTGTCATCATCGGTTTTATTTTCCCCTTCCTGAACTGTAAGTCCATGACAGCAGAAACCCACCTATTTATCCAGTTTACGGCTGTACTTCCTCCCAGTCAGTATAGAGCTTGATAGTAGCAGGAAATGAACAACTGCCCCCAGCTATGAATCCTGACTTCTGCAGGGTCTTTGTGGAAGCCGCTTTATTTTTTGCTAGATGCCTGTATCCTCCTTTGTAAACTGGTGGTGACCATTCTCCTCTGCCTCTTTGTGGCAGCAAAGAGTTAGTAATGGACACACAGAAGCTTTTTTAATGGTAAGATGCTACAGAAATGAAAAGACTTTTTGTATGAAATGGATGGTGCCTTCTGGATCTGGGGGTATAGAGAGTAATTTTGAAACCAAACAGGCACCTCTCTCATACAAGAAATGACTTGAAGACGCATGCAGCAAGAGGTTATCAATTTCCTCATTAAAACGGTCCCAGAGAGTCACACTAGTAAGATGTTCCCTTAATCTCTTTTGCAGAAGTATCGTAAGAATTTATTAAGGTTGGGAGAATGATTTGATAACCTCGAATAATAGGTGTGACAGGAGTGTAAACTTATATTATTAAAACATGAATTGGATTGTTTTCTGGATGACTTAAGTAGGCAATGGGGTGAAGGCAATTTCAGAAGGTGCTTTGTGATGCCTGGTGAAGAATGAATGCTGAATTTGGCTGTTGTCCATCTTTTTTTTTTTTTTTTTTTTTCCCCCCCCCCACAGAAGGCTATGGTGCAGGCAATAAAGAGAGGCAGATAGAAGCCAGGATGTATAGTTGGGAAAACTGGGTTGGTGTCTGACAAGATAACTAACTGAAGAACGTGAGGCAAGGCACAGACTTCCTTCCATTTCATGTGTTTAGACACAAGAAAACACTTTAAAATGTATTCTATAAAACCAGATTTACAAGCTATCAATTAGAATGACATGGGAAAAATAAAGGGAATTCTTTAGTCCAATAAGACAGATAGGCTGTGAGTTTAAAATTAAATAAGCGTGCTTTAGAACCTTACTTCTGAAAGCTTTTAATACGTGCCTGTCGGTCCTGTGGGGGGAAGAGAAGATCGAAGGCAAATGCATTGTACTTTAAATGTGTCACGATGGATTGTGTTTCTTTGCAGATAACATCTTAGTAATATCCATTTACTACTTTGTGAAATGACGTCTTAGGGGACTCTGTGCAAAAGTCCATCAGGACATCCTAAGACAAAACTTTAATTTCAATGAGACATTTTTACATGTATTAGATGGAGTGTTAACAGGCAAGCAAGTAACGAAACAGGCAAATCCAGTGTTTATGACTCTGAATTCTGCCCTTTAGATATCTCCTTTTGAATGCATCAAAGATGTGTCAGATAAACCTATCCAGAGCCAGTCTGAAACACCTTCTCTTTTGCACCAAGTCTGTCCCAGATCCCTCCAATATTCATTCCTCAGTTAGCCAGACTTGCTGCACAGAAATGAAGGAGCCATCTCGAACTGTCCCTTATTCCTCCTCCCTATGTCTAAATCCTCTTCAGTCCTGCTTACCTCCTAGATACCTCTCGAGAACTGATACCTCTCCAGAACCAATCACTTGCCCCCATCTCAATCAAAATGAATGCTGGCAAGCAAAGCTGGTTTTTATAGTTTAGCACATGTACCATCTCATTTAATCCTGCATGTAGCTCTCTAGCTCACGTTACAGATAAGAAAACTGAGGTTCAGGGAACTTTAGGAGCTTGCTCAAAATTATTCAGCCAGCCCACTAACAGTTAAGTCAAGAAATAGACCCAGTTCTGAGGCACTCTTGGGAAATATTCTTGCTGCTTCCCTGAGTGTAACTCGAGTCCAAGTTTCCCCATTGTTTAAATGTGATTTTAGAAAATTCTGCCTTGCCTACATTATAGTATTGATGTAAGTATAAAATTCAGACCAGAGATGGAGAGCACTTTAGAAATGTAAAAATTGTTGTACAAATGCAAGGTCTTATTACTTTACTAAGCTGCAGAATTCAAGCAGGCCAGGAGAATGCATCTCAATTGGAATAATCTCTGTGATAACAGCTTCAGACAATCTTTAGAAAGAAGGTACTGTCTGAGAGTGCTGTCCGTCTCCTTGAATAAGAACTCCTACAAAATTCATGAAAGGCAGGCAACATTAAGCCATTTGAACTGCATTTCTAATTTCCCAGATGGCTCAATCCAGAATCTCTAACCCAATTTTAGAGCTTAAGGCTGTTAAAAGCACCACGTTCACCTCCTTTATTACAGATGTGAAAACTGAGGCCTATAGCCACCTCAGTCAAGATCAAAGTCTTAAGGCAAGTCTCAATTCTATTTCTTTCTTTCTCTCTTTTCCCAGCTCCCAACCTAGGCTTTTTTCAGTAGTTTTCTCCACCTACATAATCTCTGAATTTCTCCTTCTGGAGGTAAGAGACCTTTGGTAGCTTAAGAGGAGTGGGTGTTATGGGCATTTAGTTAGGAGAGAAGGAAAACTCACACAGCTATGCGCTTTGGAGGTTCTTTCAGCAATGCATTTTATTTGTGCTCCCTGGTGCCCATGAACTTGGTGGCTGGGTTATGAAGTGAGGTCTTGGGTGAAAACGAAATAACATGAGTCAGAGTATTTACTAAGAGCCTCTTTTCTATCTGGGGTGCCTCACCTATATCCCCATAATACTCATGCCACAACCATCCTTCCAGGTGTGGACCAAATATTGTCGGAAGGTTCTATTTTTCTTCCTTATTGTTTAAAATTTTTAAAAATATAGAAGCTATATTGTCCCCCATCAGAGATAAACAATACTTTGTAAAATGGACTATGAGCACTGCTTACCAGCACCCTAATCCTTTTACTACCCTCGCAAGTCACTTTTTCTTCAGATGAAGCCATTTGATGTAGGCACTTCCAGTCTAAACCCCCACCCCGCATCTTCATTAGCACATGAGGGGAGGGTGCAACCAAAGTGTCTAGTAACATCAATATCTTAACCAGGATGCATCCAAGAGTACATTTCCTGTCTGTAAGGAGCAGTCAAAAATCTGTTCTAGCCCGTTGCTGCTATCTGGGAATGCGGACTCCCAACATTGGCAGGTGCTGAAATTTTTTAAGCCTAGCTTCAAATCCAGTCTTCTTTTGGTGAAAACATCTGACTTTAGAATATTAACAATAGATTATCATTTTTAGAAATGGTATATAAGCCAAATGAGATGCTTATAAACCAGACACGGCTCATGGATCTATAACCTCTGATGTATGAGCAGCTCTATTAATACATCAAGGAGAGGATACTTTCTGCCTACTCTGTGATTCTCTTGCTTTCTCCAACCTTGTACTGTTGGTAGTGTCCTTTTGATGTCAGATTCTATAAATTATGTCATAAATTGTAATGGTTACATAATGTTTCTAATATGAATTCATTATAGTTTGTCTTCCATTCCTTCTATCAATAGGCATATAAATGTTGATTCTTTATCATATAAGGGGTCTTGACAATTTCCTCTTACACATGCATCCTGAAATATGCATATATGAGGGCTCTTTTGGATAGATACCTGATTTCTTTCTAGCTTGACATTGGCTATCCTGTTTTATGTCACCCAGTGAATATAGACATTAGGAACATCCTCTTATTTGTGCATTCTTCTTAGTGTTTAATCAAGTACACACCCTCCATTTTAGTCCACTCTCTGTTGCTTAATAACTGAATACTTGAAACTGGGCAATTTATAGAAATAGAGGTTTATTTAGCTCATCGTATTACAGCGTAAGGTCAAGGGGCCGCGTCTGGTGAGGGACTCTTTGCTGAGTCCTGAGGCAGCCCAGAATGTCATTTGGTGAGATGGAAAAAGAGCCAACTTGTGTCTCTGTCTCTCTGTCCGTCTTATTCTCTTTCCTTACAAGCCCGACACAATTCAGTTACACTGATGATCTTAATTCTAATCACCTCCCAAAGGTCCCACCTTTTAATCCCTTAGTTGGATTATGTATTTTACCCTCTTAATCTCATCACAACCAAATTCCATCACGTGAATTTTGGAGGGATATGTTTAAAGCACAGCATCCTCTGAATGCATGACTAAATTAATGGACTAGGAAATAAACCGTAAAATAAAACTTAATTTTTATCTCTGATTTTCTGAGTGATTTTAAATAAATTGCTTCCCTTGTCTGAGGCTCAATTTTTCCAACCTTGCAATAAGCTTCATTTGATAAATTTCCAATATTTACTGAGTATCTCCTATGTGTTGGCCATTCTGTTAAGTGATGGATCTAGCTGTGACATGGAAATTGCCTAGGATTTTTTTTAAACTCTCTTTTAGCAATCACCTTTGATGCTATGGTATCCCGCTATTTCTCTTACCCCCATCATATGCTGATTTGAAAAATGGAAATAGTTTTGCACTCTCCCAGGAGTAAGTGCTAAGAGCCCTCTACTGAACATGTATACCATGGGGATTATTAAATGCTATGTACTGACAACTGCTAAGGGCGAAATATTCATAAGCAGGTTTTACTGTCGAAACATGTTATACTTTGGATAATTTCTTCTGTCCTGTGAAAACTCATTATGGATTCTCTTCAAAGAACGTGGCTTCTGTTAGTTAAGATGATGGTAATTGGGAGGCATCTTCTGGTTTTTCTGTCAGCTGGGGATGTAGGGTGTCCCAGCTATACTAGACATGATTCCTTAAGGTCAGAAGAGTAAAAATGGGAAAAGTGAAAACAAGTAGAAATTCACACAGTAGAGAATAAGGCAATAAACATATTAATCATCAATGAAGGGCACAGGAAATTTGGTCTCCTGTATTAGAAATTGGAACACACGCACACACAGAGTTTTAGCCTAATCCTGCCTACTAAGTAATCGTCAATACGTTTTTATTAGTATAGAAAAAATGAATGACCTAGTGTCTAGTTTTATTTCTAATATAGACTAGATTTTTTACCTTGGGGAAGACATACTCTTTCTTGGGGCTTTTGTTTTATTATCTCTAAAAAAAGTGGGATGAAACCTGTTAAGTTACCTCTCAGAACTGTTGTGAGCCTCCAAGAAAAAGGGCAAATGACTGTGAGCATCTTATAGTTTCAAATATGAATTGGCAATTAATCCAATTATGCAAGTTACACACTAAAGAAAGCTACAAATTAATTTCCCAATATTTGAGGTTCATTTCCACCCCACAATTTTTTTTTCAGGGAATGAAAATACAGAAGCTGGGGACAGAGCACAAGACAGCTTAATCAGATTCAGTTTCTGGTTCATTCATTCAAATAGTTGAGTATCTACCAGCTAGCATTAAAGTTCTATGAAATACAACATGAACAATAGGAGCCAAGACTTTGCTCTCATAGAGCTTAGAGTCAAATGGACACTATAGCTTCTGATTAAATTTTATGATGAAAATTGTTAGAAACTGAAATAAGCACCATGGCAAAAACAAACACCAAACAACAACAATAAAACCCAAACAGAGAAGAGACCTAATTTCCATTGAGGTTGCTGGGTTTATAGAAGGTCATGAATGGTATAAAAATTGTATATATGGGATTATTGACTGATTATCTACTTAATGACTGTCTCCTTCCTGAGACTAATTTTATTCAAGAAATTGCTAGTTACAATAGATAAAAAAGAACTTTAATTTTGCATTTAGATAACATGTCACTAATTGAACCTTTATTATATGCCCAGGAATATTCTGAACACTGTGCAGGTATTAATATTTAGTCTTCAAAAATAAGTTTTTAATCTCCATTTTGCTGATAAGAAAACAAAGGTTGTGGGAAACATAATTTTAAATCTTAATTCACCTCTTAGGGTGACTGGACTTTGAGCAATAATGACTCAGAGCCTCATTGCTCTGTATGAAGAAGATAAGAGTCTTAGTCATCATCTTGGGATTAGCACAAAGATCCCATAGGATAATAAAGGTGCTTCTGTATACTAAAAAAGACATGCACATATGGGTTTATTATTTGGGATATATAGGGCATAGCATCACAGATTCATGTTGGATGTCTTGAAAATACCGCCCATCCATACCACTCTGTTAATATTTGCAGCAATACGTTTAGCTCACACCTTATAATTTTCTAATTCTTTATCTTTTTCTTTTACTGTATGTTTGTATCATGGTATTCCTGGATCCCATTTATACTCTTTTCTGGGAGATTTGAAGTATTGATAACTGAAGAGGGTAAGTAGCATCGCTGATTTTGTATGTGGAAGGAACAATCCTAGGGGATGTCATATAATGATTTAATTATTTCTAAAATAGCCTGCATATGTATAGCTTTGCTTATACAATGTAATAGGGCAAAATCAAGGTAGTAAGCATTCACCATGATGACTATGTAGGAATATGCTGGGCAAGGGGTTAAAGTTATAGTCCCTTCCTAGAAGAGCTGATGACAGCAGATCTAAATCCATACTTCCCTAAAAATGGAGCTGAGTCAAAACTGATGACATCATTGGTCATATAATTTATGCCATCCTCAGTGATTTTGCAGATACCCTTACCCTAGCATAAAGACCTTCAAATCTGACATCCCCACCCTTCTGAATCATCACAGCCTCTCTCACAGGGTGGTATGGGGAAGGCAGCATTAGCTACAAGTTCATAATTTTAAAATTGCTGAGAAAGCTGCAAGACATTGGGGACCTTCTGACAAGTTAGATGGTACGGCAGAATAATGAAGATGTCAAAGTCCTAATCCCTGGACCCTTGAGAATCCCTATTAGTTTGAGATGGCAAAAGGAACATCACGGAAGTGATTAAGTTAATGATCTTGAGGTGAAGAGATTATCCTGGGTTGTTCGAAGGAGGCAGAAGAGTCAGAGTTGAGAGGAGATGTGACCACATGAGCAGAGGTTGGAGTGATGTAGCCTTGTACCAAAGAATGTGGGCAGACTCTGGAAGCTGGAAAAAATAAGGAACAGATTCTTCCCTGGAGCTTTCAGAAGGAGTTGAGCTTTGCCAACATTTTAATTTGAGCCCTGCAAGATTCATTTCAGACTTCTGACCCCAAACTACAGAATCATCAGTTTATGATATTGTGCGAGAGCAGCATGAGACGTGAATGTGGGTGGTCTGCAGTTACATGGTCTAGATTGGAGCAAACTAGGCAAGCAGTGCAGAGGGTGCAAAGCCATTATTTAGAGAGGCAGAAAAGCCTGGCTTAGCTTGAGCAGTATTTACAGACTGCAGTGCTGCCGTCCATAGGATGAAAGATTCAATGTGATGTCTGTGTATCTCATGTGGGCTGCATTTCAGCAACTTGCACACCACCAGCTAGCTTTGACCTGCCAATCAACTATTCTCTTGGTGTCCTAACTGTTGAAATCAGCAGTTTTCCCTCTTACACGGTAGTACATTATAAGCACTAGATTTCTCATGAAGATTTCCTTGGGTTTCTGGCAGGTGCAACTTTCTGTATAGGCAGAATTTGACTAAATCAAATTTAGAAATTGAATTAGGATACTCTTTAGTTTTCTTCTTTTTTTTTTTCTCTCCCTTTAAAGTGTTACTCTCCCCTTCTCTGCGAATGTATTTCTATTATTAAGAAACAGTTTAGGGACAGCTGGTGGCATGGTGGTTAAGGTGGTTGGAGCCCACATTGCTTACTATGAGATTCAAGTCCCGGACCAGGTGGCTTGAAAAACACACTGGCCACATGTGTCTATACCCAGAAGGAAGGAGAAATGGGGAAGAAGGAATTGTGGTGTGACAATTTTCCATGACGTTGCTTTGTTACTTCCCACACCTTGTCTCTCTTCAATGAGCACCTGTGCCCTCTGGCCAATTAAGAAAAGGAAAACAAACAAACAAACAAAAAAAAAAAAAACAGAAGAATGGAAAATTTTAAACACAAATACATAAACAAAAACATAGAATACCCACTTTCATACTCCCTTACTAATTCCACTTTTAATAGATGGGGGAGGTCTTCAAAAGTTCATGAATGTGAGTATTATGGGAAAAAAGTATGAATTTCAAGATTTTGTTTTGCTCTATAAATTTGTACTTTAATTCTACTTTTCCACAAACGTTTTGAAGTTTCCTCATGTATCACCCTCATTTTAGTACATACTCTGCCTTTTATTTTTCCCCTTAAATTTGTTGCTACATATAGATAGAGCTACTCATCAAAACTGGCTCCATCCAATCCATGAAGTGGACTTTCCCTAGTTTAATTAATTCCTTTTGAGGGACTTACAGGTTTCTTCTTATTTTCACGATTACATGCAACCTACAAGGAATCACCTTGCAGATATCTCTGAATTTTACAAGAGTTCTTCAGTAGATCAGAGTGCTACAAGAGGGATTGCTCTGTCAAAGGGTTAGGTGTTTTAGATGATAGACTTTTCCAAAGCCATTCCTGATGCACACTCCCATTTACAGTATATGAGGGTATCATTTTTCTATACCCCAAAGATTATATCCTGGGTTTGACCCATCTTTTTAATGTTTTCCAATTTGATATGCTATCCCCTGGTTAGAAATGAGCTTGAAGATCTCTAAATCCATTGTCTGTTCTAGTTCTTGTGTGAATGGGATCCATTTTAAGTAAGTTTGATGATGAAAAGGTGGTGGGAAGGAATCTTAAGGTAGTCTGAGCTGCAAGTAAAGGCACTACAGCCTAAGTAAACATAGACTCCAACACTTCCCCACAATGTTTATACCACAGCCCAGAGTAGCATGCATACCTGAGAAAATGCTGGGTGTATTTTATACTTGCCAGGAAGAGAAAGAGCATCAATTCTGTAAGCATTTTTATTCTCTCATTCTGGTCACTTTAGCATATGCCTTCTCATCTCTCATTTTCTGTTTCCTCCTTTAGACGCTAAAAAGCCTGGAGAAAGTGACAGATATGGTCTCCTTAGCTCTCAGATTTTAAGGTTCTAAATAACATTCATAGAATGAGCAATGATTTCCTTCAAGAACTAGCCTTTAGAAAAATTATCAAGTCATCCCCATCAGGCTTTTATATTCTCTGACAAAGACTTAGAGAGGGTAAACTATTATTTTGAGCAGAGAAGCCCAACAGAGGATGGGATGTGGGGTAGATGAGGAATAGAACTGTGACAAGGGTGTGACCCATCAAAAATCATATGGAACAAGATGAAAGAGATGGTTAATAACTAAGCCACAGAGGCTGTTTGGATCACACTACGGATTTTATTCTGTTCCCAAAGAGCTAAGTCGAATCACAGGGTTAGAGGGGGATTTAAGATAAGGGGAATGATTGATTTCATTTGCTTTGCAAAAATATTGTTCTGGCAGCAGCACTAAAAACAAATCAGTCAGTGACTCCTGAGTAATGCAGTGCAGACTATTAGGAAGCCATTGTCTCTGACAGAAGAGGGTATTTGCATGGACCAGGGAGCCAGTGTTGGAAATGGAGAGGAGCAGACTTAGGAGACTTTAGCCCTTTATGAGTTTATTAAATTGACTAGGGGAACAGATACAAATTAAGAGAGAGCCCTGTATTCTTTTTTTTTTAATTTTTAAATTTTTAAAATTTATTTCAATTTCTTTTATACATTCAATCACATGTTACTTAGCTTACAAAGTGGATATTCCAACATGTGTACATTTCTCACGAGTCCAGTTGACAATACTATAAAGTTATCTTCAATAGATAATAATTTATTTCTTTGTCCCATGGAAAGGGACAAAGAATCTTTATAGAATCTTCCATGTTCATCTACTTTCTGTCAAAAGCTAGGGTTTTGTTTTTTATGGCTGAGTAGTATTCCATAGAGTACATGTGCCATACTTTTTCAATCCATTCATCTGTTCATGGGCATTTGGGTTGGTTCCATGTTTTAGCAGTTGTGAACAGTGCAGCAATAAACATTGATGTGTAAGCACTTTTCCAATTGGGAATTCTTCTGCCTTTGGGTAGATACAAAGGAGTGGAATTGCTGGATCATATGGTAGTTCTATTTGTAAATCTTTGAGGAATCTCCAAGTTGTTCTCCACAGTGGCTGGTCCAATTTACGTTCCCACCAGCAGTGTAGGAGAGTTCCCCTTTCACCACACCCCTACCAGCACTTATGTTTTTTTTTTTTTTTTTTTTAATCTTAGTCATTCTGATTGGGGTTAGGTGGTATCTCATTGTGGGTTTTTTTTTTTTTTTTGAGAGGTTTTTTCGCTATAGGGCGCGTGCGCTCGCCAGACAGACAGAGAGAGAGACATAGAGACAGAAAGCGAGAAATCACCCCCCAGGGGGGATGGTCACGCCGCAATCCCTTCTCCTCCATTCTCCTCTCGGGATCTTGGGCACGCACGCACACGCGCCCGGCGTGAGTTGTAAGCCACCGGGTCCGAGACGCGAACCGCGGTCGACTACGTGGGAGTCCAGCGACATAGCCATTACGCTAACTGCTGGTTCCCTCATTGTGGTTTTGATCTGCATCTCCCTTGCAATGAAAAATGTTGAACATTTTTTCATATGCCTTTTGGCTATTTGTATATTTTCCTTAGGGAGTGGTTTTTTCAACACATTGTCCTATCTTTAAATAGGGTTAATCATCTTTTTTTGGGACAGCTGCTTGAGTTCCTTGCGTATTCTGGTTATTAGTCCCTTATCTGACACATAGTTTACAAAAATCTTTTCCTATTCTGATGGCTCTCAATTCACACTCATTACTATGCCTTTTGCCATGCAGAAACTTCTTAATATGATGTAATCCCATTTGTCTATTTTTGGAATTATTGATAGTTCTTTGGGGTCTTTTTTAAGAAGTCTTTGTCTACCCCAATATCTCCCAGAGTTTCCAAAGTGTTTTCCAGCAGCAGTTTTAGTCTGTAAGTTTGAAGTCTTAGATTTAGATCTTTGATCCACTTTGAGTTGGTTTTTGTCAATGGTGGGAGGTAGGGTTCAGATTCATCTTTCTGCAGGTGGATATCCAGTTTTTCCAGCATCATTTGCTAAAGAGGTTTTTCTTTCCCCACTGGATTAACTGGTACCCTTTGTCAAAAATCAGTTGGCTGTATGTCTGGGAAGTTTATTTCTGGGGACTTATACTTCTTGTGGCTATAGTAAATGGAATTACTTTTTTCAGTTCTATCTCAGTCTGCCTGCTGTTCATATATAGAAATGCTATAGATTTCTGTATGTTGATTTTGTATCCTGGAACTTTATTGTATTCATGTATTACTTCCAGGAATTTTTAATGGATACCATTGGGTCTTCTATGTATACAATCATGTCAACTGCAAATAGAGATAGTTTCACCTCTTCTTTTCTTATTTGAATGCTTTTTATTTCATTCACTTTTCTAATTGTGTTGGCAAGGACTTCCAGTACTATATTGAAAAGGAGTGGAGAAAGTAAACATCCTTGTATTGTACCAGTTTTTAGTGGAAAAGCTTTTCAGCTTTTCTCCATTGAGGTTGATGTTGGTTATGGGTTTTTCATAGATAGCTTTTATTGTGTTGAGAGATGACCCTTCTATGCTGATTTTGCTGAGAGTCTTGATCATGTAGGGATGTTGTATCTTATCAAATGATTTTTCTATATCAATTGATATGATGATATGGTTTTTCTCTTTCTTTCTATTAATATGGTGTATTTCTTTTATGGTTTTACGTATGTTGAACCAATTTTGCATCCCTGGAATAAAGTCTACCTGGTCATGATGTATAATCTTTTTTATATGTTGTTGGATATGATTTGCTAGTATCTTGTTGAGAATTTTTACATCTATATTTATCAGAGATATTGGTCTATAGTTTTCCTTCCTTGTCCTTATCTGTTTTAAGGATAAGAGTGATGGAGGCTTCATAGAATGAATTTGGGAGTTTCACCCTTTTGGATCTTTAGAAATAACTTGAGCAGAATGGGGGCTAACTCTTCTTTGAAAGTTTTATAGAATTCAGAGGTAAAGCCATCAGGACCAGAGCTTTTCTTTCTTGGGGGATTCTTTATTACTGATTTAATCTCCTGGCTTGTTATGGGCCTATTCAGGCTTTCTACATCCTCCTAGCTCAATCTTGGTAGATTATATGTGCACAGGAATTTGTCCATCACATCCAGATTTTCTTGTTTGTTGGCATATAGTTGTTCATTGTATCCTCTAATGATGTTTTGTATTTCTGTTATATTGCCAACTTCATTGCAAATTTGATTATCCTGGTTCCTTTCTCTCTTCTTCTTAATAAGTCTTGTTAGTGGTGTATTTATTTTGTTTATCTTTTCAAAGAATCAGCTTTTACTTTCATTTATTTTCTGTATAGTTCATTTATTTTCTATTTCATTTATTTCTGCTCAAATCTTTATTATTTATTTTGACCTGGAGATTTTTTGCTGTTGCTTTTCCAATTCTCTGAGGCACAATGTTCGGTGATCCATTTGCCTTCTTTTCATTTTCTTCTTATGTGCACTGATTACTATGAACTTCCCTCTCATGACTGCTTTTGCTGTGTCTCAAAGATTATGGAAACTCATGTCCTCATTGTCATTGGCTTCTATGAATCATTTGATTTCAGTCTTATTTATTCAGTAGTTGTGAAGTCATTCAGGGGACGGTTATTTAGTTTCTATAAACTTGTGTTTTTTTGAGGATTTCTCTTGAAATTAAAATCAAGTTTAATTCCATCATGGTCGGAGAAGGTGCTGGATATAGTTTCTATGCCTTTGAATCTGTGGAGGCTTGCTTTGTGCCATATCATATGGTCAATCTTCAAAAATGTCCCATGTGGGGGTGAGAAAAAAGTGTATCTTGTGATCTTGGGGTGGAAAGTTCTATAGATGTCTGTTAAGTCCATTTGACTTATAGTATCATTTAGATTCTTTATTGCTTTACTTATTTTTTGTCTAGATGATCTGTCCAGAGGAAAGAGTGGGGTGTTGAGGTCTCCAACAATTAGTGTGTTGCAGTCTATCTCTCCTTTCAGATCTAACAGTCTTCCCTTCACATATTTCGGTGCTCCTGTGTTAGGTGTATAGATATTTATAAGCATTATATCTTCTTCATGGATTAATCCTTTTACTACAATATAGTGCCCTTTTTTGTCTCTTCAAATAGTTTTTGTTTTAAAGCCCATTTTGTCAGAAATTAGTATCACGACTCCAGCTCTTTTTTGGTTTCCATTTGCGTGGAATACCTTTACCTTTTTCCAGCCCTTAATTTTTAGTCTATGTGTGTCTTTATCCATGAGATGCATTTCTTGTAGGCAACAGATAGAAGGATTCTGTTTTTTGTTGTTGCTGTTGTTTAATCCATTTAGCCAATATGTGTCTCTTAATTGGAGAATTTAATCCATTAAAATTCAATGTTGTTATTGATAGTTCCAGACTTGTCCCTACCTTTAAGTTGGCCATTGTCTTAGTTGTCTTTTATTCCCTTATTTATGGCTGATCATTCTTTAGTTTTCCTGGAACAGGGCTCTTTTCAGAGTTTCTTGTAGAGCTGGTCTGGTGTTGGCAAATTTTTTCAGGTTTTGTTTGTCTGATAAGATTTTATCCTTTTTTTCCCATGTGAAGGGTAATCTGCTGGATATAATAATCTTGGTTGAAATGATTTCTCTCTTAACACTTTGAATATGTCTTCCCATTCTTTCCTTGCTTGCATTGTTTCTGTTGAAAGGTCCAGTGTTAGCCTGATGGGATAACCTTTGTAAGTCTCTTGTCATTTCTCACTTGCCAATTTTAGTATCTTTTCTTTATCTGTGGTCTTGATCAGTCTGGTAAGATGTGCCTTGGGAAGATCTTCTTCTTCTTCTTCTTTTTTTTTTTTTTTAATAGGTTTTTGCTACAGGGTGATTGCACTCGCCAGAAAGACAGAGAGACAGAAAGCGAAAAATCACCCCCCGGGGAGATGGCCATGCCACAATCCCTTCTCCTCGATTTTCCTGTCGGGATCTTGGGCACATGCACACACGCCCGGTGTGAGTTTAAGCCACCAGGTCCGGGACTCGAATCATGGTTGGACACATGGGAGTCCAGCGACATAGCCATTAAGTCAACTGCTGGTCCCAGGGGAAGGTCTTCTTGAGTTGACTCTATTTGGAGGCCTCCTGTATTTCTTGGGTCTTGATGTGTGAGTGCTTCACTAGACTTCGGAAGTTTTCTTCCAGTATTTCATGGAATAGATTTTCCATGTCCTTATTTGTTTCTTCACCGTCTGGGATAACAATTACTCAGATGTTTGTACATTTAATGGAGTCTAGTATTTCTCATATATTATCCTCATTTCTTTTGTTATTTTCTCTTTTTTTTTTTTTTTTCCTAGATTAGAGGTTTTATCTTCTACTTTGGAGATTATGTTTTCAGCATGGCCTAATCGACTTTTAATATTTTCAAGAGAGTTTTTGATTGCCTGTATTACAGACTTCATCTTTAATAGTTCTACCTGACTCTTTCATATAGTATCCATTTTTTTCTTTCATATTATGGAAAGACTTCCTAATCTCCTGTAGTTCATTGTCTCTTTTCTGTTCCAACTCGTAGAGTTTTGTCACCATGAATGTTCTAAATTCTTTCTCTGACACTTTGGTAACATCTTCTGTTTTTTCAAGAGATAGAGGGGAGTTATTGTGTTCTTTTGATGGAGACATATTTTCTTGTTTATTCAGACCTGAGGCTCTTCTACTTTTAGCCATTGGGAGATGTATTCACTTTTGTATACCTTTTTGGAGATGTTTCTTTGACTGGGAACAAGTGTGCTTCTCTTTTACTGTGGACTAATGTGTGCCAAAGTCTCTCTTCTGCTGTGTTTAGCAATGTGGTCTCCACAAAAAGAGTCCTCTATTCAGGTGTCTGAAGAGCATATTATCCTTTTTTTCAGGTGTTTAAGTAAAAGGGAGGATCCCAGGAAGCCTCACAATACTAGGGTATTTGAAAACTGTGATTCTAGGCCTGTCTTGTCCCTCTTGGTATGTGGAGGATAAGCAAGAGATAATATATCTCCAGGGGGCTGAAGATGGAAGTGGGCTCTGTGGGAGAGCTGGGAGCAGTCCTGTAGGGTAAGGAGAAGTAGAAAATTAACAAAAGAAAGAAGAAAAGTAACAAAAATAAAAGCTTACCTTGTTAACAGGGAAGGGCTCTGGAGATGGGGGAGCTGGAGGTGGGGCCAGGGACCAGTGACAGGCCCTGCCTCAGTTTTCTGTAGGCCAGGGGGCTGGAGATGTAAGTGTGGTTGCCCTGTATTCTTAAACAAACATCTCGGATGACCATCTTCTCCTCATAATCCTAATCCTCCTTAGGGCAAGGACTACTATAACTTTAGCAACTGGCCCAGAGCAGGTGCACAGCAAATATCTATTCAAAAGAAATGATACAGCTAAAAGAAGGGTTCAGAACAGTGAGAAACCCGATGAGTTGACAGGAGAAGTTTGATGGGAAGGATGACCCTGAAGCTGGCCTTGGATGATAACAGTACTGTCATTCTTCCACCTCTCTTTTTCTACATAATCCTACCCTTAAAGATATCTATTTTATTTATTTAAAAACTGAGGCTCAGTGAATCATTTTCCCCAAATTATTTAATAGTAAGTGGAGCAAGATTTGTAACTCATCTGTGGGTCTCTGAGGCCTTCCTTCTTTTGACATATTTTAGATTTATAACAAAATATCACAGTAAGCTTTGTCTAATATAGAGCAATGTTTTTTTTTTTTTTTTCTTAATTTTGCTTTAGAATGGGTGTACTTGCTGAAGGGAGAGAGAGAAAGAGGGAGAGAGGGGTAGAGAGACAGAGAGAGTAAAAAAGAAATAAGCAAGAGGGAATGACCACACTACAATCCCTTTTTTATTCTCCTTTTGGGATTTTGGGAATGCATGCACACATGTGGAGCATATTTTTCAAGTTGCTGGGTCTGACACTCAAACCATGCCATCAGCCATGTAGAATCTAGCCGCCTCAACCACTATCCCACCAGCTGGCCTGGCAAGTGATTTTCAGTCTCTGGAGTATGAACAAGCTCCAGAAGGAGAAGTCTTGACTTCTTGAGTCCCCATTCTGTTCATTTTCAGTTTCCAGTTTTTAATGACTACTTATTAAACAGTTACTACAAGTCCCTTGAATTACTCTTCTCCTACATATATTTCATTTAACCACAGCCTAATTAGATAGCTGGCATCATTAGCCCTACTTTAATTTCTCAAGCTGAGACTCAGACAGCCTAAATGACAGTTAAAATTAAACATATGATAGAATCATTATTTGAATCCAGGTTTAACTGCAAAGCCCTCACCTCAAATAACTGCACAATCTGATGTAAGGGTAGTTTAAGGGAAGCTGAGAAGAAAGAATACAGTGTGCTTGAAGCAAGCTAGGCTCAATACCTGTGCATCTATAATGCGTGTGACACTTTTCCTTTGTTGTATTACTGTGCTATGACATACATGGTCCCCACCTGACTAAAAGTGCTCCCCTAATGCTTCTTTCTCTGTTAAAATTTACTATCTAGAAATAACATAGCTTTGTGCTTAAGAGCACAACAGAGATTTAATTCTAATTTTTGTATTCCTAGTTTTGTGACCTCCGAGGGTAAGTTATTTAATGTTTTTGTGTTTTAGTTTCTTGCAATTGGGCATAACAGCAAAAAATCCCTCATAAAGTTGTGAAGAGTGGAGTAGCCGACACAGAGTGTGCATTTGGTATATGTGAATTATTCTCACCTTTCTCTAGGCTGCCCCAATGGTCATGATTCAAAAGACATTTACTGAGAGTCTACTTTATGTCAAACATTATGCTAAGTGTTTGGAATAGAAAAACATTCTGTTTATCTATTACAGTACAACAAACTAGCCATATGATTAATGGCTTAAAAATCACAACTTTTGGGGCCAGCAGATGGTGTGGTTATATCACTGGACTCCTATATGGCTGACCATGGTTCCAGTCTCGGTTCCAGTAGCTTGAAACTCGTGCCAGGTATATGTGCATGCGTGTCATGATCCCAGGAGGAGAATAGAGGAGAAGGGATTATAGCTTGGCCATACCCCCTGGGGTGATTTATCTCTTTCCCCCTCACTGTCTCTTTCTCTCTCTCTCTCCCTGCTGCAAGCACATATGGCTTAATACAAAAACCTCTAAAAATAAACAAATTAATTTAAAAAATTAAAAAAAAATCACAACAGTTTTGTGGGGAAAGATTTTTGCTATAGGCTGTGAATGTTCACTGAAGAGTCAGAGAGAAAGAGACAGAAAACAAGAAATCACGCCCCTCCCGGGGGGGGGGGGGGAGGGGGACCATGCCACAATTCCCTTTCCTCCATGCTCGTTTCAGAATTTGGGGCACCCACACACATGTGCCCAGTATGAGTTTCAAGTCACCAAGTCCGGGACTCAAACCATGTTTAGTCACGTGATAGTCCAGCATCTCAACCACTAAGTCACCTGCTGGCCTCTCAACATTTTATTATAACCTACAATTTTATGAATCAGGCATTTGGGAAAGGCTTGGCTGAGTGATTCTTCTGGTATTCAACTGGCAGTTAGGCTATTCTGGAGCATCCAAGGTAGTTGCATTTACATCCCTGGGACCTTGGTCTGGGCAAGTAGAGGGCTGGACTCAGTGTGGCTTCTCCCTGTCCATGTAGTCTCAGGGCTTCCAACACAACCTGTCTGGAAAGAATACAAAGCTAGTCAGTAGTAAAGCCAGGGATTAAACCTGAGTTGAAAGAAACCAGAAACCACTATTCTGTGTGTGTAATTTAGTTACACTATTTTAAGATTAAGGTTAGTAAACTAGAAACAATGCAGAAAGAAATATAGTAGTTTAATAGTTGCAAGTGGATCTAAGAGAGAATCAGTATAGGAGATTTATTTCTACTCAAGTCAAATCCCATTTGAAGCCTTTAGAGGTCTTTCTCCCTACATTATTAAAAATTATAAGCTTAGTAAGGGTTGTCATTTTTGAAAAGTTTTATATAATCATTATTAATAATGCAGAACCAGTTTCTTAAGATTGGGAGCAGACACAATAAAATAAAATAATTTTATCTAAAAAAATAAAAAGATTAAGGGATATTATTTTCTGGTTTGCATATAGTCCCCAGCCCCTCTTTTATTTATTTATTTTTTGGAGAGGTTTTTACTATAGGGCACATGTGCTTGCCAGAAAGACAAAGAGAGACAGAGAGACAGAAAGTGAGAAATCACCCCCCAGGGGGGATGGCCACATCGCAATCCCTTCTCCTCCATTCTCCTCTCAGGATCTTGGGCACGCACGCTCACGCACCCAGTGTGAGTTTAAGCCACTGGGTCCAGGACTCAAATTGTGGTTGGCTACATGGGAGTCCAGGGACATAGCCATTACACTAACGGCTGGTCCCTACCAGCCCCTCTTAATTAGGGGCTGTATTATCTGAGTTAGAAAGCCTGGACCCACCTCAGCCACTTCCTAGACAAGAGATCCTAGGCCAGCCCCATCTCTTCTCAGTCCCCTTTGTCTTGTCTATAAGGTAATGGCACCTTCTCCTTTTGCAGTTTTCAGGTTCACTTGAAGGACTACATTTGTAGCAAAGAGTTAACAGGGCTTTGGGAAACTCTGTTTTCTGGTTCTGACTCACCTTACTGTGCACCACTGGACAACTTTTTCTTCATTTTTGTAACACAGATTTCTCAGTTTGCAAAATCGTCTGTACAGATCCTTTCTATTCAAAGGTCAAGGAGGACATTTAACCAAAATACAAGGAATGAGACTAGCAGATTATGTAATGGTTACGTTGCTGGATTTCCATGTAGTTGACGGTGGTTTGTGTCCTGGACCCAGAGACTCAACACTCTGGCATGTGTGTGTGCATGCCCAAAATCCAGAGAGAAGAATGGAGGAGAAGAGATGAGGCATGCCCCATCCCCCCCAGGGGGTGATTTCTCGCTTTCTGTTTCCCTGTCTCTCCAGTGAGTGCACGCACCCTATAGTGAAAATCTTTCTTTAAAAAATATACAATGAATAAATAGTCTGTGAAGCTGAAAGATAGCATGGCCATATTTAAGATTATACAGGGCAGGGGACCCACAGGTGATTTTGTGGTTAAGGCACTGGACTCCCACATGGCCAAACATGGTTTGAGTCCTGGACCTGGTGGCTTGAAAAATCATGCCAGGCATGTGTGGATGCATGCCAAAAAGCCCAAAAGGAGAATAGAAGAAAATGGAATGCAGCATGACCATCTCTCTAATGGGGGTGACTTCTTACTTTCCCTCTCTCTGTCTCTCTCTGGTGAGCACATGCGCCCTATGGCAAAAAGCAAAAAATATTATATAGGATGGAATGTATCTTGAGAAGGCAGATCCACCTTCCCTTGGGATGAGCACCATATAACTGACCAAGGCCTGGGACACATCTATGGGACTGAATCAGAACAAAATTAAATGCCCCCGTGGGACTCACTGTTGCCCTTTACTTTGTACCATGGTAGTTGTAATTACCTAACCCATTATCCACTAAGTATCTCTATACCTGACATGAAATCACAAATACCAAGTTTTTACAATCATTTTCTAAACTATTTAAATAATGTATTTAAAATTAACCAGAATAGTCCAAGTGTCACAGCTAGATGATGATGAAATATATTTGAATCAATTATTACACTTAAGGGACTTTTTGCTTACCCACTTCAGTGTCCTAAGCACCTAGAATAGGACCTACCACACAGTTGAGTACTCAAACATTTGTGACTAAATAAAATAATAGATTAATGTTTAATTGAAATATTATTGAGAGCTACTCATTATCCATGCAATGGGCTTCTTTTAATCCATGCTTAATAGCAGCAACTGTCAATTACAAAAAGAGCCACTTCAAATTATTTTATCTGGTTAGTTAGTTATACTTAATTGGTCCTTAATTGAAGGTGGTGGTTTATAAAAGAAGAATTTAGGTTTTAGGAAAATCAAGGCCATGAAATAACTAAGGCTCACAGCAATGATTATGACCTTGGATGCAGTTCAACTTTTTTTTTTTTTTAAGAGGTTTTTGCTATAGGGCACGTGCACTTGCCAGAAAGACAAAGAGAGACAGAGAGATAGAAAGCGAGAAATCACTCCCCAGGGGGGGATGGCCATGCTGCAATCCCTTCTCCTTCATTCTCCTCTCAGGATCTTGGGCACGCACGCACACGCGCCCAGCATGAGTTTAAGCCACTGGGTCTGGGACTTGAACCGCGGTTGATTATATGGGAGCCCAGGGACATAGCCATTACGCCAACTGCTGGTCCTGTATTTCACCTTTTGAGTCCTTGGTTGCTACATCTATAGAATCAGTGTGAATGTTATGTTCACTGCAGCTTTAAAAACCTATGGTCTTAAGAAAACTCTTATTTGGCTGGCATACAAGATGACCAGGCAAAGATTAAGTGAAATTCCTCTGCTCACAATAAAATTGACAATTAAGACAATTAAAAAAGATATTAACCTTGGGTTGTTAAACTCAAGTTTTAGAGTTGGTTATTCTGTTTGTCTATAGTACCTTAGGGAAGTCATCTTACCTCCCTGGGCTTTATTTTTCTCAATTGTCAAATGTCAAAGTTTATACTCAAGGTTTGGGTGGATAAAATTACTCTACGGAACTGTTGCTGCCTTTTGCTTGGAACAGTTCCTTGCTTCCCTTTGTGTAGTCTCCTGAGTGATAATTTTGCTGGATCTTCTCATGTACCTGAGGAAGACACTAACATCTAGAGAGGAAAGGTGATTTATCCAATGCTGAACAGTAAGTTCAAGAAGACCTAGGGAAGATATCTTAGCTTTTCATTCATTAGATACACTTGTTCAGTGAGCATCTTACTAATAGTAGCTAACACCTGAGGATTTAGTGGCTAACATTGAGGACAGGCACGGCACAAAGAACTTTACATGAGTGTGTGATTTTTCAACATGACCCATTGGGGTAGGTCCTAGTTTTCTTGTCTCACAGATGAGGAAACCAGAGTGTGGAGAACCTAATTGACTTTCTCAAATTTATACATCTAATGGTTGATTGAGCCTCAAATTAAATACTGGGAGTTTATTGATCTATTTGCTAATCTATTCTGTTCTCTAACACCATGCTAGGTGCTAGAGATGTTTATTAAGATATAGTTTGGCATGCACCTCTGTTTTTCTTATAAAAAGCTTAAGTTACAATTTTAACAAAATGAGTGCTATGATAAAAGGGATACTGTGGGATTATAAGGCAAAAACAGGAGAAGAAAATAAAAGCCTATGTCACACAGCCTTCTGAGAAGTCCTGTCTAGGCTGTGGCTTCAAAATAGATATAAGATTGGAAATAGGAGAGAGGGATGATCCAGGCAGAAGGAACAGCATGTATGAGGAAGACCTGGAGAGTCAGAAGAGCATGGCTCATGTGAGGAACTGTGAAGAAGTATGATCAGGATGAGAGATGAGAGGCAGGAGACGACAGTGGCTCTAAGAAGCCACTTGTGCACTCTGGTTCAGAGTGTAGGGATCATCCTGAAGGCAGTAAAAAGGTATAGGAGGGTTTTAGGCAGAGCAGCAACATAACATGACTTGGGTTTTTGAATAACCCCTGTGTCTACAGTGAAGAGACTGGAAGAGGCATGGAAGAGTGAAAGCTGGGAGAGAGATTAAGGAGGGTCTAGATGATGGTTTGCCCTTTCTAAAATTCCTTAGACAAATATAGGCTTTGAGAACACAAGTATCAAGTATGACTTAGCACATAATGACTTCTGCCTGAAAAATCTCTTGCCATGGCCCCACAAAGGACCCCAGGGTTGATAAATCCATAACCAAAGAGTTTCTCCAGTGCTTTCTGAGACAGATCGAGGGCCTCATTCTTTCCTACTGTTCCCTACCTGGCCACAGGTGTAAGAGTGACTTGAACCTGTGCAATGATTTGTTGGGTAGTCACTGGCAAGCCGGAAATGTCTGTACCCCATACTGTGTGTCCCCGTATTGTAGACAAAAGGAGAACTTCAGGATGAGCCGCTTTGGAAGCTGACAGATAGGAGAGGAGACCCTGTTTGGAGGCATTTAAACTTATTTCACAGTTAATACAGCATCTGGGGCACATTTTCCTACTTTTATGCCAATTTTTATGTGTTTCTGCCACACAGTCGGAAGCTAAGATCATAAAAAAGAAGGAAAACAGTACAAAAAATAAAAGTAAATAAGCACATTCTGCTTTAACACTCCCAGGAGCACCAAGTCCAGCAAGTTTATGAGTTAGAAAGAAAGAAAGAAAAAGCACCTACACCACTGGTATAAAGGAAAGGAAATACTATTCCTTTGTCTTGAGAACATCAAGAGAAGACAGAAGAGGAAGTACTGAACTGAGAGGAGGCCGAGCAGTGTTTAGTCCAGAATCTATCGCTTGCATCCCTGTGACTTGCTGTCAGTCAAACTTCTATAGATCTTCTCACTTATAAAATACAAAGTCTCTACTAAATGCTTTCTCTAAGAGTCTCTGGTTCTGCAGTTATGTTTATTATGCTTCAAACTGTGCTAGGCTCATGGGATCTATACAGATACATAAGACCTGATTTTTTTTTTTTTTTTTTTTTTTTTTTTTTTTTGAGAGGTTTTCGCTGTAGGACGCCTGTGCTCGCCAGACAGACAGAGAGAGACACAGGGACAGAAAGCGAGAAATCACCCCCAGGGGGGATGGTCACGCCGCAATCCCTTCTCCTCCATTCTCCTCCTGGGATCTTGGGCATGCATGCACAAGTGCCCGGCGTGAGTTTTAAGCCACCAAGTCTGGGACGCAAACCCTGGTCGACTACGTGGGAATCCAGCGACATAGCCATTATGCTAACTGCTGGTTCCCATAAGACCTGATTTTTGATCTCAATGAGTTGAAGTACATTGTAAAGACAATACCAACTTTACCTTATTATCTTTGGAGTGGGAATTTTAACAAATGTGCTGCCATGAAACACACTGACGCCTTTTTAAAAACTGAATCATGTGTTTTTACTTCTACTTTGTTGAAAATAAAAAGTAAATTAATGGATAGTATTTTCAGTGTTGAAGACTCCCAGAATAGATGACTTCTGTACAACTGTTTATACTACATAAATTCATTTGAAGTATGAACTATTTAAATTTAAAATTTAATTTACATAGAAAGTGGAATATGAGGGTGGGCAGTAGGTAGCACAGTAGTTAGGGATGCTGGACTCCCACATGGCTCACTGCAGTTCTATAATAATGATAATGATAATAAAAATAATTAATAATAATAATATTTATGATCAATAATAAGAATAGTAATAATAATGATAATAAAGTTAAATAAAATAATTTTTTTTCTTTTTTTGGAGAGGTTTTTGCTATAGGGCATGTGTACTTGCCAGACAAACAGAGACAGAGAGACAGGGGGTGAGAAATCACCCCCCAGGGGGGGATGGCCACGCCGCAGTCTCTACTCCTCCATTCTCCTCTCGGGATCTTAGGCATGCATGCACACGTGCCCGGCATTAGTTTAAGCCACTGGGTATGGGACTCGAACTGCGGTCGACTACGTGGGAGTCCAGGGACATAGCCATCATGCTAACTGCTGGTTCCAATCATTTTTTTTTTTAAAGAAAGTGAAATATGGGGACCAGCAAGTGGCATGGTGGTTACAACATTGGACTCCCACATGGCCGAAGGCTCTTGAGCCCTAGGGGCTTAAAAATCACTCTGGTTATGTGTGCATGTATGCTCCAAATTCCAGGAGAATGGAAGCAAAGAGAGTGCAGTGTGGTCATCCCTCCTGGGGAATGATTTCTCACTTTCCCTCTACGGTTTCTCTCTGGTGATTACATGTACCCAATGGAAAAAACTTATTTAAAAAAAAAAGTTAAATATGGCTATTCTGGATTAATATAATATTTTTATAGTGTTCCATAAATATTTTAAGTAGGCAAGAGCTCAGAGATTAAAACCAAGTGCTTCCATGCTATATCTGAATTTGGGTTTTAGGCTCTGACTTTAGCTAAGGTCCTTGAGAAAAATTATTTAAAAAAATATTTTCTTAATCACAAAATAGGTACAATAATAGTATCTGCACCACATATTTATTGTGGGGATTAAGTCAAATAAGAACATAAAGCCTTTAGTGCACTGTTGGATAAAATAAATCACTTTGTAAGTATTAGCTAATAGGATGTATAGCATGAAACAATAAACAGATGAGTTTGAATTGGGCCCCTAAGGAGAAGGACAATCCAAACAAATAAAAATTAAGGAAATGAAAATTCTATATAGTGGTTATGGTAGGTTGATGGCAAAAAATAGCTCTTCTCTTCCATCATTTCTTATATGCAACCTTTTTGTAATATGACTTTATAGCTCCTCCCATGAAGAAATGGGGTTTATTTCCCCACCTCTTGAGTCTAGCTTGCATTGTGATTTACTTTGGTAAATAGAGTGTGACAGAAATAGGGCTGTGTAAGTTTAATGCCCAGGCTTCACATATCTCACTCTGCACATCTTGGAATCTTGCCTTACTTTAAAAACAGTTTCAGACTGACCAGCTGGAGAACAGAAGTCATGTTCAACAGACATGAGTCAGTCAAGTTGTCCAAGCTGAAGTTCCAGGCTTCTGAAAAGCCCTGCTAGAACCACCTCGCTGACTTTAGTTGACCTTCAATAGATGAGCGAGCCTTGCTAGCCCAGCTCAGATCAGCATAGCCACCAAGAAAATCCATAGATTTCTAAGCAACAATAAATTATTGTTGTTTTAAGCTACAAGGTATTGGGTTAGTTTGTTACACAGCAATAGCTATCAAAGACTGTGTGGATGATGGTAATGACAACAGAGAAAGAAGGATGGGAAAATAGTTTCAACTGTAGGAGACAAATTATGCTGAATAAAGTAGATGTCACACATTTATAAGATGAAGAAAATGAGGGTTTGCAGCATAAAGACAAGTTACAGAGTATATTGAAGTTTACACAAAAGAAATAGTCATTTATTATAATTTGCATGAAAGCAAAAAATTTCCAAGTAAAAATAACATACATTAGAATGTAAGGAAAAGGAAAAATGATCTTTATAACAAATGACATTAAAGATGAATACCCTTAATAATATGAAGTCCTAAGATATCTATGAAGAAAAATGAACCCTAACAAAATCCCCTTAAAACCAATAGAAAATATTTCCCTTAGCGTACTACCATTGTGCATGTTGTTATCAGCCTTCTTTCCTTTATCTAGCTACTTTTTATTCATCTTTTTGATCTCAGTCTCTTCCTTAGGGAAAATGTTCTTGAACTTCTAGTTTCCAATAGGTCCCCTTGTTATGTGTTACCAAAGCAATCTGTTCTCATTTTATTAATCTTTATGTGTTTGATGTCTGTTAATCTCCACTGGATTGTAAAGTTCACACAGCGTGCATTGAAAGTATTTTGTTCACCAACACAATCCTGACATCTGGTAGAATACCTGACATAGATAGACATCCAATAAGTATTTGAACGTAAATGATGTACTGAGTGATGGCCATGTAATGAAATAGCTTTCCAAAAACCAAATGAAAATAAAACAAAGGCATGATTACCAAACAAAGTCAATACACATGAATAACAAATTGACCCTATCCATACATGTAATACAGATGAGAACATAACAAAATATTTCATGTGGCTGAAGATAAGAGCTAAAGATAATAAGACAATGTAGTGAGGCTGTAGTAAGCATGTTATTGGTTGATGCAGTTGTTACAGAAAGAAAATGAATAAAGTATTAGTGCAAATATTTGTATTCTTTAATTCAAGCAATTCCACTACTAGAGAGAACAATGAGTTGTAGCCCACATTTGTGAACAAAGATGACCATTGAGCTTAATTTTAAAAGAAAAAACATCCAGAGTAGTATATTACTATATATAGGATAAGTAAAGTCTAAAAGTTTAAAACATGAGATTTGGAATAAAAAACAGAGATTCTAACTAATCCTGGGTTCATCACTTGTTAGTATTATGATCATAACCTAATAATTTAAACTTCCCTGACCCACATGGTTTCATCTGTAATGGTGACAGTATATTAAACAATGTATGGGTTTTAGGAATTAGTTATTTATCTGATTTTCAACTGACACATGGATTACTTTTGGACAAAGTAGTAGCTCCTACTGATATTTCAAATTCTCACTTTTCTATTCTCTAATCTTGATGGTCAGGGAGGCTGCTCTGTTCTGCATGTTAATGTGTTCAAATGTAGATCAGGACTACCATGGGCAATAATAAGCCAGAAAAGGGACTATTCTGTGCTTGTGCACGTGTGTGTATTTTGCTACTATGCTTCTTCTGTTCTGAACTACTTTTGTTCTCATAAATAGGAGTCTCACAAAATACCCCCCTCCCCACAGGAAAAAAAAAAAAAAAGCAAAGCAAAAACAAAACACAAACTAATGGCTGGAATGATACCATGATAACTAATAAGTTTAATGGGCTGTGTGGCATGTCTTAAGTTATTGATAGAAGACAGGACTATGTATTAAAAATAGATGAAAATAAGATGTTCTTGGATTATAAAACTAACATAGTAGCTCCATTTTAAAATGTTTATGGAACTCAATTCTGTAAAGAAATGAACTTGAGGTTAGAAATGCAAATTCTAACTATCATTGTTCTACTGTCTCCAAATTTTTGTATTTTAGTTAGGAGTAGATTGTAGGAAGAATGTGTTATGTAATTCATGGTCAATAATCCTAAATGGTCTAATTTTGGTTTCTCTTTTATTTATAATTTATGTTATGTTTTCAGAGCTTAAACCCTATGTAACTCATAGTTTTTTTATTTTTATTTTTATTTTGTTATTTATTTTTTTTTTTTGGAGAGATTTTTGCTATAGGGCGCGTGCGCTCTCCAGGAAGACAGAGACAGACAGAAAGATAGAAAGTGAGAAATCACTCCCCAGGAAGGATGGCCATGCTGCAATCCCTTCGCCTTCATTCTCCTCTAGGGATCTTGGGCACGCTTGCACACGTGACTTGCATGAGTTTAAACCACCGGGTCTGGGACTCGAACTGCGGTCAACTACATGAGAGTCTAGCGACATAGCCATTATATCAACTGCTGGTCCCTATAACTCGATGCTTTACAGGGTAAATATCAAGTACCATTGTATGCCAACTTAAAATTAACTAAACTGTTTTTTTAAGGTATTTAAAATAAACTCTTGTTTTGGAACAATTTTTAATTTACAGAAAAACTGCAATGATAGAACAAAGAATTTCTATATACCTCTCATCTCCTTTCTCTTGTTATTAACTATTTATGTTATCACTGTCAAAACAAAAAAGCTGATATTAACTGTTAACTAAAATCTAGACTTTATTGGATTTTTTTTCATTGATATCCTTTTTTTTTAATACAGAATTTAGCACATAGCACCATATTGCATTTAGTTGTTGTGTCTCCCACTCTCTCTGGTCTGTACCAGTTTCTCATTCTTGTCTTAATTTTTCATTTCATTGACATTTCATTTCTTGGGGAATATTGGCCAGGTGTTCAATAAAATATCTGTAACCTGGATTTGTGTCACATTTTTCTTTTGATCATATTGACGTTATGGGTTTATAGAAAGAATAGCACAAAAGTGTCCCCTTATCACTTATAAGGCGATACGTGATGTCCACAGACTTGGGTGATGATGCTAATCTTTACCACTTTTTTAAGTTAGTATTCATCATATTTCTCCACTGTAAATTTACTAGCTTTTGCTTTCCCTGCTCTAGTCTGTGGAAGTGAGTCACTAAGCACAGCCCACATTCCAGAAGGAGAACTATGCTCACCTCATGTAGGAGGAAGTATTGACATATATTCTTCATAATTATTCTGTGTGAAAGATTTTTCATGTATTTATTTCTTCTATACTGAATAAATGTTCTATACTGAATAACTTATTCAGTATAGACTCATGTATATTTATCTTATGCTTTTGGTTATAATCTAATATTACATTATTCATTTTCTTGCTCAAATTATTGAAGATGTGGTTATTGGAAGCTCTTTTAGGTTGGTCTCTGTTTCTATGATAAGCCTTGAACTTTTGGTTTTTGGACACATCTTTACTTTTTAGTACTATGAGATGCTTCAGGCTCATCTTGTATTTTTAGTGACCTAGCCTTAGAATCAGAATTTTTGGCTTTTAAATAAGCTTTTCTTGGGACACTTTGGTTTCCTTTATTCGTTCATATAATTTAAATGATTGTCATGTATTAGGCCCTAGTTCTAAATAATCAGGTGCTGAGTGTACAGAGACTGTCTCCTAATAATCTCTCATGTCATCTCTCTCTATTTCCAATAAAATGTTTAGGCCAGAAATATTGTACTTAAGGACAACCCAGATAAACAACATGAAATTATGGTGGAACTGTCAGGAGATAGCTGCTCACCACACTCTTTCTGATCACCCTGGTCCCTGATATTGGAGTAAGTCTTTATCCTGAGGACACCACTAGTCCATTTTAAATATGGGCCAATAAAAGGAATAGGATGTTACAGGGATTCTAATGCACTGTGTAACAGTGTGTACTAGATAATTTGCCATTTGATTGATTGATAACAGGCCTTCAAAGGGATGAGATAATGTGGTCTGGTGGAAGGAAGAACTGACGCTGAAAAGACACACTATTATCCACCCCTTGTTCCCTTCCCTCTCTCATTACCATCTCTCACTCTTCTCAGCCCTTAAAGAGTCAGGCTGTACCAAACCCATGGAAACACTAACGAGGCTGAGTCATACGCGCTCTCCATCAGTACTCTGCTCTCCCTACTCATCAAGTGCCATTTGAGGAAATCATCAAAGCCACTTTTCTCCACCTGTGTTTTATGACGCTAGCAAAGCAGGGAGGTGGGTTCCTTCAGCCTGTTCCAGGTCCCCTGTGGCATAATTCAGAGAATGCACATTTTAAGCCACCCTCTCCTTGTTTCTGTACATTTAGTCAAATACAGGGCAGTGTTTGGACATTCTCATTACAACCAAAGGCTTCATTGTAGTTCCAATGTGTCCTGGGAAACCAGGGAACCTGTTTATTTTTAATAAAAAAGACCTTAATCTCCTGGTTGCTCTTTAAAAAAAAAAAAAAAAAAAGTCCTATCTTGGTATCAAGAGACCTCAGTTGTAGTTGAGATTAAATGTTAGACCATGCATGTTAAAGTATATGCATATTCTATCAATAAAGGCAAACCCAGTTTCTTCACCTATAGGAAATAAGTAGAGATAACTGTATCTGTCTTGACAACCCTTCAGCTTGTGGGAAGAATAACTGAAAGATGAAAAAGTGCCTTTTTGGGAGAGATGAACATTGTCACATTGAAAAAAATTTACTATTAGAAAAATTTGCCCATTCTTATAGATTCATTAACCTAGGTTGAATAGATACTGATGTCACAGATCAGGGGCTTTTTAACATATAGGGAACTGATAAAGGGAAGGAAGCATAGATCTCATAAGACAATGCCCCATGGTTCTAGCTGTCAAAGTCAGGTCACTATACACAGCAAGGGCAGCCTTATAGAATCACAGTCTTTGAAGACTATTGCTAAAGCCCACAAGTGGGCCTCTGTTTTCTCTAGTCCCTTGTCCACATAACCATTAGTGGGGTCCTCCTCATTAAATCCCCAAATGCAAATGCATCTTAAAGATTAATTCATATGTTCTCCTGAATCCTATAGCACAGTTTCTTAAACTTTAGAGTGTATCAGAGTTATAGAGAGGGTTTGTTAATGTGTGAATTCTTGCAATTCAGTAGGACTGGAAGTTTGACCCTGAACAAGTAAGTACTTCAGGTGAGGTAGGTGGTTTGAGAGCCACCAAGAACAAAGGTGGTCCAGTAGATGACTCCTTACCCTGACTTCAAGGCTTCTCCAAATCTGATTCTAACCTTTTACCTAGTGTTACTTATCCCTCACCCCAATGAGGTAATGTAGTAGCTAATAGGATTAAGGAATGCTGAGCCCTCTGCTTTGGGAAACATGCCAATGTATTCTTTCAGCCTGACCTGTCTGCCTAACTGTGATGCACTTCTAGTCCTCAACCAGTCCATAGCAACGCCTCTGTCTGCAGAAATTTCATTGCATGAGTATTATTGAATTGAATTTTAGGAACTGAAAGGAATGGCAATGAGAGGCATTTTTCTAGAAGTGCAATCACAGTAGTTGAGATTACAAAAGAGGAATACGGTTTTCACTAGAAGAGTTCATACATAAATAAGAAGCATGTTCAGTGGAAACCCAGCAAAAACAAAGATGGGTTCTGTGCACATTTTTTTAAAATGTGCGTGTCTAAATCACGCCTACTGAACATGAAAGCTGAAGGGCAGATCAAGGGCAGATCATAGAGAAGATCTCATATGCCTCTGGAAACTTCGTAAGTTTTGTTCATTGCCAAAAATAAAAATAAACAACTGAAGATTTCAGGTCTAGAATGATGCTGGCCTACACAGCATTTGTATAATGGACACTCAAGAAAGGCATCAGAGACTGCTTAGGTCCACTACTCTGTGTTTGAGCTGTTTGATCTTGAATCAGTGATCTCACCTCTTTGAACCTCTTTGCCTGTTTTCTCATATGGGATTATGACAACAAATATTGGATGCCATTTAATAAGGTTCTTGCATATATATGAAAAAAGCAAGTGATGATATTTACATAATAATAAATATTCATATTTATTAACCACATAGCTTATACAATTGTCTTTAGAAAAGTATTCCTCTTTGCAAAAATGAAAATAGTCTCAGAAGATGACAACTTATAACACAGCTAATAACAGAGTTGGACAGTCTTTGTCCTACATAAAAGCTGGATAGAATTTAAGAAATCATGTACTTCGACTGTCTCATTCTATAGTAAAGAAAACTAAAGAGAAGAGTGATGAAGTAACTTGGCCAAGGCCACACAGCAAGCACTCTGAGCATATCACAGACCTGGGTAATGTAGAAGATGTAAAGATGAGCAAGACACAGTCTTTGCTCATAATGAACTTTCAGACCCCCAGGGAAGATAGGAGGTATGGTAAACCAATCTGAACAGGAAGAAGTCAGAGGTCGGGAATTGTCAGATGAAGATAGGTTGCATCTGAGCCTTAAAATTTGGGCTCAATGACCAATTAATTGGCAGATGAAGACAGGCTACAGGCCACAGTCAGGTGTATACTGAAAATGACTTACTGTGCCTTGTCAGCAACATATAGTCCAGTATTTTTTTTTATAGAAAGCAATACTGAAGCAGCCATAGCATCTTAAAATTACTCCCTACAATTACATCTACTAAAAAAAGAGAGAGAGAGAAAGAAAAAGAAAAAAAAAAAAAAAAAAAGCAAACTGGAGCAGCAGGGAACAGACCCTGTAGTTAGTCCCACAATTCCCCAGGGCATAGGCAGTGACAGCTGTCACTCCCCAAGCAGCTTAAAATCCTGAAGTGGCCTTGAAGCAGGTACTAGAATGAGGGAAGCTTCCACCCCCACCACCTGGGCGGCCTCACACAATGTGCTGACAGTGGCCTTTGAAGCATGGCGTAGAACCCAGAGACACCACAGGCCTCAGCAGCTCCACTTCCCCCTGACAGGTTACTGCTGTGCTCCAGTTTGGGTCCTTCTCCCAGCTGACAAAACTCTAAGACAGATCTGAGGGCTGGAATGCCTCTCCAAAGCCTCATGGGGCCACCTGCATCGCTAATCACTTCCGTGGCCTCGTGGGTAAGCAGGGTAAGAGAGGAAGACTGGTCATTAAAAAGAGACCTTGCTGAGATCAGTCTCTGGGGGCTGAACACCTTCACTTTGGTTTTGGGAGCTGGTAACCCAATTGTACATTTCAAGGGATCCTTAATTTTAACGAAACTGGCACAGGCTAACTGTATAACTCAAAGAAGAAACCCAAGTAACCCCAAAGAAATTAAATTTTGGTGGTGAGTGGGAAATCCCCTCTTCTCCTATGGTCTTCTACCTTTCCTCATGTTCCACCAGGGAAATAGGCCTCTCTCCTTTAGGTCCTAAAGGCTTTCTGGGAAGGATTGCCATTAAGGCAAGCTTTGATTATCAGGTAATATCATAAAGAGAAATTTGCTTCACTGCCTTCTAACACCTAACAACTGGTTGAGAAGGAACTAGTCATACTGAATGCTACTGGGGCTTGGAGGTTGCATTAAAACACTGAGCAGGGCAGGTGGCAGGTGACTTGATTACATTTTGCTATGACCATCAATAATACTTTTGTCTCTATAACTGCAAATTTTTCCAATTTCACAGAAATCAGGAAGATTTTAATCTGACCCAGTCTTTATCCATCTCTTCCCCTGGCTACACTCTGTCATCTGAGCAAAGTATTTATCATTTGCTCATGACTACAGTCCATAATATTTTCAGAGCAGGATATGACCCTACTCCTATATACCCTTTGAAGTCCAGCAACTATACCACCACTCCCAGAGAAACTTTTCTTCCCTTTAGCAGTCATAATTTTCTTTTTCTTCTCTAAAATATTATAACACTTTATATTACTCAGAGAAAACTAATGAACATTATATATTTTTAAAAAACTACTGGGACCGGCAGTTAGCGTAATGGCTATGTCGCTAGACTCCCACATAGTCAACTGCGGTTCGAGTCCCGGACCCGGTGGCTTAAAACTCACGCCGGGCGCATGTGCGTGCGTGCCCAAGATCCCGAGAGGAGAATGGAGGAGAAGGGATTGCGGCGTGGCCATCCCCCCTGGGGGGTGATTTCTCGCTTTCTGTCTCTAATGTTTCTCTCTGTCTGTCTGGCGAGTGCACGCGCTCTATAGCAAAAAAAAAACCTCTCCAAAAAAAACCCCAACTATTTAATTTTGTTTATTATTATTATTATCATTTTGAATTTGACCAGAGAGAGATAGAAAGTGAGAAAACAAGCCACCATGTCCATGACTCGAACCATGGTTGGCCATGTGTGAGTCTAGTGCCTTAATCACCAAACCACCTACCAGCCCCAAACATTAATTTTTTATTTTTAATGAGAGAGAGATTCTCCTTAGTTGAATGTTTATTGCATTACCCCCCTCTCTGCTATGTTTAGGAGTTAATATGAAAACAAAAATTGTGAACTCAGAACCTGTATTAATTAATTTACCCATTATCAAGTCAGCATCCACTCAACCATCTCTATTTTCTCAACACTGCATCACTTCGGACTAGGAGTTGGTAGGTTTTTTAAAAATAATCGGGCAGTAAATATTGATATTTTCAACTTTGGTATACCCTCTGTTACAGCTACTCAACTCTGCTGTTGTGGCATAAAAGCAGTCATAGAAAATATGTACATGAAGAGGCATGGCTGTGTGTCTCAACAAAACTTTATTAACAAAAACATATATGGGTCAGATTTGCTTCTGGGACTCCAGTTCACTGACTCTGAGGTGGATCATAATGTCACCTTCATCTGACAATTTTCTATTGTTAACCAGAGTTTAGGGTTATAATACAATGTAAAGTAGCTGCAAAGACAGTTTGCCAACTGGAAGACTTCATGATATCTATAAAAGTGATGTTGATAACTGTTTGAATTATACTTAAGGTATGGCCAAATTTTGATTTAGTTACGCCAGTAAAAGAGAATTAAAAAAATCAGTATCACAACAGCATAGGAGCTTGCAGCAAGGAAGACTCAAATGTCAAAAGACGTAGAAAAACCCTTGAGAAAACTGGTGAGCCATCAAATATTTTTGCAAAAACTCCTCATTGTTAAAATTCTTCAGTGGCACATAACAGTTATACATATTTATGGGATACAGTGTGATTTTTTTCAGTACACGAGTACAGGAAATGGTCAAATCAGGGTAATTAGCTTATCCATCATCTCTAACATTTATCATTACTTTCTAATGGGAACATTCAAAATCCTCTTTTTTAATTATGCTGAAATACAGTATGAAATACCGTTGACTATAGTTACCCTACTGTGTGAAGTTCTGAACATTAGATTTTATTTCTCATATCTCACTGTAATTTGGTATTCATTAACCAAGGTAGGAAATGTCCTACCTTTCCCAACCTCTAGTAATTACTATTCTACTCATTTATTTCTGTGAGGTCAACTTTTAAATTTCCACATATTACTGAGAACATGTGGTATTTCTCTTTCTGTTCTGGCCTATTTCACTTAACATAACATCCTCCAGACTCATCCATGTTGTCTCAAATGACAGGATTTCATTCTTAGTGATGGTTAAATAGTATTAAAGTATGAGTTTATTTTGGTCCAAAAAATCATAAAATTCATTCAGTTTTCTCTCCTAATAGACATATTCCATGAACCTTTGAAGGCATATTTTACTCACATAGCAAGTGTGTTTGCTGTGCTGTAGTGACTTGTCATCTTCCTTTCTAAGTTTTCATTCACTTTTAAGATTTTATTATTTTCTGCTTTAATGTGATGGAATATCTCTAAGAGTTCCTACAATATGAAGTGTTTTTTTTTTTTTTTGTTTTGACTGCTAGACCTTTATTTATTCATATTTAGGCCTGATCATGTCATTCAGTTAAAACTTTTTCTGTTTTATTCAGCTCTTTAAAAATTATTATTTATAGGGAACCAGCAGTTAGTGTAATGGCTATGTCGCTGGACTCCCACGTAGTCGACCGCAGTTCCCATCCCGGACCTGGTGGCTTAGAACTCACGCCGGGCGTGTGTGCATGCATGCCCAAGATCCTGAGAGGAGAATGGAGGAGAAGGGATTGCGGCATGACCATTCCCCTGGGGGGGGGGGGGGTGATTTCTCGCTTTCTGTCTCTATGTCTCTCTCTGTCTGTCTGGTAAGCGCACGCGCCCTATAGCGAAAACCTCTCAAAAAAATTATTATTTATATATTCAATCACTATACATCATTTAGATTATAAAGACACTTTGCCCGGCATGATATACACCTCATTCCAGCCCAGTTGAGAATACTATACACGTACTCATCAACAAATAATAAACCATATTTGTGTCCCACAAATGTCTTACCTCTATTGTTTTCCCCAAATTTTTTGCTTGTATCATTTTCTCTGGGATAGCTTTATCCTTTTTTTTATCTTGAACTCTTTTCTCATTAATGTCAATACTTACACTTTCACTGAGTTCCTTCAGTTTCGTAGTTGATAATGATATCTACTAAACATTTCCATAGTCAGCCATTTTTTTCTACTAATTCCATTATGTTTGATTCAAATTTCACTTCCGGTATTATAACTTTTTTTTTTCTTGGTTATACTTTCATCTTTGTTGGCTAATTTCCCTTTTTTGGTTATCTGTGTGTGTGTGTGTGTGTGTGTGTGTGTGTGTGTGCTTTAGGGTATGTGCACTCACCAGGGAGAGAGAGAGTGAGAAAATGAGAAATCACCCCATGCGGGGGGATGGTCATGGTGCAATCCCTTTTCCATTTTCCTCTCGGGACTTTGGGTTCACATCCATGTGTGCCTGGCATGATTTCTAGGCAGCCAGGACTGAGACTTGAACTACGCAGTTGGCCATGTGGGATCTGGCTGCCTTAACTTCTGTGCCATCTCCTGGCCCTGATTATCCACTTTTACAAAATCTCATGTGGATTTATCTTTGTAATACAAGGCAACACAACTATGTGCTTTGCTGTCTGTGAATAACAAGTCCAAAAATGAACTGAATAACAGACACACAGTGACCAATTACCAACTTTGAAAGAAGTGATGCTATTGTTCACTGCTCACTAATTTTGACTTGTGTCTGTTATTTATGTGGTGATTTGTGGACTGAAGAGCTAGCAGCAACCTTTGCACTCCATTCAGGGATCCATAATTAACATATTGTGGTAACAGAAATATGAGCCATGCTGTCAGGGGACTGGCATTATCTAACTTAAATGATGGCCACTAAAATTCATGCATGTTGGACCTCTGCAAAGTGAGGAAACCTGTATATAATAGGAGATTTATTTTTTCAACCACATAAATGTATCATCAACTCAAATGCTCATTATGTTTTAACCTCTATTACTTTTTGTAGTTACTCCCTAAACAACTTCATGGTACTATGAATTTTCAGTGCATTTTTCATCCATGGAAATAAAATTTGCCTTTGGGCAGATGATTCATCCTGTGTTTCACAGGGGAACACAGCTGTCCGTGTACACCAGCAGATGGCCCTGCCCCACCTCCTGGTGATCCAGAATACGGGGAACCTGCCTACACCTCCCTCCTGAGCACAGACCCTGGGCAATATGTCTGTTTAAGTGCTGCAGGAGAGTAAGATGCTAGGAGTATTGCTGGGACGTGGTGGGAACTACTACTAAGCCTGGGAAGGGGAACAGCCATAATAGAAGGTCTAGTAGTTTGTGGTACCTCATACACCTTGATTTAGAACATGATCAAGGAAGCCCTTTGACCTTTTGTTTGATTTGGCTGAATCTATGGAATAACAATATCAGGAATTGTTTCTGTCTCAAGTAACTGACAGATGGTGCCCATATAAATACTTTTTCATTACAATACCACCACTCTACAGCTTGCATGTGCAACTCATTTATCATTCTTCAGAGTAAATCAGAAACGGAATGCACATATTATTGTGTATTGTTTTTCTTTCAGAAGAGAAAATCAAGATTCAGAGTGGTAAGCAATATGCCCAAAATCCCACTGAAATCTTACCGTGCCACCGTGACAGACAGACGTAACTGCAGATACCCTAGACATAGACTGAAAGGCAGGTCTCTCCTGAGATAAGGATGTGCTCCTCATAGGCTTGTGGTAGAGATTCCTCAATAGAACTGCGCAGCAAAGTGGAAGTTACATGGAAGGAGGTAAAAACTGCCATTCAACAGTAATCCCCAAAGAATGCTCCCCTTGTTCCCACCTTCAAGGGATGAGAGATTTGATGACTCCTGTAGTTTATATGGCATGGTAATTTGCAGCAAAGATAGATAAAGATAACATTGTAAAATAAGAGAGCTATAAGCCCTACCTTAGAGGCCCCAAATTTGCTTCCTTGTGGATGAATTCTCATGCATAGATGATTCCCTCCGTGATGGTGTCTAAGAACCCACACAGCCCTGGGGAAAAGGCTGCAGAAATGGATCTTAAAATTCTGAGTTTGAGGTAGCTGGTACAGTATCAAAAGTGGGTACTGGTAGAGGGTGCTGTTGCCTCAGGTTTTACCTAAAGGGGTGACGAATGGGATTAAAATATTAGTTAATAAAGGGACATTTATGCTAGAGAACTGCCTTTTCATCTTCAATAGGCCTGTCTCCCTTTGTCCACTGTATGTTTCTTCTTCTGTAATAGCACCTTAATTTTTTTTTTGGAGAATCCTCTTACCTCTTCCTGATTTCACTCTCCGTGTGTGTGTGTGTGTGTGTGTGTGTGTGTGTGTGTGTGTGTTTTGTTTTTGTTTTTGTTTTTTTGAGAGGTTTTTGCCTTAGGGTATGTGTGCTTGCTGGAGAGTGAGATAGAGACAATGAGACAGAAAGTGAGAAATCACACTCCCCATCCCAGGGAGTTGGCCACACCATAATCCTTTTTCTTCCATTGTCCTCCCAGGATCTTGAGAATGCATGCATACACACCAGTGTGATTTTCAAGCCATTGAGTCTAGGACTCAAACTATTGGCCATGTGGGAGTCCAGCAACATAACCACTGGGCCATCTCCTGGCCCTACCTCTGCCTCATTTCATATCTTAGTGACTTCTAGGGCACCAGGGATGGTCATAATCCCTCTATAGCTAAATCAACCCATTTTCTTTGCCTCAGTGACTGTTTAGAGACAGATACATGATCTAAGATGGGAAATAGTGAGTAATGGTTTAGCTGGAGATGGTAAAAAGGGATATTTTCTTTCTAGGAAAATTTGACCTTGTAAATTGTAAGCCTTTGGTTCTTGTTGAATGGAGTTTACCATGCAGAGAGCCTTGAGGGAATCTAAATCCAAGATGTAGAAAGTGGCAGAGTTCTGTTAATTTTATTGGAGCCCCTGGATCCAGCCATGCCTGACATCATGATATAAACTTTTCAGCTATCAAATTCAGTAACATTTCTAGTATGGGCAATGATTTAGATACAGCAAAGGAAAGGGCTATACTCAAAATTTTATGGCTAATGAGTGGCAGGTTAGAATAATAATTCAGGATTTGGACTCTGAGTTCAGTGATTGTTCTACTCTTGGAATATAGAAATGTGTTTTTGTAAAGCAAAGGAAATGTGAAATATATAGATTTAGCAGAGTCATAGTTCAGAGTAGGAGACAAATGCAGTAATAGAACATGTAGAGGCTAATACCTCAAGCCATATAACAATACAATGGCAGCACAAGGCAGAAATTGTGCAGCGTCATTTGGTCAGGTGAACAAGACTAAACAATGCAGCTAATGAAGCACCTCTTTCTGGCTTTAAAAGACGAGAGAAAGATTTTATGATTTATTCAAAAATCCCAAAGTGAGGTAATGAGGACTTTTAAATGTAGACATTTAGATTTTCCATTATTCCACACTGATGGTAACATGAGGAAAAAAAAGTCCCAATTCACTAAATTTTGAGTATGTGTGTGCCAATGTCATGTTAAACATAGGCTTTGCATGTTGGATTGAAAGACTAGCTGGAAAAAAACAAAACTCTAATTCAAGTAGTCCATAGCACCACTGTTCAGACTTGGCAATTGGTTTCAGTTGGTTCTCAAATCGTTTATAGCTATCCTTGTTCCAAAGCCATCAAGAAATTCTAAAAGGTCATTTTATTTTGCTTTTGGATTATTATCTTGCCAAAGCCAAGTTCCAGCAATATGATTTATACAGAAATGTGATAAAGGTCCAGCCACACTGACACAGGTGGTGGGCATCACCTTGAGATACTGGAATCAGAAGGGTCAAGGTTCAGATCTCTGGGTGCATCCGCAGGCATGCCCATGATCATGGCTGGCTATAAGCTTGGAGAAATGACCACAATGTGACAAGACCCTGTTTCTCTCTCAAGAAGTAAAGTTATTTTTAACTTTTTTATTAGAGAGATTTTCGCTATAGGATGCACGTACTCACCAGAGAGACAGAGAGAGACAGAAAGTCAGAAATGACCCCAAAGTGGGGATGGCCATATCACCATCCCATCTCTTCCATTGTCCTCTTGGGATCTTGGACACGCACACACACGTGCCCAGCGTGAGTTTTAAGCCACAGGGTCCAGGACTCAAACCACAATTATCTTCGTGGAAGTCTAGTGACATAACCATTACACCATCTGCTGGTTCCAACATTTTTTTTTTAATGTGATAGAGTTAGGAATATGCTAAAAATCCTTCCTTGCTATAAAGATATGATTTTAGCAAGAAAATCAGAATTAAGCCAGTCTCTTCTTTTATGGAATTGCCTATGCACCTCCACATAACCCAAAAGAAACATGTGACAATATCTTTTTAAAGAGTTATTTATTTAATTGTATTAATTATTATTATTAATATTATTTTTAAAATTTGATATAGGGTACATGTGTTCACCAGAGAGAGAGACAGAGGGAGAGGAAAAGAGAAAACAAGCTGCCAGGTCTGGGATTTGAACCTAGATAAGCCATATATCCTAACCACCATGTCATGTGCTGGTCCCAACATGAAAATATCTTGACTGTGATCTTAATCACTTTCAGAAACATAGCAGTGTTTCGATCGTCATTTTTGTCTTCAGGACAATCCTATGTGAAACAAAATCTAGAAGTTGATCACATGCATTTGACTACAAAGAAAGTCAATTTCATCCTTTTATTGTTGTTGTTACTTGACTATGAGAATAATTCCTACAAATCAAATGATGAAATGGCCTTTGTCATGGAGGGTGGAAGCTCAATGTATGAGAAGAAATGAATCACTCTCAAAAAGTTCAATTTTTCTGGCTTGGAGGAAATACACTGCAAGAATAATTAAGTAAGATAATCAAACCCCTTATGGATTTTTTTCTTTTACATTTTTAAAAAATTATTTTTTAATTTATTTTTAAAACCCTGTTGCAAAAGAAAATAGGCTTAGGAGATTCAGTCAATTCCTGACAAACATGTGTAATGTCAATTTTGGAGAAAAATCAAGAATAAAGTATTTTAAATGTGGCTTGTGACCTTCCCCTCTGCCCCTTTTTGGAAGATTTTCTTCATTCTGATATTTTATTTTTAAATTTCACATTTTTTGAGGCAAAATTCATATAACATTAAAGTCGCCATTTTAATCTTTGTAATTACATAGTAAAGTGGCTTTTAGTACATTCAAAATGCTGTATCACCATCACTGGGTAATTCTAGAGCATTTTAAGAAGTTGCAATAAATAAAAAGATACTTTCTGTTAATGGTAAATAGAATAAGGAACACATACTATATTTGTGACACAGTGACATAAACTAGTCCCCTTTTTCTGTTTACTTATGATATCATTGGTCTAGAGTAAGTAGTTCTCAGCCAGGGACAACTTTGACTCCATCCATACTTATGAGCCATTTAACATTGTCTGCAGATACTGAGTGAACAGAGAAGTGCTACATGTATCTGGTGGGTAGAGGCCAGGGAGGCTGCCAAATATGCCACCGTGCATAGGACAGCTGCCCACAACAAAGAGTTATTTGGCCCCGAACATCAACAGTGCTGAATTTGAGAAACCCTGCTCCTGAGCATGTATTTTCAGCCCAGGTAGTAGTGTCTTCCTGGGAACAGACTTTGATTTTTAGGAAATTAAAAATCTTACTATTTGGGGGATCAGCAGGTGGTATAGTGGTTAAGGTGTTAGATTCCCACAAGGTCCACCACAGTTCAAATCCTGGACCTAGTGGCTTGAAACTCATGCTGGGTGCATGTGTAAGGGTTGGTATATGCCGAAAATCCCAAGAGGAGAATAGTGGAGAAGGGATTGTGGCAATTCCCCTAGTGGGGTGATATCTCACTTTCTGTTTCTGTCTCTCTGCTGTGTACATGTGCGTTATAGAAAAAAATTCTCTAAAATAAACTTACTATTTTAATATATAAAGCACAGATATGCATATACAAGAGTTGAATAAATATATAATATATCATCAGTACTAAAATTTTACAGGGCAAGGTGACTAGGAAAATGTCTCACAAAAATCCTTTTGGGGAACAATATTAGAAAAAGAATTAGGGAACATTGATCCACAGCAGTGATACCAAATTTTTTTTTTTTGTATACTTCCAGGTCATACATATTTTCATTTTGAGGTCATACATATTTTCATTTTGAGGCCATGCAGTCTTTTGGCAAATACGAACTGTGCCACTGTAGCATAATGCATATACAAGTGGGGATAGCGATGTTTCAATAAAACTTTATTTATTTATTTATTTATTTATTTATTTATTTTTAAACAGAAGGCCCGTATTTGGCTCATGGGTCATAGTTTGCTAAACCTTGGTTTAGAGAATCGTGATAAAAACCATAAAAGCATATGTAAGTGTCTTATTAACATGCAGATGCATTAAGATGATTGTGTAAGTATGTGTCTGTGTGTGTATGTTAAGAAAGACTGAGTTACATTAATAAGCAATTAAGAGGATTTTCCCATTGAGTACAATTAAATAATTTTCCCCAAAAATTTCATGAATGAGTTGATATCAAACTTGACAGAAATCTCTGATGATTTCAGTTAAAAATATAAATCATGAGGCATGCTTAACACATACTAGAAGGACATATGTGAAGATGGAGAAAAACTGCATTAAACGATAATGTTGGGACTGATCATGCAGAGGAATGTGGCACTGGATTTGATAGAAATATAAGGACATTTTTATATCAAAGTGCTGTTGCAAGAGCCACTGGACTGTCTTCTCAATATCACATTGCATGATGAGAATCACATCTTTAGTTTGCATTGTTTACATCTTTTCCATCCATTTCCTCAAATGCCAAACCCATGACATAAATTCTGTATATTTTTCATCAATTGAACTTCAACTTTGGTACTTAAATAAAGAGAACTGGCACTATAAGTAGACTTTTTTGTTTTTGTGAGGTTTTTGCTATAGGGTGCGTGCGCTTGCCAGAAAGACAGACAGAGACAGAGAGACAGAAAACAAGAAATCACCCACCAGAGGGCATAGCCACGCTGCAATCCCTTTTCCTCAATTCTCCTCTCAGGATCTTGGGCATGCACACACACTTGCCCGGCATGAGTTTAAACCACCGGGTCCAGGACTCAAATTGCACAACTACATGGGAGTCCAGCGACATAGCCATTACGCTAACTGCTGGTCCCAACTTTTAAATCTAGATGTATATAATATTTTCCATGCCACTGTAGCTTAAATAAAATGCATATATTTCTTTATCATGTAATTATCTAAATATGGGCAGTTGAAAGCTTAAGATATTTCTATTGGTTTAGAATATGCAGGGATTCAGGTTAATTCTTTTTTTTTGTTGTTGAGCGTGATTTTTGGAATAGGGCATGTACACTCACTGGAAAGACAGATAGAAAGTGAGAAATCAACCCCCAAGAGGGATGGTCACATCACAATCCCTTCTTTATTCTCCTCTAGGGATTTGGCACACACACACACACACACACACACACACACATACACATGCGCCTGGTGTGAGTTTCTAGCCACTGGGTCTGGGATTCAAACCCCAGTCGACTGTGTGAGAGTCCAGCAATGTAACCATTGCACCATCTGCTGGCCCCCAGGCTAATTCTTATTTTGTTGTTGTGCCAGTCGTAACACTAAGATGTAGCTTCTCACCTGCATCATTCAATTTAGCTAGCCCCCCCATCCATAACCCCAGCAACAGGATGAGAAAAGGAAGGGAGAGTAGCTTCCTTTAGAATCATGACTATCCATAGGACTAGCAGATGGCAAGATGGTTACATTGCTGGACTCCCACATGGCCAACCACAGTTCAAGTCCCAGACCCAGAGGCTTAAAACTCACTCTGGGTGCATGTGCATGAATGCCCAAAATCCCAAGAGGAGAATGGAAGAGAAGGGATTGTGGTGTGGCTATACCCCTGGTGGGTGATTTCTCACTTTTTCTGTCTCTCTGTCTCTCCAGTGAGCACAAATGTCCTATAGCAAAAATCACTTCCTCAAAGGAAAAAATATCATGGCTATCCAGAATGACGCCATAGTCAGAACTGTACAAAGAGGACTAGGAAATGTAGCCTTTAGCTGATGACTGCGTCATATAAGAAATTGTATATGACTGTTGAGGGCACTTGGAAATCTTTGTCACAGACTTTATTTTTTATTTACTTATTTTTTAGGAGAGATTTTTGCCTTAGGATGCATGCACTCACTGGAGAAAGAGAAAGACAGAGACAGTGAGAGGGAAAGTGAGAACTCACCCCCCTAGGGGGGTTGGCCATGATCCCTTCTTTTCTATTCTCTTCTTGGGACCTTTAGGTATGCACACACATGTGCCCAGTGTGTTTTTCAAGCCACCAAGTCCAGGACTCAAACCACAGTTGGTTATGTGGGAGTCCAGCAACATAACCACTACACTATCTACTGGTCCCACAGACTTGAAATAAAACAAATTGTTGGATAACTCAAGAAAGGTGATCAGGATGTTATAGAGACCTTGAAATGTGTCACAGAAAGAAAAAATTTATATTTGGATGATAAAATATACTGAGGAATTATGAAATCATCCTTCAGGTGCTTGCAAAAGAGGCAGAAACTTTAAATTTTTAGAGAGGTTTTTTTTGCTATATGGCATGTGTGCTCACTGGAGAGAGACAGAGACAGAAAGTGAGAAATCACCCTCCCCCCCCAAGGGGGATGGCGATCCCACCATCTCTCTGTCTCCATTCTTCTCTCAGGATTTTGGGCATGCATGCACATGTGCCTAGCATGAGTTTGAAGTGCCAGGTATAAGACTTGAACCATGGGTAGCCATGTGAGAGTCCTGCGATGTGACCATTATGCCATCTGCTGGTCCCAAGGCAGACACTCTTTACATAATTTAGGAAGCCTGTGCTAGGATCACTAGCAACAAGTTGTAAGGAAGAAACAGGAAAACAGAAAGAAAAGATCTCATGTCAGGTATTGTTCTTTGTGCTAAGGATACAAATCATTATAACCTCTGACCTGTTAGATAATAATAAGCAGGGATATAAGTGTTTTATATGTCTACATGTGTATTGGAATTAACTGCCAAAATATTTGGAAATTCATACATATCATTGAGTATTTTTCTGGATTCAAGCTATCCTTATCTGTCAAAGAGGCATGATTCTGTCAAATACAATGATTTTATTCTACTATCCTACCAACCAGTTACCTTAGGATCAAAAGCAAGAAATAATTTAAAATATGGTAGCCTTAAAAAATCAGATATTTAAAATAAAACAATTCTTGTTTGTTTTAGGAGTCTAAATTAAATATAGTGTTGAAGGAGTCTAATTGTTGGTTACATTTATTTGCAAGTCTTGGCCCTTTTCATCCCTGTAGTAAACTATAATCCTCATGCTGGAGCACACTGAAATCTGTCACTGGGGGGTTCTGATGCCCAGTGTGGAACAATTTAAGTGCCCAGTCCCTGGTAGGAGCAATCCCATGCCCAAAAGCATTGCTCAGGTTCTTGTGTGAATGCATTTTTCAGCTCTTGAAAAAATAAGATTTTGTTTACAGAAACAAATCCAAGAAATGTTTTCCAAGGAGTGGGAGGCGATATATCCAGGACAGTAGAATGAGACCTGACCAAGGATAAAATGAGGCTTGGGTTCCCCATCAAACCCTACCATTGAGAAACAGTACAATCTGGGCAGGCTTCACCACTGATCTGGACTTCAGTATCTCACCAATAAACTGGGGGATCATAATCAAATTTTCAGATTTAAAAAATGTATTTATTTTAGTTTTGCTATAGGGTGCATACACTCACTGGAGAGAGACAGAGAAAGAGAAAGAGAGAAAGTAAGAAATCAATCCCAAGAGGGGATGGCATGTCACAATCCCTTCTTTTCTATTCTCTTCTCTGGATTTTGGGCATGCAATCACACATACCTGGTGTGACATTTAAGCTGCCAGGTCCAGGACTTGAACCACTTAGTCAGCCTTTTCAGATCCAGCTACCTTAACCTCTAGGCCACCTGCTGTCCCCTATATCTTTTTTATGAAAAATGGGCCAGCATACCTGTAGACAGGGTATAACCTATAGTACACCACAGTCTCCACCACTCCCTAATATGCCTACGCACACTCCATTCCTATGATTTACCTTCTAGTACTGCTCGGCATGTTAGTTTGGAACTTAAACTCATAATAGGTAAGTCCTCCTCAACAAAGCGTTATCTGGCCTCAAATGTCAGTAGTGCTGAGGTTGAAAGACTCTGGTTTGGACCATGTCAAAAATCATCGGGGGAACCAGCAGTTAGCGTAATGGCTATGTCGCTGGACTCCCACGTAGTCCACCGCGGTTCGCGTCTCGGACCCGGTGGCTTACAACTCACGCCGGGCGCATGTGCGTGCGTGCCCAAGATCCCGAGAGGAGAATGGAGGAGAAGGGATTGCGGCGTGACTATCCCCCCTGGGGGGTGATTTCTCGCTTTCTGTCTCTATGTCTCTCTCTGTCTGTCTGGCGAGCGCATGCGCCCTATAGCAAAAAAAAAAAAAAAAAAAAAAAAAAAAAAAAATCATCGAAACATTTTGCTCTAATCTATTAAGATAGAGTTTTTAAAAACTGAGTTATTTTGAAAAGGTCATCCCGTGCACAATGTTGTGGTCCTCTACCTGCGTCTCCACCTGAATCTGACTGGGGCCCACAGTGCACTGTTTCCAGTGCAGAGAATCGAACCAACCCATGGCATGTTCCAAGTGCTCTGAGTGGAAGAGAGTGCTCAGTGTGGGGCAGCATTCTCCAGAACCCTGTCAGCTCTAAGTAAGTGACTTTTCTTGTTTTTAGATAGTCTAAATAACAAAATCCCCATTTTGTCTACATTAATGTTCTGTGTTTTATAATGAGCACTGCGCTAGGCACATAAGGAATTTTCAATTCATGGTAGAGATTGTGGAAAATTGTAACTTCCCACAATATTCACATTTCATTCATTTAATTTATTTACCTGGTCTCTGCTTTTAGTACCCAGATGTCATCACTCAGATCAATCTAAGAAAAAAACAGCAATGTTCATTTTAAATTTTTTTTTCCTTAGGTTCTTGCCATATGGCATATACACTCGCTGTACAGAGAGAGAGAGACAGAAAGAGGGAAAGTGAAAAACCACCCCTCAGGAGAGTGACCAGGCCGAACCCTTTCTTCCTTCTCCTCTTGGGATTTTAGGGTAGGCACACACATGTGCTGGTATGAGTTTTAAGCCACTGGGTCTGGCACTTGAACCATGGTTGGCCATGTGGCAGTTCAGTACTTTAACCACCAGGCCACCTGCTGGCCCAATAAAACAGCAGTTTGAAAATATTCTTTCTTGTATTTCAGAAATGAAAGTTTTCTTGCTATCTGTTGATTTCCCACTTTACTGTATATTCTTGACTTAAGAGCCCCATAAAGTTTGTAACTCCAAAGTGCTCTTTAGAGATAAGAGCCACAGCAGCTAAAAGCCAGAGAAATATTGCAGTTGACTGTTCAACCTATATGGAGACCAACTCAAGTCTCTTTTATTGCTTTTTGGATTTGATTCACACCTTATTTTATTTAAAATAAAATAAAATAAAAACCTCAGCAAATTTAATCCCAGTGGCATCTTAAAACAGTTTAGAATACAATAGCCATAAGTTAGTTAACCAGATGAAAGATTGTATGTTTTATTCCAGTGTTATAAACCTCAGAATGTCCCTGGCACCAAGCATTAAAGCACCATTATGGACATAAAAAGATTCTGTTAAAATGGTATCCTGGTGTTTTATATTTATTCTTTCATTGCATAGCATTTGAAATCAATTCTACTTTCTGAAATTTAAGCAGTTTTCTCTCTAATTGGTAATAGAGTGCATTGAGAGAGTTCAGGAACAGGAGGGTAGAGGTGGGAAGACTCTGAGATCAATGGATTCAACCCTGTGATTTTACAGATGGGGAAAATGGAGACGGAGGTACAGATGGTCTTATTTTCAGGCTGGTGTCTTATTCTGGCCATAGTAAAAATGAGCAATCTATGCCAGACCTTAGGCAAAACAACCTTTCTTCCCTATCATGTTTTCTCCCATAGAAGAAATTCAAGGAGGTTCTAGTCATCTTTTCAGTGTAATTCACTCCTAATCACATCTTAGTTCATTTGTACTTAAAATTTAAGTGAAAGAGTATTCTTTTTTTTTGGAGAGGTTTTTGTTATAGGGCACGTGCACTCGCCAGAAAGTTAGAGAGAGACAGAGAGAACGAAAGTGAGAAATCACCCCCCCACCCCCAGGGGCAATGGCCAAGCCACAATCCCTTCTCCTCCATTCTCCTCTTGGGATCTTGGGCATGCAAACATACATACCTGGCATGAGTTTAAGTCACTGGGTCTGGGCATCGAACCGCAGTCAACTACATGGGAGTTCAGTGACATAGTCATTACACTAACTGCTGGTCCCCCATGAAAGAGTATTCTATAGGGCTTAGGAAGATCCTACACTCAGTCATTTTATTGATGATGAGTATAATTCTCATCATTCAATTATATACTGTAAGATGTACTATTCATTCAACTATCTTCTTATTACACCTATTGTGTACTAATAACTATGCTGGTCATGCAAATGAAAGAATGTGTGAGATCAACAGGGACTTTATCTTCATGAAACTCACATTCTACTAGAAGAAACAAGTAAAATAAGTAAAAAAAAAAAAAGAGCTATAATTCTATAATTTAATAATTTTTTTAAATTGTGGTGTAATAAAAGATTACTAGGATGTGGGAGGGCTATGGGATCACTTTTCAAAAAGGTCAAGGATGGACAGTAAGTTTTCTATGAGGTTAGATTAGAAGTATTAGAAGATTCTAGAAGATTCTTATAGCAGAAGAAAACTTCATACAGAGAATATCAAATGCAAAAATACAATGATGTAATGATTTGAAAAGTTTGAAGTATAAAAAGTGAGCCATATGGATGATTTATAGTGAATGATAGAAAGCTGAGTAGGAGATAACTCTTAAAAGAAAAGTATAGGATAAGGTTATATAGGGCTTTTAAAACCATGACAAGACCACCTAATTCTATAAAAGTATATAATCTAGGGGGCAGCAGGTAGTACAGTGGTTACAACACTGGACTCCCACATGACTGACTGCAGGTTGAGTCCTGGACATGGTGGCTTGAAAATCATGTTGGGTGTGTGTGTGCATGTATGCCCCAAATCCCAGAAGGACAGGGGAGGAGAAGGGATTGTGGTATGGTCATCCACCCTGGGGGATGATTTCTCACTTTCCCTCTCACTACAACTCTCTTCTTTTCTTGGGCGGGCACACATGCCCTACAGTAAAAACCTAAAAAAGAAAAAAAAAAAAGGTATATAATCTATACAAACAATAATGTATATAGAACAATAAAAATAATTTGTGATGTCACATAAAATAATAGAGTGAGACATCCTAAAATTATTTATAAAAGCAATAAGAACATGGAATAAATTTTCAGAATTCTAAAAATTAATCAAAGATCTATATTTAAGAAAAAAAAAGTAAATGAATATTAGTAAGAATTATGAGCTTTGTGTCATTTTAATTAGCCCTATTCCTAACACACTCCCAGGTTTGCATTAGCTGTGAAAATAAACAAATTACAAAGACAATGAAAACTAACAACCTGGCAGCCACTAGCAGAGGCAGAACAGAATTGAACCTCTTCAAAGCCTTATTCTTTTTTCTTTGTTTTTTTTTCTTTTTTTCTTTTTGCCATAGGGTACATGTACTCACCAGAGAGAGAGACAGAGAGAGATAGAGAAAGTGAAAATCATCCTCTGGGAGGAGGGGTGGCCACTCTTGCAATCCCTTCTCCTTATTCTCCTCTCGGGATTTTGGGCACACATATATACATGCCTGACATGATTTTCAAACCACAGGGTCTGGGACTTGAACCATGATTGGCCATGTGGGAATACAGGGCCTTAACCACCATATCACTTACGGTCCCTCAAACCTCATTCTAAGAGAATTATGATTATTTCCCATGTTCTGTAGTTTCTCAGAGAATTGACTCACAAGACTGCCTTTATTAGAGCTGACTTAAAAAATCACTCAACTGAATATTCTTTTCCCTGAGAGTGTTTATTGAAAAAAATCAGATGCAAATTTTTATCATTGCCAGAACCTAAAATAGTGAATAACAATTGAGATAAACAATAGGTTCACCAAACATTTTTAAAAGAAAGCTGAGAAATGAAATGTCTATAGGGGGTCTTGAAAGTCTTTGACATATTTCTTGGAATCTAGATAGCAATGTACATGCAGGGATCTATGTGCATGTCTAGACCTACACACATGAGCAGGACAGATCTTAGAAGTTTCTACGCTCTATCTCTGGGTGACGTTAAGGCAATACGCAAGGAAGAAGTGAAGGCTAAGGCAGAGTTGCCTAACTGAATGTTGAAGACATGCCCCTAAACACACATGTGCACATATAGACTGTTAGCAAAATGTATTAAAGAAAAATGCCTATCTAATCATCAGTCAACCATGGATATAACTGACCTGAGACTTGTTATTGGCCACTAAATCATGTACAAGTTTTAGAGAATTAGTTCAGGGAAAAAAATGACAAAACAGGCCCAGTTGTAGTAGCATAGTGAGAGCACAATGCTCTGCAATGTTGGAAGTCATACGGAAGATCAGGGTTTGGTTTCCCAGGATGACCTGTACACTTGAGTATGCATGTGCTGGGTAGACATATGTGGCCATGATCCTGGCTGGCTGAAAAGGCTAGGTGGAGGCTCTTGGCATAGGACCATGTTAAGAGTGGTTTCCTCTCTTGGGACCAGCAGTTAGCATAATGGCTATGTCGCTGGACTCCCACGTAGTTGACCGTGGTTCGAGTCCCGGACCCGGTGGCTTAAACTCACGCCGGGCGCGTGTGCGTGCGTGCCCAAGATCCCGAGAGGAGAATGGAGGAGAAGGGATTGCGGCGTTGCCATCCCCCCTGGGGGGTGATTTCTCGCTTTCTATCTCTCTGTCTCTCTCTGTCTGTCTGGCGAGCGCACGCGCCCTATAGCAAAAAAACCTCTCCAAAAAAAAAAAAAAAAAAAAAAAAAAGAGTGGTTTCCTCTCTTTCTCTACCAATTAACAAAGGGATAAACTTAAGGAAAATAAAAGAAAAACCACTAAACAAACTACCACCAACAACAAAATACCAAGAACAAGCCTGGAAAGGGAAAGAAACTGATTTCCAGATTTGCCAATTTATTTTATTTAAATTGTCTGATTATCAATAATGATAAAATTGTAAGACATGTCTGTAAGCAAGAAAATACGACATATACATAGATGAAAACAAGGAACTATTCCTGAGGTAGCCCAGACACTGGGCTTATTAAACAATATTTAATATTATATATTTTAAATATGTTCAAAGAACTAGATGGAGCTATGTCTAAATAATGAAAAGAAAATACAAGGATAATGTCCCAGTAAAGAGGAAATATCTACAAGGAGATTAAAATGATAAAAATATAGAAAACTTGATGTTGAAAATTGTAATAGCTGAAATAAAAATTTAACCAGAAGAGCTCAATAGTAGTTTTGCTCAAGAAGAAGAGTCAACAAACTTGAAGACCAGACAACTGAGATTATTCAATCTGAAGAATAAAAAAGAAAGAAGGAATAAAAATAAACAAGACCCTGACACCTGTGGGAAACCATTACATGTACCAATGTATGCATAATGAGAGTCTAATAATAAGAGGAAAGATAAAAAAAGAGATAGGAAAAAAAAACCCTGAATATTGGCCAAAATTGACAAAAAATTTTATACACCCAAGGAGCTCAAAAATCTTCAAGTGGGATAAAATCAAAGAGATCCACACCTAGACATAACAATCAAACTGTCAGAATCCAACATACAAGAGCTCCTCAATACAATTAACAGCTGATTTCTCAGGAGAAACTGTGGAGGCCAGAAGGCAGTGAGACAAAATATTCAAAATTTTGAAAGAACAAGTCTGTCAAGATTTACATATCCAGCAAATCTTTCCCTCAAAAATGAAGACTAAATGAAGACATTCCTAGATAAACAAGAGCATAGAATTATTTCAGGAAATACTAAAGGGACTCCTTCAGGCTAAAATGGAAAAACAGTAACCTGACAGTGACTTAAGTAGATAACAGATAATGGGCAGTATAAATGCAATTTTCTCTCTTATCTGGTTTAAAATTAAAAGATAACTGCATAAGCAAAAACTATAAATCTGTGGTGATAGGCATATAATATATGGATGTAATTTATATGACAGTAGCAACACAAAAGAGAGAAAAGGGAAAGGAGCTATGCAGACACAAAGTTTTAGTGTACTATTGAAATTCATTTGCTATTCATGGATCGAAAACACAAATATAAGAGCTGAGACTTTTTTTCAAAAACACAAATATAAGAGCTAAACAATCTTTAGTAGGAAACACAGTAAATCTTGGTGACCATAGATTAGACAATGGTTTCTAAAATATGACATCAAAATTAAAAGCAACCAAATAAAAATAGTTAAATTGAGCATCATCAGAATTAAAACCATTTGTGCACCAAAGACGGTATTGTGAAGGAAGTGAAAGAGGCAACCCACAAAGGAGAGAGAACCTTTGCAATTTATATATCTAATAATAGTCAAATAATCACAAATATAAAAACTCTTACAAATTAATAACTTTAAAAATACAATGGGCCTATTAAAATGGCTAAAAAATTTGAAGAAACAGTTCTCTAACGAAGAAATACAAATGGCCAATCAGCATGTGAAAAGATGCCTAAATCATCAGTTATTGAGAAAATGCAAATCAAAATCACAATGAGATAACAATTATACCCACTAGAATCCCAGAAGAAAGACAATGGCAAGTGCTGGTGAGGATGAAGAGAAATTGAAACTTTTATACTTTGCCGATGTGAATGTAAAATTGTACAGCTACTTTGAAAAATAGTCCAGCAGCTTCTCAAAAATTAAACATAGAATTAGCACATAACTGAATAATTCCACTGCTAGGTATATACTCAGGGGAATATGAAAGCATATTCACTGGGAGACTGGAGGGAGGACTGCACTAAACAAGTCCCTGTTGGCAGTATCTGTCTCTCTTTCTCTCTCTTTTTTTAAAATATAGTACAATAATTATATAGCATTTACATTGCTCTAGGTATTATAAGTAATCTAAAAGTGATTTAAAGTGTACAAGGAGATGTACATGAGTTATAGGCACACACAATGCCATTTTATGTAAGAGACAGGCATCTGTGCATTTCAGTCTCTTCAGTCTCTTTCAGTCTCTTCTTTTCAAAATCAATTCCCTATGGATACCAAAGGATGATTGTGTGCTAAAATTCACTGAATTGTGCACTTTAAAAGTATGGCTTATATGTAAATTAGGCCTCATTAAAAAAAAGTGTATTGTACACCACATGAGCTCATCACTGACTGGTTTCAGGAAAGAGGTTTTTACAAACATGTCACTGAGAGGAACTGATTCTTCATGGTACAGCCAACAAGATAGCATAGACAAGGACCAATTTGGTTCGAGTAGTTTAAAATGGAGGGATTTAAGTGGTCTAATCAGATTAATATGGAAATTGAGTATCTTGAGTTCTATTTAGCCTCTATTTACTACCCACCATTATAGCAAAGTAAGCAGATTTTAGTTTTTATGCTAATTCTTTTTTGATTTGAGGTGTTACCATGATTACTGTGTTGAAAAGGATTCCAATACTCGGTCTAGGCTTTACAGGGAGTTGATAGTGACTACCATAGGATGGTGTTAAAGCTCCTGTAAGTTACGCTGTGACTTGGGAAGAGGTCCTCAAAACATTGGGTCGTCAGAAAAGTCATGACACATTTCTGTATAGAAAAACATAATCATGACATATTGCCTATAAACGTAGTCACAATGTATTACCTATTGGTTAGGAAAATGATTACCTAAACAGCCTGGATTTGAATCTTTGATTTGCTACTTAAAATGGTCTAACCTTGAGCAAGTTCTTTAGCCTCTCCATGCCTCTGTTACAGAATTGGAATGATTATAATACTATATCATAGGAATATTACAATGTAGGGACTATTCTGATGACCCAATATTTGGAAGAAAAATAGATAGATGTACTGTGTGATCTTTAAGCACCAGTTAGTTTTTAAAGCTTTGCGATTACATATTGCAATGATCCAGCTGCTCTATATTTTTAAAATATGATTTGTATACAGTTTCTTTAAAAAAGCTTTTAAGAACTAAGCAATGTCAGTAGTAAGTGTGCATAGTCTGAAACATTTGAGCTGAAGGAGTACATAAATGTCTGCGGTCGATGATCCTGCCTTGCTCTTCTCTATATACAGGGCTGCTCGGCGCAAGCATTTAATTACACAATTTACTTGGATAAAAATGGGCATTAGTGGAAAGATTAGCTTTTATGATGGATATGATAGGTCCTAAATGGGGTTTAAATCTTTGCTATTGCAATTGGGGAACCAACAACTCACAGACGAATGCTCATTTCTTAAAGAAGTGCGTTGGGATGTATTTGCTCTTGTGTTATTGGAAGAAAGATCCATATGCAGTCAGTGCGGGCTTTAACATAGCACAAGATAAACATCGCAGTCTTCTCAGAGGCCTCTATTTTCAGCCAGAAATATCCCACAAATCATTCTTACTGATTTGTTTTTTCCACTCTCTTATTAGCGTCTGTGGTCAAGCCCTCTGAATGCTTAGAATGACAACTTTCGCATTCTCTTTTTCCTCAATACAATTGAACTTCAGAAAAGAGTTTGGGAAAAATGGAATTAAAGTACAAATTTATCTTGTTGCAAAAAAATGTAAAATCCGTAATTATTTTTTTCTTAGCATATGAGACATATGCTATATAGAGCAGATGATATTCAAGTGCATGACATACTCCTATCAGGATATCCTAGGGTACGAACAAATTTCCATGGAGATAGAATGATGTACAAATCTTTTGCCCCAACTCAAGAGTATTGATGATGCGGATAGTAATAGCTAATATCTATGTAGCACTTAAGATAGGTCAGATACTATTGTAAGAAGTTTGTATACACTAACTCATTTAATTAATAATATTCCTATGAGGTAGTATTATTATCATTCCAAATCCTATAAGGAAATATAATCAAGGCGTGGAGAGGTTAAATAACTTGCTCAAGATTATACAATTATAAGTAGCAAATCAAAGATTCTAATCCAGGCTGTCTGCTTAGGTGATCATTTTCCTAACCATCAGGTAATATTTTTTCATGCGTGCACACACACTGTGTCTCTATATTAGATTTAACTAACATAGACTGACAGTCTCTGAGGATGTATATTATAATAGTAATGAGTATGTAACTTGGCATAAAAGGAAATATTTTATGAACAGTGGTAGTTTATCTATTGGCAGCAATGAATTATTCTAGACGAACCTTTCTAAAAATACCTTACACCTAGTATATCACAGCTCTGTGTTTGAAAAAACATGGTCTTGAGCATTTACTTCTATGCCTGTCCCAGAAGTCCGTGTACTTACCTGACCATGTAGTGTTCTCCACCTCCCTCCCAACTCTACTTCCTGCTACTCGCCATGCTCTTGATCATTATCTTTTTTTCCATAGATCTTTTCCCTTCTAGCGTTGTATGATGTACACTAATGTCACTACTAGAAAATAGTCTCTGTTCATTGCTTATTAGTCCAAATGTAACAGGAATATCACACTCACCTAAGTCAGCAGAGGTTACTTGCTGTTTCTATCTATTGGTCACTTTAGTTCTAAAATTATCTGCTTCTCTTGAACTCTCTCATAAGCCTCTACTCACTGTTTTCCTAGCTACTAGCATACATTCATGATCCATCTGGGTGGGCTTGATGAAGTATTCCTGGTCACAGTGGTCTAGGGATAGGAACATGATCTAAGTCAGATCAATTGCAATTTCTTCCTGAGATTTTTTTAAAACTGAAGTGGTGTGGAAGAAAAACACAAAAAGAAACACAAAACTTTCTTTTGTCTCTGGCTATACAGTTCTGAGAATGAAAACTACAGAAAAATGTTTAAAACTTTCAGAGGACAGACTTGTGAATAAAGCTAAATTCTAGGATAAAAAGCAGGAAAGAGGTAGCCAGTAGGTGGCATAGTGGTTAAGGTCTATATGGTCAATGGCAGTTCGAGTCCCTGACCTGGCAGCTTGAAAATTACACAGTGTATGTGTGCATGTATGCAAAAGTCCCAAGAAGAGAATGGAGGAGAAGGGATTTTGACATGGCCATCCTCCTGGGAAATGATTTCCCACTTTTTCTCTTTTCCTCTCTTTGTCTTTCTCCAGCTAGTACATGTACCCCATGGCCAAAACCTAAAACAAACAAACAAAAAGAAATAAAAAAAAACCAAAACAACAACAACAATACACACACACACACACACACACACACACACACACACACACACAAACGAAAAAGACTCTGTGTTGCTTAAGTCCTTGGTTCTAGCTGTCTCCCTGTGTTGTTTAAGTCCTTGGTTCGAGCTGTCTCTAAGACCTCCTTTTCCTTTCTGCAAATTATATTACAGGAGACAACATATCCCACATTTTTGCACAAACTGGTTGAATTTAGGTTTCTGTCACTTTCTACAAAGAGATTTAACTAATATAGACTGACAGTAAAAAGGATATTGTCATACTGGAATGGTCCCATAATGGAGTCAAAAAGCTGAAAATGGAGCCACACAAAGAGAGGAAGCAAGGGGGCGGTGTGATTATTAGAATAGAAAATAGGAATGGCTATCCTTAAATAACAATATGCTAAGAGCTAGATATTTATGCTGTGTTACAAATTTCCCCAAAACTCAATGGCTTAAACAATTGTGATGCATTATCTTATAGTTTCTCAGTGTCAGGAATCTGGGAGCAGCATAGCTGGGTGTTTCCGATTCTGAGTAGTTCAAGAAGCTGTAGCAAAAATATTGGTTGCAGTTGTCATCATGTGAAGGCTTGGCTAGCAATGAAGGATTCATTTCCAAAATAGCTTATTCACATGGCTGTTGGTGGGAGGACTCGGTTCTTTGCTACATAAAACCTCTCCACGGGACTTCTTGAGTGTCCTCACGACATGGCACCTGGTTTCCCCCAGAGAGAATAATTCAAAGAAGAAGATGGAAACTAATAAATTTTATGGCCTAATCTCAGAAGTCTCATTTTGAAATTTGATAACATTCTATTGGACACATAAGTCAGCCCATTCAGTACAGGAGGAAATGACACAAGACCATGGATCCCAGGAGTCAGGGATCACTGGGGATCATCTCTAGAATGGCTACTATAGCCTCTCATCTAGAAAAGATCAAGAATACAATTTGTATCAATTCAGAAGAGAAATGGGGGTTCAGCAGCAGAAGCCAATAGATTCTCTTTTTTTTTAAGTAGCAGAACCTTTGGCAGATATTTGCTGTTATTTTATTTTATTATTATCATTATTATTTTTGATTTGACCAGAGGGAGAGAGAAAGAAAGGGAAGCTGCCAGGTCTAGGACTCGAACCATGGTCAACCATGTGGGAATCTAGCCACTTAACCACCATACTCCCTGCCAGTACCAATATTAATAGATTCCGACTCCATATAAATGATGTCAGAGTGTACGGAATGACCCTGAAGCAAGAAAATACAGTTGCATGTAATGTGTTTCCTAACATTGAAGGTAATAGCAGAGATCACTATTTCAAGTGATACTCAAGAGGAAATATTATCTTTGCATGTATTGTAGAAGTGATTATAGCAGTAGATGTCTTCTGGGAACTCTTTTTTATCTCAGATTTTATGATCCAATAATTGCTTAATCTGTAGGTATATTTTTCTTTATGTAACTCCTAAAACAACTTTACGCAGATGCTTTGAAACCCTAGTCATATTCCCTGGCCTATCCTGGAATTTACTAGTAGATCATTTCCAGATTCTTGTATCTCTGTATCCGAGGGTCTTTTATGGCCAAGAAAACCCTACTGCTGGGGGACAAGTGTTAAGTGCCCAGCTTCTTTGTTCTTCTGGAGGGATGACTCTGAGTCATGTGGTATCCAAGATATTGACTCATTTGCCTACAATGATATCCTCCTAGTTAACTTCAATTATGATTGTCCCTTCACTTATTCCCACTCCCTCATTTCCTTATAATGCTTCCTGGCATCACCAGCAAATTAAAATATTCATGTGAAAATGCTTCTTTCAGGGTTTCATTTTGGACAAACTCAAACTGTGACAACCCTCTATTCCAAATCTTACAATTCAGCATCGTATTGTCTTTTTCCAGTTGTTTGTACATAAATGCACTAAATATATAAACTCCTGTGCAACTTATCTTACATTTTTTTTGTTTGTTTTTCTCATACCCATTATAGGTTCCAACTCACATGTACCTAGAGAAGACATTGCACCCACTAGCACCAGCCTAAGAATGAGAAGATCTGGCCTCTAGTAGTTTTGCTTCTCCCTAAACCTGTGATCTCAGGAAGTCATTTGATCACCCTGAGTATCAGTATGCTCATATAGAAATAAATGTTGATCTCAATCAGTGCTCTTAAGAATTTTGAGCCCTTTAAAAACACTGATAAACATTTTCTACTCTCTTTTCTAGAGAACTAGTACAATTAATATTTACACATAAACATACATGGATCTGTGCATAATTTCTTGATTATTAATGAGACCACCAAAGCCTACCTATGGCCTCTAGGTAGAACTCTGTGGACTCCCGGATGAATTCTTATGGCCTATGTGCTCTTTCATTTTCCCTTTACATTTCAATACTTGATGATTGGGTGAGTAAATGATTAATGAAATAATGATTTCTTTTAAACTGAAATTTCTCAATAAAGCAAGCTTCTGGCTAAAGTTGACTGCTTTATTAAGCCTGATATTAGATCTCAACATCTAGTTTATTGGAAATTCATGCTTCTTCTCCAAGATAGTGTAGTTTCCTTGGGGTGGGAGAGGGAAATCCAGGGAATCAGCCTCTGAGAGACAAGTGAGCGTATCTCTCAGGCCAAATTCATATCAACAGCTGGTATTTTTCTTAAGCTGATGGAGTACTTACAGAAAACATATACTTTTCTAAAATAAGCTTTTTCACTTGGCCTAACTGTTCAGAAGGGCAGGAAATTCAATCCCACTTCTCAGGAGCAGAAATATCTGTGGACCACTTTGATAGAATCTTTCTGAAATCTCTCTGCTATCAGAAAAGGATCTTAAATCAGTGCCTATAATAGTATTGGAGGAAGCAATGTTTCAGGCCTTGAAAGATACTCCATTTCAAGTACCACATGGCTTCCCAGGCAGCTATTGCCACTGCCCTTTAGTTGGCCATTGCAAATGAGCACATCTGAGTGGCAGAATTTATTGTAACTGGGTCTTTGGAAGAAGTCATAACCAAATCCTCTGGACCACTTAAAATCTCTACTGCGAAAATGTAAACCATTTTCATTTTCTTCCTTCAGTATTATTTGTGCTGCTGCTTCTCTGTGATACCCACAGAAGAAATATTCATCTAGATTCTTATGAAATTAACCAGCAAAGCTACAGGGATAAAAACCTAGTTGCAGATATTAGGAAGATATTTAGCAGCAGGTTCACCAGCTATAAATCCTTATATTTTATCTAGTTATAAGGCCACTCAATTTAAGCACTAATTATTAAATATGGATTGAAAGAAAACAAAGCAAGCTTTCATTTATGCAAAGATGTGGTAGTAAGTGTTGCTAATCATTTGCTTTTAAAGATCTGGCTTATTTCTGTTCAGGGATGAAAATTTCAACAGGCAATATTGGCTTAAACTTTCAAAATAACCAGTTGCCAACTTGTTTGGTCTAACTGCTTCAACTGGGCACAATAAAAATAACATCAGACTATCCTAGAGGTTCTGAGCCTAAATTTAGAGTCAAGTAAACCTTAAATAAAATGCTCAGTTTTATAAATACCAGCTATGTGACCTTGGATCACTTTGTACCTTGCAGGGTTGTGGCAAGATTAAATGAGATAATGTAAGGAACATCCTTATCATTGTGTCATGAGCACAGAAAGCATTCAAACAGTAAATGTTATTTAAAACATACTGTAAACTGAATGTTACATATATTATGTAAATACAATATATAGATGGTTTTAAACTAAATGTTGCATATGTTATGTAAGTATGCTATATAGATGGCTTTATATACACACACAGACACACACACATTATATATAACAAGCACACACACATTTATATAGGGGTGTGTGTGTGTATGTGTGTGTGTGTGTGTGTATATATATATATATATATGTATATATATATATATATATATATATATATATATAGACAGACAGAGAGAGAGAGAGAGAGAGAGAGAGAGAGAGAACGAACTGAGATTCCTAGGAAGGAGATAAAGCAAAGTACTTATTTTCACTTTTTCTAAGTTCTGACCCTGGATGATTTAGGGGCTCAGTTGCTCTAGACTGAATCTGAGCCTGTTGTTTGTTGTGCAGAGACTAGCAGATGACAAGAACAATTGTTGACAACTGTCTATAATACAAAGAAATACTCAACCACACAGTGTACAACTCCGGTAACTTAAAAAGAACCTTTGAATAGTAAAGGCAGAATTAGAACAAAAACAGGCATAGGAATGCTGGACCACAGAGCCCACCTTAAGCACAGGGAACATCAGGCTTAGAGCACTGGCTGAACCTCTCTTATTAGAATAACCCTGGGTAAGAACTGGGTAGGGCGACTTCAGCATAAAGCTGCGTTGTGATCATCTGTTAACGAGGTTTCTTGTGTGGCTTCTCAGTTGTACTAAACACTTTCACATGTATCTGTGAAATCTGTTCTGCCACCCCTACATCCTGTTTCTTGCTTTCCTCTCTCTGCATGTAGAGTATTTCTGCCTCTCTTGTTATCATTTATCCCAGTGGATTTAAAGGTCTTCTTTCTCAAACTGTCTTCTCCCTGGGACTGTGGATGGCAGGATCAGTTATCATCCTTGTTGTTTCATTCACTTCTTTAGACTTTTGGTGAGGAAAGATTCCCACCTTAGGGTTATGGGAATGGCCGGACATGTAACACCTGACACTAATCACATAGTCATAGCCTGGGGAAGGAAGACATTGCATGCTTTACCAAGCCATACAAGGGTTGTCCTCTGGAACAGGGCAGACAGCCAGGGACTGGTATCTGAGATGATCAGGTACTAATAATCAGATACAAGTATTAAGAGAGTAATGTTGCCGCTTTAATTTCTATGAGAAGCTGTAGAATAATTCTGTAGGTGAAAGGTGATGAACTCACTCATCTTGGATAAGCAGGAATGGTGCTTAGTTCTCTTCTTGAGTAAGAGTGGTGCCTAGTGAGAGCAGAATGGGGAGAGACACTTAAAGTTACCCTAGTTGAGGCCTTTCTGGCTGTAGCAGATGTCAAGGTAGTACCTATTGTTGAACTTTAATTTCAGGTCTGATTCCATACTTGTCTCACTTTTTTTTTTTTTTTTTTTTTTAAGAGGTCTTTGCTATAGGGCGCGTGTGCTCGACAGACAGAGAGAGAGAGAGAGAGAGGGACAGAAAGTGAGAAATCACCCCCTGGGGGGATGGCCACGCTGCAATCCCTTCTCCTCCATTCTCCTCTTGGGATCTTGGGCATGCACGCACACACGCCCGGCATGAGATTTAAGCCACTGGGTCAGGGACGCGAACCACGATCAACTACGTGGGAGTCCAGCGACATGGCCATTACGCTAACTGCTGGTCCCTCCATACTTGTCTCACTTTGGGGTCACCCAAAACTGAAATTCTGGCTGGGACTCAAAGCACAACAAAGCATAGCATGTACCTCAGTATTCACTGAAAACATGGATCAAGAGAAGCTGAGGATGGTAATAACAATGCTGATGAGAGCAGCAGCAGCAGCTTATTCATCGCCATCACCACCACTTGTAAAGAAGTCCTCATGCCCCAGACACTTCTCTTAGCACTCGTGGTCTTATTTAATCTTTGCAATCATTTTTTGATGAAGGTATATGCATGGTTAGCCATATTTTATGGGTAACAAAATGGAGACTTCAAGAATAATAAATAGTACATGCCATGTAGCCGGTAAGTTCTAGAACTGGGTTTCGAGTCTAGGTATTTATACTCCAAAGCACAATATGGTTGCAATTTTTTTTTATAAAATATTATTCTTGTGTAACAAATAAGCACCCTGAGGTAAAATTTTTTTCATTGCTCTATGGATGATATTCAGAATCATGATTTTTAAAAGAGCCTGATGGCCTATTATATCATAATGAATCACTCTGTCCCAGCACTCACACTGTATAAATAAGAATGACTATGATTTCCACTTATGTGGAAGAATTCTGGCATGGACAACTACAGAAAATGCTGACTATGGACAGGAACTAGAAAGGAACGTGGGGCTGGGAAGGTCTGTCTGTGTCCAGGTACCTATAAGGTATCTGATGGCACAGGGTGGAAGGGGAAGTAAGCATATTTGAACTGATTTAAGGAACCAGGAATCAATATCAACCACACAAATGGTTGGCCAAGGCCCTAGAAAAGATGGAGAACACAACTTTGGAACAATAATAATAATAATAAAAGTCATAGACTATTATTAAAAAGACAAATATAACAAAATAACAAAATAACAAGTGCTGATCAGGATGGTGAGAATTGGGAACTCTTTTACCTTATTGGTAGAAATGTAAATTAGAATGGTCATTATGTGAAAAAGTATGGAGGTTCCTCAAAAAACTGAAAATAGATCTGTTTTATGATCCAGCAACCCCCCTACAAGGTGTATATCTAAAGGAAAGGAAATTAGTATTTCATAAAGATATCTGTACCCTAATAGTTACTGCAGTACTGTTCATAATAGCCAAATATGAATAAACCTAGTATCTGTCAACAAATGGATAAAGAAAAAATGGTATATTTGAGGGATCTTAAAAAATTTCAAGGAAAATGCATATTATAAAATCCTAGGCATGGATTTCAAAATTGTTTTGCACCAAAATGTGCTTGTATTTTATTTTCTACTTTAATTTTTTTAAATTGTACTTATTTGTTTCTGAAACTTTTTAAAAAGTAATTTACATTCATTTCCTATGCATCATCACAGCATACAAAATGTGATTTCCCATCCAGAGTATACTGTATAGTGCCTTAATCATGCACATTATTGTCAATAATTTTCCATTTCTAGTTACATATATATATATGTGTGTGTATGTGTGTGTGTGTATATATGTATATATACACACATTATATATATTTATATAAAATTATGTATAAAATATATATGTATGAATATATATACATACACACACACACACACACACACACATATATATATATATATATTTATTTATTTATTTAACCCCTATTTCTAATGCTCTGCCCTTTCCCACCCTCTTCTCACACTATCTCTGGTGTCTACAGTTGTCTTCCATTACTTTTTCCCTCAAATTTTACTGATCACACAATTTCTTAAATAAACTATTTCAATAGTAAGTTCTGCTGGTAATTTCAAGAAAAGCAGTTTTAACTTTAATAAATCAAAGAAATGCTAAGGAACTTTGCTTAAAACATAAAGCCAGGAAACAGGTTAGGATTCTGTTCAAATAGTAGGTACATGAACCTATTGACAGCTCAAAAATCCTTAAAACCAGAAAACAAAGTCTAGAAGAAAATCAGCAATGTTTTAGTCAAAAGTCATAAAGTTCTATTTCTCCAGTTCAGTCTCATGTACTTAATCTATCTTCCGTTGTGGTTCAATCTTCCCGATTAAATTATGGGATATAATATTAAACTCCAGACTTGTCCCTATGATTAAGTTGGCCATTTTCTTAGTTTTTGAACTCTTATTTCGGTATGTCTATATTTAATTTTCCTGGTATAGCATTCCCTAGAGAACTTCTTGGAGAGCTGCTCTGCTGCTGGTATATTCTGTCAGGTTTTGTTTTATCTGAGAATGTTTTTTATCTTTTCTTCCCATATGAAGGATAATCTTGCTGGGTGCAGCATTCTTGGTTAAAATTGCTTTTCTCTTAACACTTTGAATATATATTGTCATTCTTTCCTTGCTTGCATTGTTTCCGATGAGAGGTCTGCTGTTAGCCTGATGGGATATCCTTTGTAGATAACTTGCTGTTTTTCTCTTGCCAATCTTAGTATCTTGTCTTTGTCTGTGGTTTTCGACAATCTGTCTATAATGTGTCTTGGAGAAGATCTTCTTGGGTTGATTCTATTTGGGATCCTTTGTATTTCTTGAGACTGGATCTTTGAGTGCCTCTCTAGGTTTGGAAAGATTCTTGCAGGATTTCATGTAATAGATTATCAATGCCCTTAGTCTCTTCACCTTCTGGGATACCAATTATCTGGGTGTTTGGACATTTGATGGTGTCTAGTATTTCTCGTATATTATTCACATTTTTTTGGCAATTTTATCAGTCTTTGTGGTACATTTTCTTAGGCCAGCAATTTTCTCTTCTACACCTGAGATTCTATTTTCTGTATGATCTAGTCTACTTTTAATACTTTCAAGAGAGATTTTTGACTTCCTGTATTATAGCCTTCATCTCTAACAGGTCCATTTGATTCTTTTTTCAAGTGTGCAATTCTTCTTTTAGATCTTGCAAGAATTTCCTCACCTCCTGGAACTTGTCAGTTCTTTTCTCCTGCCTGTCCCGCAGTTCATTGTCTCTCTTCTCTTCCATCTCTGTTAGCTTTGTCATTATGAATATTCAAAATTCTTTATCAGACATTTCCATGATTTCCATTGAACTGTCTGTGGAAGAGGAGTTATTCATTTCCCTTGGAGGAGAGATATTTTCTTGCTTTCCCATATTGTAGTCATGCGGTGATTTCTAATCATCTGATGAATAGTGTGTTTCTTTCTAATTCTTGAAGTTCAATCAATAATGTGTTTCTTCCTAATTCTTGAAGTTCAATCTGAGCATTCAGGAGGGTGCAGAAGGAGGTGAGCTGCAATCTCTTTGCTGTTCTGTTTTTATCCCTTTGTGCAACAGATTCAGTGGGTATTGAGGAATGTTAACCCTAATAGTATTTGGATGTTTGACTATGGTTCCTTTAGATGTGTCTAGAGGCACATTGAATGAAGGTTGAGGACCAGAGTGATGTGATAAAAGAAACAGAAAAGGAAACAGAGAGAGAAAAACAACAATAACAACAAAGAAACAGAGACAAAAAGAAGGGAAAAAAAAGCAGCCAAAAAAAAAAAAAATAATAGAAAACTGCGTGGTGAAGTCACTAGTTCTCAGGAGCCATGGAATAATCTTCTTCTGAAGGCCTTCCTCTTGCCTCTGTGGGTGGGAGGAGGAGAGGGAATTATTAGCAAGATAAAGGTGGGGCTGAAAGCTGAGAAAATACCTTAAAAATTTAAAAAGGAAAAATTACAAAAAAGAGAAGACAAAGACAGAGATAGAGGCAGAGACGGAGAGAAGGTTAGAGGGTCTCCCTACCACTTTGGTTTGTGGGGTAGAGGCTGAATTATCAGTAGAAAATCTTAATTTCTCTTTTTTCCCTGAAATCACTAGTGCTCAGGAGTCATGGAGGAATCTTCTTCTGAAGGCCTGCCCCTTGCCTCTCCACTCGGGTTTGTGGGCTGGAGGCTGAATTATCAGTAAAAAATCTTCATTTCTCTTTTTTCCCTGAACTCACTAGTTCTCCTCTACTTTAATTTTTTAAGAGAGATTTTTGTTGTAGGGTGTGTGCACTCGCTGGAGAGACAAAAAGACAGAAAGCAAGAAATCACCTCTCAGGTGGGATGGCCACTCCACAATCCCTTCATCTCCATTCTCCTCTGGGGATTTTGGGCATGCACATGTAGGTGCCCAGAGTGAGTTTCAAGCCTCCAGGTCTGGGACTTAAACACAGTTGGCCATGTGGGAGCCCAGTGATGTAAACATTATGTCAACTGTTGGTCCCAATAAACTTGTACTTTAATTTTATTTTTTTCACAAACTTTTGTAAGTCCCCTTGTATAGGATTGAATGTTATTCAGTCACTAGAGAATGATCTTCTGCCATTTGAAGTAATATGGGTGAGCCTGGAGAACATTATGTTAAGTAAAATGAGCCAGGCACATAAAGGGAAATATCATGTTTTCCCACTCACATGAGCAAAAGGAAATGGATGATCTCAAAGAAATAGAGAATAGAAGAATGACTATTAGAGGTTGGAAAGGGTAAGGAGATGGGGGTAGTAGAGTGGTGTTGGCCAATGTATACAAAATTATGGATAGAGAGGAGGAACAAGTTCTAGTATTATAAACTACAAAAGGAAAATTATAGCTAATAACAATTCACTATATCTCACAGTACCAAAGAAAAGGAGGGGAGTTGTGAATGTTCCCAGCATAAAGAAGTGACAAATAAATGAGATGATGGAGATGCTAAGTACTCTGATTTAATTATTACACACATATTCTTTTACTAAAAAATTTGTGTTCCCCATAAATATGTATAAGTATTATATATCAATTTTTAAAAAAGTAACTTCTATGGCCATAACTCTTTGAATTTGAACAGCTAAACCATGCTAAAGCTAAGGGATGATTAAAGAATGTCATAGGAAATAGTAAGTCAGGAAACCTGAACCTAGAGGCATTTTCTGGAGTCTGAAGGTCAGGAACAAATCCCAGTACTGCTCCACCAAGTCCTACAGTGGAATCAGTAATCTATCACTTGGTTGAGGTGGCGCATAGGGGCCACCGATGAAAGAAGCATTTCTAGGCAAGAAGAATTTGGTAACATCCCTAGGACACTGTTTAACTAAAACTCACGATCCCCAGCACCTATCTCAGAGTCATCCAGAACCTGCATTTCTGTTAGAAATGCAGAGTTTTCCTGATGCCTTTATCAGATTCCATGGGAAGTAACAGAGGCATGGGAATCAAGTTGCAAAAAATCAACATTTATTAAGCTTTCTAGGTGGTTCTTTAGCACACTGAATTTTCAGAGCATCCATCTTCCCTAGACTCATGCTGGAGGCAGAGAATTGAGGTTGGGTGTGCAGATTCTCCTAGAATTCCAGCTCCTCTGTGTCTCAGAACCATGCCATCAGTGTACACCATAGCTTTGCTGTCATTTACAGCAGTGCCTTCCCACCCCATCCATCAGATCACTCACTCCCTTCTTTCCTCTTCCCTTACTTGCTCTCTCTCTCCTCTTAGTATTCCTTTGCCACTATTTCTTACTGCCTTCTTTCTTTCTTCTCTTCCTTTCTTTGTCTTTCTTCCTTTCTTTCTTTCTCTCTTTCTATCTCCCTTCCTTCCTTCCTTCCTTCCTTCCTTCCTTCCTTCCTTCCTTCCTTCCTTTTCTCTCTCTCTCTTCTTTCCTTCCTTCCTTCCTTCCTTCCTCCCATCCTTTCTCTCTTTCTCTTTCATTTTTATAGGCATTTATTAGTATCTCTGTTAATATGGGGGATACAAAGATGTCATCTATTGGTTTCTGCATTCCAGGAAATTAACATGGGCCGATAATATTAAGACATTAACAGCTAGACCTCAAAGTGAACTATTCTCAGAGCTCCAAGAGAAATGCATACGAAACACTTGGAGCATTTAAAGGGTAAAAGAATCCCATTAGACTGGGACAAGATAAGAGGGGAATCATGGAGGGCCTTCTGGAAGAACACTTGATTAGAAATGCAGGCACACTCTGGATATGGAAAGGGGAATTCAGAGTAGAAGAAACATCACGGACAAAGGAAGAGAACTTGGAGAGCGAGGTCCACATAGGACCTAGGACGTATTCTACTTGGCTTTAGTGGGATGATTAGAGAGTAGTGGGCTCCGAGTGAAAAAGTCTGGCACACCCAAGCACTCATTTGGATTCAAGAAGAACCCGTTGCATTCCTTGCCCTAAAATGTCCTAGAGCTCTGGTCAATAATACTCCACTGAGAAGGAAAAAGACATATAGAAAAGCTGTCCAATATTCATTAATCTGAGGTGGAAAGATTGTGCTGTACTGAGTGTTGGCAAATTAAAAAAATGGTTTGAGGAAAGAGTAGCAATGACATTTACATTAGTCGTAGCTAATGTACATTGATTGGATTAAAATATGACATTATGAATAAAAAAGGCTTCTGTTGGAAAATGAAATGCCATTGCTTTCAGAGAGGGGGCGGGAAATAAAGCAAGCAGTCTGGATTCTGTTTTGCCTGAATGCTCTGGGTGCAGTGGGAATAGGGTCATTGATTTAAGCCCTTTCCCTAAAAATGCATTAATAAAGCACAGTTTTAAAGTTAAATAGAATTCTTCTGTGACTTCTTTCCCCAGGATATATTATTTGTGAATCTGTAATATATACATCTGCAATGCCCACCTCAATTAATTTTAGAAGTAAAGCTTCTATGCAAAACAATTTATCCATCGCACTGCACAATTGAAAAATGTCTGCTTGTTTGTACAAGGAGCCACGTTCTGTGAATCAATGCATGTAATAAATTACAATCACTGTCGCATTCAAAGTCACAAGGCTTGGACTCAACCTTTACCAGGGATGCAGGTGGGTTGAGTGTTAGGGTCTTAGGGCTGGGGGTTGGCTAGCTAATGAATAAAGAACTCCAGGTTTCACAGGACACTAAGCATTTCTTTACTGGGGCTTGGGGTGCTTTGGGACTTTGCTAAATTCTGGGCTTGTAGCTTCAAGTGAAAAAAAGTCACCCCAGTCACAAAAATCCTGCTCTCAGGTGAAAAATACACATGCTCTCTACACTAGGTAAACATTTTCTTGAGCTGGAGACTCGGATAAACATAAACATTAAAAAGAAAACCTGCTTGAATGTTTTTTCGTCTTCCTAATTATGTAAATATGTATTACTCACTCCCTTTATTCTTTCCTGCTGCTGGCAGCTCCTACACTTGAGAAGGTATGTTTTATTCAGGAGAACAAAACAGGCAGGGACCTGAGACTTTAGTGAATAATAAATTGATTTTGACTTGGCCTTTTAGCTCATTATGAATCTTTAAAATGGTGAAATGTGCATTTTTTCCCTCTCTGCTGAACTTCCCAGACATATGCTGGGATAAAGGATTTGGCATGAGGGGGTTTAATATCCAGAAGAGAAAGCCAAGATTGAAAGGAAGTCTTGGGCTAGAATTCAGAGGATACAGGTGCACTCTGCCCACCAGTTAGCCATTTATTCATCCACCCATCTCTATGGATCTATTCTTCCCTTCTTTGTAATGGTTAAGAAGTTAGGCTTTGGATTCAGCCAACCAACTTAGGTTCAGTTTTAGTTCTGTCTCTTAAGATAGTGTAATCTTGGAGAATTACTTCATATCTTTAAAACTCAGTGCCATCTTCTATAAAATGGGTAAGATTAATATCTGTCCAGTTGCAAGGGAAAAAATAACTTAAACGTTGTGCAGTGGTCCTCGTAATAAACTTCCAATAAATAGGAGCTATCATTATTAACTCATTGATGTTTGTTAATAACCTACTCTGTGCTACATAGTAGACTGATGTAATCAGACTCTGATACAGAGTTTTCGTACAAGAACTTTATAGAGTAATACAGAGAATAAGATATGCATGCATCCAATTCAGATTAAGGTTGAAAATAAAGATGGTAGAACATAATCATCAGATGTAGGTTATGTTACTTTAAAGTGATAGAACTCACATGCAATTGTAGAGAAATGGTATAAGGGATTGTACACCTCTCACACACTATCTACAACACATAACTGCACACTGCTTGTAACTGCATACTGTGTGTGAACTGCATTAATGTGTGCACATCACACACTGTGTAACATACACACAACAGAGCACACACTGATATTGCCGGTGTACTGTATACCACCCACTGCATGCCTATTTTAAATCTACTAGTCTGGTGAAACTTCTCATGTATTATTTCTCTTATCCCTTGCTACAATGTTGTGCTATGGCAATTGGTGTTGGTATGCTATCTGGCTGTGACTGAGAGAGACTGAGTAACACACCCAACGTTACAGGAACAGGTTTAAACCTAGCTATCTCCTCTGCTATATGAAAACAGTAAGAACACTCATCTTGAAAGATGTCTATGTTCATTAAATGAGGTAATGCATGGGAGTACCTGGAATGGTGTAAGCACACATAAACAGTAGCTAGAATGCTGTTTTGGAGATGAAGATGATAATGATCTTTACATAGCTGATACTAATATGCTGCGATCACATACCTAATTCAGTTTGATCTGACCTTAAATTCTATACTGTTTCCATGGGCTTTGAAAATTGAGAAAACTGGGCCCTGTAGATGGCGTAATGGCTACGTTGCTGGACTCCCATGTAGTTGACCATGTTTCAATTCCCATACCCAGTGGCTTACACTCACGCCGGGCGCATGTGTGTGCATACCCAAGATCCTGAGAGGAGAATGGAGGAGAAGGGATTGTGGCGTGGCCATCCCCCCTGGGGAGTGATTTCTTGCTTTCTGTCTGTCTCTCTTTCTGGTGAGCACACATGCCCTATGGCAAAAACCTCTCAAAAAAGAAAAGAAAAGTAAAGAAAAGAAAAGAAAATTGACAAAACTATGAAGTGACTGGTTGAGAAATAATTTGCATAAAATGATGGAGGGACTACTGCCTATTATAGAGGCTGCTTAGTTTGTACCAGGACAGGAAATGACCTTTAGCTTCAGTCTGGGCAGGTGTCTTTCATAGAATCTCAAAGGCTCTGCAATAAGAAATACTTCAGAAATACTCATTTTCAAACAGAAACTTCAGAATCAGAGTGATCAAGTCACATTTCTAAGGTTATATATCTAGTTAAAGCAGACCTTGGTTGAGAACCATAACTTGAGTTCTAGACCTACAGAGAAACTTGTAAATTATAGATGCTCAGTGTTCTTTACAGCCTAGCTCAATCCCAGTCCCCAACATCCACTAATTGTTTCTTAAACACAGTATTGCCCAATAGAAGGAATATAGTCTGCATATGTACTTTAAAAATTTTCAGTAACCACAATTGTAAAAGTAAAAAGAAATAGGTAAAATTATTTTTTTAAGAATTATTTTAACTTTATTTGTTTATTTTAAATTTGATCAGAGAGGGACAGAACGAGAGAAGATAGGGAGAGAGAGAGAGAGAGAGAGAGAGAGAGAGGAAAAGTGAGAAAGCAAGCTGCCTGGTCTGGGACTTGAACTGCAGTTGGCCATGTGGGAGTCCAGTGTCCGTAACCACGATGCTACCTGCCGGGCCCGGTAAAATTAATTTTAATAATACATTTTATTTAACTCTATATATTGAAATGTTATCAATATAAATTATTAGTGAAATTAGTTATATATTTAACATATTTTTATGCTAAGTATTTGAAATCTAGTGCTTTCATTCATATTATAGTCCGTTACAGTAACAGAATACCTGAGACTGGATAATTTATAATGAACTGAAATTTACTGGCTCATGGTTTTTGAAGTTAGAAATACCAAGACTGAGAGGCTAGACAGTGATGAGAATCTTTTTACTTCATCATCCCATAGAGGAAAGGCAGACCAAGAGTGAGAAAGAACAGGAGTAGGCTAAACTCACCCTTCTATACAAAATCTACTTCTATGATGACATTAATTCATTAGCAAAAACAGAGCCTCTATGATTCAAACACCCCTAATAAGCTCCATTTCACCTCTTAGATGTTCTACCTCTCAACATGGTTGCATTGGGAATCAAGTTTCCAACACATGAACTTCGAGGGGCACATTCAAATTGTAGCATTTGGAGTGTATTTTTTGTTTTATTTTGGTTTGGTTTTTAGAGAGATTTTTGCTACAGGACATGTGCACTTGCTGGAAAGACAGAGAGACAGAAAGCAAGAAATCACCCCCAACAGGGGGGATAGCCATGCCACAGTCCCTTCTCCCCCATTCTCCTTTCAGGATCTTGGGCATGCATGCATATACAACCAGTGTGAGTTTTAAGCCACTGGGTCTGGAACTAGAACCGTGGTTAGCTAGGTGGGAGTCCAGCGACATAACCATTATGCCATCTGCTGGTCTCCTTGGAGTGTATTTTATATTTATAGTACATCTTGATTTTGACTACTTTAGACATTTAGTGACATGGGGCTCCCCACCTATAGAAACATCTCATCAGTTTTTTTTTTAATGCAAGAGGACATGCTTAAATACATGTGCCAGTGAGAGAGAACTTATCCCCTCTGTTTTCAGTAGGGTCTGGTCATACCACAGTCCTTTTTTTCCAGTTCTCAATCCACCAGGATCCTGGGCATACACATGATTTTTAAGGTAGTGGGGCCAGAATTTGAACCTTGGTTAGCCGTGTGGGATCTGGCTCCTTTGTGTATCAGTTTATGACTGTACTACAGGGCCAATCGACATTTTTCAACTGCAGGGAAGAGTTTCCTCTGAGTGGCCTATAATCTGATCCTCTATAATAAATTGATATTTTGTGCAATTCTATCCTTTGGAGTCACATTGAACAATGCTTCTTTTCTTTTCTTTTTTTTTTTTTTTTTAATAGGGGTTTTTGCTGTAGGGTATTTGTACTCACCAGAGAGACAGAGAGAGAAATCAACCCTTAGTGAGGATGGCTACACCACAGCCCCCTTCCCTCCATTCTCCTCTTGGGACTTTGGGCACTCATGCACACACACCCAGTGTGAATTTCAAGTCACCAGGTCCGAGATTCAAACTGTGGTCGACTATGTGGAAGTCCAGTGATGTAACCACCATGCCATCTGCTGGTCTGGAACAATTCTTATTTTCACTTCCATGGTTCAACCTCTTAGAGGGTACTGAGCCATTCATTTCACTTTAACATCCTTAGTTTCTGCAGGCATTTCTCAGGGGCAGGGCTTTGGACCCCCTTTTCATTCTGTACTCTCTTCTAACTGTATCTGTGTCTGTGTCTGTCTCCCAAGAACAGCAAATAAATTTGACACCCCAAGACATGGCTGGCTCATACAGACAGATCTACTATCTTTTTCAGTTTAACTATTCCATTACTTCTTTCGCACATTTAAAAGAATTAACTCTTCTGTTGGCAGCTCCATCCCATTGTTTGTCTGGCATTTATTGCCTATTAAATCTTCCTAAGTGTATTCACATGAGCTACTTCCAAGCTCCACATCTCCCACTCTATTTATGCCATTGGTGTTTGGACCCCAGGGTAGGATTTTGCATTTATTTGTTTCATTTCAGGTAGCTATTTTAAGCTCACAATTCGGACATATTAACAGATGAGAATGCTGCTTCTATCATTCTGTGAATTCATTATCCTTTTCTGCCTGACATTCTTTTTTATAATTTTCTTTTTTTTTTTTTTTTTACATTTTTTTCCACATTTTATTGATTGGCATTCTTAAGTGTAATAAGTGAATAAGTGTACCTTTTCTAGCATCATATGAAGTATTATTTCATATGCTGTTTGGGACAGGGGTTGGCTCAAAAGTCACTTTTTGTAGCTTATAGCTTCATTTTTTTTTTTTCACTTCACTCTTTTCTATTCTTGTTTCCTTGTCTACTCTCTAATGAATTACAGTTAAAGACCAGGATAGCTGAGTCAAGGATATGCCTCAAAAACAATGTGAATAATCTATTGGTTAGTCCTTAAGTATTGAAAACTGGCCTAACAGTTCTTTTATTTCCTTCCATTCATTACAGTTCCTCTTCCCTCTAACTCAGCATCACAACCCTGTGGTATCTGCCCTTCTTCCATCTTTGATAGTTAAGTGCCTAAGAACTGCTCTCTAACCAAAACCTCCCATTCTTCTAGGTCAATGAGTCCCTTTTCAAATTCTCTGAAATCGTTGGTCTTGACCCTCTATCTTTGTAAAGACTATGTGGAAAATTTAGAACATTTATAAGAGTAGAAAATAATATAATGACCTGAAGTACTTAACACATCTTCTCAGAGCCAGTCTTATCACTGCTCATTCTCCCTTCTGTTATTTTGAAGAAAATCCCACACATTATAACTGTTGCTTATAACTGGTTTTGAATGTATTTATAAATAATGAAGATTCTTAAAAATTAATCCCAGTGCCCTACCTAAACATTTTATAGTAATTCTAATTAATTTCTCACTAAATATTATGGACCATTTTTCCACATGTTCCGTCAGATTTCTGAGACTAGGTTATGCTACAGAGAACATTTCTTTGATTATAGCTTTCTCAGACAATGGAAGAGACTTTCCACTATTTAAGCAGAACAACATAGTTCAAAAAGTCTAGAAATCTATAGCTGTTTTAAAATGTATTACCTTGGCCATTATCCATGCAACTTGAGAACAGAGGAAGGCAAGGGGAGTGGCAAGGGAAGGATATTTAACAGTTTCATTTGTTCCTTTGGGAACATTTAGTATGTTCTATTAGCAAAGTGTGTTATAGCCCTAGAAATATACAAGCTCTCCTTGGACTAACTCCTGGAAAATGTACGTGTGAACTGATAGCTTTTTGTGAAATCTTTCCCAAGCATCTCATATTTTCCCAGCAGGAATAGAAATGTGTAGTTACTTACCAAGAAGAGCAATTTGCCTCAGGCCGTCCAACAGCTGAATTAGTGGATCCGGAAAGAAAAAAGGGAGGGGGCAAAGATCCTTTTGGAAATAACTTTCTTGGGTAATTATACCGTGCATGACCACGGAGTTGAGTGCAGTCACAGATGTTTTCTCTCTCTCTCTCTCTCTCTCTCTCTCTCTCTCTCTCTCTCTCTCTCTTCTTTAGAATTTTCTTCTGCTATTCCCCTGACAGGCACCAATGCGAACTGAATTTAGCTCTTCAATGCAGCTTTACCACTATGGCCATTAGGACCCAGTATTGCTTATGTGAAGTCACTTTTGCCAGGAGTGATATGAGTCAGGGCATCTGTGGACTTGTAACAATTTTATAAGTCACTGAGTTCATAATTTACTAGTGCCATCTGGAAGGGAAGGAAGACTTTACAGTGTCATTGGTCCACAGGTAGATAAGAGACATTCTTTCTGACCTAACATGTCATCTCATCTTCCTGAGGAAACTATTTTATATAATCCCAGTTGGAATTAATCTCTCCTCCATTCTGCCATTATGCGTGGCCCCTCTACTATAACAATTTTAATAGTCTGCCTTGAATTACAATTACTTTTATGAATCCGTCTCTTTGACTTATGTCCCTGTAAAACAAGGACTCTGTCTTACTCATGAATACATCTGTGTCCTATACATAATACATATTAATAGCATTTGTTGAAATGAAATCCTGAAATGCATATTTGATGACATAGAAGAGGCAAAATTAACAAACTTCAAATATAGACACTTGGAAAATTCTCTACAATAAACATTTGTTGATTATTGACTATGAAAATGAAAATTAGTGGAAATTATTGAGAGTTTACTATACATCCAATATTATACTAAGAACTTGGCATACTATCTTATTTAGTCTTCAAAATAACTCAGTGAGATAAGAACCATAGCTAATTCCACTGTACAGAAGAAGATATTAAGGTGAAACAAATTAAGTACCTGTACACCTGAAATAGCTTGAGCAGTATTCAACCACTGGGCCATCCAAATTCTGAAACTATGTCAGGGCCCTGTGTCACTGGGTCCTATGATAGCTCTCTTAGTTTAGACAGGAGATAAAATTACACATACAAATCTTGTTTGCAGCAGTCTGTTAGAATTCAGAATATATACACTGGTTCAGTTTCCCATGATCTACCCATGGTAGTTATCACAGATCAAATGGTAAGAAAATCCTTTTTAGTTGGAATTATTTTATTTAACTTTAATTATTAATATTATTATTTTTTAACTTGACCACAGAGAAAGAGAGAGAGGTACAGGGGGGAGAGAGGGAAAGTGAGAAAGAAAGTCACCAGGTCCAGGACTTGAACCATGGTTGGAGGCCAGTGCCTTATCCACCATGCCACCTGCCAGCTCCCAAAGTGGTAAGAAGATTCTTGAACTCAAGAGTTAATTGGAGGAGGGACCAGCAGTTGGCGTAATGGCTATGTCGCTGGACTCCCACGTAGTCGACCGCGGTTTGAGTCCCGGACCCGGTGGCTTAAACTCACGCCAGGCGCATGTGCGTGCGTGCCCAAGATCCTGAGAGGAGAATGGAGGAGAAGGGATTGCGGCATGGCCATCTCCCCTGGGGGGTGATTTCTCGCTTTCTGTCTCTCTGTCTCTGTCTGTCTGGTGAGCGCACGTGCCCTATAGCAAAAAAAAAAAAAAAAAAAAAAAAAAAAAAAAAAAAAAAAAAAGAGTTAATTGGAGGAGATGTCAGGAATAGTCTAGTCTAAATTATTATTACTATTTTTTCATAAGTATGAGGGGACTTCAAAAAGTTCATGGAAAATGGAAATTTAACGAATGCATTTATTTTGGTACAAAACAAAATCGAAATCTATGGACATTTTCTTCATAACAACATGTCCTATGAACTTCTCCTATCTAAATTTAATTACAAGAAAGTCTATGAAGATTCTCAAGCTGATAGTTCTACTACTTAGCTCTCTGGTAGTTCTGTTACCTGGGGCTACTGCTTTGACATCTCAAGAATAATTTTTTAAGAAGATATTTATTAGTTAAAATATGTGGATAAATATTTAGGCCAGACATGTAAGTAAAGACAGGTATTTCGATTTTCATTTAATATGCAATGAATTATTGAGTTCCTGCCACCTTCAAAAGGCTGTGCTAAGATGTAAGCTATCCATCAATTAAGTATTTATTAGTACCTAGTGTGTGCCAGGCATTGGGCTAGGGATAGAGGATGCTAGAATTGAAAAACAAACAAACAAACAAACAGAATAAGCAAAGACAGGTGCCTGCTTTCAACTAATTTATAGGGTCAACTTCTCAATAATGAAGGGATGAAACAACACTTAATTGAAAGGCTCTGTTGAATTAGGGAAGGCATGGGTTATCAACTTTATCTAGTAGGTGTAGAGACAGATATAGGCTGAGGTCTAGAATATAGTTCTTCAAATTCATGACTTAGAGTGCTTTTTACTATAGAAAGTCAGAAAACAGGTCAATAAGAACTCATAACCAGCCAAAGGGTTGATCTCCATGAGGAACAGCTTACTTGCTCTACCTAACTTCTTCAGACTGCCCCACCAATAATCCCATACCTACCCTGAGTTTTTTCACAAACATATCTCTGATACTGGCAGAGGGTCAAGAAAATGTGGAGGTATTTCACTAAAATGTGTACATGCACTTGGGAAAAATTCAATAATGGTAGTGAGTTGGTAATCCTATCTTGGAGTCTGCTCCAATTTATAATCTACCAAGTTTTCCTTGTGAATTGTCTTTCTTGTTCAATTCCTACTTAGTATTCAAGACCCAGCTCAAATAACACCTCTGTGAAGACTTCCCTGACTCCTCTATTAATTTAATGACTTGCCTTTTCTATTTTGAAAGAAACCCATTTACACATCCAGCAGGGCCTATGTCATATTACATTATATTATAGTAATGTGAAGTTTTCCAATTTGGCTATTCTATTTGAGAATGAACTGATAGAGTCATGCTATGGTTTGAATACCCTTCCCTAAATTCAGGTATTGAAACTTGGTTGTATTGTGAAGGTGTTAAGAGGAGACTTAATAAAATTATGGTGTTGACAGGTGGGGTTTGGGAAGTGACTAGACATCAGGGTGGTGCTCCTATAATGAAGTCCTGGTAGGTTTATTGGGAGAGGGAATGAGAGAGACAGAGACATTTGAACACAAATATGTGTGTTCCTATTGTAAAGATGTGATAGCCTGCATGGCCTTGGGACCCTACTAACAAGAAGACCCTTGTCAAATGTGGCCTCTTGACATTGTACCCCAAAAACTATGAAGTAATCCTCTGTTCTTTTAAATCACCCAGGTTTCAGATATGTTCTGTAATTAGCAATAGAACAGACTAGAATAGGAAAATGTATTAATTCATGTATTACCCTTGTTATTTCAGGTCTTCCAGTCCCTGACAAATTTCAATTTAGATCTTAAGATCCCATTTGGTCAGAGCATCTCCTTTGTGCTCATGTATGAATTGAGTCAGGTTTCACCTGATAGATTCCACTATTTCCTATGTGATTCTGCCCCTTTTTGATCATCTCTACTTATTAGAGTATGTGTATCTCTGTGATATCATATGAGGCTATATTCCTTCTAACTCTAGTAGCTTATTCAGATTGGGTTGTCCAAGAAACAGATAAGATGACAAAGTTGGGAGTATAAGTGGTTCATTGGATGTAACACAGGGAGAAATAAAAGAACTGATATAGGAGAAGTCAAGGGAAGCAAAAAATCACCTATCAGAGAAGTCCTACATTGGGCAGAAATGGCTAAGCTTATGCCATTACTGCTAGTCACTGGCTGGAGGCTACCTCAAGCAGAGCATGACCTTGGCTTGAAGACTGAGTTGAACTCTTAAGGCTCTGGGTAAACTACAGTGTTCACAGCTATGAGTGAGTCTTTTCTTAGAGGGCACTGAGTGGCACACCTCCATGTCTACCATGTCAGTGAGCTGCTGGAGCCAGCTCAAACTGAAGCCAATTGTTAAACGTCCAAGAATTTCTCAAGCTGACAGTTAAGTACAGCCCTTATTACGAAGAAAATAACATAGAACCAGCAGGTGGCATGGAGGTTAAGGCACTGAATCCCACATAGCCAGCTGCATGGCTTGAGTCCTGGACCTGGTAGCTTGAAAATCACTCTGGGTCTGTGTGTGTGCCTGCCCAAAATCCCAAGAGGAGACTAGAGGAGAAGGGATTGCGGCATGACCATCTCCCCTGGGGTGCTCTTTCTCATTCTCCTCTCTGTCTCTGATAAACACATGCATATACAGCAAAATTTAATAAATAAAAAAATACATAAAATAATATAAATTCATGCATAAATATATTAAACACAGAGCTACAAACATTAAAAAGTCATCATCACCTATTTTTATTACATTTTGCTACTGTCTTCACTCTGAGGCTCTGTATGTTGCTTGTGTTTGCATGAGTGAATTACACTGTACCCTGGTGAGCACTGCACATCTCTTCCCAGCTCCATAGTCACTGACATCTTCTTGGAAGCTTAATATTGGTCTTATCGGGAGTGTTTTTATCATACAAACTGGAAAAATCTGCACATCAGGACTAGATTTATTGTTTTGTTGATTGTCTAGACTTCAAAAAGTGTTAAGGAAATGTCAATAATGCAGATTAAATTTACAAGTGTATCATGTCTGCAGCTATTATATTGTGAATAGAACAAAACAGTTTGAGGAAATATGCTTCCGATATTCAAAAACTATTTTCCAATTCTGCAAAACAGTCATTATTGACAAATGAGTAAAGTTCCTACTTTCAAGTTCTGTCTTTATTTTTTTTTTTTTGCTTTCATCTTACTCATTAGCATCTGGCAAATATCAAATAACATTCAGATCAGAACTACAATCATTTGTCAGCTACAATCATAGGTTGGTTACAGATACAAGAGTTCCACAAAAGCCAAATGAAAATATTCTCCAAGGATTAATTGGCTTTATGAAATTTTAAATGAAGAAAATTGTATATTTGATTACTAATTGCAAATTATATACAACAGATTCTTAATATCAGTAAAATATATTACAATAACTAGGCTTACCTCACTTCACATGCTTATGATGATGGACTGCTGCAGGCTGCGAGGATTGTGGTATGAAAACCCCGTTTGGGGTACTTTTGCCTGCTCTCCATAAAGAGAATGAATAAAAAAAAAACTAAAGTAAGATGGGTACAGTGAATGAAAAAAGAGTGAGTTAATAGAATGGAGGTGCAGGTTGATCCTAGGGCTCAGAGAAGACTTCCCTTGGGCATAGCTCTCCACCAGCATTTTAAACATGGGTAGTATTTAGCTCTGATAGTACAATAGTAATTAGTACAAGTGCTCAAACAACTGTTTTATGTTGGACATTGAAATTTGTCCTTTTATATACTCATTTAACCTTCACGCACAGGAGGTAGGTATAATCATATTAAAAGGAGACAGAATTTGAGTAGGTGCTATAGGTCTTAAAGGTGGCAAATATCAGAACCAGACTTCAACACAGCAGTTTGGTTCCAATATCCTTGTTTCATTTTCTTTTCTTTTCCTGTCTTTTCTTTTCTATCCTTTTATCTTCTTTTCGAGAGAGATTTTTTCTATAAGGCATGTGTGCTTGCTGGAGAGACAGAGAGACAGAAAGTAAGAAATCATCCTCCAGGGGAATAGCCATGCCACAATACCTTCTCCTCCATTCTCCTCTTGGGATCTTGGGCACATATGCACACATGCACAGCATGAGTTTTCAGTTGCCGGGTCTGGAACTTGAACCAGAGTCAACTACGTGGGAGTCCAACAACATAACCATTATACCATCTGCTGGCCCCGATCATCCTTGCTTCTAATGACTATCTTAAACCTGCCTCTCTGATGTATAAGCTCCACCAAATAATTATTACTTGAACAAATGGATATAAAAGGATATATACAAAGAAACTTTGCAGGCAGAGAAATCAATAAGTGTCAAGACCCTGTGGCTAGAGAGGGCCAGGTGCTCTGCAGTTGGAAGACCTTCAGTGCAGGCAGAATTTGAACAGAGAACATGCAGAGATGATCTTTTTTTTAGGACACTCATATTTTTCTCTTTCACGTATCACTCAGAGTGGAGTGTGAAGAATGGGTCATAATGCAACAAAGGATGTGGGGAGAGCAGTGAAGGGACTACTGCAGGAGTCAAGGCAGAAGATGAAAGGGTCAGAGTGGCGGCAGCTCTGCAGCGGGCCTCAGGTTGCCTAGTATTTAGCAGACACAGTGTGATGTGAGCCTAAGAGCACCTGAGTCAGAATCCTGTCCTCACTCGCTGGCCATTTTTTGACCAATTAGCAAGTCATTTTTCTGCACTTGTTTTCTTATTTGCAAATGAGTACAATTCCTTCCATATTAACTACCTTTAAGGAGTTGAGGATTGCTATGATGATCCACTCAGGTGGCAAATATGAAAGTATTTTTAAATTAAAGAGTGCTTTGTAACTGTGGGGTTGTGAATCACATAGTTGTGTAAGTCAGTGCTACTGAGAAAAACACTGAACAAGTGTAAAGGAAACACAGGTTTTATAGGAAGGATGAAAGTGTACATCACACAATCACATGAGTCAGGGCAACTTTGCACCCTCAGAGACTAGGATCAGGGACTTGAATTCCATCAAGACTCTTTCTTGTATTTTTTCACATATTCTCTCTATATACTCTTCCATGACCCTTCTTTTCTCCTTCCTCACTTTCTCTCTTCTAGGCTTTTTCTTTCTATTTCTATTTCAGTTGGCTGTTACTCTATGACCTGTAGCCCCCCTACTTTTTGTCTTTTATGTTGGCTATATTCTCTGTACTGCTCATGGGTTTCCTCCATATGGCAGGGGTATGGCACGGGAAATACTGGGCTTATATCATTTTATTTTAAAAAGAAAAGAGGAGAAAAGATCTTCGTCAGTTTCATTTTGAACATGCCCAACAAATAGATCTGACTTGTATCACGGGCCTATCCTGAAATAAGTACTGAGACTAGCAAATGAGCATATCATAAATGGCATGTTTTTAAAAGTTCTGTTTTCTGTGAGATATGCAGTACTCTGTCTGCAGTCAAAACCATCACTTTATGGTTAGAATCCCCAATGGAATTGGACTGCTGTTAGTAGAATAAAGGGAAAGTAATGCCATCAGGCAAAATAACTCGATTTTTGTCTCACTGCAATTCATAATAAAAGATGTTTGTGGCATTGACTTGAGTCGGCAAAGCTGGTGTGCATGAAGAGAGAAAGCATGAAGCTGTGCTGAACACAAGTAGTATACCACAAAATCAAATTGCCTTGCTTAGATGATATGCTCAGGATAAATACACAGTGATGACCTACAAATTTCATCCAAAGACACCTGGATTGATAGCAACTTCACAACAATAGATGGGATTTTGCTGAAGGAAATCCAGACAGATTGAACCATGTGAGATGATGAGGAGTAGCATGTTAGAAAATGACAAAAAGGCGCAAATCAATCAGCACATGCAAGATTCAAGACTATTAATGTCCTTTCCCTGATGGAGATAGATTCTAATTATAAACAGAAGTCAGTTGATTGTGTGCAGATTTTATTTATGATCAGATCTGATTAGACAAATGATGACAAATGAGAAATGGTTGTAAATTGCTCAGTGATAAGCTCTGTGTTGCTAGGTAACAAACCAACATGATTCCCTGTAGAACCAAAGAAAAGGAAGAAATTGGGGAACAGAATATTACCAAGATTTTTTTTTTTTTTTTTTTTTTTTTTTTACATTTTGGGGGACTTTAAAGTCTGCCAGGCTTTTAGGATGTCTCTCTGGGCTTTCACATCTTACTTGAAGTTTCAACTTAGTACCAGTTTTATGACTAGAACTTTTTCAAAAGAACCTCAGTCAAGTGAGAAGGAAATGAACGGACTTAGTAAACAACATAATAAAATGTCTCCACTTAATATATATCGACTGGCTGCACTCTATGGTGGAAACTGAAAGATTAGAGGATCTAAAAGCATGGAAAATGGTTACAGATACCAGAGACAGGTGTGGGAAGAGGGTGGGAGATGGGGGAGAGTGAGAGGAAAGGCATCAAGGTGAAAAATAGAGATGCTAGACATTTAAGGGACACAGAAGTGAATGATTGTCTGTTAATGATAATGGGTACAATGTCTTCACCTGGACTGGTGTGAAGGGTATTCATGTTGGGTAAAGTCACTTTACAGCCCCTAGTGATATATAGTGATTGAATGTATAAATACATTAAAACAATAAAATAAAAAGAAAACAACATAATGGATGTTTTCAAATAGGTTAATTCAATTCATTCATTAAATGTCCACCTAGGGGGCATGGTGGCGCCCGCCCTATGGCAAATGTCCACCTAGCTTCTCCTATGTGGTGGGCATAGTTCTAGACCATACAGTGAAAAAGGGGATACTTTGCAGTGCCTGTCTATATGCATATGGGGGTCAGTACAGGAGAAAAGCCAGCTACCAGATAAAATAAGGGAAACAGTCCATCTGATGTAGATGTACACAACGATGGATATGTGAGAAATGATTGAATGGAATACAAATGATCCACTTTCAGAAGAGAAGGCTTTGTAAGGACGCTAGATCCCAAACTACTTTAAAATATAGAGGAGTATCCTGTGGATGATGAAGGAATTTTGTTCCATTTGGCTCCATGGGAGGCCCTGCTAACAATGAATCAAAGTTCCAAGGAGGCTATCTCTGGTCCACAGGTAGGACCTGGCAACTTAAGGTGTCTGAAAATGGGGTAGACTCTCTTGAGAAGTTAGTTCTCCACCCAGTAGTGCTCATCCGTCCACAAGGACCCTTTCCTGCTGTTGTCAATTTTCTGCTTTCCCAGTCATTGCCTTGCAATAGAGGACATCATTATCATCTCTCACCAGGACGAATATATTAGATGGTAACTCGGTCTCATTCCTACCCTTATAGTTGCTGTCCATTCTTTATGCAGCAGTCAAAATAATTTTTTAAAATGTAAATCAAGCGGTGTCAGTGTTCTGCTTAATAGCCTTCAGTGCCTTCTCATTGTTCTTTGTATTGTTAACGTTCATGACAATAATGATGCAAACTACTCAGAGGCTAGCTTTTGCTGCCTTTCTATTTAAATGTTATTTTCATGAAAAGCCTGACCCTTAATTTAGAGATGTCTTGTTGTCCCATCTATTTATTATGGCTTCAACTTTTTTTTTTTTTTTTTGAGAACGTTTATCTCTTCCCATATGCTGTCGTTTATGTACTTGTTGGTTGATAATTATTTGCTTTCTGCACTGGGAAGTAAGTTCCTTGAGATAAGGCACCTTGTTTGTCTTGTTCAATTTTGCACCCTTAGCTTCTACAAGAGTGATTGACACCTCATTTTTGAATTACTATGTACACATAGAAATTCTCTCCAGAAAATATCTTCCAAATCAAGATAAATCAGAAGTCTACGTGGCTACATTTCTAACATTCCCCTTTCCATTTATTTAAGGAAGTAGCACACTTTCATAGTAGGAAAAAAAAAGAAAACATGAGTATACAAAATGACTATTGAATTACCAGAAATCACCTCTAGGAGAGAATTAGGTTATATTCTTCCAAGCTTTTGTTTTGTGCAACTATATACATACACAATTATTTTATAAGCTCCTACTACTTTTGCTTTGTGTTTATCATTTTTCCATGTCAATAGCCATGGATTTACATTATTTTTATTGCCTGCCTATTACTTATGAACAGTTGGGCATAGATATCCTGGTGCTTAAAGTTTTGAACACATAGTTCATCATATCTTTGAGGCTAAGTTCTAGAAGCAGAATTGCTGAGTCATATAGCATTTGTGGGCCAGCTGGTAGTCTAGTAGTTGAGGTGGCTGCATCCCACATGCCCACTGTATGGTTCAGGTCCTGGACCTGGTGGCTTGAAAAACACACTGGGAATGTGTGTATGCATGCTCCAAATCCTAAGAAGGGAATGGAGCAGAAGAGATTGTGGTGTGGCCATCCCACCCAGACGGGGGTAGCACTTTTGCAATCTTTCTCTCTCTCTCTCAATCTTTGTCTTTCTCTGGTTTAGAGTGCAAGTGCCCTGTGACAAAAACTTTCAAAAAGGGGGCATTTGTACCATTTCAAGGCTTTTGAAATGCACAAAATGATCAAGGTGTATTGATTTATACTCCTAACAGCAGTGTATGAAAATGCTTGGCTAGGCCATTTAACATCCCATCAGTCACTCCTAGTCTAATTCCATGAAAAATGAAGTTAGCACTATCACTCTGTCGGATATTTCATGGACCTTGAAGGTCTGGAGAGCTTAGCACTACACTTTAGGAAGTGAGATTGCAGGTCAAACTTTCTATTCCACGGACCCCTAGAGAGTCCTCAGAATTTTAGAGACCCATGATATAAAATGGCAAAAAAATTACAGTTTCATTTTGACTAATCTCTAACTGAAATTTATATTTTCTTCACAGTAATATTGGCAGTACAGTTTGTCACCAGTAGAAATCATAGATATTTTCATATCATATTGCAGACATTGTAGATACACAAAAGCTTTTTTTTTTTAATCTCATGCTACTTTGAAATTGTGGTAGTTATAGATGTGCTACTAGGTCTTGTCACTCAGCAGATTAGTAAAGAAATATGTATATATATATACATATATATATATGTATACATATATATATGTGTATATATATATATACACACACACATATATACATATATGTTAAAATGGATTATTTTTAATATTTAAATCTATTAGGTCATTGGGAAAGTCATGATGTATTTTTCAGTTTTGGCATGCAAAAATGTGTCAAGACTTTTCCAACAATCCAATATATTTGAGTTTGGTTTCCATTATAATCATATTTTTTTAATTTAGATGCTAAAAGCATTATTTGTAGGCCAGCCTGTGATATGGTGTTTAAGGTAGGTGGATTCCCCATGACCAGTCTCACATTCTGAGTCCTGGTCCCAGTGACTTGAGAAACACACTGGCTGTATGTACACACATGCCTAAAATTCTGAAAGAAGTGAGAAATGGAGAAGAAACCATGCCTCATGGGGAAGGGTGCTTTCTTCATCTTTCTCCCTTTCTGTGTCTCTCTCTCTGATAAGTGTATACACCCTCCAGCAAATTTATAAAAAAAAACAGACAAGCAAAAATTACTTTGAGAATGACTCCATAGGCTTTATTATCCTGTCAAAGGGATCATAAGACAAAACAATTGAAGGATGCCTACAGATGAATGGGGCTGGTGTTGGTTACCTGGGGACTTGGTCTATGGCCTGGTCTAAGACTGCCTGAATGCTGGCAAAGGTAAATGTCTTGTGGCTTCTGGCTGTGAAGAGCATGCGACAGGCAAGTCAGCTGAACCAGCAGGCAGGGGTCAGAGAAGCACAGCCAGAGCTAAACGAGGAGTAAGATTCCAGGCAAAGGTTTTAAATTGGTGATCTGGAAGCAAAATCTAGCAAAAGTATCTTGCTTGGCCTTAGCACATTTTTAAAAATATGAATTTGAGGGCTAATCCATGGCCTGGCGGTTAAGGCAGCTGGATCCCATAAGGTCAACTAAGCAGTTTGAGTTCTGTACTCCCTCCTACTCCTCTCACTCTCCAGCAGCTTGAGAAACACACCAGGCACACGCATGTGCATGCCTAAAATCTGGAAAGGAAGGGGAGATGGAAGAGTAGGGATTACAGTGTGATCATGCAAGACAGGTTGGTGCTTTCTCCCTCTCCCTCTCTCTCTGTCACTGTCTTTTTCTGGAAAGCACACATGCCCTTAACAAATAATAATAATAATAATAAGAAGAAAGAAACAGAAAAAAAAAGTATGAATTTAAATACTATCCAGTGAGTCAAGCACTCTCTTTTTCAACAGCGCCTCATACTGCCTTTTGTTTTCACCCCATGCTCCCTTCCTTCATTTATGTTTGCCCTATCTTGTATGCACTCCAGTTTGTGACCTCTGAGAGAAACTGGCAATAGAATTTACTGGAAAACACAGTGATTGTGACTGTGGTGTGGGCCCTGTGTACTTATTGCCCATGGTCCCTACTATGGATAGGTCAAAAAGTCCACAAGGGCAATGATGCAGTTTGACCTGTAAACCATTGTGGCACCACTGTCTAAGGGATCAGGTAATTCCAATCATTGATTGTGTTTGGGAACCACTGGGTTAGCTGATTTTTAGGCTCTTGCAGCTTTAACTTCACAGGATTTTACCTTATGTTCTTTTTCTGTTTTTATTGTGAATACCCCTGGGATTATAGTCCATTAAGTCAGTAACATCTTCATGTGAATTAATTTAATAGCTTGTTTTTCTCTTGACAGAAAGGACCCTGGACACAGGATCTGGGGGAGGGTGGCCAATGGGAGGAGAATGGAACTTTAAATGGAGCTCTGTCCTCAAAGAGGCTTCACTGAATTGAGGGGACCAGGGATGCCCCTTGGTTCAACTATGAACAACAGGAAATTGCTTTTAATCAATCTGAAAAATAAATGGAAGCGCATGCCAGAGCACCCTCTCTTTGAAGAGATGTCAGGAGCACTTTCAATCTTTTATCTTCCTGAAAACAGCGGGAGGAACACCACTGGAATCAGCCCTGTAATTTCTACTCAGTAATTATACCTGTCACCACTTCCGACAGAGCAGATATAAATAGCCAGTTATCTTACTTTTTCTGATTTTCTTTGTATTATTCTTTCTCCAAACACAGACATCGGTGGCTGATGTTAATTCCCGTGCAGGACACAAAGCGTTCACAGACAGTGTGCTGCTAGACATTAGAATAGTGTTCTAGAAAGCCACATGCAATGGATCGGGAGCATCTCATTTGCCTAAAGAACTCTGGTCTTTTAAGATTTATGACAGGTGACAGGGAGAGACAGGCACCAACGGAAGGGATTTTGCTTTCCATTTCTATTTTCATTTCACTCCCAGTAGGGATGCGCACGTGTGTGCATGCCCACTGTGCTGTGTGTGTTATTACACCCACGTACCTGGTCTCTTCTGTGTCTGAGTGACTCACTGAGAGGAAGTCAGGGCTTCTGCTAGATGGATTAACCCTTTCAGACCTCTCAAAAGTCATGCTGGGGTGTTGCTATCCCCCAACTGGGTATAACAGGAATATGCCAAAAAGAATTCCTTATGATGATGGTTATTAGCATTGCTATTAGTAATATTGGCTTACACTCATATAGTACCTTGGCTTGTTCTTCAAAGGGATTTGACATAAATTATTTTGGAATCTTCCATCAGAAGAAATCTATTATAGTGGAAGAAAGATGGGCTTTAAAGTCAGACATTCTATAATTCATGTCTTGGCTTTTGTACTTATTTGCTGTGTTGACCTGAAGTAAAACAGTGCTTCTGAGATTCCATCTTCAAATATGTTTAATGAGGATACTAATAATGCACATCTTAAGGAATTTACCTGGAGGATTATGTAACAGTGTAGCCTTTGCAGAGACCCTCATTCTCTGTCAAAATAATTCCCAAACTCTGGGGTCAGATGGTGGCACAGTGGTAAAACACAATACTTGCTGAAGCTAACCCACGTGAGAGGGTTCCAGATTCACACCCAGAGGCCTCTCTGAGAACACTGGAGCATGCACATCTTCATCATTTGTGGTTTGGAGTTGGCCGAAGTTACGGGTAATTTGGAATGTTGGGACCTTTTGGGGGGTGTGTTTTGCGAGGTTCTTTTCTCTTCTGAAGGGTAGGTCAAACAGAGAGGCAGGGAGTTGGAAAAAACACATGAGGTACTGATATGTTGTTGATTGGCTAAGTGTAGTGGGAGCTCAGAGTTCTTAGTAGGCTCACAAAGCCCATGGCAATGCTCACAAGTACTTCCTCCCTCTTAGAGGTAGTAAACGTTTGTGGAGAATGCTCACAATTGCTTTCCTCCCTCTTGGAGCTCACAGTGCCTGTTGCTGAGTGAGCTAAGCTGAGCCAAGGCTGAACCAAATGAAGGCCATTAGGGCACAGCAGCCTGAACCAAGGCCAAGCAGAGCAGGGATAGCTAACACAGCAGGGCAGAGCAGGGAAGGATACCTGACCAGGTGCTCTTTTCCCTTAAAGCGGTTGCAGATAATAGTGGCTCACTTCTAAAACCAAACTCTTTCTCACACACACACATGTGCATTACATTCAATGGTCAGAATTATATAACAAGTGTGCAAATGTAGTACAACCAATAACTTAAACTGTTCGTCCTGTGGACTTCAAACATGAAAGACAGGAGATGAGGGAGCCAGATTAAACCATCCTAACTCTATTTGTAATACAGGGTGTGTCTCTCTCTTTCTCTGTCCCTTTGTCTCTCTGACTCATGAAGCAAACAAACCATAAGTAAATAAATGAATAAATTAGTTCTCAAACTTTAGTGTTTCCTAATTCACCCAGAAGTCTGATGAAACCACAGAATTCTGATGAAACCACAGAATTCTGGACCCTAATCCTGGAGTTTCTGAGTTGATAGATACAGGGTCAGTCTTAAGAATTGGCATTTCTAACTAGTTTCAGATGCTGTTGCCATTGCAGCAGGTCTAGGAACCACACTTTGAAAAACAGTAACTGGAAATCAATCCTTCTTGGGATTTCCTGGCTTATGTCCCTAATAAAAACTAACATTAAGTACCCTCTATGTTCCGGGCAATATGTTCAATATAAAGAAGAACAAGACAGATACATCTTTTCCCTCATAAAGGATACTATAATGGGAAGACGTAACTGTTTCTCTGTCCTCATCCCTATCTCTAAAAGAAAAACAAAGGTGTATTTCAGGAACAAAGAGCAAGGCAGGAAGGGCTACATGATATGAGGGACCTCAAGGAGGGAGGAAAGTGGAATGCTGACCCCCACCACAGTTCCGATCTATACTGTAAATTGCATGAACTGCTCAGTTGAATAACCAGAGATGAGGTCAGGTTTCGTGCAGTCTATGGTTTAAGTATCTTAGGGGTACACCTTAAAATGAATACAAAATTCCAAGTGAAAAATTAAGCATAGAGCCATAGGAGGGGCTGATGCCAGAGAGTGGATCTGAAACTTTAGCTTCATCCTCTACACGTGTATACCTTAAAACACATGGATATCAAGGTGTCTATAGTGCCACTGGTAAGAGGGATCCATTGCACCTGACCTTGAGCTGAGAGCACCTGAAGAGAATTGGAGCAAGGAAGCCAGGGGAAGAGAGGTACTGGGCAAATAGATCTTGGCTGTCACAGGTGGGGATGCAGCCAGCATCTACTGGGTAGGGGGCAGAGATGTTGCTAAACATAATGCCCAGGGCAAGTCCCAACAACCATTACCTGAAATGTCAGTGGTGCCAAGGCTGAGTAACCTTGCCATAGAGAAGGGATACTCTCCAAGGAGACTGATAAAGATGGCTGAAGCTCTACTATTATGGGAGACATGTCCCTATACTCCCATGCTGCGGTGCTCCAGGTTCCTCCCTGCTCTATCTGGAATATCCTTGCAGACCCTGTGTGGCTGGCGTCCTCATTGTGGGTTGGCCTTTGCTCAGCGATCACCTCCTAAGGTAGGTTTCCTGACTACCTGCTGAATCTACAAGAATCTGGTTCCTTTCTGTGTCTCTGCTCTTGTTTTCTAAGCTCTCACTATCTGCTTTCATAGTCTATTACAGTATTTGCTTGGTTATTGTTAGTGTCACTCTTTTCGAGTTTCAGTCTCGTTGAGGAAAGGAGTCTGTCTTGATCATGTCTCTAACCTCAGAATCTTGTAATGTGCTTGGCACACAGTAGGTGCTTCATAAATAACTGTAGAATAAATGTAGAAGAAGGGTTTTACCGAATTGCTAGGGTTGTTGAAGAAATGCTCAATGAATACAGCCTGTTGTTATTAGCATTGTAATTGGAGTGATTGTGTCCTACCTACACTGCAACGTGATATTGACCAGAGGATTCTCATTATCTCAGCCTTTGGGAGGAGGTGGCTGATTCTCTGTGAGCACCATGGCTTGGCACCGGCTTCACATTTGTCAATGTCTGTTTTGAGAATGAAGCTGACGGGCTCTAAAGGGACTGCCATCAATCACTTGGCCCTTCCATCACTTGCTCTGCAAATGACAACCTCTGACGGGAAAGTAGGGAGAGCTGATTTGGAATTAATGCTCTGTATCTGGAGGGAGGCAGGTTGAGACAGCAAATATTCAAGGAGCAAATCCAGACTGTCAGATGAACGGCAGAGAGACAAAACTGGATGCCCTGGTTGGGCTCAACTTTGTTCCTGGACAAGGGCTACAAGGGCTTCTTTGGTTAAGGCCCTTGAGTAGGTACAACCTAGTTTTTTTTTTTTTTTTTTTTTTTTTTTTTAATTTGTAGAAGGGAAAGATAACCCTGGAATGGAAAATTGCCTGGATGGCCCATTAAGACATGTTCCTGGGCAATGGGTGAAAAGAACAAAATATGGAACAATGTGATTTATTCAACTAACATTTCCAAGTGCTTATCATATGCCAGGTACTGTGAAGAAAATGTTATTGTCATTTCCAAGAAAGTGGAAGATGAGGCCCAGAGAATAGGTACAACTTGCCCAAGGAAAATCCAGGCCCTTACATGTGCTATTCCCTCTGCTTTATTTCCTCTTCTCCAGGTTTTTATGTAATTAGCTGATTCCATTATTCAGGAGTTTGCTCATTTGCCATCACTTCCTTCTTCCTTACAGAGGCCCTCCTTGATTGCATTATCCAAAGTTACCCTCTCTTCACTGTCACAGGACTTCATTTTAGTTTTCACTATTATTATCTATCACTAGTTGAAATGACCTAATCTTCCTTTCTTTTTCTTTCATAATTTATCTTCTCAAAATAGAGTGTCATCTCCATTAAAGCAGGGCTTTCTCAGTTTTGTTCAGTTTCTAGTACCCAAACCAGGGTGAACTGCTCATAAATACATATTGAATGAATAATTAGATGAAGATGAACCTCAAACCAGATATGTCTGAAACCAAGTCCATATTCCTTAGTGTTACATGTCCTGCCTTTTGAAGATCCATGTTAACATCCTGATCCAACATCAAAGAACTGTAGGAACTTGTGTGAGTTAATTTACCTCTCTGGGTCTTAGTTTCCCTGTCTGTGGAGTGGAGTTCATTGTCTTTGTTCTTTTAGAGTGAGGGTTTCTCTAAGACATCCACAAGTTAATGTTTTTATTTGTTATTATTTTTCAAGGCACTAAAGCATTCTCTGTAAAAGAATGTATATGGGCTTAGGTCTGAATTCAAATTATGACTTCACTACTTACCCACGTGCACTTTGAAAAGTTTTGAACCACTTTGATATTAGGTTGCTCATTCATGGAATAGAAATGATTCTTCAGAAGGTAGAAATTAGAGGATGTGTCAGAAAAACAGAGAAATTCCTGGTACTTGGGAGATATTTGGTCGATAATAATTGTCTTTCTGTTTTAACAAGACCAAGCAGTGAAGCTGTGGTGAGGGTCAAAACCCTAAGAGCCCATAGGTGGATATGGGATTCTGGGGTGAGCTTTGGGAAAAAAAGGGTGAACTTTCGTCTCAAGGGAATAGGGTGCTTAAAGAGCGTGTTGGTAATCATTGGCAAGCACCTCGTTTGTGTCCAGCCTCATGATGAATGAGATACAGTCTCTAAATCTAGTGAGGTAGACACGTAGACAGTGAGCGTCTTTTTTATTTCATTTTATTACTGTTTGCATTATCCTTCCTCTCTCTCCCTCTTCTCCTCCTTTCCTTCCTTTGTGATCTCACTCAGTTTCTTTGGGTAAGGGGTTGGGAAGAGCTTATATGATATTTCTGGCTCAGGATTGTTCCAGAGGCTGCAGCTGAGATATCAGGTGGGCTGCAGTTGCTTTAAAGCTTGCCGTAAGTGGGCTCTGTTTCCAAGAAGTAGCTGGCTCATGTGGCTGCTGTTAGATCTCAGAAAAGCCATGTCCACGGTCACTCATGTAGACCTTTCCACAAGATTGTTTCGTGACATGCCCACTGGCTTTCTCCAGAAGAAAGTGGCTCAAGAGAGAGCAAGAAAGAGAACACAAGATAGAAACCACAGTTATTTTCATAACCTAATCTCGGAAGTGACATCCCACTACTTTTGCAGTACTCTATTCATTAGAAGATAGTGCACTAGTCAGCACACAGTCAGAGCAGAGACCTGCATGGAAGCCTATCCTACCTGGTTTACAACTTTATTTTATAAAATAATGTCCTTGCTGCAAACAAATAAGAATGTTCGAGATCACTACTATTATTTATGGATGTGATCATCTTAGCCTAGCACCACGGTTTTCAATCTTGCCACACGCTGAAATGATTTGGGTTGCTCTAATAAATACTGATAGCTGGATCTCACCCCAAGAGATTCTTATTTAATCATTCCATTATGTAGCCTGGTAATTGAGATTTTAAAAAAGCTACCAAGTTAATTTTCACATGTGGTCAAATTTGAGAGTCACTGGCTTAGACTATTTTCCCAGGAGGTATGCATCAACCAGTGTGGTCATTAAAAAATACCTCAAGAGGCCAGTGGTGGCATGGTGGTTCAGGTGCTGGATTCCCATATGGCTGGCTGTGGTTTGAGTCTCGGACCTGGTGGCTGACTTTCTCACTTACTCTCTCTCTCTCGTGAATGCACATGCCCTGTAGCAAATTAAAAATAAGAATAATGATATAAATACACACACACACACACACACACACACACACATATATATATATATATATATATATATATATATATATGGCCTCAATAGGGCCTACTCAGTGGCACAGAGGTAATGTGCTACTCAAGTGAAGCAGAACTCACATGGAAGATTGTGAGTTTGGTTCCAGGTCAGCCTACACATGCCAGGTGCACATACTCATGACCCTGATTGGCTGGGAAGGTTGGGGCAGGGGATAGGTGTGGCATGAGACTGTTGAAGGTTCTTGTCTTTTCTCTTTCTCTCTTCCTGCCTGTCACTGTCATGAAAGAAAGAAACAAACTGAAAAAAAAATAAATTTTTGTTATTTTTTTCTTCGTTTGTGCTATAGGGTGTGTGCACTCTCCAAAGAGAGACAGAGAGAGAGAAAAAGTAAGAAATCACCCTCCAGAAGGGAATGGCCATGCCACAATCCCTTTTGCTCCATTTTCCTCTCAGGACTTTGGACATGCACACACATCTGCCCAGAGTGGTTTATAAGCCGCAGGGCTTGGGACTTGAACCTCAGCATCAGCCATGTAGGATCCAGTGCCTTAACCTCCACACCACCTGCTGAAGTTAAATAATCAAATAAAAATACCTCAACAGCACACTTTAGTAATAATAAATTTCAAATTATGTGTCACCCTGGTGGACTCTCAGAGATAAACTAGTAGTGACATGTAATAAAATAATTAAGTACATTGATCTGCTCACAGAACAAGTATCACTGACTCAGCTCAATGTGTGGGATAGCAGAAAAAGTCTACCAAAAATAACTTTGGTGGGAATTTGGAGCCATTTATTTTTGACAACAATTCAACAACAGCGTTAGTAATGCGTTGAAAACACTCCTGGCTCATGAAAATAAACCCTTATCTGGAATGTTTTAGGAGGACCTCTTCTGTCTAATTACTGTAGCAGGAGAACTTGCAGCTGGCTTATCCAGGAGAGAGATGAAGGCAAGAAATGACTGATTTGAAAGAACAGATCCATGTTTTATCCCCACTTGAACCATGATTTGATCCAAGAAGAGATTTTTATCCCTGTCTGCCCTGCCTCTTGGTGGGATTAATGTGACCATCCTGTATAAATAAACTGATAGAGTAGGGAGAGAGAGGCACTGTGCTGTGGTCAAACAGCTTGGCTGAACTTTTGAGGGGTGATTTTAAACAAGTTAATAATGATCCCTAGATAAAAGAAAAGAAAGGATAACCAATGGGACAAAGCAAAGTTATTTAATGCATAGCCAAAGATAACCAGAATGATAAAAAGGAGATTAGGGGAAATACTATTGATAGTAACTCAAGACCCCACTTATACATTAACCACAGAGATTAGATAATTACACTCAAGAATCGTAGCAGAAAAAGAATACCTATGCCATCGACTCTCCTTGCTACCAGGAAATACATGCAATAAATAGACATAAGCAGAAAGTGAATGATACTTTTTACAATGAAATGGCTACTTATTGAATACAGATTGACTAAACATTATCATAATTGCTACTACCACCACCACTGAACTAACAAGAAGCCTAGTCACTGTATTACACACTCTATAAGCATTATCTTATTTAATTAGTACAACAACTCTAAGTGAGGTATTACTGTTTCCATTTTGCTCATGAGAAAATAGAGGCACAGAGAGTAAGTAACTTGTCCTAAGTCACACAGCTAGAGTGTAGTAGAGTTGGCATTCTAATTCAAGTCTGTTGAAATGCAAACATACAGTCTTTAGATCACGTAACATGTTACAATGAGGGAAGTCACCTGTGCTATGCAACATCAGGAAATATTACATCTGTGCAACAGGTTTGAGGCAACATTTTGCCCACTCTTGTGATTCTGAGTCACTGGGTCAATGGGATCTTGAGATTCTGAAAGTCAAGTTCTGGCTTTGTGGTATCTCACAGCCCCTTGGCCCCATGTCACTGACTGAAAGAATTAAAGAAACAAATGTTATGTATGTTGCATCTTACCGATTCCTTCACAAGGTAATAAAAGTACAACCCTAGTAAAGAGTGAAATCACCCTAAATCTAAACAAAATCTGTTGCTCATGGAGAATATTGATCTGAGAAACCCGAGACACAATGTTTTCAGGTGGAAATCATCATGCATTTTAGTTGGGCTTTACTGGTAGTTAACCTACTTTCCAAAATTTAAGGTAGAATTAAAAATATGCTCTAAATGTGTACAAGTTATACCCAATGAGGAGGAGGAGGAAAAGGAGAAGGAGGAGGAAGAAGAGGAGAAGGAGGAGGAGGGATTATAAATGATCCAGAATTGGGATAACAGGTAGAATCATAAGAGTCTTCCATAAGGTGGAGTCACTGGATCTGTTCCTTGAAGGAGGTAAGATTTTTAGAAGCAGACCATAGGGCTATGAATGTGGAGTTGGATTATGAGAGCTGGATATTCACATATCTTCCAAGCCCTGTGTTCAGTGACATCTGCTTGGTAGCTTGACATTGGCCGTAGTAAGACTATTTACACCTTGAAAATTGTCAAACATTAAAAATGGGTACAGAAGACAGTTATGGGACACAGAAACGGATTATTCTCTGTTGATGATAATGTGTATAGTATTCTCAACTGAACTGGTGTGAAGTGTATTCATGTTGGGTAATTTCACTTTATAAGCTAACTGATATACAGTAATTGTATAACATTTTAAAAAATGGTATGAGTATGACATAAAAAAGATTATAAATCTCTTCAATTTCGGATAACTGAAAGTGTGAGTGCACACTGGGGGAAGACTACTGTCATAGAATATCTGGAGGAGAGTAAGAATGGATGAAGCTGGCAAGGTGGGATTGAGCAAGAGTATAGAAGTCCTTGAATGCCAGCCTAAAGAGATTTAAATTTACTTCATAAAGATGTAATTATACTCAACAAAAACTTGGTGAGATAATTCCGTTTGGGTTATGGGATGATGATTCCATTGATAGAGTCATAATTTAACTGAAAAATAAGGATTTGGAGTGGGAGACCAGTTAGGAAACTATAGTTATATTCAGCATAATAAAAAGCCAGTAGAGACCTAAAGAGCACAATACATCGTATGTGAGAGAATGCAATAAACAAAAATGACTCAAAGAGAGAAACCGATTGAATGAGAGTAAGTAGCACAGGGTAAGGGGTATTCAATATTACTAAAACCACTATTTTGGTGACTAAGAAGTGCTGGTGTTATTTACAAAGAAAAGATGAGGGAAGAACATGACTGAGTGGGAGTTAGTATTCAGTTGTGAACATGTTGAATTTAAAAATATATGGGACACTAAAAACATTCTAGTCTAGATCTCCAGAGAGAGAGAAAAACAGGTAAGAGAGGGAGGGAAATAGGTAAAAGTGAAGGTCAAGAAAGTAGAGGTTAGAATACAGGAAGAGGGCACAGAGTAGAAGGATACAAGGGAGACAACGGGACTTCCCAGTGAGATGTTCCATCATACATATTTTCATTTACTAATTCACATGTTTAACAAATATCCATTACCTGTTGGGTAACCATATATTCTAATTTTTCTGACACTATAAGTTACTTTTTTTTTAATTGACCCAGTATAATTATAAATAGCATCCCTTTTTACTCTCAAAAGTGTCCCAGTTTGGATAATAAGTCAGACAATTCTAGCAATTAAGAATGCAATGAATAGCTCACATAGACCCTGGTCTTCAGGAGCTCCACTGAATATTGTTCTTTGCATTGTGCATCATAAAAATAAAGAAAAAAAAAGTCTTGTTTCTTCATGTAATTTGCAGTCTGAAAGCTGGGGTGTCATTACACACCTCCACAATAATTCAGATTCTAAAAGGCAGGGTGCAAGTAAATCCAACAACCAGAGCATCAGTCCATAAGCACTAAGTGATCAGAGAAGAGGGCCAGCTGGTGACCTCATAGTAAAGGCAGCTGGATCCTTCATGGCGGACCACTCCTGGACCTGGTGGCTTGAAAAATGCACACATGCTTGCATGCCCAAAATCCCAAAAAGAGGGAGAGATGGAAGACAAGGAACTGTGGTGTGACTGTCCATTTCCCATGTGGGATTTTTTTTTTGCTCTCTCCCCCACCAACCCCACCCCCCTCTATGAGCATACAAACCCTCTGGCCAATAAAAAAATAAGAAGAAGAAGAAGAAGGAGAGAAGGAGAAGGAGGAGGAGAGGAAGAGGAAAAGGAAGAAGAAGAAGAGAGAAAATGATTAATGGGATAAATGACTTCCTTTTGACGCTCCAGATCCACTTCCTGACCCCGACTTCTCCATCCAGCTCTGTGCCCAGGGAGCCTGAAACGCCTGTAAAACGTTAATGGGCTCTTGTTTTTCTGGTTTCCAGTGGGTTTGGCAAATGAAAGGCATCAGAAAGAGATCCTGAGAATGAGTTTGGGGCATTTATTCTACTGACTCCATGCTGAGCTACGACTGACTGGCTGCATCTCTCACCTAGAGCACAACACCATACAGGTAATACTCTCTGGGTTCCACGAGCTTCCTCCAGTTGCTCCAGATTGGGTAGAGGAATCAAAGATCAGAAGTGGGGCTAGCATTGAACTGTGTGTCCTTCACTTGCACAGATCTCTTCTAAACCCTGGGAAAGACCCTAGTCATGTGTTGTTATATGACCCAAGTCATGTATTATTTGGATATTTTGCTAAAATAAAACCTTTAAGTAATCAGGATTCTAAAAATGATCTCCAAGATTTTATATCCCAACTCCCAGTACCTATGAATATGATGAAATGGGATTATGGCACAGTTGACTTTTATAAAGGGAAACTGATCACACAAGCCCTTAGAAGTAGAGTTTTCTTCAGAGATGGAAGAATAGAAGGCCAGAGAAGCTTGAAGCATGAGCAGGATCCAGTGTCCCGGTGTTGCCTGAAGCTGGATGGGGCCATGTGAGGAGGCATGCAGGAAACTTTGAGGAGGTGACAGAGTGTCCAGCTGACAGCCATCGAAGAAATGAAGACTTCAGTCCAACAGCTACCAGGAACTAAATTCTGCCAGCGAACTGAATGAACTTAGAAGCAGACTCCTCCCAGAGCCTCTAGGCTGTGATTTTGATTTTGCAACACCCAGCAGAGAACCCAGCCACGTGGTGCTAGATTTCTCATTTATGGAGTTGCAAACTAACACTTGAGTGTTATTTCAGTTTCTAAGTTTGTGGTACTATGTTATGCAGCAACACAAAACTAATACAGATATTGTAACTCATGGCAGTTAAGACTCCTGTCTCTACTCCAGCTTTCCTTTGTCACATTTTCCTTTGTGTCAGGTGATGTGGAATGACATTGGGAATTTAGGGATTCTGACTCAGGAAACTTGAGTGGGATAAACATTTAGTTGAGATTGAGTGGAATATACATTTAGTTATGATTGAGTGAGATCTAATTCTTACCTGGTTTACAGTCATCTGCTTGAATAATTATAAGTAGTCTTCCTAGTATTGTATGGGTATGGCTTTTGGAAATATTCTTATCATCCATCCATTGCAGTGGTTCACCTGGCATGGCCATATGGAAATGCGTGGCCAGAGGTTGAACTGTGGTATAGCCTACAGTGCCTGACATAAAAGTAACTGGTGGTCCTGAGGCCAGCAGGTGGCATGATAGTTGGGGGCACTGGACTCCCACGTGGTCAACCGGGGTTAGAGTCCAGGACCTGGTGGCTTGCTTTCTTGTTTGCTTTCTCTCTTTCTTTCTCTCTCACTCTATCTTTCTCTGGTCAAATTAAAATAAATAAACTTCAATAAAATAACTCTTAACAAAAAGTAGCTGGTCTTGAAGGAGAAGAGATATTTGGGTTATACAGATCCGGAAGCTGGTCTGTGGAAAATTCCTTCCCATCTTTCACAGGTCGCATGTAAAAGAAACTTGGTTAAAGTTTTCCCAGGTTTCAAAATAGTTCTAAACACTGGCATGAGATTATTACCTGAAACCAGATATGAAACTGAAGTTGGTAGTAAAAAACAAAAACGTAGTGTTCCCAATTTTGAGTTAAACTGTGAAAATATACATGATATTACAAGTACTAATTTATGAAGTAACCCTCATCATTTGAGGATCTAATCAAAGACTATGCAGCCAAAAATTTAGGGAAAAAGTATAGATCTTCATCAGGCAACAAATTAATATGTATTTTTCTGGACTTTGTAGTCCTTGTGTTAGTTTTGTTTAAACTTGCAAGTTATTGTAATTTATCTTCTGGTTTGAATACACATTTGCATTGTTAATTTTGTAGTTATGATTTTGCATTCTGAGTCTTAAAGTCAAAGTTATAAATTGAGTAAGGTAATAAACATTGGGTGCCACAAACCCTGGATCTGCACCCTAAGTCTGCTGTTACTGGTCTTGGGATATTGCACTATGTCTTGTTAGTTTCTCTGAACCTTGCCTACAATTCGTAAAAAATGTGTTAATTAATCCCTCTCGAATTGTTCAGTGGTTTTCCATCTCTTTCTACGTGGGTCTTCACTGATATGATACCCTCAGTGTTGTCTTCAGTGATCTTAAATAAATGATGAGGCCTTCACAGGGAAGAACAGGAGAAAGGGGACTATACACTCCAACAGAGTGACCAGAGCCAAGGAAAGAACAGGGAGTAAAGGACACCAAGCTTGGCTACAGCAGCAGGGGCGTTCACACTGGGGATTAGCTATATGCTTATAAAAAATAATTACTTTGGAGCCAGCAGACGGTGTAATGGTTATGTCATTGCACTCCTACATGGCTGACTACAGTTCGAGTCCTGGACCCAGTGGCTTGAAAATCACACTGCGTGCCTATGTGGGCATGCCCATGATCCTGGGAGGAGAATGGAGAAGGAATTGCTGCAAACTTTTCCCACTGGGGAATGATTCGCACTTTCCCTCTTCCTGTTTCTGTCTTTGTCTCTCTCCAGTGAGTGCACACACCCAAGGCAAAAACCTCTAAAAAAAATAAAACTAATTACTTTGAAATTCTGCACCCATAAGTCAACATTTGCCAAACGTGGCCAACTATTGCTTTTGCCAGATATTGTTTTTGCCTGTAGCCCATGTAATTGTATAACTTATTCCCATGTTGTGTAGCTCTTGGAGACAGTAATAATTTATAAATTTCAAAGCTTCTTTCTAATAAATTGCTGGAAATACAGAGATTTGTAGAAGCTTATTAGGAAAATCAAGGTAGTATTTGTCCATATGTGTGTGTGTGTATGTGTGTGTGTTTATTATGTAGAGACACACACATATACATACATGTATATATACACACATATGTATGTGTGTGTGTATATATATATATATATACATGTGCACACATGTACACATTACTAGGTGGAGACACCACAGGGGCCATTTTGCAGAGCCTAAATTAGATCTCTTCCTGGGCTACAGACAGTGCTGTTTTCCTAAAGGATGGCTGATGGTTTCTGAAACTTTGTTGATGGTTAAAAGGGATGACTAAATATGGTTGTTCAATCCTCAGACAGGACCACTTGGTTTTTTTTTTTTTTTTTTTTTTGGAGAGGTTTTCGCTATAAGGCACGTGCGATTGCCAGACAGAAGAGAGAGACAGAGAGACAGGGAGAAATCCCTCCCCAGGGGGGATGGCCATGCCGCAATCCCTTCTCCTCCATTCTCCTCTCGGGATCTTTGTCACGCATGCACATGCACCCGGCGTGAGTTTTAAGCCACCGGGTCTGGGACGCGAACCGCGGTCGACTACGTGGGAGTCTAGCAACATAGCCATTACACTAACTGCTGGTCCCAGGACCACTTGTTAAAGTAGAAATGACTTGTTGATAAAATTTAGCAGCTCTAGTTCTGTTTTTGAAAAAATAACTTTAACAAATGAACGTATGTTCAATATGCAAAACTTGAAGAGTGCAACAGAAGACAAAGAAAAATATAATAATTACCTATCAACATTTTGCTACATGCCTTTTAAATATTTTTCTGTACCTATCTACATCTTAGGTGGTATTGTCCTACAAATACTCTTTTTTGCTGTTTTATAGCCTCTTTAAAAACAAAAACAAAAACAAAACTTCAGCTGTATAGACTAGTTTTACCATACAAATGTCTTCTCCACCCATTTTGAACAACTTTTATTGTTTTGCTTGTGACAGAAATTAAACATGACCATTTTAGAAAATTGCAGAAATGAATCAGCGAAAAGAAAGAAAAACAAGGGGTCAGTAGTTGGCATAATGGCTATGTCGCTGGACTCCCACGTAGTCGACCACGGTTCAAGTCCTGGACCCGGTGGCTTAAACTCATGCTGGGTGCGTGTGCATGTGTGCCCAAGATCCCAAGAGAAGAATGGAGGAGAAAGGATTGTGGCATGGACATCCCCCGAGGGGTGTGATTTCTGTCTCTCTGTCTCCCTCTGTCTTTCTGGCAAGCGCATGCACCGTATAGCAAAAACCTCTCCAAAAAAAAAAAAAAAAAAAGAGAAAAAATATGGAAAAGAACCCACATTACTCAGAACCATCATTATCATCACCGATAGTCCCTGTTAACATTTTAATGCAATATAATTTTTAATAATTGCATTATATTTCATCATATGGATACACTGTTAGTGAAAAAACTCTTTACATTAGAAATCAGGTTGTTTTCATTAGGTTGCTTTCAGTTTTTCTCTATTATATACATTTACCTGAGGTGAAGATCCTTGTTCAACCACATGTATGTGTATGTGTGTGTGTAGTGTGTGTGTATATGTGTGTATATATATGCATATATATATATATACACATTTCTAATTATTTCCTTAGGATAGATTCAACTTTTAATGCTTGGCATGTTTTAATACTGCAGAAATCTAAAATGATAAATGGCTCTTAATTAGCCAGGTGCCCAGGGCTTTGCAACCTTCCTCAAAGAATAAGTTCCCTGGGGCAGCTGCATTATCTGTTGACTTGCTGGGAAGATTGGAACCAAAAGCCAATGATATCCAAAGAGCATAATATAGCATGTCTTAAAGTCTAATTATATCTAATCTGTTACTAGGCATGTAGCTGACATTCTAAAATGTTTTCCTTCGTGTATTTAAAATGTGCATTTAGAGAAAAATCTTATTTTCTATAAAAAAACACTTTTCATTTTTTGCCTCTCCAATTCCTGCCATCCTTCAGCATCTAGTGCAATGGTTCATAATCATTTTTTAGGTCATAGTACACTTGGAAAAGTACCCAAGGATCTTTGCTCCAAGCAAAAACACATACATATATATATTTATTATTTCCAGACTCAGAGGTCCTTAAGAATCGTGTTTCCCTTTAGCGTGTCACTAGTGTCGAGCAAATCTATTCTTCATGAGTATAGGAAATCCAATTCTTTTCCAGATCCCTTTGGGGATCTTTTGGGAATTTGCCTACTTGCCCTACTTGCTGTATATCATTCACTTCTCTGGACTTATCCCTCAGTCTTTTGCATCTTGAAAATGTTTCTCCATACTCTGCTGACACACTCTGAGGTCTACTTTGACCCAGGCAATGACATAGTCCCCCTCTTAGTTTGCAAATGCTAATGCTAGATAGTAAGATCAGTAGACTTTTATGAAAAGGTAGGGAAAGAAGGTTAGTATAGAGATGGGTAAGAAATAAAACTGAATACTAGAAATAATTGGTGTAAAAGATTAGTGTGACCCCCCCACAATAGGTCCCCCAGTGATCACCTGTCTCTTAGTTCACAGTCATACTGCAAGGACCAGGAGGCCCTCATAGATCAGAGATCCCAACCTAGTCTTCTTTTTTTTTTTTTTTCCTTTGGAGAGATTTTTGCTATAGGGCGCATGTGCTCGCCAGACAGGCAGAGACAGAGAGATAGAAAGCGAGAAATCACCCCCCAGGGGGGATGGCCATGCTGCAATCCCTTCTCCTCCATTCTCCTCTTGGTATCTTGGGCACACACACACACACGTGCCCGGTGTGAGTTTTAAGCCACTGGGTCCGGGACTTGAACCATGGTTGACTACGTGGGAGTCCAGTGACATAGCCATTACGCTAACTGCTGGTCCCCCAATCTAGTCTTCTTTACTCTGAGTCTAGACTCAAACATCTCTCCCTTCTGTTTGGGATGGGAGAAGTTAGGGCATGAAGAACATGGCACTAAGTAAACTTTGTAGGGAGACAATTATGCCTCTCATGAACAACTCCTTTATAACCAGAATGCTTGGTCTGAAGCATCTGGAAAATGTCACAGTTTCAGGGTTTTCTGAGCACAATGGGTAGACACTTGCCTGAAATATCTATAACTAAATGACTCATCAAAGTGGCCTCTCAAAATAAAGGGCAGATCTGCATGGGGAACAGATTCTAACATTACTACACAGTGCAGAAAAATTTTCTGACATTCTTCCCCATGCCATAATTTTTGTAAGTTGAATGATAATTTGAATAACCTGCCTACAATAATAAAAAGAAATAGCTGGCCATTTTTCTCCATTACATAGCCACATCATTGAACTTAACATTTTACAATGTCTTAGACTCATCCCCTACCCTGACACCCAGTCTCTTGTTCCATCTCAAGCTCCTTTTACTTTTTTCTCTGAAATTCCCTCCATTGGAAAAATGGATCTTCCACCTCTCAGATGATTACTGGCAAATGTGCATTATTAGGTTTTAGTCCATTAGGTCATCAGGAAAAGTCATAATGTGTTTTCCTATTTTTTTTAATGCAAAAATGTGTCATGACTTTCCTGACAACCCAATATGTCACTAATGTTGTTCTAGATTTTTGTTTGATTGCAAACTCTTTGAAGGCAGATACCTAGCTTTACTTTACTTTTTTTTACTTTTTAGCAGTCAAGTGCATTGACCAATAAATGCTGCTGTTTTCTTACTTCAGAAAGGCTATTGACTATGAGACTACACCATTGATTTAATAAAAGCTCTTTGGAAAACAAACAAAAACTGCACTGTATTAAATGTACTCATCGATCAGTGAACTCATCCTAATTTTAGAAGCATTAATATGGGAGTGGAGGAAATAAAGAAGCTCAGGAGAGTTGAAGAAATACAGGCTCTCATACCCCCGAGGACCTTAAAGGTCAGCTATTTCAGCCTCTCACAAAATGCAAGAATCTTTTTGGAGCATGTGTGCTTAATCTTGGGTTAATGAGTAGAATTGAGGGGATATATTAAACCACTGAAATTATAAACAAAGTTATGTGTGTGTGTGTGTGTCTGTGTGTGTATTTACAGATTTTCCTTAGGAAAGGAAAAGATTAATATACTTCATTAGTTTATTTTCAAAGTGTATTTTGGGCTAGCCCTATAGTATGGTGGTTAAGTGCTGTATTTAGAGAGCTGAATCCCACATGGCCAATTGTGGTTGCAATTTCAGCCTTCGCAGCATGAGGAATACCCTAGGAAACATGTGTGTGTGTGTGTGTGTGCCCCAACTCCTGATAGGCTAGAGAAATGGAAGAATTGAAGTGTGGGTACACCTCATTGGGGGGTGATTTCTCTCTCTCCCTCTCTTTTCCTTTCTATGTCAACTAAGCACATTTGCCCTCTGGCAATAGAAACAAATAAACAAAGAACAATAATAAAAACTAAAACCAAAAAAAAAGTGTATTTATTTCTTTCCTAAGAGAGTGAGAAAAAGAGATACAATCACCCCCAACAACATCTTCACACTGTGCTCCATCTCCATCTTAGCCAGTCCAGATCAGCATACTCAGGGAGATCCTGAGATGAGACTCTAGGAACTTCCTCATGTGAGTCTAGTCACCCTACCAATATGTACCTCATGGCCTCTCATTAGCCTTTCAAAGCCGTTAGTGACCCTAGGAACAACTACTCTTGAGTTACCCTTCTGGAGATCATTCAGTGTAAATTAGAATATCTTCTAGGCATATTTATGCAATTTTTTAACTCTCCTTTTTTTTTTTTTTAGCAGAGACTTTTGAGATTTTTTTCTGTAGGGCATGTGCACTCACCAGAAAGAGAGAGACAGAAAGTGAGAAATCACCCACCAGGGGGATGGCCACACTGCAATCCCTTCTTCTCTTGGGATCTTGAGTATGCATGCAAATGGGCCTTGTTTGAGTTTTAAGCCAGTGGTCCAAGACTCAAGCTGTGGTCAACTCTGCAAGTCCAGCGACATAAACATTGCACCACTTACTGGTCCCATCTCCTGTTAAGAAGACTTTGCTAACTCAGATTTTCTGCTCTAAACTCTTTGGTCCTAGCCTACAACATCTGTGTGCGTGTGTGTTCAATAGGTGATAATATGGATAGGCATTGATTAGAATCTTGTTTTTTATGTATTGGCTTACTAATATGAGAAAGGCAAATGTGAAGACCAAGAAACCTGGTCGATCAGTGTTCCTTTTCTGGTGAATTTAGATTTAGATGTTCTCTTTTTGGTCTAATTTAAACCAAATGTGAACAGTTTGATAATTAAACTAGCTTGGTGAAGGAATATCATACAGTATTCAGCAAATGTTAACTTAGTTAAATAAGTCATAAATGAATGAGTGAATGAGAGAATAATAAATTTATAGAATATGAACTTATGCATGAATTGATCTTGTAGATTAATATAATGAGTGATTTTAGATACATGAAGATCCTGGGTTTGATGTATGTAAATAATTGGAATTCCCTGCTGGACTATTCTCCTATTATTTATTTATTTTTAAACAATTATTTAATTTAATTTTATTTATTTATTCATTTATTTTAATTTGACCTGAGAGAGACACAGAGAGAGAGGGAAAGGGAGAAAGTAAACCACCAGGTCTGGGACTCGAACCATGGTCAGCCATGTGGGAGTGTCCAGCACCTTAACCATCCCACCACCTGCTGGTCCCAGCTCATATTATTTATAATTAAAAACAATTTCAGTGTTTGAAATTCACTCCTTCTGAAGGTAGATTCATTCAATCCTTGCTCTCCCATCTATTTGCCCATCCAAAAAACATTTTCTGCCTATCCTACACATCTTAGGTGAAGAAAATATGGTATGAAATATGTTAAATGTTGGGAAACACAGTCACTAAGAAAAATCCATGATGCTAATTGATAACTACCACCAGCATTACTAGGACCAAGGAAATTTTCATTTATTAGTGATTAACTTTTTTTAAGTTCATCATCTAATTTAAAAAAAGACCCTAAAAAGTCATAACTAGTAGAAGATCTATATTCATTTTTTTCTAAAAGAAAAATATAATGAGGCATACATAGTCAAGAAAGATCTTAGGTTAGGAAAATGTGAAGTTAATATGTTATTTTTTTCCCCAGAGGGCATATGTGCTGGTCAGAGAGAGACAGAGAGATACAGAGAGGAGAGAAGCAAGCACCCCACCAATGGGGCGTGGCCATGCCAGAATCCTTGCTCCTACATCTCTTCCTTCCCGATTTTGGGCACATACATGGCATGCCTCCCCAAGCCACCAAAACAGGACTTGAACAATAGTCAGCCATGTGGAATCAGACTCTCTTAACTACTAGACTAAAAGATCAGTCCTGCAGTTGGAAAAAAAAATCTTTTGTGGAAAAAAAAGATCCTTAAAAATATGACATAAACAGATATAAACCCCAAATTATAAACCATAAACCACTTACACATATGCCTTCACACATGGTTCCCATAGAAGTATTTTTCTGGTTGACAAGAGCTAAGAAGACAGCATGTAGAGAAGCATCAAGGAAAATCAGAGCATTGGAGACCTGGTCTCAGGTCTGCTCCCAATATGCTGTGCCACGTGTGTGGCAGTCTTCGTGGTGTTAACTGACTCATCTGTAAGCAGGGAGGGCCAGCTGCGAAGGTCTCTTCCTCCGGATTTTTCCAATAGGAGACATTTTCATGTTTTCTGATATAACAACCTGTAAGCGCCACAGATTTCTGGGGGGAAACTTCTTTCCTTCCTTCCTTCCTTTCTTTCCTTTCAGAGACTGGAGGATGACAGATGTGAGCTCTGAAAGGTAGTCTCATCTTTCACCAAGTAACTCTTATTTAGGCTATAATTGTGACCACTTTTAATCATCACTGAAAAGCCCAGTCATAGGAAATAGTGCAATGAACTCTACATTTCTTCCAAATACCTGATAGAAATCTCCTTTTTCTTTCTTTCTCTCTCTTCCTATCTCTTTCTCTATCTCACTCTCTTGGAGAAGAGGGGGGGAAAGCTTAGGAATTTTTTGAGTTACTTATTTATTTTTTTAACACCATGAAAACTCCATAAGGTATTGATTGGCACTAATGTAAATGCTTTTTGCTGTAGCTGCTAATTGACACTATTCCTTTAAAAGGTAAATGCACATTGTAAAGCAATTCAAAGCAGAAAAGTGAAAATCAGTGATAGAGACAATTTTTTTTTTTTTTTTTTGGAGAGATTTTTGCTATAGGGTGCGTGCACTTGCCAGACAGACAGAGAGACAGAAAGCGAGAAATCGCCCCCCAGGGGGGATGGTCACGCCGCAATCCCCTCTCCTCCATTCTCCTCTCGGGATCTTGGGCATGCACGCACATGCGCCCTGCGTGTTTTAAGCCACTGGGTCCAGGACGCAAACCGTGGTCGACTACGTGGGAGTCCAGCGACATAGCCATTATGCTAATTGCTCGTTCCCAAGACAATTTATTTTATTTTATTTATTTATTTTTTGAGAGAGATTTTCGCTAAAGGGCGTGTGCGCTTGCCAGACAGACAGAGAGAGACATAGAGATAGAAAGCGAGAAATCACCCCCCAGGGGGGATGGTCACGCCGCCATCCCTTCTCCTCCATTCTCCTCTTGGGATCTTGGGCATGCACGCACACATGCCCGGCGTGAGTTTTAAGCCACCGGGTCCGGGACGCGAACCGCGGTCGACTATGTGGGAGTCCAGCGACACAGCCATTACGCCAACTGCTGGTTCCCTCCCAAGACAATTTTTTATTTAAAATTTTTTTTTAATTTTTGATTTTTTTTTTTTTTTTTTTTTTTTTTTAGAGAGATTGAGTTTGTGGGAGAAATGGAGACAGGACATAGATTAAGAAATCTCTCAAGGGCTTCTGATTCTATTTAGCCACTCCAATAACACCAGGAACAGACCCGGCAGAGGGAATAGAGAAAAAGAGGGAGAATGAATCCCTGCCATCTACAGAGCATATTAACTTAGTCAGCTATCTTAGTATAAATTCTTCAGGAACACCAGTAGCTAAAGGAAAACTTCATTCATTCATCCCGTATCATTGAAAACCCACCTTGTTCCAGACACTGTGCAGCGCTCTGACCATTTAGTAGTGAACAAAATGGTGCTAGCTGCCCTGCAGTTTAGCGATGGAAATCTTGACTTTCCTTTTTATTGTTTTTCAAACTATTCTTTGAGAAAGGTACAATAGGGTTATTGCCAAGCAGGGCCAGAGACGAAGATTCAGGTGCAGATGGATGGATTTGGGGATTCATCCCAGGAAGCACAGGGAGAGTACAGGCCAGTGAAAGTAGGAAGAGAGGTTAACTATGAATGGGTTTTTAAGTGAGCTGCTCACCAGTGAGAGCAACCTATTTAGGGTGAAAGAAAGTTGAAGTATTCATCCACCAACTCTTGCCCCCAATTCATGGAGGCTGCTTTTGAGTCATTAAGTCTTGTACTTTCAGTATATCCTGCCTTCAGCTTGCTGTGGCCAGAGAACATCTTCAGACAGAGAGATGCAGGAGGTTGTGGGAGTGACCAGGAACTATCGAGTGCTGAGAACACATGGATAGAGCACGGACAGTGTCTGCCCCAGTGACTTCGCCCATTTTACAGGAGAGGAAACTGAGGCCTGAGAGGCCACCCATCTAGTACTCGAGTTCATACTAAAGCCCAGAACTCTTATTGTACCCCAGCCCTGAAACAGACCTGACCTGGGGAATGTGATCTCCCTCGCCAACAGCCTCAGATGAAAAAGCAAGGTGTAAGGCTCTGAAAAACAATAAAACAACCTCCTGAAAAGGGCTGAGGGTAAGGTGGGGTCCTGGCCCAGAAAACAGGCCAACATTTGATGGGCCCTTATAGGCTTTCAGACTATGTCTCCATTCTCTGAGCAGACCTGGGCGCTGAGCCCTCGCTTGTTACAGAATGAGGCTGCGAGAACAGAGTGAGTGAACTTTCTTTTTTGCTCTGAAGTCTAAAAATGCCTCATTGAAAACTAAGGATGTTAAAAACAGTTTTCTATTGGGACCAGCAGATGGTATAATGGTTACCTCACTGGATTACCATGTAGTTGACAGTGATTCGAGTCCAGATCTGGCAGCTTAAAACTCACACCGGGCACATAGATATGCATGCCCAAAATCCTGAGAGGAGAATGGACGAGAAGAGACTGCAGCATGGCCATCCCCCCAGGGGTTGATTTCTCACTTTTTGTTGCTCTGTCTCTCTCTCTCCAGTGATCACACATGCCCGAAGCCAAAATCTCTCTTTAAAACAAATAAACAGTTTACTATCATGGGAACTTATTAAGAGTCAAGTGACCGGGTCTAGTTTTAGCTTGCTCATACAAGCCTCTTCATCTCTATGAGTAAGACTCCCTTTCCTATCCATCAAAATGAACTATCATCTATCTCACAGAATTACAGTTCAGATTAACATGGTGTTTAAATGAGATACTATATATGTCTTAGCCCAGTTTCCTGGACAATGGAGCCTGAAGCACTGCTTATGTGCTTACACACAGCTACTTGTTGATTTATTGCTGGGTATGGGAACTAAACAGGGCTGGGTACCTAGAACAATCTGAGAGATGGGGGAAGAATGAACAATGCATCTGCTGGCTCCCTCTCTGTTTCCTATGTTGCATCCGTAAAAGATTGCCCCTTAGGACTTCAACCTGTTATGTTTCTGGGTTGCATCTCAGCAGCTACTGAGCAGCAGGGCCATCATTCATCAGCCAGGGGAAAGGGGGTAAATAAAGCCCAGTGCATGAGACTCTGTGATTCTCCCAGGAAGACCACGAGGGGGTGGTGTCAGAGGCAAGGGTAGATGTGGCCAGAGCTTTGTGACCACAAAGATGACACGTAATGTTGCTGCACAGCCTCAAAACAGGGCAAAGGACAGAGCAGATCTGTAGAGGTGGGTGAGAAAAATGGTATGGTGTGAGAAAAATGCCTTTACATGGGTAAGAAATAAGCCAGACCATTGTTATAAGTGACTTCTTATCTCCAGAGTTCAGATTTTGTATCTAATTTTTATATTTTTCTTTCCTTTGTCTTCTCAGGCACGTGTGCTCTTTTTCCGTATGGTAATTAGATAATATTTAATGAATGAGTGAATGGGTGAATGCTGCCCAATCTGTACAAATGTATGTATGCATATATTTATTTCAGATAGGGTTTCACTCTGTCATAGTCCTCCTGACTCAGTTTCCCAAGTGGCTGGTTCTACAGGGATGTGCCACTGCATTGGGTTTTGAATCTAGCCTGATTTTATAGGCAACTCTCTGAAATGTGGGCCCAAAGATTGCTTTAGTTTTTTTCCCATCTTTGCTAAACAGATGACATTTATTGTCCACTTATTCCTTTTACTGGGTCAGATACTTCTCATGCATGACCTTGCTTAATCCTCACAAAGCCCTCATTACTATCCCTATTTTACAAATGAGGAAACTGAGGCTTAGGAAACTTAAGAATATTGTGGCCAGCAGACTGTGTAATGGTTAGGTCACTGGACTCCCACCTAGTTGACTGTGGTTAGAGTCCTGGACCCAGTGGCTTAACACTCACATGGACGTGTGTGTGTGTGTGTGTGCCCAAGATCCTGAGAAGAGATAGTGGAATAGCCTTCCCCCTTGGGGGTGCTGATTTCTCATTTTCTGTCTCTGTGTCTCTCTGTCTCTCCAGTAAGTGTACATATTCTATAAAAAATTTTTTTCTTTAACAAAATAAAAGAAAACTTAAGGATATTGATTCAGGTCAAATAGCTAGTGAGATGGAGGACACACTCAAGTTTTCTGATCCCTATTTTGTGCTCAAGTTCTCTGTTTTCTTTAAGCACTTTTGAGTTCCCAGGTTTGGTTTCCATGACTGAGGTAGCAAGAAGTGTGCTCTGGGCATTGTCATCATGTGTCTGTGATCCTGAAAATAGAGATGGTCCTATTGATTACATATATTCCTATTAGAATTTTGCTCTCAAATCCATCATACAGAATAGTCAATTCCAAGAGGGCAGTATCTATATCTAATTCACTTATGTATTCCTCAAGACTAGAAGAGCATATTACATTCATACATGGTAGAACACATTCCATAAAAGATGGAAGTAAGTCTCTGAATATTAACAGTGCCATCTAGGGCACACGTTGGCAAGCCATGGGCCATGGGCCAAATACAACCCACTGCTTGATTAAGTGAATAAAGATTTACTGAAATACAGTTATGCCCATTCATTTCTATATCATGTATGGCTGTTGTGTGGGTTTATGCTACAACAGCAGAAATGAAACATTGCAACAGAGACGACGTTGCTCTTGAAGTGAATAGTATTAACTCTTGGCCTTTTATGATAAAATTTGCCCATCCTTGTGTAAGATATGCTTAGAGAAGCCCCGGAAGCTGCAATAAAAATTTAGATGAATAAGATACAGTTTATAAGAGTGCCCTCTTCCTACCCTTCCTTCTGTCCAATAAAAATAAAATATTGTTATTGCAATGTCACATTAAATATATAAAAATGGAACCAAGTTAAATGACTAACAGTTGAGAGGTGATTATATTCATTGGAGAACACAGTGCCACCACTAAAATGCTATGATAGAAGTAGATAATGTAAAATATCAAAATACTGGGACCAGCAGTTGGCATAATGGCTATGTTTCTGGATTACCATGTAGCTGTGTGGTTTGAGTCCTGGACCCGGCTTAAACTCACGCCAGGCACATGTGCGCGCGTGCTCAAGATCCTGAAAGGAGAATGGACGAGAAGGGATTGCAGCATGGTCAATCCCCCAGCGGGTGATTTCTTGCGTTCTCTCTGTCTCTCTCTGTCTTTCTGGCAAGTGCACGCGCCCTGTGAAAAAAAAACTAAAATAAAAATACTAAATTCAATTTAATTATTTTTCCCCAAAACATGTATATATGAAAATAAAATGAAAAAGTGTGGAAGGAAACACCCAAATGTTACCAATGTTCAGGTGATAGAATTATGGCTCATTTTAATTTCTGCTTTATCCCCATCTGCATTTTCTATTTTTTTTTACAATGCACAGAAATTTTGTTTAATAAAAAATTTGAGTTTGAAAATGTTTAAAAATAGTTAGAATTTTTCACTTCTTAAGAATTATTTGTTTGATTCATTTGTTGTTATCTTATTTTTCTATAGGGCACACATCCTTACCAGAGAGAAGAAGGAAGAGAGAGAGAGAGAGGAAAAATGAGAAAGCAAGCCACCAGGTTTGGGGTTGAACTGCTGTCAATCATGTGGGAGTCCAGCGCCTTACCTCCCATGCCACTTGCTGGCTCCAGTTAGAATGTTTTATGGCCCAGCTGCCATAGCCTAGAGGGCAGGGCATCACTGCATAATACTGGAGACATATGGGAGGCCCTGCTTTCATATCTGAGGTCTATCTGAGCACAGTGGGCATGTCTCTGTCTTTATCTGTGGTCCCGGCCGGCTGGCAGGCTCTGGTCTTAGGAAATGAAGGAGGGAGCATGGCACGGTGAGACCCTGCCACGCGCACCTCTCTTTCTCTCTCTCTCTCTCAAGAAAGGAAGAAAGAAATTTCATATATGCATAGGTGCATGTGTGCGTGTACATAAATAACCTTTAATAATGTGAAAAATAAAGAGTCCAGAAAACTGTCTATGTAAAGAATAATGCTAGTTAGAAAGCTTAGTTTCTTTTCCCAAAATTACTCTTTTCTCTGAAGGCTTTTCAATAAGATTTTTGTGACCTCCACTAACTGAGCTCCTTCAGACGGGGAACCCTGTTCTCTAAAATTGCAAATGCATGAATTGAAACTTTTCTTGTTTTCCTTTGCTTAGCTGAGACAGGTTGACATTTTCAAAAGAACTTTAGAACTCTGAGAACAAAAAGGCAATAATTACAGAAAATACGAAAGGCATAACAGTTGTCATGTCTAAAATACAAGCTTCCAGTGCCCTAAAGGGCTGGCTGGTTCCTCGTGGAATCAGAAGCACACTTGGTTCCCTCCTGGAGCCTTGCCTAGTTTCCCAGAAGTAGGCACCACTGCTTTTCTACCACCTGAGATTGGTCTTAGAAGGAGTTATTTATTAGTCAAGGGCAGGTTATCACTTGGCAGATCTCAGTGAAGCTTTTTCACTTGGTTTTCTTCCAGGTGAGGTCATGGTTCATCCACAGGTGGCCGAGAAGATGAGACTTCACCAATTTTTTTTCTTTTTTATTATGGTTTTGCTATAGGGCACATGCACTGCCAAAGAGAGAGAAAATAAGAGAGGGAAAGTGAGAAATCACCCCCTAGGGGGGATGGCCGTGCCACAATCCCTTCTCTTTCCTTCTCCTCTTGGAATTTAGGGCACACACACATACCTGCTCAGTATGTTTTTTTTTTTTTTTTTTTTTTTCCTATTTTTGGAGAGGTTTTTGCTATAGGGCGTGTGCATTCACCAGAATGACAGAAAGAGAGAAATCACCCCCGGGAGGATGGCCACGTCACAATCCCTTCTCCTCCATTCTCCTCTTGGTATCTTGGGCATGCACGCACATGTGCCCGGTGTGAATTTAAACCACCGTGTCCGGGACTCGAACCACGGTCAACTAAATGGGAGTCCAGCAACATAGCCATTACGCTAACTGCTGGTCCCCCGCTCAGTATATTTTTCAAGCTACCAGATCAGGACTCAGACAGTGCAGTTGGCCATGTGGGATTCTGATGCCTTAACTTTGTGCCACCTACTAGCTAGAAACCTCACCTATTGGCAGTGCTGCCAGTCTAGCAGCACCTCAGACCATCCCCTCACACATACATACAGCCATGTACATGCACACATTATAACTGTAGGGAATATCATAACTCATTTTTCATAAGAGCATCTCTTGCCCCTCCCACATAGGTAAATGGCCAAGTTAAAAACCATCCATTACCTGATCATAATATGAGAGTTCATGACATGCCCATATGCTAAAAACTGCACATACACAGTGACAGTACCTTGTCTTGGTTCTCTATTTTTATGCAAAAGCCAGAAACCCAGGAGCCATCAAATTTCATAGCCTCTCAATTTTGTATTTGCCCCACCTCTAGTGTTGAATCTTCATGTGATACCAATTCCCATTCTTTTACCTCCAAGAAACCTCCTTTGTATACCCTAAGAAGGAGTGAGTTTTCTCTCTTCTGAAATAATAAAATCTTGCTTATATTTCTCTAGTAGCTTGTACCGTAAAAGTGATCTGTGCTGAAACTCACTGTGTCCTTCTCTTTTCTCTGTAAGAAGCTTGACAGTGGGAATTTGTTGGTGGTGGTTGTTTTTGTTTATCATTGTTGAATCTTCTCAACAAGTCTTAAAAGAGTGTTTTATATGTGACAAAGTCATAGTAAAGAGTGGTTGAATAAACTGAATAAATGTATATTGGTAATTATAGAAAATGTCTATAGAGATCAATCCAGGATCAATGGATGTGAGTTACTAGGAGATCAGTTTATACTCTTAAAAAAAAAAAAAAAAAAAAAAAAAAAAAAAGAATTTTCTCAGTCAGTCCACATTGCAGTGGATTGTTCTGGGAAATACAACTGGGTATATTTGAGTCAAGTTGAAAGACTACTTTTGGAGAATATCATAACAGGGATTTTCACAAAAGATGAAGGACTAAATTAGACGTCCTCTAAAATACCTCCCAGGTTTATCTGCCTGACACCTCTAGGTTGAAAGGGAGGCAGTAAATCTCTCTGGAACACGGTTTTTTCATTTGTTCAGAACTTTGATGAGCTTGGCTATCTCTGTCTCATGCATATCCATCATTAGCTAATTTTCTTTTTCCTTCCAAGTCCTATTTCTTGACTCTAGCTATTAAGCTATATTCAGTGTCATTGTAAGAGCTTAAAAGCATTAGCAGACACTGAAGAGTAAATGACACCTCATGGAAATCCATGAAATGCGTGTTTTCTTTGAGGACAATTTGGCTTTGAGTTGATACATTTGCTAAGATTCTCTCTTTATCTTTTCTTTAAAGTCTAGTTTCCTGAAACTGGGTCTTGGTTTCTGAAGTTCTTTGTTCTACTGCCTAGTGTACCTGTGTTACTGAAAACCCTATTTGTAGGATCCAAATTACTTTTTCTGAACCCAATTTATACAGAGACAGATGGGGGATTCCAAAAGGGAATGTTGCCGTTCATATCCAGCAAATCATCATTATGGGAAGAAAGTGAAAAGCAGACTTGGTGACATACACAGAAATTTAACTTGTATAAAGCCTTATCCTCCATTTTAAAGTCAGTTCTCGCTAAAGTGTCTTGGGCTCAGAATAAGTTTGCACCTCACTATTTTCAGACATTCCAATTAATCATTAATGAGTGATGATGAATTTCCTTACTAAGCAATATTACAAAATTGGGTTTCATTTTCTTCCTATATCCCTCTTTGAATGTTTTTACTATTCATGTCCTTGGACTGTTTGACAAGGATATATTCATTTGAAGAAATTAAAAGCCCAAGTTCTGATTTTGTTTTGTTTTGTTTAGTTTAGGTTTTTGCTATAGGGTGCATCACTCGCCAGAAAGAGAGAGAGAAACAGAGAAACAGAAAGAGAGAAATCACCCCCCAGGGGAGATGGCCATGCCTCAATATCTTCTCCTCCATCCTCCTCTCGGGATCTTGGGCACGCACGTATACGCGCCCAGCGTGAGTTTTGAGCCACTGGATCTGGGACTCGAACCATGGTCAACTGCATGGGAGTCCAGCAACATAGCCCTTATGCCAACTACTGGTACTGATTTTGTTTTCTTTTAAAAAAAAAACAACAACTTTTTTTGAGTTTTTTGCCATAGGGCGTGTGTGCTCACCAGACAGATAGAGAGAGACAGAGAGACAGAAAGCAAGAAATCACCCCCCAGGGGGGATGGCCACACCGCAATCCCTTCTCCTCCATCCTCCTCTCGGGATCTTGGGCACGCACGCACACGTGCCCAGCGTGGGTTTTAAGCCATCGGGTCCGGCATTCGAACTGCAGTCGACTACATGGGAGTCCAGCGACATAGCCATTACGCTAACTGCTGGTCCCCCCAAAAAAACTTTTATGTCAGAAAAATTCTGGTTCCAAACCATTGTGCACATAGAATTCTTTGTTTATTTATTTTACTATGAGAAGGAGAAAGAGAGAGAAATAGGTACCATTGCCAGGGTCTTGCCAGGGTCTCCTCTAGCCGGCTAGGATCATGGGCATGTACACATGCCAGTGTGTTTCTGGCCAACCTGGGATCTGTACTGCAGTCTTCAATGTGGTTCCAGCACTGCAGAGCAGCAGCTGAGTATGTGTGTCACTACAACTGTACCTTCAATTTCATTGTTGTTGGTTTTTTGTTTTGTTTGTTTGTTTTAGTACTTGCTGTATGTCATGTGCACTCACCAGAGGTGGAGAGTGACGGAGAAAGAGAGGGAAAGTGAGAAATCACCCCCCAGGGGTATGGCCACGCTATAATCCCTCCTCTTCTATTTTCCTATTAGGATTTTGGGCATGCACACAAGACCTGTGTGATTTTTCAAGCCACTGGGTCGGGGACTCAAACGATGCAGATGATCACATAGGACCAGCGCCTTATCCTCCACACCACCTGCTGGTCATGGGCCTGCAATTTTTAACTGAAATGATTCATTATTATTTCAGTTTCCTTGTTTGTTAGCATAACACTTTTATGTTTTTGTTATTGTTGTCATTCTGAAAACCTAGAACTTTCTTTTGGCTGCTATTTGACATAAATGCAACGTAGAGATTAAAAATGCCCTGAGGGACCAGCAGGTGGCGAGTTGGTTAAAGATGTTGAACTCCCACGTGGCTGATTGTGGCTTGAGTCTCAGACTAGACAGTTTGCTTTCTCACTTTCTCTCTCTCTGTCTTTCTCTGGTCAAATTAAAATAATAATAATAATAATTATTATAAAGTTAAATAAAATAATTTTTTAATGCCACAAACAGAGACTAAAATAGCATGTTAGAATTCTAGAATGAACTTACTCTGGAAGCACAACACAGTTGTCAACTGAGACCTAGAGAGGGTAAGAAATCTATACAAAATCACACAGGAAGTTGGTGACAATAATTGCAAACTTCACTGTGTACTCATAAGGTTCTAAACTTTCATCATTTATCTATTCTTTTAATTCCACTGGCCAATGGATATGGTTGCTGCTGTTAGTAATAACAAATGAGAAAAAACAAGATGCAGAAAGCCTCAACATTTTACATAAGGTTACAAAGCTAGTAAGCGATGGAGCCAGGATTTGAACTCAAGCAGAATGATTCCCAAACTTTTCTGTTACACATTATGCTGATTTTTTTTTTCTGCCAGGAATACATGCTTTCATTTTAAGCATAGTCTATAAATATCTGCATATACATGGAAGGAGAGAAAAAACACACACATAGACGCATAACCTACATGGATATTGTTCTCTTTCTTTTCGAAGCTCTGTCTCTAAACATGGAAAGGATGACTAACAGTTCCTTCTGGTTGGTTGATTACCATAATACACATTCCTACAAATGGAAAACCATTGCCCTAGCTAATCTTAACATCCCCACATCAGTAGCTATTTCAAGAAAAAGCAATTCCCATCTGTTACAGAAACATATTCAGTGACAGCACACGTCTCTTTATCCTAGTACCATCCCATTGCAGTGCAATGGTGAAAAACAGCATGATTTTTGTCTTAATTCTGGAAAACCCTCTCTTAGTTAAAATGTGTGGGGGGGACTCAGTGCCTTCTTGGTTGTAATGTATAAAAGAATGACTATAACCTTTGCTGCTCCTGTACCCATCTGAGATCAGAAACGTGTAACAATGAAGCCTTTGTGTTTTGTGTGATTTTCTGAGAGTGTAATGAATGTGTGCTGCTCAGCGTGTTTTTTTTTGGGGGGGGGAACTCTTTCATTTCACTTTGTGGAATTGTCATTTACATGGTTCAGTCTTACCTCTGACAAAAATCAGCTTGTACGCCTGGACAGCCAGACTGTAGGACTCACCTTGGACGCTGTGATTGTTTCATGGATGGATACGTAACCAAAAGTGAAATCATTTTCCCTTAGACGTTTGCATGAGCCATCGAAGAAGAGGATTTTTCTCTTTTTGAATATTTCTAGATAGAGGGAATGGGTCAGCAGGTGGTGTAGTGGTTAAGGCAATGGACTCCACATGGACAACTACTGTTTGAGTCCCAGACCCAGTGGCTTAAAACTCACATCAGGTGTGTATGCATGTATGCTCAAAACCCTGAGAAGAGAATAGAGGAGAAGGGATGTGGCATGGCCATCCCCCTGGGGGGTAATTTCACTATTTCTGTCTTTCTGGCCAGCATATGTGCCCTATGGCAGAAATCTCTCAAAACAAAACGAAACCAAAAAAAACAAAACTCTTAAGTAGGGGGGTAATGCAACCTGGGATCGTTGAGAATGTTTGCTGGCATAATGAATGAATCTGCCTCAGAATTACGTCAAAAAAGAAAAGAAAAAAAGGCTCAAGAAGGCGATAAGAGATATGCAAAACCTTAAGCTCTTGAATTGAGCCACATCAGAAGCTAGAATCTCATTTTGGGTCTTTTTGTGCAAGCTTATGTCAAAGCAGGGTTTCTGTACGTTACAACCAAAAGAGTCCCAGTACATGAACTCTCATAACTTGAGACTTGGAAGTGATCTTAATGACTAATCTCTCATCTGGTAAACAATTCCACACATCACAAGAGTAAATTGAATACAGGTAAACATGTAGATTATGTAGAATGTTCGTCATTAGTTATCTGAGCTTTGTCTCTGTTTGAATCCTCTAGTGACAGGAAGGTTTGTTATCACATTCAGCAGCCAGTTCATTATTAGATTACTGTAATTTCCAGGCACTTTCTTTTTCTTTTTTCAGTTTTTTGCCCTAGGGATGCATGTGCTCACCAGAGAAAGACAGAGAGAGAGAAAGTGAGAAAACACTCCCCAGAGGGGGATTGCCATTGTTACAATCCCTTCTCTTTCATTCTCGTGAGAGAAGAGGACATGGCGTGGTTTTCAGGCCACAAGGTTGGAGACCCAGACTGTGGTTGGCCATGTGGGAGTCCAGCACCTTAACCACCATGCCACCTGTTAGTCCCAGTGAATTTTTAAATTTTTCTTAATATCAAATAAGTTGCCTCCTTAAACCTTTTATTAATTAACCTTATTGATGTTCTCTGGAGCATCATAAAAACACCAACTTACTTCTTTAAAATAACTGAAGACAGTTATCTTGTCTTTATTTATTTATTTATTTATTTACTTATTTATTTTTGGAGAGGTTTTCACTATAGGGCGCGTGTGCTTGCCAGAAAGACAGAGAGAGACAGAGAGAGAGAAAGCGAGAGATCACCCCCTAGGAGGGATGGCCACGCAACAGTACCTTCTCCTCCATTCTCCTCTCGGGATCTTGGACACACACACACACATGCGCCCGACGTGAGTCCAAGTCACCGGGTCCAGGATGTGAACCGCGGTCGACTACATGAGAGTTCAGTGTCATAGCCATTACTCCAACTGCTGGTCCCATTTCATTTTTTCTCATTTTTTCAAATAGGCCTTCAACTTTACTTGAAATTTAACAGACTGCTGTTCTTCACATCATGGTTCATAAATACTCTAGTTACATGGACTCCCTAAAATGTCCTCTCAGCTTTCCCTGAAGCTACCTGAGAAAGGCTGTTGTTCAGCAACCTTCACCTCAACCATCATCCCTTTAGCTATTTATTCATTTATGCTTCTGTATACTTCTTTGCTTGGAAAAAAGGGATGGATGGTCATTGATTTTCAGCATTCTTAAACTAATATCTAATACCACAATTGAGCAGACTATGATAAAACCTCTTTGGCTGAGGGTTGATTTACTCAAAGTTCATTTATATGATGGATCTTCTAAAAGTTCTATAACACATGTACTATGAGACAACTGCACAGATATCAATTTCCTTTGAGAGACTTTTTGCTATAGGGAGCTTGTGCTCACCAAAGAGAGAGAGAAAGACAAAAAGTGAAAAATCATCCCTCAGAGGGAATGGCCATGTTGCAATTCCTTCTCCATTCTCCTCTTGGGATTTTGGGTGAGCACACAGATGCATCAGGCATGAGTTTTATGCCGCTGGATCTGGACTTGAACTGCAGTCGACTAGATGGGAGTCCAGCAATGTAACCATTATGCCATCTGCTGGTCCCCAGATTATCACTCTTTTTTTTGTTTGTTTGTTGACCATAGTAACCCACATGTTAATTGTACTTTTCCGTGTATAATTCAAAGCCCAGCCCCCTTACAGTATTTGTGGTTGTAATGTAGAAACTGTGGGTTTTCTGAGGAAGCCTGGAACAGTTTCTGCCTCTGAGAAGCTTGAAATCCATTGAAACTTCTAGATCTCTTATTGTATAAATAGCTGACAAGGCTGAATATTTATGTATTTCCATTTGAAAGTATGGATTATAATGATAAAAAGAAGATTAATTAATCTTTGGATTCCAAGTTTTTAAGTACCTTTTCTTTCTAGCATCAATTTGTTTCATATAAAATTAAATTATAATCTTTTTCAACAAGTCACAAATGTCACCTCTATAATCAATTCAGAGTTGCTTGAGGAAAAAATCTTAATAACTTCCTCATTATCTCTCATTCTACTCCCTTGAGGAGACAAAGGTGAGCAATCAGATTTGTACTCTCTCAAATTAGTCTACATATTCAGACACATACTCACATATCAACTTGTGTCTTTAATCTATTTATTGAAGGATTCGACAAATTCTTATACAGGGCTGGCCTTGTAGCCCACTAGTTAAGGGAGATGGATCCCATATGGCTGACAGCAGTTTGAGTCCCAATCCCAACAGCTTAAAAAAATGTGTGTCTGAAATCATGAAGAAAAGAGGAAAAGGAATCATGGTGCAACCTCATTCTGTTAAGACATACTTTCTCTCTCTCTCTTGCTCTCTGTCTCTCTCTGGCCAGCAAGTATTCCATCTAGCAATAAAAACAAACAAATGAAAAGTAAAACAAAATCCCCCAAGTGCTTTTGTAATCTTTATCAAGGACCAGGCACTATTCGAGACACTGAGAATGCAGAGTGAAAGAAGCAAATAAAAATCTGGACTTTATGGAGCTTATATTCTTCTGATGAGGAGAGAGACAAGAGATGATAGAACTGAGTAAAATGTGTGGGATTATTAGATAATAAGACATATTAAGAAGAAAGATCAAAAGGGAAAGGAGATGAGAAGTGTTAGGGGATAACATTTTGTTAGTGTAGCCAGTGAAGATTTTAGTGTTGAGCTAGTCTTTCTTGGGACAGAGGAGAATGATACCAAGGCTTCCAGTCTAAAAACTAGAAAAAATGGGGTTTCTGTAAACTCTGAAAAAGAGCAGATCTTTCAGGAGAGAGACCAGAAGTTTAATTTTGGCCATGTTTAAGTTCAAGATACTATTTTACAGTATTTTAACACGTATGAATGTTATATCCATGTATGAACGTAACACAATTAATTTAACCATTTTATTGTTGAAATTCACATTACCAGACTTTTGCAAATATAAACATGATGTTTACAAGGCTGGATTCTTACTTGTCAACTCTCTGGTGAAATGGTACTGGCCACTCAGAGGGCCCTTCTTTTGATCAGTCAGTCATTCTAAAGTCAAAAGTTATTCCATTGTCTCATTTAGAGTCTATATAGCATTTATCTCTGCCTGATATTTTTCCTTCCATATTTATTATCCATCTCTCTCCCTTAAAATTTCAGCATTGTAAGAACAAGTTATCTGCCTTTTGGAATTGGTAGAGATTAGGTACTTAATGAATAATGAAATAATAAAAACCATACACACAGATCCGCATGCATGAGTGCTTTTGGTGTTTTATAGGACAGCCTTTCCAAAAGTGGTATTGTTGTATCAAATTATACTTTTTAATTTTACTGGCATTGCCAGGTAAATTTTCTAAAAGAGGACTGCAATTCATTTTCCCACCAAGAACCGTCATTTCCCTGTATCAAATGAAGCACTGGTTGCTTTTATCCTTTGATATTTTTACTTCAAAAATACTTAAAAAAAAATTTCAATCTCTCTACTTCTAACAGCTCCAAGTACCTTAAGTAATTCATATACAGTTAATGAACTCCACAGTAAGGCAGCAAACATCTGTTTATTTGTCTTAAAGACTATTTACTTTCAACTTCTAGGCTTGTTTGATGTTACGAATATGGGTAGTTTATCAAGAATAGATTTAATTCTTCAGCCCGTTTCCCTTTGGTGCCTGAAAACTTAAAACCACTAAGAGAGTAAGGCTTTTTCTATTAAAATACCTGATAGGTTTTTTTCAGAGAGATTTATGAGACAAAGTTCTGTAAATCCATATTTTAAAATGCATGCATGTTGGATCATTCTAGGAGAGGGATGTGAATAATGGTATAATTAGTGTAATAAATGTTGGGTCTATGTTGAAAATAATTTATTTCTGCATAAAATCTATGAGGCTGTGCAGCCTTCCAGCTGAAACAAATTATTTACATTTCCATTCAGGGAGGTAGACACTGATTTCCTCCACGCCTCCCTCTCTCCCTTCAAATAGTCTTTTTGAGATCTTCACCCACATCATTCATCTGTAAGGAAGATTTTCTTTTTGTTTCTTGACTGCCATTTGTCCTTCACTGTCTGGTTTGAATCTCTTGTTTTTACTTAGCTATGATTTTTTTCCTTCGAATCTTGGAGTTAGTATGTACATCAAGTACAAGGAGTCTGAGATTCTTGAGTTCAGATGCCTTTCCTACTCTAAACTTGTGTGGTAGTAACTGAGCACCACAATTTTATTGTTCCCATTTTCCCAGAATAATCACACTGGCTTCAGGAATTTCTATCACCTAGGAGGGTGAGCTTATTGTATTACAGTCTCAGCACCCAAAAACCCACACCCTGGCTGGAAAAAGAAAAAGTCATTTAAGAATCTCCTTGCTGACAAATTAGCTCCATAGTATTTGTTGAGCTTTTTCTGGAAACCAGTCAATCTGTAAGTTCTGTCCCCAATCTCTCATCTACAATTTCAAATCTCAAAACCTCCCAAAACAGCAAGACCTGATCTGAACTTACCTGGTATAAACCTGATCTGAACTGACTCAAGGCTACTTATAGTCTTTATTTATTCCACTTAAAATAAACAGGCATACATTTCTCTGCAGAAATATAATGTATATGATAACAAGATGCTGTCCAGCCCCACTAGCAGTGAGAAGTCATATAAGGGTGATGTAGCACACTATCTTTCAAATTCCAAAATAATTGGAATTGTGAAACCCATGTGGACCTGTTGGCAAATCCATACGGACACTGACTGCATAAACAGTTGTAATATCTCATGAGTTTAAAAATATAGAGACAAAGTATCCAAAAGCAGAATTCTATCAGTTTCTAAGGAGGTGACTAGAGGTAAGGACTATGCTAAAGCCTATTCATTGACCAGGAGAATAAAAATTGAGGGCAATCTCTGGAGTGACAAACAAAGAATAGAAAATGAGTATACAAAGTTTAAACTAACATTGAGAAAATTTAAGTATAAAAAAATTCTTGGGCCAGCCCTATGGCTGGTGGTAAGGGAGCTGGATCCCACATGGCTGACTGTGAGGTTCAAATTACAACCTTGGCCATATGGCATAGAAACATATCAGATGTATGTGCATGTGTGCCCCAAATTCCAATGGTGTGACCAAATGTAGAAGGGAATGAGATTTGACAATCCTCCTTTGGGATGTGATTCTTTCCTCTGTCTTTCCCTGATGAGCACACATGCCCTCTGGCAAAATAAAATGAAACAAAACCTGACCAAACCAAAATGAAACAAAACAACAACAATCAAAAATAAAATAAAATAAAATAACAGAGAACAGAAAAATGTACAACAGAAATCTGTAATTGCACTAAATTTGATGACACTAAATGCTCCAGGTGGATGTCAAAAAATTTTTTAATAAATGAAATAAGACTATAATTTTATGTGGGATTTTTACCAAAATTCAAGAGACACACAAAATTAAAGTAAGGTTAAAAATAAAAGGATAAGGAAAGATATTGCATGCAAGCGCTCACCAAAGGAATTCTGGTATGGCTGTATCAATAGTGGAAATAAATTATAGGTCAGAAGGCAAAAATCTTTACTAAAGGTAAAGAAAATCTTTTCATAATGCTGAAAGCTTTTAATTCATAAAAATTCTAAATTTCTATGTACTTAATGAATCCTCAAACTATACAAATAAATAAACAGAAATTCAAATACAGGTAAATTTATAAAACTAATGAGACAATTTTTATGTATGGGTTACAGTTACTGATAGAATACTTAAATCAAAAGGATCTAGAAAGTTTGAACAATATCATTAAGTTGAACTAGTGGACATAAATAGAGCATTACATCCAGTAACTGCAGAAAACGTTATTTTCAAGAACATGTTGGAATATTTCTAAAAACCAGCCAGCTCATGGTTCATAAAACAAGTTTGCATAAATTCCAAGTTTGAAGTCCTATATTTTCTGGTATCCCCAATGCACTTATAGTACCATCAATATATTTGGATATTAAGGAATAGATACCTAAATAGCCTTCTGTTAAACAAAAGATCATAATCGATCTTAGAATATATTTTAACAAATTAACAAAAGAAATACTACACATAAAAAATTGAGGGATGTAGTTGTAAGAGGAAAGTTGTAGTCAAAAGAGTATATAGCACAAATAAAAAAGCATGAAAATTAAAAAACATCCATATAATGAAGTTAGGGAAAAAATAAACTCAAGAAAGAAAAAAGAATAGCAGAAATTAATACAAGAGGTTGTAACTATTCAATAGAATCAAGCTTCAGAAGAAGACACTTTCATGGCTCCTGAGAACTAGTGATTTCAGGGAAAAAAGAGAAATGAAGATTTTCTACTGATAATTCAGCCTCCAGCCTACAAACTCGAGTGGTAGGAAGCCCCTCAAGCCTTCTCTCTGACTTTTTCTCTATCTCTATCTCTGTCTCTTTTTGCCTTTGTCTCTGTCTTCTCATATTTTTGTAATTTTTTCTTTAAAAAATTTTTTAAGGTAAAGTATTTTCTTGGTTTTCAGCCCCTCCTTTACCTTTATCTTGTTAATAATCCCCTCTCCCCCTCCCCACCCAGGAGAGGCAAGGGGCAGACCTTGAGAAGAAGACACCTTCATGGCTCCTGAGAACTAGTGATTTCCTGCATTGTTTTCTATTTTTTGCCCTTAAAAAAATAATAATTTTTAGTTTTTTTTTTTTTTTTAAATTTTTTTCCTTCTTTTTTTCTCTGTTTCTTGGTTGTTTTTTTTTTTTTTTTTTTTCTCTCACTCTCTTTCTTTTTCTTTTATTTCATCTCTCTGCTCTTCAATCTCCATTCACTGTATTTCTAGATGAATCTAAGGAAACTATAGCCAAACATCCAAATACTATTAGGGTTAACATATTCCTCAATATCTACTGAATTTGCAGCTTAAAGGGATCAAAACAAAATGGCCAGAGATTCCTTATCACCTTTTTCTGCACGCTCCTAAATGCTCAGATTGAACTTCAAGTTTAGGAAGAAACATGCCATCCATCAGATGACTAGAAATCACCACAGGACCACAAGAAATATGGGAAAGCAAGAAAATACCTCTCCTCCAAGGGAAAAGAATAGCTACTCTTCATCTACAGACAGTTCAATGGAAATCATGGAAATGTCTGATAAAGAATTTAGAATATTCATAATAATGAAGTTAACAGAGATGGAAGAGAAGAGAGACAATGAACTACAGAAGAGAAAGGAGAAAGGAGATGATGAGTTCTAGGAGGTGAGGAAATTCTTGCAAGATCTAAAAGAGGAATTACACACTTTAAAAAAGAATCAAATGGACCTTTTAGAGATGAAGGCTATAATACAGGAAGTCAAAATCTCCCCTGAAAGTATTAAAAGCAGACTAGATCATACAGAAAATAGAATCTCAGATGAAGAAGAGAAAATTGCCGGCCTAGGAAAATCCACCACAAAGACTGAGAAAATTGCCAAAAAAATGTGAATAATCTACAAGAAATACTAGATACCATCAAATGTCCAAACATTCGGATAATTGGTATGCCAGAAGGTGAAGAGACTAAAAAGGGCATTGACAATCTATTCCATGAAATCCTGCAAGAAAACTTTCCCAACCTAGAGAGACACTCAAAGATCCAGTCCCAAGAAGTACAAAGGACCCCAAATAGAATCAGCCAAAGAAGATCTTCTCCAAGACACATTATATCCAGATTGACCAAAACCACAGACGAAGACAAGATACTAAGACGGGCAAGAGAAAAATGGCAAGTGACCTGCGAGGATGTCCCATCAGACTAATGGCAGACCTCTCATCAGAAACAATGTGAGCGAGGAAAGAATGAGAAAATATATTCAAAGTGTTAAGTGAAAAGCAATTTCAACCAAAAATACTGTGCCCGGCAAGGTTATTCTTCATATGTGAAGAAAAGACAAGAACATTCTCAGATAAAACAAAACCTTAAAGAATTAACCAACACCAGAACAGATCTCTAAGAAGTTTTCAAGAGAGTGCTATACCAGAAAAATTAAAAACAGACACACAGAAATAAGAGTTCAAAAACTAAGAAAACAGCCAACTTAATCGTAGGGACAAGTCTGAAGTTGAATATTATATTCCAGAATTCAAACGGAAGATCGAACCACAACAGAAGAAAGATTAAGTACATGAGAATAAACTGGTGAAATAGCATTTTATGGCTTTCGATAAATATTGCTGATTTTCTTCTAGGCTTTGTTGTCCCGTTTTAAAGAGTTTTGTCTTGAGCTATCGATAAGTTCATGTACCTACAATTTGAACAGAATCCTAACCTGTTTCCTGGCTTTAAATTTTAAGCAAAGTTCCTTAGCATTTCTTTGATTTATTAAAGTTAAAACTGCTTTTCTTGAAATTACCAGCTGAATTTGCTATTGAAAGTAGTTAGATTATTTTTTTTTTGGAGAGGTTTTTTCGCTATAGGGCGCGTGCGCTCGCCAGATAGACAGAGAGAGACATAGAGACAGAAAGCGAGAAATCACCCCCCAGGGGGGATGGTTCACGCCGCAATCCCTTCTCCTCCATTCTCCTCTCGGGATCTTGGGCACGCACGCACGCACATGCACCTGGCGTGAGTTTTAAGCCACCGGGTCCGGGACACAAACCGCGGGTCGACTACGTGGGAGTCCAGCGACATAGCCATTACGCTGACTGCTGGTTCCTATAAAGTAGTTAGATTATTTAAGAAAATTGTGTGATCAATAAAATGTGGGGGGGAAAGGAATGGCAGACAATTGTAGATACCAGAGATACTGTGAGAAGAGGGTGGGAAAGGGCAGAGGGTCAGAAAGAGAGGTAAATATAAATATATATATATATATTAAACTAGAAATGGAAAATTATTGATGATAACATGCATGATTAAACTACTATGCAGTATATTCTGGATGGGAAATCACATTTTGTATGCTGTGACGATGCTTAGGGAATGAATGTAAATTAATTAATTAAAACATGTTTTAGGAAAAAAAACATGAAAAACTGTTTTTCTTGAAATTAAAAAAATGCATTAAAAATACCTATTTGATGACTGCAGTAAGCTAGATAGCCCCAGCTAGGCGCTACTTTATAGTATGTTCATTCTACTCACTGAGGTTTATGCCTAAAGTCAGACCTGTGTGCATGGATATGTATATATCAGCTGTGCTTGCTATCGAAAATATTTAGATTAATATCTTTAGTGAATCAATAAAATGTGGGAGGAAAAAGGCATAGAAAGCAACCATGGATACGAGAGACTGTGGGATGAGGGTGGGAGATGGCAGAGGGGGAGAAATAGGGAATCAAGGATGGGGAAAAAAAGCAAAATATACAGGAAACAAAAAATGAAAAATTATTTGTTGATAACATGTATATTTATGTGCTTGATTGAGCCAATATACAGTGCATACTGGATGGAAAATCTCATTTTGTATGCTATAATGATGTATAGTAAATGAATGTAAATAAATAAATTTAAATAAAAAAAATTAGAAAAGAAATAGAATCAACAAAGCCAAGCAAATACTAGGACACACATAGCTAGTAAAAACTATAAAATATAATATTACTTTCAATCCTATAAGGATTAAAAGAATAATAAAGTTACCACAAATAATGTTATTCAAATCAATTTTTTAAAATAAAGTTTTCAAAATTGATACAGGAGAAAGAAAAGGAAATTTGAATAATTCTATAATTATTACATTAGTAAAGTCTAAAATTAGAAATCTTTTGACAGAAAATTGAAGCCCAAACATTTGGAGATTTCTTTCAAATATTTCAGGAATAATAGAACTTTCACCTTGAATAAAAACTTTAATGAGCACAAGAGTTCATTGCTCAACACATCTTATTAAATTAGTCAGCCTTTTATAAGAAATAAGCAAGGATTTTATAAGAAATAAACTTTATAGATCAATTTCACTCACGTACTCAGATATAAATATTCTAGATTAAATACTACTAGCAAATAAAATTCAGTAATAGGTAGAAAAATTAGAATAATGACCAATTACAGTCTATTTTAGAAATACCAGATTATTTATCCTTACAAAGTAATCAATGTAATTTATCACATTAATAATATATTAGAGAGGAACAATTATGTGATTATGTCAATAGATCAGAAGAAGGTGTTTTATAAAATTGAGTATTCTATTAGTATAAAAACTCATAATAAATAAACTGAGAAAAAATATGATATTCTTTTTTTTCTTAAATAATTATTTAATTTTATTATTAATAATTTTAAATTTACTATAGGGCATGCACTCATAAGAGAGAGACACAGAGAGAGAGAGACAGAGAGAGAGGGAAAGTGAGGAAGCAAACTGCCAGATCTTGGACTCAACCATAGCCAGTCATGTGGAGTCCAGTGCCTTAACCACTATGTCACCTGCTGGCCCTCAAAGTGATATTCTTAATCTGATTAAAGAGCTCGGCAAAAAACAAACAAACAAACAAAAAAACCCCAGCAAATTCTTATATTTTTATGTATTTACTTTTATTATATTTATTTCATATTTTTAATTGCTAGAGGATATATGTGATTCATCAGAAAGAGACAGAGAGACAGAGAAAGAGAAGGTGAGAGAGAGAAAAAACACCCTCCAATGGGACATAATCATGGCTCAATCCCTTCCCCTCCATTACTCCATTTTGTTGGGGTCTTGGGCAAGCACTCACATGTGCCCAGTATGTTATTCAAGCCTCCAGGGTCAGGATACAAACTGTGGGTCAGTCATGGGATCAGTTCCCTTTAAACACTAGGCTATGGGGCTAGCCCACCACTGTCACTCTTAATGGTGAAAATGTTTCTTTGATGCTGGGAGCGATGCAAGCATTTCCAAGTCACTACTTTTACTAGGTATTGCACCTGATACCCCAACTAATTCACTAAAAAAGGAAAAGCAGTAACAGGCTCACAGAGGAGTAATAAATATTGTCATTATTTTTGGATTCTTTTATCACATCTGTAGATAATCCCAATAATGTATATGTAAATTGTTAGACATAGTAATTCAGAATTTAGGAGTTTCACCACATATTAAAATCAGTATATAAAAACTGATTGTTATTCCCTTTGCCAACAGTAAAAACACTATGAAAGTATAGGGTTTTATAATTAAAATTTTTTTTACATTTAATTGCTGTACATTCTTACAGCATACATGATTTTTCCCAGCATGACTACATTGCATATTAGCCTAGTACAAGACATCACCATATATATTATTATAAACAGATAGTGTTTCATTTTTTTGTTTGTTAAATACAGTTTTAAAATGATACCATTTAGAATAATTTTGAAAAAAGTCAAGTACTTAGGCCCAAATCTAGTAAGATATGAGAAAACAAAACAAAAAAAACAAAACCCCTTCACATAGAAAATTGTGTAGTATTATTGAAAACTTTTCTAAAAAGCTGAATAAATGGTAAGATTTACCACAAAAATGGATTTAAAAAACTCATTATGTTGAAAGATGAATCAGGGCAACCAGTGGCCTAGTGGTTAAACTGGGTGGATCCCACATGACCAACAGCATGGTTCAAGTTCTGGACCTGGCAGCTTTAAAAACATGCCATGTATGTGTGTATGTGTGTCCAAAACTCCAAGAGGATAATGGAGAAAAAGGGATTGCAGCATGGCCATCTCCCTGGGAGTGGCGTTGCATTTTTACATTTTTTTCTGTCTCTCTAGAGTGATTACATGCAGATTTTATAAAAGAAAGAAAAAAGAAAATATATATCATCTTTTTTTTTTTTTTTTTTTTTTGAGAGGTTTTTGCTATAGGGTGCATGCACCTGTGAGAGAGACAGAGATAGAAAGCGAGAAATCACTCTCCAGGGGGGATGGTCATGCTGCAATCCGTTCTCCTCCGTTCTCCTCTTGCGATCTTGGGCACGCATGCACACGCGCCCGGCGTGAGTTTTAGCCACTGGATACGGGACTCTAACTGCAGTCGACTACATGGGAGTCCAGCGACATAGCCATTACACCAATTGCTGGTCCCCAAAGAAAATATATATCATCTCTAATATGTTTATAGATTTAGTGAAATCCTAACAAAATTTCATTGTTTTTATATGCCTGAGGATATATGTGCAATTCAACCAGTTTATTGTAAAATGTTTATGGAAGTGGATATGGCCAAGATTATCCATGGTAGTTTTATAAAGAACAAGATGGAAAGATGTGATATAACAGATATGTGACTTATTAAGAAACTGTAGGAACTGGGATCAGCAGTTGGCGTAATGGCTACATTGCTGGACTCCCATGTAGTTGACCACAGTTTGAGTCCCTTACCTGGTGGCTTAAACTCATGCTGGGCATGTGTGCATGCATGCCGAAGATCCTAAGAAGAGAATGGAGGAGAAGGGATTACAGCGTGGCCATCCCCTCCAGGGGGGTGATTTCTCTCTTTCTGTCTCTCTGTCTCTCTCTTCTGGTGAGCACACGTGCCGTACAAAAACAAACAAACAAACAAAAAAAAACCAAAAAACTCTTAAAAAAAAGAGAAGCTGGGACCAGCAGTTAGCGTAATGGCTATGTCGCTGGACTCCCACGTAGTCGACCGCGGTTCGAGTCCCGGACCCAGCGGCTTAAACTCACGCCAGGCGTGTGTGCGTGCGTGCCCAAGATCCCAAGAGGAGAATGGAGGAGAAGGGATTGCAGTGTGGCCATCCCCCCTGGGGGGTGATTTCCTGCTTTCTATCTCTCTGTCTCTCTCTGTCTGTCTGGCGAGCGCACGCGCCCTATAGGAAAAACCTCTCCAAAAAAAAAAAAAGAAAAAAAAATATAAAAAAAAAAAAAAGAGAAGCTGTAAAACTAAAACAGTCTTGAGTGGATAACAGCAACTGACAAACTGATACACTAAAAGTACAATACATGCATACATGGCTACTTGATTTATTATGCAAAATAGTAGGGAAAGGGTGATCTTTTCAATTAATGTTCTAGAACAGTTTAACTACTTGATAAAAGAAAAAAAATGTTGACCTTTATGTCTCTCCATACATAAATGTCAATTTTAGAAGTACATTTTTATCTATTGAATAAATATAAATTATATAAGTTGTATAATATGTAGAAAAACATACCTTTATATTCTTGTCACTGGTCATATTTTAAGAGGACACAGTAAGCACTATCCTAAAATAAGACTGAAATTTGACTACCCTAAAATTAGAAACACTTTACAAGCTAAGTGATATATAGTGATTGAATGTATGAAAGAAATTAAAGTAAAATACAATATACTGAAAAAAATAAGAAACACTGGGCTAACCAGTGGTGTAGTAGTTAAGGTGACTGGATCCCATATAGCAGATTGCACAGTTTGAGTCCCAGACCTTGTAGCTTGAAAACCGTGCCTGGTAGGATACAGCAGATAGTGTAATTGTAACATTGCTGGACTCCCACATAGGCAAAGATGGTTTGAGTCCTGGACCTAGCAACTTGAAACTCACTCCAGGCGTGTGTGTGTACATGCAAAGTCCTGAGAGGAGAATGAAGGAGAAGGGATTGTGGTGTGGCCACCCCCCGGGCGGTGATCTATTGCTTTCTCTCTCTCTCTCTCTTTCCAGCAAGCACACGTGCTTTATAGCAAAAATCTCTCTCTAGAAAAAAAGAAAAACGAAGAAAATGAAAAACACATCAACATGTTTGGGATGTTTAAAACAAATATGAAGAAGTACTGGTGCATGATAAAACATGGAATACCCTTGAAGATGTTTTGCTAAGAAAAAGAAGTCAATAACCAAAGACTGCATATTTTATGATTCACTTGTATGAAATGCCCAAAAAAGGTAACTCTATATAGAGAAAAAGAAAATTTTTTGTATAGGTCTGGTGTGCTTGATAGGAAATGCAAAATAATTGCAAATAAGGATAGGCTTTCTTTTTGAGGTGAAGAAAATGTTTCAAAATTGTGGTGGTGCTTGCATAATTCTGTAAATATATTAAAGCCATTAAATTATACATGCAATTTTCCCTCCACTGACCCACCCTGCTCCTTGGCTATATAGTCCCACCTGCTCAGGTTTGTATTTGGAATGGAGTCCAATTTATTCTGAAGTCTTTTTTCCTCTACTATAATTTTCCTGAATAACATCTGTTTTTACCACTCTAACAACTGTTCAACACTGGTTTTCTTTTTACAATAGCTAATCAATTTATTCCTAATATTTCCGTTTAAGAAATAGAGAATCAGACATTTCAAATGACTCACATAAGATCTTCTGTTTGGGAAGTGGCAGAAGGGTGACTAACATGTAATCTATCTCCATAATCTTTCTCTTAGCCTTATAGGGCTTCATCAAACCATCTCCTATTGACCTTTGTCCCTGCCTTCTTGTGTCTGCCACTTGAGAAAGATAGGGAGGGCATTATATTCCCAGTTTAAGAGAAAGAAAGGGAGACTGAGACATAGAATGACGGACACACAGGTGCTGTCAAGATGTGACAAAGGAAATCCAAATCCGGCTCTCTGGTTTGCAGATCTGCTTATTTCCCTGATACCTCAAGACAGTCTGTGGGTAATTAATTAAGTGTCCAGATCATATTTCTATAAGCTTTGTTTATTTGGTTGACTGTTTTTGCTTTTGTTTCCTTTGTGCAGTTATTTAAAAACAAAAACAAAACAAAACAAAACTCACACATGTGTTTCTTCTTGAGTCACTTGAGAATGCTTTAATTAGCCTGAACTGTTTAACCACACCTTGTTCTAAACTGAACTTCTTACACTGGAAGCCAAATTTCTGCCCTGCTCTACTTTATTTATTTATTTTAGGTTTTTGTTGTAGGGTCCATGTATTCACCAGAGAAAGACAGAGGGAGACCTTCAGAAGGAAAGTGAGAAATCAAACCCCAGAAAGGATGACCACACTGCAATCCCACCCTCTCCCCCCATTCTCCTCTCAGGATTTTTGGAACACGTGCACATTCATCCAGTGTGATTTTCAAGCCACCTGATCTGGGACTCAAACAACAGTTGTTCATGTAGGAATCCAGCACCTTAACCACTACACCCCCTGGTTGCCCCTCCACTCTATTTTCTTGAGGAGTTTATTTTCTACATAGTCTCATCAGCCTTCCCTTAAAGAGTTTAAGGTGGTCTAAACCTTCTGAAGACTGGTTTTCTTTATCTCTTCTCCTCTGTCCTCCCACACAAACACTGAGACCTCATTAACACCGCCTGCAGGAGCCCATTCATTTCTTTCCCTCTAACCACAGGAAACTCAACAGCACGTGGAGTTCCTTATCAGCCAAATAACAAATTCAAATTCATTGACAGTTGTTTCTTTGGCAGTTTGATATAATTAGCGATATTTGTATCTCCTGATTGTTCACACTTCTCAAGAACAATGTAAGTTAATGACAGCATAAGGTCCTTTTATTTATTTATTTTTTTAATTTTCTCACAGGATGTCAGAACTGAAAAGGGACATGTATTTAAGAACTGTTCTCTACCTCTACAAATGAGAAAATAAGGGCTCAAAATCGAAATGACCTGCCTAAAGTGAGTTAGTGACTGAGAAAGGATTAAAACCAAACCTTCTAATGCTTAGGTCTGTACTCTTTCTTCAGTGTTGTGGTATGTGAGTTTATATTATGAGCTAGATTATATCTTGGTGCTTGCGTTATCTAGGTAATAGGGATTGCAGCTTCAAAAAAGACTACAATTGTAAGGTTATCTTTATAATGGGCCTCTCAATTGAGGAGTATCTCAGTTAAAATTCAAAGAAGTAGTAAATGTTAATGATGGAAATATAGTTGTAAAAGACAGAAAAGAAATAAAACGAGTTGGCGCTGGATGGCGATGCTCTGTGAGGTGAAACCGCATGGGATGTTTCCAGGTTCCTGTGCTAAAACCTTCCTAAATACAGCCAGCATGCACATACCCCTGATCCAGAACTGGATGAGGCTTAGAGTATATCACTGTATCAGAACCCGGTGGGGGTTACGTGCACTCTGTCTCTATTGCTCATAAAACATTAAGTATTAGAACATAATTAGTCATTGTTACAAACATAATGGAGAATTCTTTGGGGCAAGGGTACTCCTCAAAGCATACCTATTATCCTAGAAGTAGGACAATGCCATTGTATGGGTTCACTTAAGTAGTCTAACTGGTTGGTGGGAAAGAATCAGGGTGTGAAGGAAAAAGGCATGGGCTATAATCTTGACTCCAGAAACATGTAACAGACATGTTTATCTCTCTGAACCTTAGACTCCCATTGATAAAGTGAGAAAAATGGACTAAATCTCTAATACAAACTGTAGTGTGCATAAGAAATCATCTAAGAAACTGAATAGAAAGCAGATTCCAGAGATCAAAAGCTAGCAATTCTGATTCATTATTTTGGGGCAGGGTCCTTGTATCTATCTGCATTAAAATAACTTCCTTAGAGCATACTATTTGCTTGTTTGTTTCAGTTTGCTGTAGGGCACATGAACTCACTGGAGGAAGAGAGAGAGAGAGAGAGAGAGAGAGAGAGAGAGAGAGAGAGAGAGAGAGAGAAATCACCCCCTAGGGAGGATGACCACATTGCAATCTATTCTCCTCTTGGGATTTTTGGGCATGCATGCACAGTGGCCCAGCATGGTTTTCAAGTGGCTGGATATGGGATTCAAACCACACAACTGGCCATGTGGGATCCAGTTGCCTAACCTCCATGCTACCTTTGGTACCCTTTAGAGCATTCTAATGGAGGTGCTTCTAGAACATACCTTAAACCATGAAAATGTACTGAGAAAAAAAGATCTATGGAAGGTCTAACATTTTCTAATGTTTGCTTCCCACCTGCTTAAACCTAAAAATGCTGAAATAATGCCATACATTCAATTTATGAATCAAACATGAGATTTTGTGGAAGGCAATGCGGTCCAGCAGAAGAAAACATGAATCGGAACGCCAATGCAAAATGTTAGCCTATTTGGCTATGATTTCATTTCTTTGCCTCCCCAGGTAGATGTAAAAGGTCTCTTGATGCTTTCAAAATAGTTGAACAAGGAGAGGCCCTTCCAATTTTTTAATTAAGCAAGCTTTGACCTTCAAGACTCTAATTGCTCTTGACATCTAACTTATTGCTTAATTAAAACATGATGAGATATGAGACCTCACTTCTGGAAAAGTAGAGAATCATGGTTATTTTTATATTTTATTAAATTCTCTCTTTAATCTGGAATAATAGAGACTGAGATTATCAAAGACTGATATCCCATCTCAGGGAGGAAGGATCCAGGAGGCACAAACCTGAGGTGAGTCATTACCTTGAAACAAATAGAACTTATGAAACTATCAGGCAGAGAAAGAAAAATCGAATTAAATCATTTTGCTGAGTTATGTGAGGAGAAGAAACAATGAGAAATTAAGAATGATGGCATTTCAACGAGCAACTGAATGGAAATAATTATTTTTCCCATTTAAAAACAAATATAAAATGATACCAATTTTCTTTCTTTATGTGCTTTTTTCCCCATAGCTTTTTAAGTGCCTCTACATCTGCAGGGAAAAATATTTGAGAAGGACTTTTCTTGACAAAGTCATTGAGGGTTTTAAATGATAATATATTTTTAAAAAACAACATAAACATATTTTCTTTTCTCTATTTTCTGAAGGAGGCTTATATGAAGAAAAGGGAACACCAGGACAGAGGAAGTTGAAAATATGGAGGTATAGAAGATTTCTCTAGATTGTCTTGGTAACTTAGAGAACATTTAGAAAGAACAATTACTATACCATGGAATGCATTTGGGTGTTATAGTAACTAGATAACGCCACCGAGTTCCAAATCGCTGAAGAATTGTCAGTGTTCCAGCTTAATTGGCTGCAATGACTCAGCCTAAAGTTTGTAATGGTGAGATCATGGAATCCTAACCTGTTGGAGACATTGATTCAAAATTCTTCCTCTTACTGATGTGGAAGCTGAAACAGGAAGGGACACGGTAAGAACCTTCCGAACTCTCCTCTCCCAATATTAGTGCCATTTTCCACAACTTTAGGAATGAGAAACAGTCTAAATGGCCATAGTAGTCATGCCCTTAAGGATTTCTCTGTTGGAAGAGAAGAACAAAGCTAATTTATTCTTACAAGATTAACAAATACATTTAAAATGTATTTTTAATTCAAGAGCAAGAATGTGTGTTCACATTTAAGTCATGCCTTCTTTCATTCACTTAACATTGTTCCATAAACATTTCCTAGTACCCTGAAACAGTCTTTGAAAAAATGATTTGGCAGGATTGTATTCCATTATGTGACATGAAGACATAATATCCACTTAATGGTTATTTGAATTTTAAAACATTTTAAAATTGTAATAGCAATGGATGTCTGTTTGTAGAAATACTTAACAGCATTGCTAGTGTTCTTATGTGCAAATTTCTAGATTCAGAATACCTAGGTTAAGAAATAAGTGTATTTTTAGGTTTTTGTTACATCTTGCCTCCGAGGTTTTTAAAGGAAGCCAATAAATAAGACTCCTTCTTCCTTCCTGGATTTTATTTTTGTTCTTTTTTTTCTTTATTATTATTATTTTTTAAATTTGCTATAGGAACATGTACATGCTGGAGAGAGGAGAGAGAAAAAGTGAGAAAGCACCCCTCCCACACCCTAGGATGAAGGTGAGGGGGTGGCCACGATGCAATCCCTTCTCCTCCATTCTCCTCTTAGGGTTTTGGGCATACCAGCACATATACCCAGGTGGGTATTTTTTTAAACAGTTGGATCTAGGACTTCAACTACACAATCAGCCATGTGGACTCCAACTACTTTAATTACCACACCACTGTTTGGCCTTTGCCTGAATTTAAAAAAAAATTAAAAAAAGACAAATAATACAATGAGTAAAGCAGAAAGAAGTCACATGCCACACTTACTAAATGAGTAGAAAATGTATCTTAGTTTAAGGGCTCCTGGGACTTCCTATCTAAACCCCATGAGTTAGAATTATGGCATGTAGGAGCAGAGAAGGCACTTGTTTCCTGTGGGTAATTTACGCCCTAAAGAAAAAGAAAGGAGCCATTAAAGAGAATGTGCATAATTTTTCTTTCCCCAATTGCCAATCAGGTAAATCATTTCACTTTCTCTTGGTGCAGCCAGTGAATGAGCAGAAAACATCTAGGTGTATTCTACATATTAAAATTTCCCCCACATAAAAGGAAGCATCTTTTCTCTCCAAATATATACCAGTTGCTTCTTCATTTATTATCTCTTGACGACACTAATTGTCAGGTAGTGTGCTAAGCATGGAAAGGAATCAGATGAACTAAGATATAATCTCTGCTGTCAGGTGACTTTAGTTGGAATTTCTCAACAACTTTCTCAATCTTAATTTGATGAGATTTTTTCCCTATAAAATATGAGAGCATCCTATCTGAGGTCTGGGCTTGCAGCAAAATAGGGCAGCGGAGAGATGTAGTGTCTGGAATGGTATTAATCATCCATTCTCTCAGAGCAAGATGAGAATGTGAAAAAATTAATCTTGCTTTAAGACAAAGTATGGTGCATAAAGGAAACAGTTCTGCTTGAATAGTAGGAATGATAGTGACAATAGTAGCAATTGTTGTGTGTTGAACATTTAATAGGTGTCATCTGCATGCTCAGCCCTTTATAAGGGTTTCCCCTTGAATAATCTCCATAACTCTAAGAGTCTATGAGGGACAAACGGAAGCTCAGAGCACTTGTTAGTGACATCTCCAAAGGCTTCAAGCTACTGGAGAGAGAACTGAAATTCAAATTCAGGTATTTGTAACTCCAGGGCTTGAACTCTTAATGATTACACTTTAGAACAGAATGAAGCAGTGAGCAATTCCACAGAAATCTTAGGGAAACGACTGTATGTTTAGACAGCTGATGAGTGAGTATCCAGAAACCTCTTAGCAGGTTCCATGGTTCAGAAAACTACAGAAGAGACTAGGTCACTCCTAATAAGGCTCTGTGGGTACCAAAAGCAGAATTCTAATGAACAGTAACTATAATAAAGGCTCTAAATAAAGCAGAAATTTTGTTCTTCAAATAGGGGTCCAGGACCAACAAATGGCATAATGGTTACATTGCTGGACTGCCACGTAGTTAACTGCAGTTTAAGTCCTGAATCCTGAAGCTTGAAACTCATGCCGGGCGTGTGTGTGTGTGTGTGTGTGTGTGTGTGTGTCCCCAAAATTCTGAGAGGAGAATGGAGGAGAAGGGATTGTGGCATAGCCATCCCCCTTGGGGGGGGTGTGATTTCTTGCTTTCTGTCTCTCTCTCTCTCTCTCTCTCTCTCTCTCTCTGTCTCCAACGATCGCATGTGCCCTATGGAAAAAAATCTCTCTGAAAAAGGGGGGGGGGGGCAAGATTTTAAAATACACATTGCTCTTCCTCCTATGTATATCTTCTAAGTGGGATGCCTTTAAAAAGTTCATGGAGGGACCAGCAGATGACATAATCACTGGACTTTCTCATAGTTGATTGTGGTTCAAATCCTGGACCCAGTGGCTTAAACTCACACTGGGTGCATGTACATGCATACCCAAAATCCCAAGAGGAGAATGGAGAAGAAGGATTGCAGCATGGCCATCCCCCAGGGGTGATTTCTCACTTTCTTTCTCTCTGTGTCTTTCCAGTGAGTACACACTCCCTCCCTAAACAAAAATTTCTCAAAAAAAAGTTCATGGAAAATGCATATTAGAAAAAAATCTAAGTGTAGATTTCAACATTTTTTTAGCACCAAATAAACTCATACTTTGGGTCTGGCAGGTGGCATGGTAGTTAATGTGCTAGACTCCTACATAGCTGACAGCAGTTCAAGTTCTGGACCTAACAGCTTGTTTTCTTACTGTCCCTCTCTCTGTCTCTTTCTCTCTGTTTCTGATAAATGCATACGCCCTACAGCAAATTAAAATAATAATAAATAAAGTTAAATAATTTTTAAAAACTCATACTTTAATTCCATTTTAACTTCATTTTGCCATGAACTTTTTGAAGTCCCCTAGTAGACCTAAGTGGAATGAAGTAGAAATGATGAATTGTTTTTCTCTTAAGAGACACTCAAAGTTCTGCTAGAGAGACCAGAAGATGGCATAATAGTTACATCACTGGACTTCCACATAGTTGACTGTGGTTGGAATCCTGGACCTGACAGCTTAAACTCACACAGGTACATGTGCATGTGTGCCCAAAATCCTGAGAAGAGAATGGAGGAGAAGGTATTGTGGCATCACTGTCCCTCCTGGGGATAATTTCTTGCTTTCTGTCTCTGTCTCTCCTGTTGAAACAATGTAGATTTCTTTTTAGAGAGAGAAATTTTTACTGTAGTGTGCATGTACTCCCTGAGGAAACAGAGAGAGAGAAAGTGAGAAATCACCCCCCAGGGGAGATGGTCATGCCACAATCCCTTCTCCTCCATTCTCCTCTAAGGATCTTGGGCACAAACGCACATGTGCCCAGTGTGAGTTTTAAGCTCCTGGGTCCAGGTTTCGAACCACAGTCGACTACGTGGAAGTTCAGTGACGTAACCATTATGCTATCTACTGGTTCCACAATGTAGATTTTCAATAGATCCCTAGGTGACGATGCTGCTGCTGGTGGAGGGAACCAACTGTAAGAACCATTGCATTTTTATTGCTTTTCAATCCCCTCAATCTCAGTGTATATGTAATTAGTGCACAGGAGAAGAGGAAGCAGGGGAAATGCCTTGTTTATCTTATAAATTTCTCTTCCATATACCCCAAACACTGGGCCTCAAATGTAATAGATACACAATGAATATTTGTAAAAACTGAATTTCTTTTACTTCAGGAAAATTTTTATGAAATACTCAGTATTGTGAACATAGGTGTATCTTTCCAAGAACTGACTCATGTTTCTTCCAGAAAGGATTTCTTCTTAAGACAAACAGGTGTTGCCTTTGTCTGTCTTCCCTAGCCCTGCATTTAACATCTCTTCTGCTTTAACCACGTAACTGAAGCCAGGGAGCACAAGGGGGCAGGAACAAGGTAGAAGACTCAGTGGGATTTCTAGTTTGTAGATGCTTTTATTATAGTGTGTGTGTGTGTGTGTATGTGTGTGTGTGTGTGTTTCATTTTTAATGCATGCAAAGGAAAATGTGCTGGCTGCTAGTTTTCACATTTGATAATAATGCTATGACTGTGCCCTTTTTTTTTTGGAGAGGTTTTCGCTATAGGGCGCGTGTGCTTGCCAGACAGACAGAGAGAGACATAGAGACAGAAAGCGAGAAATCACCCCCCAGGGGGGATGGTCACGCCGCAATCCCTTCTCCTCCATTCTCCTCTCGGGATCTTGGGCATGCACTCACACGCGCCCGGCATGAGTTTTAAGCCACCGGGTCTTGGACGCGAACCGTGGTCGACTACGTGGGAGTCCAGTGACATAGCCATTACACTAACTGCTGGTTCCCTATGAGTGTGCCTTTTCAATCAAGCTGTTGGGTTTGTTATTTTGGGTAGTCAGGTGATAAGTAAAGGGGCCTGGAGAGACTTAATCTTGGCTATAGCTGCTGCATGGTGGGGACATGACCTGCAAAGTTCACTCTGCAGTGGCCATAAGTAAGAATAATCACACAGTGTACTTGGCATTAGGATAAGAACCCTCTGTTCATATCTTATTTAATCCTCACAAGAACCATGTAATGCTGATATTATTGTTATTTGCATTTTACAGTCAAGAGAATTAGACAGGTTAAATAATGTGGCTGGTCTATGTGACTAGTGAGTAGGAGAGTTACAATTTATACCTTGGTCTGTTTGACCATACTGTCTTTACTTTCTAAAGGCAACTATACTGCATTCTGAGTGCATGCAAATGTATGAAACAGGATTACTTAACTCAGCCAGCATATATACAATGAAGGGATAACTGAACCAGAAAGAAGCAGATGAGTTCCTAATATCATGCTGTGAATTAGCGACAGAACCAGAATCAGAATAAAAGTCTCCATATTGCCTGTGTCAAAGTCAATGGCTTTCCCCCTTACCATGTTCTTTTACTTAAGCGTCATGTTACTCTCTCTCTCTGTTCTCCAGGACAACTGTGGGTCTCTTAGTCCTTCTGCTCATCATTCAATGCTGGCATGATCTGTGACCCATCAGTACTTACCCTATTAGTTGACTTAATTCTTCCCTGTCCCTGTCACCTCACCCCATTCCTGTCATAGACCTGAGTGACATTAGGGCGGAGAATAACTTTGTGCTGCTTATTTTATTGCTAAAAGAATAAAACTTGAAAGCCATAAAATATTATTTACTCACTCTTCTTCATTGTGAACAATGATCAAGGAACTAAAAGTGAACTTCCTAGTACCTTCATCACTTGACTAAATGACAGCCTGAGTCAGATGATCATTACAGTCAGTACAATCACCAATCTCTTGGTCAGGCCAGGAACAAACCTAGACAAATTAGCTCCAGTAGGCTTATAATTACATTTTTCTTTCTTTTCTAAAATTTTTAAGAGAAATTTTTGCTATAGGACATGTGTACTTGCTGGAGAGACAGACAGAAAATGAGAAATCACCCCTCAGGGGGGATGGCCACCCTGAAATCCCTTCTTCTCTAGTCTCCTCTCAGGATCTTGGGCACACATGCACATATGGCCAGTGTGCATTTGAAACCACTAGGCCTGGGACTCAAACTGTGGTTGACCATGTGGGAGTCCAGCAATGTAACCATTATACCATTTGCTGGTCCCTATAATCACATTTTTCAAGAGAAAGCAACTACCAAATTAAAAAGAACTGCTTTTCTGTTACCTTTTGGAAACCTGTGTTCTCTCTTTCTATCAGTATCCTGTGGGATTCAGGCTGTCATTCCCCCACTTTGGGTTCCCAGAGAATGGAATAAATTAATTATCATATCTCTTATATTGACAATTGATAATATCTTAAATGTTTTCACCAGTGAGTAGGAAAAAAAATATTTCAAGCAGGGGTGAGGACTTTATATCCCTCTCATATCTCATCACACTCAAGTCAAAATAAAATACTTTCTATCTCCTTGTAGTGTCTCACTGGGAGTATATTATTCCAGAAAACATAGATACCTCTCTGTTTACATTTGTCATTTATTATAGAGATTCTAGAACTTATTAGTCATAGAATCTGCAAGCCAATGATCCTATAGATTAGTGATTTCCACATTCTTGTCCAAGAATAGGTGTTAGTTTATGATGTTTTTATTAGTTCATGATAGAATGAATAAGTATGCATGATGTATAAATTGCCAAAGCTGTCAATTCACAATCTCTTTGTGGGATCTCCACTGGTTATTGTATACTTCCCTACCACAATATTTTTACCACCAGCTTCAGCATTATACACAGGTATTCAATACCTGTCTCCTGAATTAAAAAAAAAAAATTGAATGTAGTATTATATTTCAGAAAGAACTATTGTTTATTCTGATTGTTTCCTTTTTGGGGTTAAGCTATGTATTTTTTAAAAGGAAGTGTCAGTAGGTGGCATAGTGGTTAAGGTGCTGGATTCCCACATAGCCAACTGTGGTTCAAGTCCTGGATCTGGTGGTTTGAAAGTCATGCTGGGTACATGTGTGTGTGTGCTCAGAATTCAAGGAGTTGAATAGAGGAGAAGGAATTGGGCATGGTTTTTTTCTTTCTATTAGTCTCTCTGGTGAGTGCACATGCTCTATAGCAAAAATTTCTCTCTAAAAAAAATAATGATAGATAAAAGTTATGCTTAATTCCTTTACTTGGCAAGATAAAGGTCTAAGGATTTAATCTTGGTTACTTACATTTGCTTTTTAAAATTTTGCTAGAGGGGCCAGCAGGTGGTACAGTGGTTTGGGTGTTAGACACTCCATTGTGAGTCAACAATGGTTTGACTCCTGTACCCAGAAGCTTGAAATTCACACTGGGCACTTGTGCATACATGCCCAAAATCCCAAGAGGAAAATGGAGAATAAGGGATTGCAGCCTGGCCATCCCCCTGGGGGGTAATTTTTCACTTTCTGTCTCTCTATCTCTCTCTGTCTCTCCAGCAAGTGCCCACATCTGATAGCAAAAATCTCTCTCTCAAAAAACCAAAATTATTTTTTCCACTGGGTTGGGGCCAACAGGTAGCTTGGTGGTTAAGATACTGGACTCCCACATGGCTGACCTGGCAATTTGCTTTCTCATTTTTCCCCTCTCTCTCTCTCTCCCTCTCTCTGTCTCTTTCTGGTGAGTGTACATGCCCTGTAGCAATTTTTAAAAATATAATAATGATTAATAAAATGAAATTAATTAAAGTTTCACTGTATTACTAATATAAAAATGTGGGAATCATGGGTGTAATATTATTCTCTTATATTAATGTAAAGAATTGCTGTCCAGGGAGAGAAAATAACTTGCCTAAAACTTCAGTAACTGGATTATCTGTTCCCTTTGCTTCTTTATGTCTTACAGAATTATTATTTTTAAGTTATTTGTTTAGTTAGGAGTTTGTTCTGTTTCTTTATTGTGTTTTATGAATTATGGACTCAAAAAATATTGTAAGCTCCTTGAGAATGCTTTTCTGTGTAGGCCTAAGGCCAATTAAGTGCTATCCATGGTGCTGAACTTCTTCCCTGAAGATTAAGCTAAATGGGTATAGATAAAAGAGCACCTATTTACTATCATTTTCAGATTATAAGTGGGCACAAAGAGAAGAACATCTAGACCTGATATATAAACCAAGTAAAAATATGTTATCTGATTAGTCTCATGTAGGCAAGAAATTGATTTATAACAGATCAATTATTTCTTAAAGGTGAATAAGCAAACAGAACTTTCACCTTGTACATGAATTCTGGGACTAGATTTGGGAAGGTGATTGATAGATCCCATCCACCCAACTTTCAAAAAAGGGAAAGAATATAAAAAAAGTCAGTCATACTTTCTACATCTCATTGAACACTATATTTCTGATACTTAAGCCAAAGACAAACTTTGTATATCTAAACAACCAAATGAAATAAAACCTTTAATAATAACTTAAAGAAATTAAAATAGATCTTGTATATAATAATTTACTTATGTCTAGGCATTTTCTACTGATACCCAATAAGACAAAACAGACCTCTCGTTACTCTGTTATACATGTATACCTTTCTACTTTACTTATTATTATTTATTCAGAAAAATATGATTAGTAATTTGGTTTAAAAGTTTCTCTTACATTTGTCTTAGTTTGTTTTGTGTTGATATAACAGAATACTGGATGGAATAATTTATGAGGAAAAAAATAGAGTTATTTAACTCATGATTCTACAGGCTGGTAAGTTTATTACTGGGAGGTCAAATCTGGTAGCTTCCTGTGAGAGCCCTGAACTGCTTTAAAATAAGGCAGAGAAGTAGATGAAGAACTGGGCTTGTGCAAGAAGGGGAAATATATGAGAAGCAAACTTATTTTATAAAAACCTGTTCTGCGGTAACTAATTGAGTCCTGAGAAAGCAAAAATTCACTCCTCACTCACCACTGTGAGAATGGCAACAACCTACCCATGAGATCCTATGGTCCAATTGCCTGCTGAAGGCCCTAACTCTCACATGTATCTCCTCACAATCCTGGGACCAAGAAATAAATTACTGTGAGGTTTGGTGGAGACAACCACATTTAAACCACAGCAACACTAGTTAGAGTACACACTAAATAGTTTTTTTTTTTTTTTTGTTGCTTTCATTTGTAAAGAACTTTTATTCAAGTTCTATAAGGTTTTTTAATTTCATTTTCTTTTATACAATCATGTTATTATTTGGCTTACAAAATGGATATTTCAACCGGTGAACATTTCTCCCTAGTACAGTTGATAAAACTACAAAATACCTTCAACAGATAATACCACATTTCTTCCGTTAATGCTTTGCCTCCCTATTTTTCTTCTAAATGTCTTTCCTCAGACCTTCCTCTTTCACACATACTATATCTGGTATTTACATCTATATACTGTGTTTCTATATCCTTTAGTCAATTAGTTTCAGTCATAGAGTGCGGACACTTGGTATATATTAAGTGGGGACATACAATGCCTCTCCTTCATAGCCTGGCTTGCTTCACTCAGTAGTAAATCTTCCATATTCATTCACCTCCTGTCAAAAGCCAGTTGTTTATTTTTATGGCTGAATAGTATTCCATTGAGTATATGTGCCATGGTTTTTCTATCCATTCATCTGTTCATGGGCATTTGGGCTGTTTCCAGGACTTAGCAATTGTGAATAGTGCCGCAATAAAGAAAAGTGCAAGCACTTTTCTGATGAAGTATTCTTCTGTCCTTTGGGTAGATACCAAGGAGTGGGATTGCTGGATCATATGGTAGTTCTATTTTTAGATTTTCTGAGGAATCTCCAAATTGTTCTCCACAGTGGCTGGACCAATTTACATTCCCACCAGCAGTGTAAGAGACTGGTGGTACACTGTAAGTGTACCACCCCTGCCAGCACTTATCTTTTTTGTTTTTTTCAATCTTAGTCATTCTAACTGGGGTTAAGTGGTATCTCATTGTTGCATTGTTGTTTTGATCTGCATTTCCCTTGCAATGAGGGATGTTGAGCATTTTTTTCATATGCCTTTTAGCTATTCGTATGTCATCTTTAGAGAGTGGTTTTTTCAACTCATTTTTCCATCTTTTAATAGGATTAATCCTCTTTTGTCGATTGGCTGCTTTAGTTCTTTGTGAATTCTGGTTATCAGTCCCTTATCTGATGCATAGTTTAGAAAAATATTTTCCTGTTCTGAGGGCTGTCAATTCACACTAATTACTGTGTCTTTTGCCATGCAGAAACTTCTTAGTCTGATGTAATCCCAATTTGTCTATTTTGGGGATTATCGACTGTGCTTTGGGGGCCATATATAAGAAGACTTTCCCTACCCCCATGTCTCCAAGAGTTTACCCAGTGTTTTCCAGGAGGAGTTTTATAGTTTGAGACCTTAGATTTAGATCTTTGATCCACCTTGACTTGATTTTTGTCAGAAGTGAGAGGTACGGGTTCAGATTCATCTTTTTGGAAGTGGAAATCCAGTTTTCCCAGCATCATTTGCTGAAGAACTTTTCATTTTCCCACTGGAATGACTGGTATCCCTTGTCAAAAATCAGTTGACTCTATGTTTGCGACACTAAAACTGATCTGATCTCAAACAACTGTTCTTTCTCTGTGTAGTTACAGTTGAAATTATGTTTTATTTTTTCTCCTAACTTCAATCATCATTTCTTATATAAATGTGTCCTTATTTCTTATTCTTCCCCCAAAAAAAGGTAATGTTTTTTGTGTCTTTGGCAATGGTGAAGTAGGGAGAGCTTCTTTTTTACATTTTTTAAAAATACTTTATGAGTTTGTACATGTGAACTATTAATTGTACAACTTTAAAAGACTCACAATACAGCCAGCCTAGCCTAGTGGTTAAGAAAGCCAGATTCCTTGGGGACCAACAGATGGCATAGTGGTTACATAACTGGACTCATATGTAGTCGACTGTGGTTCGAGTTCCAGACCTGGAGTCTTAAAACTTGTGCCAGGCACATGTGCGTACATGCTCAAAGTCCCGAGAGGATAATGGAGGAGAAGGGATTGCAGCATGGCCATTCCCTTTGGGGGATAACTTCTTGATTTCTGTTTCTCTGTCTCTCTCTATCTCTCCAGTGAGCCTGCGTATCTCCTATAGCAAAAACCACTCTCAAAAATAAATAAATAGATAGATAGATAGATAGATAGATAGATAGAGAGATAGATAGAAAGAAAGAAAGCCAGCCAGCCAGCCAGCCAGATTCCACCTGGCTGACTGCAGTTCAAATTAAAGCCCTAGAAGCTTGAAAATAATAAGAGGTGTGTGTATTCATGCCTCAAATTATGACAGGATGGAGAAATGGAGAAAAAGGAATTATGGTATGATCATACCCCATCAAAAGCTGCTTTCTCTCTCAATCTCTCTCTGTGTCTCTCTCTGGTGAGTTCACTTGCCTTTGGGCAATTAAAAAACACATACACATACAATGAAAAAAATAAATAAAGTCCTAATTGTCTAAAAGATCATGTACCTGTGTATTCTGTCTGGTTCTAAATGTGTTCATATCAATAAAATCAACTAAAGTCAATAAAATCTGATTAAACTTGTAGGAAATTTTACTGTACTTTTTTATTATTAATATAATTGGGACACTTATTGGGACCAATTTAGTCTTAAATGCTGCCATAAGATATATAATAAAGAATGTGTCAAGATGGCAACTTGGTTTTTACTGCAAAATGGCCATACGGCAAAGGAGTGGAGAGTGGATAATTTGGGCATGGCAGCTCTGAGGAGATGCATTCAGTATCAATGTTCCAATCAGACACTTGGCTGTGAGCCTTTGGATGTCACTTGTCTTCCTCCTACTGCAGAATGTCAGCTGAGGAGAGGCTGTTCTTAATAATAATAAAAAAAGAGAGATAATACAGAAGGAAGCAATTTTTCTGAAATTGCCTTGATGTCACTTCAGTTGCTCTCAGTGCAATCCTGGTCTCAAGGGGTGAAGTCATCTAGTCAGGTTACTGCCATTTGGTGACACAGTACCCCATCCCAAGTCTGCTCTTGGGAGCATTTTAATTGCTAAACAAAATTCCTAATGTGTTCTCTGTATAAATGGATCGAATGAGTTAGGTCCAACCTGTTTATGCAGCTCATTCACTTGTTCTCTGAGGATTGATTTGACTTCTTTTGAGAGAGAGGTTTTCTGCTACACAGCACATTTACTTGCCTGAGAGACAGAGATACAGAAAGTGAGAAATCACTCCCCGGGGGATAGTCATGACTCAACCCCTTCTCCTCCATTCTCCTCTTGGGATTTTGGGCACACACACACATGTTTCAAGCAACTGGGTCCAGCACTTTAACTGTGGTTAACCATGTGGGAGTCCAACACCTTAACCACTATGCCACCTGCTGGTCCAAAGCTTTTCTTTTTAAGTTTACCTATTTCTTTTATGAAAGAAAGGGTGAGAAAGAGAGGCAGACAACCCTAACAGGGTCTTCACATCAAAACTCATCCCCAGTTTCAATCAGCCCAGACCATGTCATGTAAGTGCACACTCAATAAGCTCTGGGAGGTTCCAGAACACAAACCTGGGATCTTTCTTATATTGGTACAGTCGTACTACTAGTGCACTATCTATTCCCTGGCCACATGATTTGACTTTATAGACATGTTGAGTTGAACATGTGTGTGCGTACGTGTGTGTGTATGTGTGTTTGAACATAAACATAGGTCATATTTATCAGAAGGATGCAATGCCAGGGCAAAAGTTTCTTGGAATTTTGAGGTAACACTAGGAAAGGGTTCCACTTTAAGTTCTACTTATTATATTTGTATGACACATTTTCATTTATGAAGTGCTTTAATATTACAATTACTAATTTGATCAAGGTACAAGACAGAAATAATTATTTTGTTTTGGTTTGCATGTTTGTTATTTTAGGTGATGCAGCTAAGGTTGAGTGAGTTTTTATTACTTACCTAAGATCACATGGTTGGTAAGGGTACAGCCACACCTCTAACATAGGACTCTTTAAATACGGAGTTTTCCCCTTATATCCAGCTTTGCCGGACAGTAACCATCTTGTATAATTGCTCTTCTGTTTACTTTTATGTTAACTTTAGATTCTTAATGCACTAAATAGCTGTAAAATCTGGTTTATCCTCTAAATGGTGAGGATTTTTTTTTTCTGGTTTAAAAAGAAAATGTTCTCATAAAGTTGCAATGATAATACTTCTGACATTCAAATTATCATCACACAGATTATCTCATTTGAATTGCAGAATAACTCTGAGATGAATAGGCAAGATAGAATTCTTATGACAGCTTAGTGTCCATAGCAGTTTATTTCTTATATATAGGAAGGGTTTCATTAGCTCATCAAATGCCATTCCAGCCTTGGAGAATTTCTCCAGACCATCGCCGGTAGCACTGTTTGTTTTCCTTGATCTTGGCTTCACCCCCATTTATCTTTCTGTTTTGTTTTTTCAGTAAATATTATGCATCCAGCTTTTGGCATCCAGTACTCTAGACTTGACAGAGAATTACACCTTCCAATGTATTTTGAGAAAGAGACAGTTAAACCCACTTAACAGGCAGAGAAGTTGAGGTCCACAAGGTACTCAGAGACTACAAATCTGACCCAAATGTATGTCAAAACTTTGCCAATTTGGAGGTCCATTGTGAAGTCTCAAACTAGAGCTGACATTCACAACAATTGTCTTAACCTTACTTCTTTGGCATACTTTTTATGTATCAACTAAAGAGGAATTCTATTAGATATAGTGATGGTAAGGATTGTTGCATTCCCTTAAATAGCTTCTGTAGTGATTGAATTATAGCTGGAATTCTATTATTTGATAAATATTCATTTATTTCTTTAATTATCTGCAGCTAATGTCATGGAAAGGGTGATATATGAAACCCCTTTAATCACTGTCCTATTGATATAAACTAAATAGTCTCTGAGGAATGGGAGGGAGAAGAGAGAACATAGGTATAGATAAAGGGGTGGAAGAGAGAGTTCAGTAATAGTGACAGTAAAAGCTTCTTGATATGTTCCAGGCACTGTTATACAACTGTACATATATTTTCCCATCTATTCTTTAAAACAAAACAGCTTCATGGTGCATAATGCAATCAGAAGAGAAAATTAACTTAAATATGCAGAATAATTTTTTCAAGACCATGGTGGTAGTTTTAAAAGATTTTTTTAAGAGAGAGATTTTTTTTACTGTAGGGTACATGTACTTGCCGGAGAAACAGAGATATAGAAAGTGAGAAATTACCCCCCCCCCCCCGAGGGAAATGGCCATGCTGCAATCCCTTCTTCTCCATTCTTCTCATGGGACCTTGGGCATGCACACATGTGTCCCTGGTGTGAGTTTCAAGTTGCCAGGTCTGGTACTTCAACTGTGGTTGACCACATGGGAGTCCAGCAACATAACCATTATGCCATCTGCTGGTCCAATTTTTTTTTTTTTCGATACTTCCAAGATCATGCCTTCTCTACTATACTCTTCTGTCTTAGGCAAGATGTTTTCAAGGAATCTGGACAAAGAAAACTTTATTATTATTACTACTATGTAGAGCAAAATTAACCATAGGGATTACTGTTATTAGTGGAAAAGCCATACTTATTCTATTTCACTGTGTAGGTTCATCCTTTTTTAATACAGTGCCCAAGAACCTAGATTCTTTACTTATGTATACCCCATTTTCACCTATACTATACTGATCTCAGACTTGTAGAATTTGAAAGCCTACCCAGCAACTTTTAGCAAGCGAGACCAATAAGGACTGTTTTTACACTAAATTGAAGTCACCAAAGCACTGAAGATTGTCATTGAAGCCCAGAGCAATTAGTTCTGGAAGCACCTCAGCCCATACCTTTCTTAGGGTCAGGCTTTGGTCAGTGCAGGAAGTCAGAAATGAATCATTAGCCTCCCCAGGGTGTCTGACTGTCCCCATCATCCTGCTGTTATAGAACATGAGCTTCCACTTTTCCTTAAAGTCCTAGTCTGCACTCCCTGTTCTCTGTTGTAAATTTTTGCCCTTTTCTATGTGTGTAATGAAAGATGAACTCTGGGAATCAAGTACCAGGCACTGAGCAGAATATTGTGGAGAAATTTTGGTTTCAATTAGCAGTGGAAGACATTTCCTATATCTTTGAAAGGTTATTCCAAGGAAGACAGTGTAAAGATGGACCCTCAAACTGCGAATCCGAAACATCTACACACTGGACTGAACTCTGACACTGAGCTCTCTATGGCTGTGAATTGCCAGACTGGACAACTTCACATCTTATCAGCAATTTCGTGTGTCTGTGATTCTCAATACCAGTGCTCAAACTTACCCCTGGAAAAAGCAAAGGTTTGCCATTACTGGAATGGCCATGAGAGCCCTGTCTTAGAGTCGGCTTTTTGAAATAAGTTCAATATTTTAACACACAGAGAAATCATCTCTTCAACTTTCACTAGGAACTAATTTTTGTAGGTTGTAAATGAGAAGTGATTGCTAATTCAACAGTTTTTTTTTTTAATAGGGTGATGAAAATATGTTAGTATCGTTCATGGTGATGATTATAAACCTCTCTAAAAATACCGAAAACTTCTTCACTGTTCACCTTAAATAGGTAAATAGTATGGTATGTGAATTATATTTCAATAATACCATTGTGTTTTTTTTCTTTCTTTTTAAGAAAAAGACCTTAGAGATCATAACCTAGCTTTTTTTCAGTATCTCAGTTCATTTTCTTGTCAACTTTTACCTTGATGCTTTTGTGTGTTTGGGGATAAGAAATACTTTTTCCAAAATAAAGACAATATATCCTTCCTACAAGATATTAAAGGCAAGGATACATAGTGCTTACTATTTGTGCAGCTGACAGGCAACTTTCTCTTTGATAGCATATTAGTCACAGTTTTCTGGATATGAATTAGATATTATCTGAGGAGGACTAAGAAAGACCATCCTCCCTAAGTAGGTTCCTTTCCCCAAGAAAGATAGTCATTCAGTCTTCAGAGATAATCTTTGCAGTTTCTGACTCTATTTGTAAATACTAATCATACTTTAAATGAATAAATTCCATCTTTACCTTGGGATAATTGATTGATCCAATCTGATCCCTATATGAAAATGTAGGTGATGATTATAATAGTCTTAGAATTTTTGCCTGTGAATAGGGTTTCGAAACATGAGGTAAGTACTAGAAATAGAAAAGAACAAACAGAAGTTATGAGGGGACCAAATACAGTCTTTATGAAATTTACAATCTATGATTTAAAGCTGCAATCAATTATGAAAATAAGTAAAAAATCAGAGTTCAGAATGGCTATTCAACTAGATACAAGCTAAACTTGAAAAAAGAGGCTATTCAGAAGACAAAGGGATTCTTAAAGATGACTCATTCTGTAGGGGAGTGTGCTTAGAAAATCATGTTTGATTAAGAGAGGAAAGAGAGATAGGTTTAAAACGATGATGGTAATAGACAAGATCAGATCCTTTGGGTAAAAGACCAAAAATCTTCCTTTCATCCAGGATCCCACTAACCTCAAACTAGTGAGCAACCTAGGTGAGTGAACGCAGTGTGAGGTGCAAAGAAGAGTTTTACGGAAGATTTACTGCTAACATACGTCCCTGTCCCTCCTAACATAAAAGATTCATCTGAGGAGTAGCCTATTCACAAACTCCACTCATAAATTTCCTGTAGAACCTGTCATGTTTTCACATGATCCCTTCTGGCTGGCCAAAGCTGTTGTCTAGGAGTGAACATGTGCACCATTTATATAAAGAACTTCCTTCCTTAGGATTTCTGGCATCCAGTAATTATTTTCCCAACAAGTAATTCAGCCAAGTTCAATAAAGGCTACAATATTAATTTAACATCTAGGTACCCAAAGGGAGCTCTGAACAGATTATTTTCAGTTGATATTTCTAATAAAGGTTGATGTTGTTATTTGTTCCATGGATAGTTACTGCATACTCCATGGAATTGAAAAAAGAAATAAAAACATCAAAAACAACAACAACAAAACTCTAAGGCTATTGAGCAGTTGGTATTACTTGAATTGATTTATAATAGGCTGAACTGCACACAATAAACCAGTGATTGAATCTAACACATCATAAGCATCCATTTTCACTCTACCTCCTGGCTGAGCAGATGATGTTGCTCTAAATTTTTAAATTTTAAGACCAAATGCTTAAATTGGTGTAATATAATAATACAACATTAAAATCAGATATAAGATCACCTCTCTATTTGTTTGCTATTTTATGGAGAGAGAGAATGTGTTGCTATTACTGGTAATATTTCAGAGTCAAAATCACAGCTATTGCAAGGCAAAGATTGTACTTTTGACATAGAAAGACTATCTGAAACAGAGAAAAGCCTGGGGCTTTGTTTGATCTCAATTTCCGCCCATTAGTAGCTCTGTAAACTGAACACAAACTTTTCTTCTTCTAAACCTTGATTTCCCTATTTATAAAATTATGGCAGTGAGCTAGATAAACATTGAGTCTTGAATCAAAATATGATGTGTGTGAGCCAGCCTGTGGCCTGGTATTAAGGTGGCTGGATCCCATGTGGCCAACTACCTGATGCAAGTCCTGGACCTGGTAGCTTAAAAACATTACAGGTGCATGTATGTGCATGCTCAAAATCCTAAGGGGAGGGAGAAATGGAGGAGAAGCGATTGTGTGACCATTCCCCATAGTGGGTGCTTTTAATCTCTATCTCTCTTTTTTCTCTCTCTCTCTGTCTCTTTCTCCAGTGAGCACACTCACATGTAGGCAAAAAGAAACAAAACACAAATCTGTGTCGCTTAAACCAGAGCATTAACCAGATGAACCCAAAGTATCAAACCCAAAGTGTCAGAACTGACCTATGAATGACCTTATAAAAGCAATTCACAATTTGGGTTCAGAGAAATTAGTATGTAAATTTCAGATTTGTCATATTTAAGCTGTGTGGTCTCTTTATTAAGTCACTTAAATAAAGTTCAATTTATTTCAATTGGAAAGTGAGTATAGGTATAATATCTACTCTATTTTACAAAGTTCTTGTAGAGTGAGAATAAAATATTGAATGGCAAGATATTTAAATTGTATATGCTTTTTATGGTAGCAATAATGGTAGAAGTGTCACATAAGTAGTAATACTCCAGTAATTATGATGCCAGCTAATGTTTATTGAGCACTAACTATATCCTATACATTTTCTTTGTATTCTACATGCATTGTCCCATTTCAACCTCCTAACAATCCTTTAGAGAGGTATCTTAATTTCCCCACTTTACAGCTAGAGTAACTGGCTCAAAAGTTTCAAGTTACTTGATCAATGACACAGTTAATAAACGCTGGTACTCAGATCCAAACCGGGACAATTTGACTTTAGAGTGTGGATTTTAATACACTGTGCTTTACTAATGTATTCCTCCAATATAAAATAGGTTAAGATTTATATGTGAAGATTTCTACTTCCAACAGTATCCTTGTTTGAAACCAAGGCATCCACCAAAAATACCAGAAAAACTATTCCAAAATAATCTATTTGAAGATACTGGAGAGATGCTAGTTTAGGGAGCAATCAAGGGGCTAAGATATTAGAGAAAAGGGACTAGCAGATGGCATAATGGCTATGTCGCTGGATTCCCATGTAGTTGACTGTGGTTCGAGTCTTGGACCTAGTGGCTTAAACTCACACTGGGCACATGTGTGTGTGTACTCAAGATCCCAAGAGGAGAATGGAGGAGAAGGGATTGTGGTTTGGTCATCCCCCTGGAGGGTGATTTCTTGCTTTCTGTCTCTCTGTCTTTCTCTGTCTTTCTGGTGAGCACACGTGCCCTACAGCAAAAACCTCTCAAAAATTATAAAAAGATATCAGAGAAAAGAGGAACTCAGAGATGTGAAGGTGGTATTTGGCACCATTTTATTTTTTGAGACATTGACTAATTAAAAAATTGCAGCTGAAGGGCTGAAAAGCTGAGTAGAACTTTTGATAGTTTCATGGAACTAGGGAACACAAATTGTTGTTCAAAGTCCTCCAAGAGCATTGTCCCTGATAAGTACTCAAAGATTTTAATTGTGACCTCATTTTAATAATATGCATGAACTGGAAACAGAGTAAACTTGAAAAAAGAAAACTGAAGTCTTATAATAAATAAACTCATTCGCTGATTGTATTAAGATGATATGGACCTATTAAAACTGTCTGCTAGGGGACCAGCAGTTAGCGTAATGGCTATGTCGCTGGACTCCCACATAGTCCACCGCGGTTCGCGTCCTGGACCCAGTGGCTTGAACTCACGCCGGGCGCGTGTGTGTGCTTATCCAAGATCGTGAGAGGGGAATGGAGGAGAAGGGATTGCAGTGTGGCCATCCCCCCTGGGGAGTGATTTCTCGCTTTCTATCTCTCTGTCTCTCTGTCTGCCTGGCAAGCACACATGCCCTATAGCAAAAACCTCTCCAAAAAAAAAAAAAACAAAAAACTGCCTGCTAGAGGGACCAACAGTTAGCGTAATGGCTATGTCGCTGAACTCTTATGCAGTTGATTGCGGTTCAAGTCCGGGACCCGAAGGATTAAACTCACACCAGGTGCATGTGTGTGTGTGCCCAAGATCCCAAGAGGAGAATGGAGGAGAAGGGATTGCAGCGTGGCTATCCCCCCTGGGGGGTGATTTTTTGCTTTCTGTCTCTCTCTGTCTCTCTGGCGAGTACACCTGCCCTATAACAAAAACCTCTCAAAAAAAAAAAAAAACAAAAAACAAAAAACAAACAAACAAACAAAAAACTGCCTGCTAGAAACAAAAACAAATCCCTGAATGCAGATGACATTGTTCATTGTCTCAAAGGTCCTCTGTGATACATTGTATACAATGAACGTCAAAAATTAAGTAACCAGTCACTGGTTATCAAGAATTGACTAATGACTATGAGAACATAACAGAACTACAAGTGACTTAGATATTATTAGAGTTATGGGTTTAAAGTAACTGTACCTAATATGCCCATGATATAAAATGGCAATATAAAGAATTTACATAGAAAATAAATACCTACAAAAAGACAATAAAACAGAAATTCTATAGATAAAAACTATGATTACTCAAATTAATGACCCAACAGATAAATTTAGCAGTATATTTGGGAGAGTAGAGAAATGAGAGACAGGTCAGAAAAAAAAAATCCAGGCTGAAACACAGATATAAAAATAAAAATGCCTAGGGAGCTGGCTGGTTAGCTCAGTTGGTTAGAGCGTGGTGCTAAAAATAAAAATGCAGGAGTGAGTATAAAAAAAAAAACATGGGAATACAGTGAAAAGATTCAACAAAGGTATAATTGGAGTCCCAGAAGGAGAAAAGAGTAAGAATGGGGCAGAAATAATACAAGAGAAAATGCCTTAGAATTTCCCAAACCAAAAAAATTATATATGAGCTTTTCTGTTGAGACAATTAATTAGTAATAAGGTTTTATAGTTTGAATTTTTGCTCTTTATCTATTGAACTGGGAGACACCTTTAAGGTCATAGAAGTTTCAAGCCACATTAAAGTGGAAGGAAGAAATATGAACATTTAGGGGAATTGTACTTTGAAATCAGAAAGGACTTTTGATGGTACAAAATTTGTTGGAGTGCTAGATAAATGGGAGAAAAAAGGAAGTGGAAATATTTGGGTTCAGAACCCTTTTTTCCTCACATATGTGAAGGAACAGGAAGATCGTTGGTTTAAATTCAGAAGGGTTTAGGTTTTGAACACAGTTCAGATCCTTAATTAATTGTGTCATTAAGTTTCATTGAACCTCAACTTTCTTAGCTATAAATAAGAATGTTAATCATCTTATTTTTCATGACAGCTAACATGGAATTTTACTAATGACAATGTGTGCAGAGAACTGGCTTCATGCCCGACACATTCAAGATGCTCCATTAATGTTTTTCTCACCCTCACTTTCTCCTTTCTGTATTAAAATTTAAATTTGTTTCTGACTTCTATGCAGGATTTCTTATCTTATGTCCTTGACAAGGTAGCAGTTGCTTCCTGCTGAGCATAACTGGAAAACAAGGAATTACAAAAGGTTCATGTGCAGAACAATGTTATTATCAATACCACTGTAAAAATTTTAACCACTTAAAAACTTAGTGTTGCAAATTGCAGGAAAGGGATCAAGTGATAGAGAAATTTCTTTGTTTTCAAAAACACAAGCTAGTATAAACAGGGATATTTTGGGGATCACTTCTTTGTGCCCTCTTCTGCTGGAATGGTTTTATTCCATCAGTGGATTATAGTTTTTCTTTCTATTTCATCAACAGATCTCTTTTCCTTTCCCTAGTAATATTATAGATTATTTTATGCTTCTTATATTCTGGTTTCTCACTGGTGGTACAATCTCAAAATTGACACCTGTAAAAGAATGGAAGGAAATAGGATTGAGCAAAGAGAGAAAGTGAGCTGTAAGTAGACCCAAAGACATCTTTGACCAACCCCACAGGGAACTCCTACTGAAGCTCCTATTTTCTATATTATCAGTCTAATCAAAACATGATTTTAAATAATATACATAGAGCAATTTTACCCAAGTATAGCAAAAATCAAAGTGAGATGGGCATAAAATGCAACTAGTATCTATCTGGGGGTGAATCAAGGTTATCTCATTGCCCATACTGTATTTCTAAAAATCCACAAACCTAGTACATATCTTTATTGTACAATATTTATTAAGAGGTAGTATTGCATGAGGACTGGGTTAGGTAAACACATGTTAAATCTTATAAAAAGATTTTAACAACTACAATTATTTTATCAGTGAGGCTCATGATAATGCTTGTTGCCAGTGTTTTACAGCATAAATTGCAAACCAATACAAAATAAATAAAGATGATTTCTCCCCATGGAAAAACGTATAAAGTATGATAGATAAAGATGTACTAGAAGTTGGAAACTATAATAAAGTTTTCAGAAGAGTAATTTAATTTGTGACTGACTACTAGACCTACCATAGATAATTTAGGGGAGGAAAATATTCTAACTTGTGATCATAGAGCTAAGTCCTCTAGAACATCTTTATCCTCAGATGTCCATATTATGAACACAAACTTATGCTTCTACAAATGACTTCCTGCAAACTATGAATAAGCTAGTCAGCTCACCCCAAAGTGGATGATTGAGAGAGGACCATTCTCTGTATTTTTTATTTTTTTGCTATAGGATCTGTGCATTCAGGAGAGAGAGAGAGAGAGAGAGAGAGAGAGAGAGAGAGAGAGAGAGAGAGAAACCACTCACCAGGAGGGTGATGGCCACACCACAATCCCTCCTCCATTCTCGTTTTAGGATTTGGGGCATGCATGCGCAGGTACCTGGCATGATCTTTCAAGCCGCTATATTTGAGACTCATACTGGGGAGTTGGTTATGGAGGATCTAGTCATATAGGTCTTTATGCCATCTGCTGGCCCAATTATCTGTATTCCTTCTTTCTTTTTTTTTTCTTTTTGAGAGATTTTTGCTATTAGGGTGCATGTGCTCGCTGGAGAGAAAGAGTGACAGAAAGCAAGAAATCACACCCTAGAAAGAATGGCCATGCTGCAATACCCTCTCCTCCATTCTCTTCTTGGAATTTTGGTCATGCATGTACACATGCCCAATGTGAGTTTCAAGCCCCTGGGTCCAGGACTTGAACCACATTTAGCCATGTGGAAGCCCAGCAATATGATCCTTATGCCATCTGCTGGTCCCCTCAATTCCTTTTTTTTTTTTTTTTTTCGAGAGAGAGATGTTTACTATAGGGCACATGTGCTTGCCAGAGAGACAGGCAGAGATAGAGAGACAGAAAGCAATAAATCACCCCAAGGGGGATGTCCATGCCACAATCCCTTCTCCATCCTCCTCTCAGGATTTGAGGCATGTATGCACACATACCCAGCATGAGTTTTTTGTTTTTTGGGGTTTTTTTGAGAGGTTTTTGCTATAGGGCACATGCGCTCACCAGAAAAACAGAGAGAGACAAAGAGACAGAAAGCGAGAAATCACCGCCCAGGGGGGATGGCCATGCTGCAATCCCTTCTCCTCCATTCTCCTCTCGGGATCTCGGACACGCACACACACGCGCCTGGAATGAGTTTAAGCCGCCGGATCCCGGACTCGAGCCGCGACTCCGTGGGAGTCCAGCGACACAGCCATTACACCAACTGCTGGTCCCCCAGCATGAGTTTTAAGCCACCAGGTCCAGGACTCAAACCACGGTTGACTACATGGGAGTCCAGCAATGTAACTATTATGCCATCTGCTAGTCCCAATTCTGTGTGTTCTTAAGTGAAAAGTTTCCTCTCTAGTTCTGGCAGCTTTTGGGGAGACATGGTGTAGGTTAAGAAAGAGCCAAAATAAACTTTAGTACATATTTCCTTAAATTTTTTCACTTTAATTTGTGCTCCAGATAGTTGTTCTTACTCACAGACAGTTCCATAGTATTTGGAAATAAACAGAGCATCCTTGTTAGAAAGTTTGAAAGGTCAGAATAATGAGGATTGTCTTCCATGATCATTGGTAATACTGATGATGAAAAGGAAAGTGCCCTTTAGTTCCTTCTTCAAGGAGGAACTATGTTCTGGGCTACTGGGAATGTGGTTGACAAACCACCTTCTGCTGACAGAACCTTTAGGATTGTGTCAGCAATGGAGCGTCACATCACACTAGAGCTCATCTTTCCCTTAGGGCTAATATCCAATAACTAATCAAGGTTTGGATATAAAAGATGGCCATATTTGGGATAGCATTGGACAATTCTGATGGACCATTCTAGTTCATGAGTTCTCGATAGGGCTAGTGGTCAAGGATGTCATTGGGTCTGCTTCACAGCCTAATTTCTTTCTCTGTCCAGTTCTTAATTCTATTTTGTCTCTTCTCTTTCAAGATGTTAATTCCAAGGGTACTCTTTATTAAATCTTCTGCATTATTAAACTGTCCATAATTTGATTCCCAGAAAACAATTTGTGACAGACTTCTACTACATGAGGTAATAGGAAAAAAAAAATACTTGAAGACCGAAAACTAGGATTCAAGTGCTGACTATGATACTTACCTATGTGACCTTAGGCTAGTCTCCTTACATCTCCAAATGAAAGGATTTCTTGTTCATCGTTTTTGTTGGGTGTGTGCATGTGTGTATATGCATAATACAAATAAAAGTATCTCCTTCATAGTGTCAAACATGAAATTAAAGAAAGAACAATGGGGAAAAATGTGATAGAGAAGGTAAAATAATTTGTAAACCCCGAAACATGATGATGGTAATCATTGATCCCCCCCCAATTATCCATTTCTTTAATTTCTGAGCAAGACCACTGCAGATTACTCTTCTTGTATCAAATCACAAGCATGCATACTAATACATTGCTTTCTTGAATATTCTGGAAAAAAACATTCGGAAGGCTCTTAGATAATCACTGAGCTTGGAATATACAGCATTATGTGTTTCTTTCCAAATGAATAGGCATAAACACAACTGTTTAAAAAATAGATGGCTAAGGCCTTCATTGTAATCATCCATATTTGTATTCATGAAGCACAACTTTATAATATTTCATCTCAAAATTAAGATTTCTATGGAAAGAGAGAATACAGAGAGATACCGTATGATATTTAGCTTGAACAGTATAATGTTTTTATTTTCTTCCAGAGAGAAATTTTTAGGTTTTATCTTTTGAAGAAGCAAAGAACAAAAGCAAACAGAATTTGAAGAATTGGGTAAACATGTGTCTTATAGCTGTGTAAGTAAATTAGGAATTACAAAGTCCAATTCCAGTGCAGAAAACTAGACTCTTAGATCTGGTTCATGGAGCTTATGGTTATGTCCACTTGTGATCAATGAAAAGGAAAAATATCTGCCAATTAATCCGACCTCTAAGTCACAAGCATTTCTTTATATTCATTCACTTACTCACAATAATTTAACATACAATTTAGAAAGTCCATGTCCACTTGAAAGCAACATTCACTTCTTTTGTTTACTATTGTATCCTCAGACTCCGGTACAATAGTTGGCATGAGGTCTGTGCTCAAAAGTATTTGTGGAATTAATGCATAAATAAATGAAGGATTCTCTAAGGACAACCAAAATGAATTAGGCATAGATAGTAGATCTTTGTCTTCTTCTAATGCCTTCACCTGACATCTCTCCCACTGCTTAGGCTAGAAATATTGTATTGTCAGGGGTTTTTGGTCTCTATCCTATATCTAGACCAGTTCATTAAATTCAAGATTTTGTTATGAATTAGAAATACACATTTAGGGGCCAACAAATGGCTGACTCTGTTTTAAGTCTCAGACCTCGTGGCTTGAATCTCATACCCAGAGCATGTGTGTGCATGCCCAAGATCCCAGGAGGAGAGTGGAGAAGGAATTGCAACATGGCCATCCCTCCAGGGGGTGATTTCTCACTTTCCCTCTCACTGTCTTGTTTCTCTCTCAGGTGAGCACACATGCCCTAAAGCAAAAACCTCTTAAAAAAAAAAAAAAAAAAGAAAAAGAAAAAAAAGGAATACATATTTAGGGAAGAATTTATTGATGTCACATCTAGATGTCGCTTTCCAATTCTAAAAAGTAGTCCAGGGACCAGCAGTTAGCGTAATGGCTATGTTGCTGGACTCCCACGTAGTCGACCGTGGTTCGAGTCCCGGACCCGGCGGCTTAAACTCACGCCGGGCGCGTGTGCGTGCGTGCCCAAGATCCCGAGAGGAGAATGGAGGAGAAGGGATTGCGGCGTGGCCATCCCCCCTGGGGGGTGATTTCCTGCTTTCTATCTCTCTGTCTCTCTCTGTCTGTCTGGCGAGCGCACGCGCCCTATAGGAAAAACCTCTCCAAAAAAAAAAAAAAAAAAGAAAAAAAAAAGAAAAAGTAGTCCAAGCAGGCATTAGAATCAATCAGAGCCAACTTACAGTCTCTGGGTAGCAAGCGTCTCTGTGGCTCTTTTAATTTTGGTTATATAGACATAGACAAATTAAGGCAAGAAACTAGACTATCACTGACAAAAGGATATGAGAAAAATTGAAAGACTAATTGTCAGGTAAAAAGAGCATGTATTTCCAGGTTGTTCTTTCATCTTTTGACCATCAGAACTTTCCAAGTATGTTTATATACGTGATCTCATTTCATCCTCATTACAATTCATGAAAGTTTGGAACTATATTCACAGAATTTACTTCACAGATAACTAAAATGGCACCGTGATACCTTCCAAATTCCAGAAGTGAATTAATGTTAATATCAAGTTTGAAATCATGGCCTTGGACAAGAGCTGAGGGATCTGGAGGCAGATTTTACTGAGCAGCTTGTACTCTCTATTTCAGTTTTCTAGTGTGGATCTGGTTTCCAATTAACCAACAATCAGAAACATTATCCGAAGCATATTTTCATTTTTTTAAAATTACACATTTTGAGATCAGCAGATGGCATAATGGTTACATCCCTGGATTCCCAAGTAGTCAACCATGGTTTGAGTCCCAGGTCCAGTGTCTTAAAATTCACAAAGGGCATATGTGCATGTGTGCCCAAGATCTTAAGAGAAGAATTGAGGAAAAGGGATTGCGGCATGGCCACCAACCCCAGGGTGGGGGGTGGTTTCTCACTTTCTGTCTCTCTGGTGAGCACCCATGTCCTATAGCAAAAATCTCTCTTTAAAAACACACACACACACACACACACACACACACACACATACACATTTCTCTTTTGGTTTATTTAGCTCAGATACTGAGCTTCAGAAGTGATCTTTGAAAAGAATAGATGCTTAATTAACTGCAGGTCCTTTTCTATCTTTAGTAAAGGATGCCTGTGAGACATTGAATTAGTTGATCTCAGGTGCCCAGTAGTAGGAGAATGATGACCTTTCATCAACTTCAGCCGTACACTGACAGTGTCAGTTTAGTAGTTGGAAATTTATGTCTTTTACTCTCTTGAATTTCCTCTGCTTGTTTTCTGGACTCTCATTAGGAGACAGGCACAGGACTTTTCTGTGTCCTTGTTAATTAAGACATGTACAGTATGGCATCGTTAGGATGATACAATCAAGTAGGAACAAATCGTTTTTCAAAGGAGGAACGAGAAATGGAAAGCTGTGCTTTTCCACAACTGGAATGCTTCACACTATCCCCTTTCTGCATTGCAAGTCTCAGACTATACACTCCTCGTAGACAAGATCAAATCCCTTCTGTTCCCAGCCAATTCTTGCTCTTCTTAACCTTTATCTAACAACCATAAGCTTTATCAGAAGTTTATTTTATGTTCTTTTATTGCAATTACCTTTTATTTTGTTAGCTCTGCTACTGAGCTTCAGAAGTGATATTTGAAAAGAATCAATGCTTAATTAACTGCAAGTTTCCTCCTAGCTCTTGTCTAGGGTGATAATTCCATAGAAGGGGTTGGAAAGTGGTGTTTTGAGCTTTCTATCCCAACTCCAACCATCAAATACTTGAGGAAACTCCAAAATGAGCAAAGGTCAACAGGTTTCCTTTACTAGAGAACTCAGAACCTTTATATCTCCAGGAGGGTAATATCGTAGTTAGTGCCTCTTGCCTTTTTGTGTGCATTTTAACTTCTGATCCCTCTTACTTTACTTTCTATTTTGGGTAAGGTTTATTTTTCCTATTTTTTTTTTCTTCTTTTTACGTGGGCCAATGCTTCACTGTAAAATCACACCCTAAGTTTCTTGAGACTGGGACATAATACATTTCTTTTCTTTTCTTTTTTTTTTTCTTTTTTTGGAGAGGTTTTTGCTATAGGGCGCGTGCGCTCGCCAGACAGACAGAGACAGACAGAGAGATAGAAAGCAGGAAATCACCCCCCAGGGGGGATGGCCACGCCGCAATCCCTTCTCCTCCATTCTCCTCTCGGGATCTTGGGCACGCACGCACACACGCCCGGCGTGAGTTTAAGCCGCCGGGTCCGGGACTCGAACCGCGGTCGACTACATGGGAGTCCAGCGACATAGCCATTACGCTAACTGCTGGTCCCATAATACATTTCTTTTACAGATTCTATAATAGCTAGTAGAGTACTGGGATTATATTATTAATTCCATGCTTCAGACGTACAAATTGAGCTTGAGAGAATAAAGCGAATTTTTAGGATTTCTAATATTTGCTGTAAGACTCTGCCTATTATACTGCCTTATCTCAGTTTCTGTATCTATAAAATGAGTACAGAAATAGTAATTCCTCTTAGTTTTTATAATGACAATTGAGTTAACTTGTGTAAATTCTTTAGCACAGTGATTAGCATAGATAAATATCAATAAATATTATGTCTGTTATTATAGGTAGATTAATATATGAAAAAGAAATGCAGTGTATTATGACTACCCAGTAAATAACTATTACAATTTGAAGTTGTCAAAAATCCAGCAACCATGGTTTTGCCCTTAGTTTACCAAAAATAGGAACTGCTTTTTCTCTTGGTGACTTCCAACTAGATCAGCCAGCCACTAAAAGACTGAACAGCTTGACTGTGGAAAACATTCTATTCCAAGGTGTTGGGCTATAATGGGATTCAACCCTAGGCTCACTGTGTTCTAATCTGGAAAGCTCTGTTCCTGCTTTTTATGACCTCCCTCTAGAAAGAAAATCTTCTCATTTAGTTCTTTGGGATAGGGGAAGAAGAACCCAATCAATTTAGCATTTCTCACCTTTACTATTTTTATAGACAAGAAAAGTTCAAGTGAAACCTTGAAAGAAGGTTATGGGGAAAATATAAATTAACACAAAAGTCATTATTAAAAGGTTTTGAGTGTTTGAATATTTTTGGTTTGGAGTTAGGGTGGTAATGTAGAACAAGGACAGGATTTGAAATCAGGTCCAAGATTCCAATTCTGGCTAGGTCATTGGTTTGATGTGTATGACCATGTGATTTTGTTTTCTCACCTGAAAAGGGGTACAATAATAGCATTTAACCCTCAAAGGATTTTGGTGAAGGCTGAATAAATAATGTACGAGAATATTCAGTAAACCTTCACTATTGTTATTAGAAATGAACAAGTGTTATAGTCATTCAACTACCCAGCAAATGTGACACTCTCAGTTTTATTCTGGGCTATTCAGATACCACATAAAGCAACATGCTCAATCTATAAAAATATAATCTAAGGGCACAAACAAATTAGGGCCAATTATTTGTACCATAATATGCCTCCATCTTTTGTTATTATTGTTGCTATTTACTTTTTACATATTTCCCTTCAAAATGACTTACTTCCTTGGTATACAATTCTTTTTTACTTTTTTATGACATGAAAATGAAGGGTGTTGAAAAAACTTAAAACTGAAACCGTTGCTTAGTGAAACTCAATTGCAAATAATGATTTAAATAAGAATAAAGTCCTAGTCATACTATGGAAAACAGCATTTGATGTGTAGGCATTAATGCTTCTCAGCCTTTTGGCTAAGGTCAAATGATTTGCTAACATTGATCAAATTTCCTTAACTTTGGGAAAATGCTTGGAGGCCGTGTGGTTAAGAACAAGACTTTAATGTCATACTAGGACTCAGTTTGTAGTTATGGCACTTGTAAGCTACAAAAATGTGGGCAATTATATAACTTCTCTTAGGTTCACTATCTGCATTAGTAAAAGGGGAATATTTGTATAAATGGGCTATCATGAGGAGTGAATAGGATAATACAGTTATAGATAATGTCCATTACTTATTTAACAGTCAATCTCTTTGCACTGTTCTTTACTGTTGTACACAGGTATTACTGTTCCATATATTATATCTTTACCTGGGGACGTGGATATATAGAAATTTTTTCTAAATCTATTACATCTGCTTGAACTCTAGAGATTTTATAGACTATGAGATCTGGACAGGCATTAGATATCATTTCCTTTTAAACTATCTGTTCTCAGATTAGCTAGCATCTAACCTAGATGTTCAGTCTAGAACCCAGATTGCTTTACCCTCACCCTCTGAGAACTCCATCCTTTTCCATTTCTCTAAGGTACAGCTGCCAACCAATATGATTGACAGGAATAAACCTAGAGACCTGGAGAATTCAAAGGTAGATGCGAGAAAATTTAACCTGTCAAAAGGAAACTTGGAGTAAATTTGGACTTAAATTAGAAAAGAAACATGCCCCTAAGCTATTTTCAAATAAGTTCATGGCCAAAGGCAGTCACTTGCAGCTAAAGGAAATGTTGAGTTAAATGAATTAGAAGTTGTGCTTGCCAAGGCGGAACACACTAGCTAACAATGAGAGACCCATTTAATGAATATCGGCTAAGGTATAGATGTACGCACAATAAAATTCTGCATTTGACATATTTTTACTACTCTGCATTTCAAGTTTGTACAAAAAGCTAATAACTTTTCTCGATGGCCTTTTCTTCTCAAATGCATTTAATCAGTGATAAGAACAACAAAAAATTTCATTCAATGCCTCAATCTTTATACTTCTTAGGTATGCTTTTTTATGTTTGAGATAAAATTGCTCCTTGGGGAAAGGGTTGAAAAGCCCTGGGAAATACTTGAATATGGGTCTATATTTGGAACATCAGTGTCTGAATTGTCCTTAAGAATATTAGAGGTAATTTTCAATGTAGAAAATCAAGACATGAAGATGTGATTTATAGCTGAAAATCAGGTTCTCCTTTAGAAATGTTCTGTAGATGAATAAACCAAGGCTCATAAAATGTTAAGCAGCTTAACATTTTAAAGGGCAATGGCAAAGTTTTGTCAAATTGTAGATTTAAACTTCTTAAGCATGACTCTTTTTGTGTATTACTCCCTTAAGATGGTGGTTCTCAATTTATAGCCTGTAGATTCTAGGGGAAGAAAGGTGTAATATGAACAATAGCACACCTTCAGGTGGCAAGTGAATCTCTATGCACAGGAATTATTATTTATAAGCCAAATTATCTTCTCATGTGCATTCATACTACTGTTTTCAAACTTAGGTTAATATTGTTGAAATGAATACATATTTACTTATGACTATATTAGTATTTGTCATTACATTAATTATAAAGGGCCTATGATGATTAAGACATTTCAACATGTTCTAGGCATACAATAGTGAAGCAGATAAATGTGTTCTTTGACGTTATATGTTTTCTTTTTGTTTGTTTTCATTTTTTTTTTAAGAGAGATTTTTACTATAGGGCACATGCAATTGCTGGAGAGAGAGAGAGAGAGAGAGAGAGAGAGAGAGAGAGAGAGAGAGAGAGAGAGAGAGAGAGAGGGAGGGAGGGAGAGAGAAGGTGAGAAATCAGTCCCCAAGGGGGATGGCCATGTCGCAATCCCTTCTCCTCCATTCTCCTCTTGGAATTTTAGGCACGCACATACACATGCCCAGAATGAGTTTTAAGCCACTGGGTCTGGGACTCAGACCATAGTCGACCACATGTAACTCCAGTGATGTAAACATTATGGCATCTGCTGGTCACCATATGTTTTCGTTATAAACGAATGCTAAAAGGGCAGAACTATCATGTAGGGTGAAAAAAGTTTTGCCACTATAGAGAGTAGCTTATTATAAATATGCTCTGGAGTGAGTGCCTTTTGCCTCCTTGGTCTTTTCCCTAAAGTGCACTGCCCCTTGTCTTATACTTGTCTCCAGTATTCTCTCATTGGGTCTACTATTGTACCATTTCATAATAATTGGTCTAGCATGTTCCACTTCCCCTTGACTCCAATTTGGCCTGCATACACTTCTAGGTTCTACTTTCTAATGCTTAGCTTTGATGATTTTTTTTTCCTACTGAATAATTATCAATAATAGCAAAATACTTATCTAAGAATTAGTTGGTATTCATCCCTTCAAATTTGGTATTTGTTTATATAAGTGACCATGTTGTTTTACATGAATGTTTAGTGTACAGTTAATATCCTTCTTTTATACTCAAGATTGATCGCACACATGTGCACGCACACGTGCGTACACACACACACACCAAAAGAGGAAAAAAATCCAAATAATAAAACCATCTGTAAAGCGTTTTGAATGCTTTTGGTAAGCAAAAAATTTCATCTGGCCAAAAGTTTAGGTGGTGACAAACTTTTCAAATAACAAGTTGCAAAATTCTCCTATGTCACATCTAAAATCTGAATCGTTTCCTGACCCACATGCAATTTTCTTTTCATTTATGTTATTTTAAACATAATAGATGACTGAAAATACTGTAGATTAAGCATCATATACTAGATCTATATAAATTACTTGGTTATTACTCCTTAACTAATCTACTTTTTGAAAATCAATTCGTATTTAACCAGAGAAAACTCCTTTTGAAATCTTAATGAAAAATCTGTTCTGATAATGGCAGTTTAAAGTGTGTCACTCTTTTCTCCCCAGGAATGTGATGCACTGCTTTGTATTTGTGTAATCAGTATGTGCAAAGGGATTTCTTTTTAATATATCATCTTCAGAGATTGCTCTTTAAAAAGAAAGCACACATTCTGGTTTTAAGAAACATGATCAGTATGTTTCTCCTCATGGTAGAGAAAATAACAAAGTAAATCAAATGTAATTCTGGGGCTGATTTCTCATTTAGCTGGGCCAGTGTCTAAAATCCCTAGACTGGCCTGGTGATAAAATTCAAGGAAAGTGAAGATGCATCTAGGAGGTCTGGTTTTCCCATCACCCTACCCATAATGGTTTCACCATTGTGCTCATTGTGAAAATGTTCTTGGCACTCAGTGCTTCCTGCACGGCCTCCTGCTTGTAAAACCACATGCTAACACTCTGCAGCTTCATTAATGAAAGAAGGATAATTGGAAGATCTCCATTAGCTTTCAAAGCAAACATCTGGTTTGGAACCTTGGTAATTTTTTTCTTTTTCCTTTTCTTTTTGGCTTCTAAGGAGAACCTCACATTCAATACCAAGATAGGGGTATAATTGCGACCTCTCCTGCTGACACTATACTGCTTTTCATCGCTAAAGCACAAATAATTACTTATAAAATAGCAGGTGGTCTGCTTAAAAAAATCCAAATAAATGTTCTAGGTATTTTTAGACAGCCTCTGCTACAGGCCTTTCTCATTCACTCCTAGATCACTTTGAGAAGATTCAGGTATTGGATGAATACTCTGATAGCTGATGGCTCTTTCTATATTTGCCTTCATCTTTATTTTTCCACTTGAAGATGGATCTTGTCCATTTTCTAATGAATATAGGGTTTTGTGGTATGATTTATACAGTTATTTTATCCAAGGACCCAAACATGAACTTAACAGCTTGTCATGTTTGAGCATTTCATCAGCCAAGAGAGAGAAAAAAAAGCTAAGATGTTTGTTAACAGTAAAGAACAGAGCTTAGAATTCAACATATTAAGTTGGGTTGAAGTTTGGTGCCAAAATTCAAGCATGTCTCAAATTCAGTTTTTAGATCCATTGTAACTGAGTCTATTTTCCTTCTGTCTTGCCTTCTAAACAAACAAACAAACAAACAAAAACAAACAAAAAACTATGATTTGTATGGAAAGCTACTAGTATTAGGGTAATATCATCAATGATAAACAAACAGAAAGACCAAATCAGACCATTTAAAATAGCATAAAGAAACTTATTTAAAAGACATTGGCAATGCATGGAACCCATCGGGATGTTACAGAACCAGTTGTGAACATAAGCAGGAACCTGTTCACGGTCTGCCTCTTTTCAAGAGTGATAGAACTACAGGAGGGAAGCCAATGAACTGTTTTTAGAGCATACGCTTCCAATCAAACGTTATCAAGGTGGTAAGCATGGATCTGGCAGAAATAACCTTAAGAAAGTCCTTAGTTGGGAACCAGCAGGTGTGTGGTGGTTGAGTCGCTGGACTCCCATATGGATGACTGTGGTTCAAGTCCCAGACCTGGCAGCTTGCTTTCTCACTTTCCCTCACTCTCTTTCTCTCTCTCTCCGGTGAGCACATATGTCTTATAGCAAATTAAAAAGTAATGATGATAATAAATAAAATACATGATTTTTTTTGTTTTCATGGAGAGGTTTTTGCTATAGGGCGCATGTGCCCGCCAGAAAGAGAGACAGAAAGCGAGAAATCACCTCCCACCTTCCAGAAGGGATGACCACCCTGCAATCCCTTCTCCTCCATTCTCCTCTTGGGATCTTGGGCACACACACATATGTGCTTGTCATGAGATTAAGCCACTAGGTCCTTGACTCAAACCATGGTCAACTACATGGTAGGCCAGCAATATAGCCATTACACCATCTGCTGGTCCCAATACATGATTTTTTTTAAAATAAAAAGGAAGTCCTTAATTGTAGCAGCATTTCTCAAGAAGGGTCCCTAATCTGAATCTTAAAATATAGGAAGTAATTTATGAAGCAACTTTCTCAGTTCTACCAAGAATGGTCGGTCCGTAATTGGTACCATTCTACATGCATGAGACAGAAATAATTAATCCAATGTATGCCTTAAGCATCAAGGCTTAGGTCTTTCCTTGCATATAACTGACTCCATTTCATAAAGCAAGCATCTTAGTTTATAGCATGCTAACACTTCATTCAAGAGGAGAGATTAATTCTTCATATGCAAATCAGGGAGCTATTAGAAAGTAGAAACTGAGAAGTCAAAAAACCAGGAATGTATACCCTACTATTTATACAATAAATTCTTAGCATCCATAAGGCAGCATTTTCTAAAGCACTTTATATAGAATACTAACATTCCTCAAGTCACTGATAGGTGTTTCTAGACAAAAAAGTTCTCAAGAAAAAAATGTTTAGGAAATACTCTATGCTATAATCTTATTCTAGGAGAGTAACAATATGAAAGTGTCTAATAAATCCTACAGTAGTGAAGAGATCTGTTCACTGATTTTTTTTTTTTTTTTTGAGAGGTTTTTGCTATAGGGTGTGTGCACTCGCCAGAAAGACAGAGAGAGAGACAGAGAGACAGAAAGTGAGAAATCACCTCCCCGGGGAGAAGGCCACACCGCAATCCCTTCTCCTCCATTCTCCTCTTGGGATCTTGGGCAGGCACGCACGCACACACGCCCAGTGTGAGTTTAAGCCACCAGGTCTTGGACTTGAACCGTGGTCAACTACATGTCCAGCGACATAGCCATTATGTCAACTGCCGGTCCCTTCATTAATGTTTTTCAAATTTATATGATTCTGAATTATTTTAATAATGTATCTCATAGAGTTACCATTTCATAGAATATACTTTAGAAAATAGTCTTAAGAAATATTTTCTAATCTTTTTGGGAATTCTCAAAGTTGTTGATATTACTGTAGGATTTAATTTTCATAATTGAAATGATAGCAAGCAAAATGGAATGCCTTTGAAGTACTGTCTGAATTATATTTTCATCATTTTTTACCTGAGTGTCTACCATTTTCCCACATCCTTTCGTGTGACCCTGTCCGTAAAAAAATGGGCAAGTGATTTTATGTGGTTTTATTCTCTTGCCTCCAATATATGTTAAGAATTACCAGAGAGCTTAAAAAACTGTTGTGCTTCATATTGAGCTGTAAACTTCAATGATATTTTGAGAAAGCAGCCAATAACAGGGGAGAAGCCATAATGACTAGCCTTAATTTAAAAAAAAAAAGCTTAATAAATAAAAGCATGAAGCCATAGTAAAGCAATGGTTCTGGAACTTTCCCATGTATCAGAATCACCTAGAGGGCTTGTCAAAACACAGACGGCTAGATCCCACCTCCAGAATATCTGTTTCAGTAGGTTTGAGTGGAACCTGAGAATTTGCATTCTACCAAGTTTCCAGGTGATGTTGATGCTGCTGGTCACAGGAGAACATTTTGAGAATGTCTGAAATAAAACATGACGAGATAGTAATACATCTAAAATGCTTTCAGCCATGCAATTCTATCCCTTTCCCAGGTTGGCACAATAACTTTGTTTATATAAGAATATATTGTCTTTTGTCAAGTACTATGGCCACCTGAAGGTTTTTGTAATTTTTTGTTATAGAATAGAATAAATATTAAGTCAGTATTATTTGACCACCATACAGTGGAAGAAAATGATGTAGTCAAATTTGTACTTTGTGAGCAACCTAGATCTGTGTTCACTGAGGATTGGAAGTAACAGAGAATGTATTAAATATAGCTGGGGAGGTATTTGATAAAGTATAGATGTCAAGAGGATTTTTCTATATTCTGTCAACAGAAATAGTCGACTCTGCAAAAAATAATAATTGTGGTTTATTTCTAAACATGAATATATGTGACCTAGGCTGGAGAGGAGGTGAAACATACCTTTCTTGGAGTGATCAGGTACAGAGGTTCCTTTTATTTGATTTTGAGAGTGAGAGACAAAGTTTGGAATTTAGTGAAGAGTTTTTCCATTGGTTTGGTCTAAAAAGACAGGACATGTGAAAGCTGGGGGAGGACGGGATGGAGGGGCTTGTAGGTTATAGGTAAGTTTTACAGTTTATAGGTTGGTGATTAGAAAAGGAAGGTTGCTGAGATCAGAAAAGAATGTACTTTAACAGAGATAAGGAGGCTTAATATACATCACAAAGATACCATGCCTGTGACAGGCTGTATAAAGAATCTTTTTATCAATGGGTCAAAATGGTCTGTTAAAGTTTGTGGCCTGACTCTCTCAAGGCTCTCTGGAAAGGATTTTGGAAATAAGAGAAAGCAGCCAGACTTTTGTCCTCAATTCATTTTAAAAACTCCATTTTTTTTTGGGGGGGGGGAGTCTCTGTAGGTATAGCAAAGTGGGGAGTTTATTGAAGGGGTGGGAAGGAAAATGCATGCATTTCCCTCCTGGTTAGGAGAGACACACGCAGGATGGGTCCAATTATTCTCCTAATTTTGGAGTGGGTATGAAGGTCCAGAGGATTTTTCATCTAGAAGCTTTGGGCAATGAATTATTTAAGAACAAGATTTACAGGTCTAAGAGCAAAGAAATGGTGACTGGAAGAAGAGGGAATTGTTAGGAGCCACACAGCAGAGGCTCTTCTCTAGGGAGAGAGGGGCCCTGTTCTATCTTCTTATAAATGATGTCCAACTCCTGTCTCCATCTTTTCTTTGAAGAAGTACCCCAACTGCTGTTAGGGAAATGGGCTGAAGACCATTCTGGCTGCTCCCTGCTGGGATGGGCTGATGATGGGAGGATGGCAGTCAGGGGGTTTTCAACAGAGGGCTATCTAGAGGCCCCCTAGTAGAAGTTGTGATCAGTATTCATTGGAGACTGTGTCCAGACCCCCAGTTGTAGCTTGATGAATTCTAAATGAGAAGAGCAGTTTATTACAATAATGATGTAATGGACAAATGTAGCTATTCCTTTTGCGTATAGCACTTAAAGTTAACATCCAGAATGGTGACTGACAGCATCATATTAGTACAATTTAGATTTAGAACAGTTATGAAAAAAACCTTTAATTTTGTCCAAGCTTTAAAATCCTAGATTTTTTCCATTTCTTGAAAGTAAAAAGCAATGAAACTCTCATTTTAAAAAGACTGATTAAGATAGTCCCTGCCTCTGTGCAGATAACCCAAAATAAAATCAAGTGACATGACTTAAACTGTTTTTTTTCCCAATCAAGTTTTAGAGAATCATGGCTTTGTAAGATCTATTTTAGCTACTAAATTTAACTATTGGTATATATAGAAGCATGGAACTTAGCACTAAGGCTTCAAATTGGTTTACCATACAGTGTTAAAACAATATGAAGAAAGTAATAAAGCATTACCCTATCGTATTTTATACTGATAGTAAATCATATAAAATTTAATTTTATTTAAATTATTGTTTTAGTATCTATTTCAATATTGTTTATTTTATCCTCTAAAACATTTGAAGATATATTTTTATTTATATATTTATTTTTGGAGAGGTTTTTGCTATAGCGCTCATGTGCTTGCCAGAAAGACTGAGAGAGACACAGAGACAGAAAGCAAGAAATCACCCCTCAGGGGGATGGCCATGCCACAATCCTTTCTCCTCCATTCTCCTCTTGGGATCTTGGGCATGCATGCACACGTGTCCAACATGAGTTTAAGCCACTGGGTCTGGGGCTCGAACCGTGGTTGACTACATGGGAGTTCAGCGACATAGCCATTAAACCAGCTGCTGGTCCCATGAAGATATATTTTAAAGTTTATTGATTTATTTCCTTTGAGAAAGAGAGAGAGGGGGACCAGCAGATGGCATAATGGTTACATCACTGGACTCCCATATAGTCAATTGCAGTTCAATTCCTGGACCCAGCTGCTTAAAACTCATGCCAGGTACATATGTGCCCAAAATCCCAAAAGGAGAAGGGAGAAGAAGGGATTGCAAATAGCCATCCCCTTGAGGGTGATTTCTCATTTTCTCTCTGTCTCTTTGGCAAGCAAACAAGCCCTCTAGCAAAAATCTCTCTTAAAAAAAAAAAAAGAAAGAGAGTGAGAACCCTAAACAAAGTTAAGGTTCATGCCATGTTCCTTCCACTAGCCTTGCAGCCAGTCAGATCATGGGCTTATTCAGCTAGATTTCCAGAAGCAAACCTTCCCCTATGACTGTAACTTCACATGGCAATACCCCCATACCTGTACCACCAGAGCTGGGCCTAAAAATATTTTATGATACATGATATATTAAAATAGTCTCATATATAATTTATACGTAAATAATTATGTATGTTTTCTGATATCATACTGAATAAAAGTTTGGAAAACAGTCCTCAAGAACCCAAAATTGTCATGGGGCACTATTTGAGATTGTCGTTCTTTTGTGTGTGCTAATTCATCCGAAATGTACTAGGCAACATGTCAGCTGTGGTATGCATTAGTTAATGCTATGCCATTTCTATGTCACCAATAGGTTAACTTGCATTTATATAGCTGATAAATCCTAAAATACTTGACTGTTTTTGGGTCAAGAGGGGCTTTATTTGAACCAGAGCTATTAGCTGGTTTTCAGTTCATGAAACCCATAATCCTGTAAGAGTTTATTGCCTCAAGTTAAATTATAGTAGGTCATCATGGCAAAAGATAAGCAGTCTTCTCAAGTGCTAGCCATGATCAATGGTTGTTAAGCAAGTGTTTAACCATAGGATGCTGGCCTTCGCCTTTTGCTAACCCACTATCCACATCTCAGCGTAACTGGAAGAGAAAAAAGACAAACATGGTGGGCTTATTATTCCATGGGATAAAGAAACCTCTAAAGTTCATTTGTATTGTTCTTTCTGATTCTCAGAATACTAAATTAGAGTAGGAAATATTTGAGATAATAACAATAGATACTTATGCAGCTCTTACTATATAGTTCAGGCAATTTTCTAAATATGTATTACTCCTTTAATTCTAAAAACAAAGCAAAACAAACAAAAATCCCTAAAAGGAATGTGCTATTATTATTTATTATTATTATTATTATTACTATTATTTTGTAACTGAGTAAACGGAGACAGAGAGTAGAAATGACTTGCCCAATGTTTTGTTTTTCTTTTTTCACTTTTTAAAAATTTACATTTAATATGTGTACATCTTTACAGTATATATGTTTTTTTCCCAGCGTGAATACAGTGCATACTAGTCAAGTCAAAGACATTACTATATGTATTATCATCCACAGATAACTTTTCATTTTGACTTGCCCAAGTTAAAGAGCTAGAAAGTAGCAGAGGTAAGTTTCACAATGAGGTAATCTGACTCTGCGAGTTGAGCTTTTAAGTACCTCAATATGTTCAGTGGTCCCAGACCCGAGAGTAAATGTCAGGGGACAGATGCATAGTGATTAAATGCATTAAAAAAAGTTACTGATGCTCAGGTGTCACTGTAGCCCTAGTGACTTAGACTCCATTACGGGTTCTGATATACAAACTCTCACTCACCCTACCTGCATCCATACTCACAATTTTCTCAAACCTTAAGAATAAAAGACTTCATCCAATATCTTTGTTTTATAACTAGAAAAATAAAATACCATCTGTGCAGCAAAGAGTTAACTCAGCAAGCCTAAGCTTCCCAAACCCCACACATTCTAATAGTCTGGCTCTTGAACAACTCCTAGAAAGTAACATTTAAGCCTGTGGAATATTCTGCTTAATGTGTCCTTGTATGCCTGAAGACCTGGGCTACACTAGATAGTTTTTTGTTTGTTTATTTGTTTTCATTTTTGTTCTTTTTTTTCTTTTTATTCTTTAAGAGTTTTTTGCCTTAGGGCATATGAGCTTGGTCAACAAGGGGGGGGGGCAACAGAGAGAGTGAGAGGGAAAGTGAGGGAAAGTGAGAAATCACCCCGGGTTGGGGGGGAGGTGGCCCATCACAATCCCTTCTCCTCCATTTTCCTCCAGGGGTCTTGGGCATGCACAAGTGCCTAGTGTGATTTTGAAGGCACCGAGTCCAGGACTCAAACTGTAGTTGGCCATGTGGGAGTCCAGAGATGTAACCACTATGCCATCTGCTGACCCCTATACCAGATAGTTTCATGCTGACAATTTTGATTAATGGTGAATGCCTGGCATTACTCATCTTAGACTTCAGGCCGTGCTGTATCAGTTAGACCTTCGGGGGAATGGTTTTGAAGAATGAGTGGTTCAGGTCAGTCACTCAGATGCCCTTGAGCCTATGTGACTCACCCTCAAAAAATTCAGAGACAGTGATGCTTGAGTGAGCTTCCCTGGTTAGCAATACTTTGTACTTGTCACAGAATATTTATTAAAGAACTAAGTTCGGTACACCTTCATTGGGAAAAGAAAGCTAGAAACTTCACCTGGTTTCTCCTGTACTCAGTCCTATGTGCCTTTTACCTTTTCTGATTTAAATCTGTATTTTATTTATTTTTTTTGAGAGAGTTTTCCTATAGGGTGTGTGCACTCACTGGAGAGACAGAGAGACACAGACAGACAAAAAGTAAGAAATCACCCCCCCCAAGGGCGATGGCCACACTGCAATACCTTCTCCTCCATTCTCCTCTTGGGATCTCAGGCATGCACAAACACATACCAGGCGTGAGTTTTAAGCTGCTGAGTCCAGGACTTGAACCACAGTCGACTATGTGAGAGTCCAGCAATGTAACCCTTATACTATCTGCTGCTCCCTGAATCTATATTCTATAGATATGATAAACTAAGTTGTGAATAGAATCAATTTTCTGAGTTTCATGAGCCTTCTAGTGAGTCACTGAAACAGGGTGTTTTTGAGGACCCTGGTAACCCCCACCCAAGCCCCACTTGTTCATAATCTTATCTCCATGAGAGCAGAAAGCATACTTGTTTTTCTGCTTATTGGATATCTAGAATGTGGCAGGTGTTTCATAAACATATGTTGCCAAAATAAATGGCTTCTGTAATTACATGGTAAGTTTTCAAGCTATGGATCATCATCATGGTCACATCTTTACCCTTCCTTGATACGCACTGGGTTCTTTATTTTTTCTACTCATGAACTTTAGTCTTTTGTCAGTACAAGCTCACCTCTTCCCTCTTTCTCAAGGTCTGGGATAAATGAAAGTGACCTGTGTATGTGTGTGTGTGTGTGTGTATATATGTATGTATATATGTATGTGTGTATGTATATATGTGTATGTGTATATATATATATATGTGTGTGTGTGCATGTGTATTTAAAGCCTGCGACCTATAAATAATGGAATTTCTGCCTGAACTATGTGTCACAGGTGTATGAAGCACATAACAAAGGGCCATCTGGGGAGGGAGAGGTCAGTTCCAGTGGAGAACATCTTTTTTTTTTTTTTGAGAGGTTTTCGCTAATGTCGTGTGCGCTTGCCAGACAGACAGAGAGAGATATAGAGACAGAAAGCGAGAAATCACCCCGCTAGGGGGGATGGCCACGCTGCAATCCCTTCTCCTCCATTCTCCTCTAGGGATCTTGGGCACGCACGCACATGCGCCTGGCATGAGTTTTAAGCCACCAGGTCCGGGACGTGAACCGCGGTCGACTACATGGGAGTCCAGCGACATAGCCATTACGCTAACTGCTGGTTCCCCAGTTGAGAATATCTTAAAAGCATGGAAGATAGAACTTTTTCACTGGTTCTCAAAAGGTACATTGAAATGAGATATTTTAAGAGGCAGAGCAAAGGGCCTTCCTGGAAGATGGAATAAAATATGAATAGTCATGAAATTAGGAAGATGTTGGTCATAAATTAAGAATGTCAGGAACCTAACTTGGATGAAATCTAGATAGGATTAAGTCACTAGTGATTATAAAAAAGCTGGGATCATTTATGAACAACCTTAAATACCTAAGACATTTGAATGATTTCTTTAAACCCCTGGGAGCTATTTAAACTTTAGAAGAAGAAATCAAATGATAAAACTGTACCTTAAGAAGCTGCAAGCTTAATGTGCACGAAACTACAAAAGAAACAGGAGGTTGCTGTGAGAAAAGCTGCGGGTAGAGAGATGTGAATATGAGTGTGTGAGGGACAACAGCAAAATCTGCTTTTAGTCTTTAACTTACTTAACAACTCTTTGCGATAGAACTTCAAGTTCTTGAATTATCAAAAGCAGCAGCATGTTCATTCTTTCAGAGCCTTGAAACTGCTTCCTCTTCAAAGAACGCGTGTTGAACCCATGGTAAAATTCTAGTTCAACCGGGAAAAACAGAATTCTCCTGGCAGTTTTCCAAGATCATTAGCGGTATTAAGAGGGAACTGGGTAAAAATCAGAGTGAAATCCCTACAATCTTGATGCATAACAAAAATCAGTGAGTTTCCCTGCAGTATGGTACAATCTAGAATTGTTTCACTGAGTGTTAGGAGTTTATCTGATTTATATTCAGTCCAAATGTGCAGAGTAAATGTGGACCAGAACTGAGGCATTTATTAGGAAACTCCAAGGCAAAAGTAATCATTAAAATTCAGTGAATTAAATTCTGGAGTTAGATTTTATCAACTCAATTCATGATCAACTAGAACACAACTCTCTCATTGTTTCTTATTGTCCTTTGCTGGTCCTTCTTCCTCTTCTCCTTCTAATTTTGGGATGCGCATTCTAAATAAACTTTTTTTAAAAAAAATTTATCTGTGTATGCTTCTTTAGGGATCCCATCCCATCCTGACTTTAAATACCATTATGTACACCTCCATCTGAGACTTCTCTTTATTTATTTATTTGGAACGGTTTTTGCTATAGGGCACATGCACTCGCCAGAAAGAGAGAGAAAGACAGAGAGATAGAAAGTGAGAAATCACCCCCCAGGGGGGATGGCCACGCCACAATCCCTTCTCTTCCATTCTCCTCTTGGGATCCTGGGCAGGCATGCACGCGTGCCTGGGGTGAGTTTAAGCCACCAGGTCCAGGACTCTAACTGCTGTCAGCTACATGGGAGTCCAGCGACATGGCCATTATGCTAACTGCTGGTCTAGAGACCTCTCTTTATTTGCATATACAATCACTAACAGAATCGCCCCTTGAATATTGTTCTAATTGTTCTTGTTATATATCTACCAGCTCTCAGTTTTAAATCTGCTCTTTGAAACTCTACTCATTGATAGTAGTTCTGAGACTTCAAATACTACATTTCCCAAGTTGCTTTTTTTTTTTTTTTTAAAGAGATTTTTGCTATAGGGCTTGTGTGTTTGCTGGAAAGACAGAGACAGAAAGACAGAAAGTGAGAAATCACTCCCCAGAGGAAATAGCCACACCGTAATCCCTTCTCTTCCATTCTCCTCTCAGAATTTCGGGCACACATGGACATGTACCTGGTGTGAGTTTAAGCCACCAGGTCTGGGACTTGAACCACGGTTGACTATATAGGAGTCCAGTGACATAACTATTATGCCATCTGCTGGTACCATATTCCCCAAATTTCCTTGCCAGTGACTTTTTCCTGGATTTTGCCAGAGAAAGTTGAGAGAGAGCACTGAGGTGTGCATAGCAGACCCTTGTGTGTTCTGTTGTGCATTTCAGGTACAGTGTGATGGGTATTGCCACCCATGCTAGGAGCATGCTCCCTGAGGTCTTCTCTGTTTTATCCCCATAGTCTTATTGAGGTTATTCCACTGTGACAGAAACTGACCTAGCCTCTGCCTTCTTTCAGAATTCCCAGGTATTTCTTAACCTGTTCCTTCTATTATTTTTATAGGATTTATCACCTTTAGTATGCTATTTGATTTATTTATTATGTTGGTTATTTATGGATTATCTATACCCACTGCAATATAAACTCTTCGAGGTTTTCTTGTTCATTTTATTCACTGATGTGTTCCAAGAAACAAAAAGGGTGCATGAGAACATAGGAAAAACTCAATAAATGTTTGTTAAATGAAAGAATGAATGACTTCACCACTTCATTATTCAGCTAGAGAAAGTTATTTAACATTTCCAAGTTTCAATTTCCTTTCCTGTAAAATGTAAAAAATAATAGCACTTCTTCATAGGGGTTATTGCATAAATTAAATGAGTTAATAAATATAAAGAGCTTATCACAGTACCTGGCACACAGTGACTCCTTGCCATAAGTCAGCTGTTATTTGAGTATATAGATGCTGCTTCCATGGTGTCAGGAAAAGCAAGAAATCAAATACCACATTCATATCTCCTCAGGCAAAATGTAGCAACTAGAAAGAATAATCATTTAATTGTATACAATCAGCATGGTTTATGCAGATCTACCCCCGCTGTGTCACCTCCTGTTTTTTTCAACTTGGCTCCATATAATTTAGCGAAATATATTGCCTTCCTTAGAGTTCAGCTGAGAATTTATAACTAGGAATGCTAACAGTTTTCATGATTAAAATTGAACCTTCGATTCACTCTACCTTCGGGAAAAATTGGTTTATAAATAAAGGCTCCATGCCAAGCAGCCAGATAAGAAGTTAATTAATTGAATGTTCAGTGTGTACTGTGGCCAGAAATTCAATGGTTTATAGAATTTAGAATTTTTTTTCTCAATAGTCAAACTTTTTGTTTTCCCTAAACAGAGATAGCCTGTATTCTTCCTCTGTTGAAGTCATGGAGCCATTGAATATTTGAGGCTGATCTTGGAGATTCTCTGGTTTAGCAAGATTGTGCACTACGATAGAGGGCAGCAATGATGAATCAGAAATAAATCTAGTTCCCCCAAAAGGCACAGCGAAATGGGATACAGAATAAGTAAACAAGTTAGGAAATGTGTTCTGATTTTCCAGACATTACCAAGTAGAAGAGTGGTATGGCCGGGCCTGGTGCCCATTTACCAGAATCATGTCACTAGTCTTTATGGAAATACTGCAAAAATCCTTCAAAAATCCAAACCACTTGTAGAGGGAGAAGTCTTCTTTTCCTACTTTTAACCAGTCTTCTTGAGTCTTGCCTCTGTTATGCAAGAAAAAAAACAAGCTTTTCTCTTCCCCTTTCTTTTCCATTAGTTTATCTTCTCTTATATTTTTAAATGTTGTATACAGAAGTACAGAAAAAGTCCTTGAATATGCCACATGCTGACAGATTCCTAGTGTTATCAAGTGGGACTCGGGCATTATGTTTCAACATTTCCTGGCTAAGAACCCTTCATTTACAATGCTGCTTTCAATTTAGAGGACTAGATGCTTCCTGTGGAAGGAGTTGCAGTGATATGAAAGAAGCACTGGCCAAATAGAATTAACCAAAAATCAAGAGCCTCGTTGTTAGCAAAGGATGTGTTTTATTAACCCGGACTCCTAGAGACCAGACTTCAATTTACAATTTGGAATACCCAACAGCCCTGCCCATCAGGAACAGAAAGACATTTTTAAAGGCACATCAGCAGATGGGATTAAGGCTGGAACTGTCCCTTCAGCTCTTCCCATCTGACAGTGAAACGCTCCAAGCACTTACTACAGAAAAGCATATCAAGCTCTATAAACTATCAATTTTATACTGAAGTTACATATCAAACTTGTTTCATAACTTTCTCTTGCCAGGTTCAGTTATGCTTTTTTTTAAGAGAGATTTTTGCTATAGTGTGTGTGCGTTTGTCAGAGAAACAGAGGGAGAAAGTGAGAAATCACCCCCTAGAAGGCATAGCCATGCCACAATTCCTCCATTTTCCTCTAGGGATTTTGGGCATGCACACACATGTGCCCGGCATGAGTCTGGGACTCAAACTATGGTCGGCCATGTGGGAGTCTAGTAACAAAACCACTATACTCCCTACTATACCCCAGTCATCTTTTTTTTTTCCCTGCCCACCTATGGGTCATCTTTTCTCTTTCTTCCATGTCTACATGTATGGGATTCCTTCTATCTAGAGCACTCACCCCTCTCATCTAGCCCATCACCTCTTGCCTATAGTTACGCCTCCTCTCTTAATTCAAATTCCTGATAGCTCACTTAAGATGACACTAGGGAAAATAGTTGACAGACACTATAGAAAAAGGGTTGAACTTCTCTGAGTTTCCTCATCCAGAAAATAGGACTAATAACAATACCTTGTAAGATTAGCATGCAAATTAAGTGAGGAATCTGTCAATGTAGAACACTGAGAAAAATGGCATATGCTAAGTCTTCAATAAATAATAATCTGTTGTTATTATTATCATTGTGAAAGTACTTGGATTTTGGAGTTGAACACACTCGAATCAAATATAGTTGCAATCCTGGCTTGGCCACTCACCACTTGTAATCTACGTAATCTTGAGCAAGGTTACTTAAATTTCTTCATCTGCAAAATGTGCATAATAACAATAATAAAAATGTCTACATAGATTTTACGCATATCAAATAAGTTAGCAGCATGCCTAAAACACACACAGTACTTACTAATACTTCGATTTACTATCTGAAATCTCAGCTACTGTGCTACTTTTCCCAGGGGAAAAAAAAAATTTTTTCAGTTTTTGCCATAGGGCACATGCTCACACTGGAGAGATACAGAGAGAGGGAAAATTAGAAATCACCTCTCCAGGGAGGCTGCCCACCCTGCAGTCCCTTCTCTTCCATTCTCCTCTAGGGATATTTTTGAGCACATGCAGACATGTACCAGTGTGATTTTCCAACCGCTGGTTCCGGGATTGGAACACCGTCGACCATGTGGGAGTCTAGCACCTTAACCACCACACCACCTGCTGACTCCAAGAAATATTTATTATTCACTAGAGTCATGCTATATGCCCCGTGGTTGAGCTTCCCACGAGTACCCTGAATTTAGTCTTGCTGTGACTTGCCTCACCATGTTGGAATTTCTGTTTCCTTGTCTTTTTGGCACCTCTGACCATGAGTTTCACTGTGGCAGAATATTATTGTACATGCCTTACTTCCCATTATATCCTAATCAGACAGTAACAGCTGCAAATATGGTAGGTTCAATAAAGAAAGGAAAATTGGGACTAACAGGTAGGCATGGTGGTTAAGGACGCTAGACTCCCACATTGCCGATCATGGTTCAAATCCCGGACCTGGCAGCTTGCTTTCTCACTTTCTCTCTCTCTCTCTCTCTCCCTCTCCCTTTCCCTCTACCTCTCCCTCTCCCTCTCTCTCTCCCTCTCCCTCCCTCCCTCCCCATTTCTTGCTCTGTCCTTCTCTGATCAAATTAAAATAAATAAATAAAGTTAAATAAAATGATTCTTTAAAAAAATTTGGAAAAAGAAATGAAAGCCTTGGGTTATATTGTTTCTTCTCATCCTAATTTCTTCCATCTGCTGACCATAAAGGTATCTCTCTTTTTCTTTGTCTGCCTCTCTCTCTCTGTATATATACATACATACATACATACATACACACACACACACACACATATATATAACTCTCTGTATATATACATACATACAAACATATATATAAAACTTTAAGAAATATGCTAAGAATTGACAGGCCATGAGCTTCCAAGGTTTTTAAATAGACAATATAGAATTGAAACAATTTTTATTTAGATGTCACTTATTTAAAATCCGAGACATAATCAAATCTTAATTTCTGGTTTTTCATAAAAAAAAACTGGGAGGTTTGTTGAGACAAGGCTCATATAGTTCTACTTTATAACAATCAGGAGAGCCAACTAGTAATAGCAGCTACCCCCTTTGAACTGGTGTGTTGGTGTTCTCACTTATTCTCTTTCACGCCTTTGTGTTTCTATTCTATCCTTTATAAGTATTTGACTTTGAAACCTCCTGCTTTAAAGGCTATCCCTTTGGCTAAGTTGAATAAATAAACTGACATTCATTAGAGGGAAGTAAAAAAATGATATAAAATCCCATGATCAAGAAGTTTCTTTTTTTTAATCTAAAAAAAATCTTCTGTATTCTTTAAATAAATACTCATTGAGTTGCTATACTCTGAGGAAGGCAGTGTTATACTAAGTTTTTAAAATCACAATTCACCTATTTCCTCTCATGGTACTCTGTGATTCTGGATGAAGGCCATCAATTATATGAAATTTTATTATCATCTGAAAGTGTGACTAATGTTGTGGCCTCACAAACACACCCGCACCACCTAATATCAACACAGGTCAATTTAATGCAAATCTTAATAGATTTCGGTTCTGGAAAAACAGACTTGTGTTCAGACCATCCAACAGAAGTATAATCTTGAGCAAGTTTTTAAATTGGTGTGCATTCAGTTTCTTTTTTGAAAAAAATAGGACAGTAATATTACCTGTCTCAACATGTTTTTAAATAGGAAAATGTATCTAAAGTACTTAGCCAGGTGCTTGAAGACGTAGTAAACCTTTAGTAGTATACTTTTAGCAGGTGTACCAGTAGAAAAGCATGTGTAGCTTGAAGAGATTACAAAGTAGTAAACAAAAACTTCCAAAGGATAAGAACTCAGAAGCCTCCTACTTTATACAAGCTGCACTTTTTAAAATAAGTGCGATGAGCATTAGAAGACAAGTAGACCATTCCATGCCACAAAACACTTTCTCCATTCCCTGAAAGATGGGAATTAGGAATAGAGTTTCCACTGGGTTGTTGAAAATGTCATGATGGGGACCAGCAGTTGCTGTAATGGCTATGTCACTGGACTCCCATGTAGTCGACCGCGGTTCAAGTCTTGGACCCGGTGGCTTAAACTCATGCTGGGCACGTGTGCATGCATGTCCAGGATCTGGAAAGAAAAATGGAGGAAAAGTGATTGTGACGTGGTCATCCTCCCTGGGGGGTGATTTCTCGCTTTCTATCTCTCTGTCTCTCTCTGTCTTTCTGGCGAGCACACTGCGCTATAGCAACTCCCCCCACCCCCCGTGAAAAAAAAAGAAAATGACATGATGTATTTTTTTTCTATGCAAAAATGTGTCATGACTTTTCTGACAACCCAATATTATAATCAAAGAAGGGAAGCCAGGAAACTGATTTTAGTGGTTTGTGTATCACTAACCTGCTGGAATAAGCTGCAGCGGCAGAAGTCACTGACCACATATTTAAAAAATACCATATTCCAACAAAAATATTCACATACTAGTTGAGATCATAAGCTTTGATTATTTGAATTTGAAATCTTGTTTTACCACTTAGCAATCGTGTGGTCTTAGGCAAGCTATTTAAATTCACGGTGTCTCAGTTTCCACATGGGTAAACAGGAATAATAGTGGAATTCTCATGTGGAACTATCATTATGTGGAATAAATAGTTAAAACATGTGAAATGTGACAGTGTGATCATATTGTAAATGCCCAATACTTTTTGGCTTATGTTAATGTTATTCTACATTTAAGATGATTCTAACTAGAGTTGGCATGCAGATATTGGCCAGAAAATTATAATACTAATTAATGCTCATGAGAATTAAATTTCTGCATTTGTCTCATATTCTTAATTGTTGTTTTGTTATTTGTAATCTGCTTTCTTCATGTGAACTAACCAGGAAAATATGCCTAGGATTATCACAGAATGTAGAATAAGGACCTAAATTTAATTTTAATCTAAAAAAATACCCTTTTATTCAATACAAACATTTTGCCAATAAAATGAATTTCCCAGAAAACAGGCAAATCCTTATGTGTAGAATCACTTGTAGGAGGATGAAATGTATAGGGATAATATGATTCTTAAGACTGTTACAGTTTTAAGATTCCATATCAAGATGTAGTGCCACTATAGAAAAAAATAACCAGAAATTGTATTGGTAAGTAGACAATTTAAAATTTACTGAAAAGAATGAGGTGTACTTTAAACATTTCTGGGGCTTACCCTGTAGCTTAATGATTAAGGAGATAGATCTCTCATAGCTGACCATGGTTCGAATCTGGCCCTACGGCCTTGAAAAATGCATGAGGCACATGTGTGCATTGGTGCCCAAATCTTGACAGGATGGAAAAATGAAAGAAAGCATCACGGGATGACCACACCTCATTAAGAGGTGTTTTCTTCCCTCCCTTTTGTCTTTCTGTCTGTATCTCTCTGGCAAATTCACATGCCCTCAGACATTAAAAAAAAAAAAAAAAAAAAAAAAAAAAAAAAAAAAATCTGGGGGCTGCACAGTGGCACAGCAGCAAAACATGATATTCTTTGAGGCAGACACACAAGAGAAGGTTGTGGTTTGCATTTGGAGGTCCCTGAGTGCTCTGGACGTGCATGTGTGTACCTGTAATCTGGGGCTGGCTGAAGCTAGGAGTGGATCACAGCGTCAAGACCCTGTGAAGGATTCTGTATGTTTGTCTCTGTCTGTCTGTCTGTCTGTCTGTCTCTCTGTCTTTTGCTCATGGAATAAATAAATAAACTTAAGGGGCTGGCAGGTGGCATGGTGGTTAGGGGCACTGGACTCCCATATGGTCAACCATGGTTTGAGACCCAGGCCTATTGGCTTGCTTTCTCGCTTTCTCACTTTTTCTCTCTCTCTCTCACTTTCTCTCTCTGTCTCTTACTCTGTCCCTTTCTGGTCAAGCTTAAATAAATAAAGTTAAATAAAATAATTCTCTTAAAACAAAACAACAGTGTCTTTTAAATAAACAAATAAACTTACAATAATATTCTCTAAAAGACCTTGTAAATATAGAGAGAGCAACTAAACTAGCAAAATTGAATATTCATCAATAATATATACAATCAAAGCAAACTATGCAGGGTGAAGGAAAGAATAGAGCTATAAATCCTATGTTGTATTATAGCACAGGAGAGAGTCATAAGGGAGGGAAATAATGGTATGTTAAATGAAACTGAGGACAGGAAAATTCCAAAATCACAAGTAGGTAATAACCAGGAAGCATAGAAGATCGATTTAAGAAGAGCAGACATCAGAAGAAATTTTTTTGCACACTCCAGTTGAAAAATGAACATAAGGATTGATGATAAGGTTTGAAAGGACTGAAACATGACAGGTCTCAAGAATTCTCAAAATTGATCAACAGGAGCATGCTTTGAGGCCTAAGAAAAATGGCTGAGAATAGAATTCAAAATGAGTATAACAGCTATAATAGGAAAAAAATAGATTTAGACAAAAGTAAGGAAAGACAGCAGAGGGAAATCTTGAAAAATACAAAATTATATGTGTGAGTATGTGTGTGTTTGTAAGAGTGTTTTACAAAAATAACAGAAGAAATTCTTTTTTTTTTTTTTTTTTTTTTTGGAGAGGTTTTTGCTATAGGGTGTATGCACTCACCAGAAAGACAGAGTGAGAGAGACAGAAAGTGAGAAATCACCCCCCAGGGAGCATGGCCATGCCACAATCCCTTCTCCTCCATTCTCCACTTGGGATCTTGGGCACGCACACACACACACCTGGAGTGAGTTTAAGCCACTGGATCTGGGACTCAAACGCAGTCGACTACTTGAGAGTCCAGCAACATAGCCAGTATGCCAACTGCTGGTCCCAGCAGAAGGAATTCTATAACAAAATATAAAAACAAAATCTTGGTCAACTCTCCTCTCATAAAAATTTAGGAAAATTAAGTAATGTAAAAGTAGGCAAGATGAACAGGATTTGCATGGATGCTTTGAAAAGCTATATTGCATCTCATAAAGATCTATAACAATTAAATGGTAATAAAAAATTATTTAAAAAATGTGGGGCCGGTAAGTGGTATGGTGGTTAAGGGTGCTGGACTCCCACATGTGTGACCGTGGTTCGAGTCCTGGACCTAGTGGCTTGCTTTCTCATCTTTCTATTTCTCTCGCTCTCTCTTTTTCTTCCTCTCTGTCCTCATCTTATCAAATTAAAATAAAATAAAGTTAAATAAAATAATTCTTTAAAAAAGTTATTTAAAAAAGTAAAATAATAGTATTTAAATCCCATACAAAATTATTATAAGAATAAAGGAGAAGAACAGAAAATTATCCCTATCACATTAAGTTAAAATACATAAAATAACACAATAAGTATAATAAATACATAAATAATAATTAAAACACAAAATTGGAAATGAGGTGCCATAATGTTGGAAAGAATTATAAGCAAAAAAGTTCTTTTCACACATGAAATATGAACTAGATGTCACATGAGAACAAATAAACACAGTGAATATACCTCAGTGGAACTAGAAGGTGGAAAGGATGAAAATATAAAAAAGGAGTAAAGAGAAGAAAGCATTTGAGAGAAAGTGGGAAATACAGAAGACCAGAAAAGAATATCTAAGATGAACAGTCTCTGACCTCTGAAGCAATGAAACAAGGCCAAAATGAAAAACTGTATCTCAAGAAAACTTTCTTAAAATGAAAGCAAAACTTAAAAACTACACTGAAAAGACGCACTGTGTATTTGGGAAAATCAATGCAGAGTGACTAAGGAGAAGACATACTCTGTAGATCTACTGAACCTTAAAGAGATGGAAAGGAAATCTTTTAGGTATTTCGGTACTCATAAAGAAAAAAACAACAAATTTCTTAATAGATTTTTTTTTCTTTTAAAATTTTTGCTAAAGTGTGCATGTACTTGCCAGAGAGAAAGCAAGAAATAAAGAATCAGAGAAAGATAGGACCTCCCATGGGACATGGTTACATTGCAACTCTTTCTCCCTCTCAGGATTTTGGGCACGCACACATACACATGCTTGGTGTGTTTCTCAATTGTTGGGTCTCAGACTTAAAATGAGTGGCCAGCCATGTGAGATTCAGCTGCCTTAACCATCAGGCCATGGGCTGGCCCTTTCAATAGTAAAACTATGCTATAAGACCATGAGGTAACATTTCAAGATTCTGAAAGAAAATTTGTTACAGACTTTGGTTTGGTTTGGTTTGGTTTTATCTACATAAACTGACTTTCAAGTATAAAAGTCACAGAAATTCTGTTAAAAGCATACACAAACAGGGAATATTGTTTCCAGAGAAATTTTCTGAGGAATGCACTAGAAGATAAGCTTTATGTAACCAAAATGCTTGGATAGACATTGACGTATTTTTAATACAGTGAGTATTAAAAATGGATTTACTAGGACCAGCAGATGATGTCATGGTTACATTGCCGGACTCCCACATGGCCAACTGAGATTTGAACCTTGGACCAGGCTCTTGAAATTCATATTGAGCACCTGTGCCTATGTGCCCAAAATCCTGAGAAGAGAATGGAAGAGAAGGAATTATGGTGCGGCCATTCCCCTTGGGGGATGATTTCTTGCTGTCCATCTCTTTGTCTCTGTCTGTCTCTCTGGCAAGCACACGTGCCCTATAGCAAAAATATTTTTAAAAAATAAAATGTATTTTCTTATAAAAGTAATAACAAATGGTGGTTATTAAGGGACTAAATATAGTATAAAATAACTATATCCTTGGACATTATAGATACATTACATTTCTACAAAATGGGAAGAAAGAGTTGGAAAGCATGTGAGTAGTATGTTTGCTAGTTGTCTTATAGTTATTAATAAGGAATAAAAGAAATATTACTTCATATTAGATACTAGGAAAATGTGAGAGGAAGAGGAAGAGGAAGATTTTCTAGCTAATTCAATCTTTATCATTGTTGAAATCTAATAGAAAATAACTGAAACATAAATCTAAATGTCTAAGGGTATTATATAAAGGTATAAGTCTGAAGACATATAAGTAATAAGTAAGAAAGGAATTCATACTATTAGAAATTTAAATTGCAAAAATAAATTTCCAAGTTATTCTTCAGACAAGGGATTGATATCCAGAATATATAGGGAATTCAAGTAGCTCACCCATTTATAATATAAATAATCCAATTAAAAATGAGCAAATTAATTACATAGATAACTCTGAGGAAGACTTACAAATGGCCAAGATTCATATGAAAAAAATGTTCAAAGTCTTTTGTCATAAGAGAAATGCACATTAGAACCACAATGAGATACCATTTTACCTCAGTTCAAATGACTATAATTAAAAAAAAAATAAAGAATGACAAGTGCTGATGGAGGCTGTGGTAAACAGGGAACCCTGTTACATTTGGTGGGTTGGTACAACCTCTGTGGAAAACAATATGGAGATTCCTCAGGAAACTACAGATAAAGCTTGCATACTATAGCAAAATCAATCCTAGAAAGGCCCTTTACCTAGAAATTAAAAACAAAAAAGGAAAAGAAAAACATACAACTAAACAGAATTGCTTAAAAACTGACACTATAAAAACAAGAAAATCAGAATCTTTGATATACAGCTAGAGTATTTATCAGACAAAAAAATTAGAGCACTAAAGAATTAGAACATTAAAAATCACTCTGAAAGTAAATGAATTAGAAACTTAATTCAAAGAGTAGAAACAAGTAAAGAGAAAACATGGAATTTATAAAATCAAAATTTAGTTAGAGAACAGAGAAAGATCAGAATTAATAAGTTTAATAGCTGAATCTTTAAAACCAAGCAAGTATAGACAGACTATTAGCCAGTGAAAGTGAAGAAAAAAGGACATTCATACATAAAATTAGAAATGTCAAGAAGGAAATTCTTCTCAAAACAGTGGACACTTAAAGTCATCAGAAAATATTTTGCAATATTTTATACAACCACATTTGAAAACCTAGAGGAAATGGACAATTTTAAAGAATATGATTTATTGAAATTGCCCTTAATAAATACAGAAAGTCTAAAATGATCAGGCATCAATAGAAGAAATAGAAAACTATTTTTAAAAATGCACCCAAAAAAGCATTATGCCCATTCTTTTTCAAAGGTTAATACTTAAAATGGTCTAAAGTCAACTTGAAAAAACTCTCACTGGCTAAATATGGGACCATCAAAATATCAACAAAGATTACTAGAGAGGTGAAACATCTGCAGAAATGCCTAAATCTATGACACCCAAAGCATTAATCAAACCTTGGAACTAATCAAACCTCACTATTGGAAGATGCAAGTAAACCAATTATTTTGAAAACTGGCAAATAGCAGAGAAGAATCAAGCATTTATCTTGTCTTTCATATATGAATTATACCACTTGATACAAAAATAGATGGGGAAGGTGAGGAATTACATTGCAATATGTAATGACTTAATGGATCAAGGTGTGGAATATAAAAAGTCTGCTAACATTAAAAACAAAAGGCAATCAGACCTCATATGCCCCTTGATACAAGAATATAATATCACTCATAAATTAGTTTTGCCCAAAAAATCCTTAATATAATTTTTAAAATTAAATTTTATTAAAAAATGTATATTCTATTTTTGGAAGTTTATATCCATGAGATAAGAGAGATAGGGAGAAAGAAGGAGGCAGAGAGATTGAGACGGGTACTCTCAATAGAGTCTTTGCACCATAATTCATCCCCAGTTTCATCAGGCCTGAATTATAGGTATAGGAGTGAGCCTGTCATACTCAGGAAGGTCCGAGGAAGTAAACCCATGATCTTTTCCATGTGGGTCTGGTTGCGTTACCTCTGCAATACCACTTGGCCCTGATGAGGTTTTTAAGATCTAAATAATTTTCAATAAACTCAGGGATACAAGCTGCAAACTTCAATTTTCAAGAGCCTCTACAAGACAAATGATTTAGTTTCTTTATTAGGTGGAAGAACAAAAGAACAACAAGTAGAGAACCTTGTAGGTTAAAGTAGATTTAATTATAGATTAAAATAAATTTAAGGCACATATCAATCAACCAACGTATGGACGTTATGTTGGTCCTTGTTGAAGTGGTAAAAAGAGAAAACATTGGGACCAGCAGATGGCATAGCTGGACTCCCACAGGGTCGACTATGGTTCAAGTACCCAAACTCATGCCTGGGGGTGGGAGAGTGATCTCTTGCTTTCTGTGTCTTTCTATCTCTCTGGTGAGCACCTGTGCTCAATAGCAAAAATCTCTCTTAAAAAAAAAAAAAGTGTGTGAGAGAGAAAACATAATATAATAATTGGAATTTTCTTTTTCAGAGATTTTTGCTATAGGCATGTGCACTCACCAGAGAGGCAGAGAGAGACAGAAAATGAGAAATCACTTCCATTAGGGATGGCCAGGTGACAATCCCTTCTCCTCCATTATCCTGTCAGGATTTGGGGCACACATACCCACATGCCCGGTATGAGTTTCAAGCCACTGGGTCTGGAATTTGAGTCATAGTTGACCATGTAGGAGTCCAGAGGCTTAACTACTACACCACTTGCTGGCCCTATAATTGGAAATTGAAACATCGATTAGAGATTTTATAGCACTTAATGATTATTAAATTTTTATTCAGCTGTGATAATGGTACTGTAATTTTCTTTATTAATAAAAAGTGCCCTTACCTCTCTGACATAAATACTGAAGTATTTACAGATGAAATGATATATGATGTCTGAGATTTGGTCCCAATAAGGAGGACATACAACACGTAGATAAAATAAGAGCGGCCATGAGTCAATGATTGTCAAAGCTGGCTGACTGATGTGGGAGTTCATTATACTATTCCATTTTGTATACATTTGAAATTTTTCTTAATATAAAAATTATATTATTTAAATGAGGGCACAATCCTTCTGGATATCACGTGGTTATCATCAACTTAAACAGGGAAAAAATACTCCATTATTTCTGCTGAAATCACCCCAACTCCAATAAAAAAGAAAGTATACTAACAGGGCAATAAATTCTCTCTCTCTCTTTTTTTTTCTCCTTTGATTCTTTCTGTATTTCCAGATATTCATTCAACTTGTAGTTTTAGAGCTGCTGCTGATATTGTAAAAATGTTGCTTAGCAACATGTTAATGGAGAAAAACACTCCTTAAAACATTAGGGTTTTTGTCTTTTGAAATGTACTAGTTCAGCATATGATACCTCCCACAGCTCAATTTAACAGGAGGAAAAATATCAACTCTCTGAATGTATTTTTTCCCCATCTTCTTAGCTGGTGCTGAATCTAATATCTAAGAAATGACGTATGATGGTGACCCTGAAGTGAATACAGCTCTGTCTTATCTCTGCTGAGAGAAATTTGAGGTATACTAGGACTCTCTGCTCCTGCCTAAAATCTGGAACAGGGTTGGAGACATCAAGGCTGAAAGGGTAGGTAACCGAGAAAATGCCCATTTTTATTGTTCACTTAGTATTGTTATCCAAACAACATACACTGATTTCAATGATCAAGAAGTTGGGCCAAGAGAGTCACTCTTTAAGCCTCAGTTTCTTTTTCAGGAAATCAGTGTATTTGAAAAAATGTTCTTCAAAAGCATTTCTAACTGGAACAGTTATGATTCCTTGTGGAAGAGCCTCTAGGCCAATGCTTTTCAAACTCGTAATGAGTAGGCTGTGTCTTTTCTGGGGAATTTATGAATATGTAGATTCTGATTTCATAGGCCTGGGTGGAGGCTTTTCATTTTTTCTTTTTTTTGTATTTGTTTGTTTTTACGATTGGGTGCTGTACTCATAAATTAGATCTCTCTCAGTTAGAAGTATCTAAAGAGTTAGAAAGAGAGAGAAAGGAAAAGTGAGAAATCATTCCCTAGCAGGGCTGGCCACACTGTAATCCCCTCTACTCTCTCAGAATTTTGGGCACACACTCATGCATAGCATGTTTCTCAAGCTACCAGGTCTGGGACTTGAATTGCGGGGTCAGCCATGTGGCATCCAGCTGCCCCAACCACCATGCCACCAGAAGGCCCTAAATTTTGTATTTCTCGACGGCTCCCATGAGATGCAGATTCTGCCAGTCAGCAGGACCATGGTTTTATAGCAAGACTCAGCCAATCTGAGTCTCCTTCTTGAGCTGCCCTCTTAATGTACCCCATGCCAAAGCTGATAAGCAACATTTTCTAGTGTTGCTTTGGCATGGGGTACATTAAGAGGGCAGCTCAAGAAGGAGAGTCCTAGGTTCAAATCTTGGCTCTGTTGTGTGCTCACTGTATGCCATTGGCAAGTTAATGAACACCCGAATTTCAGATTTCAGTGAAATGGAAGCATGGGAAGTTTCTGAGAAGATTCAATGAGATAACACTATCACTTGCAAGGTCTTTGTCAAGGATCTGGTACATAGAACACATTCTTTTTTTTTTTTTTTTTAAGAAACATTTTTTGTTATAGGGCATGTGTGCTCACCAGAGAGACAAAAAGACAGAAAGCAATAAGGCACTGCCCCCTCAGGGGGGGATAGCCATGCCACAATCTCTTTTCCTCCTTTCTCCTCTCAGGATTTTGGGCACCTATGCAATGTACCCGGCGTGAAGTGAGTTTTAAGTCACCAGTTCCGAGAATTGAACCATGGTTGACTACGTGGGAGTCCAGCAACGTAACCATTACACCATCTGCTGATCTCCCCACATAGAACACATTCTCTAAATATTATTTATTGTTCTCATAAAGGTAAACAAAAAGAGAATTTATGAAGGATTGTGCTGTAGTATGAGTCTTTGCCTCCTTCCAAGGATGGGTATTTACTGGTGCTTCTAGAAAAGGCAAGAAAAAATTAGAACCCTAGGCTCTGATTTAGGGTGCAGATTCTTGTTACTGCCACAAATTTCACAGTCATGATTTTCTGGGCCCCAGTTTATGTGCAATTGTCCAATGAAAAGGTTGTGCCCATTCCTCCCTGGTCCAGACATCCCAGGGATGTGTTTTAGCTCTCATGGATGACTCAGCACTGTGAATGACACCAATGAGCTCCAAGAAATCAGTTCCTTGTTTCCTAAACAGTGAGGGGACTGGAGCGGCAGGTGGCAGAAAGCTTATCAGAATTGGATGAAAAGACCAGACCCACAAGAATCTGCTAAGCAGGGGTTCTATTTTAAAACCTAGTTCTTTTTAGTAACACGGAGCCAGGGCAGTGATTTAATTACTGATGGCCTACATCAGAGCCAGCAGGCCCGAATCAAGGTGAAGAACAGATTAACCGGCCATCCTAAGGAGGATGGGTCCTCTGAAACTTCCCCCTGCCTTTCCTCCTCATACGTATTTGTCAGACTCTGATGTGCAGAGCTTTATATTTTTAAACAAATGTGTTTGGGGCTCTATGATTTTTGTCCATTTTCTAAAAGATTTTTGAAACATCTGTCAGCTTCTGTGTGAATCATACATAAACGTGTATATGAGTCACTTCCTTCCATTTCACACCATGCTCCCCACCCCCACTCTTTCACAATTTCCTATTCCCTTACACACACACACACACACACACACACACACACACACTCCAACCACCACTGAAAAGAAACTGGAGATTTCTGTGGTGATTAACATGCTAAAAATGTTCCTGTTTTGAAACCACAAGTGCTCAGAATCACTTGGGGAGACTTAGTTTCTTCTGTAGAGGGTTCAACCACTGACAGGACCACCCTGAACCATAAAAGAACCTAAGGATCTTGCAAAACTTACTAAGATGATTAAGAAAATCCTGGATTCTTAGGGACAGAAGGCACCCTAAAAATTACTTAAACCGAAGTAAATTGGTAAAAGGGGTAGGTTTTCAAGTGTAGTAACTTGGGCTCAGATTTCTGTTTCATCACCAACTAGCTGGACAAGTTATTTAAGCTCTCTTATACTCCTTTTTCTTCTAATGAAAAAAGGATAAATACCTTTGTTTTATGGTTCTCATAAAAATAAAATCAGATTTCACATTTAAAATACTTGGGATGCTTCCTGGAACATCATCTTAGCTGTAATGATAATAACAACAACATTCTAAATCTTCACTGAAGAGTGAATTTTCAAGCATTTCTCTAACTCCTCTAGTGTAATATTTAGAGCTGAGGTGTCCAACAGCAAGCCTATGGTCTGGTTTCTTTCTATTTGCAGACTTATTTTGTTTGCCTTCTTTTTATTTATTCACTTGTCAACGTTTTAAAATTAGGACATTTTTACAATTTTGCATCACGTGCTACATTTTTAAAGAGTTTTTGAATGCTGGCCTTGTAATATAGTGGATAAATGTGTATAGGAAGCCAGATGCCAGATTTCACATAACTGACTATAGTTAAAAATCTGGCCCTGGGGGATTGAAAAACATGCCAGGTATATGTGCAGATATGGCAAAAATCCTAAAGGGATGAAAGAATGAAGGAACATGGGTTGTAGCATTTCCATCCCCCATTGCAGGGGATTCTCTCTCTTTCTGGCGCTTACATGTACCATATGGCAATTAAAAAAAAATGTTTTTGAACCTCTGAAGATCTGGCAGATACCATACCCACATTCTTCTTTTCTTTCTTTTCTTTTCTTTTTTTTTTTTTTTGAAAGGTTTTTGCTATAGGGCATATGTGCTCACCAGAAAGAGAGATACAGAGAGACAAAGTGAGACATCACCCCCCAGGGGGGATGGCCATGCTGCAATCCCTTCTCCAACATTCTCCTCTCGGGATCTTGGGCATGCATGCACATACGCCTGGCGTGAGTTTAAGCCACTGGGTTTGGGACTCCAACTGCGGTAAACTACATGGGGGTCCAGTGACATAGCCATTATGCCAACTGCTGGTCCTGATACCCACATTCTTGCATGACAATTATCAGCTGGAGTGACCAGGAGCTGCCCCATAATTTTTCTTCTTTTTCCACAGTCTTCACACTCTCTGCTGTTACTGTTGTGTTTCTTTATGCACAGTAATTCTGAGTCAGATATAAGTTTGCCATCCGTTGACAGGTGCCTAGAGTCATGCTTTACTATGATTTAATTGGAAAAGGCAATCACAACCATGATATCAGACACAGATGCATTGATTAACGCTTTGAGAGAATGACATGTAACAGAGTTAGACAGTATATTTGGGCACCTAACCAGATCGTGCTCTATTCCTGTTCTTCCCACCCACGGCCCTACTGAAGGGGAAGAGGTTGGCTAGATAGCACCAGGTACCACATAAGACTGTTTTGCCTTGGTCATAGATAAATGAACTGGAAGTCAACACTTGCTTCCATGCAAACCAAGTTCTCTTTTCCATAGTTCTGAACTGTGGGGCTGAGAAGCTGAGTTTGTGGCTGATGATGGCAATACTAGGACTAAAAGCTCAGGTAGAGCTGTGATTAAAAAGAGGTGACTAGAGACAAAGTCAAAGGCTGTGCAGACCAAAGTTCTGGAGATACGTGTGGTAGCTAGGCATCACCAGAGAAAGTCAGCATGCCAAGAGGAACAGGAAAGCAGAGGGGATTTGCAGAGATAAGCAGTAGAAATAACTGTGGCCTCCTAGAAAGACAAAAGTGTGTCTGCTCCTGAGCTTTCAGTCCCTGAAGTGGGGCAGACTGTTGTACACACTTTCAACCACTTATTCCCTGATTTTCATTTTTTTAAAATTTCTATGATATAATCCTCTCCTGTTATCTTCCTATCTCCTAGAACATGCCTCCCAATCTCATTTGTTGACATTTTCTATACTTGATTTTAAAACATGGCTTTCTGTAGGCTCCACTATAGCAGTAGTCCCAACTTTTCTAGCACCATGTAGGTGTATGTGGGGGTGGGGGTGGAATAGTCTGGCATGACCCAAGCACACCACACCTACCCTGCACATTTCCACCACTACCACATTGCAATATGCAATAAAACAATCACACAACAAAAGGATTTGAGCTCTCACAGGAATCCAATAGAGCATTTATGAAGAATCCTGTTGCAGTATGAGTCTTTGCCTCCTTTCAAGAATGGATATTTACTGAGTGCCTTCTGTTGTAGAAGAGGCACAAAAAATTAGAGCTTTGGGCTCTGATTCATGGTGTAGATTCTTGCCACTGATCCAATAGGAGGTGGAGCTCAGGCAGCAGTGAAAATTATGGGAACAATGGGGAGTGGCTGCAAACCCAGATGAAGCCTGACTTACTCTCCTACTGCCCACTTCCCACTGCCCAGCCAGGCAGACAGGTGCCGGTTCATGGCCTGGGAGTTGGGGGCTCCAGTGTTATACAGTCCTTTTTCTTCTATTTACACTTACTCCTTAATTCATCTGTTTAACACTAGTTATATGTTAATAAATCCTTACATTTTTATGTATCTGTTCATTTTAAGAAATATATATATCTCATTTCTTATTAGACTATGAGGTCAGACATCTTGGAAAAACTTCATTTGTCTGGTTCACAGTAGTGCCTGACACAGAGTATGCACTCAAGAAATATGTGCTACATGAATAAATGAATGAATGAACTAGATTGGTGCATCCTGCTCAGACCTACGCCACTCCTAAAGCTCTGCACCCAGTTCCTTCCACACTAGATGCCTTTCAGTCTCATTGATTTGCCAAGCTTTTTCCTGCATTAGAGACTTGGAGACATGTGTTTCCTCTGGCTGCAAAGCTTTCCCTGAGCTTTTTTTTCAAGATTTGGCCAAAACATATTCAGCCCCCAGCACATGTTCTAGAACAGAATAAATACATATGGGTCAACCCTGTTGCTTAGTAGTTAAGGGATCTAGATCACACATAGCAGACTGTGCAGCTGGTGTCCCAATTCCACTGGCTTGAAAAATACATCCAGGTACCAGGAGGTAGTGTAGTGGTTACGGTGATGGACTCTCATATGGTCAACTGTGGTCTGAGTCCTGGACCTGGAAGTTTAAAAATCATGCCAGGTACATGTGAGTGCATGCCAAAAATCTCAGAAGGAGAATGGAAGAGAAGGGATTGAGGTGTAGTCACCCCCCCCCCCCCCGAGGAAGTCATTTCTCACTTTCCTTCTCATTGACTTTCTCTGTCTCTCTCCAGCAAGAACATGGGCCCTGTGGCAAAACCCCCCCAAACAAACAAACAAACAAACAAACAAAAACCTACCCAGTATGCATGTGTACGCACTCAACATGTCAACATGATGGAGAAATGGAGGAGAAAGGATTGGGGTATAACCATGCCCCATTGGAAGATGCTCTCTTCCTTTCCCCCTCTTATTCCAGTGAGCACACGCACCCTGACAATTAAATAAAAATCACAAACAAAACAAATGAATAAATGCATGTTCAATAAATGAATGAAAATGTATGACATACTTTATATTAGTCTCTCCTCAATATCATTTGTACATGAGCAGTTTGTTTTTATTTTGATTTCTTTCAATCAAAGAGTTCTCTGACCATTTTAGTGACAAACAAGTTTACAGTTTGTAGATACTTTTGAAAAAACCTTATTGATAGACTTGGAGAAATAATGACCTCCAGTAAGGAGTTCATAATGACATTAATTATATATATATATATATATATATATATATATATATATATACACACACACACACACACACACATGTATATATATGTGCACATATATATATATATATATATATATATATATATATAAATTATTAGACAGGGATTTTTGGTGTAGGTCACATGCACTCACTAGAGAGACAGAAAGACAGAAAGCAAGAAATCACCCCCTGGGGTGTTGGCCATGCTGCAGTCCCTTCTCCTCCATTCTCCTCTGTATTTGGGGTGCACTTACACACACACACACATATATAAGTGCCCAGAGTGAGGTTCAAGTCACCAGGTCTGGGACTTGAACCATGTTCGACCATATTGAGAGCCTTAATCACTATGCCACCTGCTGACTCAATCATGGTACATTTTTATAGTTTGCGAATTATATTTAAATGTATTATCACAATTATTCCCACAACAATTTTGTATAGCGAAGAACACTTGAGATAAAGAAGTCAAAACATTTATTAGGAGCCAGGACCAGAGCCTTAGTGTTCTGTACACCAGCACCTTGTTCTACTGATACGCTACATGGCCTCCATAGCTACAATGTTATGCTGCTCCTGCTACTACTACTACTGTTAACTATGATTGATTGAACATTTACTACACACCAGGCACTGAGCTATGTGTCTTCCTTAATTAGATCTGTTACTTTTGATAACAACCTGATGTAGCTACTACTTTTATTGTCCTCTTATGAGAGCTAAAGAAATTAAGGCATTGAGATATCATAGAGGTGAGCCTGTTTCTTTTTTTTTTTTTTTTTTTGAAAGAAAACTACTAATATTAACATAAATTTCTACACTATAGTTAGTCCCTCTGGCTATAAAAAGAAGTAGGCAGAGCATCAGGGATTTTGGAAGTCACCATGTACAGCAATCTGGGGCCATGTTTTTGGTAATCATCTTAAACCCTTTGAGGTAAAATGAAGAATTATACAAAACCTTATGTGAACAGGAAGTACATAAAGATGTGACTAAATGTAAGCTGCTTCCCTAACATCCTCTTTGATATGGGGTGGAGGGGGACTTAATTAATGCACTTAATTGTTGAGAGATATGTAATGAGATTATTCAGAGCATTGGCTGCATATTTCTTTCCTTTTGTTAACTGTGTTAATTTGCAACTATGCTCAAGATGCTGGCTGAATGAAAATAGGCTCAATGAAAACTGTTGTTTTTAGAGTGGGAGAAAAGGTAATCACAGTGGGTAATTTGATTTTGATGCACTGCTTTTTCCTTTCCATTTAAACACTCATACTCTTTATAAATAGGCAGAGGTGTGTGTTCACTTGAGGAGAAAAAAAAATAAAAAAGACCGATTGCCACAAATGTGGCAAAAGAATTTCCTCCAGGTGGTGGCTTCCTGGATTATCTTTCATTCAGGTAAAAAAGAAAGAAAAGAGCGAGAGATAATGGAAACATCGTCAGTGAGCATGACTCTATGTAAGGTTTTGTGCTTGGATCTTTCACACCCATTCTTCAACTGGATCTTCAGAAAACTCAGTACAACTATATGTACTTTCATTGTATAGATAAAAGGAAACCTTGACTTGATTCTTCCTGGAACTAGAACTGAGAAAATGGTTAAAAGACCCAACTGTCACATCTAGGAATATACCAATGCAATGTATTAAGAGATGTAGTGAGGGGGGAACAAGAAAAGAAGAATGGGGAGAATGATGGCAGGTATGGAATTGAGTTTACATCAAGTTAGCATCAAAGAACCTAAGTACTATATGCTCAAACTAGATTTCATAAGGTTTGCATTAGATAACCAAACAAAAGTGTATGTAGTTTAAAATATATTTGATTTCTAATTTCAACTTCCAGTAATAGCAATGATGGCCAGAAAAACTTGTATGTTCAAAATCAAAGTTTAAAAATTTTCCCCCTTGGGTCCTGCAGGGTACCATGATAGTTAAGGCATTGGACCCCCCACATGGCAAACTATGGTTTGAGTCCTTGACCTGGCAACTTGCTTTCTCATTTCTCCCCATCTCTCTGGGAAAATTAAAATTAAAAGAATTATTAATAATAGTTATTAATAAAATTAAATAAGTGATTCTAAAAGAAAGTTTCACCCTAATTGGTCTCAAAACATTTGAGTACTTATTTTGCCCTTTTTCAACTTTCCAAATATGAAGCTTGGTTATAGAAGCAAATTATTTTTATAAAGAGTCAACTCTCTTGTTTTTGGACCTCATGGAGAATGGCTATTCAAATAATTTTTCACTCAGCTCACATGCTAAAAGATCAAAGACCTACGCTATGCGCCCATTCCAGAAATCCCTCTGGGTTTGGCTCATCATGAATATAAATCATTGTGTTTGTTATGTTTCCAAAATATCCATTCATCATCCATTTTAGCATTGTTCAAAGAGACATGGGTCAATTCAGTTCTCACCTTCACAAGGCGGCATGCTTCTGTTTGTGTGGCCAAATGAGCACTGAGACAATTAGCTACTCACCGTGGTGGCTGTAGCCAAAGGTCTTCCCCACAGGGATGAGAAGAGGCATCCTCAGGAGAAAACTCCATTCAGGCATCAAGTGTGGCTCTTGGCCAATGAGGCAGTGGCTCTTTCTTTTCTCCAACGCAGGTTCAACTTTTGTGTAGCAAGACAAAAGGAAACAATGGCCACCCTTTCTTTCCTGGAGGTGACAAGCAGGGGAGAAAGTTTAAAGCTAGCTTTTGAAAACTCAGCCATTGAACTCCCTGACACCCCAAGAACCTGACCTGAATCTACTTTCTGACAATCATAGGAGGCAACGGTCCTTTCATTTAAAAAGCTGTCAGTTTGGAAAAAGACCACCAAGAGGGACAGCGATTATCTTCCAAAGGGTCTTAAAGAATATCAAAGCTGAAAAGTCTCCTAATGATTATTGAGTCCAACCTCCTTAATTTATAAATGAAATCCCAAGGGCAAGAAGCATTTAATCTAAGCCATACAACCCATTGCTGGGTCCACCAAATATTATCAGAGAAATCTGTAAATAATTCAAAGCTGAATTTATCACTTACCATTCTGAGGATAGTGCATAGACAGTCTTAATTGTGTCTTAGAAGGAGGGGGAAAATTCAGGATATTTATTGAGATTTGAGGTCTGGTGCATGGTGTTTCCTTCAAGAGATCAGGCATCTTAATTTAGATTAGGTAAAGATTATAATAAAGTGATTGATAATTCATTGACACAGTAAGGCAAGGATTTTGAGGCAAGTGACTGAAACTTGAGTTATAAAGGGTTGGCTGATATTTTGTTCTGAAAAAGAAATTCTTGGATTGACAATAAAGCTATTTGCAACACTTTTCTTCCTGGGCAAAATTTCCTGTAGTAGTGAAGTTGTGCTGATGAATACAGGGCACCAGGGAAGTCATGTTAGTATAGCTATGTAGCAGGTAGATAGTTTTGTTTTCAGAGTCCAACCCTCAATTTATAAATGAAATTTTAAATACATAGCCCGTTAAACTGCAGACGATGAACTGGATACCAGGTTTCATATTCCCTATCACTTGTATTTTATGATTCAGGAAACTTTTACTTGAACAAAATTAATAACAACTGCCTTTGGACTTAAAAAAAGAAAAGCAAAAACAAAAATAAACTTGTTTTGAAGTACTGGAGAAAGAAAATAAAGAATAGAGATGAGATAAAGAGTGTTTGTGTAGGAGGAGCCTGGATACCTCAGAGAGGGGTCCTGGGAAGTGTCTGAGGAGGTGACAGTTGAGAAGTGACCAGAATATGCAAAGAACCCGGGAAGAAGCTCAATAAGGTAAGGTTGGAGCACAGGGCCAGATCATAGAGAATCTTTGGGTACCCTTGGAAATCAAGGAAGGGTTAGACCTACTACTGCCTATGCAAAATGCTGTTGGTTTATCCCATGGACCTTCAAAGTTGGAGTCACTTTGCATGGGAATTAAAGAAGACCATGTGCAGACTCCAAGAAAAGGGGATGGGAAATCCTCTATCAGTCATTCGTTTCCTGAGAAAAGTGAGAAACACATCAATTAAGACATCTATAGAGTTTCACAGAGCAGCAAATGATTATTTTTATTTTTCAGTTTGGTTTGGTTTGTAAAAAATGCCTATAATTCCAGAATATTCTCTTATTCTTACCCATTATCATATTTGAACATCCAGCTTTATTTTCTAATTTTGAGTAGGCTGATTTTTATGGCCTCTCAACTAAAAAAGAAAATTAATATAGAGAATGAAAGATAAGATGTACCTATTTTTCAAGTATAAAGAGTACTCCTTGTGTGGCCAGACAGTGGTGCAGGGGTAACCCACATGGTGAGGTCCTAGTTTTAAGTCCTCCCTCTTCATGCCAGGCACTTACATGTGTGCCTGTATTCCAGGCTGGTTGAGCTTAGGGTAGATCGTGGCATGAAGACCTGTTGGGGATGTCCTCCCTTGATCTCTCTCTCCCTTTCAATCTCTCTCTTTCTCATGAAATAAATAAATAAACTTTAAAAATATCTAAGAACAATTTTTGATGTGTATTCATTGTAGATTTTCCGAAGGCAAAAAATATCTTTTAATAGGATTTAATTAAGCATACCATTTTCTTTTTTTAATATACACACAAGCACTAATTGAACAGTTCGTATCATGTATACCAGTATTATCAACAGACAATGATGAAAAAGTTTCAAGAGCACTGTTTAATGCTTACATGAAACTGCTCCATATTCTATATGCAAGCTTACTGAGGATGTGTAACAGATCTGAAAAGTCAGGATTTCAGTGACTAATAGAAAACAGCAAGGCACTCAATTCATCAACTAGAATACTCATTGTATGAATTCAAACACAGGAAGGTATTTGTGTACTGCTGTTTGAGTGTGTTCAGCTGTTTTAAAACTCATTCTTTTTTTGTTAGTTAGTATAGCTCAATAAATGAATACTACCTTTACAGATAAAATTACTGGGCAGGATTGGGAGAGGTTCAAGTGGTGTTTGTTTCAAGACAGGTCTTCCCATAGGCTAGGCCATCTTAAATGATTTGAGAGATAGTACTGTCCAGCAGTTAAGGGTGAGGATTTTCAGTTTGAATCTCATTTCTATCAGCTAGCTTCATAACCTTGGAAATGTTACTTAACCTCTAAGAATCTCAGGCTCCCAGGCTTTAATACAAAGATAGTAATTATATTAATAACTAAACAAAAGATCTCTAAGAATTAAATAAGACTATCCAAGTAAACCTTTTAACTTAGGACCTAATGCTTATAAATCTTAGCTATTATTGTATAGATTAAGAGATCTATTGCATTCAATTCCAGAAGAAGTGGCTGTTGGCATATGCATGTGTATATGTGTGGAGGGAAGAGGCACATGGGTACATGTAAAAGATGAAAAATTAATAGTATACAGAAGTTTTCGATAAGAAAAAATTTGCCTTTTCCTACTCCTTATTGCACTTCTTATAGAAAACCTCTTTCTTTTCTTTTTCTTTTTCCTTTTCTTTTTCTTTTTCTTTTTATAGTTTTTTTTTTTTTTTTTTTTTTTTTTTTTTTTTTTTTTTTTTTTTTTTTGCCATAGGGAACACATAATCACTGGAGACTGAGAGTGAGAAATCATTCCCTGGAGGAATGACAGAGTAATTTCTCTTCCATCCTCCTTCTGGGATCTTGGGCATGCACACATGTGTACCCAGTGTGATTTTCAAGCTTCAAGGTCCAGGATTCAAACTATGGTCAGTCATATGACAGAGTCCAGTGCCTTAACCACCATGCTACCTGCTGGACCCAAAGAAACCTCCCTTAAATATGTCTGTTTTTCTTTGTTTCTGACAGAAACCTACATATCTAAATAATACACCTGCATACCATTTTTCAATTTATCAACTTTTGACGATTTTCTTTTTTCTCCATTATATAAAAATTATATATTTATTTGTCTCATTAGTTTCTTTTCTCTTATCCTCTTGCCTTCCTTTCAATGTTTGATGATTATTTTTATTGCTTCTATTGCTCATGTTTATAACTTGTAAACTTACAAGTTGTTGTTCTATCAATTTTAGACACTATCCAGACTTTCCTCTGTAACTTGAAGATACTTGTCACCATTCCCTTCCTCTTAATTTCTGAATACCCCTTCTTTGCATATTTAGAAGGTTTCTTAAGAAAGGTTTCCTAAACATAGAGCCTTGGATGGGGATTCTTGGGCATATGAGTTATGGAGGAAGTGCTTCTGGTGGGATCTGTAAGAAGTGAAGGAAGCAGAGGGGGAAAGAGAAGAAGCCAAACAGGGCTGTGAGTTTCAGCTGGAGTCTAGCTTCAGCTCGCTCTTGGGGAAAGCTCTGGAGCTTGAGTTGTATCACCAAGCAAGGTTATACTTTGACCTCCCCAGTCAGTTCTTGACTGCAAGAGAAGGAACTTTCTGCTTCCTGCAGGCAGAGGAACTTTGTGCTTTCTCCAGGAGGAGAAACATGACTTGCTTTTGAGGCAGAGCCTATCAGCTAAGGACAGTGCTCTAGAGAAGGGTGTAGCTGTGAGCTAGTGTCAGCTAACACTAATTTTTTTTTTTTGGGGGGGAGAGGTTTTTGCTATAGGGCGCGTGCGCTCGCCAGACGGACAGAGAGAGACAGAGAGACAGAAAGCGAGAAATCACCCCCCAGGGGGGATGGCCACGCCTCAATCCCTTCTCCTTCATTCTCCTCTTGGGATCTTAGGCACGCACGCACATGCGCCCGGCGTGAGTTTAAGTCACCGGGGCTGGGACGCAAACCGTGGTCGACTATTGTGGGAGTCCAGCGACATAGCCATTATGCTAACTGCTGGTCCCTCAGCTAGCATTATTGACAACTAGGGCATGAGTGCACAGGCCAAGTAAGGGGATCTGGGCAGAATACCAATGACCTCTACCATATGAGATGTTGATAAAGGGGGGCTAACTGGAGGCATGGTGGTTGAGGCACTGGACTCCCACATGGCTGACTGTGGCTTGAGTCCTGGACCTGGTGGCTTTCTTTCTCACTCGAACCGCGGTCGACTACATGGGAGTCCAGCGACATAGCCATTATGCTAACTGCTGGTCCCATCTCTTCCTTTTTCTTCTCTGCTTCCTTATCATCAATTAGTACATTTATTTGAGATTCACTTTTTGCAAAGTATTTTACTTGTATTTTCTCACCTCGCTCTCACCCAACATACACACATATGCTACCACCATCTCTACAAACTGATGACATTAACAAAACAATGGCCTCCCATAGCATTGGTGTTACTCTCTCTGTTTTAAAACCTAAATATATATGAGAACAGCAGATGGCATAATGGTTATGTCTCTGTACTCCCATAAAGTCCACTGAAGTTCAAGTCTTGAACTTGGCGGCTTAAAAACTTCACACTAGGTGCATGTATGTACATGCCCAAGATCCCAAGTGGAGACTGGAGGAGAAGGGATTACAGTGTGGCCATCCCCCTCAGGGGGTGATTTCTTGCTTTCTGTCTCTCTGTCTCTCTTTGTCTCTCCAGCCAGTGCACAAGCCGTATAGCAAAAATATCTCTAAAAAAAATTAAGTGTATAATCCTCAAGGAGTTATATGGCTTGTCTAGTATCCTGTAGTAACTGGAAAGAATGGGACCTAATTCCAAATGATCTTACTCCAAATATAGTATTTTATAGGAGCACGCTTGATTTTTATCTTCATAGTATTTTGAGTTAAATAATTTATCACGTATTTTTATTCCTCTGTGATAGCCTAATTTTATAGATCCACTTTTTTCTACAAATATATTTTCTTTCTTTTTTTTTTTTTTCTGCATTCAAGACTGGTCTCTTAATCTTCTTGATGAACTTATTTATTTCCATTATTTCCTCTTTGTTCATGTTACTCTCCTATTAGCCAGTACATTTATAAGTCATAGAGTACAGACTAAGCATAACTCAAACAATAGGAATGTTTATTATTTTATATAAAAACTTGTCAAGCATGGTAGTCCAACTGATTTTGTCAAATCATCAATGTCATTAGGACCAGGCTTCCTTCCTTTTTCCTCTCTCTCCTCCAGATGGTGCCTCTCTTCCTGAGGTCGATCATGCCAGGATCGAAAGGAGGCTATGGCAGCTCTAAGATTCACATTCTCTCAGTGGGTTCACATTCAGAAAATGGACTGTACTCTGTTTCTCTTCGGTTCTCTCTCTCTCTCTCTCTCTCTCTCTCTTTTCCCTAGAGGAGGAAAGGAACATCTCTGAGTCTTATAACTATGCCTAAGCTATAAAGCAAGCTGGGAAATTGAGGATCTGGCATTTTTCAACTGGCGTGTGTATGTGATTCTGTATATGTGTAGGGGGTCTCTGACAGCAAGTAAGGAATGGAAATAGTTTCTGGATAGGCAACTAATAGCCCTTTTCTTCAGTATTTCACCCCATAATTAGCACAGACAGACAAATATATAGATGTTAGATAGGTAAATAGATAGATGATAGATAAATAGATGGATGATAGATAGATAAGTAGATGATAGATGCAGATAGATGATATATAGATATAGATAGATGATAGACAGATTTATAATATTTGTATTTCTGTGTATAGCTGAATGGTTTCCTGTTAGAAAAGTATTAAGGAGTTTTAGGGCCAGCAGGTAGTGTGGTGGTTAAGGGCGCTGGACTCCTACATGGCCAAACATGGTTCAAGTCCCGGACCTGGTGGCTTGCTTTCTCACTTTCCCTCTCTCTCTTGTTCTATTTCCTCTGGTCAAATTAAAATAAATAAACAAACAAACAAATAAATAAAGTTGAATACATGAATTCTTTTTTAAAAATGAAAACTATTAAGGATTTTTTTGTTTGTTCTTATTTCACTTTGTTTTGTTTTAATACTGAGGTTGTGCTAACAGAACACAAAATTATTTATTCAATGAAGCAGAGTATAACTGCTGGTTTTTAAATCTGTCCTATCCTAATACACAGCTCACATGTGGCCTATGAGTTGAGTCTTCTCTGGTAGACCTTGGGAACTGCAACATTATCTCCTGAGATTGCCTTATTTGTATTATTCTCGTTGAGAAATTAAGGGATGGACTTATAAGCATATTTGGAGCAGAGATGTAGAGATAGAAGAAACAACAGGGAATAGGCAATTTAATTCTGAGAGAATGAGAGTTGATACACACAATTCTGAAACAACCATGCACAAAAAACAAATTCATTGACAGAAGGGATGAATGCCCATGGTGCATTCCTCAGAGACTGGCAGAAAGCACGTCGTATGTGAGAAGAAATATTCTAGCAGAAAAAAATAGACTTCTGTGGGATGATGACTTAGTTGCAAGTAAAAGAAAACTCAGCCAGCATTTGATTATATGAAGCTAAATACTAAAAGAGCATTTATTAGCCTAGAAGAATAAGAACAACTGGCATGGGTGTATAACTGTCTTCAGCCTTTGCTGAATATAAAGACTCAAATACTGTCATCAGAATCTTGAAATCCTCTGCCCTCCCTATACTGACAAATTTTACAGCTCTTTAGAGTGGCATGGTACAGGCAGCAGCTCTTTCCTCATAGACTTTTATGTCAAGGGTGGGGAGGAGTGGCTGAATTTTTTTAAAAAGTAGCTTTTTTTTTTTTTTTTTTTTTTTTTTTTTTTTTAAGTGGCTTCTTCAAAGGGCTGAGATTCACTCATTTGGCCAGTTTAGGCTGGGCTAGGGAAGGGAACACTTCTATTAGTTTAGACCAGAGCCACTTTCAAGTATGTTGGTCATGTCCCACCCAAGGACAAGGTGGGATAGGACTAGAAGCAAGGTTGCAGGTGATTTGCCAAAAGAGATACAAAGTAGGAAGCATGGACATTGGGCTTTAGAGCAACTTATGTCCACCGTGGTGTTTTAAAGTAAAGAGTGACCTCTAAAGTCCAGAAATCTCAGGGAAGTTAGTTTACACTTCTGAGAAAGGGAGTATAACCAGCAAAAATAAAGGGAAAAAAATCTCATGTGCTCCTTTGGATACATCTCTGAAAGTACTCGTATTGGGAATCACACAAACCAGTTTTGTCCCAATGTGCATTATAGCATGGGAAATAAAAGATTGCAGTGTGGTTTTTGTATTGCAGCCCACATGACTTAAGAAAGTGAATCTAAGCTCTCCTAAACCATCTTACTGCCAGAACAAGTGGTAAATAAAACATAAACCACTTTTGTACATGCTTCAAATTTTGGTATAGATGAAAGGCAATTTACTCTGGGCTGAAAACGAGATTTCTGGCAAAAAAGCAATGCCTATTAACAAATGGAACAGTCCCCTGGTGACAACATGGAGGCGTGCAACTGGGTACATTTGTCATTTTAACTCCAGGGGCAGACGTGAGGTATTTTAAGCATGCTAAAGTAGAATTACAGGTAGAAACAGTGCCATATTTGATAGAGGAAGAAATGCCAGCATTGTTTCTTTGCATATATCACTTTCTTCATATGAATAATTAGGTAAGACAATTGATATTCTGCATTCACCTATTTCTACATATATATAAAACTTATAAACGAACATCTATTTTTTTGGGATATCATTCATCTCACACATGCCTGCAAATCACTCCTCTGAATGCACTGTTCCAACCTGTCTCTGCTGAAATATCTGCAAAGGCTCTCATTGCCCACAGAAAAGCTCTGACTCAATAGCTTGGCATTTAAGACCTTTTGAAAGAAGGAATTGGAATATTTTTTCAAGCTTAATTCCCACCATTTTTATTTGAACTAGGAAAGTCTAGTTTATGCTGTGTGCTTTCATTTCTTATTGTATAGCAAATGACCACAAACGTAACAGCTTACAGCAACATATTTATGGTCTCATAGTTTTTGTGAGCCAAGAATCTGGACATAGTTCTGGACATCTGCTCAGGGCCTCAAAGGCTATCTAGGTACAGACTGGGTTGCCTTCATTTCTGGAGTTCAGAGTCATCTTTCAAGCTTACATGATGGTTGTTGGCAAAATTCAATTTCTTGCAGTGATGTGAGGGAGACACTGTCTGTTTTGTGTCTGTCAGCCATAGTCCCTCACAAGTCCTTGCCATGCAACTCTCTCACAGACTTTCTGATAACATGGAAGCCTACTTGTTTAAAGCCAGCAGGACAGTATCTTCTCTTAGTCTGTTTAGATGGAGTCCTATAGCATAATACAGTCCCTGTAGTGATATTTTTCATTACCTTGCTATATTCTATTGGATGGGAGCAGGTTATTACTCAGAGGGAGGGGATTTCACAAGGTGTTGATAAACAGGAGGTAGGAATGAAGAGAGCCATCGTAGGACTCTGCCAACAATGCTGTGGTAACAAACAATCCCTGAATTTCATGTTCTGATGCAACAATAGCTTATATTTATCATGGATTGACTGATGAAGGGCATTAGCTCTGCATCAGAGGACAGAGAACCAGTTTAAAAGAAGCCCTAACCCCACATTACACTATCATCAAGGTAAGAAAAATGGATTGTAGCAAATCTTGCTTCCACTCAAATCTCTGTGGTTAAAGCAAGTGCCATAGCTAAATCTAAGGAGTGAGGGAGGTACAGTTTTACCTGGTGCCCTACCAGAGGACTGGACATATTTGGTGAAGAACGAAATGAGGACTGAATTCTTCAACCAATGTCTTTTTGTCATGTTTTGGTTAGAGCTGACCCCTATCCTGTGCTATGAAGAGTCAATCTCTTCTGAGATTATTGGTACATTGTATTTTCTCAACTTGAGTAAGCTTTCCTCCATATATGTGTTTTAAAATTAAGCATTGCTGCAAGGTCCATCCCAAAAGCTACTTTCTCAATATTTTAAAAACTTTCCTATCAAAATTGATTTTCCCTTCTCAGACTTCACATGATACTCCTCAGTCCTTTCTCTACCTGTTTTATATGGTATTTCTAATTTTCAAATGTTATTCCAGGGAACTATTTTTCATAATGGGAAACATCTTATCCCCCATATTGGATTGAGCATTTGAGGGCAGGGACCACATCCAGGACTCAATTATTTCCTTAAAAATGTCCAATATAAGGCTATATTCAATGTGTGCTAGTTTTTGTTAGTTGAAGGAAATGGATCCTGTTTCCCAAAAATGTAACAGAAAAGTAGATTTTGGCCTACCTTTGAATTATTGAGGGAAGCAAAGGGGATTGTATAACTATCATGTTTTCATTATAAGTTCTTAATTTTGTTTTCCTAAACTCTTTTCTGAATATAGCCTAATTCCCTCCGTCTCAAAGTGCTTTTCCCCCCTGCCCCCCTTTACTCTTGTTTATCTATAATGAAGACCATAGATCATGTAACTCAGCAGGAAAAATCTTAAAGATTGTCTAGGTCAGTGATTTGAAAGTTCTTGTTTATTTTAAGAAACTAATTCCTTTATTCAAACAAAATGTTAAGCAGCACACAAAACTACAAAATAGCAATGACAATTAAAAAGTTGCTGTTTTGATTAAAGTGGGAAGAATCCTGGTCATTTCATATCACATGATCAGTTTCCAGTCTCTAGAGTAGATCTCCAGACACCACTATGCAATATTGGACATTTAGTTTGAAACTCCTTAAGTCAATTTTTTATGTATTATTAAATTTAGAAATATTAAAGCTGATAGAATCTGAAGCCATACTAACATATAGTTGGAGAATCTAGTTTGATAAACACCTATTAGGGATCTATTGCAAAGAGACTTCAGAAAGTTTATGGAGAGCTGGTCCTGAGGCCTAATGGTTAACGGAGTTGGATCCCACATGGCCAAATATGGTTCAAATCCTAGCCTCACCAGTTTGAAAAATACACTAGGCACATGTGCAGGCATGCCCCAAATCCTAACAGGATGGAGAAATGGAGGAGGAGGGATTGTGGTGTGACTATACTCAATCATGGGAGTGAGGGGAGGAGGATACTTTCTTCCTCTCTCCTCTCCCTACCTTTCTCTCTGTCTTTCTGGCAAGTATACATGCCCTTTGACAATTAAAAGTGAGTTCATAAAAAATGTGTGTTATGAAAAATCCATGCTTGGATTTCAAAAGTTTTTTTCACCCAAAATAAACTGGTACTTTAATTCCTTTCTGTCCCTGAACTTTCTGAAGTCTCTTCATAGGAATTTGGCTAATAACAAATAAATAGCAAATTTCTTAATAAAGATAACAATAGAAGCCACATCTTTAACTCTCATACTCATGACTTCTATTTTAACACTTGTTATGTCTTCCATTTCATTTGGGTACATTTCTGGGGTTTAGTAAAGTCAAGGTTAAAGAATAAATTATTAATGTTAAAATTGGTTTCTACAGTGGATCTGAGAGTTGAGTTCACACTGAGATCAAAGCCAGTTGAGATTCTGGCTCAGTCAGAGCCTCCTGTGTGTGGCAGCTCTATTCCCGCACCTTGAGTTCCTGGAGTTCCAGTCTCTTAGATGAACTTGCTCTCTCACTCTTGTTGGGAATTCATTTATATTTCATGCAGACTGGCATCCATGTGCATTAAAAGATTGAAAAGGATAAGTTGATCTTATCTATCCATCTGCCCTTGCACAAGGTGGTTCTGTGGCAACTCAGCTATTATTGGAAGTTAACTTTCCCCAGGTATGTGGGTGACTTAAATCCACTCAGAATCTATTGTGGCCCATAATAGTATATCATCCCCAGCCATATAATTGTGGAACTACATGTTGTTGAGAGGTTAGAAAACCTGTGCAGACAAAACAAGTAAAAAATATGTTAGTATGTGATAAAGTCCTAAATTATGTAATATGAACTCTGTTCTTAGCAGTTAGAAATGGCACTAATCAGTACATATTAGAATATGTGGTGGAAGATTTCCATGAAGAGAAACTATTAGTGAGAATTTTGAAAGATAAGTCAAATTTGAATTGAATTGGTAGATATGGGGGAGATGGGTATCATTTTAGGGCATGGGAAAAGACATGAAAGGTGGGATAAACATGTTTCAAAATAACTATTGGGTCATCATAAAAGTCATGATGTATTTTTCTGTTTTCCTATGCAAAAATATGTCATGACTTTTTCAATGACCCAATGAAATAATCAGAACACCTAAATGTCTTAGACTTTGTATTTATCACTTGGCAATGATAATGTTTAGAATGATTTCATGAAAAGGAATTTAGATATCTTTGTTTTATAAATAAAGAACCACAGATGAAGTAACTTATGTACAACTATACAGTTAGTGAATTACAAACCTGAAATTGAAAATTAGATCTCTATAAAACCAAAATTAACATTAGCAGACAAAGTTGTTTAGTCTTTTTGACTCATATAAAAATAATCGGAAGGTTCTGATACTCTGGAATCAGGAATGGGGTATATTAGGGGAGGTAGTCAGAGGCTGGAGAGAGAAGATGGATTCAGCATAGGTCAGTATCTCTCAATCAGAGACAATCCCCCCCCTCCCCAGGAGACATCTGGCAATGTCTGCTGACATTTTTGGTTGTCACTATTTGTGGGGAGGGCTGCTTCTGGCACTTAATTGGTAAAGATCAGGAATGTTTTTAATCATCCAGAGAATATTCTCACAACAAAGAATAATTGACGCCAACTCTCAGTAGAACTGAAAAACCTTAGCCTAGATTACTAAGGAGTCTGGACTTCTTACAGTAAGACTAAAAATGCCAATATGGCCTTCTAGGCTTAACATCTTACATCACCCATGACTGCTTTTCTAGAACAGACTCATCATTGCTCCCCAAAATGGCCATATTTCCAAAGTTCCCTTAATCTTCCCACTCATCTCCAGACCCACGTCCAGCACTCCCCCAAGCCACCATCCTCTCTTATCTGCAGTATAGCAGGGACCTCTGATTATGCCTGCTCCTTCCACCCTGAGTTCCCATTAGGCAGTTCTTTATAGAGCAAGTGGAGTAATTATCACAAAAAGTAAATCTGATCAAGTCTCTGAATGCATAAATCTCTCCGAAGGCTGTTCATTGGCTGAATTAGAGAGCCTGGCATGGTCTTCTGTGCCTCAGATCTTTTTCTCCTTTCTTTCAGTTTTTTAAAGGGCCTCTCTTTTCTTTCAGGCCTCAGAGTACTTATTTCTTTGCCTGAAAACTCAGTCTTCTCCCCATGTCATCTCTCAATTTTTCACACCTGGAAAATGCCTCTTAATCTTTCAGATTTCAGCTTAATCATTTCTTAAGGGAGGACTAAGTCTTGACATACTACCCTGTATTTCCTCTTTCAGACTGCTTTTCATATGTCTGCTTATTAGATTAATGCCTATTTTTTCTGAGGTATTGTAAATTTCATGGAGGTGGAGACTATATCTCTCTGGGTCAGTGTTATATACTTAGCACTTCATAGGGGCTCAGTAAATATTTGTTCAACTACCCAATAAATAAGCACATTCTTGGTCAATAAGTAAGAAAAATAGATATGCTTAATTTTCTACCTATGACATACTTCTACCTTTCAAAATTACAGAGTGGGCAGGAATGAATGTATTCCAAGGACAAGGAATAGTAGACGAATGAATATGGGTGGACCAAAGGTTTGTATACTTAATGGAAATAACCATTTTAGAGTTACAATGAAAGCTATAATATTACAAACAAAGCCTTTGTCTTCTTCTCAGCAATGCAAACTTGTTAAAATAAGGAGTATTTACTGATTAAGAACATTCCAGTCACATTACAGGCAGTATCATACAATTATGTATACCCAAAATTAAAATCACTGTTTTCTCCCCAACCTGCGAAGATACAGACAAGGTACAGAACATTCTCCTTCAGAGCAGCAACCCACTAAAATACCATTTTTAATGGGGGAACAAGCACTTCTCACATTTTCTCTACGAGAATGTCAAGTCTATTTCCTTTTTTTAAAAAACTGTTACTATTAATTCCTAGCCTTCCTTCTGAAGGAAGTTTACATTTCAAGACTAATTTTGCCACCATTTAGCAAAGATAAATTGGTAGCACCCTAACCTGAAATGTACTGACATCTGACATGTAAAGATCCCATAAGGGGCATACAGGAAATTAATTTATGTATGTATTTATTTGTTTGTTTATTCATTGAGAGGCAAAGAGGTAGGCCACTACAGTTTGATTTTCTTCATTGCATAATTGTCTATAATGATCTTTAATTTCACTCGTGTAGTGAAAATTCAAGTCTCATTACTGGGAACTTGATTAATTGGATTTTAGCTCTAAATGACAAATTACATCTAGAAAATACCTTGTTTGAAGACAACATGTTCTGTTCTATGAAAGATAATAAATAGCTCAATTCTCTGTTCTCTTCTGTTTCTGAAAGATGAGAATTCATTTATGATTATAAATTTGACATATAGAATTACTATTCTTGTGGAATCAGGCATGGGGCCAGTTCTAAAATCATTTTGTACAGGAAATTTTATTTTTCCCTTTCTTCCTTTCTTCTTTTCTTTTTTCTTCCTATGAATATGCATTCAAAAGCCATCCTCGACTAGGCATTGTTCTATGTAGACACTGGAGATTCAGGAAATAATTACATAGAAATTTCTAAATTTCATAGAATTTAGATTTGCTCTTTCTTTTTTTCTCTCTCTTTTAGTTTTTGGTACAGGATATGTGTGCTTTCCAGAGAAAGAGAGAGATATAAAAAGTGAGAAAGCAACGCTGGGATGGGTAATCACATTGTAATCCCTTCGCTGTCGTTCTCCCCTTGGGATTTTGGGCATCCATATATAGGTGTGTTTTATAAGCCACAGCATACAGGACTTGAACTGTGCAGTTGGTCATGTGGAATCCAGCCACCGTACCACCAGCTGGCTCAAACTTGAAATTATTATAAAGGCCTGCTATGCTACACAGTTGTGGGAGCAAAGAGCAGTCGCATTGCAGTCAGAATTACACCTCCTGGAACATAATTCTACCGGGTCTAAGGAGGGCTATACCATTTAGAATCCAATAATAGAAAATTTAAATTGTGAAAGATACCTAAGTCATTATCTAGCTAATTCTCTAAGAACCTATATTTACCCCTAGTAAAATTCAACTTTGAGAGTTATTTTCATTAAGTAACACATTAAGAACTTTAAGGATTTTGAAGTTATTGTACAGAATGTTTATTGCTTCTCTGGGTATTTGAAAATTTGATTCAAATGCAATCAAGGTTCTTAGCCAGTTCGTACATAAAAATACATACGGGCACTCAGTCAAAGACAAAACTGTGCGGCAGGACACTAGTGAATGCCCTCCTGTTTGATATCAGTTCACTAAATCACATTTTAATCATAGTGATTTACCTAGTCAAAAACTCATCTAAATATATCACTATCAGTTCTTAATTATGAATATTTTAAGCATTATACTTGATTTATGGGAGAAATATATAAGCAGTTTTCAAGAGTTAACTGAAAATGAATATCATGAAAAAAACTATGCATAGATTTCAATGATGTTTTCGCATCCAAATACACTCACACTTTAATTCCAATTTTGAATTTGTCACATAGGCCTTGGCCAATTGTGCTCCTCACTTTACATCATTTAGTCATCCTTTTCAGTCTTATGCATGAATATTAAACTCCTTATTTTGACTGTAACTTGAGCCAAAGGAAGTCTGGCTTCCTAATCTCTAACCTTACCTAACAAATACTGTATAGTGCTTGCTAATGCTAATACACTATTTCTTCAAAGGGTGTGCAAAATTAATAAAGTTGTTTACCATCACAGATTCACTAATCTTGATTTTTGACTCTAACAACTCAGCCTTGCACATACTTAAACTAAAAGAATAAGAGGGGATGAACATTTATTCCCACCCCCAGATGTCAGTATTGTTTAATAGAAAGAACTTGTCTAGATGTCTAGGTACTAGGAAATTGGCTTCAAAGATTAAGTCCACTCTCATGCAGAGACCATGTACTATAAATCTCTCTAGGGTGCCTTTTTCTTATCTGGCCAATGTGACAATAGCAGCTGCCTTACATTACTGTGAGGATTACAGGAAGTCTTGCATCTGAAATTCATTCATTGAGGGCTGCCTATATATGCTTAGTCATTACCCTGTAGTGACTTCTTCACAATTTTTTTTTGGAGAGGTTTTCGCTATAGGGCGCGTGCGTTCGCCAGACAGACAGAGAGAGACATAGAGACAGAAAGCGAGAAATCACCCCCCCCCCCAGGGGGGATAGTCACGTCACAGTCCCTTCTCCTCCATTCTCCTCTTGGGATCTTGGGCACGCACGCACACGCGCCCGGCGTGAGTTTTAAGCCGCCGGGTCCGGGACGCGAACCGCGGTCGACTACGTGGGAGTCCAACAACATAGCCATTACACTAACTGCTGGTTCTCTTCTTCACAATTTATGAACAGCTTTTCAGGAATACACCAGAAGAAAATAAGTATTTGAATATACTAGCATATAGAGGTTTATAGATTTTTTTAAAAATCTTGTGAAGCAACTTGATGAGTGCCTTAGGTCTTTGGAAATGGGAGATGAAACCATCACAAAATGAGGAAGCTACAGACATTGTTCAGGTTTTGTCACCTTGATTATATTTCCAGATTGTTCATTCCTAATATGGTGCTTGGAATAGAGAGGAGTGTGTGTGTGTTTGTGGGGGGGGGGGGGTGGTGGTGGAATGCATGTCAAGAAAAACTTTGTTGAATGAATGTGGGAAATAAAGAAATAGATTTTATCCTTCCTCCAAAAGTGTTTTCTAAATAAAAGCGGAGACAAACAAAATGGAATAATTAGGTTAGTGAGGACTATGCATCTTGTTCAGGATAGTTGAGAAGGGCGTAGCACACTAGATTGACACAGTCAAAAACTTGGGAACTGAAAGGGATCATGGAAGGCATAAACCGGTGGTTTTCAGTGTTCAGAATCGTATGGGTCTGTGGACCATTGCATAGCTAGGGAAGGGTCTCCAGATGGCTCACTGTGTTCAATCAGACCAGCTACATGCTCTTTCCTTTAAAGATTGAACTTACTAGAAATTATTTTGCACAAAGCTTCCTTGGCTAAAAAAAAAGTTTGAAATCCACTTAATACAAATACCTTTTGTTAATAGCAGAAGGTATTGAGAGCTTGGAGAATATTACTGCCTTTGAGGTCCTCCACATATTTTAAACTTTTTCAAGATCGTGGATAAAAATTGAGACATGTACATGAAATATAACTTGCAATGAAGAAAAAAAAAGAAAGGGCAGCTAAAAACCCCAAATCAAATAATTAAAAAAATACTTTGCAGTTATTTAAAGTGGTAAATAGTGAGATATGATTGAAAAGAATCCTCTTTTGGATTGTTAGGCTTTTATTTATTTATTCATTTTTAAATTATTTTGAAAGATTTTTGCTATAGGGCACATGTGCTACTCAGAGAGACAGAGGGACAGAAAACATGAATTACTCTTCCCATCCCCTGCCCCGGGAGATAGTCATGCTGCAATCCCTTCTCCTCCATTCTCTTCTTGGAAATTTGAGCACACATGCACAAATGTCCAGCATGAGTATCAAGCCTCCAGGTCCAGGACTCGAACCCTGATTGGCCACTTGGGTGTCCAGCACCTTAACCATTATGCTACCCGCTGGCCAACTCTTTCATTTTTAAATAATCAGTTATATTTTGACAAACTTTCAACTAAAATCTCAAGCAGACAATAGTGTATGGAGGCAGTGGTTTGAGTCAAATGGGGTTGGGAGGATTTACATTGTTAGAACGGGGTGAAATAGTCTGTCTAGGAAGAAGTGACACATTTTGATCTCTTTTGCCTCCTGATGAAGATATGAGTATAGTTAAAAACTTTCACATAGTTATATCTTAATCACTTTAACTCCAGGGAAATATTTTTTGAATCCTCTACACCCTTTTAAAAATTATAGAACATTTTCTTTTTGCAAATCCTTACCTATGTTGTCTTATAATCGTGTATCTTTTTGTCCTGCTAGACTAAAATCCTTGAGTATTTTGTAAAACTTAATGAAAATGAAAATGTTTATCTCCTATGCCTCTCAGCATTTTCCAAGTATCATTTAGGCAAACTCTAGGACAAAATAAAATAAAAATGCAGCTTATTGCTTTTGGAAAGAATTTTGTGATTTTATATCACTTGCCAAGGAAAATGGCTGAGTAAATACCAAGTCCCATTGTAAATATAAACAAAGAATTGGTTTATTTCCTCCTAGGTCTTAGTCCATATGGCTATAAGAGTTCTCACAAAGCCTTTCTAAATATTTGAGAAAAAAAATAATCAGAATTTTTGATTATGCATTCTAACATGATAAATCAAAATGTCCAAGATTATGAGTGTTTTTTGATGTCTATCATGTAGGGGAAGCTGATTGGGTGTCTACAGTCCCAGTTTCCTAGCATCCCCAACTAATCTTAGATTCATGTGGGGATTGCATTACATTTTGGAATTGAATTACAACTGTATATTCTGTTCCAACAAAACATAAAACCCTACTTCAATGGCTTGAAGAAATAGGAGTTTTTTTTTTTTTTTTTTTTTTTGGAGAGGTTTTTTTTTTTTTTTTTTCCACTATAGTGCGCGTGAGCTCGCCAGACAGAGAGAGAAAGAGACATAGAGACAGAAAGCGAGAAATCACCCCCCAGGGGGGATGGTCACGCCGCAATCCCTTCTCCTCCATTCTCCTCTTGGGATCTTGGGCACGCACGTACACGCGCCCGGTGTGAGTTTTAAGCCACCGGGTCCGGGATGCGAACCGCGGTCGACTACGTGGGAGTCCAGCGACATAGCCATTATGCTAACTGCTGGTTCCCAAGAAATAGGAGTTTAATTATCTCATGCTACAATAAGTCACGAGGTAGGAAATCCTGGGCTCTATGGTTGTTCTATGATTTTTTGTCCTCAAGGATGTTCCCTCCTGGTTACAAGATGGCTGCTGAAACTCCAGGCCTAATTTCCACCTCCTAGTCAGGAATAATGAATAAACATGTCTATTTACAGAAAAGTTGTCTTTATATGCAGACAGAAAAACTCCTGTCCAGAGTCTTTTCCCTAATCTTATTGTCTACTCCTGTGAAATAGGATAAATTATATGTGCAAATGGGAGTGGAAAATCAAGAATTTTAGCTTTTCCTCTTCTGTATTACAGAAAGGCAGGAGAGATGGGTTGTGGATAAATGTGGTATAGCTGATTCACAGTACTTTCATAGAAAGCTGAATTTGGAAACAAAAATAGCATAAAAGTTTGCATCCTGAGCCACTGAGGCACATGAATCTAAGCAGCATTATTTTTTTCCATGCTAAGTGCAAGATTGCTTTCACTAGCTCTCCTCTCAAAATTAACTGGTCTTAAAGTCTACACAATGACTGAATGGCTAATATTTTTGAGATTTTTGTTTTACACTAAATATTTATTGCTATAGGCTATGTTTTGTCCTTTCATACCAAATGTCTTGTCTTTTTTCTTTTGCTGTGAAAATCCATTTCCTTTTCTTCTGGTAACAGAATTTTTATTTGGGAAGCCAAGCCACCTACAGCTTAGTCCATATAGTTGGTGTTGAGCTGAATACATCTTTGCAAGGGTGAGTGAGTCATGACTAAACCAATCAACATATGGCTTTCACATGGATTGGTTAAACTGATTTCTCAGGGATAATTTGGGTTTATGGGATATAGGTCTAAGCCTCTGGTTGGTATTACTGAGGCTGGGAGAATTCTTTTCCATTAATTTAGAACTGTGAGGGTCTAAATTGAACACATTGGGGAACATTACATGGAAAGAGCCTTTCTGAAGGGGACACCAACATGGAGGACAGCAGAATAGAGGGATATAAAAAGGCAGATTACATCTTGATTGTATACTTTCAAGTTCTGGGGTTGAGCCATGTCTGATACCAGTATATCCCTAAACTTTTCAATCACGTTAGCCAATGGATCTTCATCCTTTTCATTTTTGCCTAAGCCAGAATAAGTTGAGTCTCTGTCTCCTGCTAATAAAATGCCTTAAGGGGGAGACCAGCAATGGGGTAGTGGTTATGTTGCTGGACCCCCACATGACTGACCATAGTCTGAGTCCTAGACTTGGTGACTTGAAACTCATGCCAGGTGCATGTACACACATGGCCAAGATCCCAGAAGGAGAATGGAGGAGAAGGGATTGCAGTGTAGCCATCCCCACTGGAGGGCGATGTCTCACTTTCCCTCTCACTGTCTCTGTCTCCCTCTTTCCAGAGAGTGTATGTACCTAATGCAAAAACCTATACCCCCCCCTCCCCGCAAAAAAAAAGACCTAAGGAACCAGCAGGTGGCAGGGTGGTTAAGATGCTGGAGTCCCACATGGCTGACTATGGTTTCAGTTCCAAACTTGGCAGCTTAAAAATAATGCTAGATGCCTATGCATGCCTGCATGCCCAAAATCCTGAGAGGAGAATGGAAGAGAAGAGATTGTGTCGTGGCCATCCCTACTGGGGGTCGTGGTGAGTTTTCATTTTCCCTCTCTCTGTTACTATTTGTCTTTCTCAAGCAAGTTCAGGTGCCTTAAGGCAAAAATCAAAAGCCAAAAAAAGAAAAGGGCTTTGAATAATACACCCTCTAAAGAAAATGTCTCTTTCAAAATAGATTATGTCATTAGAGAAATGTTTCTATTGGTGAGAATCTGAGCACCAAGTCATGCCAGTGTGGGAGGTATATTTCAGCCCATTAAATTACATTAGACATATAACCAAATATTTGTCCATAAGTAGACATGAAAATGAGATATTGTGATTTACTGGTGGGATAAATGTTCAGAGGCTAGAGTTCTAGTTTTGACCTTACAAAAAGGTTGCCCTGTGACTCTGATAAAGTAGTCTCAGCTTTCTGACTCTTAGCATTTTCATTTCTAAAATTGGGTTAATAATACCTGCTATGTCAAACTGCCAGTTGAGTCTCGAATGAGATAATATGTGTCACGGCACTGTGGAAATACACAGCACTATACTAGCAAAGTATGTTGTCTGGAACAGGAGTCGTCAAACTGCAGTGCATAGGCCAAATCTGATCTGCCATTTGTTTTTATAAATACATTGTTACTGGAGTAATGTCACGTTCAATTATTTAAGTAATATCCATGACTATTTCTGTGCTAAAATGAAGAGTTTCAGCAGAAACTGTGTGCTCTACAAAGCCTAAATATTTATTTTCTGAACCTTTACAGTAGAAATTTTTTGATCTTTAGTCTAGAATTAGAACAGCGCTTTTAAGAACATTGCAGAGAAGGCTAGCAAATAGCGTAGTGGTTACATCGCTGGACTCCCACATGGCCAACCACGATTCAAATCCTGGACCTGGTGGCTTAAAACTCATATTGTGTGTGTGTGCGTGCAGGTCCAAGATCCCGGGAGAAGATGGGAGGAGAAGGGGTTGCAGTGTGGCCATCCTCCTGGTGGTGATTTCTCACTTTCTCTCTCTTTCTCTCTCTTTCCAGCGAGCACATGTGCCCTAAGGCAAAAACCTTAAAAACTAAACACACAAACACACACACACACACACACACACACACACTGCAGAGAAAAGCTCTCACACCTAATCAGTATCCCAAGAGAGGACATCGGGAAGTCATTTTGTTCCTTTCTTCTTCATTCCCACTTTTCTCAACCATGGTTTTAATAGCATCGACACCAAACACTGAGTAGCACAGGAAAATGGAAATGAGGAATAAAAAAAAGTTCTTTTAAAATATGCACTGCACACAGCTGTTGAACTAAAATTTGATTATTATTCTATTGGAACAAAGATATTTTGGACAGCTAGATTCCTGCTTTAAAATACATGCAACAAATGTCTCAAGTTGAAATCCAAAGAACAACTTCTGCTTTGTCAGCTGTGTGTGCCACATCAGCTGTTTGCCTCTGGTTGAGCAAGTTGAACCAATTACTCAAATTGTCTTGTCCTCAGGACTTCCATGAAGGTTAAGGATAGAATTCTACATAGTATTTGCATTTCAGAAAGGCTCAGTCAGTGCTACTCTAAATCAGATGTTCATTCATCTATACAGAATGTATTTATTGTGGGCCTGGCACTATGCCAGGCAACAAAGTTAAGGCTTTTGACAAGAGAGAATGATTGTTCATGATCCCTGATCTCATGGCACTAAATTCTATTGGGGGACACAGCTTTCATTTAGTTTCTGCTCAATACTGACGTGCCACTGCTTAGGTTTTGTTTAAAAATGCCTAGCAATGAGGAGCACAATTCTTGGTTGAACAGATGTACATACTCTTTAGAGAATTTATTATTATTATTATTATTATTATCATGACATAGAGTTTTCTTGAAGCATCCCTCTCTTTATCCTGTTGGTGAACCCACAGAATCACGGTAACATCTGCTCTCTTCTCCACCTGACAGCCTTGCAGAGACTAAAGGAATTCTCATGACCCATTCCTCATCTCCAAACTAAAAGTCCATAACTCTTCTGACTTTAGATTTCAGAATTTTATTTGATTTTCTATGAAATACTAACCCATGTTATTTCCATTCTAAATTATGATGTTAAGTGTATGCAAAAACATAGATTTATTATAAAAGTCCATGAGGCTGAGATTAATTTTTTTCACCCCTAAATATGATAGGAATAATATATAATAATTCCTTATTAGGACTATTTCTAATTCTAAAAACTCATCTGGTCATTCATACTAATTCTGAAATCTGGTGCCAGTTACTAGCATAAAGTTGAATTGAGAGGGACAGGCAGGGTGGCATGGTGGTTAAGGTGTTGGACTCCCACGTGGCTGTGGTTCAAGCCCCAAATGCAGTGGCTTGAAAAGCATGCTAGGAGCATGTGTGTGTGTGCCCAGAATCACCAAAAGAGAATGAATGAGAAGGAATCACAGCATGGCCATCACCCTAGTTGGGGGTGGGGGTGTTGTACTTATTTTCTCTCTCTCTCTCTCTCTCTCTCTCTCTCTCTCTCTCTATATATATATATATATATATATATATATATATATATTCTCTCTCTCTCTCTCTCTCTCTCTCTCTATCTGTCTCTCTATCTCCCTGGCAAGTGTGAAAGTCTAAAAATAAATAAGTAAATAAGTTGAATTGGGAAATGTAAGTTTTGGTTTCCAGAAATTTATAATTAGTTAAATGTCAGAAAAAAATAGACACACACACACACACACACACACACACACACACACCATTTTGGGTTTAGCTTTACAGAATTTTGAATTGCTTTGTAAATGACCCCTTGTGACAGCAAATGAAGTCACTCTAGGTAACATTTTTTCACAAGAAGAATAGGCAGGAGTTCTCAAGACTTTTAGTATATATTGAAATTCTTCTAATCATCTCAGAGTTTGCTTTATTTAAAATTACTTATTGATTTTCAAAATAGCACTTGTCTTTAGAAATCAAAACTACTGAAATCAGAAAAAGATCAAATCACTTTTTTTTTTGGAGAGGTTTTTCGCTATAGGGCGCGTGCGCTCGCCAGACAGACAGAGAGAGACATAGAGACAGAAAGCGAGAAATCACCCCCCAGGGGGGATGGCCACGCCGCAATCCCTTCTCCTCCATTCTCCTCTCGGGATCTTGGGCACGCACGAACACGCGCCCGGCGTGAGTTGTAAGCCACCGGGTCCGAGACGCGAACCGCGGTCTACTACGTGGGAGTCCAGCGACATAGCCATTACGCTAACTGCTGGTTCCCTCAAATCACTTTTTTACATTTAGACTGTTGACAAGGATTGCTTTCTTCTCTGTTTGAATTTTGTGTGATAGGGCCAGGGTAGAATCACTGATTTCAACTATATTTCAAAAGCCCTTCTGTGAAATACTCTGACCTTCTAATTTGGTGAATTTCAGAGTCTCAGTGGTGAGTGAGAGATGCCACAATGGCCGTCCATCATCCTGATCACCACCTCCAAAGGATTTACCCACAGATGCCTTCCCAAAAATGAGGTAGGCAGGACAGTGCTCCAGTTACCTAACAAACCAACACAACTTAGGGGTTAGAACATTTATTTGCTCACAAGTCAGCAACATGGGCAATACTTGTTGGAGATTGGCCCTAGAGTTAGCTGGGACAGCTCTGATCCTAGTAATATAAACATATTAACTTTCAGGATTATTATATATCCTGATAAACTCAACTGTTTACAAATATAAAATGACTTTAACCTCAGAAATATTCATTGCTCTGAAGTGTACTTTGATTAATGTTAATGTGGTGTACCTTTTTTATCCTTATACTTTTAACCTGATATGTCTTTTTTTTTTTTTTTTTTGAGAGAGAGAGAGAGATTTTTTGCTATAGGGCATGTGCACTCAGCAGAGAGAGAGAGAAAGACAGAAAGACAGAGAAACAGAAAGCAAGAAGAACTCGTTCACCAGGGGGCATATCCACACTGCAATCCCTTCTCCTTTATTCTCCTCTCAGGATCTTGGGCACACATGCACACATGCACACATGCACACATGCCCAGCGTGAGTTTTAACCTACTGGGTCCAGGATGTGAACTCAACTACATGGAAGTTTAGCGACATAACCATTACATTATCTGCTGGCCCCCACCTAATATGTCTTTACATCTAAAGTATATTTCTTGTGGGCAGAATATATATGGATACTAAAATTTTTCTATTTTATGATTTCTAATATTTAATTGAAGTCTTTAGAACAGTTCCATGATTATTCGAATAATATGGCTATTAATGAGGTTAGGTTTAAATCTAATGTCTTCCTATTTATTTTCTAGTCGTCAATTCTTTTTTTAAAGAATTATTATTTAACTTCATTCATTCATTTATTCATTCATTTAAATTTGGCCAGAGAGGGATAGAGTGAGAAAGAGAGGGAAAGTGAGAATGCAAGCTGCCAGGTTCAAGACTTGAACCTCAGTTGACCATTTGGGAGTCCAGCACCCTTAACCACTATGCCACCTGCTGGCCCCTCTAATTGTCAATTCTTATTCTTTTCTTTATCCTAGTTTTTGCTTTCTTTTGAATAGGTATGATTTTATTTCATCTCCTTTATCATCTTATTAGCTAGTGTTTTTTCTTATAATTTATTAGTTGCATTAGGATTTATAGTCTAATTTTTTAATTTTATTTGTTTTGGGGGTGACATCAGGAAGATGATAGAACAGAACATACTAACATTCATTCCCTCACCATCACAAAACAATTGTTCACTTATCCATGAATAAAACTAGACTCAAGAGATCTTAAGAGTCTAATTCAGAACCTACAGGAACATAGTGGAGAGAAAAGTGGAGAATAACCTTCGCAGAAAGGATTTCTGGGAAAATCAGCAGACCTGAGACATTTAGAGATGGCTAGAGACAAGGAAAAAGGATGAGAGTTATCAGTGTCCTCCCAGTAGCAGGTGCCACTATGGTCCCCAATGTCCAGCTCTGCACAGGACTTTCACAACCTTTTCCACTGAGAAACTCAACGTGACAGCAATATAGTAATAGTAGAGATAATAATTCTACTACTAAATTACTTCAATAACTCACTTTCAACAATGAATACATCATCCAGAATGAAAATCAATAAGAAAACATTAGACTTGAGCTATACTTTAGACCCAGTGAACCTAACACCTATATATAGAACATTCTTTTCCACACCTCGGGTTTACAGGAGCATTCTCTAGAGTAAATTATATGTTAGAGCACAAAACAAATGTAATAAAATTTTATAAATTGTAATTATATTGAATATCTATTTTGGTCATAATGGTATGAAATTAAAAATCAATAACAGGAGAAACACTGGAAAATTCACAAATATGTGGAAATTAACAACACTCTTGAACAATTAATGAGTCATAGAAAAAAGTAGAAAATGAAATTTTACAAAAAAGAATATGTAGCCTATTAACTTGTGAGATACAGCAAAAGCAATTCTAAGATGGGAGTTGTTCTTATTTAATTGTGGTTTCTGGTTTACAAAAAAATATTATTGCACATATTTGCAAAATATAGTATGGTTTTTTGAAGCATATTCAGTATGTAGTAATCCAGATATATTAATCTTATTAATCTTATTTTATATCACACATTACATTATGTTATATAAATTCAATTACATATATATATATATATATATATATATATATATATATATATATATGAAGAAGAAAAAAATCTCAAAATAAACAACCTAGCTTTACACCTGAGGGAACTAATTAAAGAACAAACTAAGTAAAAAGTTAGTAGAAACAAAAGAAATAATAAAGATCAGAGAATAAATAAACTACATATACATAGAAAAGATCAACGAATTAAACGTTAATATTTTGAAAAGATAAATAAAATTGTGACCAGCAGTTGGTGTAATGGCTATGTCTCTGGACTCCCATGTAGTCAACCGCGGTTCAAGTCCTGGACCTGGTGGCTTAAAATCACGCCAGGCACACGTGTATGTGTGGCTAAGATCCTGAGAGGAGAATGAAGGAGAAGGGATTGCAATGTGGCCATCCCTCCTAAGGGGTGATTTCTCACTTTCTGTCTCTGTTTCTCTCTCTGTCTTTCTGGTGAGTGCACATGCTCTATAGCAAAAACCTCTAAAAATTTTTAAAATTTTAAAAAGAGATAAATAAAGTCAATAAACCTTTATCTAGAACTAACAGGAAAAAAAAGAAAAACAAATATTAAAACTGGTACCACAGAAATACAAAGGATCATAAGAGACTACTATGAACAATTATATACCAACAAATTGGATGACCTAAAAAAAGGGATAAACTTGGGCCAGCAGGTGTCATGATGATTAACTTACTGGTCTCCCATAAGACTGACCATGGTTTGAGTCCTGGACCAGGTGACTTGCTTTTTCATTTTCCCTCTTTCTCTCTCTGCCTCTTTCCAATGAGCACATGTATCGTGTAGCAAAGTAAATAATAATAATAAAAAGTTAAATACGTAATTATTTTTAAAAAATGGAATAAACTAATTTAAGAAATATGCAACCAGGCCAGTCATAACCTGGTGGTTAAGGGTTATGTATCACCCCTGTCTGACTGTAAAATCTAAGTCCTGAAACTAGCAGCTTGAAAAACATGCTGGAAGCATGTGCACTCATGCCCAAAATACTGAAAGGAAGAAGAAATGGAGGAGAAGGGATTGCAGTGTGACTATGCCCATAGGAGGAAGGTGCTTTTTCTCTCTTTCTAGCTCTCTGTCTTTCTCTGGCAAAGAAAAAAGACAAAATTTAACATCCTTGTATAGTAAAAGCTATCAATAAATTAGGTATAGAAAGGATGTACATCAATACAATAAAGAGTATGTATGTCAAGCACATAGCTAGTATCATATACAATGGTGAAAGGATGAAGGCATTTTCTACAAGATCATGAACAAGATGAGGATATCTGATCTTGCCCCTCCTATTTAGCATAGTGCTGGAAGTCCTATTAGTCAAGAAAAAATGCATCTTAATCAGAAAGGAAGAAGTCAAATTGTTTCTTTTTGCAGATGACATAGTCCTATATACAGAAACCCTAAAGACTTCATAAAAAAAGCAAAAACGAAAACTTACAACTAATAAATAAAGTGAAGTTACAGTATACAAAATTTATATAAATAAATTAGTTGTTTCTATGAAGTATCAACAAACTGTCTAAAGAATGTGTTAAGAAAATGTATTTACAATAGTATACACAAGAATATAATACTTAGGAATAAAGATAACCAAGAAGGTGAAAGAGCTGTACACTAAAAACTGTAGATAATTGATGACAGACATTGAAGAAGACATAAATAAATGAAAAAATAGTCCATGTTCATGGATCAGAAGAAACACTATCATGGAAATATTCATCCTACTCAGTGAATTTACAGATTCAGTAAAATTTCTATCAAAATTTCACTTGTTTTTTTAATGAATTAGAAAAAAAGCCCTAAAATTAGTATAGAGCTATAAGAGAAACTTTTTTTTTTGGATATGATTCCAAAAGCATAGGCAATAAGAGAAAAATTAATTAAATAAGGTTGCATCAAACTAAAAAAGAAACTTCCTCATGGCAAAGGAAACAATCAACAAAATGGAAAGGGAATCCATAGAATGGGAGAAAATATTTTCAAACCATTATTTGATTAGGGGTTAGTATCAAAATATATAAAGAACTCATACAATGTAATATCAAAATATAAACTAATTTAAAAATGGGTGGACCTGAAGAATGAGTTTTCTAAAGAAGATATGCAAATGGCCAACAGGTGTATGAAAATACGCTCAGTATCACTAACCATTCAAGAACTGAAAATCAAACCCATGATGAGATATCTGATACCCATTAAAATAACTATTACCATAAAGCCAAAATATAACAAACATTAATGAGAATATGGAGAAAATAAAACATTTGTAAGTTGCTGGTGAAAATGGAAATTGATATAGCCATTTTGGAAAGTAGTTTGGAGGTTCTTTAAAATGTTAAAAATTAAATTACCATATAGTCTATTAATCCTACTTTTGGGTCTCTAGCCAAAGGACATAAAAGCAGTACTCTACTCCCATGTTCATTGCAGCACTATTTACAATATAAATATTATTTTACTATACAAAGAAATATTAGTCAGCCTTAAAAAAGGAGAAAATTATGTCATTTGTAACAATATGAATGAACTTGGAGGACACTGTTCCAAATAAAATAAATCATACAGAGAAAGAAAAATACTACATAATTACATTTATATGTAGAACCTAAGAAAGTAAAACTTATAAAACAAAGTGGAGGGCTGGTTACCAGGGCTGAGGGCGTGGGAGAAAGTTGGTAGATGTTTTTGTTATAAGTTATATGTTATGTTATATGTTGTATGTTATAAGTTCTGGAGACTTATGGTGAGTATAATTAACAATAATGTGTTATAGATTTGATATTTACTAAGAGTAGATCTTAAATATTTTCAACATATGCACACACACACACATACACAAGATAGGTATTCAAGATGATAGGTACATTAATGAGCTTTATTGTGGCAAATATTTTATAATGTAAATACATATCAACACACCATGTTGTACACCTTGGATATACACAATTTTATTTTTCAATTAGACCTCAATAAAGATAAAAATTTAAATCTATCTATCTATCTATCTATCTATATAGTCATCAGAAAAGTCATGATGCATTTTTTCATAGAAAAATAGGTCACAACTTTTCTGATGACTCTATATATATTACAGTCTATCACTAATTGATTTTCTATCACTTCACATATTGTATAAAAATTTATTTTTTTAGAGGGATTTTTGCTATAGGTAGTGCACTCCACCGAAGAGACAGAGACAAAAAGAGAAATCTTCCTTCGGGGGGGGGGGAGTGGCCACACCACAGCCCCTTCTCCTCCATTCTCCTTTCAGAATTTTGAGCATGCACGCACATATAGCCAGCATGAGTTTCAAGCCACCAGGTCCAGAACTCAAACCACAGCTGAACATGTGAGAGTCCAGTGCCTTAACCACTACACCACACTGGTTCCAATATAAAATTTTTATAATAATATAATCTATTTCATCCTTCCTGGATTTTCTGATCATAAATTTTACTTTTATAAATATTGTAATCACCTAAATACATTATTATTACCTTTGTTTAAAAAGATCTTTATCTTTTGGAGAAACTTAAGTAATAAGATAAACTCTTTTTTTTCTTTTTTCTTTTTTTAGAGGTTTTTGCTATAGGGCACGTGTGCTCTCCAGACAGACAGAGAGATACAGACATAAAGCGAGAAATCACCCCCCAGGGGGGATGGCCACACCGCAATCCCTTCTTCTCCATTCTCCTCTCGGGATCTTGGGCACGCACGCACACACGCCTGGCATGAGTTTTAAGCCACCAGGTCCGGGACGCGAACCGCGGTCGACTCCGTGGGAGTCCAGGGACAGCCATTATGCTAACCGCTGGTCCCAACTCTTTTTTTTCTTTAAGGGAGATTTTTGGTATTGGGTGTGTGTGCTCTCTAGAGAGACAGAGAAAGAGAGACACAAAGTCAGGAATCACTGCCCCAGGGAGGATGGCCATGATGCAATCTCTTTTCCTCCATTCTCTTCTTGGGATTTTGGGCATGAGTTTCACTCACCAGGTTTGAGACTTAAACCACGGTTGGCCGTGTGGGAGTTCAGCAACACAACCATTACACTATCTACTGGTCCCAAGACAAATTCTTACATATTTGCCCTTGTAGTCACTATTTGATTATCTTTTTTGGTTTGTGTAGATCCATATTTAAACTAATTTTGACTGATCATTCTCATTATGAGTCATGTTTACTTCTCTATATGTGTGATAAAGGTATGCACCATCAGCTTTTTTGGTGAATGGTGGCTATTTCCCTACTAGCGTAAATATTTTTGAACTTTGTGATGACATGTAGTTATTTGAAAACAGTTTGATTTGTTGGGTCTCTTAATTTTATGGTTTGTTATGTGGATCAAGAGAAGCACTCAGCCTAGTGCCAATTATTCCCCACTAATGAAGCAAGAGCAACCTTAAGATTCAACTCAGAACTCCATGAGTGATCCAAAGTTTTTCTTTTTGGCCTGTGGGAACTAGTTCTCTTCTTAGACCATTTTGAAAATCATTAATGTTCCCTCTAAACCCTTCAGAGATTTCTGCTCTGATCTTGGGTAGTTTAAACAAACACACACACATATGATTAGTTCTCACTGAATACTCAAGGGAAAACCTTCTGTTCATTCTGGTTGTCAGTCCTGTAAACTGGAGTTGATCTGGTTTCTCCAAATTTTCAGTTCTATCTCCTCAACTCAGAGTCTGCCACACTGCCTTTCAGTTCCCTCTTCTGCAGACAGTGCCTTAAACTTTTTCTATAAGTAACCTTGGGCCAGCCAGTGGCATGGTGGTGGTTAAGGTGGCTGGATCTCACATGGCAGACTCCATGGTTTGAGTCTTGAATCCAGTGACTTGGAAAACATGAAAGACATGTGTGAATTTATGCCCAAAATCCTGAGAGGAGAACGGGATAGAAGGGATTGAAGTATGGCCATTGCCTCTGGATAGTGATTTCTCACTCTCTCTCTCTCTCCACTGAGCACAAATGCCCCATAGCAAAATAAATTAACAAAATAAAAGCAACAACAAAACCTTAAAAAGCTCTTATGTCTTTTCTATAACATGACCTGAAATAATTGTTTCTCTTTGTTATTTCACTGTCTCACTGCCTGATAGCCAACCTCTTGAAATCGTTGTTTCATATATTTTATTTGTTCGTTTGTATTTGGTAGTTCCATATAGGAGTGTAAATTTGGTCCCTATTATTCTATATTGGTCAGATATAAAAGCCTTGAATTTATTTTTTAAAAGTCATAGACATGGAATTGTTTTTGAGCTTTCCTACCCTAATGCAGATGAATGGATGAAATAGTCCTGCTCAAATGTATTCCCTTTACCAACCTTGAGTCCTGCATTCTACTGCTGGGAAGCTGTTTTTTCTGAAAGACAGATCATTCCAGTGATTTGAGTTTCCTCTTGGGGTCTATCATTTTCCCTGCCTGAATCTTGTCAGGCCATAACCACACTTGTCTCTTGAGAAAAAAATTTCTGAATATTGTCACTCTCTTTTCAGACTCCAGGTCTTCACAAGTTGGCATTGTCATTATTACATTTATCTGATTCAATGTCATAGGAATACAAGTCTTACACAAATTATCTAAGAGTATTTTAAAAGGCTAATATCTGTTAAATAATTCCCCACCATCCTTACCCACACTAATTTTTATGAAGACAAAGTTGTTTCTGCAGTTTCCTGACACATGATGGTACTGTGAAGATTATTATTGTTAAGAGGATGGTGAATATAAAGCCTGAGGTTTACCTCCCCTTGTGCTTCATTTTTAATTCATTTTTCTAGTCTAAAGTGTTCAGGACCAAGGTATAGTACCAGCCTCCATTTGGACAATTACAGCTTAATGGAAATATTGAATGGGCTTCCATGGTAGGGGCATAATTTGATTCTCAAAGCCAAAGTATTATTCATAGGAGTCCATGGTGTTTCTTAACAGTGGTGGCTACCTGCAGTTTATTCTTTCCCTCTCTTAGATCTCCTGTGCTATCCAGTCGAAGCCTCAGCTCTACGGGAACCCATAATAACATATTGACTCCCTGGCTCAGCAATGGGATTGCTTATTGTTCACTCAGCTTTGAATTGTGAAATGTGGAATTCAAGCCACAAAAATCTAATCCAACCCTCTTTTAACTATCAGAAAGTGAAGGTCAAGAAAGCAGAAGGGACATGCCTAAGTCCTACAACAAGGTTATTACTAAACCATAGATAGAACATATCTCACCCCTAGCAAAGTGAAATTCTATGGTCACCAAACCAAGCTTTCAAGGAAATATCAAAGAGGATGGCTATTACCTTTACCTTTCCATAGACTTTTCATAGGATCATGGAATGTGATTGCATTTTTTGGATGACTTCATTACCAATGAGATTAATCAGGCCCCTAATTCAACACCGTTTGCAATCTCCCTGCTCGGACTTGTCTGCCAAGTCTTTTAGATCCCATAATTATGATTATATCTTGGGACATCAGAAAATTCATGACATATTTTTGCATAAAAAACAGAAAATACATCATGACTTTTCTGATGCCCCAATACAATTTCAGGAGGACAAAAATAATTGTCTATATTGGTATAAGACAATAGATTCGCAAAAGCACTAGTACTTTGTTTATTTTGTAATGGAGAATGGTCATTTGGGATCATCCAGCATCTCAAAGCCACTCCCTCTTCCTAATTTCAGCCTGTATGTGGTGAGTAGGAGAAGTTACTTCTTCCCTATCATGTGTGTCTCTGTGAGACTATAAATGAAATCACCCGGTCTTCCTACTCTGCAGACCAAAGTATTACCAAGAGAGGTCTTCATTTAGATACTCCTTGTTGTCTTTGTACAGCTACAATGAAGTCATGCAACTAAAAATTTTCTAATCTGACTTTTTCTCAGGACTGCAAATGTTGACTATGATGGCTCCAGAATAAGAAATTTAGAGGTCATTCATTAAGGTCATGATATATATAAAACTGATGTTCAACAAATCACATCATGATGATCATTTGTTACACGTATATCATTAAAAGCTAACTAACAGCTAACTTTCCTCCAAGAATTTGGATCCAGAGGTGGACTAAAATAGTAGTGAATATTTAACACTCCCATCTGAATAGTGTGTGGGTGTGTGTGTGTGTATTATTTTTAAGTTGCTACAGGGTACATATGCTCACTAGAGAAAGACAGACAGAGACAACGAGGAGATGGCCATACCATAGTCCCTTCTCATCCATTTCTCCCTCCTTTTGAGATTTTGGGCATGCATACACTTGAACCTGGCATGTTTCTTGAGCCACTAGTTCTGAGAATTGAAATGTTCAATTGACCATGTAGGGTCCAGCCACCTCAGCCACCATGCCACCAGCTGGCCCAGTACATTACTATTTCTCCTGATTTTCTTCATTTTTTTCCATTAAGTGGACACAAATGTTAGCAGCTTGCTTAAAATGGAGTTCCATCATATCTGAGGCAAAGTGAGAGTCTTCCTAATTTGATAGATGATAGCATTTATCAAATTAAACAATATCTAACTCAGTAGTAAACATAGTAAGCAGACTATATCTGGAACACAATTTATACCTATATATTATTTCCCTTGTGGCATCATGGTTCTGGCTTTGCCCTGTGATGGCCCTTTGCTATACAAGTATCATTTCCTGGTGGGAGGGTCAAGTAGTATTTGCCTACATGGAAAATTCTTATTCATATTAGTTTTCAGTTCAGTGAATTACCTCATAAGCTCCTAATACAGACAGTTCTTTTTTTTTTTTTTAAACCAAAATAGGCTATAGCTTTCTGTTACTTACAACCCAAGAATTTTAAGTGATACATATCCTCACACTACCTGTAGAAGTTAGTAAGGGCTGAAATTGATACATACATTTAATATAGAATGAAATTAAAACTTGAAGAAGTTTAATTACTAAGCATTCTGAGATTACACAGTGAGTTAGCAACAAAGTTATAATTTCAATTTTATCCTTGACTTCTAACTACATAATTATCTACATAGACTTGGCATTATGTACTTTTTAAAATAAAGAATTAGTAGGCAAACACTGTTTTAGTTTGGAATGTCTCAGAAGTTTGACCTGAAACAAGGGATTGAACATACATAGTTTATTTGGAACATGATTCAAGGAAACACAAGTAGGGGAGTGAGTAACTGAGACAAAGAGAAGACAGACTAAAGGTACACTCTCAGACAAGGTCTCACTGTATCTGTCTGCAGCATTAGCGCCTGGAGAATTCTGCCAGCCATTGTATGGGCTGACTGGTGGCCCATCAAAATCTGTATGTGGGGGGAACCAGCAGTTAGCGTAATGGCTATGTCGCTGGACTCCCACGTAGTTGACCGCGGTTCGCGTCTCGGACCCGGTGGCTTACAACTCACGCCGGGCGCGTGTGCGTGCGTGCCCAAGATCCCAAGAGGAGAATGGAGGAGAAGGGATTGCGGCGTGACCATCCCCCCTGGGGGGTGATTTCTCGCTTTCTGTCTCTATGTCTCTCTCTGTCTGTCTGGCGAGCGCACGCGCCCTATAGCGAAAAAACCTCTCCAAAAAAAAAAAAAAAAAAATCTGTATGTGGAAGCCTTACCCCCCAATGTGACTATATTTGAAGACAGGGCCTTTAAAGAGATAATTAACATTAAATGAGGTCATAAGAGCTGACATTAATCCAATCTGACTCATATCCTTATGCAAAAGGAAATTTGGACACACAGGAGAGACACTAGGGATGTGCCTACACAGAGAAAAGGCCGTGTGAGGACACGACAGAAAATGCAGGCATCTGTAAGCAAAGAAGAGTGGCCTCCGGAGAAACCAAATCTTCTAACGTTTTGATCTTGGATTTCTGACTTCCAAAATTATGAGAAAATAGGTTTCTGTTTAAGCCACCCAATCTGTGGTATTCTGTATAGCAGCCCTAGATCACTAATACTGCTAGTATGTATTATGCACCACCTGAGGCATGAGGATGGTAGAGTACCTGTATTCATGTTTTTCAAATCATTGTGTCTGGACCAGCTGGCTGGTATGCAATAAAAAATGATAAGGCCCAAAATGATATAGGTAAAGTAGCACCTGCTAAATTGACCATGAAGATGGTATGATCATTTGTGAAAATTCTACCATGTTGTACTTGTAGTCAGCAATACCCCTTTGCAACTCCTTTATTGTCTTCCTTTTGTAATGAAATTTCTAAGTGATTGAAGTTTGTCCAAGTAGGTGGTATTGTCTTGTGAATAGCTGAAAAAGAGAGGAAAACTGTAGCTGTGTATTATGTGTCAGGGACTGTCATTAGAACCTTGAATATGCTGAATATTGCAATAATACTGAAATGCAAATACCATTATTCTATTAATAATTTTTCAGTGGAGAAGGTTGAGATATGAAGATATATGCCAAAGTAGAGTAAGTGGCCAACGTAGAATCAGAAACTAAATAAGTCTAACTACAAAATCCAATGCCTTAAATCTTCTCCCTCAACCCACAAGAGTTCATAGTATTCAAGTATAATACATAAGGTCTTCAAAAAACTCATGGAAAATGCATAGTAAAACAAAATTATGCATGGGTTTCAATTTTTTTTCATCAGAATACAGTTGTATTCCAATTCTATTTTCCCATAAACTTTTTGAAGTCCCCTTGTATATTGTTTTTATAATGTCTAGAAGAATGAACATTTTAGCCTTGGAAACTTCGACTTAATTAACGTGAGTATCAGGTGAGGAAGTTGAGAAACTGTCATGACTTTTGGACATTTCTCAAAAAGCAAAAAGTTGAGTCACTGTAACAAATGGCTGTTCCTAGGAGACATCTACTCTTGCCCAACAAACTCTTCTCAATACAGCTTCCTTAAGAAGACTGTACTCACAGCCGTAGCTTTTTATTACTCATCTGTTCAATCGTGTACACAAAGTTTCTTTAAATCTGGGGAAATTCTATTGTTATTGTCAACAGGTGAGAAGTCCAAATAAAATTTCTAATGCAGTCTGGGGCCTTCAGAGGGCATGGTGGTTAAGGGCACCGGACTCCCACATGGCTGACCACAGTCCTGCACCTGGTGGCTTGATTTCTCTCTCTCACTCACTCTCATTTTGGTCAAAATATGAATAAATAAATAAAGCTAAATAAACATAAAATAATTCTTTAAAAATTGTAATGTAGAAAAAATACTTGGGAGAAACAAATACTCGTGTATAAAACAATGTTTGGGTAGGTAGGGAATTATAATATTTTTAAGTGAAGAGAGCTCTTCTGGTGATATTCAGTCTAAACTCTTACCTAAGAATGAAGTTGTATCCAGAACAGATGAACAAAGATCTGATTGGATGACCAAGCACATTAACTGAGTCAGCTCATTTCAGTGGGGAACCATTGTCAAAGCAAAAGAAAAATCAGAATTTATTAGAATCTATGATCTGAGCGGTCTTCAACAATGGGCAAAATAACAGCTTTTATTTGTCCTAGTGTATATAGTCACTAAACTACATCTTCCATATTTCTGCAGGTTAGCAGTGAGGGAAATCCTGAAAAGGTAAAATTAATTTCTAGTTTCTCATCCCTTCATCTTTCGACTTTGTCTCCATAATGGAGGATCAAAAGATTGGACAGTCAGGACTCATATATCCTCTCCTCAATAACTGTTTACATAGTAGTTACTCTTCAGATTATTGTCTGGGAGATCTTGAACCATCGTTAATTAAAGCACTTTCTGCCTTGCCATTTTTCTAAGGAGTAATCCTTGTTAAAAGCAGCTCAATGGCAAATAAACTGTAATTTTGTCAACTGTTTTGTTTTTCTAGAAGATGGCGAGACAGAAAGAGAGAGAGTGAGCAAGTGAGAGGGAGAGGAGAGAGTGCCTGCTATGGGGGATGGTTATATTGCAGTTCCTTCTTCTCCATTTCTCCCTCTTTTTGAGATTTTTCCAAGCCTGTTTCTCAAGTCACTGGGTCTGGGATTCAAACCACAAGATTGGTCATGTGGGATCTGGCTGCCTTAACCACGAGATCATGGAACTAGCCCTGGGTATCTGTTATGACCAGTCTTGAGATTTCTATTTAAATCCATGATTTGTTTTCTTTGTCTGTGGCATCTTAATGTGTATGGAATACCTCTGAGAGGAAGTCACTTGGCTTCTCACTGAATCTCTTTCTTCGTTCCTCTTGAAGATATCTGTTTTTGTTTTCCTGGGGTCCTTCCCAGGACCAACCCCAGAGAGTCAATATTTTTAAAGTCAAACCCTACTAAACACAGTCTTCACAATAAATGAATATTTAGCTTTATCTAATAATGTGGTAGCATATAAAGAAATAAATTTAAAAATATTTAGCAATGAAGATACATTATACACATCTAAATACATGATTGTATCTTTTTAACATACAATTCTTTATATTTTAGAGAGATTTTTGCTATAGGGCATGTATGTTCACCAGAGAGACAAAGAGAGAGACTGAGAGACAGAAAGCAAGAAATCACTCCCAAGGGAGAATGGCTGCCCCACAATCCCTTTTCTTCCATTCTCCTCTTGGGATCTTGGGCATGCACACACACATGCCTTTTGTGTTTTAAGCTGCCAGGTCCGAGACTTGAACCACGGTAAACTATACAGGAGTCTAGTGACATAACCATTACGCTGTCTGCTGGTCCTCTTAACATACAGTTCTAAAACCAACAAATTATGTCAACTGAGGCTTCTTAACTTCTCATAAGACGATATTTAAAGATGTAGATAAAGTTGTTTTCGGGTGCCTAATTTCTTATCCTTGTCCTATCGGTGACTTTTTCCTCTCTCTCTCTCTCTCTCTCTCTCTATCTTCTAACCACTTATAAGGAGTGCAAAGCTTTGTCATAGTTCACTTTAATCATTTCCCAATTGTGCTAAACATTTACCCATGTAAATTATTTTCTCACATCAAGGCGTTAATCTGCACAATATCATAATATGAATATGTGTCATAATTTATAAAATTTATCCCCTAATTTTGAAGAGTTAGCTTATTTCCAACTTAATATTATATTTGCACAATCTTTTTCATTCACATTTATAATTTTCTTAGGATAAATTCCTAGTGACAAAGTTATTTGGTCAAATATTATGTTCATTTGAAGGTTTCTAATATGTACTACTGATGAAAAAGGACATTAAATTATATTCTCAGTAGTAGAATATAGAGTTTTTGATTGCCTTCATTCTAGACATTGTCATTATTTCTCTTCTTTTACTTCTTTTTTTTTTTTTTGGAGAGTTTTTTTTTGCTATAGGGCGCGTGCGCTTGCCAGACAGACAGAGAGAGACAGAGAGACAGAAAGCGAAAAATCACCCCCAAGGGGGGATGGCCATGCCGCAATCCCTTCTCCTCCATTCTCCTCTCGAGATCTTTGACATGCATGCACATGCGTCCAGCGTGAGTTTTAAGCCACCGGGTCCGGGACGCGAACCATGGTCGACTACGTGGGAGTCCAGCAACATTGCCATTACGCCAACTGCTGGTCCCTCTTCTTTTACTTCTTAGACAAAATTATACTCCTGTCCTGACTGAGCCTTGACACAAAAAGAGATTCTAGAGAAGAAAAATAACTACAGTAGGAAAAAGAAATACACATACACACACACACACACACACACACACACACACATACACATGCACATACAGTTATATTTTTCTTCATTAATCTTGTGAATTAAATTTTTCAGCATTGATGAAAACATATTTTCTTCTGTCTGACTCAATTTAGCATGTAGAATATTATCTAATCCTTCAGACTAATGCTGCCATTAGCCTCTTGAATATAAGTTGTAGTTTATATGACACATAAAATATGCATGTTCAGTAAGGTTTAACGATCATTCATCAAATCTATGCTAAGTGTAAGGCTATGTCTGGCACTGAGCAAATCTGAAGAAGGAAAGGGATATGACATGGCCCCAGCCCATCATGGGCTCACAAGTTAATGAAAAGTGTGGCTAAAATCAAAGGCCTGCCTGGTATGCTGATTCTATTATAGAGGCAGAAAATTCAGTGACAGAACATAAAAGTAGTACTAATAAAAAAAAAAAAAGAAAAACAATAAAAGTAATAATAATATGGTTGCGGTTGCTACTCATGAAATTAACCCTTTAAATGCCCACTATGTGCCATGTGGCGTACAGAGTACTTTACATATCTCACCTCATTCAATCATGACCATATCACTAAGAAATAGACACTATTATTACTCATTTTTTATATATGAGAAAGCGAGGAAACAGAGGTTTAACAAATTGCCTGAAAATACTAAGGTCACATTGCTAGAAAATATTGGAAACATTCGAAAAGGTCTTTTAGAGAAGGTGGAGAATGAGGTTTGGAGAATGGGTAAGCCTTCAACATTCAGGACTGGAATAACAGGGGGTATTCCAGGCAGAGAGCATAGACTTAGAAAAAGTATTGCAGTAGAAAAAGGTTATGTGTAAGAAAGCAGGCTACAGGAGCTGAAGCAAAAATATGGTCAAAGATAAAGAAGGCTGGCGTTTGGTTTGGAAAGCCTAGAATGCCAGACATAGGTATTTGTATTTTTTTGGCTGACAGCCAAAGGGATACATTTTAAGTCTTTTGGGCAGTTGGATGATAACAGAAGAGCATTAGAGATAAATTGGGCAATGTTTTGTTTGAGGAGACTATCACAAGATTCTAGGAGGTGCTTTCATATAGAAAGATGGGCTTGGGGCACATCTTGTGGGTAGAGATGGGACACAGAAACAATCATAGCTCACATTTCACTGTTTTGCTTATGAAACCGAATTGTTTTCAGAACCCCCCAATTCTTCTCTCTCTTAGAGCAAGTTCATCTCTCCCCAGTTCCTAGGCCCTAAAGTAATGTGTAATGCCTATCTAGAAGAACAAAGGCTAAGCTCCTTCTTAAGCAGCTTTTCATCCTCCCTTTGTTATCTGTTGTACACGGTATCCACTGGGGGTTGGTTCTACTAGGACATCCTCCCCCTTGCCTTACAGATAACTAAAATCCACAGATACCCAGGTCTCTATAAAGTGACAGGATTTGCGTATAAATTGCGCACATTCTCTATATTCTTTGTCATTACTAGATTACGTAAAATACCTAATTCAATGTAAATGTTATTTAAGTGGTTGTAATTCTGTATTTTTTGATTTTATTAATGTTCATAGTTGTATTGTTGCTTTTTATTTACTTACTCTATATTTTGACCCACTATTTGTTAAACCTGTGCATGTGGAACCTGTGGAAGCAGAAGACTGACTATATTTTATTTTACCCCTAAATAGATGATGCTTTTTTGTTGTTGTTTTATTGAAACGTTGAGAAGGTCATGACACACTTTTACATAGTAAAATATATCATGACTTTCTCGAAAACCTAATATTTTCTCAAGGGGCATGTGTGCTTTCTAGGAGAGAGAGAGAGAGAGAGAGAGAGAGAGAAAGGGAGAGTGAGAAGGCAACCCCCACAGGGTGTGGTCATGCTACAATCCCTTTTCCTGTATTTCTTCCTCCTTTTGGGATTTTGGGTATGCTCACAAATGAACCCAGCATGCTTTTCAAGCTGCCAGGACCAGGACTCAAACACATGTGGTCAGCCATGTGGGATCCAATAACCTTAAACACTAGGCCATGGGCAAGCCCAGCTTGATGCTTTTTGAAGGTAGTGTTGACCTTTGGTTTATTTTTTTTTCTAGGTGCATACTTGACCCAGTATGTTTTCTATGTAGCCAACACTAAAAACTGAATAAACCACAGATGGAACTCAGGTCAGTATTATGGGGACACGTTTAAGAGAGAGAGTCTGTGGTGTGGGGACATGCTCTGAGCAAACACCACATGCTCTTTTGGGGTTTGGCAGAACCTTGTAACTTGTCTTTCCTTGACCTTGGCTGCAGACAGGGCAAGGGTGGAAATTGCTAGGGGCGTTCCAACAGACACATGTGATAGACTTCAAGAAACATTTTGGTAAAATCCAATCCCTACTCTGCATCTGAAAGGTTCCTTAGCCTACTCTGGGTGTGGTGGTGCAAGAAGATCTTTAGCTCCTTCCCCACACCTAACAGCTAGTTCTCTGCATTAGAAAGAAAGATGAGATTTTCTCTTGATGGGATTATCACCAGGGGATACACCTGGCCTGGGGTGACTAAGCCCTCATAGATTTGTTAACTGCTTCTTATTGCCTGTAACCTGGCAACCAATGTATGAAGTGTCGTAAAACATACATGTGTAATGTCTCCCTGTTCTATAAATAAAAATGTCCAGTTCATCTGGGCGGCACAAGTTGCTTGGGTTACCTAGACTCAGGCAGCCTGTGTCCGTTTCTACTCTATCTTTTGTCTCATTTTTTCTGCTTCTTCCATAGTAGCGCCGAGCCTGGGAGTGGACGCCGACAGATTGGTGCCGAAACCCGGGATCCAGACACCGGGACTTCTGGACAACTTGGCTTCTGGACAACCCTGGCGGCTCATCTCATACCTTTCTCAGCTGCCTCCAGAGATAAGTAGATGACTGGGCTGCCTCTCTACCCCCAGCAGCTTGGCTCTGGCTTTTCGCTAGTCTATCACTACTTCTGTTTTCTCTCCTCTCTAAATTCAGCATTTAAATGGATTACTATGTAGTAAGGAGGCTTGTTCCCTTCGTGTAGAGTGCTTGGGAATAGACACAGACCTAAAATTTTGTGAGCAACGCCAGGCTATAGAAATTTTATACTATTATTTGATACACAGTATTACTTTCTCCTCCCATGAAATACGCTGTTCTGGGCTGTACCGTAAAGATTTTGCCAAAGAATTGCTCTGTATCCTTGTTGTAGTTTTACATCGGCCACCATTTTGTTGCCAGATTGGATAGCTCTATGGTTGCTATGCCAGTGCTTAATCCCAAAAGCGACAGTTGAAATCTGTGATCTTTAGAGCTTAAAGCGAGCAAAATAGTATTTTTCAGGCAGTCGACTAATTTCCTGCCCAAGAAGGGCTATAGGAAATTAGTGTGAGTAACAGACTGTCTACTGCCCACGTGGCATTTCTTAAAAAGGGCCCAGTGAGGGCTAAAAGTCGTCCAAGAAGGACGAGAGGATGCCCGTTGGAGGCTAAAAGTCGTCCAAAAAGGACGAGAGAATGCCCGTTGAAGGCTAAAAGTCGTCCAAAAAGGACGAGAGGATGCCCAGTGGAGGCTAAAAGTCGTCCAAGAAGGACGAGAGGATGCCCGTTAGAGGCTAAAAGTCGTCCAAGAAGGACGAGAGGACGCCCGTTGGAGGCTAAAAGTCGTCCAAAAAGGACGAGAGGATGCCCAGTGGAGGCTAAAAGTCGTCCAAAAGGATGAGAGGAGGCCTGGTGGAGGCTAAAATTCGCCCAAAAAAGGGCGAATAATTGCCCAGTGAAGGGCTACAGTGCCGCTTTATCTCTACAAAGAGCCCAGAAATCAACATGGGAAATAGGCTATCCCCAGCTTGCACTACTCACAAGGAGGAGCTATTGTATTTGCTAAATCAGGCTGATCACTTAGTACAGTCCAAAACCATTTCTCAGATGTTAGTAAAAATCAGTACCCGTTGTCCTTAGTATCCTGAGGCTGGATCACTAAAATTAACTGATTGGGAAAAAATTGGTATCTGCTTACATAAAGAGCCACGTACTCCCATAAAAATATTACATGCCTAGCATTTGTGTAAAAACGCCATATTTCAATTTAGTAAACCTAATGACCTTAAGCCTCCTCTAAAAAAGGTATTGACAACTAATACAGAAATCAGACATAATCCAATTGCCCTATGGGCTTCTCCTGCTCCCTCTCCCCCATCCAAGGCCTCATCAAAAAAACTGCCTAGGGAAAAACTGCCCAAGGGATGTTTAGAGAAATGTCTGAACAGCGCTCTACAAGAAGGGGACACTTCCACGCTTTCTGTCTATCCTATTATACAAAAACGGGGACAAGCCACATATGAATGTTTACCTTATAGTATACTTAAAGAATTTAGACAAGCTATCACCAAATATGAAACTAGCAATCATTATGTTATAGGGATGATAAATAATATAGCCACAAGCTATGAGCTCACAACCAATGACTAGAAAGTGTTAGTAAAAATAGTGACTACTCCTGCCCAATATACGGTTTGGAGACAAGAGTTTGATGATAAATGCCATCAAACGGCTACCAATAATGTAATAAAAAACCCAAAAGTGACTGCTAAAATGTTGTCAGGGACTGGCAATTATTCTACTAATAAGAAACAGTCCCAATTGCCACCAAAAGTCTTCAGGCAAATAGCCACCATTGCTACTCGTGCATGGAAGAAAATACCTGACTCTTCTGGGGAATGCCTTTCTTTTGTTAAAGTGTGTCAAGGGCCACAAAAAGCCTATAACTTATTTATAAACAAATTACAAAAATCTTTGTACAGGCAAGTGGAGAATACAGATGCAGCTCAGATACTATTAAAACAACTAGCTTTTAAAAATGCTAATGTTAATTGTCAGGAAGTACTAAAAGGTATTTATGCCAAGCCCACCACCTCTTTAGCAGACATAATAAAGGCATGTCAAATAGTAGGTACTAAAAGCCACAAACAAGAATTGTTGGCTGCAGTGTTGAGACCTCCAAATAAAAAATGTTTTCATTGTAAAAAAAAAAAAACATTTTGTCAAAGATTGTAAAAAAAACAAAAAAAGCCTTCCTCAAAATGCAAACGCTGTAATAAAGGCTTTCATCGGGCTGACCAGTGCTATTCTCTTACTAATATGTCAAAAAACCCAATACCGGGCCCGCCTCCAGCCCAAGACCCAAGGAGGCATCGCTCTTTTCCCAGTCCAGCCCAGTAACTAACAAAAGCCCAAAGCAAACAACTAGGCTAGCAATATATGACTCTGTTCATGCTACGGCCAGGAGTGCTGGCATTAATTTAATTACCCAAAAAAATGTTTCTTTAAGTTTGCCAAGAAAAGTTTCTCTAGTAAACAGTCAGCTATCAAGACCTCTAAAAAAGGGGCACATGGGGCTAATTCTCCCTCAGTCCCATATTTTTAAAAAAAAACTATTTATTACACCCAAAGTCATTAATTCAAATTTTACTAATATAATAAAAATACAAGTATAGTCTTTTCTCCCACAAAAAATAAAAAAAAAAAAATCTATTGCACAGTTAATATTGTTACCATATGTGTCTATAACCCCTAGTAATGTTTTACAAAAAAATCAGAGTTTTAAATCTACTATCTTAAATATTAATATTCCAATCCAACAAAAAAAACCTACCTTAACACTTCTAGTAAATAATCAAAAGGTTGTTAGTCTATTAGACACTAAAACAAATGTAACTGTTTTTCCAGTTTCGAGCTGGCCTGCAGCCTGGCCTAAAAATCCTACCCAAAAAGTCTGGAAAATAAAAAAAACCTCACCAACTTACCATAGTCAAGTGTCTTTAGACTGTGCTAAACCAGATAATCCTCATCAAATTATAGCAAAAATTCAGCCGTTTCTTATTAAAATACCATTTGTAATTTAGAGTAGAGACATTTTACAGCAACTTAAAATGACCATACAATCCCCTTTATTGTAGTGGCCTCAATAGCAACTGCCTTACCCATTGCCTAAAAAACCCAAAACCCTGTCTGAGTAAAACAATGGCCATTAAGTAAAAAAAAATTAAAAACTGCCAAGGCCTTAATTAAAAAACAACTTAAGGCAGGACATATAAAAAAAACAACTTCTCCTTATAACACGCCCATATTTGTAGTTAAAAAAAAATCAAAAAAATAGAGACTTTTACAAGACCTTCGTGCTATTAATCAATTAATAGTCCCTATAGGCCCTTTACAATGTGGCCTACCTAATCCTAACCTTATTCTTTTAAAATACAAGGTGTTTTGTGTGAGTGACTACTAACACTTCTAAAAATTCTGCAACTGCAATAAGACACGTTCTAACTACTATTTCTGTTATGGGCAAACCTAAATCATTAAAAACAGACAATGGCCCTGCTTATACTTCCAAAAAAATTTCGTGACTTCTATACCAAGTGGGGTATTCACCATGTTACAAGCATTCCATACAACCCCACCAGTCAAGCAATTGTTAAGCATATGCACCAACGTGTAAAACAAATGCTCTCTATATTTTTAAAACAAGAAAAGGGGGATTTAGGGCTAGGGCCCCCCCTCTGCTCATGCTGCAAAATTGCTTTCTTTAACCATGTTTAAATTGAATAATCTAAATTTGACTTTTGATGCAAAACCACATCTTTGGAGTACAGCATGGCAACGCATGTCATCTTCACAAAAGCTCCCCCAAGCTAAAGTTTTCTATAGAATGCTTCTGGATCCAACCTGGCAAGGCCCAGTTCCTCTAAAAGAGGGTATACTTCTGTGCTTACTCCTACAGGTCCAGTTTGGATTCCGTCTCGGTGCGTACGACCTGCACACCATGAGCTGGCATCAGACGCTGCAAAACCCGATACCGAATTTCCAGCTGAACATACAGGAAAAAGAGAGGACCAAGAAAAGAAAGCGCAGTCCAGCCACGGCAAGTCCTAGCACTTGGGGTGACATCAAAGCATTAGCCAATGATGCTCAGGAAATGCTGAAGAAACAAGATAAAGAACCAACTCCTGAGAACTTGTTCATTGCTATGTGTGCCAAATTGACTGCTAACTCAATAAACACTTGCGACCAGGATCTCATTCCTGCAAAAACAAAAAAATGTTAACTATGCTATTGGCTTTGTTCAATTGTCTGTAGGCTAAATTTACATGTATGACCTACACGTTTAATTATATTTTAGTTAAATCTATCTCATAACAGCTTATACTACCTTAGTTGCATAGCACCAATGCTGCCCTCTAAAAAAATGATGTTAACTAATTTTATACTATGCTACTTAATTGTTATAGTAGTCACCTAATGCCTGTGTGTATCTTTTGGTACTGACCTCCCTCCTAGCAACTCAGGACATGTTGACTTTAAAACAAAAAAGGGGGAAATATGGGGACACGTTTAAGAGAGAGAGTCTGTGGTGTGGGGACATGCTCTGAGCAAACACCACATGCTCTTTTGGGGTTTGGCAGAACCTTGTAACTTGTCTTTCCTTGACCTTGGCTGCAGACAGGGCAAGGGTGGAAATTGCTAGGGGCGTTCCAACAGACACATGTGATAGACTTCAAGAAACATCTTGGTAAAATCCAATCCCTACTCTGCATCTGAAAGGTTCCTTAGCCTACTCTGGGTGTGGTGGTGCAAGAAGATCTTTAGCTCCTTCCCCACACCTAACAGCTAGTTCTCTGCATTAGAAAGAAAGATGAGATTTTCTCTTGATGGGATTATCACCAGGGGATACACCTGGCCTGGGGTGACTAAGCCCTCATAGATTTGTTAACTGCTTCTTATTGCCTGTAACCTGGCAACCAATGTATGAAGTGTCGTAAAACATACATGTGTAATGTCTCCCTGTTCTATAAATAAAAATGTCCAGTTCATCTGGGCGGCACAAGTTGCTTGGGTTACCTAGACTCAGGCAGCCTGTGTCCGTTTCTACTCTATCTTTTGTCTCATTTTTTCTGCTTCTTCCATAGTAGCGCCGAGCCTGGGAGTGGACGCCGACAAGTATCACACCCCTTGTTGTCGACACCTGGATGCATATTTGACTTAGTGCTGTGTCTGCGTATCTACCACACTTAAGCCAATACCAACAGGGATGACATTTAGCACACTGAGGAATGAGGAATCTATTGATGAAAACTATATTGATATCTATAACCATCTATTGGGACTGAGCTTATCTATATTTATTATGCCTTTCACTGCCTGCCAGGAAGCAATGATGTGCTTCAATTTCACTTGCATTTCTTAGCAGGAATCCAGTTTCAATCAATATTGGGAGCAATGACAGGCTCAAGATTTAAATCTAGCTATTACATTATGATTATTCATAATAGAACTATCATTAGGACTCTGGTGAAAGAATTTGCTGATAGACGTTCTCTATAGTTAGAGCTGTTTTTGTGTGTCTTGGGTAATCAGCAGGCAGACTTCTCTGGGGATAACTCTTGGTCTCCAGATGTCACTTATGAAAAGGGCACTGGATTCAGCCTGGAGTTCTGCTTTCTCTCCAGAGCTCAGCTCCTAGCAAGTTGTATGATATTGTTTGTGGATCTTCTAGAAGATGGAGTGTACAGTCCAGTGCACTAGAGCATTGAAATCACCTCAAGGCTAACTTGCTATGGGCAAAGCCAATAAAGCCATCCCAGTCCGATGAGATTCAGATGAAGAGAAACTGCACTGAAGAAAACTGATAAAAGTTTAATCAAACCAAGGGCTTGAGGTAGGATGACTCTTTCAAACTATCATATTGAAATTTGCCTGTTTAAAACTATCGGCCTTTATAACATTTTTGAGATCTTTTCTGTCTCGGAACTACTAGTTTTCTTTAAATCTGTTCCCTATAATATCTCTCCCATTCCCTTCTCTTTTTTTTAAAGTATTTTTGCTATAGGGTATGTGTGCTCACTGAAGAGATAGAGACAGTGAAAGGGAAGATGAGGGACCAGCAGTTAGCGTAATGGCTATGTTGCTGGACTTCCATGTAGTCGACCACAGTTCGAGTCCCGGACCCGGTGGCTTAAACTCACGCCAGGCATGTGTGCGTGCGTGCCCAAGATCCCGAGAGGAGAAAGGAGGAGAAGTTTAATCAAATGGCCATTCCCCCTGGGAGGTGATTTCTCGCTTTCTGTCTCTCTATCTCTCTCTGTCTTTCTGGCGAGCGCACATGCCCTATAGTAAAAACCTCTCCAAAAAAATTTAAAAAAAGGGAAAGTGAGAAATCACCCCTCTGAGTGGATGGCCATATTGCATTATCTTCTTCATTCTTCTCTGGTGATTTTGGACAAGTATGCACAAGGTGCCTGACGTGAGTTTCAAGCCACTGAGTCCATGACGCGAACTGCAGTCAGCCAAGTGGGAATCCAGCACTTTAACCACCATGGTGCCACCTTCTGGTCTCTCCAATTCTCTTTTAATCCTTCAAGCATTTACCCTTTGTGTAAAACCACTCAAAAATATGGATGCAGGGCTCCATCTTAGGAAAATGTAAAATGAGTTTATTTTGAGTACATTTGCTACATTTTATTTGCTCTCTTATGCCTTGTCACATTCCTTAAAACGTCAAATGTGGATATATCGACTTAGCAATGTAGGAAGGGATGAAGAAATTGGGCCTGGCCTATTAATTCAAATTAGTTTTTAGGCCTAGCCACAGTGGGACAGGCAGTAGGGTGCTGCTGTGTAATGCTAGAAGCCATATGGAAAGGCTCTTGGTTTATATCCTGGGTATGCCTGAACATACCAGGCACACTCAGGATCCTGCCTAACCCCAGGACTCAGGCGGATTGCAGCATAAAGATCCTGTGGAGAGTGTCTGTCTCTTTCTCTCTTCCTCATGAAGGAATAAATGAACTTTTACAAAAGCTTCTAATTACTATGTCTCATCAATTTATTCAACAAATAGTAATTATGAGCATTATGTGAAAATTTGAAAAAAAAAACTGGCTGTCAAATCAGATAGACATGGATTTGTATGTCAGCTCTACCATAAGACCATCTGGGTAAACATGAACCACTCTTTAAATTTCTCCAAGCTTTTGTGCCCTGTCATGTAAAATGAAAATAATGATAGTATCTGCTTCATAGGGTTACTGAGAGATTAAATGAATGTAGTAAAATGCATACCTGTTGGGATCAGCAGGTGGCATAATGGTTACATCACTAGTCTCCCATGTGGCAGACCGCAGTTCAAGTCCTGGACCCAGTGGCTTGAAAAATCACTTCCAGGTGTGTATGTGTGCATGCTCAAAATCCCAGGAGGAGAATAGAGAAGAATAGAGGAGAAGGGACTGAAGCATGACCACCCCCTCCCTGGGGTTATTCAAGGGCATTCAGTTTAAATATTATTTTGCTCAGATAAATACATTACAAGACTTTTCATATGACACCCTGAGATCTTCATCCTTCTCAACCCTCAAAAATAGCCTGCCCTGGTATTGCTTCTTGTTCTCTCTCATTCCTTCCTTACCAATTTCTATTCTTTATTTCTTTCTTGCAGAATTTATTATCAGCCCAATAAAGGATGTGGGCAAAGGAGTTAGTGAGCTCTGTCTATGAACCAGGCATTATACTGAACATTTTATATGTCCTATCACTTAATCCCCATGAAGAGCTTTCTGGGTATATAGCATCATCCCATTTATAAAATGGGAAATTGAAGCAGAAAAAAACATTACGTATCTTGTCTGTACAAGCTAAAATGAGTAATAAAAATCCCGGTAGCTGAAAAAAACTTGAACTACTGTTACTTAAAATACCAAAGTGTATGTCTCATTCATTTGCTTGTCCATCCTGGAATGTCTGGAAGCTCCATTTTACATATCCTCACCCTGGCATTCAGGACAACAGAGAGGATGCTGAATCATTGTCAGATAAGGCAGAGGGAAAGAGAAAGCCTAGCCAATTGCGTACTAGCTCGTATTGGTTCTACCCAGAAATGACATATGTTATTTCTTCTCACCCTCAATGAACACTTCAAGTCATAAGGTCATATCTCCTTCCAAGGAGAGTAAAATGCAAGCCTTACTATGCCTTTATAAAGAACTTAAATTATGTAGTAAACAGATGGTGACTACCATTTTGCCCAAGATTACCTGAGGTGCCTGGGTCTATTCAATTCCTGTTTCTGTTCTAGATGTAATACCTGCTCCCTTTTACCTAGGGATCAGAAATCTCCCACTAAGGAAGTAACTGACAATCCTGTCAGTCATTTCTTCTCTTAAAGGTATTGACCTTTAAGGGCCAAATATTTGGTTTCTACCGGTGAAATTTCAAACCCTGCATGAACTGGAGATGAAAGATTCAAGCCGAGGATGTTTCAGTGGCTCCTCAGATTACACAAAGTAGGTCTCTGTTTGTGGGAGATAATGGACATTGGGCTTTAAAAAGACAGAAACTTATTCTGTGGCCTTTGAGCTCTCATTGTAAAGTCTGTGCCATTCCAGCTGAGTATGAGTCACGCTCTGAAGACTGCAAAACAGAGAGGTAGACTGGGAAGTGGCCAAAGCTTTAGACAGAGACGTAAGAACTAGGGCCTACCCACAGCTTTGCCCCCAGCAAGCTGAATGAACTTGGATACTTGTGTTGTCCATTCTCACTTCTGGCCTTCTGTTTTTCCCTCTGCAAGATGGAGCTGCTTTGGGGGACCAGCAGTTAGCATATGGTTATGTTGCTGGACTCCCATGTAGTCGGCCATGGTTCGGGTCCCAGACCCAGTGGCTTAACTCACGCTGGGCTCGTGTGCGTGCCCAAGATCCCAGGAGGAGATTGAAGAAAAAGGGTTTGCATCAGGGGGTTTCTCGCTTTCTGTCTCTCTGTCTCTGTCTTTCTGGTGAACGCATGTGCCCTATAGCAAAAACATGTCAAAAAAAATAAAAATAAAAAAGATGGTCCTGCTTTAGATGAAGCACTTAAACTTTAATGTGCATGTAAATACCTTGGGGGTTCTGTTAAAATGGAGATTCTGAATCACTAGGTCTGGGGTAGGGACTGAGAGTCTATATGGCTAATAATGTTCAGGAATAGTGCTAAAAGTGTGGATACCTATACCTTAATTTGTGTATCAAGACTTAGAGTAGTCCTACAGCCAATTCCTAGGAGTCAATACACATTTATTTAGTACCTGCTAAGGGCTGTTGGTATCATGAGAAAGAACAGTTTCTACCCACACTAGAAATGTTCACATTCCAATAGGAAAAAGAGACAAATAAATCAGTTCACATAGTGTGATAACACAATTGAAGTTTGTGCAAGGAAAAGAGATGCCACATAACAGGAAGCAGTGATTTATTTGGTGGAGATAGACGAGGGGGTTGCAGATGTCAGAAAATCACAGATTACATCAAATGTACTAAAAACTGTCAAATATTATATGTATAAAGGGGATCTCTTTATCTCAGAGGACGCTTGAGAATTCCTTTGTCCATAGGAGGCTCAGCTGTGGATAGAAGAGAGGAATTATTTTGATCAGTAATCTTGAATACTTCATCTCACTTCATGATTGCTTTCTTCCTGCCTCCTCAGTGCATGACTGCCTGTTAGCAGAGCACACTGCTGCTCTGGCTGAAAGCGGGTCTGTTTGGAAGTGCCTACAAGCAGGAAGCTGATGAAAGTGAGGCAAAGACAGCACCTTCGCCCCCACTCAGCCCCCAACAGGCCAGAAGCAGTGAGTCAGGAAAGGAAAGCAGGTGGGTGGAGAAAGGATGCAATCTGCATCTGCAATGGGCAGTGATTCTGTTTTCTAAAAGAGCACCTGATCACAGTGTCAGTCACCCTGGAGGAGGCAGGAGGTGTCTCCACCCTTGAGTTTGAAGGGGTTAGGTTAAAAAGCAGCCTGATTCAGGGATTACTGGGAGGGAAGCAGGGAGGTGAATGCAGGAGCATCTAAGAGAGTGTCTTTCTTCTGGTTCATCCCAAGTTTCTATTGAAACAGGTTGTGTTGGATGCCTAAAGGTGATCACACCAAAAAGAATCCTCAGGTGGCAGAGGGCAGAGCTGGCTTCTGGTTCTGTGTGACCTCACTGTATGACCTTGGGCTATACCTCTCAGAGACTTACTATGGCTAGGCAGTGTGAATGTTGGGCATGACTTCTAGGGTTACTTCTAACTGAGAGGGTCTGTGAAGTAGAGAATGGTGGTCACTGCAGATGGGAATGATGAGGAGAGACTGGTCAAAGACAACAAACCTGCAGGTGTAAGTACATACATTCTGGAGATGTAATGTATAGATAGCATGGTGAACATAGTTCATAACAGTGTGTTGAATACTTGAAATATGCCACGTGTATAAATAATTTTAAAAATAATTATTTTACCTAACTTTGTTTATTTATTATTATTATTACTATTTTCCAGTTTGATCAGAGAGAGAGAGAAGAGAAATGAGAAAGCATACCACCAGGTCTGGAACTTGAACTATGGTTGGCCACGTGTGAGTCCAATGTCTCTAACCACCACACCACCTGCTGGCCCCAAAATCTTTAGATTTTAACCATACACATAGGAAAAGGAGATAACTATGTGAGGTGATATTATAATTAGCTTGATTGTGATGATCATTTATATGTTGAGTCATCAGAAAAGTAATGACACATTTTTGCAGAGAAAAACAGAAAAATACATCATGATTTTTCTGATGACCCAGTATATAAATCAAGTATATATACCAAGTATATGTGTGTGTGTGTGTGTATGCACATATATATACATATATATATATATATATATATATATATATATGTATATATATAAATTATATGGGGCTGGCAGGTGGCATGGTGGTTAAGGTGCTGGACTCCCACATGACCAATCATGCTTTGAGGCCCAGACCTGGCAGCTTGCTTTCTTACTTTTTCTTTCTTTCTCTCTGTTTCTCTCTGGTAAAATTAAATAATAATAATAATAAATTAATTAAATTAAGTAATTTAAAAATATATATTAAGTATATGTACCTAGTGTGTATATAGGCATGTATATATCAAATATATACATTTCATGTACACATACACACATATATCAAGTATTTTCTATGTATAAAAAAGTCATGCCTTTTCTGACAACCCAATATATAAACTATTATTATATGTCAAATATATATAACAAATATATATCTCTCTATATAGCAAGTACATATATATACTTGTTTTTATATATATACAATCCATATATCAAGTATTCACATTATATACCTTAATACCAAATGGGTATCAATTATTTACATTATACACCTTAACTATATACAATTTGTCAATCACACTTCAATAAAGCTGGAGGAAAAGGTATGTATGATTACATGTTAATGTCTAAGTTCAGTAATCTTGTGCTTGTCAATATCTAATATGAATCATTCCTTCCACTCTCACCATCACCACTTGCTACTTGTCATATATCTGACTTGTTGCTAAGCCTGGTGAATGGCCACTACACAGATGTCAGAGTCTATATGTCTGGTTCTCACAGATGCAGATACTTTCTTGAACTTATTCAGGCACTGAACTTCACTTTCTTCCAGTAAGAGAAGTGGGCACCTAAGTCACCATAGTCCTCTTCCTGTACTATTATATCAGCCCCCTGGCTACCCTGGGACCACATTTATACCCAACACCTTCTGATCTCTGTGTTACTAAAGGAATGCTTTGTAATGTAAATGAGAGCATATTGCTCCTGCTTAAAATGGCTTTTTCTTTTTTTTGAGAGAGATTTCTGCTATAGGTATAGTGTGCTTGTTTGGAGAGATGGAGAGACAGAGAGATAGAAAGCTAGAAATCACCCCCCAGTAGGGATGGCCATGCCATAATCCCTTCTCCTCCATTCTCCTCTCTGGATTTTGGGCATGCATGTACACACACTTAGCATGAGTTTCAAACCTCTGGGTCCGGGATTCAAACTGCAGTCAGCCATGTGAGAGTCCAGTGATATAACCATTATGCCATCAGCTGGTCCCTATAATGTTCTCCTATGTGCAAAATAAAATCTAAATTCCCTTGTGGTTTGCAAGCTCTTTCACATTTGACTCCAGTTAACCTCAGTAATCCCAGTTCCTGTCCTCATCCCAAGTCATACAGACCTTTCTTCTATTCCTTGAAAACTCCTGTCTTGTGTATGCCTGAGGCCCTTTGATCTTACTATTAACTCTAGAATATTCTCCCTCCAACTCTTTACATGTGAGTCTTACTCTCATTCAGCTCAGTTCAAATGATACCTCATCAGTGAGGGCATTAGACCACGCTGAAACAAGCTCTCCTCACAACACGTCACTTCTGTCCCTTATCTTTAACGCTGTGTTCCTTCACAGCGTTAACTATTACCAGGCACTAATTTAGCCCCCCTTCACTTGTGTGTTGTCAGTCCAGTTTTCCCCATCCTTACTATACTGCAAGAACTGAGACCAAGGACTTTGTCTTATTTATTGTTCCTAGAATAGTGAATGTCTCAGAATAGGGAATATGTGTTGGATTAAAAAATATTAGAAGAAAGGAAGAAATTGAAGGAGAGAAAAATATACATTATTGACAAGGTACAGCCTGGAGGTTTTAATTTCCAGCCTTGTAATATTATTTAATAATCACATCTGAGGAAAGGAAACAGAGAGGTCTTCTGTTTATGACTTATATTCAGGCCTTTCTAGCTCCAAAATTCTGGTTAGTTAGGCAAGTTGTTGGACAAGTCTGCTCATCAGCAGATAATATGTGATGCCATCTAAACAGAGTCAATTTTAGTTAGAGTCAGTAGGTGGTGGAGAGGTTAAGATGGCTGGATCCCACATGCCCAATTGCGTGGTTTGAGTCCTGGACTTAGTGGCTTGGAAATCAGGCCAGGCATGAGTGTGTCTATGCCCAAATTCCAAAGAGAAAAATAGAGGAGAAGGATTGTGGTGTGACTATCCCCTCATTGGGAGGTTACTTTCTCTCTCTCTCTCTCTCTCTCTCTCTCTCTCTCTCTCTGGAGAGTGTATGAGCACTGTAGCAAATTTAAAAACAAAAACAACCATAAAACAACCAGAGTCAATTTCAGAATTTTAGCCATAGCATAAAGGAAAATGGTAGAAACTGCTTCCAGCTTTGTGTGCCTCCCCTGCTCCCTGGATGAGACCTAACCACACTTCATCTGAGCCTAAGGCTGTAGCTTACGACTTTGATCCTCATTTTTAAAGCAAATTCATGGAAAAGGAGTAAAGCTTGTAGCTTTTCTCTCTTCCTTTTGTATCTCTTTGTGAATAACATTACTGTCACTTCTAAATGATCATTTTAAATGTGTGTAGAGAGATGAGAGGTGAAGACAGTTGGGCAGACCCTGAAAGACAGTCTAAAAGCAAGAGTTCTCAATCCTGGCTGCACATGAAAGACACAAGGAAGAGTTTTTAAATATTCATGCCCAGGCTTTGAGTTCCTGATTCTATTGGTCTAGGGAGAAGCCTGAGGACAGATGTTTTTTAGAAGCTCCCAAGAAGATTGTATTGTGTAACCATAGCTGAGATGGCTAAAGTAGACTATAGAAAGAGCAGTCCTCGGACGTGAACATCTGGAGGGAGACTATTCCAGGGGCTAATAGCAATACCAAAGACCCTGAGGCATGAACAAGCTTCAAGTTTTCAAGAAACAGAAGAAAGATTTGTATTGTGGTTAATACAGGATGAAGACAGGAACTGGGACTGCAGCTTGTTCCAAAACATCCTCCTTTATCAGTTAACATTTTTACAGTGTAATTTGCAGGGATTTGATGATCACTGAAAGCCAACTCCATGTAAGGTGTGGGAATAGAAGCTGTGGGAGACAGGGACAGAAACATTTCTCAGTAAGGACCTTATCCTGAGGACCTTTCAAAACAAACAAAATATGGATTGTAGACATTTATGAAGTATCAAAAATTATATCAGTTTACAACAGACGTCATCAATCTCTGCATTATTGGCATTTTGTATTGAACAAGTCTTTGTTCTAGGGAGGCTGTCCTGTGCATTATAAAATATTCAGGAGCAGGGGCCAGCAGGTGGTGTGGTGGTTAAGGCACTGGACTTCTACATGGCCGATCATTGTTCAAGTCCAAGATCCGGCAGCTTGAAGTTCACGCCGGGCATGTGTGCATGTATGCCCAAAATCTGGAGAGGAGAATGGAGGGAGAAGGGATTGTGGCATGGCCATCTCTCCAGAGGATGATTTCTTGTTTTTTCTTTCTCCCTCTCTCTCTGACTCTTCAGTGACGACATGTGCCCTTTAGCAAAAATACCTCAAAAACTCATAATAATAATATAAATGTTCAGCAGTATTCTTGGTCTGTATTCCCTAGATGTCAGTATTTCCCTTTCTCACTTATGACAGCCAAAAGTGTTTTCAGATATTATCAGATGTCCTTTGATGATTAAAATCCCCCATAGTTGAATACATTGTGGTTATATGATTCATACAAAGTTCTTGTGGAAATAAGTCAAGGTACCTAGATTGGGAGTTGATTGTACCCCTTGGAATGTTGAGTCAAGACTGATTTTTGGGGACTTCTGGGACAGAAACCCACATCTTTCTTTCTTTTTTTTTTTGGCGAGGTTTTTGCTATAGGGCGTGTGCACTCGCCAGAAAGACAGAGAGAGACAGAGAGACAGAAAGCGAGAAATCACCCCCCAGGGGGAATGGCCATGCCACAATCCCTTCTCCACCACTCTCCTCTTGGGATCTTGGGCACGCACGTACATGCACCCGGTGTGAGTTTAAGCCACCGGTTCCAGGACTCAACCACGGTTGACTATGTGGGAGTCCAGCGACATAGCCATTACGCTAACTGCTGGTCCCAGAAACCCACATCTTTCAATGCAGCTCTCTTGAAGTGCCACTGCCTCCCATAGAGGATAATATCTGAGTAAATGATGCTTACAGGGGCTGAATACTAATCCTCTTGACCTTGGTAGCCAGGTTGGTTTCCAAGAGTGGAGAGACTGACAACCGTAATTCAGTTCAAACTTGCTTTCTCGTCTGTTTACTGCTGAACCACCAGTAAACATCTAATACAAAGAAAACTATTGGCTAAGGATGGGAGTGAGTAGAAGAAGCTTCCAGAGCCATCAGAGTTTTCATGGAGTAAGGAACCCCTAGAGAGGAGAAGTAAAATTCCTTGGCCTCTATACCTTATACCACTATTTTGGGAGAAGATTTATAAATGCACTTCAAAGGGCCATCGACTACATTATAAGGTGATTCCTTTTCTGAATCTTAGTTATTTACTTATTTTTTTAAATTTAAATTTATCTATTTACATTCATTCAATGTACATCATTACAGCATACAAAATTAGATTTTCCATCCAGAGTACACTGTATATTAGCTCAATCAAGCACATCAAGATACATGTTATTGTCAACAAATAATTTTCCATTTCTTATTTCCTGTATGTTTTGCTTTTTTTTTTCCCATCCTTGATTCCCTATCTCTTACCCTCTGCCATCTCCCACTCTACTCCCACGTTGTCTCTGGTATCTATGTTTGCTTTCTATACTTTTTTCTCCCACATTTTACTGAGTCACTAAAGATCTTAATTAATCTAAATATTTTCATAGCAAGCACAGCTGATACATACATTTCCATGAATACAAGTCCAACTTTAGGCATAAGCCTCAGTGAGTAGAATGAACATCCTATAAAGTAGCACCTATCTGGGGCTATATATCTTACTGCAGTCATCGACTAGATATTTTTAATACATTTTTTTAATTTCATGAAAAACAGTTTTAGTTTTATTTTTTCTGAACCTTTTTTTTTAACTTAATTTACATTCATTCCCTAAGCATCGTCACAGCATACAAAATGTGATTTCCCAACCAGAATATACTGCATAGTGGCTTCTCAAGTGGCTGGAGTGGGATCTAGGAGGACTCCAAAGTGCTTATGCCCAGAGAAGGTGGGGAAGCAGTCACTGATTACCACAGTGTGTAACAGGGAGTATTATAGCAACGACACCATAGCATTGAGGACCATAGAGGCCTCATCATTTTACTGTAACACATGAGGCCCAAGGAATTTATTACTCAAGGGAATGATAAAAAAAAAAAGGAGAATAATGATTATTGAGGCCAATGGGGACTCAAGAGTAGATTTGATTTGATCTAAGAATATGTTATACATGTTATCTCTTGTATGTGAGTAATTTAGAAAAATTCATTCTTGTTATAATGATTCCAGTTTTAGAAATTTACCCTTATAAACTAAACACAACTGTATGAAAAAATTAGCTACAGAGATGTTTATTATAAAACTTCATTACAGTAAAAAATTGAAAACATGTAGATGTTTATCAATAGATTATTGGTTAAATACATTTTAGTTCATTTATACAAAACTGTATGCAAACTATATACTAGTATCATGGAAATATCTTTATTATTTATATTTTAGAGCTTTTTGCTTTAGGGCACATGTGCTTGCCGAAGAGACAAAGAGACAGAGAGTGAGAAATCATCCCCTAGAAGGGAGGCTATGTCATAATCCCTTCTCCTCCATTCTCCTCTTGGGACTTTGAGCACACATGCACACATGCCTGACATGAGTTTTCAAACTACCAGGTCCGGAATTTGAACCGCTGTCAACTGCTTGGGAATCCAGCACCTTAATCCCTATGCTTCCTTTTGGCCCCAATATCTTTAATTATTAGGAGCAAGATAATATACATTTTAAGTAGAAGATAAGTTAAAAACAGTATGTATTTTTTAAAAATAAAATGGAACCAGGTAGGTATGCATTTAAAAAAGTCTGAAACATATGTATCAAGTGTTAATAGCAGGCATTTGTAGATAGGGATAATACATTATATAATTTTCATCTCTTTTTGCTCACTTTTAAAATTCTGATTACAATGAATATATGTTCCTTGTAAAACAGAAGTAATGTGGTTTTAAAAAATTAAAAATAAGAGAACAAAGTATTAGAGGAAAAATATGCAAGTCTCATTCCACTCTACTTGAAAATATATGAGGATTTGAAATGTATTACATTCATTCATGGAAAATGCCCCATCCTTTACCCTTATTTCCTTAATGAAACAGCTACGTTGATTGGTTGACAAAGGGTTCTTTCACCTCCTCTAAAACCACATCTTCTTTCAATGTCCTTAACTTCCTACCAAGACCACCAAGAGTTGACTTGAGGGAAACATTTTCATTAGGAAGCTTGCCTCTGTTTCTGAAAAAGGAATAAGAGCAGAAACTACACCCCTCCAAATTCCCATACACATTGTCCCCTTTGAAACTTCCAGAGCATTTATTTTTGTACTATACAATGTAGCACTGAATTGCAGAGAACCTTATGTTGTTCCCTAATGCTGTATAAGTCTTTATCTCAAATTGGATTGAACCTCAAATTCAGGATCCCTTTTTTACATTACTGTTATGTTGATATTCTTTTTCTTGTTACCATCATTATTATTCTTAACGTTATTGTCAGTTTATGGTTAAATCCCTGGAGAGAGAAAGCTTGAGTTTTAATGAGATTTGACTTTGAAGATTGGACAATCAAACCACTTTCAATGTACCCAAGGGCAAATGGGATACATTATTCTCAATGATTGCAATAACAGTAAACATTATAATGGGTATGTGAACACTGTATAACTATTTTATTTTTCCAAATCATTTTCACAAATACTATCTCTTTAATCCTCAAAGCTAAACAATGAAGTGAGTAGGGTAAATAGTAGAAACTTTATCCATTTTTGCAGATGACAGAAATAAAATACAAGTCAATTAAGTGATTATTTCAAAGATGTACAATAAGTTAATTGCAGAATTAAGGCTAGAATGCAGGTTCTTGATTTAAGAAGTGAGCCCACTTTAATATCAGCACAAAACCACACTCATATGTACTTGTTCACTTTAGGTTTTTCAAGGCTTCAAAACAATATTTCTTTCTTCTAACATTTTCTTAATTTGTAAATAATAGATCCTCTATAATGTAGAGCACAATGTTTAAATGTGGAACCAACATTAGAATTTATCCTTTTCCATGACTCTGACTAATGAAAAATTACACATGGGGTCACTAGTTCAGTGTATTAAAAGTTACGATAATTTTTTTTAGAGAGGTTTTTGTTAAAGAGAGACAGAGGTTTTGCTGGAGAGACAGAGAGAGAGATAGAAATCAGACCCTGGAGAAATGACCATGCCACAGTCCCTTTTCCTCCATTCTCTTCTTGGGATCTTGGGCATGCACACACACGTGCCTGGCGTGAGTTTTAAGTCACCAGGTCCTGGACTCCAACCGCAGTCAGCTATGTGGGAGTTCAGCAATGTAATCGTTATGCCATCTTCTGGTCCCTCAAATTACAAGGATTTTAACGTCAAAGAAGTAACACAATAACCTACAAAAAACAAACCAGTCTAGTGAAAAAAGGCCAGGAAAATGAACTCTGGACCTGGTGCTCATGAGGGCCCACTTCTACCTTCCCAGCCCATCCCATTTTCTAAGACTTTGGAAGGACTAGATTTGTGCAGAGCAGACCCTGAGTCCAGATGCAAAGTCAGAACACCCCAGGAGAGAATGACCAGCTTCCTCACCAGGGAGATATCCTTAGTGGATGTGATAAAGCATATAATGAAAGACAAAAACAAGTCAGTTTTCTGACTCTGAAATACAAGCAATATTTCCACCTGTGATACAATCCTGGCAAAACCATTCCTATCTAATTCCTAGCACAGAATAAGAGATGGAAAGTGTTTTTATTCCAATCTTCTTTGGTTTCAGGAAAACCTAAACATATTACAGAAGTTAGTAAATATGTATTAGTTACTCAGTGATGTGTCATACCCAAATTCTTACAATGGCCTATGAGGCTGTACTGAACTCGCTCCCTGTTGATCTCATTTTCTATTTGTCAATCCCTCTCTGTTCAGCCACATTGACTTCCAGGGTGTTTTTCAATCATGTCTGACATACTCCTATCTCACGGCCTCTGCCCTGGCCATTGCCTTTGCTTAGAGCTCTCTTTACCCAGATATACACACGGCTCCACCCCTTGTCTACTTTGGGTCTTCATGCCAGAATCTCCTCAGTGGAAACTTCCCTCTCTCTTGCCTAGTCCATTAAAACTGCACTGCATTGACAGGACCAGCAGTTGGCATAATGGCTTTGTCGCTGGACCCCCATGTACTTTACTGCGGTTCGTGTCCCGGACCCAGTGGCTTAACTCACGCTGGGCGCGTGTGCGTGTGTGTCCAGGATCCTGAGAGGAGAAGGGATTGTGGCATGGCCATCCCCCGGGGGGTGATTTCTAGCTTTTTGTCTCTCTGTCTGTCTGGCGAGTGCATGCGCCCTATAGCGAAAAAAAACTCTCAACAAAAAACAAAAACAAAAAAACTGCACTGCACTTAGCAGTCCTATGTTGTATCTTACTCCATAGCATTAATCACCATCAAATATACCATGAATTCTGCTTGTTTTGATCACGATCTGCTCCCTCATTAATGTATAGTTCACGAGAACAGACAGAGATGACTGGTTGTGTTGGTCACTGCTATATTCACACGGTCTCTGTGACTGGCACAGAATAGTCATTAAATAAATAAGTTGGTCTTCAAAACGTTCATGGAAATGTACATTATGGCTTTTATTCCAATTTTTAAAAATTTCTTTAAAGAATTATTTTATTTAACTTTATTTATTTTAATTTGACCAGAGAGAGAGAGAGAAAGAGAGAGAGAGAGAGAGAAGGCAAGCCTTCAGGTCTGGGTCTCGAACCACAATCAGTCATGTGGGAGTCCGGCATCCTAAACCACCATGCCATCTGCCGGCACCAGAAATGTATATTATGAAAAAAAAAATTATGGGGACCAGCAGTTAGCGTAATGGCTATGTCACTGGACTCCCACGTAGTCGACCGCAGTTCGCGTCACGGACCCGGTGGTTTAAAACTCACGCCCGGCGCGTGTGCGTGCGTGCCCAGGATCCCGAGAGGAGAATGGAGGAGAAGGGATTGCGGTGTGGCCATCCCCCCTGGGGGGTGATTTCTCGCTTTCTGTCTCTCTCTGTCTGTCTGGCAAGCACACGCGCCCTATAGCAAAAACCTCTCCAAAAAAAAAAAAAATTATTTCACATTTTTTGGATCAAAATAAACTCAGACTTTAATTGCATTTTTATACACTTTTTGAAGTCCTCTCATATTGGTGAATTAGTGAATAAATAAACTATTGATATGACCTGTGAGCAAACAGAGGCCCAGAAAAATGATCTTATTCAAGATTTGTGGAAAAGTTTTCTGGCAGTGAGGATTCTTTATCCATTAGAATCTAGTTCTCCTAATTTGGTTCGCCACCTCCTGAAATTTCCAAATAGAAACTCTTGATGCTATGATAGTAGAGGAACATTTTACTTTAACAAATTAGCCTACTAAGAGACAAAGGAAAATTCTGTTCTCCAGCTAGAATAGGCAACCCCTATGGTTAGAATTATAGAATTAGGGTGTCCCATTCTAATCCTATTGTAAGAATCTCATTCAAGCAAGGGAATTCTAAATTTGCATGACAAAGTAAGAAAGTAACTTTCTTACCTAGTGGAGCACTTCTATAGCTATTTCCTGAACAAAGTGTAAACTCACAAAGGACAGCAAGCCTCTCTACCATTAGGTATATTTGTTTGACTTCAAGCTACTCCTTTTCTCCTGGAGCCCTCTGCAACATTAAGGAATTATCAAATTGCATAAACCTAACCCTTACAACTGGGAGTTCCCAGGAAGGTGTAGGCTATCCATGTGTAGGTATTAGTGAGATGCTCTTCGAGAAACTGAAAGTAAAAAGATGTATACAGTTCTCCTAGTGCCAAGTGCCAATATTGATTCAAATGGATTAGAACAGAAGATGGAAAAGCCTGCGATAGGACTCAGAATACTTTTCAAGTCAAGACTTTATTTGGCAATTTGACTGAGAGAGGTTTTTTTGTCTGTGACTTTCAGTTTCCCCTTACAAGTTCTCTTACAGCACTGAGTACAGTAAGCCACACCATTTCCCTAGGTAACACACTCTGGTGGCATCCGATGGAAACACCTCCTCAACCTCATCTCTTTTACCCTACTTCTCACTCTCTCTGTTCTAACCATGATAGTCTTTGAGCTCCTTGCATACTCCATAGTCTCCTGCCTCAAGGCCTCCTCACTGGCTATTTCCTCTGTGTGGACAGCTTATAATGCTCTTAATTTGAGTAAGTCATGCCCAGTTTTCAAATCCCAGATGAGTACTGCCTCTTCCAGGGAGTACCTCCTCCAGAGACCACCTCCTCCTCTGGCTGACCAGTAACATGCTTAGGAACCACTGTAAGAGCTTTCATAGGACCCTGCTCTACTGTGCTGTGTCTCTTCAGTTTGCCCCTGAAGATTAACCAGCACCCTCCTCCACCCTCTTATATGCCACAGAAGACTGACCTTTCAACTCAACCTAAACGGGCTTCTTGGGACCAGCAGTTAACGTAATGGCTATGTCACTGGACTCTCAGGTAGTTGACCACAGTTCGAGTCCCGGACCCAGTGGCTTAAACTCATGCCAGGCACGTGTGCGTGCATGCCCAAGATCCCAAGATGAGAATGGAGAAGGGATTGTGACATGGCCATCCCCCCGGGGGGTGATTTCTCTCTGTCTGTCTCTGTCTTTATGGCAAGTGCACACACCCTATAGTAAAAAAAACAAAAACAAAAACAAAAACAAAAAACAAAAAAAAAAAAACTAAAATAAAATAAAGCTTCTTCCCTTCTGTTTCCAATATGGTTTTCCTTGGTAGGAGATGAGTAGGGTAGAAAAAGAATGAGGAAGAATGTAACTCACTGTAATTTGACTGTGACTCTCTACCCAAGGCTAGAGCTTCTGTCAGACAGCTCTCTCCACACAGCTATCCTTGTGGATAATCTCTTTCCTCTTGTGACTTCAGACCTAGATTATTAATAGAAAGTAGTTTGGGCCCAGCCTGGTGGCACAGTTGGGAGCATACTGAGTTGCAGTGCTGGAAGGAAGATGACCATCTGTGGGTCTGGATTCCAAGCCTGGTAAATCTGAAACGCTCCAGGCATGCACATGTACCCAGGATCCTACCAAGCTGGAGGGCTGGGACAAGGGGATTTCAGCATGATGGGCTCTTTTCAGGGTTTCTTGCAATTTAGTGTACTAGAAAGTTGAGGTGGGAACTTCTGCTACAAAAACACCGAGAGACCTGTATAAATAGAAGAATAGATTTTTAAATGCACAGTTGACTTTGAGAACAATCCACATGGTCAAAAAACAAAAAGCAAGGAAGATATCCAGGTTATTAAATCAAAGAATTAATCCTGAAACAATAGTTACTTTCAAGATTATCAAGAGCCTTAGTTATATGGTCTAGTAGCCAAGCAGGATTCCAGACCCCGTGTATGCACCTGGTAGATAAACAGAGACTCCACCCCAATTCGTACATGGTCAGATGAAGATTTGCAATGGGAAAGTGAACTTGCTTCTTTCCTGACCTAGGACAGTCCTGGTTTGTGCCTGTTGTCATCGCATAATTACCAATGTCATCTGCTTTTCTCTCAGAGATACCCAAGGTTTGGTCCATGAATTACGTTGTCACTCAACTCAAGAGCTATTAATAGTGAAAGGAGGAGAAAGGAAAAAATACAGCATGCAGCATCTAAAAGAAGCAAAATGCAACATTGCCATCTTGGCCTAGGATATGGGTTAAAGAGATTTAAAAACTAATATCAATGTGGGCTTGAAAAATTAATATCTAAAAAAATTAGTATCTAAAGCTCTGCCCTGACTCATTATGGAAATCAAAAAGTTATATATACCCATTTTATTTAAAACTTGGGAAGTTTAAAAGAAAAGAGAAAAAGAACTCACAGCTTTTACAAAAAATTTTTAAGGGGGACCAGCAGTTGGCATAATGTGTCGCTAGACTTCCACGTAGTTGACCACGGCTCAAGTCCCAGACCCAGTAGCTTAAACTCACGCCAGAAGCATGTGCATGCGTGCCCAAGATCTCAAGAGGAGAATGAAGGAGAAGGTATTGTGGTGTGGGCATCTCCCCTGGGGGGTGATTTCTCACTTTCTGTCTGTCTATCTCTCTGCCTTTCTGGTGAGCGCACTCGCCATATAGCAAAAACCTCTCCTAAAAAAAAAAAAAATTAAGCTTATTATTTCCATCAGCAAAGGAAACAGAGAGAGAGAGAGAGAGGAAGAACCTCCAACAGGGTTCAAATACCACAACTCACCCCAGTTTTCAGCCAGCTCTAGATCATAGACAAGTGTGTGCATAGCATATGTAAGGAGGTCTCCAGATTTGAACTAGGAACCTCTCCTTGTGGGATTGACTCAGAGTGTTGTGTTTTGCATCTACATGACTGTCTGGCTCTACTCATAGTTATTTATTTATTTTTTGACCAAATAAAACAGTATCACCTTTTTTCCTATCCAGTCTTTTTTTTTTTTTTTTTTTTTTTTTTTATAGATTACTTTTTTCCCTCAGTTTTATGTTGGATCATATGTTACAAATAATTTGATGTAGTGATTTTTTTTTTACTAAATATAATCAAGAGTTTCATCTCCATGTTGTAAACTTTGTTAACAATATTTATGTCTTTTTATTCTACTTAGTGGCTTTAATTTAAACAAGACCTTGTGCTGGGCAGTTAAGTTGTTATCAATATTAGCTATTAGAATAAATATCATGGTGGACATCTTTGAGTATAAATCTCTCTTGACATTTAGAAAAGATTTGCGAAGGTGAAATTACTGGGTCAAAGAATAAGGCCACTATTATATTTCTTGACACATGTTGTTGCCAATTGGTTTCCAAAAGGAAGTATCAATTTTCATTCTGTTTCTCTTTGATAGGATTGGGCAATCATTTATTAAAATATTTTCCTGCACAGGTAATGACTATTCAGAGCTATTTGAATCAAGTATTCTTCCTTTAACCACTGAGGGCCCTGCCTAAGAGTTATCCATAAATAACTGGCAGGTTCAGAGCCATGAAACTGAAATGAAGAAATGAGGAGAAGAAACCAAATGAGCCACAGCCAGTCCCCATGGATCTTGGAGCTAGGAATCCTATAACTTCGAGAGCCAAGATATACGAGGGATCATAAAGCTGTAAATAATTTCCAATTAGCGCTATCGACTATGTCCTGTGCGCTTAGCTCCTAGCTTTCTGTTAGTAACAGGAGAATTGGGAAGCTTTCTCAACTATTTGAAGAAATTCCTGCAGACCCTAAAAATTTTGAACTCGCCAGCCTCCACGACTTTGTGAGCTTGCCATCCGATTCCTTAAAGTAAATCTTTGTCACACTCTCTCCACATAAACACAAACAAACACCAACATTTCCTGTTGGCTCTGTTTTTCTGGAGAACACTGATAGGTATTGTGGGGAAAAGAGCTTAGAGAAAGAGAAGAGAGAGTCTATCGCCTTTCTCTGGGCACTTGTTCACCTCTTTACCTTCCACCCTGAGTCAGCAGGTTTGGGTTACAATTTGAAAATCTGTGCATTTGCTTTGTTTTGTAAACAATGTGGGTGTATGTAATATGCGGGTAGGGTTAGACTTGCTCTTTCAGACCAGTCTGGAGTTTATTCCCCATTATACATGAACGTGGTGATTGTTGTCACTGTAAAAACAGAACATGATATTTCTTTTTCCTTCTTATGTCATCAGGTTTATGGCATCTTTGAGCTAATAGTTACACTAAAAATTGTGAGGTTCCGCAGTTCTGAGACTTTAACAATGATAAGGATCAGCTAGGGTGATGGATAGGTCACAAGTTCCTAAGCACCAGCCCCAGGATTCCAATAGCTCAGTTTGGGCCCAGAAATCTGAATTGCATCAATGTCCTGTTGCTCAAAGAAACACACTTTCTTTTTCTTCTCTTTTTATCCTTTTCTTCTTCTTTTTTTTTTTTTTTTTTTTTGAGAGGTTTTTGCTATAGGGCGATATGCTCACCAGAAAGAGAGAGAGAAACAGAAAGCGAGAAATCACCCCCCCCCCCAGGGGGGATGGCCGCACCGCAATCCCTTCTCCTCCATTCTCTTCTTGCGATCTTGGGCACGTGCCTGGTGTGAGTTTAAGCCACCGGGTCCGGGACTCGAACGCAGTCGACTATGTGGGAGTCCAGCGACATAGCCATTATGTCAACTGCTGGTTCCAAAGAAACACACTTTTGAGAAGTGTCAGTCTAATAGATGTCTCAGCCAAGGACCAGAAAGAGGAAGCAGGACACTTAAGGTGACAAAGTACACTGGTGACATAATCAAATCTATTATTCCCTTTTTGGCTCTTCCCTCTTACCACTTTCCCTAGACTAAAAGCATCAGTGTCACCTGTGACCTTATTAAAAAAATGCAAATTCTGAGCTTCACACCCACAGCCTACCTAATTGGAAATTCTAGGCCAGGAATTTGTGTTTTATAAATTCTGGAAATTGAGGTAATTCTGGTGCATACTAGTGTAAAAACCACTGCCCTACCCCACATTTCTTTCAGCATGTGGCAAAGTGTGCTGCCCATGTGCTCCTTATTGGAGGTGATTATCTGGTGTTAATTATTCCACTTCAGCCAGGTGCTGCCCACAAACCTTCTGGATGATCTTGATAAAAGCCACTGATAGGCTGTTCTCACCTCTCCTCTTCCAGGAAGTCCTTTTCACAGCCCATTCTGCCTGCTCAGCTATTTTCTCCCATGTTTCCACCCATGGTGTCAACACCAGGTAAGAATCTTTTGGTGATTATCTATAAAGAGTATGTCATTTGCTAAGCGAGTCGGCAAAAACTTAGGTGAGAGACCAGCTTCTCTGAGAATTTCAAAGCATTCACAGAGACCAAGGCTCTTTGCCTATTAAAGAACAATCGAGGCTCAAAAACTCAAGTGTCAAAATCTATTCCTGAGCTGATTTTCTGCCATCAATGGACATGAATCAATCTAGTCATTTTTCTTCCTAAAGAAAGGAGGGATGTAGAGACAGAGCTTTGCTCATTCCTGAACAGTTGCTAATGAAATTGTTAACGAGCTGCATTTATATGGTGCCTTTCATCTAAATAACTCTACAGGATGAATTTATGTTCACCATTGCTTAAAACATACTTCATAGAATCCCAAGGGTCTTTCTCTCTGAGCTCCATAACCCCTGCATTTGTTAAGTGTTCTGCGGTCTTTCTGCTTACACAGACTGCAAAAGAAGATGGATAATGAGCAATGGTAGTTCTGTAATTAAGGCTGCAAACTGACAGAAAGGAGATTTGATCTATTGCTGACTTTCTGGTGTGTCACTGGTCCAATTCATTGATGTGTTCATCCGATTTTACATCTTTGTCAGGGGTTCTCGGGGGAGGGATTGCGTTTGAGTGTGGGAGATGTGCAGTTGAACTACTAAAAGGCAAATCTGAATGCTTCAGACTCTTTGTAGAAGAGCAGTGCTCTGTGGACTCTCTCTGCTCTGAGTTCATTGCTAGGAATTGGCTTCCCAGCATGCAGGACTGGGAGAGAAAACTGAGTTGAAATACATGAACTCTTTCAGTGAATTAACAAGTAGGTAGAGAGTCTGTACCCACTAAGGACTCTGATCTTCCAAGTTTCTAATAATCGAAGGAAGAGTGGTGATTTTGGTGTAGTGCACCTGGCTTGTGTTAAGGTACAGGAAAGAGATGTATTTGGCAAATCTAAAGTAACTAGTAAAGACCTGCTTTCAATGGGGCACTCCCCTCTGGTGCTCATTAGAATGGTTTGTTGTTCAAATAAAAGAACAAAGGGACAAGGATGAAGGTATATGCTATACTAACATTATCTGTGAAGTTGTGGTTTCCTTTTAAAACATCCTGAAAATAGGGGCCAGCAGGCAGTATAGTAGTTAAGGAATTGGACTCCAAATGGCAAACCATGGTTTGAGTCCCGGACCTGGGAGCTTGAGAATCACGCTGGACACACCTGTGTGAGTGCCTAAAATCCCTGGAGGAGAATGGAGGAGAAGAGACTGGAGCATAGCAATACCCCTGGGGGGTGATTTCTCACTTTCTCTCTCACTGTTTCTGTCTCTCTCCAGTGAGCATACGCCCTATGGCAAAACCTTGGGGAAAAAAAAAAAAAAAGAAGAAGAATCCCAAAAATAAATATAAAAATTTATTCAGCTCTCTTTGGTAGATGCAGAAGTATTTTTTGTAATAGTCTTGGTGTTTATCTCTAACTCTTTTAATTGTTCAAAAATAAAAATATGTCTTAGTAAATCTATATAGACCTCCTGCATAAGCTCTCCTTTTTCCTGTAGTATCACTCTGAGAGTCAAGCTACTCTAGTAATTCTGAGAGACACTCTTGAGCTAGTTTGGCATTTGGGTCATAGGAAACTTATTTTCTGAGTCTGCTACTAATTATGACTCTAAAACAGAATTTGTATAGGAAGTGTCCACCCCATGTCCATTTTTTACTAACCCAGGTCTTCCACGGTCTCTCAGTTCAGGTCTGTTTGATTTGGACATGGGTCAATCAGTAGAGTGGAGATGATATTGTCTGTATTTGCTGGGCATTTGCTGTGTAACAGGATTGGGGCCATGTGCTCAGCTGTTGCCTCATTTAATTTTCCCAATCAGGTATTTCATACTTGTACACTGAGACTCAGAGCTTCAAAATCACTTATTTCCAGTTATATTGTTGGAAAGTAATAAAGACATCATTTGAACCCAGGTTAGAGCCTGTGCTATTGATAGCTATGACATATCAAGACTCATTTGTTTGAGATTTCTCAATTGTATCATTGAAGAAACTGAGATCAGAAGAGCAGAAGGAAAGGGCCCAAGGCCAGCCATGTTGAAGCCAGGTAAGGGATATCCTTATGACTTCTCCTCCATCTCTCAACTCTATTTTCAGGTGCTGGACTCTATATTTCTAGGTCACCATATCTTCCATTTACTAGTCATATTTTCTGTAAGAGCCCAAGGGCTTCTCACCCACATTAATTAAGACTTTCTTCATTCCTCACCTCCAGTTCCTTCCATAAGACATGTGTTCCAGTTCTCTTGGCACAATTTCCCTTGCAAATGTGCAATCAGGCTAGGAATTTGTGCTTTCTGAGGCTAACCCGCTCACAGAAGAGAGTCTGACTGAATTATAAAATTGATTGCTAGGTAGGGCATCATTAAATGAGGAGAGAGCTGACAAAGTGACAGGAAATTCATGAGTCATTGGTATTTGGTTTCCTGGAAACTTTTCTTTCTCTATAATAGTTTTCCCAAGAGATGGGAAAATTATATGTATGTGCTGGCAGATGTGCCTCAAATGACCCTCAAAGGCTACTCTTTTCTTTGTTTGACTAGTGGAATTCCTTCAAATCAGACTAATCCTTTTCATCTCTTTGGAATCTTCAAGAAGCCTTGCCACAGTAATGTGAAATCTTTGAGTTATGGTATGTATAGAAGGCACATATTGGATGAATTCATGAAAAAATTAATAAGTGAATGAATGGAGGGAGTTTCTTAAAGGCGAAAATCCGTATCACTGGTATCATAGATGAGTTGGGGTGATGAATGCACAGTTCATAAACTTTAAGTTACTTATTTTAATGGGTATTAGAAAAAAATGGGCATACTAAATGGCATACTAGGGCAAAATGTAAGGCAAAGTGAGATATCTTATAAAAATAAAAACTTTGAGACAATATGGCAAATTATTCATGCCTTGCAGTTAGAACTATAGCTGCAGAGACAAGAGATGAGCTTGTATCATGATACATGTAAATTAAATTTTATAATTTAAGGTAAAAATAAAAAGGATACAAGGGAAGCCAACTGAACTTATTAGTTTATGAAACACCATTTCCTGTGCTGCCTATAGGGTCATCTTCTCTTTTCTCCCTGTTAAACTTTGATTGTTGTTTAGTCCAGGAAGTCACTTTCAAAAGAGATTGGGAGAGCTTTTTAGTTGCTATTTGTTGGGACAAATTCCACCAAAGAAATAATATTTATTTTTTTCTTGTGAGTGAGACCTAGATTAGATGGGAGGGATTCCAAGAAATCTGAAGAAGTGATACTTAGTAAATGTCACAATATAGACATGGTAGGCTAAGGGACAGATGCAATTCTGTGAGGACCTCCTAGTCTTACGAGATACTCAGGAAGACCATAGAAATCATTTTGTTAAGAATTGTTTCCCCTCTTTGAAGATGGGATTTCCTGAGGGTCAAAGGTAAGCAGTGACACGAGTGCAGTGGCACAGTGATGGGCAGGGTTCCCTTTGCATCAGTTTTGAATCTGATGGACAGTGCTACTTAAGCTATCTCGGAGCAGCCAGGAACTCACAGAGAGAAAAGAAAAGAGAAGAGATATAAATAAAATTCTGAATGAATATCACTTTAAAACTGCATTTTGAACTTTCTCTTTTAATAAAGCAGTGATTTTATTGGTTATTTTAGCCATAGTGTGTGTTGCTGGCAGGGAAACGGACAGAGAAATAGAGCAAGAAAAGTGAGAAATCAACCCTCAGGGGAAATGGCCATGCTGCAATCCTTTGTCCCAATTCTCCTCTTAGGATTTTGGGCATGCATACACATGTGCCCGGTGTGAGTTTCAAGCAGCCAGGTGCAGGATTCAAACTACCATTGGCCATGTGGGAGGCTTGCACCTTAACCACCACACCACCTGCTTGCCCCAATTAAACAGTGATTTAATTTTCCTTTTTTATTGAATCAAGAAGATTTGGGGAGTCTAGTAGAAGCTAGGTATCTTCTCAGCAAAACACATACATAGACTATTCTGTATTTAATGTAAAAGGAAATAGCCTCGCTGCCCAAACCAAGTTAAGACTGCAGTTATGTGCTAAATGATAGTTCCCTAACATATATTATCTATATCTGTACCTGAAACCCATACCTGAAACCCATTAGTCTATTCAGAATGGTACAAGAAAATACCAAGAACTGGGTAGCATATAAACAACAGAAACTTATTTCTCAGCTCAGCTGTGGTGGCACAGGTGTTTTGCATGCCAGACTGTAGAATTGGAAGTCACGTGGCAACTATAGTTTGAATCTCTGGCCTGATTGGCCTGAAGCACACTGTGCATGTGAGTGACTCCCTGAGATCTGATGAGTTTGGGGACTAGAAGAGGACTGCAGCATGACCAGACCCTGAGGAGAAGGTTTCTTTTTCTCTTTCTCTCACTGCTTGTCTCCTCTCACAGAAAAATGAATGAGTGAATGAAGGAAGGAAAGGAAGGGAAGGAAGGAAAGGAAGGGAAGGGAAGGGAAGGGAAGGGAAGGGAAGGGAAGGGAAGGGAAGGGAAGGAAGGAAGGAAGGAAGGAAGGAAGGAAGGAAGGAAGGAAGGAAAGACATTTCTTTCTCATACTTCTGGAGGTTAGGAAGTCCAAGATTAAGGATCAGCAGATTTGACCTCTTCTGCAGAAGCCTGATTCCTGGTTCACAGACGGTGCCTTATCACTCTGGTGATCCTCACATGGTAAATGGGAAGTGCTAACTCCCTGGGATCTTTTGTACAGGAGCACTAATTCCAATCACTAGGCCTCTTTCCTCAACCTAATCAACTCCCAAATGCCCCACTTCCTATTAGCATCACCTTGGGGTTTAGATTTCAACTTACAAATGGGGGAGGATTTACTGGTAAGAGTAAATGTTATATGCCAGTGACTGAGTTAAGGATTTTGAGAACAGGGCCTTGTACTGGATGGTCTAGGTGAACCCTAAATTTAATCACAAGCTCTTTATGAGAGCGAAATAGAGGGATATTTGTCAGAAGAGGAGACACCACTGAAAAATAAGCCTAAAATAACTTGTGCATAGAGTATCTACATATATTCTACCTCAACTGTATTTATCCCAGTATACAGGCCAATACACTGGCCAAAATAAAAATAAAAAAAGATATACTTGGCTTTATAGCATATTGATTAAAAGTGCTGAATCCCTTATGGCCAGCTACAGTACCAGACACTTGAAAAACATGCAGGGCATCTATGCATGCATGCCCAAAATAGATGAAGTAGAGAGAGATTGCAGGGTGACCATACCCCATTATGTGTGTGGGGGGTTCCTCTTTGTCTCAAGCACGTTTACCTCTTAAAAAAAGGGAAAAAGAAAAAAACTATATATAGTTAATGATTACAGTTAATGATATTCAGAAGAGCCAGAAGCCAAGTTTTGAAGTCATGAAGCAAGAAACGATGCCCCCAAATTATCTTAAAATAGTCTAGTGAAGATACACTGAAGCTGCCTACTTAGCAAAGGGTTCCTACTTTTTCGAAGTAGTTTCTTGTTGATCGTTTGAGATATAAGTAACAGATTAGGTAAACCCAGGTCATGTGCCTAAACTCAAAGGACTATCACAAAAGAGCATGTGGCTTGTCTAGACTCTGTACTAGTAGCCTGACTCTGCCTTATGAGGGATCTTCAAAAAGTTAATACATATTGTGAAAAAACTATGCATGGATTTCAATATTTTTGCACCAAAATAAACCTGTACATCAATTCCATTTTCCATGAACATTTTGAAGTTCTCTTGCATGGCAATCTCGAGAGTATATAAAAATATATACTGGGACCAGCAGTTAGTGTAATGGCTATGTCGCTGGACTCCCATGTAGTCGACTGTGGTTCGAGTCCCGGACCCGGTGGCTTAAACTCACGCCGGGCGCGTGTGCGTGCGTGCCCAGGATCCCGAGAGGAGAATGGAGAAGGGACTGCGGAGTGGCCATCCCCCCTGGGGGGTGATTTCTCACTTTCAATCTCTCTGTCTCTGTCTTTCTGGCGAACGCACATGCCCTATAGCAATATATATATGTATGTATATATATATATATATATATATATATATATATATGTGTATATATATATATATACACACACACACACACACACATACTTATTTTTCTAAGCCCTTGTTAAGAAATCAGACTTCTTTGTAAGAAGTATTTCAATATCTCATCCATGGAAAGAGGTCCAGATATTGAGTAGTCGAAAATAATTTAAAAATCCTAAATATTTTCTTACCTCTTCTACTGCTCTTACCCATTCTGTAAGTGCCAACACAAATTTAGCCTTTCCTAAAACTTTCTTAGTGACTCAAACCACATTGATCCCTCTTTTCTGATCCATCACACTAATAGCCTGAGTCACACAATACAAAATATAATTATAAACCATTTGGCTTGTTTGCCGATCACCTCATGTGCATACGTCTGTTTTTCTCAAATCAATCATGAACAATTCTGGAATAGAGTGTGTATTGACTATCTACACAACTGGGTATCAGGGACCATGTGTGGTCTTGTCAGAAGTCATCAGCTAATAGTATTTTTTTATTTTAGTCATTTACATTTTTACATATAACCAATTGTCTGAGGACTGAGAGATGAATATAAGTGTAGTAAATACAGTGGTTTTAAAAAAGGAAGATAAGAAACATAGCACGAATTCAGCCATAGAGAAAATAAACTTTGGAGATAGATTTACAAACAAGTCACCTGGGGCCAGCAGGTGGTGTGATGGTTAAGGCACTGGACACTCCCACTTGGCCAACCACAGTTCGAGTCCCAGACCTGGTGACTTGCTTTCTCCCTTCTCTCTCTCTCTCTCTCTCTCTCTCTCTCTCTCTTTCTCTCTCTCTCTCTTTCTTTCTGTCTCTCTGGTCAAATTAAAATAAGTGAATTAATAAATTTAAAAAAATTAAAAAAAACAAGTCACCAATTTTAACTAGATCACTTTCAAAGTGACTGAAAAATAATACTTACATAAGAGAAAAAATGCTTGTGGCTTAATAGTGGACCACAGCTGGAATTTCCTCTCAATAATTATTTTGTACTATTGGGATGAATGCAATTGAGATAGAGTATCTGTGAATACTTCATGAACAGGTTATTTGCGAATTCTTTCTTCAGTGGCATTTCCTGTAGAAGGGCAGTGTCTATCATGTTCAATCTTTAGTGAAATACTTAAGTGAATGCATCTGTACCTTCCTCTATAAATTTTTTTTCCCTCTAAGAAATCAGTATCTTATTTCCCACTTTAATCTGTCATTAGTAGAGGACTTGATATCTAAGTAAACTCATTTCCTTAATCCCTAGCCAGTAACAACAGATGAGCTCACACTAATTGTTATTTGACAAATTAATTCGAATTTCCTTCCCTAGAAAAACTCATTTGTAGTCTCGCTATTTTGACCTATACCTTCTCCAGCTATTTTACCTATGCAGAGTATTTTCTTGACATTCTAGGGAAGTGTGTGTGGGTGTTCCTTGAGGTGTCTAGTCCTGCAAAGCACCAAGTGGCAAGGAGAGAATTTTTTAATGCTCTGCAGCTTCCCTGGTGCAATGACTGTACAATGGTGTGCAATGAAGTGAGAGGAGAGTCTCTCAGTTTTGATATTTCACCATTAGATGGGCCTTACATCAATGTGACTTGTATCTCATGAGCATCTTCCAAAAATCATATAGCTCTGTCATCTTCTAGGATTAATCTAGAATTTTCTTTCTGCCCCATCTCTCTCTCCTTCAATGCAAACTTCACAGGTCCCCACTGTGGGTGACTTTGTCACTGTAATGGGATGGTTCTGCTTGATAGCTTCATTCCACGAGACTTGCTATCGTGCAGGAAGCTACTCAGTCTTCCCCCTTCTTTTTCTACCTCCACTGAAAATGACTCTAGGTATCAGCAAGCTTTTGGAGCAGACTTGAATATAATGGGGCAGAAAAGGGTTAGGTGGGTCTTCTGAGTGGCACCAGGCTTTCAACCTCTGAATAGCATATCTGTTGCTCCCATTTTCTTTGCTTGGCCTTGATAGTTAATTTGCTTCTACACCTTATCAGATATTGTAGACAGAACTACTGGTTAATATACTGCTGTTTTGTATTTTTACAATTTATTTTGCCATCTTGTAGGAACACTCTAATGCTAAAATCTTTAATCCCAGAAGGCTGCCATTAAGACCTTTAATACCATAGTCACTGAGATGGCAAATCTCATCAGGAAGATGTCAAGTTTAACTGTCTCATTTCTCACGTCTGAGCCATGTAGTCATTGAATATTGATTCTCTAGACTGAGGACTTGTGTCATCTTTGAATTCTGGCTCTTCCAGTGGCATCTTTGCTCCAGGAATCAAAAGAGTATGACAGTGTTTATAGGTTTTAGCAAATCAGGGAAGCAGAATGAGTGAGCCCTGAGAACTCAGTGCTGTATAAACAGAGACAGATTTAGGCTAAGGAGACTAAAACCTGATAGGTACATGCTATGGTTTGAGTGGGTGCCCCCAAAATACACGTGTTGAAATTCTATTGCTGTTGTGATGATATTAAGTGAAAGAACTTAATCCGCTATGGAATTAAGAGATGGGGTGTTGGGAGGTGACTAGGATTGTATAAGGTCATTAGGGTGAGACTCTCATTCTTGGATGCTGGTACCTTTCTAACGAGAAAGAGAGAAACCAGAGCAGACACAAGCTTTGGCCCTTCCACCACGTGATGCCCTTACATCACCTTGGGTCTCTATAGGGAACCCCCACCATCAAGAAGATCCTCACCAAATGCAGCCCCTAGACTATCAGTTGAATAAATTTTCATTCTTTATAAATTAACTAGTTTGTAGCATTCAGTTATAGCAATAGAAAAATGAACTAAAGCAATAAAAATTATCTTACTCTGAGTAGGCTGTGAGAAACTAGGAAGAAAAATCAAACAGGATAGGTAAATCACATACTGAATTTTATTTAACAAGTGCTTGTTGAACATCTCTCATATGTGAACTTTGTATTATCTTATACTATATTCAAGCTGAGTAATTATTAATTAGCTCTGGGCACTGACATCACCTGTATAGATTTTTATTTTAGGGGCTTTTAAAAGTAAGGATGGCTATGTCCTTCTCAGGTCTACCTAGTAAGTTTCTCTGAAGATGGAATCCATAAATCTAAATGAAAAAAAAAAATGAAGAAACCACAAAAGTCCTCCACAGTTGATTTTACGTTTGGCCTGTTTAAGAGCTTTTCTACTAGGGGATCCAAATGGATAATTCCCAGTGCCTGTTCTTGAGTCACTAATAGCACTGCAGGGCAGACCATTGTCTCAACAATTAGAACAAAGTGACTGGTCTATACTGGATTAAAATGTTCAATACTGAGGTACTTAAATTAAAAAAAAATTTTTTTTTTCCTTCATGTGAAAATATAGAATTATCTTTTTTGGATTTTTTTTCCTGGCTTTGTATTAAACTATGTTAGTTTCATAATGGTGAGAAGTTTTCTCTCCTTTTCTGTTTTCTGAATCTAATTAGGTTATAAAAGAATATCTGCTGCTTGCTGGTTGGTATCATTTTGGCTCAATTGTTTTAAGCCTTTGTTTTTAATTTGCTGGAAGAAGAATGCACACACATGAAAGAAAGGGAGAAAGCACCCTCCATAGGGGATGGTCATGCTATAATCCCTTTTTCCTTCCTCTTAATATTTGTAGCACACATACACACACACACACACACACACACACACACACACACATTGCCCAGTATGCTTTCTAAACCACTGAGTGTAGGATTTGAACCACATGGTCAGCTGTATGAGATCCACCTGCTTTGGCCACCATGTCACTGACTTTTTATTGTGGAGAAATTCGGTGGAATATTTTTGATTACTAACTTTTTTTTTAAGGTATTAGTTTATTGCAACTTTATACTATTTGGTATAGTTTTCAGAATTATTGTTTTAGAAACTTCAGCATTTTGTTTGTTTTCAAATTTATCTTTGTCATTCAGGTGACAGATAAAGACAGAAACTCTTTCCTATCTTCAATCATGTCATTTTCTTTTTCCTAGTTTTATTTTTTTTCTCTCTCTACCTACCCACCACCCCATTCATTCATTCACCGTCAATAAGCCTAGCTAAAGCTTAATTTTCCAAAGATTCTGCTTTTGATTTTGTTTACATTTTTGATTACATCATATTTTCTGTTACATTAATTTTTTCTGTTTTTTAACTTCTACATTATCTTTTCTTTCATTTGGTTTATTGTATTATTTTGGCTTTTGAAGATGACTATTTGTTTTAAACCGTTCTTTTAAAAAATAAGTTCAGTATGGTTATAATTCTGCCTTTAAGTGTCATTTTAAATGCTTCTTTCAAGTTATGATATGAGATGTCTTGATTGACAGTTCTAAAATATCATTGGCAATTTGAAGTACTTTAAATTATATAAATTATTTTAAGATTCCAAACCATTTTAAGACTCCTTTTTGTTGTTTCTGATTTAAATGTATTGTTTCAATGTTTTTTTGTTTTTTTTTTGTGACCTAGCTTGTACTGAGACAGGGTTTATTGAGTATATTCCATGAGTTTTGAAAACATGTATATTTATTAATGTAGGAATACACATGCCAAGTATGTTAAAATTCTTTATTATACCAATTATATAAAGTATTATTAACTTAACATATTAGTAAATTAATCTATTACTAAGTTAATTTTAATACTGCATATTTTAAAAAGCATACAAGTTCCTTTTGACATTTTATTTCAAAATAATTAAAACTTCCAGAGAAATGATAAGAATATGAATTGTGAGATTTATATACCCTTTGCATAGATTTACTGATTGCTAATATATACTCTACTTATCATTTATGTGCTTGCTCTGTGTATGCATATGTATATACACACATAGTAATTTACTTCTGAACCATTTTAAGATTAGTTATTTCAAGGTTTTTTTATAGCTTAGTACTTAAGTATTTCTTTCCTAAGAATTGGAAATTCTTTGTCTTCTTAGCATTTTTAATTCCCCCTATGATCAGAATCCAGTCTTAGTTCAGGTATTACATTGAGTTGCTGCATCTCCTTTAATTTTGGACGTTTCTATTACCCTTTTGTGACATTAACATCTTTGAAGAATAAAATCTGCACCCCTCTCTTTTTTTGGTGGATTTTTTCCCATTTTGGATTTATCTATTGTTACATTAGGATTGGTTTTAAATTACGTATTTTCAGCTGAAAAACTACATAGGTGGCACGCCATTCTTAGGATATACCCTGGACCTGTATTAGTGATACCAGTTTTAATCTCTCGGTCAAGGTGTTTCATTTTTCCACTATGTAGTTATTTTTTTGTTTTCCCTTAGCACTAGATACTTCAAGATGGTTGGGGTTATTCTGAATACATAAGATGGATCCTGACCTTATTATAGTTTGGATGTTGAAATTGATTTGGATGTCATACACGCATCAAAAATAAGAGTACAAAAATATGTAGACAGACTTTTTTGCGAGAGAAGAAGCCAGCTTTCCCAAACTAGTCCCGAAGTTGCTTGAGACAAAGTAGGAAAAGGATGCTGGTTTGGAGATTTTCATTGGGGTTAGGAAGTAGACAGGGGCTTGTTTGATTTCAAACTCTTGCTAGCCTTAAAGAAGAGGGTGCTTGGGCTATTTTTTAATTGTCTTGCTTAGATATGAGGCAGGAAGGAAAGAGAGAAAAGTAAGGCTCATAGCTATGCAAAATTTCACCAGTATTTTAAATCAAGATTCATGTTCACTATACCCTCATAAACTGGATGCCTGCTTTTTAAGGTTATTTTTCTTCCTTTAATAGTTGCTTTGGTTTGGGTAAATTACCTTAATGTGCCTGAAATTCCTTCATTTTTGTTCTGGATTTTGAATGACTGGTTGGCTAACAGTTTTTGGCTATTTTTCCTCAGCATTGTTGGGATTGGCATACATTGTTGATGAAAAGTCTGCTTTCAGTTTAATTATTAAAGATAATGGGTCTCTGATTCTGGAAGTTTATGAGGGTTTTTTGTTATCTGATTTTGTGTTTCTGGAGAGTGATAATCATGTGTTTATATGTGAACTTATTTGTCCTGCTTGACATTACCACTTTTTTTTAAATTAGATTTTCTTTCATTTTTGAAAAATTCCAGCCATCTTTATTTAGATACTGCTTTTCCCATCTTCTCTCTTTTTTTCTTAATGCCTTAGAACTTTATCGAGCACATGTTAGAAGCTTCAGTCTATTTTGTTGGTCTGTTTTTCTTCCATGTCTCTGCCTCTTGTTTCTATTGCTCTGTTTATCACTGCCTGTGTGGCAATGTTTGGGTGAAATGATGTTTATAGTCCAGAGAAGTCTATTGCATTCTTTAACAATGGGACATTGGTTTTGTTTTCTTATTGGTTCACTTTTCATTTAACCCAACTGAAGAACGCCTTCTGATTTTATCATTCTCTGACAACAATCCACTAAAGATTTCATCTATACTATTAACATTTCCAGGATAGTAAACAACTCTAATAGTAGCCATTTTATTGCTTCTTTTTCTTCTTCTTCTTTTTTTCTATGGACTTTTACCCTCCTTATTACATTTTCTTCTCAAGCCTCCGTATTTTCATGATTCAAAATGGACCCAATGGCAAATTTTGCTTTGAGGAAGGAAAAAACAAGTCTGATTCATACTCACTTTTGGCTCTGATGTTATTTTGGACTCTTCAATTTAGAGGACATATCCATTTCCATGATATTCGTTTATGTTAGTATAAATGTCAAGTTCAGTGACTGATACGTCACCTACTTTGAGGATTAGATTAGCATTTCAAGCTCAATACAAATAATGAATCCAGTTTTGCGTTTGAGCAGGTACTGATACCTGACATTATGAAAGACATTCTCCATTGTAGCTGCTGTTGAAAAAGTTAAACAAAACTCTGGATATGAATAAAGAAACACAGAGAACTTTGCATATAATGAGCCCACGTCAAATGGCGCAAGGTAGTGTAGGAGACACATTCTTCTAGATACTTAGATTTTCTCTGTGAGGACAAGTATTCAACCACTCTGATATGAATGACAACTATTTCAGTTGATTACCCAGACTTTCCAAGTTTGATACAAAGTATCTATTCTTAGTAATCTCTTTCAGTTTTTATTCAATTAAATATTGTTTCTACACTTAAGCAGTTCTGTATTCCTCTCCTACATCAGTTTCTGATTTGGGTGTAGACACAGTCAACTGATGTTTGAACTTGTCAAATCATTCTATTGATGTCTGTCAGTGCAACTATAAATGACAAGTATTCACCCAGTGGAGGGAACAAATCAAACCTGGAGTATTAATTTGGTCAGGATATTTTTTTCTTAAATGGAGGAAAAGTTCAATAGTATTATGAAACACAAATACATCCCTTCTTTGTATCTTACTACTTTGTCCATTTTAAATCTAATATTCATTCCTGATTAGAGATGTCAAGCAGCCTGCTATAAAACTCAGATCTTTAGTCTTTTCCCTTGAAAGGTGTTCTTTTTTTAAACCAGTATTCAAGTTGCACCTGGGTTTGTTTATTCAGTTATTCTTGCTTGTGTTTACCCAGGCCGGTAGCACATCTTGAAGTGGCGAAGATGGCTTTTATAGGGGCGGCTGAAGTCACAGTGGGAGAGATGGAGACCACAGAGCATTCTGAAAGCAAGGCTCAGTGGAAGGTGAAAATGTGATTCTAAGAGGCGTGATGGCAATTTTGAAGCCATAACCGTGTTATCTTCTTCCCCCCAAGTGACCATGTGCACCTGCTCTCTCCAGATATTTACATTTTCTAGGGATGTTGTTAAAAAACAACAAAGAAACACAGTGAATTCTGTCATATTAAATTGAAGCTTCAGAAGTGGCTAGGGCATGGATAACAATGGTGATAAATGTGCTGGGAAGAAAGCTAGCTGCTTTTTTCCCCCTCAGTCATAGGATTTTCATTTAGAAGATGTTAAATAGGCCCATTGTTTGCCCTGGGGAGGTCTGAACCCAAATAGAATTAGATTAAATCATGCAAAATCACAGAAATGTTCATACTTTGACCTCTCCCTCTAAGCTCAGGCTGATGAAGAATTCTATTTTCTCTAGGGCCTAATCATGGTACTATGTGGTCATAATCTCTCCATGTAATATCAGAGATGGGACTGCTGAAGCCTTTGTGCCTGTGCTTTCTTTTTGTTGAAAACCCCTGTGAGTAGGAGATAGATGAGGGAAAAAAATTAGGCAAGTTCCTTTTCATAATAGCAGTAGTAGTATAATTGTTATAATAATCTTGATAAACTAGCAATCACTCAAGTATTGCCAAACTCTTTGCCCAGAGACTTTCTTACACACCCACGATACCATCAATAGAAGCTATGAAGTTGTTACCATTACCACCATTTTTCAGCTGAGAAAAATGACTTTCTACCAGGTTAAGTAGATGCCTAAGGTCATATTGCAAGTTAATAGCCATGCTCACAATTCAACCCATTGCTCTGACTCCAGAGTTGGCTTCATTATTAACAAGCATTCACTTGATACTATCTCCATGGTGTAGTATATTTATTTCACTTAAGACTTGGAAGTATGGATTTCATAACTTATGAGTAAATGATGTTTGTGTTTACTGGAAGTTTGGAACTGTTAGAGGCTAATGGAATTGGACTTCCTGATCATGAAATATAAAAAGAAGGAAAAATACACAGCTATGAAAAAGACTCAGTGGAAACTGACCTGATCAAGCAGTTAGGTTGATTGTGATGACTGTTGTCATAAGTATTATTAAAGGATACAGGGGGCTGGGAATGCTCATCAGGCCAGGAGAGCCTGATCTTGCCAATATTTCTTTCTTAGTAGAATCTGCCTCTCATTCCAGAGGCCAAAAATACTCTTCATTTCCTTGCTTCCTTTACAGTTATTACATGGTCCTATCACCAGTACTGGCCAGGTAAAGCTGAGGTCTGTGGTGGTGCCTGTGGGAAATATTTTACATCCTAATAAAGACAGGTGTTGAGGGAAATGCTTCCCTCTCCTGTGACAGTCAGTGGTTCCCTTGTAAAACCTGGTTCTGCTACAGCTAGTATATAAACATAAGGGGAGAACAGAAAGGTGGGAAGAACCTAGAAACCTGAGGAGATTACTAAACATCTGAATTAACCCTGGAACTCTAGCTCCAGATGGCTTGTTATGTGAGGCAATATATTTCTCATTGTTTAAACCATTTAAATGACAGTTTTCTCTTGCTTGCAGCTGATACTTCCTAAAACTTTCTGAACGATGAGGAGGTTTCCCTTCGGAAGAGTTGTTAGTGCTGCCATGTAAAAGATAAATAGTTGCTGACTAAAGAAAACAGAGGTCCTGGCAGTGACTAGCAGAATGGGAGGCTCCAAGTTGGAAGAGGTTTGTCATATTCGTAAAGTAGAAATGAGGACAATATAGAATAGAGCTAAAAAGTGAGAGGAGGTCCAGGAATAGTGACATAGTTGGAGTACTGAACTGTACTGCTGGAAGTCATGTGGCTGATTGCCGGTTTGGAATGAACCCCAGACTGGTCAACCTGAACCATAGTAGTGCTGACAAGACCTTGTTGAGTGCCTCTCATGCTCATGTGTGCATGAGTACTCTCCTGAATAAAATAAATGCTCTACAAATGCCCTATCATGAATAAGATGAATAAACTTAGAGAGGACAAGTGGTGTGTAATGAACCTGAAGAAATACACCGATGCCACACTTGGTATGAATTGGAGGCCAAGCCAAGGGAATTAAACTTGATCCTGAGTGCGGTGTGTAAGCAGTTATTTTCAGCAGATGAACGATCTAATCAGATGCACAATAACCTGGAGTAGGTAAGAGCATCATGGAAGTAGAAGGAAGGAAAAGGACTGGGGAACAGAAAATAGATAAGAGAATGACCTGAAGTATGTCTACTCAGTAAGGCAAGAGAAATCAGACATGTAGATTACATCAAGGCTAAGAGAAGGCCTGCTCATGTTGAGGTAGGCACAGGAATCTCCAACTCTGCCTGTGAACCCCGACCTCAGTTCTAGGGCACAGATGTGTGACCATGTGGATCTCCAGGACAGTGGTTTAATCTCTTCTTTCTTTCTTAACACTTCCCTAAACCCTGCTTGGTATTAGAAAATGTGGCAATCAAGACCAGAGAGGATACTGGCCTATTTATGTCCAAAGTTTCAAAGGAATTCAAGATACTTCCTGCAAAGAACCCTGGTCTGTTGACTCCCAGTCAACAAGTGATTTCTTTCTTTTTTCTTCCTTTTTTTCTTTTTTTTTTTTTTAATAGAGAGATTTTTGCTATAGCATGTGTGTGCTAACCAGAGAGACAAAGAGACAGAAAGCAAGAAATCACCTTCCAAGGGGGATGGCCATGCTGCAGTCCCTTCTCTTCTATTCTCCCCTTGGGATTCTGGGCACACACATGCATGTGTCCGGCATGAGTTTTAAGCCGCTGTGTCTGGGACTCAAATGTGGTTGACTTCGTGAGAGTCTAGTGACATAAGCATTAGTCCATCTGGTGCTCCCCAAGTAATCTTTCTAATTGGCCAACTTCTCTAAAAGGATTCTTAAAAGACATATAAGGATTTAGTGGGATTATCCAACAATTTTTATAGTTTATAAATGTTTTATTGCTGTATTAATTATTTTTTGGTCTAAAAAGTTATTATACCCATTTTTTTTCTCTTCCTGTCATTTTACTACTGAGAAGAGGCAAAAACAGAATATGGGATTAGGAGCATAAAAGTAATGGGAAAGTATATTGGAAAAGGTCAGAAACTGACCAGTTTTACCATCAGTATCTAGGCAGATGGAAGGGAATTGAGAAAATTATATACCCAAAGAGGCATCTAATTGTCATCATTAGTAGTTATATTTTATTGGGAATATAGATGCTGGATGTGGCTCTGAAAACATGGCTTTTGGGTCAGCAGATCTACCCTTTGTTGAAGAGAGCTTGTAAGTTTGGATTGCATGTTAAACACCTTCATGTTTTGTTTGCTTAATTTTTTTAAAGATGGGGTTCTCACCAGGTTGCAGTCTTGATGACTCAACCAGCCTCCTAACTGGGTCCACAGGCTTACACCATCATGCCGGACTCTTTTTCAGACAGGTTCTGGATGTGTTGGCTGGTCCAGTCTCAAGCTTATAACCCCCTTGCCCCAGCCTCCCAGCCTTAAATTTAGATCAGAAATTGAACTTATGCCTCCCATGTAGTCTCAGCCTGCAGAGCAAAGCTTCTTAGCATTGTATGCCGCTACTAGGCCCATGCTTCAATTGTCTAAGCTTTATAGGCAGCAACAACAAAAATCATGGGTTAATTCCATTTCTGTGGAGGAGTGGTTTTAAAGTCACTGTCATTAAAAAAAAAAAAAAAAATCATATGCCTGAGTCCACAGGGGGCATGGTAGTTAAAGTGCTGGACTCCCCCATGGCCAACTGTGGTTCAAGTTCCAGATCTGAACTTATAGCTATAGCTTGCTTTCTTACTTTTGTGTTCTCTCTGGTGTGTGTGCACTATAGCAAATTAAAAAAATAATAATAAAATTAAAGAATTCTGGGACCAGCAGTTAGCATAATGGCTATGTCGCTGAACTCCCATGTAGTCGACTGTGGTTTGAGTGACAAGATCCTCTTGAGGGATCTTGCTACTCAGTCTCTCTCTCTCATGCACACACATACACACTATTATTGGGTTGTCAGGAAAGTCATGATGCATTTTTGCATAGAAAAAACAGAAAAAATAATGACTTTTCTAACAATGATATAAAGGGGAAAATTTATTTATATCAATTGTAAGATTGCCATGTATCTCCTGGGGGACAGAATGGCGGACCCCAGCTTAGAAGCAAGGAGTGCTGCCAAAATGGGATGAAATGTTGACTGTTCACAAGTCCTGCAGTCATGATGTCAAATAAGACCTGGAAAAAAGGCCTAGGAATAAAAAGGTTTACTGTAATGTGGTTTTAGATTAAAACTACTCTTTCAATTATGAGCTCATTTGGTTACTATTTTTATTATTATTATTCATTCAATCACTATACATTTAGCTTGTATTCATGGTTACTAATCTTAATATTATTTCAAAGGCATAATATTAAAACAATAAATATGAACTTTAATAAGCAAAAGATTTATCTTTTTATTTCTAGTTTGGATCTAGGCATTATAGATCATTTTCTCTGGTCAGAAAAATCATGAATGGTCTATCTTTTACTAATTGCCTATTCTGTTTTCTTGGGAAATTGCTTTTGAATATTTTTCACTGGACTTTTTATTCATGCTGTTTTATAGCTGCCTCATAGAAATACAGTTTTCATTATTTGATTATAATATGTGAGGTAGTGTCCTTTATCTGTTGTATAATATACACAATTTTGGTTCTTTCAAGTACAATGCCAGATGTAAATATGGAAAGAAACTGGTATCTCTAGCATGACTGTCAATGTTCCTATGCTCATGTCTTAATTAGGGGTGCCATATATGTCATGGGCTGTCAGAAAGAGCCCAGAAAGGCAAAAATCCTACAGACCCTTAATTCTGATCATTATGAGAGACAGATTTTTATCATGATGGAAGCATAGCAGAGTCTGGAGGAAATCAGAAATAACAATATTGGGGGAGCAGGTGGCATGGTGGTTAAGGTGGGATATCTTTCCACTTTTTGAAGTCATTTTCAATTTTTTTTTCATAGCTTTTCTTGTAGAGGTCTTTGACTTCTTTGGTTAGGTTTATTCCTAGGCATATTATACTTTTTGTTATTATAAATGGGGTCTCTTTTTTCAATTCTACCTCAGTCTGCTTGGTGTTGGTGTATAGAAATGCCATAGATTTTTGTGTGTGTGTTGATTTTGTATTCTGCCGCTTTACTATGTTCATTTATTACTTCCAGGAGTCTTTTTTTTTGTGCATTCTTTTAGCTTTTGTATGTATATAATCATGTCATCTACAAATATACGTAATTTCACTTTTTCTTTCCCTTGCTTGATTGCCCTGGCTAGGACTTCCCATACTATCTTGAAAAGATGTGGAGAAAGTGGGCAGCCTTGTCTTATTCCAGTGTTTAGTGGAAAAGCTTTCAGCTGTTCCCCATTCAGTATAATATTAGCTATGATCTTTTCATGTGTGTTGAGAAATGTCCCTTTTATGCCGATATTCCTGAGAGTCTTCATCATGAAGGGATGTTGTGGGACCAGCAGTTGGCGTAATGACTATGTCGCTGGACTCCCATGTAGTCAACCGCGGTTCGAGTCCCGGACCCGGTGGCTTAAACTCACGCTGGATGCGTGTGCGTGCATGCCCAAGATCACGAGAGGAGAATGGAGGATAAGGAATTGCAGCATGGCCATCCCCCCCTGGGGGGTGATTCCTTGCTTTCTGTCTCTCTGTCTCTCTCTGTCTTTCTGGTGAGCACACACGCCCTATAGCAAAACCCTCTCCAAAAAAATGAAGGGATGTTGTATTTTATCAAATGCTTTTTCTGCATTGATTGATATGATCATATGTTTTTAAATCTTTCTTTCTGTTAATGTGGTATACTACATTTATAGGTTGCATATGTTGATCCACTCCTACGTCCCTGGAATAAAGCCTACCTGGTCATGGTGTATAATCTTTTTAATTTGCTATTAGATGTGATTTACTAGTGTCTTATTGAGAATTTTTGCATCTTTGTTTATCAGATATATTGGTCTGTAGTCTTCATATTAAGTTCTTTTCTGGTGTTGGTATAAAGATGATGGAGGCTTCATAGAATGAGTTTTGGAGGATATCTTTCTTTTGGATATTTAGACATATTTTGAGGAGAATTGGAGTTAGATCTTCTTTCAAAGTTTTGGTAGAATTTAGAAGTGAAGCCTTTGGGACTTGGGCTTTTCTTTGTTGGGAGCCTATTGATTATTGATTCAATCTCATTGCTTATTATTCGTCTACTCAGGCTTTCTATGTCTTCCTAATTCAATTTTGGTAGATTATGTGTCAAGAAGTTTGTCTAGCTCAATCAAGTTTTCTTGTTTGTTGGTATATAGCTGCTCATAGTTTTCTCTAATGACATTTTGAATATCTGTTATATCTGTTGTAATATTGCCTGTTTCATAGCTGATTTGACTTACATCAAATGTCTTTTGATCTTTCCGTTCTTCATCTAGCTAATAGTGTGTCAATTGTGTTCATTTTCTCAAAGAACCAGGTTTTGGCTTCATTTATTTTCTGTGTTCTTTTATTCTCTATTTTATTTTTGCTGGAATATTTATTATTTATTTTCTCCTGGAATTCTTTTGTTATTTTTCCAGTTCTTTGAGTTGTGTCATTAGGTTGTCTATTTTCCATCTTTTTATGTTTTCTTTATGCACACTAATTGCTATAAACTTCCCTCTTATTATTGCTTTTGCTGTGTCCCATCGGTTATGGAAACTCATTTATTCATAATTCATTTCAATTAATCTTTTGATTTCAGTATAAATTTCTTCAGTGATATGAGATCATTCCAAAGTAAGTCCTTTAGTTTCCATATGTTTGTGTATTTTCAAGGGTTTTTAATGGAGTTGATTTGAAGTTTAATTCCATCATGGTTGGAGAAGATGCTGGATATAGTTTCTATGCTTTTGAATTTGTATAGGCTTGTTTTGTGCTCTACCATGCGGTCAGTCTTTGAAAAGGTTCCATGCAGGAGTAAGAAAAATGTGTGTTCTGTGGTTGTTGGGTGGAAAGTTCTATAGGTGTCTGTCAAATCCATTTAATTTATGGTATCATTTAGGTCCTATATCTCTTTGCTTATTTTTTTTTTTGTCTCAATGATCTGTAACAACAGAGATAGTGGGGTGCTGAGGTTCCCACTGATTAGTGTATTGCCATCTATCTCTCTCTTTAGATCTAGCAGTTTTTCTTTCACATATTTGGTTGCTCTTGAGTTGTGTGCACAGATATTTATGAGTGTTTTCCTCCATTTCTTCATCCCATCAGGATTCGAGGAACATACACAACATAGCTGGTGTTTTTCAAGCTGCCAGGGCCAGGGTTGAACCACAGTTGGCCAGGTGGGATCAGGTTTTTCTATGAATAGCGCTTAACACACTGTGCTTTTGCACTGACCCTACTGTTTACATTTCACATTCCTACAGTGAAATAGAAAAATGTCAACTCCTATTTCAAGCAGTCATAATTAAGTCATGTGAGGAACAGAGGCAATAACTAGTCAAAATACAAATGATGAAATATAAGCAAGGCAGTCTTTCTGCTTATACCCAGACAGGCTACCTGCAAGCTATTTCCTTATTTGTTTATCCCTTCCTGTTCTCACTTTATAACAGTGGAGAGGAAGTAACTTTTGTGTGCTTCAACGGAAAACTATACATTCACTACACACATTGACTAACACACCCTTCTTCTTTATGCCTCATGTTACTTTTATAAAAGTAATTTTAAAACTCTCTAAATTGTGGATGTCTTAATGGGCATACACATTTTTTTCTGTCTGGTAGCAGTTCGATTGACTTCCTTCTCTGTTCCTCCCCCCTGTGGAGGGATGGGAGGTAGGAGTTTGCCTCCACTTGTAATTCATTTTAAGACCCCTTTACCCATTAAAATTTATGCTTCTATGACTTTTTCTTTGCATAGATTATAATATCTGCTGGTTTCACCATGAGTTAAATCAACTCTTTGATACACACTCATTTTTATATTTGTATGAAAATCATGACTTTACCTTTTCCTGAAAATTATTTTTAACAACATATTTACCTCATTTTGACTCTAGAGTGCTGGGGGTATATCTTACATAGTTCATAAAAACAAGGAGTATGCTAGAGTCTGGATATCTGTTCTGTAAGGAAATAGAATTAGAAATTAGCTTTCGTTGCCCCTACACTAAATTCAACTCTCATGAGTTGCCATGTCTTATGAAAAACATTTATTTTTGTTCAATCTACTTGTATGGGCACAGTTTCTTTTTTTTTTTTTTAATTTATTTATTTGCATTCATTCTCTGAACATCATTACAGCATACAAAATGAGATTTTCCATCCAAATTACACTATATATTGTCTCAATCAAGCACATCAACAAGCATGTTATTGTCAGCAAATGATCTTCCATTTCTTGTCTTCTGTATGTTTTGCTTTTTTCCCCCCATCCTAGATTCTCTATCTCTTACCCTCTGCCATCTCCCACTCTCCTCCCACAGTCTCTGGTATCTATGTTTGCTTTCTATACTGTTTTCTCCTCACATTTTATTGTAACGCCAAAGACCCTAATCAATCCAAATACCCTCATAGCAAACACAGGTGATACCCACATTTCCATGAACACAAGTCTTACTTTACGCATCCTATAAAGTAGCACCTAGCTGTGGCTACATATCCTACTGCAGTCATTGAATAGATATATATTTTTTTTCCTGAAACTTTTTTTTTTTGGTAACTCAATTTACATTCCTTCCCTAAGCTTCATCACAGCATACAAAATGCAATCTCCCATCAAGTACACACTGCATAGTGATACAATCATGCACATTACAAAAAATTTTCATTACTAGTTCCTAGAATTACTTCCACCCCTCTTTCTGACCCTCTGTCCCTTCCCACCCTCCTTTCACACCACCTCCAGTGTCTACAATTGTCCTTCATTCCCTTCCCACCCACGTTGCATTGATCACACAATTTCCTACATAATCTAACTACTTTCAATGGTGAGTTCACTCATTACTACTAAGAAAACCAGTTTTAACTTAACTCAAAGAAATGCCAAGGAACTTTGCTTAAAGCCAGGAAACAAGTTAGGATTCTGTTCAAATGGAAGGTGCATGAACCTATCAGTCTCATGTACTTTTATCTTCTGTTCTGGTTCAATTTTCCTGATTAAATTCTGGGATATAATATTCAACTCCAGACTTGTCCCTCTGATTAAGTTGGCCACTTTCATAGTTTTTTGACTCTTATTTCCATGTGTCTGTGTTTAATTTTCTTGATACAGCACACCCTTGAGAACTTCTTGGAGATCTGGTCTGGTGCTGGTAAATTCTTTCAGGTTTTGTTTATCTGAGAATGTTCTTGTCTTTTCTTCCCACCTGAAAGATAATCTTGCCGGGTACAGTATTCTTGGCTGAAATTGCTTCTCTCGTAACACTTTGAATATATTTTCCCATTCTCTCCTCGCTCGCATTGTTTCTGATGAGAGATCTGCTGTTAGCCTGATGGGATGTCCTTTGTAGGTAACTTGATGTTTCTCTCTTGCCAATCTTAGTATCTTGTCTTTGTCTGCGGTTTTGGTCAACCTGGCTATAATGTGTCTTGGAGAAGATCTTCTTGGGTTGATTCTATTTGGGGTCCTTTGTATTTCCTGGGACTGGATCTTCGAATGCCTCTCTAGGTTTGGAAAGTTTTCTTGCAGGATTTCATGGAATAGATTATCAATGCCCTTATGGGTCTCTTCACCTTCTGGAATGCCAATTATCCGGATATTTGGACGTTTGATGGTATCCAGTACTTCTCGCATATCATTCTCAAATTTTTGAGCCATTTTCTCAGTCTTCGTGGTGGACTTTTCTAAGCCAGCCATTTTCTCTTCTACATCTGAGATTCTATTTTCTGAATGATCTAGTCTGCTTTTAATACTTTCAAGGGAGATTTTGACTTCTTGTATTATAGACTTCATCTCTAGCAGTTCCGTTTGAGTCTTTTGTAAAGTGTGTAATTCCTCTTTTAGATCTTGCAAGAATTTCCTCATCTCCTGGAACTCGGCAACTTCTTTCTCCTTTCTCTTTAGCAGTTCATTATCTCTCTTTTCTTCCATCTCTGTTAGCTTCGACATTACAAATGTTCTAAATTCCTTATCAGACATTTCCATGACTTTCACCGAACTGCTTGTGGATGAAGGAGAGTTACTCTTTTCCATTGGAGGAGAGGTATTTTCTCGTTTTCCCATATTTCTCGTGATCCGACGGTGATTTCGTCATCTGATGAATGGCGTGTTTCTTTCAAATTCTTGAAGTTAAGCCTCAATGTTCAGGAGCAAGCAGACAGAGGTGTTCTAGAATCTGATTGCCGTTCTGTTGTGATCGCCGGGGGAACGGGCTCGCGTCCGGGGAGACGCACAGCGCTCTAGGGAGGCTTTTCGTTGTCGGCGAGGGTGGCGGTGGCCCGGCACAGTTTCTTTTTTACATGGTTTCCTAGAAATGGGAGAGAAATTGTGAATTTTGTCCCATTCTTTAACAGTTCAGGAGACTGTCAGGGCTTAAATATTGCTTGGGAGAACTAGATTTTATGAGATGATAACTGTTTGTTTCCTGGGATTACGTACTTGAATTGTTTCCATTTTACAGCATGGATTAAGCCACCAACCATTGAATAATATATTCATCAGCTTAGCTGTCTCATGTAGGCATAAAGAGAAGCTATAGATAATAGATAATAATACCAAAATAAGCAATTTAAATCTTATGTTTCCCTGATTGACAGAACCATTTTTTTTTCTGAGAATACAGTAGTCAGTTAAATCTATGAAAATCAAAATGTCATTTCTAGACTCTTTGCTTCTACAAAGCTCTGCTTCATTGAAGAATTATACCTGAATAAATATATATGTATATATCTTCTTGGCAGGACCATTATCATTCTTGATGAGATATGAGCATATTAGAGTTGATTCTAATATGAAAATACTGATAGAGTTAGTTTGAAAGAAAGATAAAATGAAAATGAATTCATTTTAAGCTAACAAGATATGGCATCAGAGATGTGGGAGATCAATAGATATAAGCCTTATACTTTATTTTTAATACATAAAGATCAGAAGCTTTTGGTAGATGTCTTGTGTTCAGGTAAAAAAAATAAAAATGCAATATGTTGAGAGGTATCTGGAGGCTGATTGCATTTATTTTTGGAAGGGTGAGGTGCTGTTAATACAAACACTGGTATAGTCAAAGAACTTCAAAGCCAGCCTAAGGTGATTTCTCATATGAAATATGCCCTGTTTTTTTTTTCCAGATATTCTTGTCTTCATAACAATAATGAAGAAGATCATGTATTGAAATGTGTGCAACTTCTGTAAATGTTATTTAATGTTTCATTTGACTGAAAATAAAGCTTTGATCCTATTGGATTGGAACATGAGTAGAGCTGTTATTATGGGGACTCTTTCTTTCCTTTTCCTCTACTCAGATTACGTTTTGTTATCATCTGTCATTATGAATATTCTAATGCCTGTTCATGTAATGGATTGATTCTTGCATCAAGGCTCTGGGCAGACTTCAGAGGTCATGTTCACATCCCATTAGCCTGCAAAGGTCTGAATAAAACTAAAGTAATGGTTGCCTGTCAATTTCATTCCCCTAAGTAAGGTAGAGGCAATGAACAGGGAGAAGTAGTACCAGCGAACTAAGCCCCTTACTCCTTCATTACTTTAATGTATTTATTGAGCACCTATGTGACAAATATTGGTAAGAACTGGGAATTCACTGGTGGACATTTAGAGTAAATCTCTTCACAGAGCTTGAAGTAAGTGGACAATCAGAAATTAAGCAAATAGCTCATGAATAAACCACTAAATGCTTACTTCTCTTCACATCAATACAAATCAAGACACAGGGACCACCAGCAGGTGATGTGGAGGTTAAGGCAGGTGAATCCCACATGGCCAATTGCACAGTCAAGCTTAGGACCCATAACTTGAGAAACATGCTGGGTACATGTGCCTTCATGCCCAAAATCCTGAGGCGAGAATAAGAAGAGAAGGGATTACAGCATGGCTAACCTCTCCCTGGAGTAATTTCTCGAGCCGATACATCATATAGCAAACAACAACAACAAAAAAATACAGGCACTGAGAGCTCTCTTGTTAACCAACTGTGTCAGGGTCTTTTCCAAAATGTTATTCTTCGCCATATTTTCTTTGGAGTAAGCCTAATGTTAACAGCCATAATTCGAGAAATTTTCCCTTCATGGTTCTTTTCTCACAGTTCCATTGGTGATTGATGATGAGGATAAAGGGACAATCATAAGAAAGAAGGAGGCAGTGCAGTGAACAGAGTTAGGGAGAATTAAGGTTGAGGGGGAAAGATACGTAAGAAGACTGATAATATGCAATATTGTTTTTCTTGACTTTTAAAGAAATAGGGTGTTGATGTCTTTTTATGTTGTCATGATTTATAGCAGTAAAATCAATCATAACTATACCATTTCCTTGAAATATTACCAAAGAAAGGAAAACATTTCTATTGAAAGGAATTACCACACCTTGAGGATGTTTTTTTAGAAGTTTGGTGAGAAGAAGTACGATTTTGTTTTCTGCCAACATCTGAGTTCTACAACTGCAATTGGAACTTCCTTGGAGAAAAGAGGCGTGCAAGTTGAGCCTCATTTCCTGTGTGGTGGTGATGTTTCCCCCCTTGACCAGTCAACCTGTGGCACAGTGACACAGTTTTCTGAACTGGAGACACTGGCATTCATCCTTTCAGAAAGCCTATTGGCAAGATAATTTTAAGTGCTCTTCTATAGGTTTAAGTCTGAAATAACTTTTCCTCTTTAATGCTGCCATATAAATCAGCCTTAATGCTCCATTAAAATAAATGAACATATGTTAATGATACCAACTTATGCTTTTCTGAATGATAGTCAGGGCTGGGAATATGGAGCTATTCTGTGTCCACTGGAATGTGCCCATGGAGACTGGATTGCTCACTGTTAGAGACGAGCTAATCAAAGACAGCTCAAACAGAAATCCAAATCAATCTCTTAATCAGTGACTCACTCCTGCTGTCCCCAGCCCCTGCAATCAACCTGGTAATTGCTTCACCTGGAACTGCCTTGTTGGCATTAGAAAGTGGAGGTCTGGTACGTTTTACAAAGCTTGACTTTCAGAGAAGACTGTTTTGCATCATTAATGGGAAATGTAATCTGCAGCATGGTTTCTTATAATTTTTTTTTAGGGTCCTAGCCTTGTGAGAAAGGGGTTACAATCTCAGTGTTTCAGAGGAGGAAATTAAGGTTAACAGAAGTTATTTTATTATTATTATTTTTTGAGAGGTTTTTGCTATAGGGTGCGTGCGCTCGCCAGACAGACAGAGAGAGACAGAGAGACAGAAAGTGAGAAATCACCCCCCAGAGAGGATGGTCACGCCGCAATTCCTTCTCCTCCATTCTCCTCTCGGGATCTTGGGCACGCATGCACGCGTGCCCGGCGTGAGTTTTAAGCCACCGGGTCCAGGACGCGAACCGTGGTTGACTGTGTGGGAGTCCAGCGACATAGCCATTATGCTAACTGCTGGTTCCCAACAGAAGTTATTTTAACCAAGTCACAGGACCATTACTTATCACAAACAGAATCCAATCCAATTCTGTTTTACACTAAAGCATGTACTTTTACCCTGTTATTCTAGTCAGAATTTATCATTTAGAGAGAGTTACATGGGAATGCAATTGAGATGAAAGGTGTTTGTGTAAAGTTGTGTGACTTCTAAATTTTGAGGTGGAGGAGAATTCTAAAGCCTCAAGTCCATATTTCTGAAGCTATTTATAATGATGTGTTTATATAACTTGTTTGTACAGATAGATAATGAAAATTAATTACTTGTTATGAGACTGTCCGAGTGCATTAACCCCCTCAGCATTTCCACTTAGTTCTGGTGATTTACCATGCTTCCTTATTTCTTGTGTTTTTCTCAACCTCCCACCATTGATCTTGTGGTTAGCATTCCTGTTTTGTTTAATTCAATTTCATTTTTCTTTTCTCCATACCTGGCTTGACCAGATAGTGGGCTTCCTTTTAAATAATTAGTTTGCAAATTTTATTTTCCTGTTTTTAAGTGAATCCACTAAATCTACTAACCATCACGGTTGTAAAATCTGATGGGTATCTAGAGAGCTTAAGTTCAAAGGGGAACAATCTTAAACAGAATAACATACGCTCGAAATTTCATACAAAGATGCTAACGAGCAATGGTTGCACACTTCTGCGTATGAAGTTTCAAAGATTCAGAAGGCAATGAATCCATTCCCTCTGGACAACATGTCAGCCTCTTCCTATGTGTTCCCACAGCTTCCCTCGCTTCCTTTTCATGACTTTTTTACAGTTGAAATTACATGTTGCACTGTAATTCCATGAAGGAGACATAACCCATCTAATAATTGCTATGTCTATAGTACCATGCCAGGCACAGGACTGTGTTTAACAGCATATGTTATTCAATTGAATTGAGTCTATCAGCAACCAGTAGATTCAATTATCAGCTGAACACTTACCTTGTGCAAGTATGATGCTTGACATTACAAGTTAAAAAGAGGCATTACAACCCCCCCCCCTTTATTGTAAACGCAGTTCAGAGGAATGACTGTCAAGAAGATGCATGGCATTTATCACGTTATTAAAAATTAAAAATACAGTAGAAGCATAAACAAGGTGTTATGTGCTGTTTAGGTAGTAGTGGTCATTATTAATGATAATGTAGCCACCGTGGACTGAAAATTTACCTAGCAAATAGGTTGCATGCATTACATGATGAAAATCATATGTCCTGCCTCAGGCTGCAATCATCTCAGTTTTTATAGATGATGACTGTAACTGTTCTAGGATACGTAATCACTGAGTTACAGATTTGGACTTTGAACCTAAACTGAATCCAAATCCCATGCACATACTCCAGAAACATAGAGCTTTACATGGTAATCCCTATAACATTATAAGGAGAGACAACTACCACAGATTTGGGGGTTGGAGTACAGAAAGTCCTCTGGAGAGAGTGATGTCTCAAGGAAATGTTCAAGGGCTTAGGCTTCAGTCAGGTGAATCTTTGAACTAGTAGTAACCATAAATGCAAAGGGGAGAGAATAGAAAATACATTGTAGAAAGTGTGGAATTATAGAGGATATAAAACCAGGTCATGTCAAACTTATGTATTAGATAGTGGAATCTATTTTTATTTGAGGAGGAGTATAATCTGAGAGTCTTATGTAGTCCAATTTACAATGAAGCAGAGGAACAGGGCTGGAAATGAAGTTTTGCAGAGTAGTGAGAACTTTATGCACTTAGCATTTATTAGATATTTGTTGAGGCTGCATGTTTTTCTATAATAAGACCTCTGTTCTGTGGAGATAGACAACTAAGAAATGCGTACATAAGGCAATTAAAGGCTGTTATTCATGCTATAATGGGAATTAACAAGATGGCCAACATGTAGAAGGCTGCTTTAGCTAGGGAAACTCAGAGTGCCTGTGACAAAGTACTATTTGAGGTGATTGCTGAAGAATGGGGAAAGGACCAGCCGTGATGTCAGATGCAGACCAGAAAGTACAAAGGAAAAATTCTGAGTGAGTATGATGGGACTTTAGAAAGTACATGGAAAAATGGAATTGAAGTATGAATTGATTTTTAGTGCAAACATTTTTGAAATTCAGTGTTTTTTTTATAATATGCATTTTTCATTTTTTGTAGGGATTTTTGCCTTAGGGCACATGTACTAGCTGAGGGTGGGGAGTGGAGACAGACAGACAATGAGAGAAAAAGTAAAAGATCACCCTGTCAGGGAAATGGCCATACTGCAATTCCTTTTCTTCTGTTCTCGTCCCAAGCTCTAAGGTGGGCACACATGTACAAGCACCTGACTTGAGTTTCAAGACACCAAACCCAGGACTTGAACTGCAGTTGGCCATGTGGGAGTCCAGCAATGTAACCCCTATGCCCTCTGTTGGCCCCTTTCATTAATTTTTTTAATTCTCTTCATATGAGGAACTGAGAGGAGGTGCTCAAAGGAATGGTGTGAAGTGATCTTAGAAACTAGTAAGAAATCATTCAGGGGTATATTAACCTTAGCAAGTAGGTGAAAATATAAGTACTGTACAAAAGTTAATGAGTTTTTAAAACCATCACTTGGTGTGTTTGCTCAGAGATGCTTTTTCTTCAGCTACAATGACAGTGGTTCAAATATATCAAGTTTATCAGAGAAGAAAAAAATGAGAAAAGCAGTCTGGGACTAGTGTGGCAGCTCTGTGGACTCATCAGAGACCTACACATCTGTTTATTTGCCTTGTTGTCTTTAACATTGGTTTGTATCCTCTAATTTATGAGATGGCTACTAAAGCTCTAGAATCCCTATTGTGTTATTCCATTATTGAGATATTTAATAGAAATATCTGAGACTGGATGATTTCACAGAAAAGAGATTTCCTTGACTCATGATTCTGGCAGCTGGCAAGTCCAAAGGTGTGGGGCAAGCATTAGGGTGGCTTCCAGTGCTATCTCACAACATGGCTGGCAGAAACAGAAAGAAAGGTGGCACGTGAAAAGAGAGAGGAAATAGAATTTCTACTTCCTCTGTTTGTCCCTCCTGTGGCCCTAGCCAAGTGGTTGGTAACTTCCCACTGGACCCTACCTCCTACAAATCTCACCATCTCTCAAGTCATTACCCTTGGGACCAAGCTTCCAGAACGAGAAACTTTGGGAGGACAAGCCATTATCTAAACCATGAAATCTCCTATCTTTTAGACAGAGAACAAGAAGGAGGGGAGAAGGATCCAAGGATGAGAGTTTTCTATCCATTCCTTGGTTCTTTTTTGTGAAATTTTGCCTGCTGACTTTCAAATAAATGGCTATTTCTAACTAACGGAGACTAGAAAACATAGTCTTTTAACTGAGTACATGTCTACTCAGAAGAAAATCAGATTTTTGTTGCTAAATAAAAACACTTATTGGGAAAGCAATCAGCAGTTTTTGCACATGTGGTATGGTGATGGATTGCAGATGATAGAGGATATAAACAAGAAAGGGGCTATTGCAAAGATCAACACAGTTGAAATGTTTGACTCAAACCAGATCTGGCAAGAGAGAAGGAGCGAAAAGTTAGAGATGGAGAAAGGAATAAACCTAAGAGTTATTTTGAAGTCAGAACTGACATGGTTTATTGACGTTTTCCTTTCCCTCAAACATATAATCAAATAATTAAGGATGATTTCTTGATTTTTTTTTTGCCATATTGCTTTCTTATTTATTAGTATTATGACGTGAGAAAAAGTGCAGAAGCTTAGTGTACAGAGTGGGGAGAAAGAAGATTTATTTATTTGATTTATAAATAGAACTTTTTTCTCTTTCATAATGAAAGCTAGCAGATATCCAAGTTACCATGGTTGTAAGTGCTTCCTCTGAAAAAGAGCTCTCTTGAGAGTAGAGGAACTCTTTTTAATCCACTCTTTGAAACCAGAGATTCACACCATGTTGGGTTTTATGCATTTGACAGCTTCCTATTGTAGATAAACTCTATAATTGCTTTGATAACAGACTCACTAGAGTTAAAAAGGAAAAAGAAAAAAAAATGCAATGCTATGCAAATTTGAGAAGGGACCATTTTAGCAGCTTTCATTCTATTTGACTAAATGTAATATAAAATTTCCTTATGTCAAATATAGCCCAGCAAATACTAAACAATACTGTCATGAAGCAGAGAAAATCGAGTTAAACTAACTTATAAGTCTAGGTAGATTGACAGGCCTCAAAATTGGAATTCAAATATTTAGAAGCAATAAAGTATGTACTTCCAAATCATGATGGCTCTGAAGGGGTTTGCAAGGTAGTAAACTGAGATATTAGCCTAGAAATTAATGCACATATATAATATAGCATAATTTGTTTTCAACATAACATTTGTCAAACTTCCACCTGGGGATACAGCCTTTTTCAGGAGAGAAGATTGCACAGTCACCATAGATTTAAGTTAACTTAATACCCTAGATATTGCTTAGTGGCAAAAGGGCACTGAGTAAGCACTCAGTTTACTTGAATTTGAGCCCTGGTTCTACTACATCCAAACTTTGTGACCTTGGCAAAGTTATATGACCTATTTGATCCTCAATTTTCTCTTGTAAAAATTAGAAATAAGTTTTTCCTACTATCTCTAGGACAGTAAGCGTACCATGAATCTAGGGCAATGCTGAAATATTGATGTTTGTTTTTTCAGAGAGAGGATTTTTTTTTTTTTTTTTTTTTTTTTATAGGGCACATATACTCTCAGGAGAGAGAAATAGAGACAGAAAGCAAGAAATCACCTCCGCCCCCCAGGGTATGGCCACCCTGCAATCCCTTCTCCATTCTCTTCTCAGGATCTTGGGTTTGCATGCACACATGCCCGGTATTAAGTTTTAAACCAACAAATCCAGGACTTAAACCATGGTCTACTAAGTGGGAGTCCAGCAACATAACCATTATGCCATCTTCTGGTCCCTTGATATTATTGACTAAAAACTTAGGGCTGAGTGAGGACAGAAAAATCTATGAAACAGCTAGTTCCCCCCACTTTCCTTGTTATTCAGTACATTTGATTGCCTCTTTGTTGATTGGTTAGAATAAAAAATTCTAGGCCCAGCATGATGGTGAGGTGGTAAAGTGTCATTGAAAGATACTGGATTCCAGGACAACTTAAATATACCAGAAGTACCTTCAGGTACTTTCAGATACTTTCGGGATCATTGCTCATGATCCTGAGGATCATTGCTCATGATCCTGAGTGGTGGAAAAGCTTAGTGGAGAGAGATTGTGACATGACAAGACCCTGTCAGGGGTGCCAATCTGTCTTTGAGTCTTTCTCTGTCATGAAATAAATACACAAACTTAAAAAAAAAGATAATCTAATCTTCTTATGAGTGTATTCAGTCAGCAGACACATGAATACACATGTATATACATATGCAAATACAGATAAAATACACATGTACATAAACAACATACATACATATATGCAAACAAATATATGTATACATCAATCTGACAATCGAGGCATATTTTTATGAATAAATTTATACATACACATATATAAATATATTTTTTAATTTTTAATTTTTTTGTATTAAATTTAATCATATATCTTTACAGTGAATAACATTTCTTTTTCCAGCATGATTACCATGCATATCAGTCGAGACAAAGACATTAGTATACACATCATCAGCTGCAAGTAGCTTTTCATTATTAAAAGACATTTTTCCCCTATATAGCATTGTCTTGCTATGACTTTTTTAAAATAGAATCAGTTGCCAACTAATTTCATATAAGTTTGCAGACTCCTGGCTCCATGAAAATCACCTTGTCTGAATGGCCTCATTTTTAAGTAAGGCATGGACTTCCCGGTTCATCATAGTTCCTACAGTTCACTGTGGTCTTAACTTTGCCTAGCTCATTCTTTATGGCATTGGAGTTTTCTTTCTTAGATTAGAATATGATTTGACATGGGCAAGATTCAGCCAATTAATACTTTTTTCTTGATAATATTAACTGGTTCCGATGATCACTTCTGAAATATGTGCAACTCTCACAGGGTGGGTCATTCAGTGGCATTTGACTGAGTGAGACCAAGTACTTCATCCTTTAAAAAAAAAAATTCAAATTTGCTATAGGGCATGTGTGTTCACCAGAAAGAGCAAGGGAGAGAGAAAGTGTAAAAACAAGTCACCAAGTCTGGGTTTCGAACCATTGTCAGCCATGTGGGAGTCCAGTGTCTTAACCATCATGCTACCTGCTGGACCAAGACTAAGAATTTCATTCTAAAGTTTTTTTTTATAATAATAAAAAGGTAATATGAAATGACCAAGAAAGATGATTCACCATTGAAGGACATCATTTCTGTAGCCTTTTAATAAAACACTAAGAGAAGTTTGCTAAACTTTCTTGAAATAGGCATGGATTTGCCTAAGGCTGTCCATGCTCCGTTGTATGCCTCCCCTTGTTGGGATCACAGGTGGGAGGACTCTTCCGAAGCTAACATATTCAAGGTATTTTTAATTAGTGACCTTGACCAACTGAGCCCTGCTTTTAAACTTCAACTCAAAGTCAAACCAATGGTTTCTTCTAATGCAGTGAATTAATATTCATGTAGAACAGAATTGCATATGATCAAAAAGCAATTTAGGGAATTAAATGTTTAAGTAGTATCATACATAATCTATTTTTAACTAAGAGTGAGTTTGTTCCGAAACAAAGCTGCTATATATTTGGCATCATTTAAAGCAGTGGTTCTCAACTGGAGGTAGTTTTGTCCTCCTAGGGATATTTGGCATTGTCTATAGGTACATTTGATTGCCAAGACAGGCACAGTGCTGTAAGTGTCCACTTGGTAGACTCAACTGATGCTGCTAAAAGTTCTGCAGTGCACAGGACAAAGAATTATCCACATCAAAATGTCAACATGGAAATTGAGAAACCCGATTTAAAGAATATATACTTTGTAAACATTTTCTTAAATTTAATGGGAAAGTCTGGAATTTAGCACAAAGTTGCATTTTTGGTTATAGGTAAAGTTTAATCATGTACTAACACTCCCTATCTGGCTTCCAAGTTATTTGATGATAATTGTGGTCAATTTGTACTGTATCAATTTAGCCAGGTTAGAACTATGCTACCCAGAGTTCACTTCCTTGCATAGTTACAGGTTAACATGGTTCACAAAATAAATTTTGCAGGCCATTTGGAAGTCTGAAATAAACTGTAATCATCTTGCTTTATAGGTGCAGAAAGCTGTCACAAAACAGGGCACTACTCGAGCTCATGCTTGCAGGAGCATGTCTACTGGATCATCTGGTTGGCCTGGCACAGCAGCAGAGTCTAAAAGCAATACAAATTCTTGCTAGATTCTCTTTCAGTTTCTTTGACTTCTGTACTAAATACATGTTGCTTCATGATGAAGGGGTGAACCTGTACTTTCATTTCTCACGTAGAAATGAAATTACTGGGTCACCCTGTAACTGTATGTTGAAACTTTGGAGGAACTGCTGATCTTTTACCAAAGTGGGTGTACCATTTTACCTAGCCACTAGCGGTATAACAGTTCTCCTTTCTTCACCTCCTCAAGGCTTATCTTTCTTATTTTAGCCATTCTGGCACACATGGAGTGGTATCTTGTATTCTTTCTTAAAGTCCATTTATTACTTACTTCTTCCGTGTATGTGAGAGACAGAAACACAAGGACAGAGATAGAAAGATCTTCAACCCCTTGATTTACCCCCAGCCTTTAATCAGCCCAGGCAAACACATATGCCTGGCATGCTCGAGAAGGTCTCCAGACTTGTACCAAGAACCTTCCTTGTAAGATTGCTTTGCAGACTGTCACGTTTCACAGTGGCACTGTCATCTGATCCCATCATTATTGTTTTGGTCCTCATTTCTATGAGAACTAATGATGCTAAACATCTTTTCATGGGTTTTGATCATTTGTGTATGTTCTTTGGATATCTATTGGGACACTTTGCCATTTAACAATTTCGTTATGTATCTTTTATACTATTGAGTTGTATTAGGTTTTTGAGAAAGTCATGATGTATTTTTCTATGCAAAACTTTGTCATGACTTTCCTGACAACCTAATAGTTCTTCTTCGTGCATTCTAGATGAAAGATCTTACCAGATATAATTTATAAACATTTTCTCATTCAGTAGATTGTTGACATTATCTATAGTGTCTGTTGAGATACAAAAAAAGTTTTAAATTTTGATGCTGCCCAGTTTATCTATTTTTATTGTACTGCTTGTGTTCTTGGTGTCCTATCCAAAATCTATCATTTAATCTCAAGTCATAAAGATCAGTACCTACTTTTGCTTTTAACCATTTTGTAGTTTTAGCTTTTACATTGAAGTCTTTGATATATTTTCAGGTTTTTTTTTTTTTTTCACATGATTTGAGGTAGGTGTCTAACTTCATTCTTTTGCATGTTGATATTCAGTAGACCCAGAAACATCTTCTGGAAAGACTATTCCTTTTTCCATTGAAATGTCTTGGCATCCTTGTTGAAAAAACTGACTGTAAATTTGACAATATAATTTCTGCAAAAAAAAAAAAAGTGCAATATATTAAGGGTGATTTGTTACATAGCGATGGATAGCAACTACATAATTAACTCTTGATTGTCCAAGTATAGCCCTCTTTACGTGTTAATAATGAGACACTCAGTCACACAAGAAAATAAATGTAGTCTGCAAGATGTCAGGACAAAGCAATAGGGAGAATAAGAATCTTACCCAAGGAGATGGTGTATGTCTTGTCTCTTGTTTTACATTTCTGTCTCTTTATAATTGCTATAAAAATAGTTATAAATAACGAATATGTAGCTCATATTTACATGAATTATATTATGGGCTATTATTTTTGTTTATTTTAAAAATGGATCAGAGGACATGGAGAGCAATGTTCCTGATTATATAGGTAATGTATTGAAAAGTTTTACGGGTCTGTAGGTATTCAGAAAATGGTCCTTTTAATATCAAAGGTTCATCTACTTTTAGACATGTTCTTATGAAAAAGTTTGCTTATTCTTCCTGAGAATATGGAATATTCATGTTAAAAGCTCAGGCTTTTGAGTCAGAGCTGGAAATGGAATAAATCGCACCTGCCGTTTATCAGGTGTCTGATGTAGGCCAAACATACAGCTTCTCTAAACCCTAGTTTCCATTTCTGTAAAAGGGGATTCTAATATTATAGTACCAACTTCAGAGAGGTTCTTAGGAAGATTGAGTCAGATTGTACCCATAAAGCACATAGCACGTTTCTAGTGCAAAATTATTAGTGGCTATCCAAAATAATAAAAAATGTATACACTCAAATTTCAATAAATCCCAAATGGTTTAGTTTATGAAAGTCAGGGTGGAGTAATCAGATCTTGTGAAACTATTAAATTTGGAGTTGATTTGCATAACCAGAAGACACCATTAAATGGGGATCCACTTATAACACAAATGCTGTGTGATGTATTTTAGGAACAGTAAACTTGTCTAAGCTGTCTCCAAATATTTTATACATTGAGAAAGTCACATCTCATCTTCTGGAACCCTTTATTTATACACTTAGAGAATAGAGTAGTAAACATTTCTTAAGGCCCTTTCTAGTTTTAGAGTATGATAATAAAATTTGTTTGTTAAGCAGATGTAGGGCAGGGGAGAGAACTAGAAAAGACTTAAGTGTTGAGAGGTGCTGCCTACTGGTGATCAATCAGAAGTGCAGATAATGCATGTTGGGAATTCTAATGGAAATCAATTTTGTTTGTGCACACACATTGATTTATTAAAAAAAAGGCATGCTGTAATGTGACTTAATTACTTGCCACACAGCTCAGAGGAAATATATAGCAAGTATCATTTTAATGTGACATGACAACTTGAGTAAATGCGATGTTGACCATATGTTTTTCTGTGACATGGGTAAATGGTTGGTGAATATTCTTCTTCAAAGGAAATAACAGAGACTTGGTGAATCAGGGTCCTCTCATTCCTGCCTCTGCTGTCTTTACATAGCTGTCTTTCTGCATTGACTTGTAAAATATTGGTGGCTGTTTGTAAAGCTATGTTCATACATGACAAATCAGAAGGGCTTGAAAATGAAAGAGAAGACCTGGAAGCATTTCAGTGGCTGACAGCAATAGGTTTAGTCAAGGCTTTTAGTTGTAAACTCCAACTGGCTTAGGCAGTAAGAGGAATTTATTAATTCAGGTGGTGTGTGTGTGTGTGTGTGTATTTTTTAATTTATTAAAAATCAGAAAATATTATTTTAACTACAGCTAGACCAGACATCTCCTTGGGTAGGATGTTATTGTCCCTATTGCTTTTGTCCTCACATCTTACAGACTACATTTATTTGCCTGCATAACAGAGTGTCTCATTTTTAATGCATAAGAAGGATTGTTCCTGATAATTATGGTATCGGGTCTCTACCACATCCCTAGTATATTTTAGTTCCACTTCCACTTTTGGCTTTATTCAAGGTAGGCTCTCTATATAATACATTTGCCTCAGCTGAGGACTGAGCTTGTCAATAAACCAATGTCTATGACTTTGCCTCTTTAGGGCTGGCCTCACTCTTCCCTGATCTAAGGTAGCCTCTTCTCTCTAGCAACAATGGTAAGTGGATTCTATGGGCAGGAGACATGAATGCTGGGCAGTTAAAAACAAGGTTCACTGAAGAAAACTGCATTTGTTTTCCCCAGCCTTACTTTATGGCTCTTATACAGACTTTCATATACTTTTGTATATATAAGATGAAATGACTGACCTGAAGTTGCATACAGGAGGAAGAGATGGGAAGCAAACTTACCTCTGATTCTTAATCTAAGGGCCTTTCTATATCCTGCTACTCCCAATCAGACAGCTAGAGATGTTTTGTTTCACTTTTTCTTTTGTAAAAGTACTGATAATTTAGAAAATGTGAGAGGAGTAATAAATAATAAAGATCATTGGAAAACTGAAAAACATACTTTGCAAGGAATAATAAAACCATCCAAGGTATTTTCTTGATATAAGAAAAGACTAAAGTTGTGGGACAGATGGAGAAAAAAAAGAGTTGAAGGTTGTTGTCTCCAAATATAGGACACTTGGGAGCATTGTGATTCCCAGTGAGTGAAAATCTGCAGAAAGATAGATGGTGACTCCATAACCATGAAATCCAAAAACAAAACAAAACAAACCTGCTTTCTTGTAGCCAGAGCCGTTGCATACAAAATTAGAATTCTTCAAGGAACAGTGAATGTCTGGTTGGTAGATGTATTTAAGAAAACCTGGGTGAGGGACCAGCAGTTAGCGTAATGGCTGTGTCGCTGGACTCCCATGTAGTCCACCATGGTTCAAGTCCCAGACCTAGTGGCTTAAACTCATACTGGACGCATGTGCGTGCGTGCCCAAGATCCCAAGAGGAGAAGGGATTGCGGCGTGGCCATCCCCCCGGGGGGTGATTTCTCACTTTCTGTCTTTTTGTCTTTCTGGCGAGTGCACGTGTCCTATAGCAAAAACCTCTCCCCCCAAGCCCTCTTCCCCCCAAAAAATGAGTGAACATTTTTCAGGAATTCTATGCAATAGCACTGTCCAAAAGTAATATAATATGAGCCACATATGTAACTTTAGGTTTTCTAGCAGTCACATTAAAAGGTAGAAAACTGGTGATATTAATTTTAGTAATAGATGGATCCCAATATATCCAAATGCTATGTCTATACATGATCAATACAAAATGTTTTTTAATAAAATTTTATTCCCCTTCCCCCCAAAGTAAACCCTACATGTTCAAACTGCAGTGTGCTTTTTACACTTACGGGATATTTCAGTTCAGGCAGTGTCAGGACTCTATAGTCACATGTGGCTGCTGCATTGGGAAGTGCAACTGCAGAGGACATTTTTCTGTGGAGGCCTATGGTCTAGAGGAGGGTTTGTTTGTTTGTTTGTTTGTTTTTGAGAGATCTTTGTTATTGGGCACATGACCTCACTGGAGAGACAGAGGAGATAGGGAGATAGAAAGAGAGACAGAAAGCAAGAAGTCATCCCCACGGGCAGGGGATGGGAGGGGATGGCCACGCCGCAATCCTTTCTCCTCATTCTCTTCATGGGATCTTAGGCACACATGCACATGTGCCCAACAGCAGTTTAAACTATTGGGTCCAGGGCTTGAACTGCCGTCAACCACATGGGAGTCCAGTGATGTAACCATTATGCTATCTGCTGGTCCTGAGGAGGGTACTTTTAACTTATAAAGTCCCTTTCAACTGTGAGAGTACCTGCATTTGTAGAAGAAATAGCTATGATTGTATCATCCTCTTCTTGAAAACTTTCAGTACCTTTCTAGTACCTGAAAAGAAAATGTTGACCTGAGCCCTCCGATTCACTATTCACTAGATGGTAAGGTCCAGGGAATATATTTGTCATGTTCATCTTTGTTCCCCAGGACTATATGAATATACTAAACACTAAATGATTTTCTGGGGTTTTGTTTGGATGGGTGGGTGACCTGGACTTTATTGTGTTTTCCAGCTATCTCCCTAGTTTTCCTTGTATAAACTCTGTATTATATTAAAATGCACCTCCCATTATCTTCCCCTCTTACTAATTTGAATGGCTCTTCTAATACCCTTCTGCAGAAGGAAGAGCGAAATCAGTCTCTTTAGACGGGGAAACTGATACGTCAGCTGGTATCACATTTCATTGAGAATAGAGACTCTGGCACATTGGAATTGTTAGACAGCCCTGACCTGTCCTCCTCTCTAAATGCTCTGCTTTCAGCTCTTGTTTACACATATCCTAGCATGTTGACAAGTCTAGGTCCAGTATGAGAAGACTTTTCAATTTACCTTGAAACAGCAATTTAGACCAGATGGTTCCCAAAATATCATCTTTTTTTTGAATTATACTGAAATAAGAACTTTTGACCTTTTGGAAAGCGAGCTAGATTTCACATGTTGGGGATTTAAATGTTATTTTAACGTCAACACTAGATCATGGGACCTAGAATGTGACTCTTTGCATCTGTGGAGCTCAGGTTCTATATTTTCAAAATGATCATAACAATAAGTACTCCCACTAAAATAAATACTGTGGTCAGTTTGTTTTATTTTGACAGTCAGTTTGTTTTATTTTGACAGTATGTTACTGTGGTTAAATGCCTGCTCTAGAGTTACTTTGCTTGAATTAAAAAATCTCCCCCTACTTTTTTTTAAGCTGAATGACTGATTTATAGTAAGTTAATCAACCAGTAAGCTTCTGTCCTCAATTGTACCACTTTTTAAGTGGGGAAATCCAAGATTTGTTAAAAGAATCAACTATGGGAATGTATATAAATGTTTAGCTTTTATAAAGGCTATGCTGACTAAACATTTCTTATATTTCATTGTTATTGTTGTAGTTGAAAGAATATGATGTATATAAGCACGGTCAGTTCTTTTGGGCTCTGAACCTCACTTTCTTCCTTAAAAACAAAACCAGGGGCCAGCAGATGGCATAGTGGTTATGTCACTGTACTCCCACATGACCTACCACAGTTCGAAACCCAGACCCAGTGGCTTGAAAATCATGCTGGGCATGTGTGCCCAAGATCCCAGGAGGAGAATGGAGGACATACCCAAGATTCTAGGAGGAGAATGGAGGAGAAGGGATAGTAGTGTGGCCATCTCCCCGGGAAGTGATTTCTCACTTTCTCTTTCACTGTCTCTCTCCAGTGAGCACAAGCACCCTTATGGCAAAAACCTTTTCAACAAACAAACCAGAAAATCTTAGCATCCATGTTGTCCTAGGATTGTTGGGAAAATGAAAAAAGTAGTATATGTGAAAGAACTTTGAAAAACACAAGGTACCATAATGCGTGCATTTCAATAGCGAGACGAACATCTTTGAGATACAGAAACTGCACAGATGTTCACACAAGATGGATGACTCAGGAAGACAGGTCTTTTCTGGATCTGCTCCATACTTCATCTCCCCACCCATGCACTATGCCCAGCACATAACCAGTGCTTACTAGATAAGCATACAGCATAAGCTTGCCTATTTGTTACTTGGCAGAACATGGAGAAACTTCTATCCACACAAGGACAACACCCAGGGTCTCCTGTTGTTCTTTTCCCTGAAAGCATAGTCATACCACTGGAAGAGTTACCAAAATAGAAAATGCAATCATTTGAGTAAAACACTTTCTATGTGATTAGAGACCTTTGTTTTGAATGAACTGACATCTATTAAAACTTTAAGAGGGACCTATTTCAGAAGCCAGGTGGCATTATGCAGTCTATGTTTGCTTATCTTTTCATTTCCTCTTCTTTAGTGTCTAGCATGATTTGCATAATAACAGAGTCTTTGTTTTCCTGGTTTAGGTTTCTGATTTGGGTAACAAATTCAAAATCCTAGGATTGTGCTATCAAAATCATTTGTTTGGAAATGCCTTGATGACTTCACTGAGCAGATTTGGGGCCAGTCTGGCCCAGAGACTGTTTTCATGCTAATGCTGTTTGTGACTCATTGGCAACTCATGGTTTCCATTTTCCTAGTGGTAGAGGAGAACCTGGATCTGAGTCTCCATGACACTGTCTTTGTGACAAGTGTTTGGAATAAAGAGGGAATGGATGTAAAAAAAAATACACATACACACATACACACACACAAACATATATGTATTATTTCTAATATATACACATATACACTTTATCATACATATCTATAAACAAAAACATAAGACACCCAGCAAAGTAGGATAAATGCAAGCTGGTATAGGCAGCAGCATGTGTGTACATGGGAGTGGTGAGGAGGGGGCAGTTTCTACTTTTTTCAAATGATGCTCATTATTTACGAATAGTTTTTAAGTTTCTTCTTTTTGTGGGAAGTAATATTGCAAGCAAAGCTTTTAGTACAGGTCATGACATAAATGGAATTCCCTCAGGGGTCATCTTACCACTGTACTCATTTTGAACATTTTCTCTACAGCCTTCCTGGCCGAAGTTTATTGTAATAGTCAACAACAAAAAATTCCAGGGGGTGTGGCCACACTGCAATTTCTTCTCCGTTCTCCTCTAGGTATTTTTTTTTTTCCCATGGTCCTCTAGGGATTTTGGGCACACACACACACACACATGAGCCTATTGTGTTTTTCAAGCCATTGGGTCCTAGGCTCAGCACATTTGGCTATGTGGGATCCAGTTGCCTTAATTACCATGTCATCAGCTGGCCTAATTTTCATTCTTTTTAAGGTTCCTTTATAAGTCAGAACAGGGTAACATAATAGACAGAACCTAGTTTTGGAGTCAGATAGCCTCATGATCTGCCACATTTTGGCTGGGTGGCTTTAAGAAAGTGCCTTAAGCTTTTAGAACCTGTTTGTTCATTGGTTCTTGTGAGGATTTAATACAACATTGTGTCTAAGGCACCCAGCATACACAGTGAGTAAGTCTTAACTGTTCTTAAGTCTGACCTACAGACTTTAAAGAAATCACCTCATACATCACACTCCAGGCTGGTATCTAGCACAGGATGAACCGTCTATTGAGAACAGAATTTTACATTGTCAGGTGTCCCGTGGTTCCTGATATTCATGTGGGATCTGTCCTTCATGCCTCTACCCTCAGTCCAGAGGTATTGTCTTTCTCTTCTTCCCTTCCTCTCAAGGTGGACTTGGATTCTTCATGGGAGTTCTTTATTTCCCTTTCTCCTTAGGGATGGTCTCTTTTTCCTCTCATTTTTTTTTCCCTAAGGTTTTATGCCATAGAGCATATATACTTGCCAGAGAGGAGAGAGAGAGAGAGTGAAAGGGAAAGTGATAAATCACCCCCCAGAGGGAATGGTCACACCACAATCCCTTCTCCTCCATTCTACTGGGATTCTGGGCATGGATGCACCTGTGCCCAGTATGAGTTTTAAGCCACTGGGTCTGGGACTTGAATTACTTGAGGTAATTCAGCACCTCAACCACTATGCCATCTGCTAACCCTTTTCATTTTCTTACTATTCTGCCTGTCTTTTCCCTTCACTGTTTTCTCTTTTCTTTCCTCCTCTCCATTCTCTCTTGTATTTCTATATGGAGTAAGAATTCTGGTCCATGTTAACAGATCTGCTCATCTGTCAATTGGCTGTATAACAAGGAGGCGGAGAGGTATATTATTCTCACATAAAACCACTGGATATAGCTCTTGAATAGGCTGATCTTTTGCCTTGATCCACATTGTAGCAAGTGATGGCTTCATTAAAACTAAAACAGATTTATTTTTCCCACTTGTTTTACAACAGGTGACACATATTCTTGTTTCCTTGCAAAAAATAAATTCCATTCCATAAATGCGCAAAGCAGAATTTATTTAGCTACTTGATTCCTCTTCTTTTTTTGAGTTTAAATATTACTATTTCCTTAATATAGTCACTTAATTTTTTCCCCCAAAACACTGCTACATGTTATAGATACAAAAGTTAACAAGACATAATTCCTTAAGGAGCTTGTATTTTGATAAAGAGCCAGACATTGAATACATAACCACCAAAATAATAATTTCATTATAATGTGAGATGTGTTATGAAGAAAAAATAATGGTTTAATCTAACCCACTCTTGGGAGGTTAAGAAATATCCACTTGGAGAAGTAGGACTTAATATAAATCAAGAATGGGTGTGAGATAAGAAACTCAAATAAATGGCACAAATAGCCCCAAGTGGGTAAGATTTAACCTTGAGTAATAAAGTGTAAGTGGCTTTATTTATTCGGTTGCTGGACAGGTCATGGCATATTTTTACATAGAAAAATATGTCATAACTTTTCTAACAACCCAATACTTTATTTTTAAATTTGTCTTCCATTGTCATTTATCTCCATAGTGCAGACTTGCTTTTCAAAGTATGCATGGAATTTGACAATCAAATCAAGAAAATGTCCATGTACATCATTTTCAACAGAGAACTTGACAATCTTTTGTCTGTTTAGTGTTTCTTCCTTTTGCCCCTCCCACCCCCTCTCTACTATCTACTCCCCTCCCTTGTAGACTCTGGTATCTACACTTATCCTCCCTACTCTCATAGAGTTCGATCATTCCATTTCTGCCTTAGAGTGCAGATATTACAGGTGGTTTTAGATTTGGAGTGTGGTAATCCAGGGTTGACGTCATGAGGAGAGGCTGTGGGAGGAGGCAGAGGCTGGATGACGACTTCCTAAGATTGTTTCTGTGAAGACAGTGCTGTCAGTGATCAGGGCCAACCACCTAAGGACTTATGAGGAGCAGAGTACATCTGAGAAATGATGAATTAAAGCAATAAACCTCTATACCCCTCCCTACCAGTCACCATAGTAATATTAGGAAGGATTGATGTGTGAAGAATGTGAGAGCTTATGTTCCTAGAGATCTGGTATTACTTGAACCCAAGGAAGCAATAGCCTAAAAACTGATGGGGTAACAAATAACATGCATTTAAAAATAAAGAGATAAACTACATGAGCAGCTGGAGAGAAAGTTTGAGTTTCTATGGAAACCTCTCCTAAAATGTCTCTCTCAGGCAATGGAGCCAACTTCTCAAATGCGAGAGAAGTAGAATATGGGCTGACGAAATCCTTGCTAGGTGTTACCCTGTGTGTGACACAGATAACTGGACAGAGAGGACTTTGGTAGGGATCAGCTGTTCCTTGTGGAACATTTCTGTTCTTCAGATGGCTTGGGAGTCGGAGGCACAGATGTGAGAGTGACTGGGGGGTGATTTCAGGTATTTTCTTGCAAGGGGCTAAGTCAATAATAACCTGGCTGAGACCATGTTTACAAACAAAAATGAAAAAAAAAATCTTACTGTTCAGCCACAGGAGAATGATGTGTGGCTTGATGATAAAATCAGACACAAATGCTTGGAGACCTTCTCTGCTTAAAGCTCTATGAGATGGGTACTCCACCCGCTTCTCTAATATCACTTTGTGCCTTCTTCCCCCTCCCTTATCTCCCCAGTTCCCCATCTGTCTCTGTATTCCTCACAGACACCGAGTGTGTTCCTCCTTCAGAGTATTTGAACCTGTTGTTCTTTCACTTGTGTTGTTTCCGCTCCTGAGATCTATGTGTGACTGGCTCCTCCTCAGTCAGTCCTGTGTCTTTGGAAAGCCATTCCTTGCCCCCTCTGCCCAATGCAGTGCCTCACCTTTTCCACTCTGGGTTATCTCTATTATATCACCTGATTATTTCATTTTTATCACTTGCTATGAGCTGCTTTTCTATTTGTTTGCTTGTTGACATGTTGCATGTCCTCAGAATCTAGGTTAGTTCCCGGAGAGTCCCAAGTCTGAAAAAAGCATCTAGAGAAGGCACCTGATAAATATTTTTTATTTATTTAGTGTGTGCATGGTGATATTTTTAGACAGGGTCTTACGTGTTGCAGTTCTCCTGCCTCAGCCTCTCAAGTGGCTGGGACCCTATGTAAATGTCACTATACTCAGCTTCGTTCTTTTCAAGAAAGGCAAGAATCAAACCTAGGCCTCACGTGTGCCCTCAGCCTCCTGAACAGTAGCATCCAGAGTGCACTATCACATCTCAGACTCCATAAATATTGAATGAATAATTCTTACTCTCAAGAAGCTTATGATCCAGTATTTATTATGATGAATGGGTACAAACACTTGATGTTAGATAATGCTACACAGCATTGGAAGATCAATCATATTATCAAGGAGAAGTCTGTGTGTGGAATTTCCTAATAGTAACAAAAATAATATTGACACTAATAATAACAAGTTCTGTTTACTGGGTGATTTCTAAACGCTATGCTCTAGTAGATATTTTATGTTCCTTATCTACCTGTAAAACCACCATTGGAGTTGGCCCTAGTATCTCCATTTTCTGGTTGAGAAACAATTTGAGAAGCTAGCTTGTAGACATGGATTCTGAATTAAGCTTAATCTAATTCTTAACTCCAGGTGTATTTTTTTTTTCCTATAGAAAGAATTTTTGGAGATGAGAATTGAATCTTTCTGAGCACAGAAAGGATTTGGGAATAGATGGCCTGCTAACCCTAAGTGGCAATAAAGGGGAAACATGGCCCATAGGATTTTTATAGGATTACAGACAAGAATCTATGTGGGATTGGGTGAGAAAAGCAATGATGTGCTTGGCTGGCGGACTGGGTTCCCGAATATCTGTGGATTTCCTGGCTCTGGGATTGTAAGTGCCAAGAGCTACAGAATGTGGTTGGAATCAGACGTGGTGAGGATGAGGTTGGTTGGACCAGATGACATGATCCTTGAAATACAAAATGAGTTTAAATGTAATACAGAATTTTAAGTATAAAAATTTCAGTATTTTCCTGCCTTACCTTAATGTGTACGTGAAATGTTGACAATTTACAGAAAGAGTAAGTTTATTAAAATCCATCTCCCTTTTTACATCCAGGTATTATTAGCCTAATTTTATTATTATTACTTAGATTTTTTTTTGCCATAGGCATGTACACTGAGGGAGTGAGGGAGAGCAAGAAATCAGCCTTCAGAGAGGATGGCTATGCCACAATCCCTATCCTCCATGCTTCTCTCAAGATTTTGGGAACACACATGTGCATATGTGCCTGGTATAGTTCTCAGGCCACCAAGTCTGAAATTTAAACCTGAGGAGTTGGCCATGTGGGATCCAGTGCCTTAACTACCATGCATCCTGCTGGCTCCAAGACTAATTTTTCTTTTAAGAGAGAGATTTTTGTGTGCACTTGCTGGAGAGACAGAGACAGAAAGTGAGAAATCACCCCTCAGGGGATGGCCATGCTGCAATTCCTTCTCCTCCATTTTCCTCTTGGGATTTTGGGCACTCACACACATGTACTCAGCATTAGTTTTAAGCTACAAGGTTTGGGACTCAAACCACAGTCAACTATATGGGAGTCCAGTGACGTAACTATTGTGCCATCTGCTGGTCCCTCCGTGACTAATTTTTTAAGAGGCAGCTAGGCTCAGAAGATTGTTGTCTGGCTAAAATCACATGTAGCACTGGTTCTAGAACCCAATATGCAGTTTCTTAGTGTTATATTCTTTTTCTTTTCCCCAATGAGAATTGTTAGTAATGTTGAATAATTCTTCCTTATGTTAATCTAAATATCCTATACCTTTAATTTGTATAGCTAAAAGTTAAGAAAAATTAATGTGTTCCATAAAATAAATGTAGATATCAGTATTGTTTCTTTGAAGCATGAGTGAATTTTGCAGGGAACAAAAATCTTACACCATCCCCCCCCCCCTCAACCATTTATAGTCTATTGAATTTAATCCTATTGTCAAAGTATTTTTAGAGGGGGAAAAAAGTAGTTTTATTATGGCTTCTATAAATGATAGTCATCATAAAATTTTCCCCATTTTTTGCATAAATTAATGAGTCATTCTTCCCAGTGCTTATTTTTATGATGCTGTTGGCAAGTCATATAACCTCTGAGCCACCATTCATATTTATTCATATTTATTCATATTCTTCCCCCTCCCTCCCTCCCTCTTTTCTCCCTTCCTTCTCACCACCACTAATTGTATTAATAGTACCTTTCAGCCTACCTTTGGAATTTACTGTGGGCTCAGATGGCATATCGCAGATGTAAAAATACTACGTAAACTAGAAAGCTTTGTACAATTCTAAACAATAATCTTTTATTATTAGCTCATACCATATTATATATGTCTTCCTAGAACTATTCCCCAATGTATGTGGTATCAGTTCCTTTCACTGCCAGTTGGTCATGCCTGAACTTCTCAATGTCCTCTTTAATTGTCCATATTAGAAATATTTTATTGTTCTACAACGTATAGGAACAGGAAAAGCACAAATATTTATCATGTTGGGCTCTCTGGCTGCCTCACCATGCTATGAAAGCTGGAAGATCATGAGGCAGTAGTCACATATGAGCAATCCATGGGACCCATGGGAACACATCGTGTTTTAGTTTATTGTATTTAAATTAAAAACAAACCTTAAACCAACTTTAAAAGCCAGGAGAAATGCACATAAACATCTACATTGATGGCTTCTCTTAGAAAACTGGAACATCTGACAACGCTATGTTCTTATTCCTGAATCCTTATTCTTATTAACTGGGGCATAGATCTTCAGATGGTCTACAAGTTCCTGAATCTTCTAGAACCCTGACCACGTTCAATAGTCTTCTTATAACCAAGATCTATTGTCAACTTCTACTTGTCATAGTATCTCATCTGCGTTTTTTTTCTCTAGTAAGAAAATGGAAAATAAGAAAGGCTGGCATGTTTTAAAACTAAGACTCAAAGCTTCTTTGTGAAAGAATATTTCAGTGTGTTTTAAATTCCTGCAAATGGGCCACTTTTAGAGGACCAGAGCTAAGTACTGTGTAGAGGTAGCCAGATCCCACTTGGTCTACCCCCTGACCTCCCTTTGGCCTTATGCTGACCTGGTGTGTCCAGGACCCTGAAAGGATAAAGAAATGAAGGAAAAAGAATTGTGGTATGACCAGGCCCCACTGAGGAATTTTTCTTTCTCTTTCCCTCTCTTTCTCATTCTCCTTCTCTGGCATGTTCATATACCCTCTGGCTTAAAATAAACAAATAAATAAATAAACTCTTTCAGAGTACCTACATTTTGTTGTCTCATACAGGCATATGTCATTCACTTACTTTCCTGTCTCTAGAAGTATTTGATTGCTGCATCCTGCCATTATGTTTCTGTCTTGACTATCCTTTGCCTTGGGGATGGGGGGCATAGCAAATCTGCCGTGTTTATTCTCTCACTCCTGGAAGGTTACCTTTTTAACTGCATCATGCCTCATTGCTTCCATATTTTCTTCCCAGGGAGAAGGGGGGGCAGTAACATGTTTGTCTTGATCTTAAACTCTGCGGCACTTATTCCACATCAGTGCTTCCCTGCCTCTGCCAAAAACTCCTGCCCACTCTGGGGACTGTCAGACTTTTTCCATGGTGTCTGACTCAAGAATTCTTCTAGAGCCAAGGCATATCCTCTTCCTGGACTCCAGATTTGCAGATGCCCAGTTTGACTATCAGTACTCTAAATTGTTTTGTAGGGGTTAAGTAGTGTGTGTGAAGCATATTATAAACAAAACTGTACTTTTGATGAGAAATTTCTAATTTAAAATGCTCTAAGACAATGTGAAATGCTAGGTATACCTTCAATAATAGTTTTCTCTGGGATTGGAAATTTTGTAGAATGTATATTTTTTATTTATTTATTTTTAGAAGAAATTTTGTTATAGGACACATGTGTTTGCCAGAGAACAGAGAGATAAAAAGCAAGAAATAACTCCTGGGGGGATGGCCACATGCAATCCCTTCTCCTCCAGTCTTTTGGGATTTTGGATACACATGCACCAAGTGTGAATTTTAATCTGCTGGGTCCATGACTGGAACCACAATTGATTACAGGAGTCAAGTGGGAGTCTAGTGATGTAACCAGTACACCATGGCCTGATCCCTACTTTTCCTTGTATTGATTTTTAAAAATCTCTTTATTTTCTAAGTTAACCACATCACCCATAATACTTTTGTAAGTAGAGAATAAAACTATTATTTTTAAAAAAAATTAGAAATATTCTGCATGGCGCCAGCAGGTGGTGTGATGGTTAGGGTACTGGACTCCCATATGGCCCACTGCTTCAAGTATTAGACCCACCCAGTGGGTTGAAAATCACACTGTGTGGGGACCAGCAATTAGTGTAATGGCTATGTCACTGAACTCCCATGTAGTCGACTGTGGTTTGAATCCCGGACTCAGTGGCTTAAACTCACGCCAGGCACATGTGTGTGCGTGCCCAAGATCCTGAGAGGAGAATGGAGGAAAAGGAATTGTGGTTTGGCCATCCCCCCGGGGGGTGATTTCTCGCTTTCTATCTCTCTGTCTCTGTCTGTCTTTTGGGTGAGCGCGTGTGCCCTATAGCAAAAACCTCTAAAAAAAATATCACAGGGGAACCAGCAGTTAGCGTAATGGCTATGTCTCTGGACTCCCACATAGTCGACTGCGGTTTGCGTCCCGGACCCGGTGGCTTAAGACTCACGCCGGGCGTGTGTGCATGCGTGCCCAAGATCCCGAGAGGAGAATGGAGGAGAAGGGATTGCGACGTGACCATCCCCCCTGGGGGGTGATTTCTCACTTTCTGTCTCTATGTTTCTCTCTGTCTGTCTGGTGAGCGTACGTGCCCTATAGCGAAAATCTCTCCAAAAAAAAAAAAAAAAAAAATCACACTGTGTGTGTGTGTGTGTGTGTGTGTGTGTGTGCATATATGCTCAAAATCCCAGGATTAGAATGGTGGAGAAGGGATTCTGGTGTGGTTATCCCCCATGGGTTGTGATTTCTTACTTTCCCTCTGTCTCTCTCTGTCAAGTAAATGCATCCCTATTACAAAAACTAAAAAAAGAAGAATGTATGATCTCATTTGAATGTTATTTTTAAAATATTCTAGGTTAGCACATAAGGGGTAAGGCACAAAGCAAAGGTAAGGGTGTTTGATAACTCTCCTCTCCCTAACCTATAGTCCTTGTTGACCCTGAAACATTGGCTAGAATTTTGACTTGTTATGTTGCTTGGCTTTATTAATATTTTGGGCTTTTGCATTTTTGATCCAGAATATCTTCCTAGTGCTGAAGCAGTAAAATGCAGATGCTTGTTTTTTTTTTGATTTGTGCATTCTGTGGAGGTAGAGAAGCACAGTTTAGGGGTAGATAACATGACTGAGTAAAGAGGGCAAGGTGGGGGCCAGCAGGTGGCATAGTGGTTGAAGCACTGTACTCCCACATGGGTGACTACAGTTAGAGTCCTGGACCTGGTGGCTTGAAACTCATGCTAGGTGCATGTGTGCTCAAAATCCCAAGAGGAGAAGGGATTGTGGAGTGACCATCAACCCTGGGGGGCTAATTTCTCACTTTCTCTCTCATTGTGTCTGTGTCTCTGGTGAGCACATGTGCCCCCCTCCTGTAAAAATTTCTTAAAAGAAAAATGGCACAGTATGGGACAACAGAAGAGCCAGAGATGCTGGGAGCAAGGCAGTGCAGGCTCTATCTCAGCCAGTCTGGCTCTAGTGGGTTCCAACAGGAATGCAAGGCTAGTCTAACTTTATTTTGTGACTTTCAATGTGAACATTCTGATCAAAAATCAGAGATGCCCTGATTCTGTTCTTGTCCTTTTTCTTTTTTCTTTCTTTCTTTTTTTTTCTTTTTTTTTTTTTTTTTTTGGAGAGGTTTTTATTGCTATAGGGAGTATGTGCTCACCAGAAAGACAGAGAGAGAGAGACAGAAAGCAAGAAATCACCCCCCAGGAGGGATTTCCATGCCACAATCCCTTTTCCTCCATTCTCCTCTCGGGATCTTGGGCACACATGCCCACACACCTGGCATGAGTTTAAGCCACCGGATCCAGGACTCAAACCACGGTCGACTATGTGAGAGTCCAACGACATAGCCATTACACCAACTGCTGGTCCCATGCCTTGATTATTTTCACATGTTTTTTTCCACAAACAGCAATGTATGTGGGCCCTGGTAGAATGTGGGGAAAGGTTGCTCATTGCTAGCCATGTGACTTTGTAAGTCATTTCCTCTAGGTCTCATTTACAACCTGTTGGGAGAAAAGAAGAGGAAGAGAAAAACTTATTGGCTAAAGGATATAGAAATACAGTATATGGATGTAAATACCAGATATAGTGTGTGTGAAAGAGTAAGGTCTAAGGAAGGACATTTAGAAGAAAAATAGAGAGGCAAACCATTAATGGGACAAAGAAATGTGGTATTATCTGTTAAAGATATTTTATAGTTTTATCAACTGGACTAGGGAGAAATGTTCACCTGTTGAAATATTCATTTTGTAAGCTAATAATGGGATTGAACGTTTAAAAGAAAATGAAATTAAAAAATGTGAATAAAATTAAAATAAATAAAATGTACTGGTTAAAAAAGAAGGACTACACTAGCCAGTGGGATGGAGCATACCATAAAGAACATATACAGATAAAATAAATGTGGAGCTTGCTTTAGGGAGCTCAGAGTGTTGGGGGGGGGGGGAGGGAAAGGCATGGAAGTAAACTGATGCAATGAAAAAAAAAAAAAAAAAGGTGATACCTGCCTGGCAAAATTAACAAGGGGTGGAGAAATATCAAAGAGGATGATAGGTTCAAATAAATATTTACTATTAGAGTAAGCTAGATGACTAAGAGAAAGAAACTAAGGGTTCTTAAAAACAGTACAAACAAAATATTTCTTTAACTGAAAAGGAAGTTAGTAAGAAGATATAAATCTCTGGAAGACTGAAGTAGCAGATTTAGGCTGTGCAGGCAGGAACGCCATCTAAAATCAAGCAGCAGGTTTGGTCAAGATGATACTGTCACTGGGCACCAGAGACCTCATCTTCTGCTGTCACGAGCAGCAATTCCACCCACTGCCCCACAAACATGGTGATCGCTTTTGTCACCCATTGCAGAATGGCCCATCTTTTCCCATCACTAAAGAATACAGTTCAACACTTGATGCTGATAAATTTGATTGGTATAGTTTGGGCTTCATACCCATCCCTTAACCTCAAGATAGGCTGGGAAACCCTAACCATGAGAGAGATTGGGAAGAAGACTATCTGGCTTTTAGCCCCACTGCAGGGACTCAGGTTTGGTTTCTCACATTACAGGATTTCATGTACGGAGGACATTTAAAGGCAAAGACTGGAAGAACAACGTCCCCTTCTATCTTCAAAGAATTTCTGTTCTAATTGGAAATAGATGGTCATGTTTTAGATATGCTACACAATTGTAACCCATAAGCATTATGTATCAATAGATATCTAACCAGCTTACTACTCTGTGACTTGACCAAGAAAGATTACCTAGTGGAGAAGGTATTATGAGAGTTTCTCTTGGGAGACCCAGTTCAATCCTGGTGCCCCTGGTGGCTCTAGATTTTTCTGTCCTCTCTGGTCCTTCCTCATCTTGAAGTACTGGGTAAACCAAGATGCTATAATCCTCTCTAAGAATAGAAAGTTAAAAATTCCCTGGGAAGAGGCCAGGCTCCCTCTGGCTGTAGAGAGCCAGCCAGCTTGCAATCCCTCTTCTCTGCCTATCCTTCCCTGGATCATAGGAAGTAATGACAGTGTTTTGAAACTCTGAAAATTAATGAGAAAGCCCTCAGACATGTCTGGTTTGTGGATCATGTTCTTACATGCTGTGCCACTGTGGAAAGTTGGGATTGAACCCTAGGTGGTCTCTAAACTTTCCTCCCTTGACATCTCAACAATCCCAAGATTATACACTCCTTGAGGGCAAGGACTGTCATTTAGATATTTTTTGAATTTATTGTGTTTTAGATGTTTTTGCCATAGGATGTGTGCACTCACCAGAGAGAGACAGTGAGAGAGAAAGTGAGAAATCACCCTCAAAGGGGAATGGTCATACCACAATCCCTTCTTCATTCTCCTTCTGGGATCCTGCTCACACCCCCCCACACACACACACACGTGCCTAGCGTGATTTTCACACCACCCAGCCCAAGACTTCAACAGTGGTTGGCCATGTGGGAGTCCAGCGACATAACTGCTACACCATCTGCTGGCCCCGAGGACTGTCTTTTATTATCATCATTTTGTTTTCAGTGACTAGTCCCATGCATGGATCATCATGGCAGTCAAACATTTGTAGAATGAGTGATAATGCCACATTGGGTTTTGTTTTAAAATTGTAAGCAAACAAAATAAACTAATCACAACTAGGTGAAGCCAAAAGGGGCCTTAGGTGGAACACATAAGTGAAATCTCACGGTGCCGTTAGGCATAGATGGGTCTGAGAGGTTTCATCTTTCTTTTTATTTCTTGAGCTTTCTCTATAGAGTCGTATTTTTTTTCTCCCTCTCTCTCTCTCTTTCTTTTTTTTTCTTTTACATGCCTTTTCTCTAACTTTCCCAGTAACTCCAGGCTTAGCAACTCCAGGAGATAAATGATATATCAGTATTTCCATAATGACTGCAAACTGAAACTAGAGGACAGTAGGGGCCACAGATTGATCAAGCAGAATGGCTATTAGGATGGGCTTTTGATTGACTTGGTCTGTCAACTTTGAAGTTCAGGTAACCCCAACCAACTTCCATGGATTGGGAATAGAGAAATAGGAAGTCCATAAAGAAAAATGGGGGTGCTATTACCAGTAGGCAGGATAATAGATGCTAGGTATGGTTGGATTGAGTACTGTCCCCCAGAAATGGTGTCTACCTGGGACCTGTGAAAGTGATCTTATTTGGAAAAAAGTTCACTGCAGATGTAATTAAATTGAGGATCTCAAAATGAGATAATCCTGGATTAGGATGGACCCTAAATCCAGTGACTGGTGTCCTTGGGAGAGATGGGAAAGAGCACATGGAGAAGGCCATGTGAAAACAAAGAGGCATTGGAGTGATGCAACTGCAAGCTGAGGAATGCAAGGGACTGCCAGCATTCACCAAAAGGTGGGAGAGGGGTGTGGAACAAAGTCTTCCTTGGGGCTTTCAGATGAAATCACCTCTGCTGACACTTTGATTTTTAGATTTCTTGTTCCAGAACTTTGAGAGGAAATATTTCTATTGTTTTAAGTACCAGCCTATGGGAATTTGTTATGGCAGCTCTAGGAAACTAGTACACTGAGTAAGTAAGTAGACTAAAGTTTACTACAATCACCCTATCGGCCGTTCTGGTCTAGAGTGTTTGCCCTCTGAGTCAACTGCCAAGAGGGCAAGTTGGTGTTTGTACTTATTTCAGTCTGCATCTGCTTTGTACTTTGCTCTCAGGACTGTCCAATAGGAATCCAGATGGCTCGTCTTCTTCTGTGGATACACTTCCTTTAACAGATGATATCAAATGAAAGCTACCCATGTCATCAATGGAAAAAAGATAACAGGAAGGCTCATAGGACTGTGGCATCTATGTAGCAGCAGGCACAGGGCTAGGGGCTTCCAGAGCAAGGCTGTTCTGTCCTTTGCACCAGGATATTCCTCATCCAGCCACTCATGGCTCCTACCTTCATCTCAGGACAACCTAGCCAATACTTTCTATTAAGTGTTTAAATAGTTGCTGCACTGTTTCTCCCATGCCTGCTTCTATGATGGCTGGGCTTATCAAAGGAGAAAGAGAAAAATAAACCCAGATTGTTCCTTGTCATGCTGTGAAGTTTTTAGTGGGGTGAAGGGTGGTACATTCTTTTAGATCTTTTTCTTTTCCCAAAAATAGGAAATATCTCATTCTTCTGTTGATTCTTATGAGTGTGTGTGTGTGTGTGTGTGTGTGTGTTTTCCCAGCTCATTAGCTACATTTGTTTTCCTTATTTCCAGGTCACAAGTAGCCCTGGTAGCAGTGAGGATTCTGACACGGCTTGTGAGAGGCCGGCAGCCAATGCACAGACCAAGCCCAGTGAAACGGAGGCCTAACTGTCCAAGATGTGGCTGTTAGGACAGGCAGAAAGGCATGCATGTAACACTGGGTTTTATGTTTTTCTGGGGAGAAATAATAGGAGCAGATGTACTAAAAAATGGATTAAAAACAAATTAAGCCCTAAGTTTACCTTCAGGGCAACATATTAATAAGATTGTGTATTTTTAATTTGTTTTGTATTCCTTACAAGAAATAAAGAAGGGAAGGAGGGAAATGAAAGATGAGAAAGGAGGAGGAAAGAAAACAAAGGGGTAGTATTTTTTTTTCCCTAAGGTAGAATTGACCACAAATAAGCCAGCCTCCTTTTCAGTTAAATTTAAATCACAATATTCTTTGTACATGGTGCACATATACCGGACACATTAATTAAGAACTGCATACTGAAAATAAACACACACAAGAGAAATCATTATTTGGTCCAGACTATAAAATGCATTATGAAAAGTGTTAACAATTTTAAACATGACCCAGCCTAGGTGGCATATCCTGTAGTGTACCAAACAGCAATACTGGAAGCCATACAGTCTACTGCAGGTTTGGATCTCCAGGTCAGTCTGAAAAGACGCAGGAGACATAGACACTATTCAAGATTCTGGGAGATCTGGGGAAAGGAGCCTGCAGAGTGATGAGACCTTGTTGAGGGTGCTTTCCTTCTCTCTCACTCTCTTGTGTGCATGTATGTACTCTACTCGTTTTTTTGTTTTGTTTTGTTTTGTTTTTGAGAGAGATTTTTCCTATAGGTTATATGCATTCCACAGAGAGACAGAAAGCAAGAAATCACCCCCTAGGGGGAATGGCCATGTTTCAATCTCTTCTCCATTCTCCTCTTGAGATTTTGGGCTTGCACACACACACACACGCCCAGCGTGAGTTCAAGCCACCAGGTCAAGGACTCAAACTGCAGTAGACCATATGGGAGTCCACTGCCTTAGCCACTATGCCACCTGCTGGCCCCTGTACTCCATGTTTTGAAAAGTTTAAAAACAAATAAAGATGTCTCAGCTCTGTCAAGCAAAGAACATTTTAGTTGAAGAACAAAGTCAATTAAATAATTAATTTTAGGCTGAGCCATGGTGGCACAATGTAGCATAATGCTCTGCAGTGCTAGAAGCCATATGGAAGACAAGGGTTTGGTTCCCTGGTTGTCCTATACACAGTGGAGGTGTATGTGTACTTCTAGTGCTGGATGGATGGAAAGGCTGAGAGGAGGATCATAGCGTGGGACTCTGTTGAAGGTGCTAATCTTTTATTTTCTTTCCTTAATTTGGGAAGTTTATTAAGTTTCCAGTGTCAAGTTCTGTAAAAGGCCTTTTGTGTGGATTTCTACCATTCTTCCTTTGCTACCATTCCTTCTTTATTTTGCTATCTATTGAGTCGTTGCAAAAGTCTTGACGTATTTTTCTGTTACTATGCAAAAATGTATCATTACTTTTCTCAAAACTCAGTACTTCCTACCTTCTTACCTCCTACCTTTACTTTTTAGAAAAAAGCATCTTCCAGGTTTTTCTTTTTGAGTTACTTTTACAAGACTGCTAAACTGAATAAAAGACTAATATTATTTTGAGGGGCCTGTGGAAGAAAAGATGGTTCTATGTATTAACAAGTCGGAATCGGCTTTTGGGTTTTCTCATCTCTTAAATGTTCTGTTTAAAGCAGCTTTGTTTCTTTTAAGTGCTATAATATCTTGAACTAACTGCTCACCAAGCAGTTCTGCTTACAATAGAATTCTGAGTGGAATCCTATGTAGCTTTGATTTAATGAAGACATTAAGTCCTCTCTAATGACAGCTTTCTTTTGACAATAAGGTGCTAATCATTCCTCATGACTCATTTAATAGCAGAGGTCCCTGGATGAGTTACCTTGAAGGCATGAGGCAGGCAGCTCTGTGACCTCAGACAAAACCACTGAACCTGTCTGGACCCCTTTCATTTTCTGGAAAATGAGACTCTGCATAATACGATTGCTAAGGTCTTTTTAGGACTCAGAAATTCTACACTTCCATGACTTAAGATATCCTAATGGTTCTTAAGAATAATAGACCCAGTTTATTGAACACAAACTACATGCTGGGAATTGTGCTAAGTATCTAGAAGAACCTGTTCAATCTAATCATTACATCATACCTAATAATTGAGAAAGTACTCTTATAATCCCCATTTCTATATGAGAAGACTGAGGCTTAGGGAAAAAGTTAATCAACAGGCCATTCTTCTATAAGTCCATGTTCTTCAGAACTGTGCTATATTGTGAATTTCATTCTAGCTTATGCTCAACCTATCAAAAGGAATTTAAATTAATAAGATTTTACTGAATTAGGGGAACATTTCTCTCTTAATGTCTTCTCATCCATCCTGCTAATTGGTCTTATAATTTTAGGCTCAGAAGCTTTCATCCTGCTTGATTTAGAGAGATAGGAGATAGTGAAAAGGGCATAGTACCTGAATTGCTTATTTTGACCTTTCCCATCAGTAGCCTTAGTTAAATTCTTCTGCATTAGACAGGAACTTCAACTCCTTTAGACTCTGTGACTCACAGAATCCTTCTCTTGTTCCAGATCCTAACACGCTTGGGTCCAGTTCCTGCAATAAATTTATTAATGGGGAACCAACAGTTAGCGTAAGGCTATGTCTCTGGACTCCCACGTAGTCGACCGCGGTTTGTGTCCCAGACCCGGTGGCTTAGAACTCACGCCGGGCATGTGTGCGTGCATGCCCAAGATCCCGAGAGGAGAATGGAGGAGAAGGGATTGCGGCGTGACCATCCCCCATGGGGGGCGATTTCTTGCTTTCTGTCTCTGTGTCTCTCTCTGTCTGTCTGGTGAGCGCACGTGCCCTACAGCGAAAACCTCTCAAAAAAAAATAAATAAGTAAATAAATAAATAAATAAATAAATAAATAAATAAATAAATAAATTTATTAATGATCAAATACACCGACATCCTATTTTTGTCTCCTGATGGGGACTCCTAAGCAGCTGCACTTCTGGGCATATACTTAATGTGTTTTTCTTTCTTGAACAAGAAAAGGGAGGATGCATTATCAATGCAGGTGATCCATTACTCACTTTCCCAGGGGGTGCAGGGAATATCCTGCAGGTTGCCCTATTTAGAGAGCAGCATAGGTATTCAGCCTTCTTGTGCTTTCAGTTGCTACTTGCTTTATTTCTCTCATTCTCTCAGCATCTCTCTCTCCTTCTTGGGTTCCCTCCCACTCATGTTTTAAGTGTTGGCATCCTATGCTAACATCCCAGAGAGAGGCTTTTTCTTCTTTATCCCCATGGCCTCTGCAGAAATGAGCTGCTGTTGGAGGGGTGCAAGAGCTCTAGCTAGGTTTATGAGGGGCAATCAGAAGACCCCTGGAGGTTTAATGCAAAGCAGTAGGTGTTCCCTTTCTGGTTTCTTTGCCACACTGGGTTCCTTGGGGTATTTTTTTAAAGAGGCCCTGTGATATATTCTTTGAATTTTTTTAACCACAAAAAGAAAGAGGAAGGAAGAAAGAGCCCACACATTGTCCTGGAGCATGAATTAAGCAGGAGATATTGCAGTTCCTTTCAGTGCTGCCCAGGCTCCCTACCCTATATTTTCCTTTACCGTTTCATGAAAACCTCAACACATGGGAGAAAATTTGGCAATGATTTTTGGTCATTAATTTCTTATAATCTGTTCATTTTTGCATCCCCTGAGTCACTCTAAAAGCCCTTTGGATGCTATAGGATAAAGGGCAGCAATTTAAAAACAATAGCAAAAAGAAGACCCTCATTGAGTGTTCTTTGATGCCAGACACTGAGCCCACATGCTATGTCACTTTCTTTGAGCCTAGCAATGACTCTGTGTAACAGGTGGTAGTGGTCATGTCTCTACTTTACTTATGGAAAGAAAGAGACTCTGAGAAATTATTTTATCCGAGGTCACATAGGTAGTAAATGGAGGAGACGGTGCCAGAGTAAACAGGGTTCTCTATCTTTACCTCACCATATCTGCACCAATTTGAAGCAAACCAAATCTCTTCATTAGACCTCCTGCAGAAAATCATTGAGCTTCTGAAAGGACACAGCACTGGCTGGCACTTCCTCCATCAAAAAGCATGAGCATTTTGGTGCAGCCCCAGGAAATTGTTGTATCATATACTTTAAGTGGTTTGGAAAAATCTAGTGAAGGTTAAAGCGTGCCTGCCTTGTCATTCAGCTACTGCACTTCTCAGAATTTATCCTAGAAAACACACATGTACAGAGGAGACATGTCCAAAAATGTCATTGCATCACTGTTGTCATGATGAAAACCAGAAACACATGTCTATGAGCCAGTGCCTGGGGGTTACTACATTGTAACATCATACAACACAATTAGACATAGCACATGTAAGTGAGCTAAGTTTGCATATGTCACCACAGAGAAAATGCAGATATGTTGTTTGTACAAAGCAAGTGGTGGGAAAATATGACCTACGTGAAAACACAAAAATACACAAAATTCTGTCCTGGATATCTGTTATTTATAGATCCATACATACATGATAAAAATAAGAATATGGAAGGGAGGGACACATACATACTTTACCATTGTGGTAGTTTTCTATGGAGAAGAAATATGAGAGAGGATATGGTAGTGAGAAAGAGATTTCTACTGTATTTTTTAAAATTATTTTATCATTATTATCATTTCTTTTTTAAAATTTGCTATAGGGCACACACACTCCAGAAAGAGAGAGAGAGAGAGAGAGAGAGAGAGAGAGAGAGAGAGAGAAAGCTGCCAGGTCCAGGACAAGAACTATAGTCAGTCATGTGGGAATCCAGTGCCTTAACTACCACACAACTCACCAGTCTCCCCACTGTATTTTTATCACTTGATTTTTCAAATAGAGATTCTGACAAAAATATGGGAAAATATTAGATTCTGAAATCTAAGTAATAGGCACATGACTGTTTCCTACTCATCTCTGCACTTTCCATTGTGTTGGTAACAGTTTATATCTTTTCTTGTAAGTAAGAGAAGTAAGACAAAGCCCCTGCAGGATTTTTCAAATGCAAGGGGTGAGCGTGTGTGTCTGTAATCTCCCCAGACCCCAATTTCGAGCCACCTTCTAACAGTGCTCGGGAGAACTCTAAGCAGATGGCAAATGTGAGGGGCAGGTTGCTGCAGTTTCTTAGCCTTCCAGATGATCTTCCAACCATATCTTCACCTCAGTGCCAGCCAGGATGACTCCCCACAGTGGCACTGTTAATGTTTTCTTCATCTAACTTTAAAAGGCTAAGTCTCTTACTACTCCCACAGGGCAGGAAAGTCACCATGAGTTCATTTCTCTTGATGTCTAGACTAAATGTTGTTGTTCCTCTTCTACCTACTAATTCTGTCTGAAGTGCTTGCGTGAGCCTGAGTTCTTGGGAGAGAGGCCGCCTTTCCCAAATAGAATCAGACAGGGCATTTTAGTGGTCTGTTTATCAAACTCCTGACATGCTCCCTGACCTTTCTGTTGGTGAACTATCAAGCATAGGGAGTCCCTCTTTCCAACTGTGAGGAACTTTACTTGAAATGAAACTCATCTTCCTGGTCTGCAAATAATTTATGCTCTTTGCCTGTGGAACTCTGTTCAATTTTCCTCAGAAAGCCTCTCAATGCCCCTTCCCCTGTTCTTTCTTTCTACGGTCCTCTTCTTCCTCCAGTTCGCTGCCTCCTTCTCTTTCTCCTCTGTCTTTTTTTCTTCTGTCTCCCTCTCTTCTCTTTCTCTTTTCACCTCTTCTCTCTCCCTGGCCACCCTCTGTTTTCTCTCCTTCCGGAGGCCCAATGAATGGGCTCTAGTAGCTCACTCTGCCTCCAGGTTTTCACTTGTATGAATTCAAGACCCTTATCAGCTATAGGATGTCATATTTCTGTTCCTCAGGGTTGAAAAAGTTTGAGCCAGCTGGTGGCATGGTGGTTAAGGCAGCTGGATCCCACTTGACTGACTTCACTATTTAAGACCTGAACCAGTGGCTTGAAAAACATAGCTGGTGCATGTACATGCCTACCCAAAATCCTGAGAGGAGAAGGGAATGTGGCATGGTTGTCCTTCCTGAGGAAGTGGGGGTGCATCCTCACTTTCCCTCTTTCCCTTTCTCTCTGGTGAGTGCATATGCCCTGTAGCAAGAAAATAAGCTAAATGTCAAAGAAGCTTTAGCCTAACTACTAAGAGCAGGTATTCAGGGCTCTGTTCATTCTTGAATTAATTATGTGACCTTGGGCAACTCAAATGAGTTGATTAAGTAGGGATACTACTCCTGGTCTTCCTCACCAGGTATAATGAGGATCTGAGATAGTGTTTGTGAAACAACTGAGATAAACAGGAAGGGAGATAAAAATGTCAGGTGCTGCTGCTAGAACTTCCTTGCCAGGTTGACATAAGCTAACGATGGGGGGGGCTCTGAGTGTTCACGGCAAACAGGGCTGAGGATGATTCATGTCAGTGTCTCTGTTCTGTCACAGCAACAGATACAGCTTCCCAAGGAAGATGCTGCTGGCTAAGAATTCCTAAGAGGGAATCTTTTAGTTAAGTATCTCAAGAAGCAACGTTTCTTTCTTTTCTTTGATATAAACAAGGCAGAATTTAGTTTATTCCTAGTATATGAAGATTTTAGATCAGTGCAAGGAGAACATGCCTTTCTAATAAGTCTGTAAGTGATTCTTTTTTGCTCATTTCCAATTCACTAAGACTTATTCAAGTAATAATCTCTACAACAGGGTGAAAAACGAGGCAATAAACACATAAGGCAATTGATTAAATGCAAAAAGCTGGGCCATTTGTGGAGCAGGAAGCACAGAGTTGGGGAGGATAGGATGATTACTGAAGCACTTGAGGTATTTTTCTCTGCTGTTCTCCAGGCCTCACTGTAGATTCAAGTGGGCAAGGCCAGTGTCTGTTGTTCCCAGGGCTCTGCTCTGTAGCAGACCATCTCCCAGGAAACCCTGCTGTGCAGACTCCAGTAGGCTTTGGGTTCAGCAAACCATGTCTCTTATTAACTTTGCTTACTACAATGTGGGCTTCTGTAAAATCCCATGGGCTGTGAGTGAGACGTTATGGGTTCCAGTCATAGTTCTGGAACTATTGTGCAATGTGGTTTAGTCTTTGCCTCTCTTGGTTGTTGGATTCATGTTTTCAAAAATGGAGTAGTGAATTTTTTTTTATCTGAGGAAAATTGTAGCATTATACTTCAGTGCCTACATTGTCTACACTTAGATATACCCTACTTAGTAATGTACTGCTGCTGGAACTTTGGGGTTCCCACCCCAATCTTTAACCAAGAGAAAATTGGACTATTACATGAGAGAGAGAACTAGAGAAACTGAAATGGGGAGTGAGTACCAGGCGAGGGGAGACAGACTCCAAAAAGAAGGTAACTATAGGCTGAAAGAGGTATCTTAGGTGAAGAATGTTCAGTTATTTGGGGTGGGGGGGATAAAGTTCTAAATGTCACAGTGAGTAGATAATAAGGCTTTTCTGAAGCTTTCTATGGATTATGTCATAGAACTCTTTTAATAGACTTCATGAGACTTAGCTTGATTGATAGTGAATTACTTACATCATTGGCTGCTAGTTACACATGCTCAGGTACCCTAAGAGAAGCCACTGTTAGAGTCCTTCTGTGAGTATACCTAGAAGGTTGGACTATAAAACACTGTTTATTTCCTTTAACTAGTATGTAATTAGGTGGCAAGAAATTCAACTTTAACACCTAGAATGAAATGAAATGAAGTATTGGAAATGAGGCTTATCCCAATTTAACACTTAGAAAGATAATTATTAGGTCAATTTACTTAGGACAGGCAAAGAAAGAGCAAGGCAGATTTTTTTTTTTCTGGCTAATTTTAGGAATTCTAGTCATAAAAAATTTGTATTGTGTGAACAGATCCATTCTTAGGGATCTGCCTTTAGTGGGTGGTTGTTTTCATACAAAAAGAATGTGGTATGATGGTTAATAGCTCAGGAGTTCAAGCTTTTAAGGTGACAGGCCTGGGTTTACTTCAGCTTTGTGGCCTCACTTACTTCTTTTTTTTTTTTTTTTAAGAAATTGAATTTTTAATTTTTTTTAACTTTTTAAAAATGAATTATTTAATTTTATTTGTTGTTATTATTATTTTCACTTACCTCTTAGTCTAGGGAAAATGTCTTATTCTCTGAGCCTCAACAATCTCATCTCTAAAATTTAAAGAATAGGGACCAGTAGATGGTGTAATGGTTACATCACTGGATTCTCATGTAGTAGAGAATGATTCAAGTCCTGGACCTGATGAGTTAAAACTCATGCCTGGAATGTGTACATGCATGCCCAAGATCCCAGGAGGAGAAAGGATTGCAGCGTGGCCATCTCCCCTGGGGGGTGATTTTTTGCTTTCTATTTCTCTGTTTCTGTCTGTCTCTCTGGTGAGTGCGCATGCCCTATAGCAAAAATCAAGAAAACAAAAATAAATTAATATCCACGTCATAGGATATTATGAAAATATATAATAAATATAACCTATTTAAAACAAAAATTTGGCATATATATATATATATATATATATATATATAAGGATTCAATATGTTTATTACTTTTATAGTTTTTGTTGTTGTTTATAGTATCCTTATATGGGGGAGGGGGTACATGTGTGTGCTCTAGAAAAGGTCTTTTGAAAAATCTGATTCCTGTCTGCACCTAACTAAAGAGAAATAATATTTTCCTGCTATTGGGCTTGGATAATGGTTCATGATTTGAAATTCTCTCTCTCATGTAATAGTGTTGGGAGGTGGTGAGACCTTTAAGAGGTGAGGCCTACAGTTTGCTGATGGAATCATAGAGGAATCACTGTCATGAATGTATTCATGGTATCTCATGAGAACCAGTGAGTTCTCGCTGTCATGAAAATGAATTAGTTCTCAAGAGTGAGCTGGTATAAAAGGAAGATGGCTGACTGCAGGTCTTTTTCTGCATGTGCCCACTATCCTCTTTGCTTTTGCCATCCATGTTGTGATGTAGCAAGCCTAACTGACAACTGTTGGATTTTTTTTAGCCACCAGAGTCATGAGTCAAATGAACCTCTCTTCTTTTTAACATCCCATCTCAGGTACTTCTGTTAATGACATCATAGTGGACTAAGACACCTGTACAGCCAAGGCAATATGTGTTCTCAGGTGTATATAGTTATGGCAGTGACTTGGTAATATTCATTTAATAAATATTTGTTGTGAAGCCATGTTTCAGGTATTATATTCAGGACTCAAGAATTAGTGATACACTCTTTCTCTCTGATGAGTGCACATGCTCTCAAAGCAAATTAAAAGAGAAAAAGAATTAGCGACGCACTGCATATAACTCTGTTCTGAAGGATCTTAAATTCCAATGATGGGGACCAGATCTGTGGCAAGGCAAGAAATTCAAGTAAACTGTGGCAAGTTAGAAGCAAAAGAATTTGTGACAACTAAATGAAACAGTTTATGGGATGCTTCAGAATACTAAAGAAAGCACATTTCCTTTGTTCATCCCTATATACTTAGTGCCAAGCACAGAATCCGGCACATACTAGGTGCAAAATAAATGTGTTCCAGTGGAATGAATGAGGACCTGACGCACAGTACCATGCACAATGGGTGTGAGTGGGGCTTCAGAGTCTGTGATCCTAACACAAAACAAAATATCTCCTTAGTAAAAATCTGGAAGAGAGTGGGCGCTATCCTTTCTGGATCACTTTGTAGTTTGGTGTTTTCTCAAGTAGGGGTTTATTTATTTATTTATTTGGAGAAGTTTTTGCTATAGGGCGCGTGCGCTCGCCAGACAGAGAGAGACAGAGAGACAGAAAGTGAGAAATCACCCCCCGGGAGGGATGGCCATGCTGCAATCCCTTCTCCTCCATTCTCCTCTTGGGATCTTGGACACGCACCCGGCGTGAGTTTAAGCCACCCGGTCCAGGATGCAAACCGTGGTCGACTACATGGGAGTCCAGCGACATAGCCATTACACTAACTGCTGGTCCCTCAAGTAGGGGTTTAGACTATGTGATTTCTAATTGTAATTCTCTTTCATGTAGCTATGAAATTAATAAAGCATTTATGCAATTATTTTTGATAGTCTTTAAATGAATCCTGGTAGTTAAGTATCGTTATTCTTCATATGTGGGTAAAAACTCTGAGACTCACACAGGTTAAATCCCTTCCGGAAAAGGTAACTTTGTGACTTTGATCTTAGGATTCTGTCTCCTAGGAAATGTTGCTCCCACAACAATTTCTCTGTACATGTATTAACTTTTCCCACAAACCGTGAAAATGTCCTATGTGCTAGGAACACTGTGAGGGAGACAAAAATGAATAGCAGCAAATGTAACTAAATAGTCTAATGAGGATGATAGCCAGGTAAATACATCATTTCTATCCAAGATGACAAGTTAACAAGGAGTTAGGTTCAAGGTCTGGATGCATCCAGAGGTTAAAGTATTAAGAAAGGGGAGATGCTTGAGTAGGATTTTGAGGGGTCAGTAGGCCTGGTCTAGGTAGATAGAATTTCCATGAGAAAAAATATAATATTGTGTCATTGCCTTCAAAATAGCTTTTTGCTGAGATTTTCTCATGGCCACTATTATTTCTTTTTGGCAGTACAAGCATCATTAAGCAGAGTAGGAATGTGGTACATGCACAATCTGTGTCCCCATTTAGTTCTTTCATCAATTTCAGTGACTTTTTTTTTTTTTTTTAAACACTGGATTGACTTGCTCTATCAACATCAAAAAGAAAACAGTCTTAGTCACTCTTCTGTCCTTGAGTAATTTACTTGCCGCCTACAGACTGACATCATAATAGCAGTGAACTTGGGTTGTCTGGTCTGTGTTAACAACAGAAACTGAAGCAGGCAACACAACTTTTCCATTTTCTTTATTTTGAAAAGAAATATGGTAGTTATTTTAAAAATAAATGTGGACAAGTGAACTGGTATGATGGAAATGAAAAGTTTAGCTTCCTGATGTTGTATTTCGATATTAACCATTTCTTGGAAATGAAAGGAAGGAGGAATGGTTTAGAGATAAGAGAGGACTGAACATCCCTTATTGATACTGTTATTCAATCAGCTATGTGCACCCTGACTGAAAACAGAGTCACACCCTCTTAGGTGAAAGAGAGAGATATTTGATGAAAAAAAAATGGAATTAATGCTTTAGAATACTAACCACCTCCTTGCTCCAAACCCTGACCTACTTAAATCTAGGATTTCTGCTTGCCCAATATTTCTGCCTCAGTTTCTCTTCCTTAAGAGAAAGAAGTAAAATATCACGGGAACACTGATTTTTGTCACACCTACTAATGTTTTGAGAACTGAGGTACCCTGTGAGATTCAAGTATTATTAGAAGGTAGAACTCTCACAAAGAAAGTACATTCTCACTTGCTTCATATGCACTCTGAGGTGAAGAATAGCAGAAAAGCCCTTGCTAACCCAGGATCAGCCAAAGTGTAACTTCCCCCCAACTCTAGTTTTTCTTTACCACCCTCTGCAACCCCAACCTCCTCCTCCCATATCCTGTTCTCGTGTCCCTTCATTGTCATCAGGATCTCAGAATTTACATTATCAATGACTTCCCTGTCATATACCTTGGTAAATCATACTAACATGCTCTACAGTGAATTTTTCAGATGATGCTCTTAATCTTATTTGGCTCAAGTGGTGTAAAACAGGACAGCATATGGGGCATATTTTAGAATGGGCTGAGAAGTTTTCCTTGAGAAGAGTGTAAAGACATGGTAGGCAATGTTGCCATATGTTAGAGTGGGCATTGTACTTCATGTCTGCTCAGAATGTTTTTCCATGATAAAAACATCCCTCTCCCCACTTTTAAAACACATGGCTCAGAGAATCAGCAGTGAGCATAATGGTTCTGTCGCTGGACTACAGTGTAGTCAACCACAGTTCTAGTCCCAGACCCAGCAGCTTAAAACTCACAATGGACATGCATGCGTGCATGCCCAAGATCCTAAAAAGAGAATGGAGGAGAAAGGATTGTGGCATTGCCATCCCCCTGGGGGGTGATTTATCTCTTTCTCTCTATCTCTCTCTGGTGAGCACAAGCTCCCTAAAGCATAAATCTCTTTTAAAAAGTAAATAAAAAGAAATACATGACTCAGGTAGGGCTGCTTGCTATTTCTAGTTTCAAGAATGGATGGGTATCCTGGCCAACGAATTGTTCATTTCCCAGTCACAGTGATGGGTTTGTAGATGGGTATGTGGCCCACTCTATACCAATAAGATGTGTTCTTGGGACTTTAGTTAAACATATTCTGAAAGAAAGAGGAACTATCTGGTTCAGTTGCTAAGGTGTGAACACCTGAGGCTGGCCTTGCTAGTGACCATCTTAGTTACCACTTATTGGGAAGCCTACCTGACAATAAAACCTTTGCAGAGAAAAGGAGAGATGAGATATGGAACATTGATAATACTTCTCATGCTCCAGAAAAGGCTGGAATCCATTGTAACCCTGTGCTTCCTTGTGACTCATCTAATATGACCTCCCTCTATCTAGATCTGCCAAGTGCAGCTTCCCCTGTAAGCTGCCTCATTCACTACATACTTCAATCCACAAAATCAAGAGAAAAAAATCCTGTAGTTTTGGTTCAACTTTTAAAATCAGTCTGTACCACAGAGCATTGCCCAAACAGTGAGGCTGCCATTAGGCCTGATATCACACCCTATAGATGAGGTTTAGAAATGTGTCTTAGGAAGCCCTTCAGGTGATTATGGAATATTTGAGAATAGCTGCTCTAGGGTGAAGTTTGTATCAGTTGGTCTTCCATTCAAGCTTTCCTGCCCCAAGTGACTTTTTGATTTTATTTCACACTGTTCTCTATAATGGACCCTTTGTTCCAGTAATATCAATTTTTAAAAAATTATTTTATTTAATCGCCAGAGGGTATATGTACTTGAGAGAGAGAGAGAGAGAGAGAGAGTAAGCAAACACCCCTCCCATGGAGTGTAGTCACACCACAATCCCTTTTCCATTTCTCTGTCCTATTAGATATGGGGCACACATGCACATGTGCCCAATATGGTCTTCAAACTGCAGGAGCTGGGATTGAACCATCATTGGCTATGTGAGATCTGGTTTTCTATGCATAGCACTGAACCACCACACTATGGGGCTAGCCCACTATCAGTTTTTTCATTGTTTTATAAGTATATGTTAAAGAATTACTCATTTTCAAGAGAAACAAAGTAACACTGGCTAAAACAAAAATGAATTTCCTTGGCTCAGGTATAGTGGTGTAAATGTTCAGCGGGTAACCCTAGCTAGTTTCAGGAATGGCTGATCATTCTAACTCTCTCCCTCTCTCTGGCGCTGATTTTCTCTGTTCTGGTTTTATCCCCAAGCCCATTCTCGTTATGTTTATAGTTACAGGATTTCTAGGTTTTGCCCTATCAGCCTACCAATCTCTGTTGAAAACAGTACTTTTCTTTCACAATAGTTTAGAATTGTCTTTCTTTTTGAATTGAGTCAAAAAAGAAGGATGTGACCAGTTTTTGTTTGTTTTTGAGAGAAATTTTTGCTGTAGGGCATGTGCTTACTAGAGATACAGAGAGAGATGGAGACAGAAAGAGAGAAATTACCCTAAGGGGAGATGGCCACACTGCAATCCCCTCTCCTCTATTCTCCTCTTGGGATCATGAGCACACATGTTCACACTTGCCTAGCATGAGTTTTAAGCTGCCGGCTCCAGGACTCAAACCGTTGTTGACTATGTAGGAGTCCAGTGATGTAACCATTATGCCCTCTGCTGGTCCCAAATGTCCAGTTTTGATGAGGTTAATGCCAGGGGCCATTCCTGGAGTCAAGTCATAGTATCATCTGAGTATTCATGAGGGATAGTTTTCCAAAGCAAAGTCCGACCTCCATCCCAGAATAAAAACAAAGCCTGAATAGGCAAAAGAACTGATCATCATTGCTGTACGTGATCAGCCTAAACCTGAACCATTTCCTGTGCATTTCTTTCTGCCTAGACAAAATAGTCCCATATTCTCTACCTATTTAAAAATCTCTAGCACCATTCATTTCCTGCCACAAGTTTTCTCTGTTGTCTCTGGCTCTTCAGTGACCTATTCATGATATTGTACCTGCTGTCTTTACAAGGTGTCATGTGCCCAGGAGAGTCAGAGGGTGTGTGTGTGTGTGTGTGTGTGTGTGAGTGTGTGTGTGTCTACAAGTCATCATCCCCTCCAATCTGAGTAACCTAAAGAAATTACTAACATTATAAGTTACAGTTACTCTTGGGTCTCCACCTGCATAGAATAAAGAAATAAATGCATGAGTGAATGAATGAAATTAGGAATAAATGAATAAATAGATAAGCTCAAATAATAGTAAGCAGGAGCAACAGAGCCCAGCATGATAGACCAATTGTGTGGCCCATGTTTTTTTTTTTTTTTTTTGGACTGATTTCTTAAAAGGTCCAGAGCCGACCCATTTGTCCTGTGCTGGCATCATGGTGCTGCTGCTCACTGCTTTTCCTGACTGAGGATCAATAACCACTGCCCACAAGATACTGGTAGAATACCTTGAATCACATGATAAAATATTTGACAACAGCATTCACAACATGAAGATAAAATTAGAGAGGCATAAAATATTTCAGCCAAAAGAAACAAAGTTTCGTGGACTCCAAGTCCAGTCCTGTAAATTTATAGAAAATAAAATTACCTATGCCCAGTTATCCACCTAGTCCCTCAATTCTATGACCTTTTCTGAGCCTTCTCTGGCTAAGCAATGGGTAATTGCAACCTCAGCCTTGCACACAAGGAAACATACCAAACATTGTGCACAATTGTCTTTTTTAAAAATATATTATTTTGTTTAACTTTATTTATTCATTTATTTACTTTTTATTTGACCAGAGAGAGGTAAAGTGAGAAAGCAAGCCGTCAAGTCTGGAACTCGAACCATAGTCAGCCATGTGGGAGTCCAGCACCCTTATCCACCATGCCACCTGCTGGCTCCAGTGCACACTTGTCCCATTGATTTCCCCACTAGGGTGTTCTGACTTCCTTCCCCTCCAGTGAAAGAAGCCAATCTTGGATCTATCTGCAAATTCATTTTATTTATTGTTAATCAATTAGTATGCCCATTTTGAGTATGCTCCTTTGTACTTTGTACTCATAGAATCTGTGTAGTTCCTTGTTTGTTTATTTTTTTTTTGGGGGGGGGGGGTTGTTGTTAAGAGGTTTTTGCCTTAGGGTGTATGTGCTCATCAGAGAGAGACAGAGATTATGAGAGAAAAAGTGAGAAATCACCCCTCGGGGGGATGAAACACTGCCATCCCTTCTCCTCCATTCTCCTCTTAGGATTTTGGGCACACACACCCAGCATGAGTTTCAAGTCATCAGGCCTGGGACTTGAACCTTGATCTGCCATGTAAGAGTCTAACAACGTAACTGCTATGCCATCTGCTGGCCCAGCCTAGTTCCTTGTTAATGATGAGCTAAATAAAAATTTAACATGGGCACATTTTGTATTCATATGAGAGGTCTCATACCTAGGTTTTGAAAAATTACCCTTTAACAGTTCACTGCTATATCTGTAGAGCCAAAATGTCACCTAGTAGGCACTTCAAAAGGATTTGCTAAACATATGAATAATTTTTTTTTTGAGAGGTTTTCACTATAGGGCGCGTGCACTCGCCAGACAGACAGAGACATAGAGACAGAAAGCGAGAAATCACCCTCCAGGGGGGATGGTCACGCCGCAATCCCTTCTCCTCCATTCTCCTCTCGGGATCTTGGGCACGCACGCACACGTGCCCGGCATGAGTTTTTTAAACCACCGGGTCCGGGACGCGAACCGCGGTCGACTACGTGGGAGTCCAGCAACATAGCCATTACGCTAACTGCTGGTTCCCAACATATGAATAATTTTAATCAGCAGCATTGACACTAAAGACACATGTTACTCCCAGGTAAGCTTGCGCCTGATTGATCAAATCTGGCAGGTTTTCCTTTAATGCTACTCTGAAATTTTTGTTCTTACTGCCTAGTATTACCTGCTATCGCTTGTCTAGGATGAAAACTTTCTTTGTGGTCATTGATTCAAACACCCATTTCATTCCATGCAAACTTAACACTAAGATGTCAATGACCGGCAGAAGACTAGTGAGTTAACTTTGAAGGGGTTTCATGTATTTTACACAAATGAAATGAATGCTATGGACTGGTTAATTTATTCAGAAATTACTAGCCCTGGGAACCAGCAGTTAGCGTAATGGCTATGTCTCTGGACTCCCACGTAGTCGACCGCGGTTCACGTCTTGGACCCGGTGGCTTAAAACTCACGCCGGGTGCATGTGCGTGCATGCCCAAGATTCCAAGAGGAGAACGGAGGAGAAGGGATTGCAGCGTGACCATCCCCCCTGGGGGGTGATTTCTCGCTTTCTGTCTCTCTGTCTCTCTCTGTCTGTCTGGCGAGCACACGCACCCTATAGCAAAAACCTCTCCAAAAAAAAAAAAAAATTACTAGCCCCCAATTTGAAGCTGCTAGTGGAAAGTAGATCACTGTTGCGGAGAGAACCTTTTCTGGAACGGTTCATTTCCTTACATTTAAACAGCCTTTTATAAATGGCCTGCATTTTAGCTTGTGTGTTTTCCTGTTAAGTCTCATGTCTCATTTTTAATCACAATGATCCAGTGAGGGAAGTGGTATCAGTTCCGTGTTACAGATGAGAGAAGTAATCCTGGGATGTAAATGACTTTCTCTGTAGTGAAACAACTATTGTAGCATTTGAACCTGGCATGGCTTTAGATTTGTGTACCTGACCTGCATGTGACAAGCCTGAGTCTTCTCATTTCCTGCCCAGAAATGGACATTCAAGGCTATTTTATGTCTGTCTGAAGCACTTTGGTGGATTCTGATACTTCCTTTCAGTAAAGTGCTTTTGGATATATGAAATTGAAGAACAGCATTTCCATCACAGACATACAATCAAGTATAAACTTAGAGTAAAATTGAGAAATGTTGAGAGTATAACCAAAAAACTAAAAAAGGTCATTCTTTAAAACTGAATTTTAAAGAGATGTCTTAAAGCAACTTAGAAACATTTTCTTCACTTTTGAGTGTGTAAATTTAAATGCATGTATTCTCACTTATCCACCTTTACATGAATCTGAAATTTCACCATTATAGAGTTGTCTCATATCTCTGCTATTACATGTAAAATGTTCTACATTTGTTCATCCAGTTCTTCTCAACTGTGGCATTCTTCAAACTATATGTTAATAGGGTCTTTTGCCTCCAGAAACATAAAACATTTTATTTTATTTATTTATTTTTTTTTTGCCATAAGATGTGTGGTCTTGTGGGGAAAAGACAGAGAAAGAAGGAAAGTGAGAAACTCCCCTTCAAGGGACAGCCATGACACAATGCCTTCTTCTTCATTCTCCTCTTGGGATTTTGGGCATACATGCACACACACCACGTGTATTTTTCAAGTCACCAGGTCCAGAACTCGAAATGTGGAGTTGACCATGTGGTAGTTAGTGCCTTAACTACCATGCTACCTGCTGACCTCAACCATTTTTAATATTCCTTCCCCTAAGTACAGTTAAAATCCTTGGGGATTATATATAACACAAACATAAGTCTCTTAAAGGGAGAGAGATGGCAGATCTACAGCTTTCTCAACAATGGTGCTGGAGCAATTGGGCATCTCTAGGCAAAAGAACAATAGTAATGATAATGTTGATCTAAGTGTTACATTAATACAAACTCAAAAGGAATCATGAACTTACTTGTAATATGTAAAACTATGAAACTTAAAAACACACATAGAAAAAAACTTTACTATCTCAGATTAAGTAAATAAATTCTGAGACTTGCCATTGAAAACAAAATTTGTGAGGCCAGCCACAGGAGCACTTACTGGTAGATACTGCTACCTGTCAGACTGAGGCCACATGGAAAGCCTGGGTTCGATTATAGGCCCACCCCGAAAGCCAGGGTAGCGATCTGCCCCTGTGGTAACAGCCACTTGGGTTGAGGCAGGAAGAATGTGAAATGGTGAGACCCTGTCCAAAACGAAATCTGTTAAAAGAGAAACATGACACATTGGACTTCATTAAAATGAAAACTCTTTGCTTTTGGAAAAGCTCTGCTAAAATGATACAAGAAACTGTAGCTTGGAAGAAAATATTTGTAAACCAAATATATATCAAACAACTACAGTATAGAATATATAAAGAAACTTTGAAACTCAATAGTATAAAATAATTTAAATAGAAACTAGGAAAAGGTAGAAAGAGGCTTTTCATCAGAGAGAGATAGCAGATAAGCCCATGAAAAGATATTTAACACCACTAACCATGGGGAAAATGCAAACTGAAATGGTCATTAGATATTATTACAATTAATTACCATTGATTAGAATGGATCATTTAAAAAAGAGAGGGACAGCCAAGGTGTTGTGTGCGGTTAAGATACTATAGACCTCATGTGGGACACATGAGAGGTCCAGGGTTAATTCCCAGTCAAACCTAAGGGCCGGAGCAGTGACATGTGCCTATAATCTCAGTGACACAGGAGGATGACAAACTCATGGGGCTGGGCAACATAGGGAGACACAGTCTTAAACAAACCAGGCATGGTGGTAGGCACTGGTAGTAACATCTGTCAGGCGAGGCAATACCAAATGTTGATGAGGATGCAGAAAATAGATCACTCACACACTGTGAAACACTAGAGGTGTTCTGGAGAATATTCTGGGAGTCTTTAAACACAGTTACAGGGGCCAGCAGATGGCATAGTGGTTACATTGCTTGACTCCTACATGGCCAACCATGGTTTGAGTTCCAGACCCAGTGGCTTGAAAATCAGATTGGGTACATGTATGTAAGGGCCCAAGATCCCAGGAGGAGGACAGAGGATGAAGGTGGAGTGGCCATCCTCTCTGGGGGGGTTGGGGGGTGATTTCTCACTTTCCTTCTCACCATCTCTATTTTTCTCTGTGGTGAGTGCACGTATCCTAATGCAAAAACCTCTTAAAAATTATAAATGCAAAAACTTATGACAACTCTTCGGCATAATTATAGAGAAATAAGAACTTTTACACAAAATCCTGTGTATAGATGTTTATAGCAGCTTTATTAATAATATCCTTAAACTGGAAATAACACAAAATCAATGGGTAAATGTCAAACTGTGGCATGTCCATCTTATGGACTACTACTCAGCTATAACAAGGAGCAATTACTGATCCACCAACCTGGAGGCTTACTTGGGGTGATTTATTCTTTCGCAACAGAGATTTACTCTTTGTGAAAAAAAAAAAAAAAAAGCCAATCATTCCATTTGAATAACATTCTTGAAATGACAAACTTTTAGAAATAAAGAAAAGATTGGCAGGGTTAATTATGGATAGCAACAGGAAGGAAGTAGACATGTTCTCTATGGAATACTATCCAGACATCAAAACCAACAAAACCCTGGCTTTTGACAGAAAGTGGAGGAATATGGAAGATTTACTGCTGAGTGAAGCAAGCCAGACTATGAAGGAGAGACACTGTATGTCCCCACTTAATATATACTGAGTGTCTGCACTCTATGCCCAAAACTGGTTAACTAAAAGATATATAAACACAAAAGATGGGTGTGAACGCCTGATGTGATGTGTGTGGAGGACAGGGGCCTAGGGACAGACATTTGGAGGAGGGACAGAGGCAGAGCATTGATGGGATGGGGAGGTGTAGTGTTATCTGTTGAAGATATTTTGGTTAACTGGACTGGGGAGAAATGTTCACATATTGAAATGTTCACTTTGTAAGCTAAACAATGTGAATGAATGTATGTAAAATATATATATATAAGATTAAAAAAGAACTAAAAAAAAAAAGTATACGTGAGTGATCCCTGTGGTGATGGAAGTGTTTTATGTGTGTATCAATGTCAGTGTCTTGGCTGAGATATTACACTAAAATATTGTAAATATCATTGGAGATAATTGGGTAAAGGGTACAAAAACCTCTTCCTATTCTTAAAATACATAGGAACTAAATTTAAAAATAGAACATTTAATTTAAAAGATAAAGGTAAATAAAATAATAGCACAAATGAAGAGCTCAAAGATCCTAAGTGCTTGGTAATGCCAGGGAACTAATGTTAAATAGGACTCTTCTTTTAGATGTTTAGGGGCTGTTTAGGTCATTTGTGTCTCTCCAGGAGAAGGCTAGAATATACAGTGCTTACCAACTTTATTTGACCATGGAACACTTTATTTAAGAGTATAATCTTCATCTTGTTGAAACAGTGTTCTGAGAAACATGGCTCTGTTTCCTTCTTAATAGTCATAGCCAAGTAGGTAATATATACTGAATTCTTCCCATATTCCAGGGACTCTTTTAAGTGCAATTTATATGATAAGGTCATGGAATCCTTCTACAAACTCTTTTGTTCCCTCCTGTTTATGATAGAGAGTGCATGCATGCAAGAGAGAGAGAGAAAGTGAAGCCCCCTCGACATGGTCTTGTCGCACCACGATTCCCTTTCCCCAGCCCCCCAGCTCCTCAGGATGGCGTGTCTTGAGGCCACCACGGGGATCTGCACTCACTCTCAGTGACTTGGCATCCAGCCTTGCAGGGCATTTTGTTATTGTGTTACAGAGAATGAGCTCAAGAACTCTTTAGGGAAGGGAACTAGGATACTGATGCTTAGGGCCCACCCAGACATTGTGAGGCAGTAACTGGTATGCAGCCAGAATATTGGAAGTTTTGAAAGCCTTACTAGTGATTTTAATACAAGCCCAATATATAGAAAGGCTCTAATCAAGGCCCTTATTACTCTGAATGGTGAGATCCACTAATAGGCATCATCTGGGCACTTGTAAAAAACGCAGATGTGAATTAAAATGAAATAATTTTTAAAAAGAAAAAGAAAAATGCAGAAGAATATCAGGTCCCACCCACGACTTATCTGAGTTATCATTAGTGTCTTAAAAAGTCCTCAAGGTCATTCAAAGGTACATTAATGTTTAAAAAGAAATTGCCTTAGACACAGCTAATGATAGGTTTGATTTGAATGCAGACAATCTGACAAGGCTATGCCTCGCTTCTTTTATTTTCTCCATTAGAGGTTTTTGCCATAGGGCATGTGTGCTTGCCAGAGAGAGAGACAGACACAGTGAGAGAGAAAGTGAGAAATCATCCCCCAGGAGGATGGCTACACCACAATTCCTCCTCCTCCATTCTCCTCCCAGGATCTTGGACACACGTGCACACATGCCTAACGTGAGTTTCAAGTCACTATGTCTAGGACTTGAACCACAGTCAGTCATGTGGGAGTCTAGCCACGTAAGTGCTATGTCATCTTCTGACCCATGCCTAGTGTTTTAAAACCACAGTATAGAACACAAGTGTTTATCAAATGCATTAGGAATAAGTGAGGACAAAGCACGTGTGCTGAGCATTGCACTGAACAAGTATTGTATATGTGAGTGTGAGAATACTAACCCCAATATGGGAGCTAATGCATCTACTCTCTTCTGAACTGCTGAATCCTTTATTGGGTTGGTGCATTTAGTGTGGGCATCATACATTAAGAAGCCATCCCCCCTGCTGGTGACTTCTCACTTCCTTTGTCTCTTGCTGGTGAGTGCATGTGCTTTATGGCAATAACAAACAAGACAAAACAAACAAGACTCCAAATAGTATTGGAGGGGATATGTAATGGAGAAGGGCATTTCAAATAAGAAATGAGCATAACATGAATATGTAGAAGGTTGCCAATGGGAGACAGTAAGACCAGAGTTCAGCACAGGAGCAGGTAAGCATGCAGTGTATCCAATTGTTCTGATTACCTATAAGCAGTGACTCAACATTGTAGGTGGATCATACCTGGTTACAAGGATGTTGAACTGTGCCTAACTGACTTTGTTGTAAAGATACTATGGAGAGAATAAAAATGTTATGCCTACACAGTTTGTTTCTAGCTCTGAGCCTATTTTAGTCAAACTGGAATTAGATATGACTTCTGTCTACTAGGAGTCCATAATGGAAATAATTCTCTCTCTATAACCCCTTCTTCCCTCTTATCTTCCAATTTATTTTACATAGAACATTGAACTAGATATTGAGTAGAGACAAATCAATGAGAGCATTTATATCCATCAAGAATAGAAAATGAGTAGAGAAGAGCAGCACAGGAAATGGTTGTACACCGTCCCTCAGTATCCATGGTGCCTTAATTCTAGAACCCCTCACAAATGCCAAAATTTGTGAATGCTCAAGTCCCTTATAGAAAGTGCTATAATATATGCATATAACCTACATTCATCCTCCTGTATACTTTAAATCCTCTCCAGATTACTTGTGATGCCTGAAAAAATACATATTATATAAAGAGTTGTTTGCTGGATTGTTTAGGGAAGGATGTTAAGAAAAAAGCCTGTACATGCTTAATACCAATGTGCTGTTATAGGACTACTACATAGTGTACATCACCATCAATAGCATAAAATTTTTATATGTGTGGGTTAAATCCATGAATGCAGAACCTGTGGATCAGGAGGGCAGACTATAACAAAGCCAAATATGACAAGGAGTAGAGGTAGAAGCCTTCAATAATGCAGAAAGAGGAGTTATTGCACATTATATACCAGGAGAGGGGTTCAGGCAGTCTTCACAGAGAAAGTGAGTGGTACCTTTGTTCTGAACCTTGCTATTCGTATTGCAGAGGGTTGAGAAGGGTGTTGTCTTGTTGAGGAATATACATGACTAAAGGTCTGAAACTGAAGGTGATGTCAAAATACAGGTACATTTAAAGATCTGAGGAATGAAATGAGGTCAGAAAGGGTAAGAAGAAACAGTATTATGGAAGCTTCTGAATGCCAAACTATAAAGTATGGGACTTTATCCTGTGGATAATGAGGAGTTCTCGAAAGTGAGTGTGAGGCCCAGTGGAGAGCTCAGAAGCACACTTGCCTGCATTGGTATTCCAGCTCTGTTTCTTGCTTGCCACAAACCATGGGAACAAAGTCCTCACTATGAAAGCCACATAGAGTTTTGAGCGTAGTACTTGACATGTGGTAACACTTAAGTTCTTTCATGGTGACAATGACCTAAGTATAGGAAGATAATCCTGACAGTGGTAAAACAGGGATTGAAGAGCTAGAGTTTATAAATATGCACAAAGGCCGCAAGGATCCTTCTTAATGATCTGGATTCCCAAGAGGGCTAAGTAATGCCCTCCATGAACCTCACATTCAACAGTTAGCAGATATAGTTTTGCATATTTCTTACAGTGTATTCTCCCTGGGGCTCCCAAGGGCCTGTTTAAGGTGGTAGAATGCAGATTTAACAATGATGAAATGTATATTATTGAATTTTTTAAAAAAATATCTATAGCGGGACCAGCAGTTGGCTTAATGGCTATGTTGCTGGACTCCCACATAGTTGACCACGGTTCGAGCCCCAGACCTGGTGACTGAAACTCATGCAGGGCATGTGTGTGTGCATGCCCAAGATCCTGAGAGGAGAAAGGAGGAGAAGGGGTTGTGGCATGGCCATCCCCCCAGGGGGTGATTTTTCTCTTTCTGTCTCTCTCTGTTTGTCTGGTGAGTGCACGCGCCCTATAGCAAAAACCTCTAAAAAAAATATCTATAGGTATACAACCTTTGCAACTCTGAATGTACAGTAATTACAACTTACAGAGAAAGTGAATAGATATAGAGGAAGGTTTTCCCAAGTTAGAGAACTACATAGAAGCAATGAAATTTGTGGAGTAAATTAGAAGAACACTACTGAGGACTTTACAGTGAGATACTTTCTGGTGTCAGAATATCTTAGTGTTTCCCAACAGAGATGCTTGTTAACCTTCTAAAAGGAATTGAGGGCTATACTGGGTACTGAAGATTCTTTGGGTCTTAGCTATACTCTTTAAATATTAGATTCACTTTTGAGATTTTGTGATGACCAAATTCCAGAACACCTCCTCATCCCCACTCACCTCAACACAAACATAACTCACATTTCCAAACATCCATAGGGGTGGCACAGGGTACTCCTAATTGAGGACTGTTATGGAAATGCTGCCTGTTAGGGAAAAAGCTAGTTGAATGTCAGTTCTACCTAATGATGGCTTATTTACCAAATGAGGGATGGAACTGCCATTCTGACCTTGAATCAAAAAGGTAGCCGTCTCTCAATCTCCTTTTCTATAAAACTATCTATTATAACTTCATTGAGCTCTTTCTATACGGGTGCATGATAATGTTTCCATCTGGAAGTTTATCTAAAGATTGGCACTTTGCCACTCAGTCTGGTGTATAACTGCTCAATAATAACACCCTTTTATTATTATATTTAATCAACTATAAGATATCATGGATTGTAAAATGCACTGTAACTATATCCTCCATAGAAAAATTCTGCTAATTAAATGGTGACATATTAATCTCTTATGTAGAATATTTATATATATAAAAATATATATATAAACATATATACTTACAGATAAACATATATACATATATACTTATATATGTGTATAATTGTATATACATATATACACACACATACACTTTAGATATATTTGGAGATATATTCTATATTATTCTGAGCATATATAAAAAGCAAATATGACCAAATAAATTATTTCTAAAGCTTCTCATTCAGAAACTATTGGGTTTTACATAGAAAGATAGAAAAATACATCATGACTTTCCTGATGACCCAATAATTTTTTTTTTTTGGAGAGGTTTTTCGCTATAGGGCGCGTGCGCTCGCCAGACAGACAGAGAGAGACATAGAGACAGAAAGCGAGAAATCACCCCCCAGGGGGAATGGTCACGCCGCAATCCCTTCTCCTCCATTCTCCTCTCGGGATCTTGGGCACGCACGCACATGCGCCCGGCGTGAGTTGTAAGCCACTGGGTCCGAGACGCGAACCACGGTCGACTACGTGGGAGTCCAGCGACATAGCCATTACGCTAACTGCTGGTTCCCAACCCAATAATTTTTGAGCCAGACAGTAGCACAACAATAATAGCACCCTCTGTGAATCTGGACCCATATGGGAAAGTCCTGGTTTCATACCCTGGGACCTCTCTGTGCATAGTACGCAAGTGCCACGTGTGAGTTGGCTAAGATTGGGGGTGGACTGTGGTGTGAGAACCCTATTAGGGCTGTGCCTCTCCCATGGAAGAAATAATTAAATAAACTTAAAAAATAGAAATCAGCTCTTATAACTCAAAACTCAGTCATCAATGATCAGTTTTACCAAACAAAATTACTCTGCCACTAAGAAAATTGAGATGGCATACTTCTTAAAATAATCTGTACAAAAATAAAAACCATAGGTGCTGGGATCTGGCAGTGGTTTTGTGATTATGTAGAGCAAGGCTGCTTACAAAGACAGCATGGTAACACAACCAGCCTCATATGGGAAGGGTCCTAGGTTCCTGAACAGAGATCTCTCTGAGTACACCATGAGCATGTGCAAGATTATGAACTGGACCACTGAGTTGGGGGAAGGTCCAGGCATAAAGGCCATGTTGGAAGGTGAGTGCCTGCCCCTCTCTCTCTCCCTCATAGAATAGTATATAAACTATTTTTTTAAGTGTTATTCTACTGCCTTCAGGATTTCCTTCTAAGATGCTGAGACTCATTCCTTAATTTTGATGCTTTGATTTTTGATGTTTCCACATGTCTAGGCTATAACTTTGGTACAACTCAAACCTGGTTTGGCTGATGGGGGAGATTATAAAACAGTACAGATACCAAAGTGCTTCCCGAGTTTAGAGAGATTAAAAGGTAGAAAAAGTTGCACTTCTGAGAAGATGAAATATAGTAATAAAAATATGCATTGTTTCAGAGAAAAAGTAGGCATTTGCATGTAAAATAATTTTGTGAATCTTCTTGTGAGTGAAAAATTGCTGTATAATTTCCTATTATTCAAAGCTCTGACCATAAACCAGTGCCCAGGAACTTGTTAGAAATGTAGAACGTGGGTCTCTAACTCAGACTTACTAAATTAGAATCTGCATTTTAACAATGGTCTCCAGCTAACTGCTAGTGCACATCCATTTTTCAGAAACACTAGTCTCACTCGTTTCAAATGTTGTACTTGACTGATCTATGTGCAGTTAGTTGCCCTGTGTAACAGGCCTCCTGCTCAGCCTGAGCTCCTGGCTTGCTCTGGATTCAGGCCACAGTGAGAACCCTGCTGGAAGGTCTTCTAGTACAGGTTGCAAACACTACAATGTGGTATTACATTGACCTTCTCCACCTATCTGATCACATTCAATGGAAACAAACAGGAAGCATGGCCTTAGCAAAAATCACCCACAACTGTATCCTTTTCTAGACTAAACTCTAAGACTGGCCAATGGGACAGATTCTAAAAGCAACTGCCTATGCTCAGGGCTGCATTTTTTCTTACCATTGTTCTTGGACCTATTCCATAGATAAGTTCCAACAAAACTGAGCCCCTAAACTGCCCTTTCTTGGTTTGGCTTTTTAAAATCCAATAGTTTAGATGGCTTTAAAATTGAAGTCTGGGGAAGAGTAGCTCAAAGGAGAGGCAGTGGAATGCCAGAAGCATCATTCCAGAAACACAGCGTGTTTGTCTCCACCTCATTTAGCACCTTCTGTTTGGAAACTCATTATTTGCCCTGAAAACAGGCCACTGTCTCTACTTTTGCTCCTCCCCCTACCTCAAGGCCAGTCTGTACCTTGTTAATAGAGTCAGAGGACTCCAAACTTCTCTTGTACAAATATAAAGTGTCAGCTCATAGTCAACCAAAAAAGCTTCACCTCAAGGTGCTACTGCATGCTAAAAGCGTTATTTGAGTCAGTCAGGCCTGGGAAGGAGGTGCTGTTTTATGGGAAATAGCAGAGCTTAAACTTTTTGGTTTATCTGTGAGTTTAGCCGTCTTTTAGGATCTAAAGTACGCAAAGATGGTGGTTTCGTGAAGCTGTGTCTAGCATTATGAACTTCCACTTTTCTGGAAAATAATACTCTCCTTTAAACACAGAGTCTTCGACTCTTATTCTTTCATTCATTCAGTTCATTCATTTTCTTTGAGTTAGTACCTCTTGTGTGCTAAGCTTTGGTACAGAAGAGAATGAGACAAACCTGGTTCTGCCCACAAGAGCTAAAAAATTGGAATCGGAGTAGATGGGCAATTAAGGAAGCAATCACGAAAAACTGCAAGCATGGCTTGATAAAACAATACCTCTGTGCGGTCACAGAGCACCCAATATTCATTTTAAAATGGGAGAATAATAGTCCAGTTTGAGCACAATTAAGGTTTTTTTTTTTTAATCTATGATGAATGCTTTCTTTTTTGTTGTGGACTGTGCCTCTACAAATACACAGACCTGTTAAGAATGCTGGATTGAACAGCTTTTTTATAGTCCTTGCTCCTACAATGAACAGATCAGGGACTTCTGTTAACCCTTCTATTTAACCCCCTCCTAGATGTCAAGAAAAGCTTCTCAGGGAAAAATGACCTCCAGCTGAGAACTGAACAAGGAGGAGTTGCTGCTAAGCTATGCCACAGGGAGAAAAAGGATGGTGTGGGAGAATTCTCCAAGGTGGCAGGAATAAGGCAGATTCATAACCATTTTCTTTTAATTTTTTTTCATAAAGCAGAAATTAAAGAACTATTTTTTTAACAGAACTTTACATTCATTTGTTTTTAAATGTTTCCTTCCTTGCTTCTCAGAGCCATTTCCAAAACTGCCACTAGCAGCACCCAAGAGCCTTTAAACTACAGTAGACAAGGGTGTTTCTTTCCTAGGACTTCTGTAACAAGCTACTGCCAACAATAAGTATTTCTACTCTCATGGTTCTGAAGGCTAGGAGTCCAAAATCAGGCTGGCTCTTCTAATTTCTGGTTGTTACTGTCACTCCTTGGCATCTCCCAGCACGTTGCTGAGTAACTCCAGTTTCTGCCTCTGTTGTCAACTGGCTGTCTTGTCATGGTGTGTGTGTGTCTCACCTGTTCCTAGGAGGACCCTTACTCTAGTATGACTTCATCTTAAGTTACATCTGCAGAAATGCTATTTCCAAATAAATCTTAATGATTTACATACATATTTCACAGGTGCCAGGATTTAGGACTTTAATATGTCCTGTTTGTTTACTGTTCATGATAGAGCACATGTGCCTTCATGAGACAGAGAGAGAGGCACTGTTCACAGGGCTCAGTCACTTTGTAATCTCCGTCCCTCATATGACAGAGCTTTATGACCCAATATGAAAATAACTAAACATGTGGTTAACCATCTGGTGCTGTGAGAACTCTGAGCATTAGGTACTTAAGGATGCTCACCATAGACATCAGCCACATCTTTTCCTGGATCTCAGTTTTCTTATTTGATAAGAGGGTTGTATTAGGTAGGCTTTGTAGGGCGAAATACTCTGAGATGGAGAGTCTGCTAAAGTGATCACAAAGAAGAGCTCTCCCAGGATTTTCCACAGTGTCTTCTGGAGCCAAAAGAGAAACAGGAAGGAGATGCTGGACAGAGACAGTAGTCTATTCAGCAATACTCTCAGTTTCTCCCAGTTGATTCCCAGAATCCTAACTGCCAGATTGGATTGGGGGAAGTCAGCAGGTGATTTACAGCCCTAGTCAATGTGAAACCACCAGGTGACGTGAAGGCTGTACTCCCATTCCGGGAGCCTCTCTCGTGCTTGGAGGAATGGTGTACTTAATAATCTGAAGTTGGTAAGAGTGATGCACCAATGGATCCATCTTTAACAGGTCTACCAGAAACTCATGTATCAAATATAAGCAAATGGATAACATGAACTAGTTTAAGTGATAAAAAAAAGTAGCTAGGATGGGGGATATTAATGGTACTGTCAGGTCGTCAGAAAAGTCATGAAGTATTTTTCTATTCAAAAGTGCATCGTGTCTTTCCCGACAGCCCAATATTATTGCAAATATTAGTATAGGAGTCCTGGCCAGTCATTAGATAGGCTAGCGTGTCCCCTGGAGATTGACAGCAAGTCCGGTGATGTAAAGGGTATTCTCAGTCTCCTTAATTAGGCAGCAATGATGGCAGGGAAATCACTTTCTGCTTTTCTTAAGCAGAAGAGATGCAAACACAAAGTGCCTCTGAGATTTGTGAAAAGGGAAAAACAGGACTAGGCTATGCATCCGAGGGACAAAGGCACAGGCAGTGAGAGAGATGGGAGCAGAAGTGTGAGCGACAAAGAAACAGTGGAATCCTTGGGTCTCGGAGGGGGATACGTGCTTAGAGACAGATGAACTTCACTGTAAAGTCTGAAATTTCATATGCCCCCTTAGCACCTTTGACTCTTTCAGGGCCCCAGAGACCTCAGCACGAGTTTCTCTGCTCTCACCAAATACATTCTGGCACCCAGTGAGAAAGGCTCCCCACCCCACCCAGTCCTTAAACTCCAAGCCAGCTTGCAAAATTATTCAAACAAGATCATCATCTTCTCTTACCTGGGGAGCATCTCCTCCCCTCGCTACTGAAAAACTCTCCTGGTTCATTCTGTTCCTAAGTGTAACCCCAGAAATGGCCTGCATAATGGTGGTGTCCTCTTCCCCGGGCTACAAATTCATGTGACTAATCAACTGCTATTGATTTTACGTCTCCTGCTATGGATGTTGTATATCCAACCTATCTAGAATTTTAGGTCAGAGCTCACTCCATCATCAACAGGTTAGAGAAAAGTCAACAAAATACCTGTACTTCTTGTTTCAGAAGTTAAAAACTGAATATAAGAGAGAGAGGTAACTTGACCAAGTTCTTAAGGGATGGGATGTTGCTTATATTAAAAAAAAAAAAAAAAAAAAAAAAAAAAAAAAAAAAAAATTACACTCTTCTTTATCCAGTGCTGAGCACATTTCTATGCATCTCCTATATACATACTATTTAATTTAGTCCTTACAATAATTTTATAGTACCTACCTCATTATATTAACATTATATTTGTGAAGAAATTTAGCATAGAGAAGTTACATCCTGTGACCCGTCTTAAGGTTTACACAGCTATAAGTTGCTGGTAATCACTCAGTGTCTAGGGATTAATGCACCATTTTCTTGGTATTGTGCTTAATTTTCATGTGGAGGGTCACATGAAATCTCCTTTATCCTCATTCTAAAAGTTTTGAGAGGCTTTGGTCAAGGTTACAAAGATATATAAACCATAGAACTTACACATCAATATCCTGATGTCTGTGCCCATCCTTTCAACTACCCTGTTCTGGAGTCCAAGGCCTCAGCCCTAACCAGGGCTGTTTTATTTTTTAAGAATTATTTAATTTTATTTGTTATTGCTTTTAAATTTGCTATAGGATACATACACTGATCAGAGAGAGAGAGAGGGAAACCCAGATCTAGGACTCTACTGTAATAGACCATGTGGGAGTCCAGAGCCTTAATCACCGCACAATATGCTGGCCTACCCATGTTTATGTTTTGTAACAATATTTTATACAAAAATACTATTGTATTCATACTGTGTTAAGTGTTTTATAAAAGCTATTATTTTCTTTTTAGAAATACGAAAATGCCCATCGTGAGTTCATCTTACCAGCAAAATAATCTGTAGCAGAACTTCAAGCTCCCAAACTTAGTTGTTAAGAAAGATTCTTAGTTGGTAAGGAATACTCTGCCCTAAAGTACAGTGGTTAGACGTCGTGCATTGGAAGCCAGGTTCCACTTGGCTGACCGTGGCTCAGATCCCAGCCCCAGTGGTTTAAACGTGGTATGCGTGCATGTGTGTGTGTATGCTCAAGGCCTTGATGGGAAGAAGGAATAGAGGAAAAAGGATTGTGGCTTGACCTTGCCTCATTGAGGGCTACTCTCTCTCTCACTCTCTCTCTCTCACTCTCTCTCTCTCTCTGGTGAACACACACATTCCAGACAATAAAAAGCAAATAAAAAGTCTCTGGTTTCAATCCAGATTCTGATACTTACTAGCAAGTATAGTATTAAAACCTTATTTAACTCTTGTAAAAGGAACTTCTTTCATGACAGAAAGAGGAGTTTTAATCATCCATCCTGCCTAAGCCTCAGTCAGCCCAGATTACAGACATACATGCACGTATTTCCAATGCATACAAGAAGACCTCTGATTGTAAACCTAGGACCTCATTTATGTCATGTTATGAGCATCTTTAGTATTAGCTCTCAATATTATTCTTACTGTAAACTGTTAGATTTATAGATTTAGAAATCAATTTGTCTATTGTATATAGTTTCCCCAAAAGATCTGACAGCCCTATACTCACCTGGGAGATGGTGAAATGTTGACCTGGCTAAACTTGCATGCTCCTCCCATGGAGTGCTCATTAGCTCATTGGATTGCATGGCTCCTGCCTTTATGGACAGTCATTATCTACAGCAGAGACATTCAGACCCATTTCTGCACTAGTGACTGAAATCATAGGCATTTTGCTCCAATTAACTTGCAGGATGGATGCAAAACACGTAGCATCAATTACCTGTGAACCTGTGAAGCCCCATGACTCCCATAGGGATGGGAACTGATGCTCTAGGCCTTACTTGACTACATCTTTTTCCGTGGAAGTTCTGAGAGGGTATGGTGCTGGTTTTCCCCTTCTATTTTCTTTATCATGTGGTGCTTTGATAGCTGAGGAAACACCTCAGTGGCCTGACAAATCTGAGTGATTTTATGGTTTATCTTAGATTTGGTTCTTGCAAAGTTGCTGCCGATGAAGATAAGGAAGAAATATGAGCTTGGTGTAGTGGAGTGAGCCTTGCTTGATTCTGTGTATTTAGCAGATGGCCAGTGCCTCGAGGGTAATAAGCACTCATACTTTTATTGAATTAATGTCTGAGAAAATTATTAATTCATGAGAGTGTTCCAGTTCAATGAATTGTTAAGTGGGACTCAGTGTGTGTAACATCGTGTTTGTGTTAGAACATGTTATGTTTGCTGGTTAAAACTGCTGAGCAAATGGCTAAGGACAGCCAGAAGTGAAAGATGGGTATATTAGCATGGATAGAGTTGTGATCCCCTGCGCTTTTCTTTGCTTCCTGTGAATATTGCTTTTCCTGTGTACAATGATCCATGCTATGTAAAGAAGATGGCACTAATAGCTCATTAGAAGATATATCTGTGCTTGTCTAAATCATTTTTACTAGCTGACCTTTCAATGGCAGAAAAGCTTTCCCTTACTTTAAAGATCTGGGCTTATGCTAATACTTAGAGAGAAAATTTAATTGGAAGAACAACTATCCATCCAAGTTGAGAATTACATCACATTTGTGAAAATCATAGAATTTGGAGTGGGGTAGGAGTTCTCTTCTTACAGTGACTGTAATTCTGTCATTCTTGGCAAATAATTTAATTCATCGAGTCTCTGTTGTCCCATGTGTATAATATCTTACAGGGTTGATTTGAAGACTAAATGGGATATGAAAATTATGTGAAGCACTTAACTTAATGCCAGACACAGAATAGAAATAGACTCTATATAGATCGACTTAGCCACTTATGGGTAGCTGGTTAAAGATGTACTTGCCCATCATCACTAGATGTCTCCTTTTATTCTTTTCCTATTTCTATGAACCTGTAACCAACACTGTTATTGAGTTCTTAGCTCATTTTTATAAATTAGAAATTCTAACGATTAAGAGGCCAGCAGGTGGTGTCTTGGTTAAGGCACTGGACTTCCATATGACCAATCACAGCTTGCATTTTGAACCTGGCAGCTTTCTCTCTCTCTCTCTTTCTTTCTCTCTGCATCTCTCTCTTGTGAGAGCATGTTCACTATAGCAAACTCAAATAATAATACTAATAATAATAAATAAAAGTTAAATGATTCTTTAAAAAAAAATTGAAATGATTAATACCAAACAAATCATATAGGAATCCTTTAGATAAAATGGAAGAACCTGCAGAAAAGAAAAGTTAATTTGGAAATAATTTACAGTCTAACTCACGAGCACTTGCATATGACAATCATTCTGTATCAACTATGAAATCTCAGAATTCCTTTCTTAGTTTTTAATTCACATCTTCCAGCTGTCTTCTGACTATAAATTTAAATCAAAGCTAAGTAACTAGGAAAGAGATAAAATAGGTCTCCAGAACAAATACTTATTGATAACAAATTTTGATTTAATGAATTTGGAAGACAGTGTGGCAGAAGAGATTCTTGGATTATATGTCATCAATAACGTCTATGCTGAATGAATAAATGAATAAAAAGGAGTTTTAAATAACTTGGGCTAGGGACTTGGGCTTGCGGGGTGACATCATATTTAAGGTGTTGAACTCCCATGTGGTTGAATGCAGTTAGAGTCCCAGACCCAGTGGTGCTGCATGGCCATCCCCTGGAGAGTGATTACTCACTTTCCTTCCCTTTTTCTCTCTCTGGTGAGTTCATTCATGCTTTGGGGGGAAAAAAAGGAACCTAAGCTAATTCCTAGTTGAGGTCTCTACTAAATCTTAGAATCAAAGCACTTGTAAGTCTGTTTTTCTGCTTTTAAAATATTTGTGTAAATAACTGGAAGAAAATACACAAGTCAAGAGATAAAGGGAAGAATATGTAATTTATTTTCCTTTATCTAAAAGATAAGGGCAATGTTTTCTCCCTTGCACCTGACAAAGCCACATGAAGAAAAAGAAGTAAGCCTCTGCAGAATAAATTGGCCTCACTTTTCTTGGCCAATGCATATTAAGCCCCTACAGAGGAATGCTTTGATTTTTCCAGTGTGGTACATTTGCAGAGTTGGGCTTATGTTTTAAGTGCAATGGTGCTAACACCAAAGTCAATAAAATAAAGCCGGAACTGACACGTCACTCTCTGGAACCTCAAGCATGAGTTCTTGGCAGTTATTTCTAGGGCCCTCAACCTGTTACTAGAGAGACAAAGAGAAACCTTTTGTCCACAGCTTAAAGTTTATGTGTGAAGAAATGGCTCTTGGATTTGTCTCTGTTTTGAGATGTATAAATTCAGCCCTACCTGTGAGTTTGCTTTTAGAGTTTCTGAATTAATTACATTATTGCAACCCATGCATACAGGGATTTTTAAACAATGTATGAAAAAATGGCACTAAAGCATGAGTTTATTTTTGTACAAAAATATTTTGAAATCCATGCAATTTTTTCATAATAAACATTTTCCCATAACCTTTTATTTTTTTTTTTTTTTGAGAGAGAGAGATTTTTGCTATAGAGCGCATATGCTCATCAGAGACACAGAGGAAGACACAGAGAGAAAAAGTGAAAAACCACCCCCTAAAAGAGATGGCCACACCACAGTCCCTTCTCCACTCTCCTCTTGGGATTTTGGACAGGCACGCACATGAGCCCAACGTGAATTCCAAGTCCCTGGGTCTGGGACTCAAACTGCGATTGACCATGTGGGAGTCCAGCACCTTAACGACTATGTCATCTACTGTCCACCCTATGAACTCTTTGAAGACCTTTAGTAGAAGCAGGAAATAAGTAAGAGGAGAGGAAAATTACATGAGCACTAATTGCTAATAGGAAACCAAACACTGTATCCAAAGAAGAAACTTTCAATGGTTTGGGAGACCACTTCCCTCAAGACCACACTCTATGGCTCCAAAATGCCATCAGGTCATCAACAGTGAGGTCTAAGGGTTATTTACTCGGCCAGAGTCTCTGACAGCCAGTGTCATTTTAAAGTGAACACTCGTAACATGTGAAGTCATATATCAGATGCCTGCTTGTGAGTTTAAAGTTATTCTTTTGTTTGAGTTAGGGTTGAGTTTTCTGTTGTATACAATCAAAAAATTTTTGAATGATAAACTGCCATTTATGTGTTAAGCCTTGGGTGAGAATCTGGATATTCCACAGAGAGTAGTCACTGGTGCCTGTCACGGCAGAGTAGATGGTGTAGAGAAGAAAGGCGTTAATTTAGGAAGTACTCTGGTGAATATGTATTTCCAAAAGAGAAATGTTCTAACAAGTAGTATATAATTCAAGGAATGTCTATAATAGATTGAAAGAGAGCAGTAGAAAAGTCTTCCCTAAAGTGAAATATGAAATGAAATATTGATGACTAAGAATTAAGAAGGCGAGTAGAACAGGCAAAAGAATTCCACAGAGGAGACACTGCCCAGGTGAGAAGAGAGTTGGTGCAAATGTCCTCTGGGAAGAGGGAACAGGCATGAACAAGGACTGAAAAGAGATCTGGGCAGTGGGCACAGGGGAATAAAACGATGACTGGGGAGTGACAGCTGGAGACACAAGAAGTATATATTGTGCAGATTATGCTGGAGAGTCAAGTAGAACAGACTGTATAAACAGGCCAGAGAAGCTCCTTGGAGGGCATTTTAAGGAGCTTGCCTAATTAAAAGCCATGTAATCTGTGTCTTCATATTGTAAATGTAAGCCTCCAAGAGATAGAATAAATTTGTCTGGGGTTGCATATTCCTCTTTGGTAAAGTTGTATCTAGAACTTATGGCTCTGACATTTAGATGGCAGATTACAGGGAAAATGTCTAATAATTGACAGTGGGGCATATCAAACTGAACTAAGATCTTAAATGGTATGGGATACTACAAAGTTGCCTTGAAGGTATGTTCTTGACATAATACAATGTATACTTGTCAACATTTTATTGATGAACTTAATTATATATAAGACATGTACTGTGACCTCTAAAAACATATCTACCAACAATTTAAAAATAATATTCTTACTACCTCATATACATTAGAATATCTATCATAAAAAAAAGAAACAAACCTGAGAAAATGATCCAGTCACAGTGGTGTAGGTGATGGGGTGCCACTGTGCATTCTGGAAGTATATGAGAAGGCCTGGGTTCAGATTCCAGGTTGAACTAAACATACATGGTAGCTAGAAGAAAGGTGGGTGTGGGATGCAGCATGACGAGAGCTGTCATGGTTGCTTGTCTCTTTCTCTTTCTCTTTTTCTCATGAAAGAAAGAAATAAGCTTTAATAATAATAACTAAAACAAAATAACAAGTATTGATAACACTATAGAGAAATAGGAACACTTACCTGCTGCTGGTAAGAATGTAAATGATGCAGTCGCTATGGAGAACAATATGACAGTTCTTCAAAAAATAAACATGAAATTACTGTATTTTCAGCAATTTTATTTTTGGTATATATTCTAAAGAATTGAAAGCAGAAGTTTGAACAAGTATTGTACATCCATTTTTATATCGGTATTATCTCAATGGCCAAAAGATGAACCAACCAAATGTTCACCAAAAGATGATATAGGGACCAGCAGATGGCATAATGGCTATGTTGCTGGACTCCTACATGGTCGACCATGATTCAAGTCTCAGACCTGCTCAAATTTATACTGGGTGCACATATGTGCATGTCCAAAGGCTCAAGAGGACAGTAGAAGAGAATGGATTGTAGCACGGCCATCCCCCCTGGGGAAGAAGTGATTTCTCACTTTCTGTCTCTTTGTTTCTCTCTCTCTCTTTCTGGCGAGTATGCACATCCTATAGCAAAAAATCTCTCAAAAAAAAGAGATGATAAACAAAATATGGTTATACATATAATGAGATATTATTCAGCCTTGATTTAAAAAAAATACAATTGTTTTAAGTGCTGACTATGGATGTATCTTGAAAACAGTATGCTAAGTTAAGTGGCAGACACAAAAGGACAAATATTAGGTATTTGGAAAAGTCATGATACTTTTTTTTTTTTTAGAGGTTTTTGCTATAGGGCGCATGCGCTCACCAGACAGACAGAGACAGAGAGACAGAAAGCGAGAAATCACCCCCCAGGGAGGATGGCCATGCCACAATCCCCTCTCCTCCAATCTCCTCTCGGGATCCTGGGCACGCACGCACATGCGCCCGGCATGAGTTTTAAGCCACCGGGTCCGGGACGTGAACTGCGGTCGACTATGTGGGAGTCCAGCGACATAGCCATTACGCTAACTCAGCGACATAGCCATTACGCTAACTGCTGGTCCCCATCATACATTTTTTGCATAGGAAAATATGTCATGACTTTTCCAACAACTCAATATTATAGGATACAAATTTATGAATATAGCAATTTATATGGGGCACCTAACATGGTTAAATTCATAGAAACAGAAATAGAACGTGATTACCTACTGAGGTTGAGAAGTTATTGTTTAATAGGTACTGAGTTTCAGATTGGGATGATGGAAAATTCTGGTGATGGAATGATAACAATAGCAATGTATTTAATGCCCAAACTATACACTAAAAATGGTTAAAACAGTACATTTTATGTTATGTATATTGTACCACAATAAAAACAAAATCTTAAAAGGAAGTAATACTTTAACTATCTTTTCATAGTTCAGTACTAGATATTGTAGATAAAATAATTTATTTATTGATAAAATATGAACAGCAATTACATATCTTTTTTAACTAATAGTTTTACTCATGAAGAATATTCTCTTTGGTACCGAAGCCAGTATGATGAGTCTTCAAAAAAAAAGTTCATGGAAAATGTGTATTATGAAGAAAATATGCAGGGGGGACCAGCAGTTAGCATAATGGCTATGTTGCTGGATTCCCATGTAGTCGACCACGGTTCACGTCCCGGACCTGGTGGCTTAAAACTTGGGGCTGGCAAGTGGCGTGGTGGTTAAAGGCGCTGGACTCCCACATGGCCGACCACGGTTCAAGTCTCAGACCTGGTGGCTTGCTTTCTCACTTCCTCTCTCTCTCTCTCTCTCTCTGTGTCTCTCTCTGATCAAACTGAAAAATAATAATGATATAATAATAAATAAAGTTAAATAAAATAGTTCTTTAAAAAAAAAAAAAAAAGAAAATATGCATGGATTTCTTTTTACTCCCCCCCCCACACACAGGGTGCATATACTCACCAGATAGAGAGGGAGAGCTAGCTTGAGCAAGCCCCAGTTTCATCCAGTGCATCCAGTGGAGCATGTTATGCTGCAATCCCTTCCCCTCTGTTTCTCCAGTGTGTCAGGATTTGAAGCATGCACGATACCTGGCATTGTTCAAGTTGCTGGGCTGGGATTTAAACACAGTCAGTCACGTGGTATCTGGTTTCATATGCACAGTTCTTAGCCACTGTACTATGGACAAGCCCCTGGGTTAACAAAACTTTTTTTCGCACCAGACTAAATGCAGTTTAATTCTATTTTTTCTTAATCTTTTTGAAGACCCCTGCTCACTTTTAATAATAATAGTTATTATTATTATTACCATAGGACATGTGCACTCACTAGAAAGAGTGAGTGAGAGGGAAAGTAAGAAATCACCCTTCAAGGGGATGGCCATGCCACAATTCCTTTTCCTCCATTCTCCTTCTGGGATTTTGGGTGCGCACGTTCACACCTGGCATGATTTTCAAGCCACTGGGTCTGAGACCCCACCTCAGTTGGCCTTGTAGATATGCATTAATTACCATGCCACCTGCTGGCCCCAGTCTCCTGTGTTTGTTTGTTTTGTCTTTTTGAAAAAATATGTATAATAAGAGATGGCTTAAGGGAATAAAAGCATTTATGAACTCATATTATTTTGTATATTTACTCCACCCAAAAAAGTAATTCTGCCTAAGGAATGTTTTTTTTTTTCTTTTGCAGTCATTTTATTTTATTGTTAATATGTACAGCATGTAGCTTTAAATTGATGTAACACTGCGATCATCTCTACTTAACTTAAAATTCAGTATTTTGGGTGAACAGTCTTATTTCTGGGTCAGAATTACGTTTTTGGTGTATTTAGCTAGTTATATCCATTTCCAAGTCAATTATTTTCCTTGAGTGTTCTATAATCGGTTCTTCAGTCTTGTTTCTTTTATCCTTGAGGGTCATATTTGGGAGAGGAATAGATGAATGGTAGCACCAAAAATGTACACTTCATCTATTTATTTGTTTGTACGTTTTTGCCACAGGGTGCATGCACTCACTGGAACGAGACAAAGACAGTGAGAGGGAAAGTGAAAAATCACCCCTCAGAGGGATGACCATGCATCAGTCCCTTCTCTTTCATTATCCTCCTGGGATTTGGGGTGCGCATATACACACGTACCCTGCATGAGTTTCAAGTCACCAGGTTCAGGACTCAAACCAGGGTCAGCCATATGGCAGTCCAGTGCCTTAACCACCATAGCCCCTATCGACCCCCAAATATTTATATTTTATTTCTAGGTAGAGTGTCTTCCTTAAACTGATTCACCCTGTGAGAGAACCAGAAGTCTGGGTAGTTCTTAATATGCTGAAGTCAATGTCATGTTCACTGATTCAACAGTTTCTGATGGGATGGGGGTTCTAAGCCGTGCACCAGAGAGCTGTCCCCTAGGAACACGTCCTGTTCTCCAACACCCTGTAGGCTGGAACTCCTGGAAGTCAGCAGGTACTCCAGTGCAACTGGATAAACCTGGAACAAAGGACAATTCTCACCTTCTTGTTTCAGTCACTGCATTTTTTTTTCTTAATGTAGCCTCCATCTTTTATGAAAGGCACTGTTAATTCTGCCAATTTCTCACTTACAAAATTTAAATTCAATCCTCTCATTCCCTTACCGAAATCCCTTTTGTGTCTGGCCATTGTTCTTAGGAAAATACAAAATTGTTAATATGACCTATAGGGAAAAAAGCTGGGCTAATGAAAAAGATAGCCCATGCTGATTTTATTTTTAATCATCCCCTTTACAGTTCCTCTGTAACTTTCTTTGCTTGGCTTCTTTCAGCCTTCATTACTCTTCCTAAAACCCAGCACATTAAGGAGTTGAAAATGTACATTTTGAATCAAAATAAAAATACACTTAACACAGCACTTTTAAAGTCTAATTTTTCCCTTTGGGGAGCAATCCACCTCTGTAACTTAATCCTATGTCTTGAGATTTTTATATCTTGGGGAAAATAGGATGTTTTCAACCTAGTACATTATATTCCTTTTCCCCTTCCCTTCTGTCCTTAATAATAGTTAAACCCATTAGTGTCTCTGGGGACATCCATGTGATAATAAACATCTGGGGTAATGAAAGGATTATGTAACCTCCCAGAGGAAGCCATATAATTTAAAAATTTTGAATTCAACTACTCATTTGTTTGCAGGGAGACTATTGCTCAGATCTCTGCTATATTCAGCAGTGGAGTGGATTTTTCAAAACTATTCTTTCAACAATGCTATCACAGTTTCATCAATAGTTTAACAGGTAATTTGATGTACACTATTTCTCTAATCCCTGCAACACTTCTTTGGAAGCCATTAGGAATCATACTCTTCTTTTACAGCTGAAGAATCTGAGTGTTAGAGAAACGTCGTGGTTTGTGCCAGGTCTCACTAGTGGTAGAAGTGAAGGTGAGAGTACAGATACAGTTTTTCTCATTCCTAGTCCACTGTGATTTGAGGAGTGGCGTGTAATGTTTTATTTTTTCTTGATTATAAAAGGATATGTTCATTACAGATACTAGAGAAGAAACAGAGAAGTTTGAAGATGGAAATTGTAAATGCTTTCATTCTCACCATCCAGTGAACAACTGCTAGCATTTTCATGCAGTCCCTTCCAAGTTTGCATGTATGCATGTGTATGCAATCATGTAATTGTGTGTATATAAATTGTCATGTTGGGATCATATTGCTTCACAGCTGAATGAGAACAGGTGTGCAGCAATGAATGATAATCGTGCTATCTCAGTGTGTATATAACATAACCTGGCTCTCATTTTCTCTTTCTTCTCCCTGTTAAGAATGAAGGAACAAAATGGGGCCAGAAGAAGGGTTAGCTCTGATTCAACCTCTATTTACTCCAATCCAATCTTAGAGAACATATTGAAGTGTTGGAAACTGGAGGGAGAGAAATACTCCATCTATCAGCACCAACTAGATGTAAAATAAATCAGACAGGTAGATATGAATAAGGATGATGAAATGTCACGGCAGGTGCTTTCATACAACCTGCCAGATACTGCGGGGTTTCCTGGCTAGCTCAATAGTAAACCATTTAGCTTCATACTGAACAACGTCAGGACAAGGCAATGTCTTCAAATTTAAACTATAGGCTATGGAGGTGGACAGACCAGGGTCTGAAGTTCTGCTCTGTTGCTTAAGGAGCCATATGACATTAAAGGCATCTGAACCTCATTTTCTCCTTTGCAAAAATGGGGATAAATATTTATTGAACTCCTTTTATAATATGCAACATGTATAAAGCAATCAATAAATGGAAGCTTTAAAATGTGGTATCATCACACTGCACGGTTGTGGGGCATGTTCTGGCTCACCTTGGTGCACTTGTCAGGAGCTCCTCTACTGCCTTGTTTGTGGGTGAAATCTCAGTTCTGTCAGTATGCGAACTTACATGAAAACTCTGCTCATGCACAATCGGCCCCTCCCGTTCTCTCATCTGCCTGTCTAGATCTGTTAATTCAACTCATAGAGCCTTTGTGAAAGACCTGCAGTGTGTCATCTACTGTGATAGCCACCCTGGGTTTAAAAGGACAAATGAGAACATGATTCTTCTCCCCAGGATGACCTGGCACGTGCCCACGTAGAAGGTGTAAGCAGGTGCACATGTCTGCTGCAGGATCACAACAGTGCGAGAACTCAGAGCTCCTCCTCCCCCTCCAGGAATATTTACAAAGGGGAACAGCAGGCATGCCATACATCAGAAACTCATCAATAGTTCGAGCACATCATTTTTTTCTCTTCTCTGGAAAAAAAGTATGCTGAGGGTTCTGGTGATTATTGCTCCCTTCTAAGGAGGTTTGGGTAGTAGGGGCAGTTACGACTGGGTATATTGTGCAGGGCATTCAAAAAACAAAAATGCTACCTCTTCCCCAACTCCTGCTTTTGGCTGCCCTTCTTGCTTTGTTCTTTCTCTCCTCTCACCATAGATGTATTATGTAAACCAGGCTCTGGAACTACAGCTGTGAAGATAGTATAGATTCTGCCCGCATGGAGTTTTCACTTCAGCCTGAGATACAGAGGAGTAGGTACAAAGTGACAGCCTCGCCTTGATGAAAATAAGTACAGAGTCCTGTGAAAGGACATAGAAGGGCCACCTCACCCCAACCTGATAAACAAGGGAAGATTTTTGTGGAGAACAGGATATCTAAGTTGTACAAGGCTTACTTGTGCTGAAGACAGGAGAGAAGTTATTCAAGTCTGGAGAACAACACATGCACAAATATGATGCTTAGAGAGAATGACAAGGCATTAGTATGGTTGGACAGTGAGTTGCTGTGAGCATGGTCAGCTTCAAGTTCCTGTTTGTGGATACAGAAAACAGCTGTTTTGGTGTTGGAATCTGGGTGAAATATACAACCAGCTCGGACTGTACCTCCTACAGTGTGCTAAAACCCCAGTTAATTTTCCAACAGAAAATGAGTGACATCAATCACAGAATAAAGGGATATCACAGAAAGGCTTAGGCATAACATCTTTTTTGTTTTTAAAGAATTATTTTTTTTTAATTTAACTTTATTTATTTATTTTATTTTACCAGAGAGGGACAAAATGAGAGAAAGTGAGAAAGCAAGCCACCAGGTCTGAGACTTGAACTGCTGTTGGCTATGTGGGGAGTCCAGCATTCTTAACCACCAGGCTACCTGCCAGCCCCAGGCATAACATCTTTTGATAAATAATTACCAGGAACTGCATTCTTATGCCAGTGAAGAAAATTCCCTTTCACTTAAGCTACTGGTAAAACATGCCATGTCACCATTTGTCTGTGATGATACAAAGGAGGTTGACTCTCCCACTTGGTGGGATATCTCCAGATTCTAGTGGCAAATTAAATAAATTCATCTTTTGATACACTGGAATACAGAACCTGAATACTTGGGAATTAATCCAGGTTCCACCGTTACCTGACTGTGCGACTTTCGACAAGTTACTAAACCTTTCTGGGCCATCTTGTAAATTGTGAATATATCATTTCCTACAGCACCGGTTTGCTGTGAGGTTTTAAAAATATAATGTGCCGGGAACCAGCAGTTAGCGTAATGGCTATGTCGCTGGACTCCCACGTAGTCGACCGTGGTTCGCGTCTCGGACCCGGTGGCTTACAACTCACGCCGGGCGCGTGTGCATGCGTGCCCAAGATCCCGAGAGGAGAGTGGAGGAGAAGGGATTGCGGAGAAGGGATTGCGGCATGACCATCCCCCCTGGAGGGTGCTTTCTCGCTTCCTGTCTCTATGTCTCTCTCTGTCTGTCTGGCGAGCGCACGCGCCCTATAGCGAAAAACCTCTCCAAAAAAAAAAAAAAAAAAAAAATAATGTGCCTGGTTTTCTAAAATGAAAAGTGCTTCTTTGCACAGTTTTCTGTGTATCTTGGTCCTTGAAAATCTCCCTTAAAATTCCCTCCTCTCCTCTTCTAAAATTAACATCACACAACTAAGACCCACATTGTGAGCCCAGTAGTTCTTCAACTGTGGTTCATAATAACATTACAACATTGCTTTTCTTTTTCATTTTATTGATGTTTGACTGATGGTGCAAACAGAGCTAGGAAAAATTTATAGTATCTTAGCATACAGTGCAAGGCAATGGCACTAAACTCTACCAGAAGCCACTGTATTCTTCACAAGCACAAGCTTTCCATATATTACAAAGAAAAATAAAGCTGACTTTTTACTTAAGAATGTTCCACATGAAGTGGTAAAAATCATTCATTATTAAATCTAGATCCTTGAGTGCATATATTTTTTAAAATTTGGTTTTATGATATGGGAAGGATTGCACAAAGTACTTGCACTATACATGAGTATAAAAGATTAGTTCAGGAAATAATACTGCTATTGTTTTTAATTACAAGCTGGACTAGCAGTTAGTTTAAAAAAAAAACTCCATTTAAAAATAATAATAAAGAACACTGACAAACTACGGTTATGCAAGCTTGAGTATTTGACAATATTTTCTAAAAAATGAACAAAGTGAGCTTGTCACTTCAAGGGAAACAGTTTGATTGCATTTGCTACCAATGATGGCATTTTGAGCTTGAAGCAAAATTCAGAATATCAGAAAACTTGTATCTGCCTCTGCAGTGAGCTTAACAGCTTCTCAGAACTCAGACTGCTCTGATAAGATTGAATGTGATATTAACAAATGTGATTTTTATATTTTTAATGGATGGTGTCAACATTCAGAACATCTGCATCCGTCAGATAAACAATGTTTCCAAATGACCAATACATCTGTTAGAAAATCATAGTTGGATAAAATTGTGCACTCAGAGTACAAAATTACCAATGGCTATTAGCATAATAAAGCACAATGTTTTTATCAGTATGATTTCAGATCCCACATTGCAAAAAACTCTAATTAAAAACAAAAATTTAGTTTTTTTGTTGTTGTTTTGTTTTTATTATTATTATTATTATTATTATTATTTTGCCATAGGGCTTATGCACTTGCCAGCAAGAAACAGAAACAGAGGGAAAGTGAGAAATCACCTCCAGGAGGGATGGTCGTATTGCAGTCCCTTCTCCTCTGTGCTCCTCTTGGGAATTGGGGCACACACACACACACACACACACATGTGCCTGGTGTGATTTCCAAGCTGCTGGGGGTTCTGGAACTTGAACTATGGTCAGCATGTGGGAATCCATCATCTGAACCATCATGTCACCTGTTGGTCCCACAAATGACCCTTATAAAATCTACCACTTCTTAAGTTTTAGGGTAGTATCAAAGGAAAACATTCAAAGTTATCTTGAGAAGGCTAAAAAAAATTACTCCTTCCTTTCACAAGTAAATGTATTTGTGAGATGAAGTTTTCTTCGCATGTTTTAACCAAAATAACACATCACAAAAAAATATAGAATTCAGTTTTTATTAAGCCAAATAGTAAACATATTTACAAAAATTTAAAATAGTGCTACTTTCACTAATTTATTTGAAAATCACCTTTCCAAGACACAATTTTTATATTAACATAATAGATATATAATTTAAATAAATTTACATATAATTTCTATATTTATCAATATACATATTGATAAATAAAATCCTGTGTAACCAAAGTTGTTTGTAATCAGGACTTAGTCATGCTGCAATCCTGTCTTCTCTATTTTGCCATCTTGTTGGGACCAGATATGCATGCCATGTGTCTTGTTTATTTTTCAAGCTGCTTGTCTGGGATTCGAACTGTGGTTAGCCATGTGGAACCTGACTCCCTTAACCATTAGGTTAAAGATCCAGCTCAGTGTTTAAGAGTAGAAAGCAGCCTTGGGCTGGCCCTATAACATAATGGTTAAGATCCCATATGGCTGTCCATAGTTCAAATCCCCTCCTGGCAGCTTGAAAAACACAATATGCATATGTGAGTACGTGTCCAAAGTCCTGACAGGATGGAAAAATGAAAGAGAAGGGATTGTGGGTCCTTTGAGGGTCCTTTCTTTCTACCCCTGTCCCCCATCTGTCTGTCTGTCTCCACCAAGCACAAGTGCCTTCTGGGAGAAAAAAAAAGTATAAAGTTGTCCTGAATGCAAAGTTTGAAAATGCATAATATAGTCAAAGTTGTGTTCCCTATGAGGAGGGCACAGAAGGGAAGCTTCTCTTAAAAGCATGAGAGAGAGGCAGCGGGGGAGGGAGGACTGGGGCAAGGAGAGACAAGGGGGAGGAGGTAAAGGAAGGGGAGGAGGATGAGGGAGAACTCCTGTTTGTGTGGATGCTCTTTTGAACTGCTAAATTCCCTTCCAAATTTGATATCCTGGAGTTCTAGGGGATTTTCTACTTTCATGCTCTATTTTGTGGGAGGAAAGACAAAACAAAACAAAAAATAGCAAACTGGAGAGTGTCTCCGTGTGTGTGTGTATATATATAGTAGGTTGGAATGTTTTCATTTGGGACAAGTCACGTCATTTCCTTGAGAATACGTATTTAGGTTCAGCATGGATGGTTTATAATTGCCCCCCTCCCCACCGGCACTCTACTTCTGAAATTCCTTAGGTCAGTGAGACTATTAATCTAAACAGGCTGGTCTGTAAACAACTTTGGGAAAATTACTCCCCCCTCCCCAAATAAAAATAAATAGTAATAACATCTGGACTAAAACTTAGAGCAATCTGGAGATATTTATACTTTAAACTTAATGAAACTCTTAGTTTAGCAAATAATGATGAATTTCCCCCTTGAAAAAGACCCTTCTGAAGATAATCCTATTTTAGAACTATCAATAGTTGCTACTCTGGGCCACATAAAGACCCCCAAACTCCCAATCTTGAATGCTGACTTTCGGCAAACCTGGTCTTTCATTTGTCTTTGTCCTAAATATTTTTGCCACTCAATAGAAATGCTCGTGCCTATTCAATCCTGAGTCAGGCACAGAGCATGATCCCTGATTTACACTCAGGGAAGACTGAAGGATAAAGGCATTAAGTGATTTGTTCAAGGGTTTGGTGTGGCCTAATGGCCTGCTGTGTTCTTCAATCCCTGATTGTGTTGAACCTGCATTTTACTAGGGAAGTGAACTTTGCACATGTGAACCTATCTGGCAATATGGCACAAAAATGGGTAATAAACAACCGCGTTCTTCTCCCAGAGCTGTCACCTCATTGATGCACATCACTGAACTTTATTGAAAGTATTTTCTTTTTCTGTCATCATATGTTATATCTCTCAGATTCAAATGTAGGAATTGAAAGCATAAATAAAAGAGGGAAATACAACACATACTTGGCAGCTACAAGTTGCACAATTGCTGCACCTTTCTGTCATTGCTGGTAAAGGAATCAGAGCAGGAAAGATTGTGGTGTGCTGGCATCTGCTACATTCATACCTGTCCTAAAGCTTGAGAGAATTTTAAGCCCACCAAGGCCAGAAGGAATGTTTTACAGAGACCAGTGTTTTGGAGAGCAGATCCTGATAAGCAAATATGAGATGAAAATTGTACATTGCACATCAAAAAGGGTAATAGAGACCTGCTAGACCTGCTTCAAGCTTTGATGGTGGTTATATTGGTGTTTCTCTACAAGTCTCTGCTCTGGGATTCCTCCATTTCTGCCTGTGCCCTCTCTACATCAGTTCACCCGAACTGGTGGTTTGAATCACCTGTGTTCTGGCTCTTGGGTTTTTACCTCTAAACATGCCCTCTTCCTGGAACACAAGATCTGTGTATTCAATTGTTTCACGACATTTATGTCTGCTTAGAAATCTAGTGGACTTCGGGATTTAAAATATGAAAAGGACTCAAGTTTCTTTGTATTTCAGTAAGAAGAACTCGACTCAAATGCCGAAAATTCCATTCTGATTTTCCCCCATCATCTTGTATATAGTCAGTCATCAAGTTACCACAGTGTTACCTACAAAATACATTCAGAATTAGTCCGCTTCTCTCTTTCTCTATAGCTAATATTTGGCTCAGGTCTCTATAACCTTTACCAAGTAAATATGTGGTAATATTCTGAATTTCTGGGGACCAGTAGATGGTGTACAGGTCACGTTGCTGGACTCCCAGGAAGTCAACTATGGTTAGCGTCCCAGACCCAGCAGTTTAACACTTATGCAGGGCATGTGTGTGTATGCCCAAAATCCGAAAGGAGAATGGAGGAAAAGGGATTGCAGCATGGCCATCCCCCTGGGAGGTGGGAGAGTTCTCACTTTCTGTCTCTCTTGGTCTCTCTGGTGAGTGAACATGCCTGACAGTAAAATCTCTCTCTAAAAAATAAATTAAATTAAAAAATAAAAAATAGTTTAAACTCCTCCCATTGCATTCTTATCCTCATCCCTGATCTTGTCTTCTTCTCTGCTAGAGCATGCATTGGAAACAAAGTACACCAAGTAATTCTCATGCTTAGAATTCCAGTGGCTTTCCAACAAGCTTGGACTAAAACTCAAGTCCTGCATTGTCTTCTTCCCTACCCTCTGCATGATTGATTCTTGCTCTCCTCTAGTTCTCCCCTCGGGATAAAACACATGTCCCCTTACTTTACGGTGTGCAGTGTGTCTTGTCTTCTTGCACTCCTTGGGAAATAGTCTCTGCCTCAGGGCCTTTGCATTTGCTGCCCCCTCTGTGTAAAAGCTCTTTTCTTCAGCCTCCCTATGGATGACTCCTAATCAGTGAGGTTGTACCTTAAATGGTGTTCTTCAGAGAAGGTGTTTGTTTCTCACTCGTGATCTAAAGTATATCATTACCTCTGCTAGCCACTTTCTCGGCTCTTAATATGCATGTTTTTTCTGGTACAGTAGAACTATTTTTTCCTATTTGCTGTATTATAAAAAAATTTTAGGGGGGCCAGCAGGTAGCATGGTAGTTAAGTCACTGGACTTCCACATGATCAGCCATGGTTCAAGTCCCAAACCTGGGAGCTTGAAAATCACACCAGGCATGTGTGCGTGTGTGCAAAACCCTGAGAGGAAAATAGAGGAGAAGCGATTGCAACATGATCATCCCCACTGGGGAGTGATTTCTCACTTTCCCTCTCACTCACTCGCTCTCCGGTGAGCACATGCATTCTATGGCAAATACCTTAAAAAAAATTAAGGATGTTCTCTTTGACTCTTACCCTTTGTGGAACCCATTCCTGACACCCTCTGTTTTCCCCCAGAACACCCCACCTCTTGTTCTCCCACTACCTCCAACACGATCACACATGTTTATCTATTTGCAAAGGTCACTCTTCAGTCCTTTATGCTCTTCCTGATTGCCAAATCCCTTTGGTCATCAAGAAGCCGAGGACCTCAGAACTGTCGTCTGCCTTTCCACCTTCACACAGATCCATGTCCATATCATCTGACACCTGCTTTCTGCCAGTATCCCAGAGAGAAGCCTTCTTCCTGCTGCCGTGCCTTCTTGTGGGCTTATTATCCCGGACCACTACATCTTCTTCAGGAAACCCGATTCACTAGCCTCCTGTTTCTTTTTCCTCTCCTTCCTCCTTTCCTTCCTTCATTCCTTTCTTCTTCATTTCCTTCCTTTCTTTTGTCAGAGGGCACAAGCACCTGCCAGAGAGAGAAAGCACCCTCCCAATGGGACATGATCATGTCCTAATACCCTTTCCTCCATCCTGCCAAGATTTGGGGCATGCACACACATGTCCAACATGTTTTTCAACTGAACCATGGTTGGTCATCCATGTGGAATCTGGTTCCCTCTGCACAGGGAACCACTGCACCACAGGGCCAGCCTGCTCCCAACAGATAGTGGTTATTAAGTCCTTAATGTCTAGTAGATATTTGCTATGTACTATCTCATTCAATCTCCGCATCCACCCTGAGACGTGGGTACTATGACTATCCTCATTTTAGAGTTGTGCCCAAAGTCACACAGCTTGTTGAGTAAGGGAGCCAGGATTCAAGCCCATACTTCTCTTATTCTAAAGCTTACTTTACTATCAAGCTTAATATACTTATGAAGCAAAATAATCATGTAAGTGAGCTCCTAAATCTATTACCACTTTTAATGACTGCCTCCATATCTACTCACTAAATAATAATCATATTAGTAGATGCAGCACAAAAGAACGTTTCCATAGAGGATGGAAAAGGACCTCTCTATTCTATATTTCCCCCCTTTTTTTCCCTTGGGCTGCCTGGTGCTAAATGGTTTTTAAATAGCAATTTAACCACCCACAGAGAGACCTTGGTTTACAAATTTTCTTTTTTTATTTATTTATTTATTTATTTATTTGTTTATTTATTTGTTTATTTTTGTATATACTTTCAATCATATTGTTTGGCTTACAATGAGACCATTTCGATATGTGAACATTTCTCCCCAGACCCGTTGATCGAAATATCTTCAACAGATAACACCACACCTCCCCATCCCGTCAATGCTCTACCTCTGTATCCCTTCTCTAAATGTCTTTCGTTGGGCCCCACTCCTCCACATACACCTCATCTGACATTCACACCCATCTCTTGTGTTTGTTCAACTGTTAGTCAATCAGTTTCAGACATAGAATGCAGACAAACGGTATATGTTAAGTGGGGACATACAATGTCTCTCCTTCATAGTCTGGCTTGCCTCACTCAGCAGTACATCTTCCATATTCTTCCACTTTCTGTCAAAAGCCAGGGCTCTGTTGGTTTTTATGGCTGAGTAGTATTCCATAGAGTATATGTGCCACAGTTTTTCAATCCATTCCTCCATACGGGGACATCTGGGTTGGTTCCAAGACTTAGCAATTGTGAATAGTGCCGCAATAAACATCGATGTGCAAGCACTTTTCCAATGAAGGATTCTTCTGTCCTTTGGGTAGATACCGAGGAGTGGGATCTCTGGATCATATGGCAGATCTATCTGTAGATTTTTGAGGAATCTCCAAATTATTCTCCACAGTGGTTGGACCAATCTACATTCCCACCAGCAGTGTAAAAGAGTTCCCCTTTCACCACACCCCCGCCAACACTTATCATTTTTTGTTTTTTTAATATTAGACAATCTGACTGGGGTTAGGTGGTACCTCATTGTTGTTTTTATCTGCATTTCCCTTACGATGAGGGAGGTTGAACATTTTTTCATATGCCTTTTGGCCATTAGTATGTCATCTTTAGAGAGTGTTTTCTTCATCTCCTTCTCCCATCTTTTAATAGGGTTGCTCATCTTTTTTCCAAACACCTTTTTTAGTTCCTTGTGTATTCTGGTTATCAGTCCCTTATCTGATGCAACATTTACAAAAATATTTTCCCATTCTGAGGGCTGTCGATTCACACTAACTACTGTGTCTTTGGCCATGCAGAAACTTCTTAGTCTGATGTAATCCCACTTGTCTATTTTGTGGACGATGGACTCTGCTTTGTTTTTTTTTTTTTTTTTTTTTGGTTTTTTTTTTTTTTTTTTTTTTTTGGAGAGGTTTTTCGCTATAGGGCGCGTGCGCTCGCCAGACAGACAGAGAGAGACATAGAGACAGAAAGCGAGAAATCAACCCCCCAGGGGGGATGGTCACGCCGCAATCCCTTCTCCTCCATTCTCCTCTCGGGATCTTGGGCACGCACGCACACGCGCCCGGCGTGAGTTGTAAGCCACCGGGTCCGAGACGCGAACCGCGGTCGACTACGTGGGAGTCCAGCGACATAGCCATTACGCTAACTGCTGGTTCCCAGGACGATGGACTCTGCTTTGAGTGTCTTCTTTAGGAAGTCTTTCCCTACACCAATGTCTCCCAGAGTTTCCCCAGCATTCTCCAGGAGCAGCTTTATAGTTTGAGGTCTTAGATTTAGATCCTTGATCCACCTTGACTTGATTCTTGTCAAAGGAGAGAGGTAGGGGTTCAGATTCATCTTTCTGCAAGTGGAAGTCCAGTTTCTCCAGCACCACTTGCTGAAGAGGCTTTCATTTTCCCACTGGATTGACTGGTACCCCTTGTCAAAGATCAGTTGACTGTATGTTTGGGCACTTATTTCTGGGGACTCTATTCTGTTCCATTGGTCCACATGTCTGTTTCTGTGCCAATACCATGCTGTCTTTATTACCACAGCTTTGTAATACATTTTTGGATCGGGGATTGAGATGCCACCCACTCCATTCTTCTTGTGTAGAAGTGTTTTGGCAATACGGGGTCTTTTATGATTCCAGACAAATTTTAAGATTGTCTTTTCTAGATCTGTGAAGAATGTGTCTGGTACTTTGATTGGCATTGCATTAAATAGGTAGATTAATTTGGGTAGAATTGCCATTTTGATTATATTAACTCTTCCAATCCATGAACATGGGAAGTCCTTGCCAACGCAATCAGAAAAGAGGAAAAAATAAAGGGCATTCGAATAGGAAAAGAAGAGGTGAAACTCTATTTGCAGATGACATGATTGTATACATAGAAGACCCAATGGTCTCCATGGAAAAACTACTGGAAGTAATACATGAATTCAGTAAAGTTGCAGGATATAAAATCAATATACAGAAATCGATAGCATTTCTGTATACGAATAACAGGCAGACTGAGATAGAACTGAAAAAACTTATTCCGTTTACCATAGCCACTAAAAGTATAAGATATTTAAGAATAAATCTAACCAAAGAAGTTAAAGACCTCCACAAGGAAAACTATGAGAAGGTAAAAAAAGAAATTGAAAATGACACAAAAAAATGGAAGGACAAATTTTCTTAGGGTACATCAGTGCTGCTACTCTTTCCCTGGTTTTGGAGGTTTGGTTTAGTTCGTGCTTAAAATAATGGATGGATACAATTTGTAAGCACAGCACAAGTGACTAAATTTGAAAAGGAAAATGTGTTTATATACATATTTTCCTTTCATTCTGTTTCTCTGGAGATTAAAAAATATCTGGCACCTGAAGCTTCAGTTGCTACAGAGAGAAATCTTTTAAAATACGTAGGACACTGAGTGTTATAGCTGGAAGGGATGTTGTCTGGGAGTAGGTGACAGAGAATATGGGTTGCATTGGGCCCAATCACATAGCAGGGCAGTGGTGGCTATGTTTGGTTGTGATTCACAGTTTATTTGGTATTAAGGAGGTGCTAATTTTTAAACCTAATTTCACTTCATTGATGAAATGAGAAATAGGCAATAGTGTCTACCCTAGAGGGCGGTTGTTACCTTCAGACACAAATTGTTTAGCTTAGTACCTGATCCACATGTGCTCAGAACATGCCAGCTGCCCTTATTCCTTTCTCGCCTTTCTTCTTCTATGTTATCATTAAACCTTCAATGAAAGATGTTTTACAAAATGGGAGAGAGAGGTGTTTTTTTATAATTATTTAATTTTATTTATTCATCCATTTATTTTAATTTGAACAGAGAGAGACAGAGAGAGAGAGGGGGAAGTGAGAAAGCAAGCCACCAGATCCAGGACTTGAACCATGGTCGGCCATGTGGGAGTGTCCAGTGCCTTAACCACCACACCACCTGCTGGTCCCCCCAAGAGAGAGAGGTGTTTTTGACGGGGTCTTGCATCACAGTCCTTTGCCACAGCCTACCAGTTACCACTGCTTACACCACTGCAGTTGAACCTGATAGAGTTGTTTAAAAGAATCTTGGATCTGCATACTATTTTTTAATGCTAAAGATCTGTACTTACTTACTTACTTATTTTTCAAGAGAGCAATTTTTGCTATAGGGCACATGTGCTTTACCTGGGAAATAAATTTTGTGTGTGTGTTTTCTAAATTCCAATATATATTTTCTTGATTTCCAAATAAAACTTGGTTCTGATATCTTCAAAAACATTCAGGCCATTATTTTTTCTTATTGATCTCTTAACTACAGAGAGTCTACTAGGTTCAGTCACTGAGTTTGTTATATGTACGTATAATTATTTTATTCACCTCACACAAATATGCCAAAGTCAGCATTATCTCCATTTTTCACTTGAATAGATTAGCTGAGAGAAATAACTTAGGCCAAATAGTATGGCTTGTGAGAGGAAGAGGAAGAATTTGAAATTCAGGTTATTTTACTTACTTACTTACTTACTTACTTACTTATTTTTCAAGAGAGCAATTTTTGCTATAGGGCACATGTGCTCCCAAAGAGAGACAGAAAGCAAGAAATCACCCACTCCCTAGGGGGGATGGCTGTGCCACAACCCCTTCTTCTCCATTCTTCTCTCAAAATATTGGGCATGCATGTATATGCACCTGGTGCGAGTTTTAAGCTGCCTGGCCCAGGACTCAAACCACAGTCAACTACATGGGAGTCCAGTGATGTAACCATTAGACCATCTGCTGGTTCTGAAATTTAGGCCATTTTAATTTAAAACACATTACCTAACCACTATGCCATAATGTTAGGAAGGATCAGTTATGCCTATATTCTGTCATAACTCCGTGGTGTTAGTTACTTGTTCTTGACATAGATTTCTACCCATTCCATGGTTAAGGGTTAAGCATACAAGTCAGTGAGAAAGGTCCGAACCTAACCTGGTTACCATGCCTTCATCAAGAGACATTATAAGAACTCTCGGGACCAGCAGTTAGCGTAATGGCTATGTTGCTGAACTCCCATGTAGCCAACTGTGGTTCGAGTCCTGGATCCGGTGGCTTAAACTCACGCTGGGCACATGTGCATGCATGGCCAAGATCCCAAGAGGACAATGGAGGAGAAGAGGTTGCGGTGTGTCCATCCCCACTGGGGGGTGATTTCTCGCTTTCTGTCTGTCTCTGTCTTTCTGGCAAGTGCATGCGCCCTATAGCAAAAACCTCTCCAAAATAAATAAATAAATAAATAAAAGATATTATAAGAACTCTCAAGGAGCTGGCACGTGTGGTGGTTAAGGTACTAGACTCCCACATGCCTGAACAAACATAGTTTAAGTCCCAGATATGGTGACTTGCTTTCTCACTTTCCCTCTCTCTCTTCTTCTCTCTCTAGTCAAATTTCTAAAAATAGTAATAATTACAGTAAATAAAATGAAATAAATCTTTAAAAGAAAATGTCATAAAGTCTATCATCACATGAGTTTTAATTTCTAATCAGACCCATGACCATATGTTTTTAGCTTCTGAACATTCATGTGGAAATATTGCTGGACAACAACTGTCTTCCTCAGTGTCAGTCATAAATGGTAGAAATAACCCTCCAAGTTGTAGAGCTCCCAAATTCTTGTAATCAGTTACAATAAGCAAGAATTCTCTCATCTGTAAAAGGAGACCATGCTTTTTCAGTGTGGATATTGGTAGGGATTCTACTCCATGAGACAGATCATTCCTCTGAACAGCTGTAATTGCCATCTTTTTATTTTTTAAAAAATCACTGTATATTCCTAATAGTCCATTACATTTAGGTCACTCACAAATTTACTTCACAAGTATGTATTTTATTACCTCCACATCTTTTCTGCAATGTGCTTTACCTAACATGAGTGCATCATCTTTGTCTATTGAAATTTTACCTATAATTCAAATTTCATGTCAACATAGCTTTTCCTAATCTTAATTTGATCCTATTCTTCTACCCCTCCACCACCCAAGAAAAACAAACTACCTAGAAATGATTGTATCTGCCCCTGAACCTCCACAGCATTTTAGCTTTACCTCTTGACACTTTAAACCTTACATAGTAATTCTTTCTGAACTTGTCTTCATTCTCTAGAGTCAAAGCTGTAACAAGATACTATTGTATCAACTAGGATGCTTCAAGTTTTCAAGAAACAGAATAGCCAACTGAAATGGTCTTACACAGCGAAACATTTGTAATGTCATTTAATAGAAGTTTTGAGGTAACAGGTCCAATGTTATTTAATTCAACTGCTCAGCAATTCTGGACCTGAAGGTTCTTTTCTGTGAGTCTCTTTTTCCTCTTGTTGTCCCTAGAGTGTTGCCAAAGCTACAGAAAGTCCTCCGCAGATGTCAGCCTTTGGGGAGGAAAGGACGGAGGTATCTCTGTTACCTCTGTAATCCTGTTTTTTTATCTTGGAAAGATCCTGGTTGTTATTTGTTTTGTTTTGTTTTTGTTTTTTTTTATCTTTTTGTTGTTGGTGTTTTGAGAAGTCTTTGCTATAGGGCTCCTGTTGCTCCCCAGAAAGACAGAGAGAGAGAGACAGACAGAAAGTGAGAAATCATTCCCCAGAGGGGATGGCCACGCTACAATCCCTTCTCCTCCAATCTCCTCTCAGGATCTTGGGCACGTACGCACATGTGCCCAGTGTGAACTTAAGCTACCGGGTCCGGGACTCGAACTGCAGTCGACTACATGGGAGTCCAGTGACATAGCCATTTTGCCAACTGGTGGTACCTTGTTTTTTATCTTTTTATCTTTTTTTTTTTTTTTTTTTTTTTTGGGAGAGGTTTTTGCTATAGGGCGCGTGCGCTCACCAGACAGACAGAGAGAGACAGAGAGACAGAAAGCAGGAAATCACCCCCCAGGGGGGATGGCCACGCCGCAATCCCTTCTCCTCCATTCTCCTCTTGGGATCTTGGGCACGCACGCACACGCGCCCGGCGTGAGTTTAAGCCACCGGGTCTGGGACGCGAACCGCGGTCGACTACGTGGGAGTCCAGCGACATAGCCATTGCGCTAACTGCTGGTCCCCCTTGTTTTTTATCTTGAAAGACAAAAGTTCACCAGTAGAATTCATCTAGTATCTCATTAGCCAGAAGAGATTTAAATGCCTTCCTGAACCATGCTGGCAAAAGGGTATGAGATTATCATTATTGGTTTTAAGCGATCAACGTTTAGACCAATCAAAATACATCTCCTGGGGCTAAAAGAAGGGGCCCATTTCTGCAGAGCACACTATCATTTTCCTGATCACTGAATAAAACTGGAATTCTATGAACTTTCAAGGAAGATATGGTTCTATTAAATAAGTTAAGAATGTTTGAATGTATTGGTTTTATATTCAATAGGCAAGTAATATTTGCCACAGCCTTGATTTAGCTATCTCTGAATTTCTCCATTGTTTATTGGATAGAATTGACTATTTTATTCAAAAATATTTGTTAAATACCTACTCTATGATAGGCCCTGCTCTAGAGGTTAGATATACAACAGTGAGTAAAATCAGATGAGATCCTTGCCATTAATATAAAAATAATAGCTACATTTCTTATGGGGCAGGGAGAATGCTAAAACTTTTGTAGGCTTTATCTTAATCTTCAAACAGCCCTAGAAGATAGGTTCTGTTAGAATCACCACTTTCTAAAGAGAAAACTGCTACATACACACCTTCCTCTGCCAAGTTAAAAATCATGATAAAAGTGATGAGGGTAAAATGCAAACCAGCTTTTATTTGACCCCTCTTGAAATAAAGTGTGTGCGCCAAATTACAGAGCTGGAGAGGGAGAGAGATGACTTTTGAAGAAGAGTTTCTCCCCAGGGCTATCCTATAGCCTGGTGGTTAAAGGATCTTACAAAGCCTACTGTGCAGTTTAAGTACTGGACTCAGTGATGAAAACCATGCTGGGAACATTTACATGTGTGCCCCAAATTCTGAACAGATGAAGAAGAAATGGAAAAGGAATTGCACCATGACCATGCCCCATTGAGGGGTGCGTGCTCTCTCTCTTACTCTCTCTCTTTGATAAGAGCATGCACCTTCTATCAAATTAGAAGAAAAATGAAGTGTTTCTCCCCAGATAAAAAATGAAGGAGAGTGGTAGTGGGTTCTTTGACTTTACATTAATTTGAAGGACCTTTTTTTATTATGCTCTCGATACCTTTCTTAAGCTCCATGAAAGCTCTTTTATCTTAGCATTTGAGGGCAAGTATGTCTACCGGCATGGCATTTTAGATGACAATTTTTTTCTTATCCTATAATTCTAATTCCTAAAAAATAAGCCCTGGCTTTGGGGGAACCCACTTGTAGAGTGAGAGAATCTAATTAGCCGTTCTTTTAAATCCTCCTATGTGATATCAGAAATCACATAGTTTAGTGGAAGCATCTGTATAATATTTTTTTTAAATAAAATACCCATGTTTAAAAATGGAGATAATCCACATAAAATGCAGATTTCTACCTAGTGTTGAAAAATGGGGAGATGGACATCCCTGGGGGTGCAGAACCACCACGGGCAGGAGTTGAACAGCTGCTGCCTGCCTGGGAGGAGGCCTGGCCTCTAGTTCACCACAGTGACATACTTAGAGCTGATCACTTGCCTTGTTTTAGCTGTCTGCTGGGCTAGTCAGTCTCTGTAACAGTAACTCATTCCAACATCTCAGTGGCTCACAGCAAACATTTATTTGGAGCGCTTCCTGGCAGGGCTTTGTAGGTGAATGACCCAGATAGTTCTACAAGAGTTAAGAAGGGTCTGCATTTGACTTAACACTCTTCAGTTACTATCTTAAAATTCTTACTGTTTGAACAAGAAGCTCTAAGTCTTCACTTTTCACCATGTCCCATAAATGATGTAGCCTGTTCTTCCAGTGGCCAGGTTTTCTGTCTTCGCATTCAGGGCTCAGCCTGAGGGAGCTTCAAATATGGGGAGATGCTATTCTCATAGCAGAAGGCAGTAGGCCATGGGGCTGGGTGAAGGCCCTGAAAGCCACCACCAGGAACTAGCACATGGCCACTTTCCACAGGTTAGACAAGACACATGGCCACTTTCACAGATTAGGCAAGACATGTGGCCACTTTCACAGATTAGACAAGACATGTGGTGAAACCCAAAGCCATCGTTGTAAGGAAAGTAACTATTATACCAGTATAATCCTACACTCAAATTCGTCAGCTCTGAGTCAATGACAAGTTTCATTCCTACATACTTGATAGTTGGGTAGGGTGACTAGTTGATACTATCACAGAATGTGTAAGATAATCTTAACTGATAGGTAATCAGCTTACCAAAGGTTAATAGCTTAATCTTTAAAAAGAAAAAAATCCAAAATGTGCTGCATGTATTTTTATAACAATTTTCCCTTGTTCAAATTAAAGACCAATTTGTGTCTTATTCAAAGTGTGCCTTGAGTCATCTTACTGTTTTAAGTATTAATTTGTCTTCATCATGGATGTAGTTTTTTTTTTTTTAACTTGAATTTTCAGGCAAAGATGATAAAATTAAATAAACCAACAGACTATTTAGCTTTAATATTAAGGGTTTTTTTTGGTGGGATAGTATTGCTCCCTAATTAATTATTAAATTCTCCAATGACTTAGAGAAGCTTTGGTCATGACATATAATCCATCTGTAATATCAGAACCTAATTTCATATTTCATTATTTTGATCAAGATGAGAATTGTAGCTTCATGAATCTTTATAAAGGGTATAGAGAAGGGTTGCAAGTGGTGTGGAGGTTAAGGGTGCTGAACTCCCACATGGCCAATTGCGGTTCGAATCCTAGACCTGGTGGCTTGCGTTCTATCTCTTTCTTTCTCTTTCTTTGTCTCTGTCCCTCTCTGGTCAAATTAAAAACTAAGTGAATAAATAAAGTTAAATAAAATTTTAAAAAGAGTATATAGAGACTACTCTGAACTTCTGTACCTGTTACTTAAGAATTCTTAAGTTTTTTTTAGAATCTGCATAAGGTTTGGATTCACTGAGAAATCTATAGTCATACATGTCATAAGACACATTTCTGAACCTAAATGGAAGTTGTAGGGTTGTCAGTCACTAAGCTCTGACTTGGGACTGCTATCCTAGACCATACCTGAAGTGTCACACCTTTATAACAGAGAAGACCAGGTATTGAAGGGGCTGAAGCCTGTGAGGAAGGTGACACACAGGAGGGTTGTTGTATCAAAGTATTTCATCAAGAATTTGTACTAAGCCAGAATTACAGTTTTAATATTCAACTCTAAAACCCGTTTTCATGTGACCCAAGGATGTCTTAAGAAGCAATTGCGATAACCCTGACAGCCTTCACTGGTGTCAGGCCAGTATACCTTCAGAGTTCTGTACTCCCACAATTTCCTGAGCTCAGTATAGCAGCCAGATGCCCTAGGCATCCTCAGTATTATTATTGTTTGTGTTGTATTTTACAAATAAGGAAATGAAAATTCAGAGGTTGCACATCAGAGAAGGAGCAAAAAGAGAGTTTTTTCTAAATACTGGACATTGCTTTGGTTCTGCTGGGGTCCAAGTTATCTCTGGTAGAAACTATACAGTTACTTCCATGTGTAATCTGTGTACAAGTAACCCCGTAATGTGTAGGCTTCATATTTAGAGAAACCTGAGTTTCACTCTTGCATTGTCTACTCAGGCTGTCATTCCAAAATCCTGTGGACTGGGTAGTTTACAAACAGTTATTTCTGACCGTACTACAAGCTAGGAAGTCCCAGATCAAGATGCCAGCTGATGAAGTTCCTACCGAGGGGAGGAACTTTTTCCTGATTCGTAGATGGCTGCCTTCCCCCTGTGTGGTAAGGATAGAGAGGAAGAATGCCCTCTGGTATTTCATCTTCTAAGAACATTAATCTCATCATGAGGAACTCACCCTTTTGACCTCTTATAAACTAAATTATCTCACAAAACCTCAGTCTCCAAATAGTATCATGTTGGGAGTTAAAGCTTCAACATGTGAATTGGAGGAAGGCATGCAAACCCTCAGTCTATAACAAATCCTAATGCTGCCACTCGTTAGCTGGAAGACCTTGGGAAAATCATATGAATTAACCTGAACCAGTCAGTAACATGGGGCTGATAATACATGTGTTGGAGACTAGTTATGGACAGTGCTGAAATAAAATGTAGAAAGTATCTAGCATGGGTCTTAGAATATACTATTTGTGGAGTAATCTTCCTATACTATTTTGAAAGGCTAAGAAATAAGAGCCAGAAGGTAGCATGGTGGTTAAAGCACTGACTCCACATGACCAGCCACAGTGTGAGTCCCAGACCTAGTGGCCTAAAAATCACTCTGGGTGCATGTACGTGTGTGCCCAAAATCCCAGGAGGAGAATAGAGGAAAAGGGATTGTGGATTGTGGCATGGCTATCCTCTCGTAGGGGGTTGCATGGGGGTGGGTGGGAGTGTTCTCACTTTCCTTATCACTGTCTCACTCTGCTACCCTCCAGTGTGTGCATGTACCCTATGGCAAAAACCTTAAAAAAAAAAATAACGAAAGAACAATGGCTAATTGCTGATGGAGGCCAAGTTGGATAATGTGATTTTAAGTCTAATCACATAACAGGCTTGCTAACAGAAAAATTCAGAACCGATCTCCTGTTGTGGCAATGTTTGTACAAAGCTCCCTTCACAGGGAAATTCCAATAACAGAAGAAAAGGGAGGACTGTGCTCTCCAAGAAGGAAAAGGAAGTGCTCAACGGAATATTCTTAGTTATTTAAGCCAAATCTGTCAATCAGAAAGCTCTCAACTACTCTAAGGACAAAGTGAATAAAGAAGTGGAAATAGGCCAAGGCTTATACTAATTGAGCTCCCTTTGTTAGAAATAACTATCAGGAGCAGAGAAATATTCACCACTCACATTATTTCTCATTAAATCCTATTATTGTTATTGAAGTTTAAATAGGGTATTAAAGTGCCAAAATATCCATGACTAAACTGCTAAAACATTCTTGACTAAAATGTCCCCAGTGTTCCATAAAGTCCCAAATATCCCTTAGGTTAGCAATATTCTGCAATGACACTGCCCTTCAGATTGGGCTAAAACACTCTTGCTGTCTGGAAGGGGTTACCTGAACAAGCTAATTTGTGTTCATGACTTAATGGTATCAAACTGTATATTCCTTTAGGGACAAAACCTATGTCTTACGTGTTTTTATATTTGCCACTGTACCTTACACAATCTTTGCCAATAATTATTACACTGATTGCTCATCAAGCAATGAATTTTACAGCTTACAAAGCACTTTCCTGTCGATGATCTCATTTGATCTTTCCACTGGTCCTGAGAGGGAGGGAGAGAGGGAAGGGAGAGGTGATTCACCTCATTTCACATCTGAGGAGATTGCTGCCCACAGCAGCTGTATGACTTGTTCAGCTAATGAAACAGAGTGCCAAAATTTGATTCTGGAACTGGAATGTAGGTCACCGACTTTTAATGCCGTGTTTCTTCCAGTAATATTTTTAATTTTATCTGAATGGAACTGATTGTGCCAGACATAGTTGGTCTAACATGTATCGTTCTAGGAGTCTCAGCAGTATTCACAAGACAAGGTAAACTTCTCGAAATTGGGAAGCTTGGAGGCTTGGTTCTCTGAATATTTTGGCTGATACCTCTGCCATTTGTCATAAAATGGGGGTTGTCATGGTGATGGGAGTAGGGGAGGGCTGAACTGGTAAAGAATTCCGAAAATGTCTGAGGGACAGTACGGAATGTGGATGTCAATATGACTGTTATAAAGGGTAAGAATTTGTAGGAGCAGCATCTCTTGTGGGTCTACATATTTGAATTGTCTCCCAGAGAGTCAATTTTAGCAGCTGAGGTAAAATAGGTTACTTTCTTCTGTGGGCACCATTAATTAGAACTATACCACTGTGTCACTAACATCCATCATACCTCATAGCATAGGGGAAAAAGGCAGAATAATCCCCCCCCCCAAAAAAAAAGTGTCCCAGTTTTCATTCACAGAGAATGTAAATATATTACTTTTCATGGGAAAAGGAACTTGTAAATTAAATGAAAGATCATTGAGATTATTCTAGATTATCTAGATAGGCCTAATGTAATAACAAGAATTCTTGTTTTTTTTTTTTTTCTTTTTTTTTGGAGAAGTTTTTGCTATAGGGCACGTGCACTCACCAGACAGACAGAGACAAAGAGACAGAAAGCGAGAAATCACCCCCCAAGGGGGATGGCCATGCCGCAATCCCTTCTTGTCCATTCTCCTCTTGGGATCTTAGGCATGCACGCACATGTGCCCGGTGTGAGTTTAAGCCACCGGGTCCGGGACTCAAACCATGGTCGACTACGTGGGAGCCCAGCGACATAGCCATTACGCTAACTGCTGGCCCCAATAACAAGGATCCTTGTAAGTGAAAGAGGGAGCAGGAGAATCAGAGAAGAATGTAATGACAAAAGCAGAGGTTACAGTGATCTGATTGCTGTCTGGGGACCATGAGCCAGGGAACATGGGAAGCCCCTAGAAAGTAGAAAAGCCAAGAAAATAGATTGTCCCCTGGAGCCTCTGGAAGGAAGGCAGCCCTACATTATCCTTGGTATTAGGTCTAAGATACATTTTTGGGTTTTTGACCTCTGAACCAGAAGAACATTAATTTACGTCATTTTATGCTGCATTTATTTATTTTTAATGGTTCCAATAGAAAGCTAATAAAGGCAGAGGAAAGTGTAAGTTTCAGTTCCTATGAGCTCATGTCTCATTGTGATCTCACCATTGGTGTGGAAGCACAGAGTGGCGGGAAGACAGAGGATACCACCTTCTGGAAGGACATGGAATCTGAGCTGAGTGGGACTCTACAAGTAGTTTAATTATGGGGCCAAGCAGTGGCGCAGTGGCAACACAATGGTACACGAAGCTGGACCCTCATGGAAAGGTCCCTAGTTCATGTCCTGAGGCCTCCCTGTGTACTCCAGATATATGCAAACATGCTCATCATCTGAGCTGGCTGAAGATAGATCACAGTGTGGATGTACCATCCCCTACACCAAAGAAATAATCTTTATAGATTGAGCATTTGTATATGCAAAGTGGATGATACATAGTTACATGTATTCTGTGTAGTCACTTTTAGGCCGGCTGAAAAGAAAGGATTGGACCAGCAGTTGCATAATGGCTATGTCGCTGAACTCCCATGTAGTCGACCGCGGTTCGCGTCCTGGACCCAGTGGCTTAAAACTCACACCGGGCGCATGTGCGTGTGTGCCCAAGATCCCAAGAGGAGGATGGAGGAGAAGGGATTGCGGCGTGGCCATCCCCCCTGGGGGGTGATTTCTCGCTTTTCTATCTCTTTGTCTCTCTCTGTCTGGCAAGTGCACGCACCCTATAGCAAAATCTCTCAAAAAAAAAAAAAAAAAGAAAAAAAGAAGAAGAAGAAGAAGAAAATAAAGGATTGATCACTAAGAAAACAGAAAAGCTTAATGTGGTCTGGTATAGAGTGGGTTTTTTTGTTTTGCCTTTTTTTTTTTTTTTAAATGTTTTTGCTATAGAGCACATGTGCTTGCTAGAGAGAGACAGTGAGAGGGAAAGTGAGAAATCACCCCTTAAGGGGAATGGCCATGCTGAAATCCTTTCTCTTTTACTCTCCTCCTGGGATTTTTGGCATGCACACATGAAGACCCTGCTCGATTTTCAAGCTGCCAGGTCTGGAACTCGAACCATGATCAACCATGTGGGAGCCCAGTACCTTAATCACCATGCCTTCTGCTAGACCCTAGAGCATTTTAATTTGATGGCCGAAGGAGGAAAATGGGAAACAAAGCTGTTAAGTATTTGGGGGCTATATTTTGGAGCTTCTTCAAGTACCTGCTGAGATGAAGACTTGATTGTGAATGATAGAGTCATCAAAGGTTTGTGAATAGTGTATTGCCATGGCAAAAAATAAAGGAATAGTGAGTGAAAAAAGTTTGCTGCTTCCTACCAGGTTTTGTTCCCAAACTATGGTCCTATCAACATTTTCCTGCATGATTAGAAAAAAAAAATTAAATCTCACTGACTTCCATTTTATTAATTATATTTTTTAGAGCAAAGTGAAAAAGAAGGTCAGAGAGTTCCTAGGTATCTCCTACCCACAACATGCATAGCCACCTCCACCATTAACATGCTTCAGCAAAGTGGTACATATGTTATAACTGATGAAATTGCATTAACACATCAGTATCACCCAAAGTTCATAGCTTACATTAGCATTCAGTCTTGGTGCTGTGCATTCGGTGGGTTTGGACAAAGGTATAGTGACATGTATCTACCATTGCAGAATATTACTGAGTAGTTTCATTGGCTTAAATATCCTCTGTCTGCTCACCTCTCTCCCTGATTAACTCCTAGCAAACACTAAACTTTTCATTGTCTCCATAGTTTGTTTTACTCCAGAAAATGAGTAGTAAAATAGGGCATGCTTGCTTTATTCTTGATCTTAATGGGAAATTATCTAGCTTCTTGCCATTAAGAGTGATGTCAACTGTAGAATAATTTTAGATATTGTATTGTTACATTCAATCACTGTGTATTATTACAGTATACCAAATAAATTCTCCCATCATCAATGTACTGTATGTTGGTTCAAAGATATTGCCATGCATATTATCAACAGATAATTTTCCATTTTTGTGTCCCTTAAATGTTTTGCTTCTTTCTTTTTCCCCTTCATTCCCTCCCTTTCCCCCTTCATTTTCACCAAATCTAATATCCCGAATTCTTATACCTTTCAATTTTTCAGTTTCTGCCATAGAGGGCAGACATTCAGTATGTATTGAATGGAGACATACAATGCCTCTCTTTCAGAGCCTGACTTGTTTCACTTAGCAGTAAATCATCCAAATTCGTCCACTTTCTATCAAATTCCAGGGTCTTGTTTTTTTATGGCTGAGTAGTATTCCATAGTGTATATGTACCACACTTTTTCAATTTGTTCATCTATTCATGGACATTCGAGTTGGTTCCATATCTTATCAATTATGAGTAATGCTGTGATAAATGTGGATATAAAAATGTTTTTCAGACTGAGCATATGCCTAAGAATTTTAGATATTTTTAAAAAGTTGTAGAAGTTCTACTATGTTTCTACTTTACTGACAGTTTTAATCATGAATGAGCTTTGGATTTTATCAGAAGATTTTTCTGTACCTATTGCTATGATTATGATATGACCATGTTATTTTTGTTCTCGAGCATGTTGATAGGATGAGTTACTCTAAATGACTTCTACATGTTAACTCAGGTTTGTATACCTGGGAAAATCTTGTTTGGTTGTGGTGTATAATTTATTTCATACATCATTAGATAAAATTTTCTAATAATTTATTGAGTATTTTCTTGTCTAAGTATGTGAGATATATTTGTCATTTTCTTTTCTAGTAATGTATTTTATTTGGGTATTGGGGAGATGCTAGTTTTGAAAAATAATTGAAGGTGTATTACCTTTGTTTCTACTCCCTGAAAGAGATTATAGAGAATTGGCATTATTTCTTTCTCAAGTTTGGTAGAATTTACTAGTAAACCCATCAGAGCCCAGTGATTTCTGTTTTGGAAGGAAATTAATTGTTGATTAAATTAATTTTATTTAATAAATGCAGGTCTATTTTGGATGGTCTATTTCTTCTCATATGAGTTTTGGGAGGTCATGTCTTTAAGAAATTTGTTCATTTTATTGAAGTTATCAAATTTCTGGACATGGAGTTGTTCATAATACTCCTTTTTCATTCTTTTAATGTTCCTGGGATGTGTACTGCTGTCATCTCTTTCATTTATTTTATTGTATGCATTCAGTCACATATGTCATTTAGCTTATAAAGTGAATGTTTCAATAGTAATAAATTTCTCACCAGTCCATTTGGGGTAATAGATAATAGAGAACCTATTTCTTTGTCCTATAAATGTCTTGCCCCTCTATTTTACTCCTTCATGTTTTTCCTCAGACTCTCCTCCTTCTTCCACTCTCTTCCCACACTTCTCTGGTATCTATAACCATTTTTCTTTATTTCTATATCCTCTAGTCATTCAGTTTCAGCCATACAGTCTGGACAGTCAGTATATATTAAGTGGAGAAATACAATGTCTCTCCTTCAGAGCCTGGCTTGCTTCACCCAGTAGTAAATCTTCCATATTCATACACTTTATGTCAAAAGCCACGGTCTTGTTGGTTTTTATGGCTGAGTAGTATTCCATAGAGTATATGTGCCACACTTTCTTAATCCATTCTTCTGTTGTGGACATTTGGGTTGGTTCCATGTCTTAGCAACTGCGAATAGTGCTGCAATAAATATAGATGTACAAGCACTTTTTCAACTAAGCATTCTTCTGTCCTTTGAGTAGATACCAAGGAGTGGGATTGCTGGATCATATGGTAGTTCTGTTTGTAGATCTTTGAAGAATCTCCATTTTATTCCCCACAATGGCTAGACCAATTCACATTCCCACCAGCAATGTAGGAGAGTTCCCCTTTCACCACATCCCCACCAGCACTTAACAAATTTTTTTAAATCTTAATCATTCTGATTGGAGTTAGGTGGTATCTCATTGTGGTTTTGATCTGCATGTACCTCATGATAAGGGACATTGAACACTTTTTCATATGCCTTTTGGTTGCTTGTATGTCTTCCTTAGTTGTTTTTTCAGCTCATTCTCCCATCTTTTAATTGGGTTGATCATCTTTTTTCGGGTAAGTCACTTATGTTCCCTGTGTATTCTGGTTATCAATCCCTTATCTGAAGCATCGTTTACAAAAATAAACTATAGAGAAATGCTATAGATTTCTGTACGTTGATTTTGTATCCTGCAACTTTATTCATTTATTACTTCCAGAAATTTTTATCATGGATACCATTGAGTCTTCTATGTATATGTATAGTCATGTCATCTGCAAATAGAGATAATTTCACCTCTTCTTTTCCTAATGAAATGCCTTTTATTTTACTCTCTTTTCTAATTGCATTGGTGAAGACTTCCAGTACTATATTGAAAAGGAGTGGAGAAAGTGGCATCCTTGTCTTGTACCATCTCTTTCATTTCTAATGTTAGTAATATATGTCCTCTCTCTTTTTTTCTCAGTTGTGTGGGTGGAGACTAAACAATTTATCTTTTAAATAAACATCTTTTGGCTTTGTTGGTTTCCTCTATAAATTTTATATCTAGATTTCATTTTTAATCTACACATTGGGATTTACATTTCTAGGTAAGAATGCTTTTGACTGGTTGTTAAATGTTTGTGATCCCTGATGGCAACATTGTACTTGCAAAATTTCAAATAATTTCCTGCCTCCAAAAATATGTATTGAATTATAATTGACATATAATAAATCACACATGTTTAAAATACACAATTGAGTTTTGGCATATATGTGTACTTGTGAAAATTTCACCCTCAAAAGTTTCTATATGCACCTTTGTAATCTCTATCCCTGTCTTCTCTCCGTATTTCCAAATCCCAGTCACTGAACTGTTTTCCATCACTATAGATTATTTTTTATTTTCATGAATAAAATCATACAATGTGTATGCTTTTTTGCCTGATTTCTTTCACTCAGCATTATCTTGAGATTCATTAATTTTTTTTTCTTTTTTCTTTTTTTTTTTTTTTTTTGGAGAGGTTTTTCGCTATAAGGCGCGTGCGCTCACCAGACAGACGGAGAGAGACATAGAGACAGAAAGCGAGAAATCACCCCCCAGGGGGGATGGTCACGCCGCAATCCCTTCTCCTCCATTCTCCTCTCGGGATCATGGGCACGCACGCGCACGCGCCCAGCGTGAGTTGTAAGCCACCGGGTCCGAGACGCGAACTGCGATCGACTACGTGGGAGTCCAGCGACATAGCCATTACGCTAACTGCTGGTTCCCGAGATTCATTAATATTTTTGTGTAATTTTTTATATTGCTTAGTAATATTACATGTGTGAATACAATACAATTTATTCATGTACATTTTAGTGGCTATTTAGATTATTTCCAGTTTTTTTTTAATTTTAATTTGTTATAAGGTGCATGCACTTGCTAGAGAGAGAAAGAGAGAGGGAGAGGAAAAGAGAGAAAGCACCCTCCAGAGGGATGGCTATACTACAGTCCCTTTCTGCCATTTTCCTCTCAGGATTTTAGGCACACATCACATGTGCCTAGTGTGTTTTTCAGGCTGCCAGACCCCAAATTTGAACTCTACAGTCAGTCATGTGAAATCCAGCACCTTAATCACATATTTTAACTGAGGGCCACCAGCTGTCCCCAAGTTTTCTTTTTAATTAATTAATTAATTTAATTAAATTAATTAAATTAATACCAAGGAATTCATTGGGATTTATTCTTGTGATGAGAACACTTGACATGATATTTACCTTCTTAACAAATTTTAAGTGATTAGTACATTAAGTATGCAAATTTTTTTTGAGAGGATTTTGGCTATTGGGTGCGTGCGCTCTCCAGACAGACAGAGAGAGACAGAGAGAGAGAAATCATCCCCCTCCCTCCAGGGGGGATGGTCACGCCGCAATTCTCTCTCCTCCACTCTCCTCTCGAGATCTTGGGCATGCACGCACACGCGCCCAGCATGAGTTTTAAGCCACTGGGTCCGGGACGCGAACCGCGGTTGACTACGTGGGAGTCCAGTGACATAGCCATTACGCTAACTGCTGGTTCCCACAAGTATGCAAAATTTTGTAGAGCATATATCTAGAGCCTATTTATCTGCCTAAATTTATAATTTATTTGTATAAATTATATGCCTGTTGATTATTAGTTATACATTATTCTCACCACTTTTCTTTAAATTTCACTATTATATACCTCATATAAATTGAATTATGTAGCATTTGTCTTCCTATGACTAGTGTATGTTACTTAGCAAAACGTTCTATAATTCATCCATATTCATTTATGTTTTTGCATATTACAACATGTCCTTTCTTAAGGTTGCATAGTATACCATTGTGTGTATATCCTACATTCCTTTTTCTTTTTTAATTTTTTTTTCCCATGGAGCATGTACACTCACCAGAGAGAGAAAGAGAAAGGAAAAATGAGAAATCACCACCCAGGGAGGATATCCATACTGCAGTCTCCATTCTCCTCTTAGGATTTTGGGCATGCACACACATGTACCTGGCATGAATTTCAAGTCGCCAGGCCCAGGATTCAAACATCATTTAGCCACGTGGGAGGCCAGTGTCCCATCCACCATGTCAAATGTTGGCCCCTCTGCCTTCCTTTATGCATTCATCTGTTGGTATACATTTAGGTTATTTCCAAATCTTGACTGTTGTGAATAATGCTGCAACAAACATAGAAGTAGCCTTTGATATTCTGATTTTAATTCTTTTAGATAGATATTTGAAAGTGAAATGGCTGGAACATAAGGTTAATTCCTTTTAAATATTTTTGAAAAGCTTCCATGCTGTGTTTCATAGTGGCTGTTGCTACTTTTTTTCATTATCAAATAAAAATTGCTTATGCTGATGGTCTTAATGTGATGCTTTAATATATGTGTATATATATATATATGTATGTATATGTTATGGAATGATTACATCAAACTAATACACATATGTTCATTATCCCACATGACTTTTTTGAGATAAGAACATTGAAATATACTCTTAGCCATTTTCAAGTATTTAATACATTGCAATTAAGTATAGTTATCATGCTGTATGATAGATCCCCAGAACTTATTCCACCTGTCTAAGTGAAACGTTGTACTCTCGAACCAACATTTCTTCATTTTCCCTTACCTGCTTCATACCTGGTAACTACCATTCTACTTTCTGCTTTGATAAGTTTGGCTTTTTTAGATTCTGTATGTAAGTGACATGCAGTATTTTTCTTTCTGTGCCTGGCTTATTTTACTTGGCCTAATGTCCTCCAAGTTCATTATGTTGTTTAAATGAAAGGATTTTTTCTTTTGAAAGGCAGAATACTGTTCTAATGTGTATATATTCCATGTTTTCTTTATTTATCCATTTATGAACACATCAGTCTTTTCTATCCTGACTATTATAAATAATGCTGCAACAAAGGTGAGGGTATAGTTGACTCTTCTACATACTGATTTCATATCCTTCAAACACATATGAAGGAATGGGATTGCTGGATCATATGGTAGCTCTATTTTTAGATTTTTTTAAGGAAGTTGTTCACTGTTTTCCATGATTTTACAGTTTACATTCCCATGAATGATATTCTAGGTTTCCTTTTTCTCCACATCCTCAGCAGCACTTGTTATTGTTTATCTTTTTGATAATAATCATTCTAATGGGTATGATGTGATATCTCATTGTGATTTTAATTTACACTTCTCTGATAATTAATGATGTAGAACATTACTATGCACCTGCTTGCCATATGAATGGCAAGCAGTATATTCATATTTCTTCTGTGGGGAAAAGTCATTGAGGTGCTTTGCCCTTTTAAAATTGGGTTGTTTTCTTCCTATTAAGTTGCTTGAGTTTCATGTAATTTTAAATATTAACCCCTTATCAGATGAATGGTTTTCAATTTTTTTTTTTTACCCATTCTGTAGGTAGATTCTTTACTATGGTGTCCATTTGCTATGCTGAAGCTTTTAAAATTTGATATAAGTTTATTTATACATTTTTGCTTTTGTTTCCTGTTTGTTTGGGATTCAGTTTTTCAAAAATTTGACAATAACAATGTAAAGAAGCTTTTTTCTATATATTTTATTCTTGTAGTCTTGCAGTTTTAGGTTTTACAGTCAAGTCTTTATTTCATTTTGAGTTGATTTTGTATATATGTGAGATAAGGTTCTAATTTCATTTTTATGCATGTGGATATCTCAATATCATTTATTGAAGAGACTGATTTTCTTTTTTTGTTGTTCTTGACATTTTTGTTAAAAACTTATTGACTGTACATGGGTAATTTTCTTTTGCATTCTCTACTCTGTTCCATTTGTCTATGTAATGTTTTTATGCCAGTACTATGCCATATTAGTTACCATAGCTTTCTAGTAAATTTTGATCTCAGGTATGTGATAACACCAACTTTGCTTTGTTTTTGTCTTCTAATTTCTGCTCAAGATTGAGTAGGTCATACAAGATGTTATATAGTTTCATAGAAATGTCTTTTTATTGACCAATTTCTCTAAATAGGATATCCAGTGAAGAAGTGGTAAGGATGGGCATCTTTGTCTTGTTTCCAATATTAAAAGAAATTTTCACCACTGAATTAGTTAACATAGTTTTTTCTTAGTTTATCCTTTTCATATATGGCTTTTATTGTATGAGTTCAGATACATTTATTCAATATCTAATTTGCTCATAGTTTTATCATAAAATGAAGTGAATTCTTTCAAATGGTTTTTCTGAATCTATTGAGATGATCATATATTCTGTCCTTCTTATTAATATGGTTATCACACATATTGTTTTGCATATGTTTGGTCATACTTGCATTCAAAGGTAAATTTTACTTGACAATAGTGAATGCTCTTTTTGATGTGCTATTGTATTTGTTTCTCTAGTATTTTGTTGAAGACCTTTTTGTGTGTGTTTATGGGGAATATTGGTCTAAAATTTATTTCCTTGTATTCTTTCTGGCTTTGGTATCAAGATAGTACTGGACTTATGAAATGAGTTTGGGAATATCACTCTTTTTCAATTTTTTTTGTAAGATTTGGAGAAAAATTGGTATTAGTTCTTTAAATGCCTGCTGGTAGAATTCAGCCATTAAGCCATCAGGTCTTGGCCTTTCCCTTCACAGGAGATTTTTTTTATTATTAATACTGATTTAATTTTATTACTCATTATTGTTCTGGTCATATTTTCTATTTCTTAAGATTCAATCTTGGCAGGTTGCATGTTTCCTGGAATTTTTTTCATTTTTTCTAGGTCATCCCATGTGATGACTCTTTGCATTTCTATGGTATCACTTGTAAATGCCAGTCTTCTCTTGCATTTTTGGTTTTGTTTGAGTCTTTACTCTTTTTTCTTAGTCTAAATAAAAGCATGTCAATTTTGTTTATAAAAAGCCAACTCTTAGTTTCGTTGATTTTTTAAAATTGTTTTTCTAGTATCTATTCTACTGGGTTATCCAAAAAAGCCATGAGATATTTCTTTCCAAGCAAAAATGTGTCATATCTTTTCCAACAACCCAGTATTTGAGTATGCTCTGATCTTTGTCATTTTCTACCTTTTGTTAATTTAGGGCTTAGTTTTACTTTTTCTGATTTTTTTCAGGTGTGAAATTAGATTGCTTATTTAAGATCTTTTTTATTATAGGTATTTATTACTATGAATTTCACCCTTAATATTGCTTTTTATCTATCCCATAAATTTTGTTATGTTGTATTTTTTTTTTTTTTTTTGAGAGGTTTTCGCTATAGGGCGCATGCGCTCGCCAGACAGACAGAAAGAGACAGAGAGACAGAAAGCGAGAAATCACCCCCCCGGGGGTATGGCCACGCCGCAATCCCTTCTCCTCATTCTCCTGTTGGGATCTTGGGCACACACGCGCCCGGCGTGAGTTTTAAGCCACCGGGTCCGGGACGTGAACCGCAGTCGACTACGTGGGAGTCCAGCGACATAGCCATTACGTTAACTGCTGGTCCCATTATGTTGTATTTTTGTTTCAGACTTTGTCTTAAAATATTTTCTTTGACCCAGTAGTTATCCAAGACTATTTTCTTTATTTTTAATTAAAAAAAATTATCTTATTTTGTTTATTATTACTATTATTTTTAACTTGCTATAGATCATATACCAGAGAGATATGAGAAAGAGATGAGAAAGAAAGTCTGAGACTCAAACTGTGGTTGGTCATGTTGGAGTCTAGCACCTTAACCACCCCACCACCTGCTGTCCCCAAGGCTTTTTTCTTTAATCTCCAGGGTCTGTGCACTTTCCAGAGAGGGAGAGAAAGGGAGAAAAAGAAGCATCCCTCCAATGGGGTGTGGTTATGAGCAAAAACCTTTCCCCTATTTTTACTTCCCAAAAATGTCTTGCACATATATGAACACATGCTTGGCATGTTTTTCAAGTTACCTGGGCTAGAATTTGAACCACAGTTGGCCATGTGAGATCCAGTTTCCTATCACTGCACCTACCACTATACCATGGGACTGGCTCTAAGAGTATTTTGCTTATTTTCCACATTTGCAAATTTTCTACATTTTTTCTGTTATTGCTTTCTACTTTCATATAATTATAGTCAGGTAAGATACCTAACATGATTTAAAATTTCTTAACTTTGTACACTTTGTTTTGTGACCTAACATGTAATTCATCTTGGAGAAATGTTTTTGCAGGTTTAAGAAGAATGTATACACTGTTGCTGTTGGGTGGAAAATTATGGTATATGTCTGTTAGTAGTCATACCATCTAACTTTTTTTTTTTTTTTGAAGAGGTTTTTGCAATAGGGCGTGTGTGCTCGCCAGACAGACAGAGAGAGACAGAGAGACAGAAAGTGAGAAATCACCCCCCAGGGGGGATGGCCACGCCGCAATCCCTTCTCCTCCATTCTCCTCTCGGGATCTTGGGCATGCATGCACACGCGCCTGGCCTGAGTTTTAAGCCACCGGGTCCGGGACACGAACCACGGTCGACTACATGGGAGTCCAGCGACATAGTCATTATGCTAACTGCTGGTCCCAAATACCGTATAACTTTTAACATATTTTTCAGTTGCATTTATTTTTAATACTCTTGTCTTTAAAGTTTTATACTGAAATTAAAAGTGATTTACTCATCGCCACAATAACACAATATTTTCAACTTGTCTATATATTTACCATTGCTAACGAGTGTTATACCTTCTTATGTTATCATATTGCTACTTACTGTCCTGTCATTTAAACTTGAACCTACTTTAGCATTTCCTATAAGGTAAATCTTGTTGGGATGAACCCTATCAGAATTTATTTTATATGAAAAAGTCTTTATTTTTTTATTTTTGAAGTCCAGTTTTGTCAGTATTGGTTAGTAATTATTTTTCTTTCCACACTTTGAATATATCATCTTATTTCGTTTGAATCTGTAAGATTTCTTTTGAAAATTTTCCTGTTCATCTTGTGGAGGTTTCCTTGTATGTGACAAATTTTCTTTTGATGTTTTCAAAACTTTCTCTTCAACTTTTGGTAATTTGATTTAAGGTGTCAGTGTAGATTCCTTTAACTTTCTTTATCTCATTTGCTGTGTTTGGAGCTTCTTAGATTTAAGGTACCCACTTTCTTCCTCAGATTTGGAATATTTTTAGTTGTTATTTATTTGAATAAGCTGTTTGATCATTTCTCTCTCTTTTCTTTTCCTATACTATCCTTAATCTGATTTTGGTCTGCTTAGTAATATCCCATAAATCCTTTAATCTTCCTTAATTATTTTTCATTCTTTTTCTGTTTGCTCACCTAAGTTATTTCCAGTGACCTTTTTTTTTTTTTTTAGGAATAATTTTATTTCACTTTATCTATTTTAATTTGACCAGAGAGGAACAGAGTGAGTGAGAGAGAGAGAAAGGGAAAGTGAGAAAGCAAGCCACCAGGTCCAGGACTCGAACTGTGGTCAGTCATGTGGAAGTCCAGCGCCTTCAACCACTGCACCACCAGCCGGCCACACCAGTGACCTGTCTTTAAGATCGCTGATTGGTTCTTCTCTTAGTTCTAGCCTGTTTTTGAATCCTCTAGTGTATTTTTCAGTTCAGTTATTGTGTTCTGCTTTGTGATTTCTATTGCATACTTTTAAAATATTTTCTATCTCTTTGCCAAAATTATAGATTTGTTCATGTATTGCTTTCTTGACCTTGGTTAGCATCTTTATGGGATTTCTTATAAATTATCTGTCAGGTAAGTCATATAACTGTTTCATGCAACAGTTTCATCAGCTTCTGGAGAGCTTGTTGTCTTGTTCCTTAGATTTGAATATCTTTGGCTAATTATTTTCTTGGGCAGTCTGTCTTAGTATCTACACATTAGACAAAGCAGGCACCTTTCCAAATCTTCACAAGTTGGGCTCGTGTGAGAGAAGACACCCGTCAGTCAGCCCAAGAAGAAATTCTCAGAGGTTCTTCCAACTCTTTCCCTCCCCAGGAGAAGCAGGCACCTGTGATTTTGTTAATTGTTTTGTGTTGCATGGGTGTGGATGTGGAGGGCACTGTGGAGTCTTTATGCTCAATCCAGGTGGCTAGACTACTAAATGCACAGGGAGAGCCTCAAGACTGGTGAAACAGATGCTAATTCTTTGGTATCCCTGGACAAATTAGGTTGGGTGTATGAGTTGATCATTTTCTGCCAAAGTGGGGAGTTTAAAGTTGGGGTTTTGTATCTCCTTACTCTGTGCTGAAGAGGTGAAAGGGTCACTGGAATATACTGGACTAGTCTGCTGCCTTTGTTTTCTCCTGGGCAGCTAGTTTATCCTGGACCTGTCAGAGCTCAAGGACTAGTAAAAATAAAAGCCAGTCTTCTAGGAACAAGGTCTTTGATGAACTGTTAGTGTCCTGAATATCTCTACTGATTTCAGTGAGTCTGGTTTCATGTTTTCTTCAGTGCATGAGCCTTTCAATTGGTTTTTGTTTTCCCACAAAGGGTTTTAGTCCATGAATTGTTGCTGAATTGCTCTATTTGTATGGGGAAGAAGAGTTCAGGGCTTCCTATTGTCATTTTGCTGATATCACATTGTTTCAAGTTTTAAGCTATTATAAATCATTTGCTATGAAAATCGTTATGTATGGGCATTTCAAAAGGCTTGTAGAAAAATAGAATTAAAGGACAGATTTATTTTGGTGCAAAAAACTTGTGAGATCCATGCAGATTTTTGTGATGTACATTTCCTATTAACTTATTTTCCATTTGTTTGTTTATTTATTTTTAGGTCTTTGCATAGGGCAAAGAGAGAGACAGAGACAAAAGGGGGGAGGTGAGAAATCACTCCCCAGTGGTATTGACACACCACAGTCCCTTCTCCTCCATTGTCCTCTCAGAATTTTGGTCATGCACGCACATGTGCCCAGTGTAATTTTCAAGTTGCCGGGCCCAAGACTTGAACTATGGCTGGAGAGGTGGAAGTCTAATGCCTTAATCATCATGCACCTACTAGTCCCTATTTATTTATTTTTCCATCCATAATTGAGAAATCCATGATCCACTCCTACTTCTTAGCCAGTCCCAGATAATGGGCAAGTGTAACCTAGAAAAGTCAAGAATGTCTTTGAGCTTGAACCAGGGACTTTCTCACATGGGATTTCCTCACAGAAAATTGAATTTTACTGCTGCACCATTGTCCAGCCTCTTAACGAACCTTTTAAGGACCTCTCATAGAAGTTGTTGTGTGTACATAGGAACTATTTTTGTCCTGTTTGTGTGTTTGTTTTAATTTCCTCTGTCTTTACTCATTTTCTCCTTAGACTGCTCTGATAGCCTCACGTAGTGGATAAATAGCATAGGGACATATACAGTATTTGATTTGATATTTTTAAAAGTTGTGTTTTCCGAGCATTTGAGTATAAAAAGAGCTTGCTGAGAGAGTGTGGAAACTAAATAATAAAACGTAAAGTAATGATGGCACATAAAGGTTGCAGTACATGAAATAAAAAGTAAAAATGAAGAATAACTCTCTAAATATTTGAACTATTTAAGAGTGAATTGAGATTTCATTAGAGCAAATAAGATTCAAGTTAGAAATGGCATACAACAGGAACCTGAACAAACACTCATACGGGATATTTATCTTGACTTCATTCCAGTCCATAAATATGCATTGAGTATCTTCTGTGTGCCAGACACTAGGGCTATGGTGACAGATAATTCACAACAAACAGCTTCACAGCCTAGTAGGGGATATTGGCAAGTGGGTAGGCAACTGAAGCATGGAAGAATAAGCATTCATAGTCAGTATAAGCAGGGAGTGCCACAGAAGCATGCTTTCAGACATTCTGGCCCATGAAGAGAGATGGAGCAGTCAGCAAAGGCTTTCTGGAGGAGGCAACTTCCACTTTAAATGAGGAAAAATTAGCCAAGAGGGGGCAGAGTACCATGAGAGAGAGAGAGAGAGATTTCAGAAAATGAGAACTCATATGCAAAGATATGGTATTCTAAGAAAGCCTGAAATGATGGTGAAAGAATGCACAATGCTGGGAGTATGACCCAGATGGAGAGTGTGTCGGGGCTGAAATATGAAGAATTGGTATGTCACTCTAAGCTTAGAATTTGACTGTGGGGATTCACAGAAATGGCTATAGATGGATCTAGACTGAGACTGATTTTAGAAAAGTAAATCCACTATGGTGGTGAAGACTATATTAGAGTGAGGAAAAACCTGGAGCATGAAGATGATAAGGGAAATTAAACTAAGGTCAGTGAAACAGAGGTTATTAAGTTGTGATATTATTAATTGATTTAATATTATCAAAGCAACTAATCATCTCAATCCAACTCTTTCACTTAGACATTCAAAAAGTTCATAAAATTTGCCACAGTGGGGCCAGCAAATGGCATGGTGGTTAAGAGGCTGGATTCTCATATGGCTGACCACGGTTCAAGTCCTGGGCCTGGTGGCTTGCTTTCTCACTCTCCCTCTCCCTCTCCCTCTGGTGAGCACACATGCCTTTATAGCAAACTTTATTATAATTAATAAATAAATAAATAATATTTTGCCACAGAAAAAATACCCAAATGTCAAGAGAAAAGTCCACTCCACTCTAATATAGAGTATATCATAAACACCAAATCATTTGTAGACTACAATAAGTCAGACCTAGAACTTCCATTCGAAAGTGTTTTCTTCTGACTCTAAGACTCAAGGAGTCTCAGTGGTAGCCTCTTCTCTGGGGGAATTCTTGATGAATGTCAATCCTCTGTTGTTTACTTTCCATTTTTCTATCTTTAATGTAGCATACATAGATTTTTATGTGCTCCCGTTTCATCTGCGTAACTCTTTTGTTGCCATGGAAATCAGCTTCAATTTTCTTCTATTCTGGCAATTGTGTTTTTATAGTCTCCTGCTTTCAAAAAGATAAGCTGCCTTATATTTATTTCACATAGATGCCAAAAACTGACCTCGCTCAAGACATAGCCAACCTTTACTTCAACACTAAACTGCAGTTATTTATTATAGCTGATGTCATTTTGATTTCTGCCTGTGAGATCAGTTTTCAATAAAATTTCTTTTGGCTTTTACATACCCCTGCTATCTGGGGGCTAAAGCTTGGCAGGCCTGCAAGATTAAATTCTAGGTGGGCTCAGGGATAAAGGACACTAAGATTGAGCAGCAAACTCTTTATTAAACATGGGGGAAACCAGTTTGGATCAAAGAAGAAAACGGAAAGCAATGAATTCTAGTCCCAGCTCAGCTGCTAACTGACTTTCTGACCTTGGTTATAGTACTTCTATTTAAGTCTGCATTTCCTCACCTCAAAAATTAGGAGATTGTCTAGTTTAGAAAATTTCTTTAAGTGAGGAGATATACTTAAAAGTACAACAACTTGATAAAAGCAGGAAAGAGAATTATTTTGATTTGAGAGATTTCTTCTCACTTTTGTCTTTTGAATTCATAACTATAAAAAGCTGCAATTATGAGAGCTGTGTTAGTTGTCTGATATTTGGTTGTCATTCTGACAGTCTTAAATAAAATGTAATTAGCTCAGTTCTCCTGGCCTCCTTCCATTTGGTGAATCTTAAGGTGTCTGATTTGTTATGTGGTCACTGCCTTGGTATATTTTCCCTTGGATTTTAGGACATATAAACATACCAGGTAGGCCATTTAAAAAAAAAAAAAATTATTCTGGCTGTTTCTTAGTTGTTTTAATGAATAAAATATGTAACATTGTAAATGGTGTGAATATGAATAGAGTCATTCATTCAGTGTGGAGACCTTTCCTTTGTCATTAGACTTTTTCAGATAAATGTATATGAAGAGAGTCAGGGTTAGCCTACTGAAGAAAGATGCACTAGTATCTCAGGACAAGGTGGGGAGGGAGAGGGTAATGGAGAAGAGGCAGAGGAAGGCACAGGTCGGTGAGGACCAAATCTTGAGTGGTCTGTATACCTCAGTACATGGGCAGCAGTGCTTGGTCTTTATTGTCATGGTAGTAGACAGATGTTCTAAAAGACCACTAGCAGAAACTACCACAAATAGCTTATACAAGATAGTTGGTTATTTTGTTATAAGTGTAAAAGGGTGTATCCCAGAAACCTAAGATGGATACAACTAGCCCTTAAAAGAGAATGAAGATAGAAAAAAGTCAAGAGCTCAAGGTGTTTCCTCTCTGTGCCTCTTAAAGCTTCAAGGCTTCCCTTTGCCTTCCCACGTCATCCTTTCCCAATGATTGCCTTTCTTTGCGACTCTAAATCCATTGTGGACATTCATAACTCCCCATCACACAGCTTATAATTCTAGACAGCACAGTCTAATGTGTAACTCCTTATGCATATACAAGTTTACATTTACATGGGAATCAGATCCACCTAGGTCACATCACTATCTAAATCTGGTCGTAGTATTTATAGTCAAAATTTAGTCTCGAAGTACAAACAGGATTTTAGAGAAACTATTCTATGTCTCTTTGTGGATTAGAAAAGGACATGTGAGAAAATAAAACAGTTGCCAGAGAATAGAAAATATCATTGCGGAGAGCAATTGTAGAGAAGAGCTAAATAGCCTTTGAAGAATAAGCGGGCATAATCATTTAAGATTTTTTTACTATTATTCTGAATGTAACATGTGCTCATATTAATAAGTGCAAACAGTGAAGGATATAAAACTACAAAGAAACACTTCCAGAAACTCCTCCATTTTCATTCTTATTCAATGACTTAGCCACTATTTGCTCAGTAAACAAATATTAAAATAACATAATAGGTACGTCAGCAGGCTGGGCAGTGCAAACAATGGGGACAAGGTTGACAGAGTTCTGCTATTTTTTAATCTTTTGGTATAATGTATTTCTTAAACATTTTTCTGTGCATCTCTCCAGAAATACTGCATGCATGTATAGGAAACAAGTATAGATATATTTTAATATAAAGATTATTTTATGTATGACTTAGTCCATTGAGTTGCTATAACAAAATGCTACAGACTGAGTAAGTTATTTGCAGAAATTTATTGACAAACAAACAGTTCTGGAGGTTAGAAATTTCAATATCAAGGCACTGACAGGTTTGATGATTCTGATTCTAAGATGGCACCTTGAACGCTGCATCCTCCAGAAGGGAGAAAAGCTTTGTCTTCCCAAGAAGAAGGCAGAAGAGCAAAGAGGCAAAGGGGTTGAACTCATCATTTTAAATGATCTCAGTGCCTCATGGCCTCATCACCTCCCGAAGGACTTACTTCTTACCAGTGTTACTATGGCAATTAAACTTCAACATCAGTTTTGGAGGGGGACAAATATTTAACACACTGATCCCTTAAAACTTATGTTCTTCTCACATGGGAAACAGATTCATTTCATACCAATAGCCCCAAAGTCTTAACTTGTTTCAACTCAAAACTGCAGTAGAGTCTAATCTAAATCAGATATGGGAGAGACTGTCATGATTCATCCTGGGCAAATTCCCATCCAGCTGTGAATCTGCAAAATCAAATGAGTTATCTACTTCTAACATACAGTGGTGGAATGGTCATTGGAGTCAAAGGGGGAAAAAAGAGAAACAACAGGTCGCAGGTAATTGCAAAACCCAGCAGGGTAAATACTATTAAATCTTAAGGTTCCAGAATAATCTTTCTTCATTCTATGTCCTGCCTCTTAGGCATGCTGGAAAGGGGGTGAAGCCTTCAAGACCTCAGGTATCATGCATCTGTGGCTTTGTTGGGCTCAGTCCATATATCATGGGTTGATATCTTGAGCCTGCAGCTCTTTCAGACTGGTGACTGTGCAGATCTAAAATTCATGGATGACCCCGCTCCCATGGATCCACTAGGCCTGCAGTAGTTGCATTCCTGTATCTGTAACATCCTTTGAAATCTAGGTAAAGGCAGCTGTGTCTTCACAGATCTCTCATTCTGTGTGCCTGCAGAATTAGCACTGCATGTTTTTCAGCATGTCTTTCACCGAGATTTAACAGGTTGTACCTTCCACTGTGGCAGCAAGAGCCACAACTGAGTCCACTTGAGCCATAACTAGGTTTGGCAAGGGGTGCTGCACTAGCGTATAGGGAACAGACACCTGAGGCCATGCAGGTTAGTGAATACTGAGGTACTATGTGTGCTCTGAGTCCCTCTGCCTTCAAGAATCCTAGCATTCTTGGTTAGTGATAGGACTAGCAGGCTCAAATTTTTCTGAAGTGGCTCCAGGGCCATTTCTTCATTGCACTAATGAGAAGCATCTGGCTTTCTTCTACCCATCCAAGTATCTTTATCAGAAGGATTCTTGATTACACCCTTGGTTTTCTCTCCTAAATAGGCCCTTTTATTTTTCATAGGACCAGACTGGGGATTTTTCAAGTTTCTGTGTTCTGTTTTATAAATTCCTTCTTTAAGTCATTTCTCATTTTGCATCTTACTTACACACAGTTAAGAAAAGTCATGGAGCCCCTTTAGTACTTAACTTGGCTACTTTTTCTGCCACATATTTTAGTTAACTGGTCTTAAATTCTGCCTTCTAAAGTCCAAGTTCAGGTGTGGGCACAAATCCAACCACATTTTTTGCCACTATAAAATAAGAATGGCCCTTCCTCCAGTTTCCAGTAAGATGTTTCTCATTTCAATCTGAGACCTCATTAGCATTGCCTTTACTACCCATTTTTCTACCAATATTCTTATCACAATAACTTAAATAACCTTGAAGAAGTTACAGACTTTCTCTACAGCTCTCCTCCTCCTCTGAGCTCTCACTAGAATCACCGTTAGTGCTCGTTTCATGGCTATACAAAGTTTTTCTAGCCTGCCTCCAGATATTTCTAGTTTCTACCCATAACCCAGTTCCAAAGCTACCTTCATGCTTTCAGGTATTTGTTATAGCAACACCACACTCTTTGTACCAATTTATATAATAATCCATTCTATGCTCCTGTAACAGAATGCTACACACTGAGTAATTTATTTAAAAAGAAAAAAAAGGAAAGAACGAAATTTAGTTTCTCACATTTCTGGGGGTTGTAAAGTCCAAAATAAAGACATTGGCGACTGGTAAGGGTCTTCTGGCTGCATATCACATGGAAGAATATGGAAGGGAAGGGGTAAGAGAGCCCAGTTCCTAAAGCCCTTATTGTAACAGTTTTCATCCATTCATGAGGGTTCTACTGTAATGATATCAACACCTCCTAGTAGGTCACACCTTCCAATACTGTTACATTGGCAATGAAATTTTAACATGCATTTTGGAGGGGACAAACATTGAAACCATAGTGATGCCCATTATATATGATATCTTGAAACTGGCTTTTTCACATTTAAAAATAAACTTTGGATATATTTTTATGTTAACGTGTGTAGAGCTCCTTCCCTCTTTTAAATACTTCATAAAATTATGACAGAATCGCATACTTTTTCTAATTCACACAAATGTATGGGAAATTGTAGCTTTTTCAGTTTTTGTAACTCAACTAAATTTCCAAATAAGTCCTCTTCCCCACTGTACGTAAAGAAGGGTTGGAGGAAAAAAAGATAGAATATATAATCTTGCCAACTAACTGAATCACAGCCTCCTCTGATTATAAATGATTTTTGTTTGTTTTGTAAAGTCTCTCTTTGATGAACTTTATCTTATTTGGGTGGATGCTTGGGTACTTTGGTATTTCTCCTAATTTTTTTTTCTTTTTTTAATTTAATTTTTATTCATTTATTTTATTTTTAAATGTTTTTATTATTCATACAGTAAATCACTATACATCATTTAGATTGTGAAGAGACTTTACCCAGCATGACATACACCTCAACCCAGCCTAGTTGAGACTATTATCATATCCCTGTCAACAGATAATAAACCTTATCTGTGCCCCACAAATGTCTTACCTCTCCATTCCCCCCACTCAAATTTCCTTTCCTATGCTTTTCCCCGCCCACACTCTCTTTCCACTTTGTCCCTAGTGTCCATTACAATTTTTAATGCTTTTATGTTCTCCAGTCTTTCAGTCTCTACCATAGAGTGTGGACAAGGCATTTTGTGTATCAGAGAAAAGGCAGGACTTCCAGGAGACAGGGGTCCTTGTGCCATTGTCTCGGTTCTCATGAACTTCTGCCATGAGGAGTCTAAGTTAGTCTATTGGTTCCTGAGAGCTATGCTCCAGATTGGAAGACATATATGTGGCTGTACCAAAACCCAGGCAACACTTTTGCTATCTTAGACCATTTTCACTCTAGTTGGTACTATAGACCTTAAATCTGGTCAAATTCTCCTTCTGGGTCTTGAATTAGACTGTCTTTCCATCCTACCTACCATGCCTCTATGGCAAAGATCTACTTAACTCTTATACAACGCAATGTAAGAAACCAGCTGGTTCTCATCTTGGTGATATTCTATATCGCTATGAGTTATATGGAAACTGGCATTCTTTTCTGTTCTGCAGTTGATTATCATTATAGTAGTTTTGTTGTATAAATTCACTGTGGATATTGACCTAGACAATATAGAATTATTGCCCCATGACAGAACACAAAATTAGACTCATGCAGGCCTCTGATCCATGGGAGCCATAGAATGGGGCCACCCATGGACTCCAGAACTATATAGCCACTAACACTAGCCTGGAATAGCTGCAGGCATTTTCATCAGTTCTTCAATATATAACTTTGCTTTGGGAGTGTTTCTGTTCAAAGATACCTTGTTTAATATACATTGATGCATTAATGTTGAATTTTTAACCAATAGCACTATAACTCATGCCTAAGCAAAGCTTATTGAACATACATATTTTCTCCCTAAGGCACATCACAACCTTCTCATGCTTAGAAACATAAGTTATCACCCCAGTGCCATGTCCAGGGGCCATTTAGACAGCAAAATCATTTCCAAAAGCACAAACATGTAGAAAATATGGCACTAACAGACTTTAAAAGGACACATGTTGGCTTTATGAGAATTTTCAATTTAAGAAATGAGTTTATGTTATAAACACACAGGAAAAATGCCAACCCAAGACAATGAGTCCAAGTGCCAACTAAGTGGTAGAGCAAGAAAGAACCATAGAGATGCTAGGGAAGCTTCAGCTCAGGAGCAGAATAAGAAACCATAATTCATATCACTCTTCTATGGCCTAAATTTGTATGCACCATCTTCTCCTTAGAATTCCATATTATGCCAACACTGAGTGATTGCCCCATGCATGTGTATCCCAAGAAGGTTCTGCAATCTGGTACACATAGAGGTAGTACAGAATTCAGGAAGCAGAGCATAGCCCAATCAAATTCCACACCAGCACTGCTGACTTTTGTAGATACAGTTCAGACCATTGGGAGTGTATTTCCCTCCTCACTGTAGCACCACAGAACAAGGATATTATTATTATTAATTATTATTATTACCGTGACTTGAAAATCTCAAAACACTGAATAGAATTGGATTAAAGATGATACTAATGATGTTGAAGTTGAGATGATAGAGGAGATATTTTCATGATGGTAGAGGAAAAGAATTGCCTGGAGTTGGAAAATGATTAATGTATATGGAAATAAAAGCAACTTGAACAGAAACAGAATGAAAAGACAAAACATGAAATCAATCTAAACAATGGTAGGTTATGATCAGATCATGGGGCTTTTGCATACCAGCCTACATTTCTGTAACTCTAAAAAGGAGCTCATGTGGCTTGGGTGGGCAATGGTCGTCATTGCTTTAGGAAGCAGTATAATGTGGTAGTTAACATCCAGCTATGGAGTAATCTCTGAAATTGTGTCCTAAATGTGGAATTTACATATTCTATGACCGTGGGGAACTAATTTAATCTCTAAAAGTTGGTTCTATCATCTATAAAATGGAGCAATAATGTAGTAATATCAGAAGATTAATCCAAGAATTATAAGAGATATTATCTATGAGGTGCCTCATCTAATTCTTAGATGATATTAAGTCCTCAATTAGTGTTGGTGGTTTTTGATGGTGCTGATTGTTATCAGTAGCCTTGCTTGTGTGTGTGAGAGAGAGAGAGTGTGTGTGAGAGAGAGAGAGTGAGAGATTTTTGCCATAGGACGCATGTGCTTACTGGAAATACAGAGAGACAGAAAGCAAAAAATCACCCCCTCACCCAGGGGGGGATGGCCACCACACCATAAGCAATTACTTCTCCTCCATTCTCCTCTCAGAATCTTGGGAATATACTCACATGTGCCCAGCATGAGTTTTAAACTACTGGATCTGAAACTTGTACTATGGTTGACTATGTGGGAGTCCAGCGACATAACTATTACGCCATCTGCTGATCCCATCAGTAGCGGTTTTTAAAAGAAAGAAAGCTACTTTTATATTGGGAATCTATATTTTGCCATATTATTATCTTTCCACATGACATTTTTTTTTCAGATTTCTAAAATTGTACCACTTGTTAACATAGCCTAAAGCCTCAAATAAAATAAATGAACACTACTTAAAATGTTTTAAAAAAATCGAAACAACAGCCCCCAAATGTACAATAAGAAGCATCTTATACATAACAATGAGGAGTAAAAATAGCCTTACTGGCCAATCTGATATGTAGATAGGTTGGTTTCTGCATGTGTCGCTGAAGTTTAGAATAGAAGTGAATTTAATTAATTGTGGCTATAGAAGTAAAGATATAGAAATCATGTTTCTGAGAAATACTGTCCTGTTTCTTCTACCAAAAGGTGATCCTATAATAGTTATTCAAATGATGTAGCAATTTAAAAATATATAAATAAAATACATGCACATATTAATATGAAATTCTCTACCTTATGAGAATGTATAAAGTAGTGGGTAGACCACATGCTATGGTATTGTCCAATGAACACAGAACTTGAGTATGAAAAAAGAGAAGTTTGAATCCAGGCTTTCCCCCTTACTAAGTGAGATATGGATACCCTTCTTCTTTTGAGGATTTTCTCATGTATAACATGAAGATAAAAACTATTATAGAATCGTGTTGATAATTAAGTACATAGCATACTTCATCAGCCCCACTTAAGTGGAAGGAATACTGCTGAAATAAAAACTTGGTCCTTGCCTGCTCTTGCAATTCAGTAACAGCATCACATTTTGTTCCCTAGCTCTTACTTTCTTCACCAGTAAAACACGACTGGATTGAAACAGTGGTTCGCATTCACACTTTAGTGTACCTCAGGATCATCTGGAGATATAAAAAAATTTCTGAGCTCTATAGTCAAAGAGTTTCTGAGTCAATAATCCAGGAATTTGCATTCCTTCTGACAAGTTCTACATGTTCCCAGGTGATGTTCTTGGTCCAGAGACCTATGTCTGAGAACCGCTAGACTAGATCACCTGTTACCTATGCTTTCAAGTTAGAAAAGATTTCTCTCTCTCACCCTTTTTTCCTTCACAGTAAGAAACTGAAGTCCCTATTCTGTCTCCATCATAATGATTTTTGTACTTTTAGTATTATTTGGTAGAATAATCCAATAATAAAAAAATCACTATATATTCAAATAAATTTTTACTTTAGTAATTTTAACATAATCCATATGCATGTTTAAAAGAGTTTCTACATGGGACCAGCAGGTGGCATAGTGCTTAGGGCTCCCACATGTTGGACCACAGTTTGAATCACAGACCTGGTGGCTTGAAAATCACACTGGGCACTTATATGAGCCCCAGATCCTTATGGGAGAATGGAGGAGAAGGGATTATACTGGTGGTCAAATCCCTGAGGGTGATTTTTCACTTTCCCTCAGTCTGTCTCCAGCTAGTGCAGGTCCCCTATTGCAAAAACCTAAAGACAAAGCAAAAAAACCCAGAGTTGCCATATCTGCATTTGAATCAGTCAGCCTCCTGCTGACTACTACATATGTAAATGTCAAGACAATATAATGAAGTTTCATTACCAATGAAATGCAAAGTAAACTTGCAAATCTTACAAAAGAGGATTCTAGAAAGTCTATGAAAGTGATGCTAGAACCTCTTGCAAAGACATTAATAAATGAGTCTCTGACAGTGTGAGTAAGATTAGTCTATTTAATAAGATTGAATCATCAGGTATGATGAAACAATAGAGACTTCAAAAAAGGGTGATTTGAATATTGAAGGTAAAACAGAGGCCCTCAGATAAATTGATAAGGTTCATAAGAAATGTTGCAAAAACCTGCTAAATTAAACTTTCACTGTTGTTATTATTTGTCTTCTGACATGACAGGTAACTAGAAGAAAATTGAATCATTTTCACAGGTTTTCCTGTTTAAGTAAATATTTATGTGCAATTTGAATACTTACTTTCTTTAAAGACCTAAGTTTTGAGCCAGGCTTTGGTGTGCTGGTTAAGACAGCTGGATCCCACATAGCCTATGGTGTGGTAGAGTCCTGACCTGGCTGCTTAAATAAACATTCTGGGGGTGGGTGTGTGCATTCCCAAACTTCGGAAAGGAGTGAAAATGGAGAAGGGATTGTGATGTGACTATTCCCCCATGGAGGGATGCTTTCTCTGTTTCCTCATCTTTCCCTGTCTCTCTTCAGCAATCATATGTGCCCTCTGGTAATTTTTTTTTTTTTAAAGACCTAAGTTTTAGGGACTATAAACTTGATGTGACATGTCTATGACCCCTTAAGAAATTTAGAAAAATGTTAAAAAAAAGCTTTAAATAAGGTTCAAGAACATTGAGATAAAAATGGAACATCACTATTAAAAACAAAAGCTTCGAGGAATAAGCAGAATAGTTAGAAATGAGGCAAAAAAAAACCACCCTAGGACAAACTGTATAAAAATGCTAGTTAGAAATAATGGTCAACCAGCCTTAATCAAAATGTAAATACTTTGAATGTAAATGTGAATTGCCATGGGCATGTTATTTGAGATGTTAGGGAAAAGGTTGCATATATCAAATTAAGTACAATCGTATTTAATGAATGTATAAACTCTGCCAGAAGAGGGAGTGTTTTCCTTGGTGCAGCCGCTTACTACTGAGTCCAGGTTCACAAACAAAGGCACTTGTTTTTTCCATACAGGTAGCCTGACTGAGGGTTATAATTATGATGAGAATTGAAATGCTGGACTGAACTGGAATAGACAGGACTGTTCTACACTGGGCTGTCAGACAGAGTTCCACAAGGTATTATGTGAGATTATTAGCTCAGTTGACTAGGCCATATGGTTTTTCATAGAGGTCAATGTATTTGTGGGAAAATTATTCATTTCAAAATTTGGGTACTAATAAAAGGAGAAATAAAAACCTAATACTGCTTTTATAGACAATACTACTCAGACTCAGAGAGGTGAATGGTCTTGTCGAAGATGATTGGGTCAGCCCAAGTAGGCAGATCCAGGATTAGAATGTGGAGTTCTGGAGTTTACTATCTTTGTTTTTTTCTTTCTATTGATCTATCAAAAAGATTGGGAGGTATTTAGGTCCCAGATGGGGCCATTTAGAAAGATGCCTCCAAATCCTAGCATAGCTGGGAACAGGCTAGTAGTTGGCACGATATACACACAACTTTAAGCCTAGGAAATAACTCAGTGGCTTTTTAAAAGCATCTTTAAATAATAGGCCCCACTATTACTGCATGAACTTTCCAAGAGACAGAATGTACTTGAATTATGCTTGTCAAAGCAAAGAGTTTCATTCTCTGGGCTATCAGAGGGCACAGAGAGGTTCAGGGGAAAATGCTTGATAGTTCTACCTCCTCCCTTTCATGAGTGTTATCTTCTGAGGCACTGGCTGAGTTCTGCAGTGCATTTCAGTGAAAGAAAACAGCAGAGAGCAAGAAATATTTAAAGCCTTGATAATCCTGAGCCCAAACCCTGTCTTAAAGAAGATGCTACTCACCCTGCTTGTTACCAGCCAGTCAATGACAGAGGAGAGACTTTGCAGGCTTGGGTTAAACCTGCTGAGAAGGCACCAACACCAGAGAAATTTCCACTTATTCTAAGTGCCTTGCTACTTCTTGTTTCTTATTTCTGTTCCAACTATTAGCTCCTGATACAACAGTATAGAAGTTTCGTATAGTCCAATGGTGTGTAAATAACTTGAGTGGCTGGCAGGTGTTGTGGTGGTTAAAGGTGCTGAACACTCCCACATGGCTGATCGCAGTTTAAGTCCTGGACTCGGCAGCTTGCTTTCTCACTTTCCCTTTCTCTCTCTCTGGTCAAATTAAAAACTAATAGTAAAAAAAAATGATAATAAATATAAAAAGAAAAATAAAACTAATAGTAACAAATAGAATTAAATAATTCTTAAAAACAATAACTTGAGAAAATAAAATGACTTGGGGAATTCAAATTTAAAGATGAGAACCAGATAGAAAGTCCACAAGAAGAAGTTATGTTTCTGGTCGTGGATCTGTCACTGCCAGGACATATGACTTTGGGCATGTCGCTTCCTCTCTCTAGCCCTCAATTACTTCAACATAAGGAGGAGACTGGAATAGGACATTCCAAATTGTTTCTAACTCAATATAAAGAAAATAATGTTTTGTTTTGCATGGATGTGATTATGGAACCTCTAATGCCTATTGTCAAATGATTACAAGAAAGTGGCTATGCTTCAAGCAAAAAGCCAGTTATCCGTGGTGGCACTTTTGGGTATGAGTGGGATAGATGATATTGGCAAGATTAATGTACTTCACATATTTACTACATTTCTGGGCAAAGGCAGTCCTTCACTTGCCTCTGAATTTTATCCGTCTGTGTCCTCCATAGCACTAAGAATCATTGGTTCTCTGGAAATCTCAGTGGCAATGTTTACTGTTGCCACATGAGGCTGGACATATTTTCTGATCTCCTGTACCTTTTCAATTGTAACCCAGCCAAGAGTCATTGCATCCTTTCATAAATGAAACCATCAGGACCTTTGGGAGGTAAACCTACCATTGTTCCAACTTGATGAAAGGATGATGAGGAATGTGGATGGCAACTTTGCAAATGGATGCTAATTCTCCCCATTACTCTGTGGTCAAGTCCAAGGAGAGTCTGAAGAGTAATTAAATTCTTTGAACTCTAATATGAACCCTAGAAGTGTTTTTTTGAAAACAGAAAATGGTAGGGATTTTTTTTTTCTTTCTGAAGTTAGCCTGAAAAAACAAACAAACAAAAAACCCACAATGCTTTACTTTGAATGGACAGAGCTGTTTTGCCCTGGGGGTATGTATCTTTAATAGTTATTATCACTGCTGCAGTGAAATTATTATTATAAACATATGGAATGTTGCATTTCTGCCATACCCTCTGCTAAACCATTTAAATGCATTATCTTTCTTTTCCTCTAATACAAGCAACACAGTTTGAAATTGTCTGCATTGTCAGCACAGCCTTGAGGATAGTTGGTCTCCATTAACTATTTATTCAACAAATGAGTAAATCTCCAGTAGGGCGCTATGCATGTCGTCATCTCTGTGTGATTTTCTTCATGCCATTCTTTGCTTTGTTACTCTTATTCATTCTTAAGATCTAGGCTTAAATGTCACGTCTTTTGAAAGTCATTTTTTTGACTTACAATTTCAAAATAGTTTCTCCCTTTTTAAAAATTTCATTTCATTATTTCTTATTTTACATTTGATTGTTGTACATCTTCGTGAAGTATAATGGTTTTTCAAAGTATGCAAGTACTAGGTAATAATCAAATCAACAATATTACCATATTCATCATCATCAACAAAGAAATTAGTTTATATGGTGTATCTTCAATTTTGTTCCACTCATTTTGGGGAGTTTTATTATTTTTTGATATATCTTTCTATATATATATAATAGATAGATATCTAGTTTCTTTTTCAATTTCTTTCTTCAGGTTTTATCATTTTCATTGTAGAAATTGTTCACCTCTTTGGTTAGATTTATTCCTAGGTATTTTTTAAAATAGTTATTGTAAATGGGATTGTTTGCTTCAATTCTGCCCTAGTTATTCTTTGTTGGTATATAAAAACACTGTAGATTTTTGTATATTGAATTTTGTACTTAATTCATTTTTCACTTCTAGGAGTTTTTGGGTGGATTCTTTAGGATTTTCTGTGAATATAACAATATCATTTGCAATTCAAAACAATTGAACTTTTTTTTTCCTATTTGAATGCATTTATTTCACTTTCTTATCTTTGTGTTGGCTAAGACTTCCAATACAATGTTGAAAAGGAGTGGAGAAACCACCTTGTCTTGTTCCATTTATTAGAGGGATAGCTTTCAGTTTTTCCCTTTTCAGTATGATATTAACTATGGGTTTTTTATATATGGTTTTTATTATGTTAAGAAATATACCTTCTGTCTAAATTTTGTTGGGAGTCTTAAACATGAATGATGTTATATTTTATTAAATTATTTTCTTGCATCAGTTGATATGATCATGTGATCTTAATCTTTCCTTCATTTAATTGATGTTTTACACTTACTCTTTTGTGTACATGGAACCACCTTTGCATCTTGGGATAAAACCTACTTGATCAGGTCATGGTGTCTAATCTTTTTAATGTGCTTTTGGATTCAATTTCCTAGTATGTTGTCGAGGATTTTTGTCTTTATCTAGATACTGGTTTGTAATTTTTGTTTTTGTTGTATTCTTTGTTTTTTGGGTAAAGGTGATGGTTTTTATAAAATTAGTTTGGGAAGTTTCCTTTTATTTAGATCTTTAGAAATAGTTTTAGGAGAATTGGTGTTCTCCTATAAAAGTATTATAGAATTGAGTAGTGATACCATTAGAACCTGGAATTTTCTTTGTTGGGAAATTATTACTGATTAAATCCATTGCTTGTTATTAGTTTATTAAGGCTTTCTGTTTCTTCCTCTTTCAATCTGGGTATGTTGTATATGTCAAGAAATTTGTCTTTCTCTTCTAGGTTTTCCAATATGTTGGTATATAGTTACCCATAATATTCCCTAATCATCTTTTATATTTCTGTGATAGCAGTTTTAATGAGTCTCCCTTTATGGTCTCAGGACTTTCTCTTATAACCTCTTATTCTAACTAGTCATTTTATATATACCCTTGTTTAATGCTTCTCTTTCTTTGAATTTTAAGCGGCATTAGATAAAGAGCTATGCTTTTATTGTTTACCATTGTATTCCTAGTAATTAACTAATTGCCCTGTATGAAATGTTCAACAAGTATTTCTTCAAAGAGTGAATCCATGGGGTATGTCATATTAGTCCCATTTCTTTTTTTCTTTTTTTTTTTCTTTTTCTTTTTTCTTTTCTTTTTTTAGGTTTTTGTCTTAGGGTGTGTGTGCTTACCAGAGAGAGACAAAGAAAGGGAAATTGAGCAATCATCTCCCCCCCCCCCCCCCCAGCCAGGGGGTATGGCCATGCCATAGTCCCTTCTCCACATTTTGGGCACACAAGTACATGCACCCAGCATGATGTTCAAGTCACCAGTTCTGGGATTTTTTTTTTTCTTTTTTTTCTTTTTTTTTTTTAGAGGTTTTTACTATAGGGCATGTGCGCTCACCAGACAGACAGAGAGAGACAGAGAGATAGAAAGCGAGAAATCACCCCCCAGGGGGGATGGCCACGCCGCAAACCCTTCTCCTCCATTCTCCTCTCGGGATCTTGGGCACGCACGCACACGCGCCTGGCACCGGGTCCGGGACTCGAACCGCGGTCGATTACATGGGAGTCCAGCAACATAGTCATTATGCTAACTGCTGGTCCTGCAGTTCTGAGATTTAAACCACGGTCAGCCACGTAGGAGTCCAGCACCTGAAGTACTATGATACTTGTTGGCACCAGCCTTATTTCTTTAATATTGTATATGAGACCCAACTAGATGACTGAGAATATCAGGGTTTTTAAAACTCATAATACCGATCCATCTATAACCTTATATTGATTGTCAATTTTGGATAAGTGTGTATGTATTTTATGTTTTAACTTTGCCACAATTCCTACTGGTCAACTGTATTATTCTCATTTAAGTGAAGAAATTGAGGCATAAGGGTCTCAATGACTTACCTAACTTTACAAAGCAAGTGAGTGATGGAATATGGAGTATGTTAGACCTCAAAGACCACATTGTTTTTTTGTGTGTCATGCTGCCTCTCGTGCTTTCCTGGTGTGATTGTATACACACGTGTGTGCATAAGTGCATTTAATCTCTAAAGTTTAAATTTTCAGTCTGGAAACTTGCCAAACCTGAGCACACAAGCCTGTTCTCCCTTCATAATCATAATCAGGGGAGTGGAATAATACAGAAGAGTCACTCTGCCAATATGTTTCCACCCCAAATGCTTTTTCTAGGCCATATGGCTTTTTAAGAGTCATTTGCAAATATTAGGTGAGACTTGAAAACAATAATTAAAACTCATAGATCTTAGGTTAATTAATCCCCAGGTCTGTATTACATCTGGTCACTGAAGCATTCACCTATGAATGACCTGCAAATCACAGGCCAAGTAAACAGGGACTAGATAGGCTTCCTCAGCTCAGCAGTAATCCTGACAGCCTGCAATATATTCAGAACAGTTTAGTGTATCTAAGGCATTTTTTTAAGAATTATTTTATTTAACATTTTTATTTGTTTATTTTAATTTGACCAGAGAGGGACAGAGAAAGTGAGAGAGAGAGAAAGTGAGAAAGCAAGCCACCAGATCCCAGGTCTAGGCATGAACCGCCATTGGCCATGTAGGAGTCCAGCACCTTTAACCACCACGCTACCTGCTGGCCCTCTAAGGCATTGTTATATACATATTGTTTTATTTTCTAGAGTATGTGAGGTTGACCAACACAATATTGACATCTTTCATTTGATCCAATTTCATTTAATGACATTTAATGACCTAATACTAATTTCTAGGATCTTTGCTAAGCCCTTTATCTTTTTATTTTTGAAGAGGTTGTTGTTATAGGACACGTGCGCTCGCCAGAAAGACAGAGAGGCAGAGAGACAGAAAGCGAGAAATTGCCCCCAAGGGGAATGGCCACGCCGCAATCCCTTTGCCTCCATTCTCCTCTTGGGATCTTGGGCACACATGCACACACACACCCAGTGTGAGTTTAAGCCACTGGGTCCAGGACTCGAACCGCAGTCAACTACGTGGGAGTCCAGCGACATAGCCATTACACCAATTGCTGGTCCAAGCACTTTATCTTTTGTATGTCATTTAGTCCTATTGCAACTCTGTAAACTAGATAGTATTATTATTCTCGTTTTATAGATAATGAAGCTGAGGTTAGAGATGTTCAGTGACGTGTATGAAGTCATGTGGTTGATTGTGATCGGAGCCACATCACTCTCTCTCATCAACGTCATGCTTGCTTCTTTGATTAACAAATGCTTTCTGCTAATCTGGATCCTCAGGAATGCTTTGCACAGATTGCTCTAGTTTACTTAGTTCTCGTGAGAACCATAGGAAATATGTAATGGCACTGTGGCCATTTCACAGATAAAGGAATTGTGACTCAGAAAGGGCACGTTACTGTCTAAGGTCATACACTGGTGAGTGGCAGAGGTAAGGTTTGGATTTGAATATCAGTATCTTTAGAAACAAAACTTATTTTTTCTTTTTAACCAGGCCTTTACCGCAGGGTGCATGCACTCACTGGAGAGAAACAGAGAGAGAGAGAGGGAAAATGAGAAATCACTCCCCAGAAGGATGGCCATACCACAATCTCTTCTCTTCCATTCTCCTCTTGGGATCTCGGGCACTCACACACATGTGCCTGGTGTGAGTTTCAAGCCACCCAGTTTGGAATTCAAACCATAGCCAGCCATGTGTCAATCCAGCATCTTAACCACTGTGCCGTCCACTGCCCCAACTGGTGCCCGAACTTCTAACCACCTATTTCAGGGCATCCCCAGTCTCATTCTGACTCTGACCCTTGGTGCTGTTTAAAGTGTTATATCATCCTTCTTCCTCTAATATGTTCAAGATTCGAGAGTATTTTTCCCCCTAGTTAAAGTTTCTAATATGTACAAACAAGCAATTAGCCTTTGAATAGTAGAGTTTTTCTCCACATAATGAACTGGAGGAAGGAGCATACATTCAGAAAGTTCTTAGAGAACATAACACCATGTCTAAAATTGGAACTGCTTATGATTGCTGGGGAGGAATGATCATTAACAAGTACCCATGAATTATCTCATGAATTCCAGGACTGAATAGAATTGGCGATGAGTGAGAGTGGGGACACCACCAAAAGTCTTTTAATTAATTTAGGTGATTAATTAGGATCAGGTGTCAGTGAGTAAAGACCTGAGGCTTGGCTGATAGCAAGGAAAGAAAGCACCTTTCATAGTTCAGGTTAGGTTCGGGCTGGCAGACAGGCCCTCTGGATTTGAGTATACCTGTAACATCTTGTTGGAAAAGACCATCAAAGTAGGAGTCATGAAAAACTCATACTAATTCTAACTTCTACTTTACCTATTTTGGTTGTTTTATTTCCTTGTTTGTAAAGTGAGGGGAGGAAGATCTTTCCTTTTTGTGAAAAGCCCTTCTGAGATATCTGATTCATTCATTCATATGTGAACAAAGTTTCATAAGAAATAACCAGATCCTTTGAACTTCTGTTAGGTTCTGGGGATAGACCAAGGTATCTATAAACTGAGCTATAAGTAGAACTCACCCAAAATAAGCTTGAGTGTTATATCAGCATTATTTTTTAAAATGTGCTTTGTAATCTCTAACAGGGCTTAGAAAATGTTTTCTGTGGAGGGTCAAATAGTAGATATGTTAGGTGTGATGGTCTAGATGGTCTTGACCTCAACTATTCATCTTTGCCATTGGAGTGCAAATAGTCACAGATAGCATGTAAATCCATGAGAATGATTTTAAGTTCTCCTGATCCCGTATCTAGAATGCTGTATGACTGTGTGAGGCCAGTGCTCTCACTGGGCCTTCTTTACTAAATACTGCTCACTCTCAATATCAAGCTCAAGACCCTCTTCTACTCAGAAAGTCCTGTCTTCTCCAGTCTACTGTCTGGCATAACATTTTCCTGAACTCCTTCAGGTTAGATAGACTGTTTTATGAACTGGAAGCCTTTGTTTATTATTAATAGTCATGTCTAGCATTTATTGAGTTGAGTCTACTTGTTATGTATTTTGTTTTGTTTTGTTTTGTTTATCCAGGTGTTTGAATAGCTGACATTTTCAGGCTATTCAGACCTCAGCTGAAATAACTTCTTGTCCAAACAGGAAATCAAGTCCTAAATACGTATGTCTTCACTTTCTTTCAAAAATCTTATCAATTGGATACTAGTGAGCTTACCTGTTTCCTTGCTTTATTGTTGAAATATTCATTGAGGGAATAGATGCACAGAGTGGGTGCTCTGTGCTAGCCATTGCACTAAAGTGCTTTATATATACAGTATTTTCTTATTTAGTCCTCATCACATCTGTCTGTGGTGGATCCTGCTATTAGCAAATGAGGAAACTGATGATCAGGTAAGAGAAATAACTTCCCAAGGTAATAATACTGAGAAGTTGTTGCAAAGCTAAAATTCACACCTGGTATATCTGGACCTGAAGTTTGTATTCTTTACTCTTTTATTATTTTGCCACCGATGTATAGGGTATTTTTTTTTCTTTATGTTGTTTAAAAATTTTACTATAGGGCATGTTCTCTTGGAGAGAGACAGACGAGAGGGGGGGGGGGAGTAAAAATGCCCCCCTCCAGGGGGATGGCCATCTTGCAATCTGTTCTCCTCCATTCCACTCTTGAGATTTTAGGCATTCACACACACACATGGCCGGGCCACCAGATCCAGGACTTGAACTTCACTGTTGACCCTGTGGGATCCAGCCACTGGCTGGCTTGTGTGTGGTCTTTTCAGGGTCGGAAGTACCTGTTTTCTTATTTTCTCTGAACACATTTTGTTTATCATAATGGATAGCAAAACTCCTGAAGGCAAGGACCATGTCTTTTTTTTTTTTTTTTTTTTTTTTTTAATTTCTCACAGACTGCCTAGCATTATGCTCAACACAGAGTGGAAGATTAACATCATTATTTTGTGCATTGGTCGACTGGCATGAAGGAATGTTTTCCTGTGTGTTTTTAGTGCCACACAGGGATTTTTATCTTTCTCCAAATGTAGTTGCTTTAGTTCTATAATAATACCACTTCTCCCATCCTCAGGGGCTGAATGCACTTTGAATACCCTAAATACAAAGACTTGACATCTCTAAATAGCCAAGTAATTACAGGTGGTACTTTAAGGGCTTAAAGGGAGTGAGGTCTCCTACTTAATTAACCCAGGGCTATAAGAAGCTGGAAACAGGCTGTGAAAAGAGGTGAAACAGCTTTGACTCTGCAACACTGGGGTGAAGGCAGGTGTATTTTATGCTTATGGTACTTCTGACCCAGAGAGAAAATGGACACTTGGTGCCTGTCCCCAAAGGTCACTAGATCTAGTTCCACTGTCCAAAGAACTAAGAGGGTGAAGTCTCAGCCAGAAGTGACCTTTGTACACTTTCTCACCATGCTCTGCTGAATTCATGCTGAAGAAAAGGTGCAGTCATAATGCAGATTCTGGGTCTCATCTTATTATTCCCATCAGTCTTCCCATTGCCATTAGAGTAAAAATCCAACTTAGCATGGTTTGATATGACCTCTGACCCAAACTCTTGCATTTTTTAGCTTCAACTCTTGCTTCTGTGCACCTTTGCTTCTATGCTCTGGGTACAGATATTGTTGCTTTTATTTAGGATTTCTTAGATACTGTTCCTCCATTTTACTAGCTAACTTATTAAAGTCTCTGTGCAAATGAAAGTTCTGGCAGATACCGTTCATGACAACACCCACCTCGGTTCCACTAAGCAGCCCTTCCTAGGTGCTGATAAGCACCTATTATCCCTGTCATAGTTCTCAAAACATGATATATTACCTGTTCAGTTGTTTTCCATGCTAGACTAGAAGACTTATGAGAGCAGAGAACCTTCAGTCTCAGTCATAGATCTAGATGATTTGACAAAAATAACCTCGCAGTAAACTGTAGGTTTAAAGCACATGTGAAAGCTTGGGGAAAGTATAAAGAATTAGCACCAGCAGGTGGCATGGTAGTTAAGGTGCTGGACTGCCATATGGCTGAGCAGGCTTCGAGTCCAGGACCTGGCCGCTCACTTTCTCATTTTCTCTCTCTCTTTCCCTGCTGAGCACCTGTACTCTATAGCAAATTAAAAAATAATAATGAGAAAAAAATAAAATTAAATAACTGATTCTTAAAGGGAAAAATGAACAAACGTTTAAAAAAAAAAAAAAAAAAAAAGAAACCTAAGAAAGATTTCTGTATTTCCACCATCGTAGCATTGCCTGGTGTCATGACTAGGAGTCAGGCCCTTGTCCCCAGCCAGTTTTATAAGACCCTCCAGCCGTAGAATCATTTTCAGTGGAACCACACAGCCAGAGTATCAGCTCCCCACCCTCAGTTCTGCTGTGATTTGTTACCTCTTTCCTCTCATTGCCTTGGGGAAATCGACAGTGTTTACCTATTGCCAATGCAAAGCTGAACAGATGGTAAATGTCCTGTGTTCTGCCAATAAGAGTTAGGAGGAATAACTAGGATTCATTTGCTTGAGACAAACTCTAGCCAGGGATTTAACTGAGAGTTGGCAGAAGTAAGCTGTTAGCTTATGATTGATTTCTCAGTTCCCGGGAAAGGAGGGTGACTGTCTAGTGGTCTTTGCCATTATCCCAGATTATAAGATCTTTAATTAGAATTCTTTTAGTGTCCCCCATCCCCCAATACACATCTTCTCTCTCCATTGTCCATCATTTGATTATCTTTCCTATTTCTGCCTATTTTCTCTACTATGAATATTTGAAATGATCTTTCAAGGACGTCTTTAATCAAGAATTATACAGACAAATGATCACAGATGAAACTTTAAGGATCATTGTGTTTGATTTCCAAAGGGGAGCTGCTTCCTGCATTAGTGTGATTCTAGCTTTTTGAAAACTACCTAGGGAATTATGAGAAATAGAGATGTCCAGGTCTCATTGCTGGATATCCTGATTTAGTAACTCTGGGGTCAGACTGCCGTCTATGCTTTAAAAGTCTCTTATGGTAATACCAACCCAAATAGGCTCAGAGACCTTTGGCTTAGAGTCTACTCTCTGATTTATTGTTGAATCTACCCCATAATATCCTGATACTACTCAACTAGCCTCTACTCTAACAACAAACTTTTCAAGTAGCCTGTAGTAATGTACTCACTCATGACTACTGAGTGCTTTTTGTTAATATCAGTAGCTTTGATGATTTAGAGGTAGGTCGAAGGTTATAGATTTCTTAGTCCTTGATGTTACAATAAGCTATATGCAGTAAGAAAACAATTCACATCTGCCTCAAAAATAAGCAAAGAGGTATACAAACAATTATGAAATACTATTTTACAAAAAGAAAAAAATAAAGGAATTGCCAGAGGCACACCAGCTCACTGGAGAGAGATAGAGTAAGAGAGGGAAAGTGAGAAAGCATCCCCCATGGGGCATAGTCATGCTGCAATCCCTTCCCCTCCATCTCTCCCTCCTCTTGGGATCCTGAGTATGCAAACACATGTGTCTAGTATGTCTCTCTTTTATAAGTTGCTGTATCTGGGACCCAAACCTTGCAGTCTGCCATATGGGATCCAGCTGCCTTAACCTCCAGGCTATGGGTTATCCCCCAAACGTGCTGTTTTTCATGAAGTTCTAACCATATGAAAAGTTCACTAGAGGTAGATGAGGTTGAGTTGTGGGTGTCTCTAACCTTCCAGATGGAGTCAATTGACGCAGAACCTTCTGCAGCAGTATCTGATCTGAGACACACTTCTGAGTCCTGATTCTGGGTACCATTCTGAAAAATGTCTATGTCTAGTGTTATCTTCTTAAATCTCTTCATACAGGAGCATTTCTAATATCTCTTATACAAATTAAACCTCTGATTTTGATTAGAGAAAAATCTAGTGTGAATTTCTAGTTAATCTTACAAATACTATCCTACAAATGTACATTCTCAGTTAAGATATTGAAAATGTTGGGACCAGCAGTTAGCGCAATGGCTATGTCACTGGACACCCTCGTAGTCGACCGTGGTTTGAGTACCAGACACGGTGGTTTAAGACTCATGCCGGGCGCGTGTGCGTGCGTGCCCAAGATCCCAAGAGCAGAATGGAGGAGAAGGGATTGAGGCATGGCCATCTCCCCTGGGGGGTGATTTCTCGCTTTCTGTCTCTCTGTCTCTGTCTGGCAAGCGCACGCGCCCTATAGCAAAAACCTCTACAAAAAAAAAAAAAAAAAAAAGATACTGAGAATGTTCACTAGCTATTCTCAACTTATGAACTAAAATGAACTCATGTATATATATATATATATATATATATATATATATATTATACCATAAGGTAAAGTTTTAAAATAAATTATAGATACCACAACAAATGGAGACTGTGGGGAGATAATATATTAGGTCTTTCATGATGAAAATGTTGGAGAATATTTAATAAGAATGTGCCAAACATTTGTACTTGAAACACTAAAGTGAGAAAAATCAGAGCAATTGCTTCTACATAGCATTGCCAAAATTTGCTATTTTCTTAGCGTTAAATAAATCTAGCTTTTTGGTCCCCCCAATTTTCATATGTTGCTGTTTGGTTGTAATGGGATTAAGATGATCAAATAATCACATTATGATGTTGAAAGATAGAAAGAAATTAGGATTAAATCACTAGGTGGGACCTCATTACTGACTTTTAATTTTTTAAGAATTATTTATTTATTTATTATCATTATTTTTCAATTTGACCAGAGAGAGACAGAGAGAGAAAGTGAGAAAGCAAGCTGCCAAGTCCAGTACTCGAACTGTGGTTAGCCATGTGAGAGTTCAATGCCTTTAACCACCACCTGCTGGCCCCTACTTCTACTGGGTTCATACAGAGAGAGAATGAGACCAGAACAGAGAAACTAAGGGACACCTGGAACACAGACCACACTCTCTACCCCTCTACTTTCTTGTGATGCAGCCGAAAAACCCCCTCCAGAACTGGAACTTAGACCTCCAAACCATAAACTGAAAACAACCCCTGTTTTCATAACACCCACCCTCCCATCCCCTGCTATTTCAGGTATTTTCTGTCATTAGCAGCCCAATGTACTAGAGCAGTTTTGGTTTTGCTGTAGGATATGTGCACTTGCCAGAGAGAGAGAGGGAAAAGTGGGAAATCACTACCCAGTGGAAATTGCTTTTCACAATCCCCCCCTCAGGATTTGGGTTACGCATGTGCATGTGCCTGGTGTGATTTTCTAGCCACTGAATCAGGGACTTGCACCCTAGTCAGCATTGTGGGAGTCCAGCACTGTAACTACCATACCACCAGCTGGCCCTAGGCATACCATTTTAAAAAATATTTTATTCCAGGGACCAGCAATTAGCGTAACGGCTATGTCGCTGGACTCCCACGTAGTCGACCGCGGTTCGAGTCCTGAACCCGGTGGCTTAAACTCATGCCGGGCGCGTGGGCGTGCGTGCCCAAGATGCCTAGAGGAGAATGGAGGAGAAGGGATTATATCATGTTCATACCCTCTGGGGGGTGATTTCTCGCTTTCTATCTCTCTGTCTCTCTTTGTCTGTCTGGCAAGCGCACACGCCCTATAGCAAAAACCTCTCCAAAAAAAAAGAAAATTTATTCCACATTTTTTTGACTGTGTCATTTCTACATGTAGATCCACAAGTATTTGTCCATATACAATTAACTACAGTATTTAGTACAGTTATGCTGCTTGGGTTTGCAGACCAGGAGCAATAAGCTATACCATATAGCCTAGGGGTGTAGTAGTCTAAGCCATCTAGGTTTGTGTTGTACCTTCTGTTATGTCCATAAAACAAGAAATCAGAATGGCTTCCCATCATTAAGTGATGCTTGACTATAGTAAGTTGAAGAATGTCTTTTCCTCTCTTGTCCTAACTTTCCTCAACTGGGAAATAACAGAACTTGGTCTAGCTCATTTGTAGTTGTTCATATAGGCCTAATACTTCATCAGTTAGTGGTATTTCCCTCATGTTCTAAAAATTCATGTACACACACAAATCAGCTCATTAGCATAAAGGTTAAAAATCAGTTATTTTTTACTCTTTATACTAAGGACAAAAAATAAAAATTAAAAAAAGGACTCCCAATCACAATCAGTTGAATTTGTCTAAAGTGAGAGAGTTGCTCATTGGATGTTTAAAATATAATCTTCTAGGGCTGGCTCCATAGTTTGGTAGTTGAAGGAGCTGGATCTCACAAAGCTGACAGTAGTTTGAGTCATGGAGAAATGAAGGTAAAGGGATTAGAGTGGGTCCACACCTGTTTTGGGGGGTGCTTTCTCCCTATCTCTGTCTCTCTGCCTCTCTCTGGAGAGCACCTTCATCCTCTGATAGTTCAAAGAAAAAATGAGTGAATAAATTAATTAAAAGTTATTAAATTCAAAGCAATTATGGTAATTTAAATTATATTCATTTAGTTAAAATAAATTTTTAAAAATATATTTTAGGAGGACCAACAGTTAGCGTAATGGCTATGTCACTGGACTCCCATGTAGTTGCCCGCAGTTCGCATCCCAGACCCAGTGGCTTAAACTCACGCCGGGCGTGTGCGCGTGCGTGCCCAAGATCCCGAGAGGAGAATGGAGGAGAAGGGATTGTGGTGTGGCCATTCCCCCTGGGGGGTGATTTCTCGCTTTCTGTCTCTCTTTCTCTCTCTGTCTGTCTGGCGAGCGCACGCGCCCTATAGCAAAAACCTCTCCAAAATATATATATATATATATATATATATATATATATATATATATATATATTTGACTTATAATTATTTTTTTTTTTAAGTTTTTGCCTTAGAGCACATGAACTCACCTGAGAGAGAAAGTGAGAAATCTCCCCCCGAGGGGATGGCTACACCACAATCCCTTCTCCTCCATTCTCCTCCCAGGATCTTGGGCATGCACGCACACATGGCCAGCATTATTTCAAGCCGCAGGTCCAGGACTCAAACAATAGTTGGTCACATAGGAGTCCAGTGACATAACTGCTATACCATCTGAATTTAAAATTTTGGTTTTTGATGAAAAAGATTAGGTGTATGTATATGTTTTTGTATAAGCATGTGTGTGTTTGTGTTTTGTAGTATTCTAAACAGCAGGACACAATGTTTTCTAGTTCCAAATCAAGCTGTTGATCATTCTAAGATTCTTGCCTGCATTAATTGTACAGAGTTTATTCCAACATGAGAACTTAACAGAGATGTGTTTCTTCATGAGGAAATAATAGATTGTTGATGATGAAAAACATGAGTTTGAGGGCCAGGCTAACCATAGATGTAAGCCCTAACTCTGTGGTTGACTAACCTTGATGAAACTTCTTAACATTCTGAGCCTTGGTTTATTTTTCTAACAAATGAAAATAATAATAATAATGCCCATCGATCTTTTGTGATACTTAAATGAGATCAAATACTTACCAAAATCCTTGACATACAGTAAACAATCAGTTCAAGCATAAGTTGCATCATCTCTTATTTTCCTATCGTATCCATGGTTGTACAATTCCTGTATAAATGTATCAATATGCATAGATCTAGGACATGAGAACCAAGTCTGTGACTCTATTCATTTTTCTTTTTATCAGCTTTATTGAAGTTTAATTCATGTAGCATGCAATTCACCAGTTTACAGTGTAAATTGAATGCTTCTTAGTGTATTCACAGATATATGCAAACATTGCTACAGTCAATTTTAGAGCATTTTTATTACTACCAAAAGAAACCATAAACCATTGATCCTACTCATTTTGGGTATTGCTTATGGATCTGAGATTTGTACAGATATTTTTGGTTAATTGCTTCCAGAGCTCTTTGGTGAGTCTATTCCTTATAAAAGGCTACTTTCTTGATATCTGTGGTTAATGAGTAGTTATGGATTGAGTCTCATATATTTACAAGGGTTTGACAGTCTTAGAAGTTGTTCGTAGTTGTGTTTTGTTTTGATTTTTTTGTCCTTAGTTAACTTTTTTTTTTTTTTTTTTTTTTTTTAAATAGCCAGAGCAAGTAGCCACCTATATACAGGTTTGGGAGATCCACGTATCTGGAGAGGATAAATACCCCAAGGGAATATCACTTTAGACCTGTTCTCATAGCAAAAAATATCTCCATGTAGATGATTTCCTCTTTTTATAAAGACACTGACATTCATTCTTATTTCATGAAAAGAAGTTCTCAGGATGGCAAAGGTTGTCATTCAAAGTCCCTATAACTACTGACCTCAACCATATAAAACAGAGAGTGGGAAGACTTTCAGAGAGAAGAAACAAAATTTAAGATAAAATATCATGGGAAGAAGAATCACATCAAGCTTTACATTTTGTTGAAGTGGGGATATTTAAATTTAAACCTAATTTATTGATGACGGTATCAGTAATAATATCTTGCTGGAAAAGATACTATATTTGATATTTTAATTGACATATAATAGTTCTAAATATTTATAGAATACAATGTAACTTTTTGATACATGAGTGTGACATATAATGATCAAATCAGAGCAATAAACATACTGCCATCTCAATATTTATTATGACTTTGTGTTGTGAATATTTGAAAGCCTCTCCTCAGAGTATTTTGAAATATATATATTGAATTTTCACCAGTTATAGTTCCTCTCCTGTGCTATAGTACTCTAAAACTCATTCCACTTATCTGCCTACAATTTTGTATCTATTAATCAAATTCTCCCTATATTCCTTACCCCATTTCCCTTCCTAGCTTCTGATACCCATGAATCCACTCTCCACTTCTGTGCAATTGATAATGAGTGAGAACATGTAGTATTTGTCTTTTGCATCTGTTTATTTCATTTAGCATTATTTCCTCCAGGTTCATGTGTGTTGCCTCATATGACAAGCTCATTTTTTATGATCAAATAATATTCCATTGTGTGTGTGTGTATCTATACACACACCTATATATAGATATAGATATAGATATAGATATATTCCATTGTGTGTATGTGTGTGTGTGTGTACATATATATATATATATATATATATACACACACCACATTGTCTTTTTAAAATTATTTTATTTAGCTTTATTTGTTATGTATTTAATTTGACCAGAGACAGACAGAGCAAGAGGGCGAGAGTGAAGAAAGTGACAAAGCAAGCCACCAGGTCTGGGACTCAAATTATGGTCGGCCAGGTGGGAGTCCAGCACCCGTAACCACCACACCACCTGCCAGCCCCAATATATCGCATTGTCTTTATCCATTCATCAATGGATGGATATTTAGGTTTTTATTGTTTATATCGTTGTGGTGGTTTTATTAATAGCCAGAGTAAGTGGCTAAGGTTGATTTTTATATCTTAGCTATTGCAAATACTGCTGTAATACTCATGGATGCAGATATCTCTTTAGCATAGTGATTTCCATTCTCTTGGGTATATATTCAGTAGTAAAATTACTGGGTTGCAAAGTAGTTCTATTTTTAGCTTTTGAGAAACTGCCATACTGTTTTCCATAATAGCCGTAAGGATACTAATTCTTTACATATGGCATCTTATTTAAAGCAGTCTGTGAGTTGTGAAAATGTAGATAGTTTACAACCAAGGAACCTAAAATATAAAAGGGTTAAATGAAGTATTCAAGAGTGTACAGCCAATAAGCAACAGAACTAGGGTTTAAAAATTTGATCAGTTTGATTTCAGAATTTGTGTCCCTATGCTATATTATCTCCTTTTTCTTTTCTTTTTTTTTTTTTTTTTTTTTTTTTTTTTGCTTTCCTGAACTCCAGAGATTTTAGAAAAAAATCTTTTTGCTTTTCAAAGCCACTACTTTTTAAATTTATCTTGAGGAAATATAATTTCTACAGTATATATCTTACTGAAAAAAATAAGAACTTCATGACTGTAAATATCTGAGTAGAAGAGATTATCCTTTAATCCTAACCTTTTTAAGACTTGGGCTAAATAAAATATTCCTTTATTACATAGGCCAAGGTCAGTTTATGAGTGAGTTGTCTGTCACAACCAGTTTTTCATAAATCCTTAAGACTGTTGCACATCGTGGGCACGAGATAAATATTTTTTTCCAGTGGATGAAGTCAGTGCAATTATGCTATTACTTTATGCCGATAAAGGCAGCTTTCATCCCCACTGGGTTAGTCAGGACTCTTACTTGACAATGACAAAATCCCAACTCAAGCTAGTTTACAAAATGTGGAAATATATTGACTCATACAAATGAAAAGTTCCACGGTGAATGGCTTCAGTCATTGAAAACATTAAATCCGTTGAAATACTAAGTAGTAGAATCCTAAGCTGAACCCAGACAGTCTCTGTTTTTAGCCATTGCACTAACCTTGCAGAAAAAGCAAATAACTTGCAGACAGCCAGAAGATAAATTTAAGGAAATGTATAAAGTAGAAAATAATTTTAAAAGGCAGAGTTGGAAAAAATAAAAGAACTAATAAAATGAAAAAATCATTCCTGGGTTACCACCATCCCACAATGAAGAAGACAAAATATCAAAGAGGTAATATAGAAAGACTTCTACACCTAGATAACATGTTTCTAGTTTGATCAAGATCAAGTCACCTACAGTATTACCGTGAAGTTTCTAAACAGTAAGCCAAAAAGAGCTTCTCAGTCTATGGAGAGGAGGAGGGAGTAGCAGGAAATCAGAAACAGAGTCACCCTGTATGTCAGATAAATTTCTAACAGAATTTTAAAAATTGAGAGCAAATTAAATTTGGCTTAGATTTCTATACCAAGCTAATTTATCAATGATGTCCAAATGTATTTCTGCAAAGTTGCACAAGGAGTTTACCGATTACATCCTTTCTCCAGAAGCTTTGGAGAAGCTCTGTATTCTATGAAATGTGGTAGCATTCCAAAAGAAGGAAGACATAGAACACAGGAAAGAGGAGATCTAAAGCAAAGGTAATATAAAAGATGTCCTTGAAACAGCAAAGAAAAGTCCTAGGATGAAAACTGTTTAGCATTTCTGGAGAAATAGCAACTTGTACAAAAGCAGGCTAGTTGGTTGTAGGTCTTAAGTCTTTCCAGAAATGATGACACAGATAATTACCCAATGATTTTGTGTTATCACAAAATCAGAGTCTAAAAGAGATAATGAGTGGTGCACAAAAAAAAAAAAAAAAAAAAAAAAAAAAAAGCAATGGAAAAAAAGGAGGCAATTATTAACGCCTGGAAAAACATGCAAATATAAAATAAAATTTGATAGTTAATAATTTTTAAGCAGTAAACCACACATATGAGAGGACTTCAAAGACCATTTGGGCAAAAATGGAATTAAAGTATGAGTTTATTTTGCTGCCAAATATTCTTAAATCCATGCATCATTTTTCATAAAATGCATTTTCTGTGAACTTTTTGAAAACCCCTTGTATTTATTCACATTGATACAAACTCTGGCTGTTTAACCCAAAGTTGTTATGTAATTAGGTAGATAAAGGTGGTTGGGGATAGATAAGAGACTAGTGTCAAAAGAATGTGAAATCCTCCTATTTTTTCACAATGGGAAGATAACAAACAGATTTGTCAAATTTTAGTAAGTCAGGAAATTGCAGAATAGGTGTATTATATGAAAATGAAGACATAAATTTCAAAGGAAGCAGGAAACATTTGAATAGGAATAGAGTTGGAAAGATCCCACTTTCAAAAAAAAAATTATAAGCTTTGCAGTACTGTTATACATTTTAGACTATATACATACATTACTTTGATAAAAAAAAATTAGAAACCAATATGGTAAATTTTTGTATAGGAAGATCATAGAAATATACTTCTAGAATGTGTGGGGGAAAGTCCAAACATTGTTCAAATTGTTGCCTGGGAGTTTTGGTAACATTACTAGAATCTACATAAACTTGAGTGAAACAGATATTCAAAAAAAAAAAACAAAAAAAAACAAAAAAAAAAAAACACTACTTAGCCAGAAATTAGTGCTTGTATATCATGTAAATGATTTAAAAAGTGACTCTAGGCATGACCACAAAACTGATGTGCTAGACATTCGCATAGAGAATTAATGTGTTTCTTAAAATGTAAGAGTAGATAAACCATTTCTAAATTATGGTTTTAAATCATATAGTATACAAAATATGTATGTATAATAAGTCTTAGGTGCACTGTATTATTTTGAGTGACTCACTTAACCTGTGTTTGCCTCAGTTTTCTTATCTATCAAATAGATATAATAATAATTACTTCAGTTTTTATGAAGCTTAAATAAGTTAATACCAGTGAAGTAAATGTATACAATGGTGTTTGGCAGATATTAAGCGGTCAATAAACATTATAATTAATCCAGGTTTATAATAATAAAAGCATTAGGAGTATGTTAAAGAGAAATAAAGGTTTCAGTTCAATGAGACAGAGAGCATAGTCACATGATTTGAAATACTGAGATAGATTTTTTTCCCCCTTAATTTGCCAGGGAGTACATGTGCTCACTGGAAAGAGAGAGAGAGAAAGAGAGAGAGAAAGAGTACGGGAGGGATGAAGGGGGCATGAGAAACACTGCCCAGGGAGATGACCTCGCTACAATCCCTTTTTCCTGTTGGCTGCCTTTTTCCTTCAGTCGGGAGGGAAGTTGCCTTTATCTATTTTATTAAAAAAATATAGGGGGGTGGGGCAGCAAGAGGTAGGTAGGCTGATCTCAACTGTTCTGGATTGCCTGCAGCCTCAGAGGAACGCAGAACAATCCAAATGTTTAAATCCTCAGGCAAAGGTGTCTGAGGAAGCAGCACAGTCAGCACTTTGAGGCTTCAGCGGCTCTCTTCTTCTGAAGATCCAGTTTCCTTCTGCAGTTGGTTTTGCTCATTAATCTACCTGTAAGGCTCTCAGATAAAAATAAAAATGTAAAGTTCTCTGTTGAAAAAAATATGTATATTGTGTACATCACGATGGGGACTTTATGTAAAATGAGAAATTAATCTGAAAATAATTAATTTAAATGAGTAATTGTTGTCATATAATTAATAATTAACTTAGTCATTATTGTTATACCCATTTGATAGATAAGAACACTGAGGCAAACATAGAGTAAGTAAGTCACTTAAAATAATACAGTGCAACTAAGATTTATTACATATACATATTTTATATAGCACATGATTTAAAATTTTCAAAAAATAAATCTTGGCTATCTTACACAAACAAATCTACCTAGAAGGCTCTATTTTGCTGGTTCTCCAGAATTTACTGTGATTGGCAGGTGGTGATATTAGATCAAAGACAAGTGGCAGACCAAGACCGGACTCCCCAGGTGAAGTGAGCAGGGAACTGCAGCAGAGTAAATAGATTCTGAAAGTTTGGTGACTGAAGGGAATGATAGAGGCAGTTGAGAATAAGAGGCCACAGGGTGTGGACTCAGAGGCTGGGACAAAATCTGAGTGTGGGTCTCTGGGAAGGAGGTATGTGCAGGAATAGACAAAGGAAGTTAGATGGGACTAGAAGGAGTTATTTAAAAAGAATGAAAGGGTTTTGCGAATTGATCGTGATGAGGGATAAAAAGCTGTTACTCTTTGAGTGCTATATCTCAAACATCTGGCTAATAAAATATCTTGTATCAGCTCATGTGGACCCTAGTATGGCTCATCAAAGTTGGTGCTGATATCCTTATTTAATAGACAGAAACCAAGACACAGTCATATTTGCATGTCCTATAGTCAACGATCAGAAGAGACAGAGAGAGATCAGACTGTTTATTCTGACTTGAGATTCTTTATTCACAAGATTAATAATAATAATAATATTAATAGTTGTATCTTAAGTTTCTATTATATGCCACACCATGTACCAGGAACTTCCTTTTTTAAGTAGGTACATGTTTAATAACTAACATATCTGTACTTTGTGAGGAAAATAAATACAGAAATGAACTGAAACAGTAATCTCAAAACAGATTGAAAGTATTCTCACCTTCCCCTTTGCAAAGATAATAGCTGTTATCACTTTCTAGTACAGTCTTCATTTTTGCTTTCTCTCTCTCTCTGTCTCTCTCTCTTTTTTTCTTTTTTTTTTGAGAGCTTTTTTGCCATAGGGCACGTGTGCTCACCAGAAAGACAGAGAGAGACAGAAGAGACAGAAAGCGAGTAATCACTTTTTGGGGGGACGGCCACGCTGCAATCTCTTCTCTATTCTCCTCTCAGGATCTTGGGCATGCACACACACATACCCGGCGTGAGTCTAAATCACCGAGTCTGGGACTCGAACTGCAGTTGACCACATGGGAGTCCAGTGACACAGCCATTACGCTAACTGCTGGTCCCTGTTTTCTATTTAATGTTTTTTTCTTTATAATGAGGAAGTCAGAAAGACGTGTTTTTGACAGAGGTCTTGACATAGCCTCATCTTCCTGCCACATCTTCCTGGTTAGGGAAGACCACTGATGTACACCGTGACTATTTAGGTTGGGTGAGGAAATTGTTGCAGGATGGCTTCTGTGATGATGTCCAGATTCTTGGTGTTTTGGACAAAGAATTGGATAAAACATGCCAATAACTCAAAGAAAAGGATATTTATAAAAGCAAAAGTACACTCCCGAGAGATAGGCACAGACCTGAGAAGACAGAGGGGAGCTCCAAGGTCCTGGCAGTTCCATTCTGCGAGATTCATCATTTTTAAGTCTAGGTCATGTTGGTTTATCATTGGCTGGGCCCACTGAAATGTTCTCATCTTATTGGTTCTATCAAATGTGATTCAATCAGCAAAATATCTCCCACTAATCTCCTGCCTACATTACCTTGGACAGGGATTTATTATTTATTTTTGCCCTGATTGACTTTTCTATCTAGTTACATGGGCAGATACTCCAATTCTCTTAATCACTTTCATTTGGCATCTTTCTCCTGCCTCAAAATGAACCCATGCTTCTCATGGGACCTCAGTCTCCAATAGCAGCATTGAGCAGCGTACACCACCATGACTGGACCCCTTTAAAGGTCTTAACATCTCCCTCCCCACCCCAATTCTGTCTCTCTCTGTGCTTCTCTCATTTTTCACTGATAAAATATGTATCTATGTCTACATTTATATATTTACATATGTATGTGTGAAATGTTATGTGTGTATATATGTATACATATATACAATAACAGGAAACATTTAATAAATGCCAACTGTACTATTACCAGATACTGCAGTAAATTCTTTTTTTTTTCTTTTTTTTGAGAGGTTTTTCTTTATTGGGCGTGTGTGTTTGCCAGAAAGACAAAGAGAGACAGAGAGATAGAAAGTGAGAAATCACCCCCCCAGAGGGGATGGCTATGCCACAATCCCTTCTCCTCCATTCTCCTCTCAGGATCCTGGGCACGCACGCACACGCACCTGGTGTGAGTTTAAGCCACCAGGTCCAGAACTCGAACTGTGGTCGACTACATGGGAGTCCAGTGACGTAGCCATTATGCTAACTGCTGGTCCCACTGCAGTAAATTCTTGACATAGAACCAGAACCATTCTTCAAAAGAACTCTTTAATGTAGGTTTTATTATTACTCACAGCTAATTAATGGTAAACCTGAGTTAGTAACTTGAAGATCACTAGTGAGTGGCAAATTGGGACTTGAACTCACATAGTGTAATTCCAGTGTATTGACTCTTAAAATTTATAGTCTACTTCTCTCTTTTGGATGCTTTGCTGTCCTCTATCACTCTCCCTCTTTGACTTTGTAGCATACAAAGCACATTCCTGTGTGTAATATGCAGAATAATGACTCCTCCACCCCCTGCGGAGATGTCCATGTCCTGATTGTGAATGCGTTCTAGCACAGGACAAAAGGGAATCACGACTGTAGATAGCATTAAAGCTTCTAATTAGCTGGCTTTAAACTAAGGGGATTATCTGGGATTACCAGGGTAGGGCCAATAAAATCACAAGGGTCTTTGGCATGAAATGAGGGCAGAGGGAACCAGCAGTTAGCGTAATGGCTATGTCGCTGGACTCCCACGTAGTCGACCGCGGTTCGCGTCCCGGACCCAGTGGCTTAAAACTCACGCCGGGCACGTGTGCGTGCGTGCCCAAGATCCCAAGAGGAGAGTGGAGGAGAAGGGATTGCGGCGTGACCATCCCCCCTGGGGGGTGATTTCTCGCTTTCTGTCTCTATGTCTCTCTCTCTCTGTCTGGCGAGCGCACGCGCCCTATAGCGAAAAACCTCTCAAAAAAAAAAAAAAAAAGAAAAAAAGAAATGAGGGCAGAGTCAGAGAGACTGTAGCATCTACAATATGTTGACTTTTTTTTTTTTTTTAGTTTTGCTATAGGGAGATGTGCTTGTCCAGAGAGGCAGAAAGAGAAAGAATGTGAGAAATCACCCTCCCAGGGGGTTACCACACTCAATCCCCTTTTCTCCAGTCTGCTCTAACACTCGCACATGTGTCTGCCATGTTTTCTAGCCACTGGGTCCAGGACTCAAAACCTCACAGTCAGCCATGTGGGACTCAGCCACCTTAACCACCACACCACCAGCTAGCCTCCAGTTAACTTTAAAGAAATTAATATCCTCTATAGTTGGAGGGCCTCATATAATTAGCTGAGAGGCCTTGAGATTAAAACTGAGGTTTCTGTTTCTGTGCATGTATATGCTTATGTATATGAAGAAGAGTTCACAAAGTTTCTGGAACGTAGGATTAAAACGTGAGTTTATTTGGGTACAAAAATCTTTGAAATCCATGCATAGTTTTTTTTGTAATACATATTTTCCATGGACTCTTTGAAGATCTATTGTGTATGAAGGAGCTAATCTACTGGTTTTAAAGATGGAGCAAGGAGCCAGAGAATTCAGGTAGCCTCTAGAGGCTGCACATTTCAAAGAAATAAGTTTCTCCCTTTGAGCCTCTAGAAGAAATTTAGGCCTTCATTTTAGCCTAGGGAGACCTCTTTTGGACTTCAGACATGCAGAACTGTAAGCTAATAAATCTGTGTCATTTTAAGCCACTGAGTTTATGGCAGTTGGTTACAGCAGCAATAGGAATCTAGCACACCATGCATCATTTTGTACAAGTCCACCACCACCTGGGTTGTCAGCTCTGTTTTGCTTAGGAAGGATCTGACATTTGGAAACATGCCCTGACTTGGCATCATCAAGAGGCTAACTGTCCTAGGTAAGATTTGGACCTAGTTCTTAAGAGTTACAAACCCAAGACTTACTTTTTCTAACATCCTTATAGTAGTTTTGAAAGCTGACCGTTTCCTCAAAGACATTTTTAGTTTTTATGAATGAATAACAAAGATAATAGGAAGAAAAATTAAGAATAACAAAACTCATTGATGCTTCCTTTGTTTTTTTTTTTTTTAGAGGTTTTTTGCTATAGGGCACGTGCGCTGGACAGACAGATAGAGACAGAGAGACAGAAAACAGGAAATCACCCCCCAGGGGGGATGGCCACACCGCAATCCCTTCTCCTCCATTCTCCTCTCGGGATCCTGGGCATGCACGCACACACGCCCGGCGTGAGTTTAAGCCACCAGGTCCAGGACTCAAACCACGGTCGACTACGTGGGAGTCCAGCGACATAGCCATTACGCTAACTGCTGCTCCCATGATGCTTCCTTTGTTGTTAGATAAACCATCGGCCTGAATGTCCTGTTAGGTGGCACTGGATAATTGATTGTATAGCTCATACTGTGAGCCCCTTGAAGGGCTCTCTAAGATGTGCCAGCCTGTAAACACCAGCAATTGAACAAGGCTGCTCTGATGAAGGATAGTGACTTTTTAACGCAAAGATTGTCTATGATTCTAACACTCAACAGGCCAGTGGTCATGGGAAAGACACTTCAAATTGCGAGCTTATTCACATCTAGATTTTCTGTTAGACACTCTTACTTTCTGGAAAAGTTTCTTTTCTTTCTTTCTTTTTTTGTTAATTATAAATTGACAAATTGTAATTGTATGGTTATGATATACAAAGAGATGTTGGGATCAGCAGTTAGCACAATGGCTATGTTGCTGGACTCCCATGTAGTTGACCATGGTTTGAGTCCTGGACTCACTGGCTTAAACTTACGCCAGGTGCATATGCATGCGTGCCCAAGATCCCAAGAGGAGAATGAAGGAGAAGGGATTACGCGTGGCCAACCCCCTGGGGGGTGATTTCTTGCTTTCTGTCTCTCTCTGTCTTTGTGGCAAGTGTTTGTGCCCTATAGCAAGAAACCTCTCAAAAAAAAAAAAAAAAGATGTTATGATTTATTAATACGTGGAATACTTAATATGTTTTTGGAGAGAGAACATTTGAAATTTAATCTCTTAGTGATTTTGAAATGTATAATACATGTACAATACTATATTCACCATTGTGCAATATACCTCAAAGGGGAAAAATATTTCTCCCATCTTTTTTCTTTATTTTACTTGCCAGAGGGAATATTCACTTGCCTGAGAACGACAGAGATGGAGAAAGGTAGGGAGGGAGAAAAGTATCTCCAGTGGGGTATGACTATACTGAGATACACTCCCTTGCATCTCTCCACACCATCAAGCTACACGTCTGGTGTGTCTTTCACGCCATCATAGTGAGGCTTGAACTAAGGTTGCCTATATTGGGTTTCAAGTGATCCTCCTGCCTCTGTCTCCCAAGTAGCTGACATTACAGGTACATGCCACTGTGTCTGGCACCTCCTGTCTAATTGAGGATTGGTACTTTGTGAGCATTGTTTCTACGTTTTCAACAATCCTCAACCTTTGTTCCATCCACTCTTTGTTTCCATGAGTATTGTTTTAGATTCCATTTTATAAGTGAGAATATATACTTAGCTTTCCATGCCTGGCTTATTTCACTTAGTCTAATGTTCTCTAATTCTATTCAAGTTGTTGCAAATGACAAAATTTCTTTTAAAAAATTCTAAATAGTATTCCATTCATTTCTTGTTAAAAAACACTGATGTTGATTCCAAAACTTGGCTGTTTTAAATATTGATGCAGTGGACATGAGATAGTAGACATCTTTTTGATGTACAGATTTCAAATCTTTCAGGTAAATACCCAGAAGTGGAATCGCTGGATTATGTGGTAACTCTCTTTTTAATTTTTTTGAGGAAATTTAGTACAGTTTCCTGTAATGGTTGAATTAATTTATATTTCCACCAACAGCATATAAGGGTTTCCTTTTCTCCACATCCTTAACAACACTTGTTATCCTTCATCTTTTTTGTGTCAACTATTCTAACAAAACTGAAATGACATCTCTTCGTAGTTTTAATTTGTATTTTCCTAATGATTAGTGATGTTGCCACAATTTAAAATATCTACTAGCCATCATTTCTATATCGTCTTTTGAGAAATATCTATTCAGTCTGTGTTCTTTTTTTTTTTTTTTTTTGGGGGGGGGGAGAGGTTTTTGCTATAGGGTGTGTGTGTTCGCCAGACAGAGAGAGACAGAGAGACAGAAAGCAAGAAATCACCCCCTCAGGGGGGATGGCCACGTGACAATCCCTTCTCCTCCATTCTGCTGTCAGGATCCTGGGCACGGACGCACACGCGCCTGGCATGAGTTTAAGCCACCGGGTCCGGGACTCGAACTGCGGTCGACTAAGTGGGAGTCCAGTGACATAGCCATTATGCTAACTGCTGGTCCCTTTATTTATTTATTTATTATTGGTATTCAGTCTGTGTTTTATAATTGGATTATTTGTTTTCTTCCTATAGAGTTACTTACTTCCCTTATATATTTTGGATAATAACTACTAATTTTGGATAATGGCTCCTAATTAGATGTATGTCCTGCCTAAATTTTTTCTCAGTTCTTAGGTTAAATCTTCACTCTGTTCACTATTTTTGTGTAGAAGCTTTCCATTTTGATGTAATCCCATTTGTCTGTTTTTGCTTTTTTTGGTATGAGCTATTGGGGTCAAGGCTAAAAAATTATTATCCAGACCAATGTCTTACATTTTTTATTCTGTGTTTTCTTCTAGAAATTTTAAAGTTTCAGGTCTTATGTTTAAGTCTTTAGTTCATTTTTAGTTGATTATTGTAAATGCTGTAAGGTAGGGTTCATTTTCATTCTTGTGCATGTGGAAATCTAGTTTTCCCAGCATCATTCATTGAACAGATTGTCCTTTTTCCAATATGTAAAATTATTTATTATTGAAAATTTCAAACATATCTCAAACCATGTAATATTATGCAAAGCTCTCATGTACATATTGCTCAGCTTTAGAAATGATTACTTTATGACCAATCTTTTTAATACAATTTGTTCCCCACCTACCCCAGTGAATTATTTTGAAGCAAATCTCTAAAGTTTCAAAATGTTGTTCGGATGTGGGTATGGGGAATAGATTTAACTTTTAGGGTAGGGATCAAATGTTTTCTCTTCATCAAAGGAATGATTTATGTCAAAACAAGATTTTGATGATTTTTTCACATGTTTTAATTTCTAGGAATTAGAGATGCTTCTGTATTTCTTCAAAGCATTGCTGAAGTATATCATCTTATTAATTAGCTAGTTCAGCAAACAGAACTTTTGCTGTGTGTCAGGATGGCTTTGGTGATACAATAGATAGTACAAAAAAAAAAAGTCTAGGGCTCAGAGAAGTCACTGCCTGGAAGGATGAACAATTAAGTAGTAATGTGGGATGAGAATAATAATAGATAAGAAGAGTTATGTGGGATTATTTTAAAAAAAGGCATGAGGGACAGACAGTAGTACAGCGGGAATACAATGTTCTATAAGGCAGACCCACATAGAAAGGTTCTGGGTTTGCATCCAAAAACCTCCCTGAACATGCCAGTTGTGTGCTTATAATCTGGGACTGGCCGAAGCTCAGAGTGGATTGCTGAATGAACACCATATTGCAGATATCAGTCTGTCTGTCTTATGTGTTTCTTTATCTCTTTCTTCCTCATGGAAGAAATACATGAAACTTAAAAAATAAAATTAACACCAAATCTAGTTTTAGGGAGGAAGCCAAGAAAGGTGTTATAGAAGACAGATATCTAAATATAGACTAGAAAGATAGATGGAATTAGGAGGGTAGAGAGGGTAGCAGCGAAGTATAGGCAATGATCTACAGAGATGAGAAAGATACATGGTGATCTGTGGATAGGGGGAAATGTATCATGCACTCCATGATTTCAGGATAGATTAAGCAAGGTAAAGTGAAAAGAAGCAAGGCTAGACATGTGAGCAAACAGTTCAGATATTTTCTAAACCCTAGGAAGAATCTTTGGTGGGTTTTATTTAAGGAGATCACAAGAAATGTCAAAGTGTTTCCTCAGTAGGGAAAATTATTGAGAGACTAAATCCCAAACCTAAATGCATCAGATAATTAGTCATAGCCATGCCTGATACTCTGGCCTTTTGACTTCTAGTCTAAAGTATTGCATTTTTCTTTATTTTTGTTTTAAAGTTTTTATTTAAATTTTTGATGCATAAAATCTTCAAGTAATTATTTTAGTTGCAACCATCTTGTTTTTGGTGATTAACTCCTAGACTACTGAGATATTAAACTAAGGAGTAAGTTTCTGAATCTGAGTTCCTCAATAATAATCAAGAGAGAACTATTAACATCATCAATCATTTGCTAGATAGTCTGCAGTACTCTTTCCCTTTGTGCCGTCATGTCTTCTGTCTTATGTCCTGAGATTAGATTAGAACACTGAACAAATAGGACCAAGTATTTGGCTGTGATAAAAGTTCACTGGAGGCTGAGGGTAAGCTGTGAGCTGGGAGAATAAAAGACCCATGGATGCTGGGTGGTTGGTCTCACTGTATAAATCTGAGGACTTCAGAGATATTTCTGGATGGAATGTTGAGTTTAAGCAAATACGAAGAGGGAAAGTGTTACATGTTTTTTTCTGTGCTATAGAGCAAGGGTTGGTAAACAGTGGCACATGAGTAAGTATAGCTCAGTGCCTATCTTTGTAAATAAAGGTTCTCTGGAACACAGACATGTTCATTTATAGGTCATCTATGCTTGTATCTATGCTACCCTGGGTGGTTGAGTACTTGTGACACAGACAAGATTGCACAGCTTAAAATATTTATTTCTTGGACCAACAGATGGTGTAATAGTTACATCACTGGACTCCCATGTAGTCAACTGTGGTTCAAGTCCTGGATTTGGTGGCTTACAACGCGTGCCAGGTATGGGTGCATGCATACCCAAGATCCTGGGAGGAAAATGAAGGAAAAGAAATTATGCCATGGCCATCCCACTTGGGGAGTGATTTCTCACTTTCTGTCTCTCTGTCTCTCTCTCTGGTGAGTGTAACACACCCCAGAGCCAAAAAATCTCTGAAAGGAAGGAAGGAAGGGAAGGAATGAAAGAGTAAAAGATTGAATTCCCTGGCCCTTTACAGAAAAAAGTTTGTCAACAGATGCTACAGAGGGAGAGTCACTAGAAATGGATCTTAGACTAGATATTGTGATGGTTAGTCTAGGGTGTCAACTGATCTGGACTAGGGAATACCTAATAGAAACCCGACAAAGCATTACTGTGGGTATGACTGTGGGATATTTCCAGAAGAGATTAACGGCACGTCTGAGTAGACTAGATATGGAAGATCTTCCCTCAATGTGTGCAGGCAGGATGCAATCAACAAGGGCCCAAGGAGAAAAAATACAGAAGACAGATACGTCTCTTTCGAGAGGGAGAAAGATAGGCTTCTGTTGCCTTAGATATCAGAACCCAAAACTTGTCCTTCAGACTTCCAGATTTACACCAGGTGTCCCCTCAGGTTCTCAGGTTTTCAGCCTCTTACTCCCTAAAGAACTCTAATATAATCATACTCTGAAATTTTAAGAATATTCCTCAGGATGGATGAGAATTTACATTTGTGGGCCTAAAGCCTTAGGAAACACAGTGTTGTGGGGGCCTTTGACCTTATAGGCTTTACTTCAGATGAGATGTTTGAGGGAGCTGCTTTCTAATTCATTGAGTCCCAAAGGAACTTTCATTTAGGATTACTTAGTCCAAGCTCAGTGATGAACCAAGGGTGGGTCTTACCGTCTGGGAACTGGTGACTTTCCACTCCTGAGTGTCATTTGTTTTATGGCATTCTAGCAATGTTCTGACCTTTCATTTCCAGCTGTGAGGCATCTGGGCTAGATTCTTCCTCTCCTCTCTGCTATAGTATTCCTGATGTTCCCGCTGAGAATTCTGAAATGGATTGACATGCATCTTCCACTCTGCAGTGCCCTTGCAGGCTTTCCCAGGTCCACATCAGCCTAATTCATCTTCCTGATGACTCAGTATGCTTGCCCTGTGGGTTCCTTCCTACCCTTGAGTAAGTAGAGTATAGCAGAGTTTGGATCTTGACTGAGAAGACTCACAGAGCCATAAACTGATTCGATTTCATTAGTTCACTTATTGTGCTGTTTTGAGGACCTAATGAAATGCTACTTGAGTCACTGAAAGTCTAGCCTTATCCAAAATGTTTTTTCTACTAACCTTAATGTGCTTTAGTTGTCCCGTTTTGGATTAAGAAACCAAGAATACTTATTAAAATGATAATACTTCCCTCTGTAGAGTAATTCACCCAGCCACTGGCTGACACTTAAGCTGAGGATGAATGAGTTGCATAGTAAAGCTGTAGAGAAATCAGAGACTCTAAGAACATGGGACAAGACAGCTTTGAAAGGGCAAAGCACCTGGAGAATGCTTGGAACAGAGAGCCCAGTTGGCATATTCAGAAGGAAATACATAGATACAAGGTACCTTGGAGATAAGTCATAGAAATGGAGAAAAGGCTAGGAAAGCTATTCTATCATAGAGTGATGGACCATTTGATGAGACCAATGAGGAACAGAGAGGAGCTATAACTTCAAGTTACCTCAGAAAGAATGAACACAGTTCAGACAAAAATTTGAGTCTACAGACACCTAGATATGTGCTCTTTTTACTTCTCAGCCTTTCCCAAAGTGAGCTCAGGAGATTACTATTTCTGCAAATATTAGTACAATTTTACATTTAAAAAATTTGGGTGGTTAAATAAATTTAAAGGAGGGACATGGTTAGAAAGATGTACACCAGGACAAAGTATTCATTTGCTACTCTTGAGATATAAACTATAACCATTTAGTCAATAAATATGTATCTTAAAATATATTTTTTAGATGTTTTGTCATAGGGTGTATGTATTTGCCAGAGAGAGAAGGGGAGGAGGGAGAGGGAGGGAGGGAGGGAGGGAGGGAGGAAGTGAAAAATCACCCCCCATAAAGTGTGGTCAAACTACCATCCTTTCTCCATTCTTCTCTTGGGATTTATAGACATGTACATACATGTGCCAAGTATATTTTTCAGGCCAGTGGGTCCAGGGCTTGAACCACAGAGTCAGCCATGTGGGGTCCAGCACCTTAACCACTATACCACCTGCTGGCCCCAATAATCTTTTAGTGAGAACCTACTATAAGTATTTGCTAATGGCTAGAAGCATAATCATGAAAAAAAAAACACAACCCTTGTTCTCATGATCTGACAGCCTACTCTCTCACTAGAATGGAATACCTCAAAATCATACAAATACCCATGCATTATCTTTTCTTTCTTTTCATTTTTTCTTAATTTGCTAGGGGGCATTCGTGCTAGCCAAAGAGACACAGAGAAAGAGTGGGAGAGGGAAGAAGTGAGAAAGGACCCTTCTCCTTTATGGGGCATGGTCATGCTGCAATCCCTTCTTCTGCATTTCTCCTCCTTTTTAAGATTTTGGGCATGCATACTCATTTGCCCAAATGCTTTAGAGGAACTAGGTATGTAACTTGAAATGCAGTCAGACATGTGAGATCCAGCTGCCTCAACAACTATGCCAGTCTGGCCCCACATGTATTTTCTTTCTTTTTTTAAAGAATTATTTATTTAATTTTGCTTCTTATTTTTTGATTTGGTATAGGGCCCATATGCTCACCACAGAGAGAGAGAGTGAAGGAAAGTGAGAAAGCAAGCTGCCAGGTAACCACCATGCCACCTCTGGGGCTCCCACATGTATTTTCGAACTGACTAACACTGTACAGGAAGACAGTTCAGTTCTCTAGGAGCCTACATCAAAGGGCCTGGTGGTGTGGTGGTTTAGAGGTGACTTCTTCAATGAAACGAGTCTGAGCTGGTAACTGAAGGATAAGTACACTCACTCGATGAAGAGCATTCCAGGCAAAGCCGGCAGCATGCACCTGCAGCAAGGGGCCTCAGGGTAGAATGTCCTGTTTGGGGAACCAGGATCCATGTGTACGAGGAAGGTATATTAAGACCTCAGTGCTCACTGCTTCTAACACAAGAGGCCTTGTGTGTTCTCTCCGGTGTATCTGACAGATGTGATCATCCTCTACATGGTTAAAAGAAAACAAACAAACAAAAAGGCTAGAAAGTAATGCACCAGGGGAACTAAAAGGTGATGCTGTGGTTTAAATGTGCCCCCCTCCCATTCATGTGTTGAAATTTGATTGTGATAGAATTAAGAGACTGAAAACATAATCTAAGCATAACATGGAGAGGTGAACCCTTTAGAGGGATTACAATTATTGAGTCATCAGAAAAGTGCCAATTTTTCTGTTTTATGATGCAAAAATGTGTCATGTCATGACTCAATATATAAGGTCACCAGGGTTGGGCCCCCATGACAGAATCATGTGAGTTTATAAGGAGAAAGAACAAGACAGAGGCACGTGGACCCAGACATGTGTGTTTTTGCTATATGATGTGCTACACCCCTTCAGGACTTTTCAGAGAGTTCCCACAAAGAAGATCCTTATGATATGTGACCATTTGACCTTGCACCCCATCCCTAAAACATGGGTTAAATAAATATTTTTCTTTATAAACTACCCAAATGCAGATACTCAGTTATTAAGCAATAGAAAACAGACTAAAACAGGTGGAATTTAGTGAGTTAGAACAGTGAGTGAGAAAATAGATGGGAAGATCATGTAAGAATCTCAAGATTCGAATCTTAATCCTAACACAATTTTTCTGCACTAACTTCTACTAACTTCTTGAGTGACCTTGGCTGAGACTCATCCTCTTTTTGGGTGTTGGTTTCTTTTACAAAGATTGTAAGGATAATTTATTTCCTTTCTGCTCTAATCACCTCTGATTTCACACTCCTATAATTTCTTTTTTTTTTTTTTTTTTTAATTAAGACCAAGAATATTTGGCTCTGGAAAAGCCTTCCCTTCGGACTACCTTCCAGCCTGGGCTGATCCTGAAGGGTGGCTGAGTTACTCACTGCTAATCCAAGGTGGTTTGTGTGTCAGCATGAGGCTGAGCATTCCTGCCTGCTGATAATGAGTCGTGATTTCTCATGACTTGTTATTGCTGCTCTCCATCCACCCCCTGCTTGGACTCAGGAGCCTAAGTTCCTCATGCCTTTCTATCCTAAATATAGTAACTCCCCTTCACTGAGTTATTTTTGCTATTAGAAAAAGGAAAGTGGCAAAATTCAGGCCCATCTGGTGGGTAGGGAGCCCAGAGTTCTGCTTTGCTCTCCCACTTCCCTCAGCTCTTTGGACAAACATACATTCTCTCCAAGAAAACTACCTACGGTTGTTTATTTCTCAAATTTTCAGAGATGTGTGGTGGCCGTTGAAGACCATGCTCTTATGTTCCGTCTACCATCTCAGGCTGTGTGGCCTGCAAATTACACCTATCATAGGCAGGTAATGGAAACCTTGGTATTAGACATGTGATCTCTCTTGGCGTTATTAGCAAAACTTGTGGGATGTCCAGGAAACATACAGGCCACATACGTGAATGTCAGTGAACTGTAATACTCTATATTCTAGGAAGATAGAATATATCCTGAGAACTAAGAGATGACTGTTCAATGCAAACAGAGAAAGATGATAGTGAGACTTCCCTGGAGAAGGGATTGTGGCATGACCATTCTCCATGGGGGGTGCTTTCTTACTTTGCCTCACTGTCTCTTCCCAGTGAGCACATGCAACCTCTGATGAAACAAAACGAACAAGCCAAAAACAGAATCCTGAGAAGAACTTACTTGGCCCTAAAGAGGCTTGAAACACCCTCCTCCCTATCTAGAAACATGTATTTTTGAGTCATTGGAAAGAGAATCCCAAATGAAGAAGGACTTGTGGGGCTAGAGAGCAGTAAGATCACTTGAACTCTGTGTTCAAGTCAGGCTTCAAACCACACTTAACTTTATTTTCAAGCTTTTTGACTTAAGTGAGTGAGTAAAATTCTCTGGTCCTCAACTTTCTCATCTTTTATATGAGGATTTTAATTAAGTTATAATACAAATGAGGCAGCACATTGAAATATTTATCACAGTTTTAGGAATATCATAAGCACTCAAATAATACTAATGAAATTATCATATAGTCAGTGTTCCAGTCTTTATGGTATATTCTGTCTATTCATATTTTTAATTGTTAATTTGGAGAACCATCTTTGTTTCCCTTTGAGATTTATTTTGCAAAAGTTCCATCCATGCTCTCCTTTCCATGCATGACTGACATCAAAGTCTCTGTTGCTGAAGTCCCTGTTCACTATCAGGGGATAATGGTAACAGTAAGATACTTTTCTGGTTCCAGCCACTTGGCCTAGTGGTTTAAAGTGCTGGATCTTAGATGTCTAATGGTGGTTCGAATCCTGGCTCTGACTGCTTGAAAAATATGCTGGTGGGGGTGTGTATGTGTGCAAAATCCTAACAGGATGGAGAAATGGAGGATTATAGTGTGACCATGCCCCACTGGGAATTTCTTTCTTTTTCACGCACATGCCCTTTGTCAATTAAAACAAGACAGGGACCAGCAGTTAGCGTAATGGCTATGTCACTGGACTCCCACGTAGTCGACTGCGGTTTGCGTCCCGGACCCAGTGGCTTAAAACTCACGCCAGACGCCACTGCGTGCATGCCCAAGATCCCGAGAGGAGAATGGAGGAGAAGGGATTGCGGTGTGGCCATCCCCCCGGGGGGCGATTTCTCGCTTTCTGTCTCTCTCTGCCTGTCTGGTGAGCTCACGCGCCCTATAGCAAAAACCTCTCCAAAAAAAGAAAATAATAATAAAATAAAATAAAACAAGACAAAAACAAACTGAGACTGAGATAGTACAGATATCTCTTGTGAGTTCTCTGCCTGGATATCACAGGTGCTTGTACAAGTAACAGTGGGGCTCTCTTCACAGAGTATATTCAAGGCAATCAGTTGTTGGGGTTAGGTGGGAAGGGTTGAGTCAATCTCTCTTAAAGGCATTGGAATTCTTCATGCAGCAGTTGCTTACAACAAACTTCTTGAGGCTGTTCTGCCTACCATTATGGTGAGTTTTTTTTGTTTGGTTTTGTTTTACACTTTAAGAAGGGATTTAGTTGAAAAATAAAACACAACAGAACTCTTCAGAGACTACTTTACCCAATACAATAGGCCATACCAACTATTTTTGCCAGCAAAACACTCATGTATACCAATGACAGTTTCACAGATACAAATCATAAAAACAGTATTCATGAAGAAATCAGAAAAAAGGGAAATGTATTAACACATATCACTAAGGTTGGTAATTGTTCGCCCAGCTTTTTTTTTGTTGTTGTTGTTATTTTTTGTCATCTCATTAATATTTATTTATTTATTTTTATTTTATTTTTATTTTACAGTTAAAGTATGAATTTATTATGGTACAAAAACTTTTGGAAATTCATAGTTTTCCCATTACATGTTTTTCCATAAGCTTTTTTTTCTGAAATATTTTTTCTTAATTAATTAATTTACATTCATTCCCTGAGTATTGTCTCAGCATACAAAATGTGATTTCTCATCCAGAATCTACTGCATTTTCCATTTCCAGCTTTATATGTATATGTATGTGTGTGTATGTGTTTGTGTGCATATATATAAATATATATCCCCTATTTCTGACCCTCTGCCATTTCCCACCCTCCTCCTACACTATCTCTGGTGTCTACAGTTGTTTTCCATTCCTTTTCTCTTCATGTTTTATTGATCACACAATTTCTTAAATAATCTAACTACTTTCAATAGCAAGTTCAGCTGGTAATTTCAAGAAAAGCAGTTTTAACTTTAATAAATCAAAGAAATACTAAGGAACGTTGCTTAAAACTTAAATCCAGGAAACAAGTTAGGATTCTGTTCAAATAGTAGCTACATGAACCTATCTGCAGCTCAAGACTGGGCAAAAATCCTTAAAACTGGAAAACAAAGCCTAAAAGAAAATCAGCAATGTTTTAGTCAAGAGTCATAAAATGCTATTTCACCAGTTCAGTCTCATATGCTTAATGTATCTTCTGTTGTGGTTTGAGCTTCCTGATTAAATTCTGGGATGTAATATTTAACTCCAGACTTGTCCCCGTGATTAAGTTGTCCATTTACTTAGTTTTTGAACTCTTATTTCTATGTGTTTGTATTTAATTTTCTTGGTATAGAACTCCTTTGAGAACTTCTTGGAGATCTGGTCTGGTGCTGGTAAATTCTTTAAGGTTCTGTTTATCTGAGAATGTTCTTGTCTTTTCTTCCCATATCAAGTATAATCTTGTGGGGTACAGTATTCTTGGTTGAAATTGCTTTTCCCTTAACACTTTGAATATATTTTCCCATTCTTTCCTCTCTCACATTGTTTCCAATGAGATATCTGCTGTTATCCTGATGGGATATCCTTTGTAGGTAACTTGCCATTTTTCTCTTGCCAGTCTTCGTATCTTCTGTTAGTCTGTGGTTTTAGTCAATTTGGCTATAATGTGTCTTGGAGAAGATCTTCTTTGGTAGATTCTATTTGGGGTCCTTTGTATTTCTTGGGACTGGATCTTTGAATGCCTCTCTAGGTTTGGAAAGTTTTCTTGCAGTATTTCAAGGAATAAATTATCAATGCCCTTATGAGGCTCTTTGCCTTCTAAGATACCAATTATTCAGATGTTTGGATGTTTGATGGTATCTAGAATTTCGTGTATATTATTCTCATGTTTTGGGGCAGTTTTCTCAGTCTTTGTAGTGGATTTTTCTAGGCCAGCGATTTTATCTTCTACTCCTGAGATTTGATTTTCTATATGATCTAGTCTGCTTTTAATACTTTCAAGGGAGATTTTGACTTCCTGTATAATAGCCTTCATCTCTAACAGGTCCATTTGATTCTTTTTATAGTGTATATTTTCCCTTTTAGATCTTGCAAGAATTTCCTCACCTCCTGGAACTCATCAGCTCCTTTCTCCTGTGTCTTCTGCAGTTCATCATCTCTTTTCTCTTCCATCTCTGTTAACTTTGTCATTATAACTATCCTAAATTCTTTATTAGACATTTACAAGATTTCCATTGAAATGTCTTTGCATGAAGAAGAGTTATTCTTTTACCTTGGAGGAGAGGTGTTTTCTTGCTTTCCCATATTTTTTGTGACCCTGCGGTGATTTCTAGCCATCTGATGGATGGTGTGTTTCTTCCAAATTCTTGAAGTTCTATCTGAGTGTTCAGGAGCGTGCAGAAGGAGATGATCTGGAATCTCTTTGCTGTACCATTCTTATCCCTTTGTGCAGCAGACTCAGTGGGTATTGAGGAATATGTTAATGCTAATAGTATTTAGATGTTTGGCTATGGTTTCCTTAGATCCATCTAAAAACACAGTGAATGGAGATTGAGGAGTAGAGTGATGAGATAAAAGAAAAAGAGAAGGAAACAGAGAGAAGGGAGGCAAAAAAGAAAGAGAGAGAAAAAGAAGAAAAAAAGAAAAAAACAACCAAAACAATTCAGTTTTTTTTTTTTTTTTTTTTTTAAGCAAAAATGAAAAAACTGTGTGGTGCAGAAATCACTAGTTCTCAGGAGCAATGCGAGAGTATTCTTCTGAAAGCCTGCTCCTTGCTTCTCCTAGAGAGGAGGGGGAAAGGAGATTATTAGCAAGATAAAGGAGGAACTAAAAGCCAAGGGAATACTTTACCTTAAAATGATTTTTAAAGAAAAAAATTACAAAAAGTGAGAAGACAGAGAGAGGGGCAGAGAGACAAAGACAGAGCGAAGACTATAGGTGCTCCTTACCTCTAGAGTTTTGGGGGCTGGAGGCTGAATTATCAGTAAAAAATCTTAATTTTTCTTTTTTCCCTGAAATCGCTAGTTCCCAGGAACAATGGTAGAGTCTTCCTCTCTGTGGAGAGTTTTATATACTAGTCTTTTAGGGTTATTATTTCTGCCCTCATGTTTAGTGGCCAATGTTCCAGTCAGATTGCCTGCCTCCATGCTTGCCTTCACTACTGTAACTGTAGGACCTTATAGGAGGCAGCCTTGATCCTATACTCTTCAGGCACATCTCTTCATGGTTATATTGGGTGTCAGGATACCAATAATTTCCTGATGCACAAGATGTATCTGATTACTTCCTGTCTGATTAGTCCAGCATTTTTGTTGTTGTTGTTGTTGTTTATGTTTTTTTTTCTTTTTTTTTTTTTTTTAGAGATTTTTTGTTTTGCTATAGGGCAAGTGTGCTCACCAGAGAGACAGAGAGATAAAAAGCAAGAAATCACCCTGTAGGGGAGATGGCCATGAAACAATCCCTTGTTCTCCATTCTCCTTTCATTATTTTGGGCATGTACACACACGCACCTGGCATGAGTTTTAAGCCACCAGGTCCAGTACTTGAACCACAGCTGACAACATGGGAATCCAGCAACATAACCATTGTGCCATTTGCTGGTCCTCCAGCATTAATTCTTGTATGTATTTCTTTCTACAGCCCATGTTACCCAGCAGTAGAGACAGGACTTATTGAAGAAGATCAGTGTTTTTTCCTTTATTTGTATAAAATAGAAAATAGAGAAGTCAATATGACTTGATAAAAGAGGATCCTGAAAAATAGCCCATGGCATGGTGATTAAAGTAGCTGTATCCCATACTACTGATTGCATATTTCAAATTCCAGACCTCACAGCTTGAGAAATATGCCAGATGTGTGTAAGTACATGCCCAAAATCCTGAAAGGAGAGAGAAATGGAGTAGAAGGGATTGTGGCATGGCCAGTTCCCACGGAGGGTACTGTCTTACCTTCCCTTTTTGTCTCTCTCCAGTGAACACATGCAACCTCAGACAAAACAAAACAAAACAAACTAACAAACAAAAATATAGGACCCTGAGAAGGGTTTATTTGTTACTAAAGAAGCTTGAAACACACCTCTCCCACAAGTAAACTTAAATGATGGTAAACTCATACTCATTATTTAGTATTTCTGAATAATGTTTTAAACATCTTCTCCTGTTTTCTCTTTTTTTTTCTGTTCTTTTTTCCCTTCATGCATTATTTTTCTTTCTTTTCCTCTACCTCACTCCATCCCTATTCACTCCATATTTTTTACTCACTCTTATGTTCATCCTTCTAACAACTCTTTTGTTGGTTCCCTAACCTCTAGATAGATCTCTCAGTGCCAGAAATACAATAATGTATATGCATTGGTCCTGCCATCCTGGCAGTCTAGAAAGAGAGACAGATCAAATCAGAAGAGTTTATACTATACCACATTGGGAGAAACTGAAGATGTTAGGAAGGCACAAAGAATGGACACCTACCCCAGAATCGAGTGATAATTTACCTGAAACACCAAAGATAAGTAGAGTTCATCCAGGGCAAAGAGGAACTAGATGGTTGTCTTTGATGAGGAAAAAGTATATAAACAGACACCAAATCATGCTTGTGAGTTTGACCTTTGTTTTTGGAATAACATCCTGGAAGGCTGTTAAACAGAATAATGTACTGAGTAAAGTGGCACAGGTCTTGAAGGAATATCAGTGTGGAAGCCTCTTTCATAAACTAGAGAGTTAATGGATTTTGAGATGAAAGTCATAGTACTTAGGGTTAATTGGAAGGTAGAGTGGAAAGGAAGGTATGAGGTAGGATGAAGCCACCATAATGACCCCCAGGTTTGGAGTTGCATAGGGATTCTGGAGAAAGAGCAAAGTTTGAAGGGATGGAACAAATATTTTAGTTTGGAATATGTTGAGATTGAAGTACCTGTAAGGCTTCTTAGTGGGTATGTGCAGTAAGGAACTGAATATTAGGAATAGTATTCAGGAGGGTGGTCTAGAGACATACATTTTGGAGTTACTAGGAATTTCAAGTTGTGGGAATGAATGAGATTGCAAAAACAAAATATGTACAGTGAGAGAAAAGTTGAAAATGTGACTCTTGGGACCAGCAGTTAGCATAATGGCTATGTGGACTCCCATGTAGTCGACTGCGATTCGAGTCCAGGACCCAGTGGTTTAAACTCATGCCAGGAGCATGTGCATGCATGCCCAAGATCCCAAGAAGAGAATGGAGGAGAAGGGATTGCGGTGTGGTCATCCCCCCCTGGGGAGGTGATTTCTCACTTTTTGTCTCTCTGTCTTCCTGGTGAGCACATGCGCCCTCTAGCAAGAACCTCTCCAAAAAAAAAAAGAAAGAAAATATGACTCTAAATGTTATTAACACATGAAAGGAGGAATTAGAATAGTTCAGAAAGAAAGGAATAAAACTGAGGAAATGATTGGAAGGTATAAAAGCATTGAGAGTCAACTGTGGATAGTAGAGTCAGTGTGGGAAGGGGTTGAGCAATGCAGGATGAGAGGAAGGAAATCAGGGGTGGGGGGTTGGAGGGGAAGCAAAACATTTAATGGACACAAAAAATTATTTGTTGATAACATGGAGGGTAATATCTTGATGGGACTAATATACATGTATTTATGCTGGGAAAATTCATGTTGCATGCTGTAAAGATGTACAGTGATTTAAAGTTAAAAAATACAATTAAAATTTTAAACATTTAACAAAATTGATGAAGCATTGTCATAGAAGCTTACAGAAAATTCTATCTAGGATGCATGGCCAAACATGGATACTTCAACATTTCATAGCTCCAAATAAAGAAAGAGATACTGATCTGTCAGAAGCAGGTCTTGCATTTTGAGTAGAGAGGGTAACAAGCTCAACACAAAGGTATCTTTATCTTTCACACTGTGGTCAAAGGCAAATGTGAGCATCAAAGATTTGAAAGTCACCAGATGGTTTGGGCTATATTTATCTGCTTTGATGCTGTCTTAGTCTGTTAGTGTTGCTGTAACAGAATATCTTAGATTAGGTGATTTATAAAGAAAAAAGGTTTACTTGGCTCATGAATCTGTAGGCTAAACTGTCCAGAAGCATGGCACTGTCATCCACTCTCCTTTGGTGAGGGCCACGTGCTGCTTCACCTCATGGTGGGAAAGCAGAAAAGCCAGAGGGTGCGTGCCAAGTGAGAAATATTCAGCAAACTTGCTTACTGTGTTACATTTTGCTTTCATGTAAGCTAATTGTGACAACTTGCTACTTCCTGGAAGACAGTATTAATCTATTCATGAGCGCTCCATCTTTACATCACGACACCTTCCTCTCTCTAGACTCTTCCTCTCAACACTATTGCACTGGGCATCAAATTTTGACATAAGTTTCAGTGAGAATGGTCACTGTAGTAGATGGTGACAATGTTAATTTTCACTAGAGTTTAGTGGCTTTATTATCCAACTATCCTTATTTCCTAGTTGGCATGTCGATACTCTAACAAACAACCTTTCACCCCAACTTTAAACCCCTGATGAGTTTAGTAATATGTTTTCTTCATTATCTTAATTGAATAAAGTATGGGGTCAAATCTATACAGAGAAAGGTTGTAAATATTTATTAGCAAGGTATTAGATATGATGTGATGAGGCTCTGGAATGTTAGGAAAAACAAAACTAAACTGTGATTCAGGAGAATGTTTCAAATTCTAACTCTGACGTTAGCTTGCCCTGTGAGGAGAAAAAATATTTCCCCTGATTTCAGTTTATATGTAAGTGTAAAGAGTTGGACTCAAATATTCCTGTCATCATTAATAGTTTGCAAATGAACTTAAATTACTCAGTATACAGGAATGGGAGTGCAGTGTATGGTGATTTCTAAAGAGTTCCTGTCTTTACCAAGTTATAATATCTGGGCATTAGAGCTAGGTGATATATTCATTCATGACTTTCTAATTTTTTTTTTAAATTTTATTTTCTCAAGAGAAAAGGAAAGGTTTTTTTTGTTTGTTTTTTTGCTTTAGCCCACCTTATGGAGAAGATGTGATGTATTTACATGGGAGGGGAGGAAGAATAGAGTCACAAGAAGGGCGTGTACTGTTTAGCTTACTTGTCACAGTGACCTTATCAGCCTATCTATGGGTGTTGGCTGCTGTTAAGGGAAGGCTCTGGTTGGAGGATTCTGGCCAAAGGTCACTGACTTTTAAAATTTCTACTCTTGGAGACAAAATATATACGATTATTTATTTGTGTGTTTATACACACACATACACACACAAATAATTTAAAAAATAAAGCCATCATAGAGTGAAATAAAAAGATAGTTTCCAAGTGAAAGAAGGTAATAAATCAAAGTTATTCTGTGCTGACCTGGCCATACTCTAGTAATGTCTATCTCTCTCCTATTTTATTTCCTACAACTAAAGAAGCATATAGCATTGAATATGTGCCAAATATTAGTCACCGGGGTATCAGTATGATTAAGACATGGCTTGTTTCCTAAGAAGATTATAGTCTTGTAAGAGAGAGAAATTAACCAATAATTGTAATGCAGAATATGAGTTCTAGCAGTATAAGTTATAGCACTATATAAAATATCAGATATTTCTTCATTTATTCATCCATTTACCCATCCCTTCCATAAACATTTGAATGTCTATTATGTATCATATCTTACACTAGCTGTCAAATACAAACGGTCCCTGCCTTAATGAAGCTTAATATGAGTGGAGGAAGAGAGAAGGTTAATAACAAAAAATATATATATAAAGACTTTCAGATAGTGACAAATACACAGATAAATATAAAGTTGGGAATGGAGAATGGTGATAAGAGTCATTATTTTCTGTAGGATGGTCAGAAAAATTTTCATCAGTAAGAAAACATTTGAGGAGAGGGAATGATGTGAGGTCTAGGAGGAAAATAGTCTGTCTAGAGGGGACAGCAATACATAGACTGTAAGGCAGGAGAATGCTTGGCCTGAGTAACAGTAGGAGTGTTAGACCGGGTAGAACAAAGTCTAAACAACTGGAGAAATGGCATTTCTATTGACAAAGGAGAGAGGACTATAGGAAGAGAAGTTCTTCTGGGGAGGGAGAGTCAAGAGTTTGATTTTGGACATTAAATTTGAGATGTTTCTTAAATGTCTGAAAGATGACACAGAGATATATAATTCTGGAGTTCAGCTAATGGGTCCAGATGGAAACAGAAATGTGAGTATAATCAGCATATAAAAGTGATTACTATTTAAGACAATGTGATTGAAAGAGATCTCCCCAGGGAATGAGAGTCAGTAGACATCTAAGAAAAGTGAAAGAATCATCAAAGGAAAATGAAGACAGTTTGGACATGAGCTTAGGAAGACACTCAGGAGAGATGACCTAGATGCCGAATGAAGAAAGAGAAAGGATTCCAAGAAATGGGAAAATGATCAGTAGTACCAACATTTCTGATAGCTCAAAAATGGACACAGAAAAAGAAATTATTGAAGAGTGGTGGATGGACTGGACCACAAGGCTGAAGGCTGGGTGAGTATCCATATCAGACCTGTATTAACTCAGGTGTGAGAGAAGGCTAGCTTGAGATAGATAAAGTGGCATTATGATGGAGAGGAGGCCTGACCAGCCGCAGACAAGACAGCTTTGTCTGAGGGACTAGGTGTTTCAAAAGTGGTTTAAGGCACAGACAGAATATAGAATGATTTGTAAGAGCAGGGCTAGAAACTGGCTGAATAGTGATGCTGTTCACTAAGACCGGGAACACTGAAAGAGGAGCAAGTTTAGGGTGGGCATACTGGTACATTTTCAGGACAATGTGATTTGAAATTCTTATAAGACCTCCAAGTGCACATGTCCATTGGGAAATGGTATTTGAGGCTGATGTTAGGAGATGGCTCTGAAATATTTCATCTACAGTTTACTGAGAACCTAAAGCCGCAAATATTACAAATGACTGTACAAGCATTGTCATAGATGGGAGGATAGACTGCAGAGAGAACATCTAGGACACTAGAGAGGGAAGAATTTGTAAGAAACTACTACACTCAGTTCACAGATGTGTCTGGCCGCCAGCTGCACTGTGACCTGTTTTAACATTAATACCAGTATATTTGGCCACCCTGCATTCCCTGTGTTTTCATAGGCTTTGTCTCTCCTTGTCATCCCTAACTACAAATGTAACCTGCCTGGCCCTGTTAGAAGATGGGAAAGTTGATCTGCATTGTGTAAAATCTTCGGTTTCCATAGTTTGACTTGAGATAAAGGTATATATTAATAGATGCCCATTTCAGGGAAGGTAACAGAGGGGCAAGTGATTTGGAAATCCTGTCAGATGAAAAAATGTGGAGAAGCCAGGAATGAGCTATACTCAGTTCTAACTGGGCACACTGGACAAATTGTGTGAGTTTTGCTGACAGGCTGGCTAGTGAGTTCTCTCCTCTGTGAAACATGAAGGACAACAGTTCCCAGGTGGTTTGAAAGTTCAGGATGCTGGTAAGTGGGAAAAACATTCAAATATGTTCCACACGTTCATACCCCTGCAGCTGCTCCGCCATCATGCTGCCGGCACTACTGCTGCTTCAACTGTTAATTTTATTATCAGTAATAAATCTAGTTTATTTTATAAATGAAAGAAGACCCTTCTCCAAGAGAAGGTACCGTTTCCTGCCATTAAAAAATACCCCTTTTACTTCTCTTGCTCTGTCTCTCACTTACTCATCTCTTATTTAAATTCAAGGGAGGCTGATGCTAATGACAGTGTATCCAAGAAAACAAGTTCATGCCCATCAGCTCAGCGGAGCCATTTGGGATTGAGAGGAAAATGCAGTTTATACGATTGCTTTAACACTAAGAACCCACTAGGCTGAATTTCGTCTTGCTGGTGTCACGCTTTGTCATACCTAGCACCTTTTCAACCTCTGTTTTTGACAAACACTTGATTTTAGTTTTCTTAACTTTTACTAACAGCTTTGGCTCCCTGATGCGTGCTGTCTTGCTGGGGCTGGAGAAGCAGAGGCAGGTGACTGTGCCGCTGACTTTGACCTCTGTTGCGCATCAGCCTGTCTTTCATCAGTGTCATCTTGTCATCCTAACAGCCAGTCAAATCCAAACACTCTTGGCAGTTATTCAGAGGAATGAGCATGGTTGCTTAGCATGGGAGAAGGGAAGGCTGGGCCAATTCTTCCTGTGGTTATTATTATTATTATTATTTTGAGAGATTTTTGCTATAGGGCATGTGCACTCACCAGAAAGACAGAGAGAGAGAGAGAGAGAGAGAGAGAGAGAGAGAGAGAGAGAGAAAGCAAGAAATCACCCCTGGAGGGGGGAATGGCCACACCACAATACCTTCTCCATTCCCCTCTCGGAATTTTGAGCATGCACGCATACGCATCCAGCATGAGTTTAAGCCACCAGGTCCGGGACTCGAAACGTGGTCAACTATATGGGAGTCCAGCAACATAGCCATTACACCAACTGCTGGTCCGTCTTCCTGCACAGAGATAATTGGACACCAGTAATCATGTAAATGAAAGTGATGCTCACTACCACCTCGTACCAGTGTCAAGCACTGTGCTAAGAGGTTTAAATCCATTTTATCAACTAGACTTGATAAGGCTGACATATGGTTGCAATCATAACTATTTCTGTCTGCTGAAAAAATAAGAATTGAGAAAACCAAGTAATTTTTCTCAGGTTCACCGAGTTGTTGATAGTCCAGGTTTTTATTTTTCATTTTTACTTTTACCAAAACCATAAATGTGAACAATAAAAAATACAAAGCTAAAAATGTGAAAATAAAAGCTATGTCTTAGAGGACCAGCAGATGGTATAATGGTTATGTCATTGGATTCTCTTATGGCCGACCACAGTTTGAGTCCCTGGACCCGATGGCTTGAAACTCACTCTGGGGGATGTGTGTGTGCCCAAAATCCTGAGAGGAGAATGGAGAAGGGATTGCAGCATGACCATTACCCCTGGAATGTAATGTAATTTCTTGCTTTCTCTCTGTTGGTCTCTGTCTGGTGAGCACACATGCCCTATAGCAAAAATCTCTCAAAAATAAAAGTTATGTCTTTCCACATCTCTCTCTCTCTCTCTCTCACACACACACACACACACACACACACACGCACACACACACACACACACACAGATTTACAACATATGTAGAGGCACCAGCTGCATGCCCTGATAAACACTGACTTCAAGCCCTTGGCTTATTGCCTTAGATTCAAACACTTCACACCTTATAGACAGGAGAGCACCCTTAGGAGCAAAATCCTATACATATAGATATTAGCAGTTAAACTGCCCCTCTTTCAAGGCTGAATCCCCTTAAGCTACTGCCTGCTCCTATGTACACTCTAGTGTGTTCAAATAGTTGCTCATTCTATTTTGCTGAGTGTTTATCATTTTTTTTTGCAGTTATGCTAATCAACTTACATTCTTCTTCCCCTCTTGGCACTGAAATTACCTCATGTTATTCCAATTTATGGAAGAGTGAGGTTGAGAGACAAACAGGTGGTGTGATGGTTAAGGTGTTGGACTCCCACATAGCTTACAGTGGTTTGAGTCCCAGGCCCAGTGGCTTGAAACTCATGTCAGACATGCGGGCACACATGCCCAAAATCCCAAGAGGAGAATGGAGGAGAAGGGATAGTGTTGTAGCCATCCGGCTGGGGAAGGGGTGATTTCTCGTTTTCTCTTTTTCCATCTGTCTCTGTATTTCTGGTGAGCACACATACCCTATAGCAAAAAATCTCTTAAAAAAAAAAGAAGGAGTGAGGTTGAGAGGCAAGCAGGTAGTATGGTGGTTAAGGTGCTGGATTCTCACATGCCCAAATGCAGTTCAAGTCCTGGACCTGAAGATGACACTATCGGGACCAGCAGTTAGCGTAATGGCTATGTCGCTGGACTCCCACGTAGTCGACCGCGGTTCGAGTCCCGGACCCGGCGGCTTAAACTCACGCCGGGCGCGTGTTCGTGCGTGCCCAAGATCCCGAGAGGAGAATGGAGGAGAAGGGATTGCGGCGTGGCCATCCCCCCTGAGGGGTGATTTCCTGCTTTCTATCTCTCTGTCTCTCTCTGTCTGTCTGGCGAGCGCACGTGCCCTATAGCAAAAACCTCTCCAAAAAAAGAAAAAAAAAATGACACTATACACAGGAAGAGAATAGAGGAGAAGGGATTGCCATGTGTCCATCCCCTCCCCAGGGGGTGATTTCTCATTTTCCCTCTCATTTTCCCTCTCACTGTCTCTCTTGGTGAGTGCATGTGCCCCAATGGCAAAAAAGAAAAGAGAATGGTGGTTTTGCCTTGTACCTATGAGAGTAGTTAAAGAATGTGCTGGAAGGAAGTGCTTCTTGTCCTTGGCATATATTGAGTATATGATTTGTTTATCATATACAAAACTATCCTATGTTGGGATAATTCTGGATTTTATACTCTTTTCTATAGGTGTTTCTATTCATGGGCAAATATAATTTTAACGATTGATTCTTTAAAATGGGTTTTAATCTCTTGTATAACTCCTTCCTTCTTATTGTTTTTCCTTTCAGAAGTTTCCTAACAATTCTTGCTAATTGTATCAAGCCTTCCTGCTCCCAAATTCCATGCTTTCATCCCCTGTATTGTACTGGTAGGTGTTGTGTCCACTCATATATTATTACAGAGATACTTATTGCTAAGTTTTCAATGTTGGCCCCTGTGCTAAGCACCAGAAAAGACGAATCTTAGTGTATAGACCTAGTAAATTGCAAAATGTGGAATACTTATTGAATAAGAGTATTGTGAGCTCCAACCTACACATTTGTATTTTGGGATATTCCAGGGGTGATTCTAAAGAGTTATCACATTTGAGAACCATTAGCCTCTGAGTAAACCCAACATACCAGGACCTTTTTTCTATCTGGACAGAGAATGATTGGTCCTTTCCACTTAGTTCCCATTGTATAATAAATCAAATATTGTCACAACTGGAAGTGCTTACTGGCAGATGGATATATCCAACCATACTGGTGGGATAGAGAATTGAAGGAAAAGGAAGTGTGGTGTAAATGGGTCCTTTGGTGGATAATTTTTCTGCTTCACTCTCACTCCCCAACCTTATACATACACAAATACCCTCTGCCAGAAAAAGAAATAAACAAAACACTAGATGTGGTTTCATAGATACTATTCTACCTATTTATTTAACTGATAAAGAAACATAGGCCTAATTATAACATGACCTTTTCAAACCGACAATGATTGATTTGGTCAAGAACTGAACGGTTATTTTCTGTTTCTTTTTTTCTTTATTACACCACACAGTCCTCATAGAGTAAGACAGTATCTCATGATTGAAAGGTGTGAAATTGATTTTTTCAACACATAAATGTTTTTGAAGCATTCATTAGACTATGGTTGTTTTCACCCAATGTTTTGAGTACTGCTTCTAAATGTATTCATTATCTATTTGTTCATACATTTATTCATTTACTGAGTGAACACATTTTCTGAGTATTATGTGTTCTGGTGAATGTAACCTCCAGTATTAAATCAGTATTGAAATGATTTTTAATTTCACTGCATATGTAAGATGCATGCATGTGAGGTATTAATAAACAATCTGCAACGTGAATGTAGTACAAGGGAGTTCAAGGTAAGTGACAAGGCACTTTGATGCTACACAAGTAGAACAGATACAGAGAAGTCAGTTTGGCTGAGGGTACTTGAAAAAAGTGCTAGAAAGAGGTGATTCTTGTTTTTGCTAGATATTGAGGGAGAATGAAGAACACTTGATACTAGGAACTATTATGGGTACACGTGAACCCTGAATTTTTATAAAAACTCAATAGCTTTTCTGTCCTCCTTTGTCCTTTAACAGATTTTCTTTCTCATTTACTCCATGTATATCTGCTTTGGAAATAACTCTTATCTTTTCAAACAATGGGAATTATTTGATAGAAATATTCTAAAACTGATTGTACTGATGTAATGCTATCAGTCACAAGTATGGTTGTTATCTTTAAATGCTACATACAATAAAAACACATTTATCTGTTACATCACCATTGTAATGAACTACAATTAAGTTATTAATTATGGCTATTTTAAGTTTTGTCATTCACAGTTTCAGGATTGCTTCCTAGGGAAAAGCTCTAACTAGTATATAAATACAGGTTTCTGAGGGCTTATAAAAGAAAAGTGCTGATGCTATGTTAATCAGCTGGGACAAGGTCAACAAGATATTAAAGCTCCCCTCAAAAAGGCCACACAAATTAAAAATCTGTGCTTGTCCTCTTAGGGTACTAAGAGTCGACCTTTCGCCCTCCTATTGCTACTAGTGGGTCCACTTATAATGGATTATTCTGGTTATTAGTTTTATCTCTCCTTTTTCCCAGGCTCTCAGTAGGCTTGTCTCCAACCAGATACAATCTATTTTTGTATTACGACAATATCAAGCAGTATTTAATGATGCCATTCTCTCTCCTCTAGACACAGCTGCTACAGCTTTCACATGATGCCTCCCCTGAAATCTCTAAATAATTTTGGGATTGACCTGACAGAGGCTCTGATCCCCCCCCCCCCCCCCGGCCCACACACACCTTTTTTTTTTTTTTTTTTTTTGAGTGGGAGATTTTTGCTATAGGGCACATACACTCATCAGGGAGACAGAGACAAAAAAACAAGAACTCACCCACAGGGGTATGGACACACCACAATCCCTTCCCTCCTTTCTCCTCTTGGGATTTTGGGCACGCATGCACACGAACCCAGTGTGAGTTGTAAACTACTGGTTCTGGGACTTGAACCATGGTCGGCTACATGGGAGTCCAACAACATAACCATTATACCATCCACCGGTCCCTCTGATCCCCTTTTTAACTGTTCTGTGTCAGCTCAAAGTAGCTCCTTAAGATACATCCACCTCTTTCCCCTAAAGAATTCAGGGCCTTAAGCCTTTGAGGGGTGGATGTTATTAATACTTCGATTGGGCCTGAGATAATAGCAGAAGGACATCTTCCTTATCAATTACAGCTTATCAGGGATCATAACCAGACTCCTTTCTCCCTTCCAGAGCTGGGAAGGGGAAGCTAATCTTACTTTTTTATTACCTAAGCTTTCCTTCAAAAGACCTAGGAAATGTTACTATTATCACACAAAAGAGTTCTCTGGGATGCTTGGTTAATAAGAAACTGATGTGGACAAAATCATCCATATATGCATGCTCGTACCTTCAGAGTCCACACTGGACATGGGTATGACTTTCCCAACTGGGCTATTAGGTTCCCTTACTTGAGGAGAAATACTCAGGTGCAGCAAAAACCTCTAAAACAAACAAAATAACTGGATACAGTGACAGACATCTTCTAAATATTCATGACAAGAACCCACAATAAAAGTAACACCTAGCCCCATTCCTGGTGCAGTTGTCCTCTGGCAGCTGCCTGTCCAAGTGCCTTCCTAGTGTGGAGTGTTTTTTTCTGTTCAAATCTTCACTATTCTATTTTTTAAAAATATTTCTTCATGCTTTACTCATGGCCATGGATTCATTCTACGTCACAAAGCAGGTCTCTAACCTTAGAGGCCGAGACTGAAAGAACCACATGTTTCACATGACACTCCTGAGCTATCCCATCCGATCACAGCAATAAAGGATGTAAAGATAATTCTAGCTCCATTTATTAGGCTCCAGAGCTAGGAAAAGTTCTACACTGTCTCCTCCTAGGGTCCCTTTCACTTTCACAGAACTGTCAAATGGTCAGGAAAGTGATCACTGTATCTAAACTAACAGTGAGAAGAAGGCTCAAAATGAACTACATGCCTATGAGAAAATGTTACAAACTTGCAGATCACTTGTTCATATCTCTTCTTGACCTTTGCTACTATTCCCCCCCCCCATGGTTTATAACTCCACCCAGAAAACATCTAAGGTTGCATCACATTTTTACTTAATAACATTTATGGATGTCCCAATTGGCTAGATGGAGAACATGGACAGTAGAAAAAGAATGCAAGCTTGCATTAAAAATAAATGTATATCCCTAAATTACAACTATCTACTACTTTTGGAAAAAGTAAGTCATTTTTCACCTTGGAAATTAGATCCGCACAGTAGGTAAATTTCCATCCCACAGTGAACTTCGATGTCTTTTCTGTTTTGGAACTTCCCTTTGCCAATGTCACAGGAGAAAGCTGCCTCTGTTGGCAGGAAGGAAGAAATTAAATTATGAACTGAAAACCAGAGAATGGCGAACATACAAGTGTGCAGGCACACACGCACATGCCTTTGTCTCCAGATAGCAGTAATTACCAGTTTCCTGAACCTCTTATTCTTTTTACCCTAGGCTGTCAAATTTCTCACCTGCCTTTTAAAAAAAAACAACAATAGCTAATGTTCTTGCCTTTCTTTCTTTTTTTTTTTTTTTAATGGAAAAGCTCCAATTTAACAGAGCAACCAAGAAACACCCAGTTACTTTGCTTCCAGACACCTGGATTTCAGCCTAAAGCTATTTTTTTCTTTATGCCATTAAACAATGTGAGCACATAACTTGACCTTCAGTACTTAAACAAGAACATCTTCCTGCTCTTTCCTGACTTTCTCAACTTCGATTTCAACATCCAAGCCTGACTCTGGCTTCTGGTCTATGATGTCTCAACTTCTCAGAGGGTAATGTTTCTGGGTACGCCATCCCCTCTTTCTTCTGCTTTCCAGGTATGACCTGGAATTTTTGAGTATCTTTTATAATAATCCTTTAAGGCTCCTTTTTTTCCAGAAAGCACCATTTTATCCCAAAGTATATGGAATCTGAAAGCAAAGCATAGTATGAACACGCTGTTAAACACTTCACCCTAACACTAAGTCTCTAGCAGTTAACAAACTTAGAACATACTTATAGATCATGGGATGTAGAGTCAGATAAGCTTATGTCAAATCCAATGTTTATCTTCACTGTTAGTTATGTATTCCTGGGAAAGTCTTAGTTTTTATTTTTTAATAACTGCTTAATAGACATAAAATTTATACACCACAAAGTTCATATTATTCTTTTAAGGTAAGTTTACCGCTTGAGAATAAGAGATGCAGAGAGAGAAAAAGGCAGAGAGATACACAAGCACTTTCAGGGTCTCACTCAACGATCTACCCCCAGCCTTTCTGGTTAATCAGGATGAAGGACCATGTGCCTGGCACACACAGGTCCACCAGGGAACTAAATGCACACTTTTTCAGATGGGTCCTTCATCCCTTGGGCATCATGTTACCACTGCACCACCATGCTGGGCCAGTTCACATTTTAAAGCTGTGCAATTCAGTGGCCTTTAAAATAGAGATGTGCATCTATCTCCGCCATCCCTTTCCAAACTATTATTATCACCTCTATAAAAGAACCCCTGTTCATCAGTGGTGACTGCTCATTTCCCCTTCTCTGTCTCCAGAAACCATTAGTCTATGGATTTACGTTAGACATTTCATATGAATGGTCCTTTCATATAGCAGAATGATATCTGATTGTATGGATACCATCCTGTTTATATATTTATCAGTGGATAAATGTCTGTGGTGTTTCTACTCTTCAGTTCTTATGTATATTGCTGATGTAAACATATATGTACAAGTTTTTGTGTGAAAATATTTTCAATCTTCTTGGCTACATGTAGGAACCAAGATTGCTAGGGTACATGGTAACCCTGTATTTAATTTTCTGAGGCATGGCAAACTGATCATACCATTTTAGATTCCTATCACCAGTGTATGAAGAGTCTATTGTTTTTTCAAATCCTTATTAATACTTGTCATTTACCCTTTGTCTTATTTTGATTATTCTAGCATTCCTAGCGTTTGTGAAGCAGCATCTCATTCTGGTTTCAGTTTGCATTTCTCTGGTAATTAATGGCATTGAGCATCTTTTCTTGTGTTTTCTGGTCATAGTATGACTTCTTTGGAGAATTGTCTATTCAAATCCTTTTCTCTTGTTTTCTTGTTATTAAGCCATGTGTCCTTGGTGTATCTTAGGTGTAAGTACCACGTGTGGTTTACCCCCATTCTATCTGCACTTTTTATACTTTCTTAAATATTTTGAAAGTTAATTTATATTTTCCATGAGTGAGAAAGTGAGAAGGACATATATATATATATATATATATATATAGAGAGAGAGAGAGAGAGAGAGAGAGAGAGAGAGAGACAGACAGACAGACAGAAAGACAGCACTTCTCGTAAGGTCTCGATGTTGCAGTCCACCACTGGCCCAGCCAACCTTGGATCATGGGTAGGTGCATGCCAGCACACTCAGTGAAGTCTCTGGATGTGATAGGTCTGCCTCTCAGAGTGTCACATTTCACTACTGCACCATCATCTGGCCCCAGTCTTTTCACTTTCTTGATGCTGTCCTTTGAAGAAATTATTATTTTTTTTTTATTTTAGTAAAACACAGTTCATCAACTACTTATTTTTCTTGCTTGTGCTATTGGCATTATATCTAAGAAATTTTGTCTAATTTAATGCAATCTAATGCATGAAGGTTTACCTTAATTTTTACCTAGTAGCTTTATAATTTTAGTATTTACATTTAATCTAGAATTTATTCTGAGATAAATTTTGTGTATGGGATGAGAGAGAATCCAATTGTAGATATCCCTTTCTGTTAGCATCATTTATTAAAAAGACTTCTTTCCCTTGAACTGTGTTGGCACTCATCAATCAACTGATTATAATATGAGGATTTATTTCTGAACTGTGAATTCTTTTCTCTTAACATTTATATTGATTTATGTATCAGCACCATACTAATTTGATTACTGTTATTTTGTTGTAAGTTTTGACATCAGGAAGTAGTAGTTTCCAACTTTTTTCCTTTCTAGGATTTTTCTTCTTCTTTTTTTTTTTTTTAATAATTGGAGTCCTTTGTATTTAATATCAATTTTAGAGTCAGCTTGTCAATTTCTTCCAAAGAAAACAGTTGAATTTTGGTAAATATTGTGTTAAGTCTATAGATCAACTTGGGGAGTATTGCCATTTTAACCATATTTGGTTTTTGATTCATGAACATGAGATGTCTTTTCATTTATTTAGGTCTTTTTAAATACCATTTGATGATGTTTTATAGTTTTAATATAGAAGTTTTATACTTCCTCCATTAATTTTATTCATAAATTAGTAATTTTTGGGTGTTATTGTATATAGAATTGATTTCTAAGTTTTATTTTTAGATTATTTTTATTATGCAGAAGTACAATAGAATTTTGCATACTACTGTATAATGAAAACTTGGTGAACATGAGTATTAGGATTAGTTTTTTGATTCCTCAGAATTTTCTATAGTAAAAAGAAAAACTCATTTTTTTCTACTACTTTAAATCTACTGTTGAGGCCCTCTAGTGAACTTTTTACTTCAGTTATTTTTCTTTTTAACCCCATATTTTAGTTTATAATCATCTATTTCTTTATCAATAGCATTTATTTGGTGAGACATTCTTCTCATACTTTCCTTTAGAATTTTTTACATCATTTTATTATACTCGGTGTGCATATTTAAATTAACTAATTAAAGTCTTTGTCTACAAGTTCAATATCTGGACTTCCTTGGAAACAACTACTTTTAAAATATCCTATGTATTATCTATACTTTCTTATTTCTTTGCTTTTCTCTTAATTTGGTGTTGAAAGCTAAACATTTTAAATAATATGGCAACTGGAAACTAGATCCTTTCCATATCTATTGTTCATTACTGTTGCATTTGATTATTTACTGATTTTCCTAGACTTATTATTTAATGTCTTATATTCTGTGCTAGGTGTGGTCACTAAATCCAATGCTCAGATTAATGGGGAAATTTTTTTTAACTTATTAATTTTATTTTTTCCTATAGGGAACATGTGCTTGCCAGAGAGAGAGAGACAGAAATCACCCCCAGGGTGGATGGCCATGCTGCAGTCTCTTCTCCTCTGTTCTCCTCTCAGGATTTTGTGTCAGCATTTTCACACATACATTTGACATGATTTTAAAGCATCCAGGTCAGACTTGAACCACAGAGTTGGCCATATGGGATCCAACATCTTAACCTTCATGCCATTTCTTAAATGCCATGAACCAATGAACTTTCCAGTTTTTACTGAGGTGTTCTGGCTCTGTTGAGGTATCTTCAGTACTCATGCAGAAGTCTACAACTTTTCTTTAATATTTACTTTCTGTTTGTAAAGAGCCCTACAGCCAGCCAGAAATCCTTTCTTTCAGGTCTTTCCTTGACATATTCATATCCATATACTATTTATGTCTGTTGAGGATGTTTTGTGGTTTTGTCAACTGTGTTGGGGAGAGATGTTTACCTGTTGAAATATCCATTTTGTAAGACAAATAATACTGTGTTTGTATAAAAGAAAATGAAATGAAAAATAAATTAATTAAAAAAAATCCATATACTTATATATGATACTAGTATCCCAGGATCGTCAGAGATTTTCAAAGTTCCCTTGAAACAACTTCCTGCTCAGTTTTACTTTTGAGCTTTTGGGTCAGTTTTTGTCAGTTATATTGGTTATGCTACCAGGTATTTGTGATATTCAATTTTGTCACTGATTGTTTTAAGCAAATGCCTGTGTGTAGGGCTTTTAACATAAAGTAAACTCTACATCAGGTCAAATAAAGGTAAGCCCTAAAAATGGAGTTTTTCAGTACAACAGATATAAGACTGAAAAACAGTGACCGTTTTCTGGGGATGAGCCTTCTAGAGATCTTCAAGTGTTTTGTGGTGGCTATTATGCTGCTGTTTCTTTATAACTACTATGGTTATAAATTAGTTTGTTGGCTACTGTGGTGCTGGCAGTATGGAATTAGGGCAAGTTAAAATACTACAGAGCCACTCTTAGCAAATTTCAGCCATTTCCTTGAATAAACGCTTCTCAGATTTTTGAATTCTTTAATTTCCAGAGCTTTTAGGTTATTCTTGACAGTTTGTTTTGTTTTGTTTTTGCCAATGTTTTTGTTGCTTTTATCTCAAGTCTTTCCTCTCCCATATTCTAAGTCACCTCTTTGGGAAAGTCCTCTGAACTTTGAGAACCTTAGTTTACTTTTCTATCAAACAATAATGCTCATTCTCCATCATTGTTAGACTTTAGTGAGATGGCATGGATAAAGGGTTCATATAAACCTGGCACATCATAGATAAATAAAAAATGTTACCATCTTTCTTCTTTCCTTATTGTGAGAGATCTATAGGGTGATGACAAAATTGGGTTATAATAACATCCCGCTTTTGGAGACTTGTCACCTATGTTAGTAAAACAATCAGTAGTCAAAAATGAAAGACACTTGCTAAAGTTAAAAATAAGAGGAAAAATTGTTACTTTCTGTATTTGAAAAATTACATGGTGTACTGGGTTCAGGATCAGCATGTTCCTATTGTCACAAATATTACCTTAAGGCAGTTTTACTTTTTTCTCTGATTGCTTTATTGTTAGTCTTGTTCCACGGTGACACTATATTATATTATCCAACAACAGCAGTCCAATGTTCCGTCACATTGGGTTCCCCGGTAGAAAGGGGTCACTCATTTCTAATTATTTCTAGTGTGTGTTTTGGTACTGTTCTGTTTGGTTACTTAGGACCCATGCTTATTCCTACACATATCTCTCTTCTAGGGAAATAATATATGTTAATTGGCCCAGCCTGGGTTATATCACATCCCTGGGGCTAAGAGTGAAGTCAGTCAAATACATCTCTGTAGTCTAAAATTGGAAGAGAATGTTTTCTCAAAGGATAATTTGATGATGGGGAGGAAGATAAAATAGCTGTCTTGGAATAAAGCAGGTCATCTCTTATACACCCTGCTGTTTTCCTTCTCTATTCCCTTTCTCTCTTCTCTAAACAGGTTAAATAGAAAACGTTGTCAGAATTATGTTAGTCCATTAGAGAAACATGTCCACTATGCACATGGAATATTGTTGCATGAATTATATATGAAGCAGTACATATTATGAGGCCAAGGGTACAGTGTTGCTATTGATGCTTTAGAAGGCCCAAAATGAGGAAAGGTGAATGAATGCTGGAGACCTCAGGAGAGTGTCCATGGAGGAGATGGGATGCTAGCTTATCTCTTGAAGGATGGCCATTTAGAACTACAGAGGAGAAAATCTAGTCTATGTAGGACTACAAATAATGGTGATGGTTAGTTCCATTTACTGGGCATTTGGTCTGTGCTTTACACTGACGTTGTGTTAAGTGCTTTACCTTAATTATCTCCTATTTGGCAGTGTCTCTATTGATTATCCTTGCTTAAGAGATGACCAAAAAAATATAAATAAATAAAGCATGTGTAATTTTTCATTTTTTAAATATAGAAGTTTTCTAAAGTGTTAAATGGGGAAACACGATAGATTGAAACCAGGTCATCCGAATCCGGAGTCTTAGCCACCATTCAGCTCTTATTTACAGAACACACACACATTTTCACATGCACCCAATTTTTACCCGTTCTCAACTGGAGCCTACATTGTTGCGATGAGATTGAATAGAACATTAGCTGTTGACCTTTCAGTTTTTCTACCCTCACTGTGATCTCATGCCACCTAAGGAGCCCACAGGATTAAAACTGATAAAAAGCTGAAAGGATCTTCAGAGACCATCTAGTCGAGTGTAAGAGATCTTCAAAAAGTGCACGGAAAATGTGTATTATGAAAAGTCTATGTAGGAAACCCCCGGGGAACAAGATGTAAATTCTCTGTTCCTAATGCAATTCTTGAATTAATGTGGGAGCTTTACATTCAACTTTTGTCAAGCTCCTCAATTGACTCAAACTTTACAAGTTTTGAAGACTGGTGATTTGCTTTAGTTGTTCTCAAGCCTGCCTGGCAAGCTTTTTAAAGCTTTCTGCTTGGAAACCTTTTTAAAAATGATGGTGCTTCAAGGGAGAGGGGCAAGATGGCTGACTAGGGACAACCCTTGTGGCATTTCTCTGGTAGGAAGTCCACAGAAATTTGGATAAATGGCCCATACCTGGAGTAGAGGAGTGAAGGAGACCGACAGACACAAGAGCAGGATTGTAGCAAGTTTTGGGGATACCAAGTTTCAGGTGGAAGACAGGAAAACGAGGTCAGTTGTCCAAACTCAGAAAGGAATCAGAGATGACAGGCCTCCCGCAACAGACTTCCTCACCTAAGCCTTCCTGTGCCAGCTCCCTGTTTCCACCTCAAACTCCAGTGCTCCTCCAACTGCAGAAGAGCAACAAGAGAGCCTCAGACTGCGAGCTCGTTTGGGGAAACTGCCAGGTATTCCACTCCAGAGAGAACACTGAACTTGTTTTCTCCCAAATCCCAGGTACACTACACCATACAAGGAGCTAAATCAGGGCAGAACTGGCTGGCAGGATTACATGCCCACATCCCTTCTCCAAAATACCATGAGCAGATCCTGCCTTCTCTGTTGCTTTCTACAGAGCAGTTTCTCTAGACTTCCCAGAATAGTCAGCGTGAGTGGAGGAATAGGGAGTAGTGGTTGGCAAAGAAGAGGGTGTCAGGGAACTCCCCTCTGCAGGGCAGGAGAACAGATGGGCCATCATCTCACCCACTTACCAGCCCTAGAACCCCAGTCCTTCAGGCTGGAGTGGGCAGCTCCTACTGAGGTGGATCTAGGCTAAGCTCCAGCTCCTTCCTCTAGCTGTGCACTGGCCTGCAGACCTGCCCAACTTGTGCCAGTAAATGTGCAGGTAGAAATGCAGGCATACTTCAGTCCCACTGCTGGTCCCGGAGACACACATCCTCTTATAGCCATGCTCCCCCATTGCAAAGCCTGTGTGTTCAGGCTGGCAGACCCACACAGCTAGTACCACCACACTTATGCAGCATGTACTGCCAGATGTACGCAGTTTCTGCACAGTCCCACAGTCTGGCAAATGTATGCAAATCCAGGCCACCTTACAGCCACCAAGACTTGAGGCAGCACCAGCCTCCTCTACGAAGCTGTGCAGTGCAGATAATGCTTTCTGTCCAGACTCACTTCCCTGCATAAGGGCATGTCTAATTCAGTCCTATACCAACAACACCCCTGCCACACCTGCCTGCATCAAACCACTTGCAAAGGGGTATTGTGGCTGTGGAGAGAATCAGGCACTGGAGCAGACAGCTATGTCTATCTAAAGAAATTGCTCACAAATAGCAACTAAACAACTAGTCACCCTCAAGTCACAACTTCTCAGTCAACACCTACATCCTTCCTCTCTGCATCCCACTTACTTATTATCAACTGTTATTTAAATTGGGCTACCTTCCCTATAGGAGAGTCCTATTCCCTACATAGGCAGCCACCATCAATTCAAGGAACCCACCTCCTCTATAGGGCAAACACCAGTATACAACATTCATCTTACCTAGGACCCAAAAACACTGGTCCAGAGGCCTCCAGTACCCCTACTGGTATTTTGGAAAGACTCAAAATCTTCAATAGCTAATGAGCCAAATTATAAAAAGAAAACACCGCCACTATAAAGCCTAAAGTGGAAATTAGAAAGAGGTAAGTACACTATCAGATGCCAAAATATATACACATACATACATACACACACACACGCACAGAGATATATATATATATTTACATATGTATATCTATATGTATCTATCTATATATATATGTGTGTATATATATATATACACACATATATATATATATATACACATATACACGCACACATTTTTTTGAGAGATTTTTTGCTATAGGGCATGCGTGCTCACCAGAAAGACAGAGAGAGACAGAAAGCAAGAAATCATCCCCTGGGGGGATGGCCACACTGCAATCCCTTCTCCTCCATTCTCCTCTTGGGATCTTGGGCACACACGCACACGCACACATGACATGCCTGGTGTGAGTTTAAGCCACAAGGTCCAGGACTTGAACCACACTTGACCACATGGGAGTCCAGTGACATAGCCATTGTGCCAAATGCTAGTCCCATTAATTCCATATTAATAACAGACAAAATGTATGAAAACACAGCAACGTGGAAATGTATTTAAGGATACTGATATAATAAAACTAAGACAGGAGAGAACACAGACAATTTCAGGATATGAGATAGACAATGCTTGGTATGAGAGACAGATCTAATGCTAAGTGAAATAACCCAAAGTATGGAAAACCAATACTGAACTTTATGTCTCAACCTAACATATACCAAATCTCTGCACTCTGTCAGAAACTGAAAGACTCAAAACTGTAGAAACAGGGTCGATACCGGGAGTTGCTTGTAGGGAAGCAGGGGGAGGCCTATGAGAAATAGTTTAATGGACACAAGAATTAATATAAAAAAGAAAAAGAGGCTATGGGATAGTGAACTGCAGCAAAGTAGAAATATGGACAATTTAATACAAATTTCAAAAAAATGGACACTAAGTAGAGCCATTATCAAATGAACACAATGTAATGTTCAATGTTGCAGATGAATATATATGTATATCTTCAATTAGAAGATTATAGATTATAGGCATATAGGCATGTTACTTTATTTTTAAGAGGTTTTTTGCTATAGGGCACATGTGCTTGCCAGAAAGACAGAGAGAGAGAGAGATAGGAAGTGAGAAATCACCCCCCCCAGAGAGGATGGCCATACTGCAATCCCTTCTTCTCCATTCTCCTCTCGTGATTTTGGGCATGCATGCACACGAGCCTGGCATGAGTTTTAAGTTGCCAGGTCTGAGACTCGAACTGCGGTCGACTTCATGGGAGTCCAGCAACATAACCATTATGCCATCTGCTCATCCCAATATAGTCATATACTGTAACTCTAAAGATTAAAAAAAAATACTACTTAACAGCTCTATATCAGATCAACAAAAAATCCTGGAGGTAAATTTGAAGCTCTATAATCTTTATTTTTAATTGTTTCAAATTTTGATTTCTGGCTCACATATCCTCAATTAAAAATAAAGGTTATAGAGCGCCTCTTTAGGTAATTTAATGTGCATCTAGGCTTGAGAGCCATTAATTTAATCCATTCCTATAATAGATATGAAAATGGAGAACAGGTAAGGGGAAAAAAGTGCCTTAAGTCACATGGTCCCTTGGTGTCAGAGTCCAACCATGAACCTGAGGTTTTTCTGGGGAATCATTATTAAAACTGTTTCATATTCTGCCATTTTCCTGAAATGACCCATGCCTCTGTCTTGTCTCCACATTCATGCAGACATGATAGGTGCTCCCAGGTTTCAGCAGAGCTCAGTTCTAGAAGAGACACAGGGAGGGGAGTGAGAAGAGGCTGTCAAAGTCTTGTACACACTAAGCCTCGACATTCATCTCTGATCTCATCCCCAACAGCCTTTGTCAAGTTGTTCTAGCTTCCCTTGGGAAGGGTTTGGAACACACATTCTTTTTAGATTTTGCTAGTTGTCCCATTTACTGTGTTAGACTTGGAAGAATATTTTTTGGTGTCTGGAAAAGGGGTAAATTTTTTTTTTTTTTTTTTTTTACTTTTTTTCTTTTTTTTTTTGGAGAGATTTTTGCTATAGGGCGCGTGCGCTCGCCGGACAGACAGAGAGAGACATAGAGACAGAAAGCGAGAAATCACCCCCCAGGGGGGATGGTCACGCCTCAATCCCTTCTCCTCCATTCTCCTCTCGGGATCTTGGGCACGCATGCACACGCGCCCAGCGTGAGTTTTAAGCCACCAGGTCCGGGACATGAACCGCGGTCGACTACGTGGGAGCCCAGCGACATAGCCATTACGCTAACTGCTGGTTCCCAGAAAAGGGGTAAACTTTAAAAGTCTTCATTTTAATCTAGATTCTCCTGAACTGGTCCATGACTATCCAATTGCTGAAATAATTTGCATTCTGAATCTTAACGGTCCACAACATATGCTTCTCAGTTGTAAAAAGAAGGAAGTGAACTTTCCTTACAGTCATTTAAAATACTTCTTTCTCCTAAAGGAAAAACTAACAGGGGTCTTGGAAAATATAAAGGGTACCCTGTGCTGTTTACTGCATAGTCCATAGAATTCATTTTTGCTTGCTGCTGGAGGAATGCGAAAGGGGGAAAACAAGACCAAGGAAAGACTCTCCTTTCAACTCCTGGACTGGGTTTGAACATTTCTTTCCAAAAAAAGCTTGTTTCTGTCTTGGGTATGAAGCAGCCAGAGAGTGACATGAGAATGAAAGGCTGACAGTGAATGATGAAGGAAGGAACATATCATGCCCAGAGTAGCATCAAGCATTTAATTATTCATTTTGTCAACAAAATATTTACAAATAACTGACATTAATATGGATCACAGAGACACAGATTAAGAGGCAGTGTCAGGTGGTAGGAACTTAGAGGATGAAGCTGGCATGGTAGAGTGAAATGAGAGCGGAGGATTAGAAGCCAGAATCTTGCATTCACTTACTTTCTATGTGGACTTTCAGGCCCAGAGAAGTTACACATTTACTCGTATCTTCACCTCTGAAGTAATGGACAACTTTAGACCAAGTCTAAAGTTCTCAGCTTTGACACCCAGCTTTGGGGTACAGTCTGCTTCTACAACTACTTCTGAGGGATCCCACATTCTCAGTGACCTCTAGCTAGTGACTTCCCTAGGTGGGACATGCAGGGAAGGTGCCTGGACTTTGAAACTCTATATAAGATACTTTTTTGTTAAATCCGCATGTCTTTGTAGCATGAAGGTATTATCTCATGTCCTAGATGAAGAAACAAAGGCTCAAAAATGTTCAGCCAGGCTCCAATAACCTTGGGATTACTAAAAATAAATATATTTCAATGGAACAGAATGATACAAAGTATAGAAAGCTTTTTACAGGAGGTATCAGAAAGGAATAAAACAGAGTCGATGATCAATCTTGACAGAGCAGCAATCTTTAATGGTATGTTCAGAGAAAATGACGTGCAGACTTACATGTGCTGGTAAAGAGCAATGGGGATACAGTAATGAGGACAAGGAGAAAGAGAAGTGGCTTGGCTAGCTAACAGAATATCTACTTCTCACCAGGCATCATGTGAGATGTTTTAATGGATTAGTTCCTTTCCTCTCTAGCTCACAAAAATCCAATGAGAGTAGAACAATTATTGAATTCATTTTTAGGTAAGGAGATAGAGGTTTAAAAGAGGTAATGATTGTCCAATTTACTCAACAGATTCCTGGTAGAACTGGTCAACCCCAAGGAGTCCGATTCTGTAATATGTATACTTTGCCACTCAAGTATATTAAAGAAAGGATATGTGTGGAGGCCAACAGATGGCATAGTGGTTATATCACGGGACTCCCACATGGCCAACCAAGGTTGGAGTCCTGAACCGGGGGCTTCAATAGCACTCCAGGTATGTGTGCATGCATGCCCAATGTCCCAGGAGAAGAATGGAGAAGGGATTGTGATGTGGTCACCTGCCCTGGGGAATGATGCCTTGCTTTCTATCTCTCTGTCTCTCCAGTGAGCACACGAGCGCTATAGCAAAAATCTCTCTCTTGGGAAAAAAATAAATGAACGTTTATGTTGACTGGCAGCATCAGGAAAGATTTTATGGAAGAGATGACATTGCAGATGTCAACAGATGATTGGGATTTTGTCAGAGAAATTGAGCCAGGACTAGGTGGGTCAGAGTCACTGCTGACTGTAGAAGAGGTATGATCTAAAGTACAGAAATGTAATAGTTCAGAAAAGATCCGGTGAGCTTGATAGCAGCAACAGGTATGCGAGGGAAAGAACTATGGATAGAAGGCTAAAAGATGATGTGGACCTTGATGTTAAGCAGTCTCAAGTGACAGATTAACATGTCTAAAGTGTTACTCCCCTGACTGAGAGGTGATTTAAAGTCTATGAGCAAAGCCATGTGTTCTGGTCTCTGTCTGGAAAAGGCTCTGACTGCTATAGAGTAAATTCTGACCACTGTCCACCACAACTCCCTGGCTGCCTCTGAAATATTGGGTCATCAGAAAAGTCATGGTACAGTTTTGCATAGCAAAACCGAAAAATACTTCATGACTTTTCTGATGACCTAATACATGTTTGGTATCCACTGACATAAGGGATGTAGAGAACACAACCAAGACACACACATGTGGTGTCTGACTTGGGAGTCAGAAGATAGTGGTGCAATTACTTCTCAAACTTGAATGCACTTGAGGAGTCCCAGGGGTATTTGTTAAAATGTAGAACCCCAGGTTGTGCTATGAGATTCTGTTTTATTCCAGCAAGAATGAGTGTGAAGAATCTCATTTCAAAATGATTAACCCAGGTGGTTTTAAAGCAAGGGGCATCATCTGAAGAGAAATCATGCCTAGGCCATAGATCTAGGTTCCCTTACCACCTGCCCCCTCTCCTTGCTTGCCAGACACTCAGAATTCCTTGTTGATGCAAATACTAGGAGACGAAACCAAACAGAGGCTCTTTCCCTAGGTCTCTTTCTCTGACTGTACTCAGAGCACCTAGAGTGCAGGAAACAGGTTTTTTTTTTTTTTGGGGGGGGGTTTAAGAGGTTTTTGCTATAGGGCGCGTGTGCTCACCAGAAGGAGAGAGACAGAAAGACAGAAAGCGAGAAATCAACACCCCCCCCCCTCCACCCCAGGGGCGATGGCCACTCCGCAATCCCTTCTCCTTCATTCTCCTCTCGGGATCCTAGGCACGCATGCACAAGCGCCTACCATGAGTTTTAAGCCACTGGGTCCGGGACTCGAACCGCAGTCGACCATGTGGGAGTCCAGCGACATAGCCATTATGCCAAATGCTGGTCCTGGAATCTGTTTTTGTTTTTTTTTTTTTTTAGTCCTAGCTTTATTTTTTTATTTTTAGGGAGATTTTTGCTATAGAGTATATGTGCTCATCAGAGAGGCAGAAAGCAAGAAATCAACCCTCTCTTCCCAGGGTGGACAGCTATGCCACAATCCCTTCTCCTCCATTCTCTTCTTGTGTTTTTGGGCATGCATGCACACGTGCCTGGTGTGAGTTTGAAGCCACCAGATCTGGGACTCAAACCGCAGTTGACTACATGGGAGTTCAGTGACCTGACCATTAGCCATCAGTCCTAGCTTTAATCATATTACGATGCTGTACACATAATAGGACCTTAACATGTTTGTTACACAAAATTCCTATGTGGGAAAGCAACATGTTTGTTATACAAAACTCTAACCAGAGAACAAAGCTCCATATGAAAGAAATTATTTAAGCTCTACAGATTGATGAACACATGAGAAAGCGCTTAGAGAATGTTATTAGTGAACAGAGTATTTTCTCTGTAATCAGCTATGTTCAGGTCCCTATGCCAGCCCCCCCCCCTCCACCCCATGCAATATAAAATTAATGCTAGCTAAAACTGACATCAAGAACTACTGTAGCGGTAGCTTAGACTAATAGTATCTTTCTGGAGTCTTAAAAACTATCATTGTAATTGTTCATATAAAATGCCTGCTTGGCATGAGGTACTATACTAATTTAAATTTACACAACAGTTTGGCAAGACTTCCAAAGTCGACGTTATGGCTGTCTGTCAGTTATCAAAGCCCTGACTTACTTTTGTACCTCCCTGGGATGATTGTAAATTTTTAAAGTAGCTTTCATTCGAAGCCACATTTATCTTTTCCTTTTATCTGCCCTCCCTCCAATATTCCATAATTACACACACAACTATGATGGGAAGATCAGAAAATGTTTATCGGTGTGATATATCTCTTCCATTTCCTTTTCCTGCTGCTTCTAGAAACTGCAGAAATCTGCTGTTCAATTAACTAAAGGTCAGAGAGCTGTCAGCCTTTTCTCACTGCACCCTCGCTGTCAGTTCAGTGAGTGTGAAAGAAGCAGAAGTTCTAGGATGGGCGGGGATGGCTGCAAATAGTCTTGAGTGAGTGATGTGTGGCCACATCTCTGGACAGGCATTGAGTCTCTGTGACTCATCAGCTCCTCAGACAGATACGCTAGGGTCACACTTTCCCATTAAGGTTTCCAGGGAACCAAAGATGGGTAGATAAAATAGGATGTGAGAGCTTTCACTTTTAAACACAGAAGTAGCAACTAACCAGGGTTCACTTAGAGGCTAGGAGTCCCACAAAGAAAATCCTGTTTTCTGAATTTGATCTCAGTGACCTTGGTAAAACTAGTTTTACCTGCTCTAGACCTGGGTATTCCAAGTTAATATTCTTATAACAATCAAAGGAGTTCATTCATTCATTCATCCATCTGTTGGGTCATTGGAAGTCATAACACATGTTTGCATAGAAAAATGTGAAAAAATACAGCATGACTTTTCCAATGACCCATTATTTTTTTCATCTACTTATTTTTTATCAAGTGGGTTTTGATATTTTGTAAAGAGGATTATCTGTCTTTGTTATTATTGCAGTTCATTCATTGAATCAAGAAGACAGACATCTAAAATTTCTTTTATTATTATTATCAATAAGCTAGATAGTATTTTAGACTTTGTATCCATGCAGTCTCTGTCACAACTAGTCAGGTACTTGTCCATAGCATAGTAGCACTAGATAACACATAAACGAATAGATACAGCTATGTACCAATAAAATTTTATTTACAAAAACAGGCAGCAGGCTAAATTTGACTCACAAAACAGTTTACTAATCTCCTAAACTAGGACCACCTTGGATTCTACATAAATACTAGATAGTTCAGAAATTTTCTCATTTTATTTGGTATGAGTGACTTTAATTCAGGGTCAGAAAAAAAGACATTTATCATTTTGACAATATAGTGAAGTAGAATAGTCCTAACTAAAGGTAGGACTGAATTTTAGCCCCAGGGCTGCCTCTGGCTAACTATGACCAAAGATAAATCATTTAACCTCTCTTTGCTTCTATATCTTAACCTAGTTTCCTTTTCCAGGACTCAGAGACTAGCAGATGACCTATTCAGTGAATGATCAAGATAAGCTATATTTAAATCCCAGTTATAGGGTACTTGATCAGACAAGAAATTTAGTGAAAGCCAATGGAAAATGCATGGTCATCGAGATACAAATGAAAACTATTAAGGACTTTACTGACAGCCCACGTGTACAAACCAAAATTAATGTGTCTGTTTCTCAGAAAAAGAGCTCATTTCTGTTGAAAGCACAAATCGTGGGAAATGCTGTTCAGTAAGCAAGTCAATTAGAAAATTTAAGATTACAAATTAGCCAGAAACTAAACTTTTTTTTTTTAATTTCAATAGATAAATGAATAAGCAATGCTCTTTTGTAATCACAGCTACTCCTTTATTTGAAAAGGGCCTTGGCAATTATCAAAACAATCCTTCCTCATTATGAAGAGGCTGTACACTGGCTGTTACTTGAGCCATTTTCTGACATCTGCTTTATCAACCCACCCTCATCAAATTCATGCTTTCTAGATTTGACTTCACTCTGCTTCATGGGTGAGATGTGACTATAATGAGTATAGATGAGGAAAGCAGACTCACATTGCCCAATTTATATATGGAACAATCAGCAGAAATTTGTGAAGCATGATGCTCTCTGGGGAACACAGAGTTATTGGGAAAAAAATAACATTTGTCAAGTGGCAGAACGCATATACTGGATAAACCACGGTCGTCAGATGTAGGATATAGATTCTAATTTCCAACCAAATCTAGAAGAGAAGGAATTCATTTTTAGACATGTGGTCAGGGAAATTTAGAAGACATAGTAGAAATGTTATAGTTAAAATTTGAGGGGTTGGTGGCTTCAACACATGAAGCCAAGATATGGTGTGTGGAAAGAGAAAAGCAGTTTGGGAGTACAGAAACTAGATCAATATATAAAGGAATCAAATAGAAAATAGAGCCGAGAAGGTAGGATAGGGTTAAATAATATTGGAAAGGGCCCCGGATTATACCGTGGAGGGTTCGTATTGTAGATTCTGCCCCTGTAGTGGCAAAGCAGATAATATAAATGAGTAAAACTAGCTGAAAGGGAGGGAAAGAAAACAAGTCACCAAGGATTCTGGTTCCACTGAAAAGAGGTGGTCATATTCATTTCAAGGACATTTGTATCCCATGAATGTGAGCTCAGTGTTTTTCATCTTTTCATTTTTGAGGTGGAAGATCTGGAACTTTATGTAAAATGTTTACATTTGAAATGTGACCAACTAATACATATGTCTTTAACTTCCGTTTGAAGCCATAACAAACCCCCCAGATGTTGAAAGGCTTTATCTGCTGGTAGCACAACTGTAGTCTGTGAGCTATCCAGAAAGACCGGGAAAGCAGTGACAATTTTGTTAGGAATGAGAGCACCAAAGTTGGTCTCAAAGGAAGAGACTTGAGAGTCTGTATGAACCTATGACTATAGTCCAGGTGTGAGATCACATGGACTAGGTCCTGGCTCCCAGAAGTGAGAAGGGAAAAAATGGTGGAGATGGAGTATGATGCATGTTGCAGAGAAAAATCAGTGTCTTAGTCTATATGGGCTGCTATAACAAAATGCATAAACTGTGTGTCTTATAAACAACAGACATTTCTTTCTCATGGTTCTAGAGCTTGGGAAGTCCAAGATTAAGGTATCAGCAGATTCAGTATCCATGAAACCCTTTCTTCATAAATAGCACCTTCTCATTGTGTTCTTACATGGTGGAAAAGGCAAACAAGCGCTGTTAGGCCTCTTTTTCTGGGGCACTAATCCCATTCTTAAAGCGCTCAGCCCTCATGACCTAAGCACCTCCTGAAACTCTCTCCTTTTAATACTGTAGCATTGGGGATTAGGTTTCAACATTAAAATTTTAGAGGACACAAACATGAACATGCAGCAAGATTGGATCATTCTCAGAGAGCCAAGAGATGATCCATGTTCTGTTTTACCCATAGAGAGACCCTGTCTTGTTTTGCTCTTTGTCAGATACAGCCTCAGTTGATCTTTCTCTGGGCCTATTTGATTTTAATGGCTTTTCTATTACTTTATTTCCCAGTTCAACACTTCCTTTCTACCCCTTGAACTTCTCATGGTTCACTTTTAGTAAGTACATTTGAGTATATGACTAGATGAAGGTTGTGATCTTTAAATCTGTCAAACAGGAAATCATTTTATAGCCCTATTTTGATGTCAGATGTTTCTCCCAAATTTCAAGCTAAAGAAGATCAATAATTTGCAATGACATCAGTTTAAAAATAAATGAGTCATAGGAAATTGTAGTACTTTTGGGTGGAAAATAATTCCTATATATCCCCTTCTTAGTCAATGCTCTTTTAGGAGAGTTTTCCTAACCACTGCAATCCATAATAAGCCTTTCATTTGTTTTCTTTTTGTTATTCTGCAATGTTGCAGGGTACGGTTCTTTTTTCAAATGTAAAGAGATTTATTACTTGTTCTGATTAAAATGCTGGATGACCATTAAAATAATATTTTTCCCCAAACACAGAGCAGAATTTAAATATTCCCACTAATAAGTATATGGGCTTTAAATGATTTTTGTATACATTGTTTCAAACCTTTCTTAATTTAATACTAAACACATACTTGCACATCAATAAATATAAAACTGCATTAGCATTTAAATGACTACATAATATTCTACTAGACATAGCTCAGTATATATTGCTAAAAAAATATATCTACAATATTTAATTCTTGTCCTATTAGTAGATATTGAGGTTCTTTTCACATTTTCAATAGTATCATGTCAGTGAAGTAAGCATCTTTTTATGTTCATTTTTATATCCTTAGCCAGTAATTTCCTCAAGATATGGAATTAAAGTGGTTGGGTTGAAAGATATAATTTTTAAGGACATTTGAAAAATTTTTCTCATAAATGATGTCAGTTTTATTTCTAGTAATGTATTGAAATGTAGCTTCCACTTCCTCTCCCTCTAACTATGCTCATTAGCAATTTTTGTAATATTTAGCTTTCTGATAGGTAGAACTTTTGTTCTTTTAATTTTTATAGAATTTACCTGTCAAAAGTCTGTGGAAAAATGGAATTAAGATACAAGTTGACTTTGGCACAAAAAATAATTTTGAAATCCATGCATAGTTTTTTCCTAATATGCAGTTTCCATGAGCTTTTTAATGACAACTAGTCTACTACTTCTTACTGACATTTAAAGATTTTTTAAAACATTTGCTTGTCTTCTTTATTAGGTCATAAATTATTTCAGAGATTATTTCCACTCATAATCTTTACGCTGTATGCTCATCTTCATTTTTTGTAGAACAGTGCTCATTCAGTTTTATTTCACTTTCTGCCCCCCCCCGATAATTTAATAAATTATAAAATCTTTCTAAATGACATGCCTTTTGTCTCCAAAATGGCAAATACTTATGAATATACTACTCTGTGTTAATTTTTCTTTTCTCTAGAGAAACCCTTTACAAACCCAGCTAATAGAATATATTTTGAACACAGAAGCATCCAATGTCTGGAGTTATACTGCTCAATATGGTGACCACTAGTTATATGCCTACTGAGCATTTAATCAGTGACTAAATTGAAATGTGCTGTAAACATAAACTACACATATAGTTCATAGACTTAGAAAAAACTTACGAAAAATATCTTACATAGCTAGCTAGCTAGCTCTAGGGCATAAGGGCTGAGAGATGGACAGAGAGAAATAGTGGGAAAGTGAGAACATACCCCCCAGGGGGATGGCCACGCCACAGCAATCCCTCTCTCTCCTCCATTCTCTAGAGATTTCAGGTGTGACTGCATAGGTGCGAGGCACGTTTTTTCAAGAGCCACTCAGTACAGGACTTGAATTAATCAATTAGAGCCAGCCACCTTAACCACTATGTCCACTGGCTGGCCCACAAATAATTTTTATCTTGATTTCATTTTGAAATGTAATATTATGGATATCAGAAGCAAAACGTGCCAATCAATTTCATCTGTTTTCTTTTTACTTTTTTAATGTGACTACCAGAAAATTAAAAGTGGCATATATGGCTTCCACATGTGACTCCTATTATAATTCTATAGGACAGCACTACTCTAGAGTGTTTTATATCATACATATTAAGGACATAAGAGTCTGGACTGGAATGTTCTTCTGAATGACCTTTAGGTCAGATTTTTATCATTCTTTTGCAACAAGAAAGAGAGCAAAGCACCCAAATGTCATTGTTACCCTGGCAGATGTTTGCCTCGTCTTTCATCTGAGGAAGCCTTGATGAAAGGAAACAGCTTCTACCAGAATAGTTTATAGCTCCTTTGGAAAGAAAGTTAAATTGAAAAGGAAGAGAAAAATTGAAATAGTTTGGACTTTGAACAACTGCTCATGTCACCACAAAGCCACAGTCACCGTGTGATCTGTCGGCGGGCTGCAGAAAGAGTGTGAATCATTGGTCTCCTCAAAACTTGGGCATTGCAAAATCCCAAATAAAACCAAGAATTGATGAAAGAGAACTTGAACTAAGCTAAAGGAGGGAGCTGCATTTGCCCTCCTGGTTCCTCCCTCTTTGGGGGCAAAGGGAAGAAAATAACTGTTCACCCTGGGTTATAATTATCTTCTCTACCTATGACATTTCTTCTATGGGTATGTAGTCTCTTTCTTATTCAAATGAACAATCCCAGCACTTGGCAACTGACTTTCTACTTTTTGTAGATTAAGTAATTTAGAGTGGTAAAATGAGTGACTCCAGACTCTAGAACAAAATTACTCCTAAAACCAAATTCAGGTTGTACAAAAGCTCCTGACTATCGTTCTTTAGCCTTTCAACACCTAAGGGCGCATTCGCCAGACAGACAGAGAGAGACAGGATAGAAAGCAGGAAATCACCCCCCAGGGGGGATGGCCACGCCGCAATCCCTTCTCCTCCATTCTCCTTCGGGATCCTGCAAAGCTCCTGTGTATCGTTCCAGCGACTTTACGCTGCTTCCCTCATTACAGTCTTTTTAAGAGTAATATTTCTTAACTCTCAGGACCAGCAGTTGGCATAATGGCTATGTCACTGGACTCCCATATAGTTGACCACGGTTCGCGTCCCAGACCCAGTGACTTAAACTCACGCCGGGCGCGTGTGCATGTGTGCCCAAGATCCCGAGAGGAGAATGGACGAAAAGGGATTGCAGCATGGCCTTCCCCCTTGCGGGGTGATTTCTCACTTTCTGTCTCTCTGTGTCTTTCTGGTGAGCACACGCACCGTATAGCGAAATCCTCTCAAAAATTAAAAATTTCTGGGAACCAGCAGTTAGCGTAATGGCTATGTCACTGGGAGGTGATTTCTCACTTTCTGTCTCTAATGTCTCTCTTTGTCTGTCTGGCGAGCGCACACACCCTATAGCGAAAATCTCTCAAAAAAAAAAAAAAAAAAATTAAAAATTTCTTAACTCTCTTTTTCCCACCAAATTTTCAAGTTTAGTTTCCCTTAGCTTAGTTGGCTCTAAATAAAATCTGTTCTGTATTAGATGTTTTAAAATCAAATTCTTTTTTATCTAAGATTCTTTGTCCAATCCCTAACATTCTGATGCTTTATTATTATTATTACTTAATTTGCCAGAAGGGCCAGAAAAAGTGAGGAAACACCTACCATGGGACATGTTCATGCTGCAGTCTCTTCTCCACTTCTTCCTTTTGTCAGGGTTTTGGGCATGCATGGATACATACTTGTTGTGTTTTTCTAAACCGCTGAGTTGGGAATCCTAGCTCAGTCCCACATATGTTTGGCCATGTGAGATCCAGCTGCCTTAACTGCCAGATTATGAGCTGACCTTTCCATGTACGTATGTATGTATGTATGTATTATTATTATTATTATTATTATTGTGATTTTTGCTGTGTTAATGTATCCATTGACAGTGGGAGATAGCTGTTTTTTTTTTTTTTTTTTTTCTTTTTTGGAGAGGTTTTTGCTATACAGCGCATGCACGCTCACGAGAAAAGCAGAGAGAGACAGAGAGACAGAAAGTGAGAAATCACCCCCCCCGGGGGGTGCCCATGCTGCAGTCCCTTCTCCCCACTCTCCTCGTAGGATCTTGGGCATGCACGCACATACACTGGTGTGAGTTTAAGCCACAGGGTCTGTGACTCGAACTGTGGTCGACCACATGGGAGTTCAGCAACATGGCCATTGCAACTGCTGGTCCCAGAGAGTGGGAGATAGTTTGTACCTTATCAAACTTATAGCAGGTCTCAATACCCAATCCTACCTTTGAATTTTAGCAAACAGGTACTTATAGATCAAGCACTCAAACTCCCCAAAGCATAAAATATGCAGCTATCTACAGAATATTGTTGGAGGATATGAGGATAAACTCTTGATTCACCCATTTTCTCTAGAATACTGCATTTGAGAAACATAAATAGTCAATTAAAATCAACAGATCAATAGCAGAGATCCTGTATTGTCTATAACATGAGTAGTTTTGGACAGATATTTTTTCTTTCTGACATTTAGTAAGCTTTATTTGACAACCTATCTATAAACTTGCCAAACATGTATCGACCTTCTACATGCATGCTTACCTTAACTGTTGGAGAAACACACATGTGTAAAAGCTAAGGCCCTGCTGTCAAGAAGATTAGAGTTATGCCTCTCACATGAAGAGAGTCAGAATTTCAAGGGAAGAGTGTGAATTTGAGATCCTTGGACCCATGTGGCCTGAAAGCACTGATGAGATGAAGAATTAATGCCTAAGATGGTAGGTTAAAAGGAAAGGATACATAGACATAGGATGTTAACTTCACTTTTTTGTAAATTTGCTAATAGCAACACTATTAAAAAGGAAAAAAAAAAAAGAGGATCATAAATTTGGATCATAGAATATTTCCAGATTCATCAGAATCTGTATATTTGGCCTTTATATATATATAAAAAAAATTGTCCACCACAGTCTCACAGTCTCTAAGTTTAGAAGAAGTTTGTCTTGGGTTAAATAAAAGATACTTCATCAAGTAGAAATTATTTCGTTTTGTTCTTGATTTGCACTTTCTTTGAATCTTAGAAATACAGGGTTTAGCAGGCCCTGGATTGGGGAAACAAAGACCTTCATCTCTCAGTAAATAGCCATTTCCTGTAACAACTCTGATTCCTTTCCCAGATGCTTGAAATTAGCAAGCCTGGTGATTCTATTTCTAGAATTGTTCATAATAGGCCTCTTTTCTCATTTCCTTCTCCTTCCTTCCTCTTCCCTGATGAATATACTGTTGCTACATTCTCAATCTCAAAAGAAGCCAACTCCATGGCTGAGAAAAATTCCACTGATGTTAAGAATTGCCTAAATAGTGTTCTTTGAGGAACTGTAAAATGGTTAGCATGATTTGCTTGGGTGTCTTCAGATAAATGTTACTGAATAAATGATAACATTGTCTTATAGATGGTCTCAGATATCACACTGAGTAAACAAAAATGAACTCATTGTTCAAGATACAGTGACAAAAACCCAAATATGGGTATTTTCATGGGTATATAGCCTAATAAAGAATACACATCATAGGGGTTGGATCCTGGTGCCAGCAGGTGGCATGGTGGGTAAGATGCTGAATGCCCACATGGCTGAATGTGGTTCGAGTCATGGACTTGGTGGCTTGCTTTCTCACTTTCTCACTCTGGTAGCACACATGACTTATAGCAAAATTAAAATAATAATAATAAAATCAAATAAATTTTTTAAAGAAGAGAGAGAGTGAGAAGCTGGATCCTACACGTAACTGCAATTCAAATCCCTGTGCCCATCAACCTGAAACATGTACATGTGAGAGTGACCAGAATCTAATGGTCTAGAGAACTTAAGGAAGAGGACTATGACATAATCTGATCCTGTGGAGAGGGCCTCCCCATCTCTTTTTCTCTTGTGTATACACATTCTCATAAATAAATGAAAAATTATTTAAACAAATGAGCATTACATTTGGATTCAAGTCATGGCTCTGCTATTTGCTAGTTCTGTGCCTTAAGTTAATGATTTAACATCTCTGGGCTTTAGTTTTATATTTGTAAAATGGAAATAATGACAGGTATCATATAGTTTTGTGAGAAACTATGTTTAAGTGTTTGTATCATGCCTCCAAAATAATACATACTCAATATACACTAATACTATTGTTTAAATTAACAGATAATATATGTAAGATGTAGAACACAATGGTTAGCACATTATAAACACCACATGAATGTCAACTCTTGGTTACTACTATTTCAAGACATATAATGTCCCTCAAATTAAGGATAGTCTAGTAGGTGTTTTTCTTGGGAAAAAAGTTCAAGCATCTATAAAATAATTGTAGAGATATATAAGACTATTATTATTATAGATGCATCTGTAATTACAAAGAGACATCAAAGTCAACCAATAGAATAAATGATTAGAGGAATCATCCACATTTGTTTACAGAAAAAAGAAACACAAAAACAAGCTACACTTAGGAAAAAAAAATTAAATAAAGTAGAATTACACCAGATGACGAAGTGGTTGGGAGCTATTTTAACAAAAAGCCAAAGCAGGAAGATATTAGAGATCATGGAACACTAACTGAAAAGCCAATGGAAATAATATTGCTGAGAAATTCTTGTTAGCAGGACTGCAGCAGGAGTCAGGGGTGGAGGAGAGAGAAGTAGCCAGGAACCAGATCATGTTGGACCTTGCGGGCATGTGAAGCACTTTTGGAATCCAGCCAGAATATAGCAGGAAAACTGCATCCAACTGACACAATAATTAAATGAAGACTTTGGGAATATAAGATTGGCAAAAAGGAGAAAGCTGCTTTTTGCCATTTTTAAAATTCTAAATGTGGGCCTGGTTCTTCTCCAAGTACAGATGATAGACTCCTGACTGCAGTGAATTAAAGGCAACAAGCTTCACCCTGGATTCTGTTTCCTCTCTAATGGAAGATGGAAATCTTGGCCTGGATCAAAGGAAGCAGAGTTGCATGGGAATTACGTCAAACCAGTGGCAAAGATTACAGCCTGATACACAAAAATTACTGATTCCAGCTGTCAGCAAGATACTTTTAAAAGGTCAGAGTTGGAGTCACAGAGTATACTGCTCACCTTGTCAAAAGTGAAGTTGATATGTGTGAAAACTGTATGACGAGAAGAAGCAAACATGAACTTTGCAGTCAGACTGACTTAGTGGGTCAAGTACGAATTCCACCACATTCCAGCTGCCTACCTACCTGCTTACCTTTCTTTCCCAAATAGTTATTGTGCACCCACTTGTAAACCTTAGGCAGGTGATCCATCTCTCTGAGGCTTTTTCCTCACTTACAAAAATGAGGATTGTAATACTTCTTTTAAAATTATGGTGATGGTCAGATGAAGCAATGTGTTTGAAAGCACTCAGTACAATGCCATTTCCCTTCCCATTTCGCCTTCCCATTTTTTTTATCTCCCTTATTCCAGGCCCAAGTGTGAGTACTGGCCAGTAGTAGAAATAAGCAGGTTCTCTTAGAGCTTACATTCAGTGGGAAATACAAAAAAACAAAAGAATAAACAAATGCTCAGTTTCTGGTGGTGATGAATACAGTGAAAATGAAAGCAGTGATGTAAAGCAGGGTAGCTTGGAATGCTAATTTTGTAGGTTGGTGAGGGGCCAGTAGATGGTGGAGTGGTTATGTCACTGGACTCCCACATGGCTGAAAGCAGTTCAAGTCCCAGACCTGATAGCTTGAAATGTATACTGGGCCTGTGTGTGTGTGTGTGTGTGTGTACGTAAGTATGTACGTTTATGTGTGTGTGCATGCATATGTGTACACACATCCCTGAGATCTCAGGAGAATAATGGAGAAGAGGGGACTGCAGTGTGGCCATCCCCTCTGGGGGGTAATTTCTCACCTTCTCTCTCTTGGCTCTATCTTTCTCTCTCTCTGTTGAGTACCCAAACCCTAAGGCAAAAACCTTTTTAAGAAGAAAAGAAAGAAGGCCTTTTAAAAGTGACCTTGGAACTGAAATGTGAATAAAAAATGGAGCCTAATGTGCAAAGATCTGGTAACAGGGTTTCCAGGCACGGCAGCAAGTCCACGTGTGCTGAGGCAGAAACAACCCCTCCCCCCCACCCCCCATCTCCCGAAGTGTTAGAGATGCAAGGAGAAGACCAGGTTTCCAGAAGCTGCTACAGCAGGGTAAGTGCTCAGTGACAAGACCAGGTAGTAGTCACGAGCATGCAACAAACCAGCATCCTGCTAACACTGTGAGATGTAGCTGTCGGAGAGATGATAGGCAGTCACAGTCAGAAGGGCAGTGTCCTCCGAAACAGTCTTTTTCCTGTGCCCAGCTCCACTCCCACATTAGCCTGCCAAGTGAGCATTTAAGTGCTGTTTGGACACCTGGACTAGATAGATAATTTTGCTGTTCCTTCAACCCAGCAGTTCTCAAAGGCACAGACTACCATCTTCAATCTTTCCTTAATCTCTCAGTTTGTGGCATATGTCACTTTTGAAGACTCACATTTTATAATAGAACCATTGAGCTTACAAGCTAATAGCAGAGATAGGTAAGTGTGCATAATAGTGATACTTTTAATAGAAACACAAGTTCTCTCAACTTGCAGAATACAAAGTCTTACACATGCGGATTGGAAAGGCTTCATAGAGTCAGTCTCAAGTCAGTCAAATGTTTTTTGTCATCAAAGGTAGAAAGTGTGATATTCTTCTCTGTATTTTCCAGCATAAATTTTCATTAATCTCAATATATCCAGATTCTTTTTCACTATTTCCTTTTTTCCTCTTTTTCTTTAGAAATACTTTTAAAGTTAGGTATTTCTTAATTTGTTCCAATTCAGGATCAGGAGCACAAACATCTTTTATTTAAAAATTTTGATTTATATTTTCTTTTGTAGATATGACATAATTTCTTTAGAAACAGAAAATTTCACCTCTGGATCAGTTGACAGTGTGGTGGTTAAGGTCGCTGGATCCCACATGGTTGACTATGTGGTATGAGTCTCAGACCTGATGGCTTGAGAAACATGCCAGGCACCTGCGCATGTATGTCCAAAATCCAAAAGGAGGGAGAAATAGAAAAGATTACAGTGTGACCATCCCCATAGAACTACTTTCTTTCTCTATCTTTCTGCCTCTCTCCAGTGAATACCATGCCCTCTGGCAAATTACAAAAGAAAAGAAAAAAAGGAAAATTCACTTCTAACACTTTCAGTAACCAAATATTGTTGAAGATTTGTAGCTATATGAAAGATGAGAAATTTCTGGGACCAGCAGTTACCGTAATGGCTATGTCACTAGACTCCCATATATTTGACCATGTTTCAATTCCCAGTCCCGGTGGCTTAAACTTACGCCAGGCGCATGTACATGTGTGCCCAAGATCCCAAGAGGAGAATGGAGGAGAAGAGATTGCGGCATGGCCATCCCCTCTGGGGGGTGATTTCTCGTTTTCTATCTCTCTGTCTTTCTCTGTATTTCTGCCGAGCACATGTGCCCTATAGCAAAAACGTCTCCAAAAAAAGAAAAAGAGAAAAGATGAGAAATGTCTAACCTCTTTACTAGTTGCCAACTCAAATTTACATGACCACCCTAATTGAAGGTAAAGGTGTGGGGGGGGGGGGGCAGGTAGAACGCTTTCTCATATTATAAAGTGCAATCAGTGTTCTCCTCTTTTTATCCTTCACACATGCATTCTAACATATTAAGTAGATATAAGATTTGGCACTAAGGAATCAGACTTATAGCATATGGTATATTATCATAGGATATTATCTAGGGGAATGAGGGAGCAAAAGGTATAGGATTAAAGAGAACAGCACGGTCATTTGTGGGTTGCTTTAGAAAATTCTGAGAATGAAACCTATAAGGCTGTTTTCACTAAGTAGGGAGAGAGGCCGTTTCCTGGGAATCAGATCTGCTAATAAGTACTAGGTCCCAAATACTTAATGTAAGGTCTTTTCTTTATTCAGTTGTAGACTGAATGGTCATAATTATCTGTGCTGAAAAAAGAGGCCAGGGGCAAGTATATGCCTGAAGATATAAGCTTTTTTCCCTAGCACCTGTTTGTTTTAGATCATCATTGCCAAGATTCTGGATTTCAGTCCCTTGTATTACTGATAGGTCTTACCTGTGGCTCTAATTACTTCAACTTATTTGCTCCCAAATTGGGGAAAGTCAGAACCGCAGGTCATGGGCTCTGGGTGACTTTTCATAGAGGCCTGTGGATTGCTACCTTTATCCCACTCACTATTTATTCTTTAGCACACTCAGAATGGAGAGACATGACAGAATTAATTTCTGAGGTAGAGAAACAACAATATTTTCTTAAATGTAACTTCTTATTTTGTCTGATGATAACAGTAAATGTTCATTATACAAAATTTAGAAAATTGAGTATAAGTAATAGGATACAGATGAGCTCTAACTTTAGAGTACCGGGAAAAGGTGTTTTATTGCCTGTATCTTTCTTCTACTATATTCCTGTCTTTGCTAAGAGCACCTTGCTCCCCACACATTTTTTTTTTTTTTAATGCCAGGGAGCACATGTGTATGCATATGAGTGAGAGGCAGAGAAAAAGCATCCCCCCAATAGGAGGTCTGGTCATGCTTCAATTCCTATTCCTCTAATTCTTCACCCTATTAGAATCCTTGGCAGAGACCAGCAGTTAGCGTAATGGCTATGTCGCTGAACTCCCATGTAGCCGACCGCAGTGCGATGCACATTCATGTGCTTCAGTGCTTGGTATGTTCCCACCAAGCCAAGATTTTAAACGTGGTCAGCAGTTTGGGATCTTGCTTCTTCTACACAACACTGAATTGCTATGCTACAGGGCTGGCCCATCCTCATAATTTTTTTAATAATGAAGGAGAACCTAATATCACATCATGAGAATAAGCGTACTACCTTCTCTTGGCAGAAATAGTCTAAAGTTCATCATGGTTGAGTCTCTGTCCCCATAGGTTTGTTGTGATAGAAGCAATGTATTAGAGAGTTTGTGACTATACTCTGGGGCTGGAATCCCGAGGCTGAGTACTTTGTAACCTTGGTCAAGTTACTTAAAGTCATAGTGCTTAATTTCTTCATCTATAAAATGGAGACAATAATAGTGCTGTATAGTAGCTAGGTACTTTGTAAGTCAGTTAATATATGTAGAAGAGGGACCAGCAGATGGTGTAGCAGTTATGTTCCTTGACTCCCACATGGCCAACCGTGGTTTGAGTCCTGGACCCAGTGGCTTGAAAATCATGCCCGGCACATGTGTGTGCATGCCCAAGATCCTGGGAGGAGAAGGGATTGAGGCATCCATCCACCCTGGGGAGTAATTTCTCACTTTCCATCTCACTGTCTCTGTCTCTCTCTCTCTCTGGTGATTGCACATGCCCTAAGGCAAAAATCTCTCTAAATAGATAGATAGAAAGATAGATAGATAGATAAATGAGACTAGAAGAATCCGTAGCATGTACTGAGTGTTTACTAGTGCAAGCTTTCTCTATAGAGGAACACAAACTCTAATGCCCACAGGAGCCAGTGAGATCATGTAAATCAGTCAGGTATAAAAAATGAAGTCCTTTGGTCTGTCTTTCATTTTCTGACATTTTATTAAAGATAAGAGGGTAGAAAAAAAAAAATCCCATTGTAAAGGGAAAATAAAGCCCAGTGCAAGCACAATAAAGGCAAATAACCTTTCATTATTGTTGGAGAACATTAGAACATAGTGAGGACCGTGGAAAAAGGATTCAAAGATTGTACTCAGCTCCAGACAATTGCTAAGAAAAGCTGGAAAACCAGATTAATATGTGAAATTCCCCAACATTGGGTTGGTACCTAGTGCAAATTTTATGTTTAAACTTCTGTGTGATTTAAGCAACATGTGCCTTCAGGATTTATTTGGCCTATAAATTACCAGTTTGAGACCCTTGAATTTCTGATAAGTAGGGTATTCTGAATTGTAGTCCAGGAGGCCTACCTCTGGTTCCCTGGGCTATAACAACATGCATTTATTGACCTTTCTAATGCTCTTGGGTTGCAAGGACCAAAGGCTGTGCCTCCCATTACTACTCTGTCCATTGCAAATTAGTACATATAGATTATTTAGAGAAATGGGGAAAGAGTGATCAATCAGAGAAATAGTGCAGGTTCCTTGTTCCTGTCCCTTGACCAATGCAATAACTGCTTTGCCTTAGTTGAGAATTCCAGCCTCTTCCTAAATTGCTGGCTACCGACTGATAATGGAGACCCTCCAAATTTACCATCTGACTTTAGAAACACCATCTTGTTACTTGATGTGTTTAATTGCTCCCTCCTGTGGAAATAATGGGCTGTCCCTGCTGCTTATTGGAGTGGAGAATAACAAGTCTTCCGGTTTTATTCTAGTTCTCACTTGCTGAGGAAGGAGATGATAAATGCTTTGTGCTTTAGGGGCTGCCTTCAGAACCACCCTGAGGCACTAATTGCTTATTCAGAACTAAGGAAAGATGGCAAGCACTCTGGGAAGAGCTTCTTCATGCAGCAGGTTATGATCAGGGAAGGCAGAGGAGGGAGGTGGACTCTATCTGACCTCTTGGGGATGTCCTTGCACCAAGACAAAGAGCAGAGTGAAGGGAAAGCTACCACAGGGGACCAGAGCATAGAACCAGCTGAAGGGTGCCTTGAAGCAGTCAGGTTGATTCTCTGTTCACCATCTACAGTAGCTGGTCAAATAAAATGAAATAGGGAAATTCTGATCACCTTGTGGCTCTCAAATTGCAGGCTTCCCCCCACCCCCAAACTTTCAGTTATATTTGTACAGCTAAATCTTATGTTGTAATTTTCTCACACAGTCTTTACTAATAATATTCCATTCTGCTTGCTTCCTGTCTCTGTCTTAACTTACAATAGTACTCTACATGTATTTCTCTATTCTTCTCGTTTGCCTAACCACTTCATCATTGTGCAATGCCCCTCTTGCCCCCATCTCAAACTGCACAAATCCTGGACTCACTTAGAATATTGTCTCCATCAAGAAGAAAACAAACCTCCGGATTTTCTAAAAGCACTAGGATCTGTAGACCTCTATGAAGAAAAGAAAGTCTTTGTTCTCTACACTACATTCCCTCATCTTGAAGCCGATCTTTAAAAAAATACATAAATCTCGGGACCAGCAGTTAGCATAATGGCTATGTCACTGGACTCCCACGTAGTCGACCGTGGTTCGCGTCCTGGACCCAGTGGCTTAAAACTCACGCCGGGTGAGTGTGCATGCATGCCCAAGATCCCGAGAGGAGAATGGAGGAGAAGGGATTGCGGTGTGGCCATCCCACCTGGGGGGTGATTTCTTGCTTTCTGTCTCTCTGTCTCTCTCTGTCTGTCTGGCGCACACACGTGCCCTATAACAAAAATCTCTCAAAAAAAAAAAAAAAAAAAAAAAAACCATAAATCTGATTAGCCAGATTCTAGGATGTTGACTGGGCAACTTTTGCTGAGGGTAGTGTGACTTCACTTCTACAGGAATGTATCTAGATGTTTTCTATTCTTATAGCAAAAGGATTTTTTAAAAGAACCCAACCTGCTCTCTGGTATCCATTTCTCTTTTATCTTGAGCTCTTCCTTCTATGCTTTAAAATTATGGATCAGTTGGTAGGTCTGCCGAGTCCAGTTTAGAAGGCATGAGAGGTCCTTTATTTTTTCACTCACTTTCTAAATTTATTTATTATCATCATAATCTTGTTTATATTACATTGAATTGCATATAACATTACAGTGTACTACATTGCTTTTTCAAAAGGGATTGCCATGCATATCAGTCAATACAGAGACATTAAACTCCCCACTTCATCATTCAATATCTTTTCATTGTTTTTTCCGATCATTATTATTATTATTCCAAATATTTTTTTAAACAATCACTAATTCTCATTTTTCTTGTAAAAAGACTTTACCCATCATGAAATACTTCTCAGACCAAACAGTTGATAATACGATACATGTCATCATCGCTTAGACCTCTGTTTCAGAGCATATGTTCCAGCTCAGTTTATGAGAACTTCTTGAATCATGGATGGGTTTCCAAGACCACTACTACACAACAGAACAGTATCTACTTTATTTGTGCTGTTGTTTCTGAGTTTCTCTTTCTCTTGAGAATCCTGTGAGAGTAATCACTGTACTCCATAGTATTTCCCTAATACCATCAATACCTTTACATTGTTTCAAAGATGACTCCCCTTGGAACCAGCAGTTAGCATAATGGCTATGTCGCTGGACTCCCATGTAGTCGACCATGGTTCAAGTCCCAGACTCAGTGGCTTAAACTCACGCCAGGCGCATGTGCATGCGTGCCCAAGATCTCGAGAGGAGATTGGAGGAGAAGGGATTGTGGCATGGCCATTTGCCCCTAGGGGGTGATTTCTCGCTTTCTGTCTGTCTGTCTGTTTCTGTCTTCCTGGTAAGCTCATGCATCCTATAGCAAAAACTTCTCAAAAAATAAAAAAGTTTGGGAACCAGCAGTTAGCGTAATGGCTATGTCGCTGGACTCCCACATAGTTGACCGTGGTTCGTGTCCTGGACCCGGTGGCTTAAAACTCATGCTGGGCGTGTGTGCGTGCGTGCTCAAGATCCCGAGAGGAGAATGGAGGAGAAGGGATTGTGGCGTGACCATCTCCCCTGGGAGGGTGATTTCTCACTTTCTGTCTCTATGTCTCTCTCTGTCTGTCTGGCGAGCACACGCGCCCTATAGCGAAAACCTCTCCAATAAATAAATAAATAAGTTTATAAAGATGACTCTCCTTTCAAAGGAATGAAAATTGGTCTGGTGAAGACAGTAAAATTGAAGCTAGGTTCTCTGGATTCAAATCCAGGTTCTACCACTGTATAGCTATGTAATGTGAATACAATCATCTAATTTCTCTCTGTCTCAGTTTCTTAATCTGTATTATGAGTATGGTCATAGTGTTATCCTCTTAGAATGTTCTTGGTAATTAGGTGAAATAATGTTTACATAGGGCTGAGAGCATTGCCTAGAATATAATAAACACTTGGCATATATAAGTTATATTTGTCATTATCGTTTGTACCCATAAGTGTATCACTTATAATTCTATCATAGTCCTCAGCAGTGTGGCTTGCCATATTTGACTTAGATTTTAGATTTGCTCAAATCCATTTCCTATTCAGAAAATGTCTGACGTTTATCATAAAAGTTTATTATAAAAGGAGAAACAGAGGAATAGCCTTTTGATGAATATGTCATGAACAATTATGCCACAAATCTTAAAGTTGGAATAAACATTAGATATCATCATGTCCAAATTCTTCTTTTCCTAGATGAGGCTCAAGATGGAGAAGAACTTCCTAAGTCCTCCACTCTGTAGAAAAATGAGCAGAGTAGTTCAGTTATTGGAGTACATCTCAGGGAGTTTTACTGTTTTGCCATGCAACTTGAGGAGCGTCCAAACCCTTTAATCATCCAGTCTTAGTGGAGGATTTAAAAATTAAGGGGGTGGTTACCTTTGCATTCAAGATAAGAAGCAACATGTTAAACTAAATGTCCCTCCAAATGGCTATGTTTCCAATTTAATAGACATATCATTATCGTGTTAATTAGAGATCAAGTTCCTCTTTCAAAAGATACCTCATAAGGTTTTATAAGTAAAATTAGAGGCCAGGGCTCTATATCTCCCTATTGAGTAATTAGATTCACCTGTTTAGAATGAGCACTACCAGCAGGATTAATGTAATGATATACACAATACAAGTGTAACAACAAATCATTAAGATTTTTCTCTCCAATTCTTCCAGCCTATGTTCTTATCAAAATTCTTTCTCAATTTGTTTGGTATGTGACTGCTTCTATTATTCCTCCAGCCCAAGAGTAAATAATGTTTCCCAATAACTAAACATTTTTTAAAGACTTAAAATTTACAATTGATTGGTATCTGAAAGGATGACCTTAAATTGTCTTTCCAGTATTTGTTTAATGCTAACAATTTTTTTTATAATTATCATGGGCTCTTTTTTTTTTTTTCCTGAGAAATTTTTTGTTACAGGGCATATCTGTTCGCAGAAAGAAAGAGACAGAGAGACAGAAAGAAAATCACCCCCCACAGGGGATGGCCATGTAGCAATCCCTTCTCCTCCAGTCACTGCATGTATGCACATGGGGCATGAGTTTTAAAGTCACCAGTTGCAAGATTCGAACTGCAGTTAACTATGTGAGAGTTCAGTGATGTAACTATTATGCCATCTGCTGGTCCAAGTCATGGACTCTTTCTTAGTATCCAAGAACCAATGGCAATATCTTGGTAATTTTCGGATTACAATTTTGTTAATCAAGGTTTATCTCACAATTACTAATAAAATGCCACTGAAGGCTTTTACAAAATCAGTTGACATTGGCTCAGTTCTAGTGGTATAGCAGTAGTACTCACTGCCCGATGTTAGAAGACATACAAAAGACCAGAGCTCAGTTCCTGTATCAACCTATACTCACTGACTGTGCACACACATGCCTTTGATCCTAGCTGCTTGTGAAGGGCTGGGGGGACTATCACAGGCTAAAGCCTTTTTGAGGGTATTTTTCCTTTCTCTCCATCTCTGTGTTTCTTTTTGTTTCTCTCTCATTAAATAAATAAATTCCCTTTAAAAAAGGTCAGTTTTCAACAAGCTAATATAGAACATCTGACCAATAGTAAATAGAGTACATAACAGTACGTATGCACACAGATCTTAAACAGTGACAGAGTATCAAAAACAAAGGCCAAATTTAAGTTCTTAGGAAAATCATTCTCCTTGTGTTCAATAGTCAATTCAGCCATAAGAAGGTAGGCTGTGCACTAACTACATGTAAACATCCTGCAAAACTTACTATACAGCATGTAATATTGGGTCTCATGGGGTTTACTGTACAGTACTAGAATTAAGACATATCTTGCGATATTAATCCTAAATTATCAAGTGAAAATAAAGGAAATTCATACAAAGTACATTTATATTCGGAAATAGGAGATAAATAAAAGATAGTAATTAGGAAGAAAGACTTTGGAGGCAAACAGATTAGGAATCAAATCCTGCCTTTACCAGATACTAGCTTTGGTATAACCAGATTGTTCAGTTCCTCATTCTCTTCACTGTAAAATAATAGCACTGACATGATGGATGAAATTAGCCAAGGGACTGGTGCTTCATAAGGGGATTGGTACTTGAAGAAAAAGAAAATTTGGATATGCCAAAGTGAGTGAGATGTCAGCATCAATAGAAAGAACTGTGGAAGCCACTAACGCAGGTAACTACAGCATTGCACAGGGTGGAATGTTAGAAACAGTCAAGGACAAATTTCAGGGTACAAGAGAAATGAAGATTTTCTACTGATAATTCAGCCTTCAGCAAACAAGCTAGCATGGCAGGAGAGGCAAGACCTTCTAGGAGAAGATCCCTCATGGCTCCTGCAAAATACTCATTTCAGGGTACAAGAGAAATGAAGATTTTCTACTGATAATTCAGCCTCCAGCAAACAAGCTAGAGTGATTGAACTTCAAGAATTAGGAAGAAACACATCCATCAGATGACTAGAAATCACCACAGGATCACAAGAAATATGGGAAGGCAAGAAAATACTTCTCCTCCAAGGGAAAAAAATAACTCCTCTTCATCCACAAGCATTTCAATGGAAATCATGGAAATGTCTGTTAAAGAATTTAGAACTTTCATAATGGCAAAGCTAACAAAGATGGAAGAGAAGAGAGACAATGAACTGCTGAAGAGCAAGGAGAAAGAAGTTGACGAGTTCCAGGAGGTGAGGAAATTCTTGCAAGATCTAAAAGAGGAATTGCACACTTTAAAAAAGAATCAAACTGAACTGTTAGAGATGAAGACTATAATACAGGAAGTCAAAATCTCCCTTGAAAGTGTTAAAAGCAGACTAGATCATACAGAAAATAGAATCTCAGACATAGAAGAGAAATTGCTGGCCTAGAAAAATCCACCACAAAGACTGAGAAAATTGCCCAGAAATTTGAAAATAATATATGAGAAGTACTAGATACAATCAAACGTCCAAACATCCGGATAATTGGCATTCCGGAAGGCGAAGAGACCCATAAGGGCATTGATAATCTATTCCATGAAATCCTGAAAGGAAATTTTCCAAATCTAGAGAGGCACTCAAAGATCCAGTGCCAAAAATGCAAAGGACCCCAAAAAGAATCAACCCAAGAAGATCTTCTCCAAGACACATTATAGCCAGACTGACCAAAAACACAGAAAAAGACAAGATACTAAGATTGGCAAGAGAAAAACATCAAGTTACCTACAAAGGATATCCCATCAGGCTAATAGCAGACCTCTCATCGGAAACAATGTGAGTGAGAAAAGAATGGGAAAATATATTCAAAGTGTTAAGAGAAAAGCAATTTCAGCCAAGAATACTGTACCCAGCAAGACTATCTTTCATGTGGGAAGAAAAAACAAGAACATTCTCAGATAAACAAAACCTGAAAGAATTTACCAGCACCAGACCAGATCTCCAAGAAGTTCTCAAGGGAATGCTATATCAGGAAAATTAAATACAGACACACGGAAATAAGAGTTCAAAAACTAAGAGAGTGGCTAATTTAATCATAGGGACAAGTCTGGAGTTGAATATTATATCCCAGAATTTAATCAGGAAAATAGAACCACAACAGAAGATAAAGTACATGAAACTGAATTGGTGAAGTATAATTTTATGACTTTTGACTAAAATATTGCTGATTTTCTTGTAGACTTTGCTATCTGGTTGTAAGGATTTATGTCCTGTCTTGAGATATGAATAGGTTCATGCACCTTTCATTTGATCAGAATCCTAACCTGTTTCCTGGCTTTAAGCAAAGTTCCTTAGCATTTCTTTGATTTAAGTTAAAATTGATTTTCTTAATAGTATCAAGTGAACTTGCTATTGAAAGTAGTTAGATTATTTAAGAAATTGTATGATCAATACAATGTGGGTGTGAAAGGAATGGAAGACAATTGTAGACTCCAGAGATAGTGTGAGAAGAGGGTGGGAAAGGACAGAAGGTCAGAAATAGGGATTAAAAAAAAATTCTAGAAACTACAAATGGAAAATTTGTGATAATAATATGCATGATTAAGCCACTATGCAGTATATTCTGGATGGGAAATCACATTTTGTATGCTGTGAAGATGCTTAGGGAAAGAATGTAAATTAAGTTGAAAAAAAAGTTTCAGAAAAAAAATACCTATTCGATGACTGCAGTATGATATGTAGCCCCAGTTAGGTGCTACTTTATAGGATGTTCATTCTACTCACTGAGGCTTATGCCTAAAGTTGGACTTGTGTTCATGGACATGTATATATCAGCTGTGCTTGCTATGAAAATATTTAGATTAATTAAGATCTTTAGTGACTCAATAAAATGGGGGGTTAAAAACAGTATAGAAAGCGAACATAGATACCAGAGATAGTGTGGGAGGAGAGTAGGAGATGGCAGAGGGTAAGAGATAGGGAATCAAGGATGAGGAAAAAGCAAAACATATAGGAAACAAGAAATGGAAAATTACTTGTTGATGATAACATGTATGTTGATGTGCTTGATTGAGCCAATATACAGTGTACTCTGGATGGAAAATCTCATTTTGTATGTTGTAATGATGTACAGTGAATGAATGTAAATAAATAAATTTAAATTAAAAAAAAAGAATATTAAAAAAAAAGAAACAGTCAAGGACACATTTAGTCGTAAGACTAAAAAGATGTTAGGGTCAGATAACAAAGTAATATATTGGAACAATCTGTATAATGAAGCAGTTTCCATTTCCCTGTCTGGATGAGGCCAATACATATTACAGTTTTTGTAATGGGTAAGAGCATGGGTTCAGGAGATAGGCTGCCTGGATTTGCATCCTGGCTTTCATGTTCACTTATAGGGTGACTTCAGTAATTTAACTTGACTGCCTTGGCCTCAAGGACCTCACCCATAAAATGGAGCTATATTAGTACAGATAATTTGCAGAGTCACTATTCTTATTGCCCTTGTTTTCACTAATGAGCCTTTTGGATTGGATGAATAAAAATTTAAACCATTATCCACTTCCAGTAGTAATGGGCTAGACTCTTCAGACCACATCTCCCACTGAGAACAAATTAAAAATCCTGGATGAAAAAATGTATTTTAGTATCTCCTTGAAACCAATATAAAGTTAAAAGATAATGAAGAATTCCCAAACCAAGATCCAGGAGATAGCAGAATCTCAAAAGAGCAAAGAAGCCATGTAAACGCTTTCTATACTGAGAGTATTTGTCCATCCAGAGGAAATACAGTTGAAGGAAAAAGAGCTTGTGTTTGAAACCTCTGTGAACAAGCAACTCGGAACTCATGATCAGTTTTTATCGGCCAGTCCGATGAACATTACACACAATGAATCTAGGTGAGGGCAAACCACCTATCCCTCTGGGGCTGCACTGATCACTGGGAAAGTCAGGTTGGTGGTGAACAGAAAGTTAACCCATCTCGGGAAGGTAAGATATTATGCTAGTCTTATAGTTAAATTTCAGTGTAATTTTATATAATAAAAATGACTCCGGGGGCTAGCAGATAGTATGGCAGTTAAGGTGGCTGGATCCCACATGACCAACTTCACAGTTCAAGTCCCAGGCCCTGCAGCTGAAAATTACGTCAGGTATGTGTGACTGCATGTCCAAAGTTTTGAGAGGAGAATAGAGGAGACAGGATTGTGGCTTGACTATCCCCCCAGGGGTGATTTTTCATTTCCCCTCTCTCATTTCCCTTTTTCTGTCTCTGGCAAACACACATACACTCTATAGCAAAACTTAAAAAAGGAAAAAGAAAGAAAAAAGTGACATTCAGCTCTCGAATTTAGTTTAAGGTGGTTACAGATTATGAGTGTAGGTGCTAGACAAAAGTATATAAAATTCCCTCCATAAGACTGTACCTTCATTATAGCGCTTAGGAAATTTCTACAAAAAAATTTTCAAGGGAATCACCAGTTCACAATCTCAAGTAAACAACCACCCTCCAACCCCATGAAAACAGGCTTCCAATGGTGGAAGAAGCAGAAACAATGGCCTTAGGGACTGAGTCCCTATGGCTTGGGTAGTGAAATGACAAGATACAGATTGTAGAACAATTTAAGTAAAATATAGTTAATGGGGAAAAAAAGAGAGACAAGCTTGAAAGTATCTAAAATTTGAAAGACACTGTAGTTATTACACAAAAGAATATTTTAAGTAAAGTGCTGTAATAGAAACAATACCTGATATTAATAAAAATGCTGTGCATGTTACTGGTAGCAGATTAGATGCAATAGAAGGGATAATTAATAAAGCAGACAAGAAGAAATATACCAGGATACAGTAGAGAGAAACAAAGAGAAGCAATACAAGATTAAGAACTAGGTAGCATAGAAGTCTAACAAAAAGTTACTTGGAGTATGAGAAGAGTTTGAGTGGAATGAAGATAAGAGAAGGGGCATGGGCAATATTTGAAAGCCTAATGGCTTGAAACATTTTTGTAGACCATTAAAAATATCAAATTACAGATTTAAGAATACCAGTTCATTTAAAGCTAAATTTAAAAATAAAATAGACAACTTTGCCTCTTCCATCCTGCCACAAGCTGTGGTTTGTTCCTTCTCTTCATGGCTGCTCTTAGTGCATCACAATATAAATGTTCAGTCTTCCATGAATCAAAGCCCTGTACTCACATGCTCCTTTGGCAGGCTAACCTGAAATGCTCACAGGAACCTGGTCGTGCCTTTCACATTTCCTCCTGGATAACTTATGTGTGTTCTCCCCTCATTCAAGAATTCCCTCACCATCACAACACAATAATATATCTTACATGTTAAAAAGGACCTGGGGGGACCAGCAAAGTAAAACTCACACTGGGTATGTGTGTGTGTGTATGCCCAGCTTCCCAATAGGAGAATGGAATTTGGCATGGCCATACCCTTTGGGGAGTGATTTCTCTCTTTCTGTCCCCCTATCTCTGTCTGTCTCTCTGGCAAGTGCATGTAGCCTGTATCTATATATCTACATCTATCTATATATCTATATCTATACCTATACCTATATCTATCTATCTATCTATCTATCTATCTATCTATCTATCTATCTATGGTCCAGGGGTTTTCATATTCACGAAGAAGGGCTTTCACATGTAGTCCCTTTTATTCATTTCCAGTAGAGCAATTTGATAGACTAGAAAAACCAGGGGCCTGGGATTCAAATTCCTGATCTGCCATCTACTAGTTGTACAAATATGGGCAAGATCTTTAATCTCTCTGTTCTTGGTTTCTTCATCTAAAGTGGAGATGACAGTGGTACCTACAACACAGAATTTCTAGAAAAATTAAACAAGCTAATATATGTAAAATTGCCTACCTGGTGTCCAGCTCAGTTTATATTCAATATATGTTCCCCAATAAGTGAAAATGGGTTCTAGCTATAATACTTAATTTGGGTGCTAGTTAGGATGTGTACAGGGTTTGAACAAAAAATGATGATTGAATGTTTTGAAAACTAGTCCTTCTCACTTACATCAGGTAATTTTAATATTTAAGAACAGTTCATAAGTGATATTGCTAGGTCAGGGCTTGTGGAGATTGAGGAGAATAAAGTTAGTAATCTAAGGGGACTCACCACACCTCTGTTTCCACTGCCCTTTGACAGGCCCCCTTTGTATGGTTGTCCGCATTGTTTGCACTCATGCTAAGTGTCTCAGTTCCAGCCACAGGCTCTGGGGAATGGACACTTTTTCTCTCAAATATTCAGAGGCATATTATCTACAGTCCTGTCCTTGAATTTACTTTCAGTAAATTCAGTGCTCAAGCCAACTTGAATTAATAGAGTCGGGGATGGAGTCAGTGATTTACTGATTAATAAGGCAGATTACATGGGAAAAGGGTAGAGGGATGGTAACAAATGAGGTGACAGTCCCAGTTCTTCAAACACTCTAACACACAGAAACCTCAAATGAAATTTCTGGCACATAAACAGGTCTGAAAAGGTCATGAGAAACATTTGATCCAGCCTAGTCAGTATAAGAGTCTGGGGGCGAGGGCAATTTTGTTTCACTGAGGCAGCAAACAAGACCTTTGGGAAACCAGCTTGGTTACAACATGGGCAAGACTAAGCACAGAAGAGGGTTTGGGACAAAGGTTCTTTGGGGGAAGACACAGTTTGATGCTTTTGTTCATAGAGGACAAATATATTCTCTTTGGCATAATTCAGGTGGGTTAGAAACAAATTTTGTAGTTACAAATTTGAAATAAAAATGAACTCTCTTCTGTAGTTGATTTGGCCCTCTATAGAATACAAGATACTCCAGATGAAGATTCTAAACATAAAATGTAATTGTGCTTCCTGTCAATCCTAGATCAGTAGGGGAGAGTAGAGGGGAAGAGAAAAGGTCATGTCCTTACCATTTTAGGCAAGGTATAGTGTACAGTAATTCAGGAGATGAGAACAATGGGCAACATCCTACAAAACTCAAGTCCACTGGGGTACTAGGCCACCTTATCCAGCTGTAGCAAAAATACAAGTTTTGTTGTTCTGTCCACAAGTTCCTTTTGGTAATTTAGCACCAACTGAAATATGCCCAGGGGGAGTGGCTTCAAAAAGTTAATAGAAAATGAATGTTACAAAACATCTATGCATGGATTTCATCATTTCTTTGCACTAAAATAAACCTGTACTTAATTTCATCATTCTTTTCAGTCCCCTTGTGTCTTGTTCTATCAGAATGAGTGCCAAGAAGCTTACTCTTCTAGGGTCCTGAAAGGTGTACCCTTGGCTCTTGTCAAGAAAAATCAGATACTATTTTTTTTTTTTTTTTGAAAGGTTTTTGCTGTAGGGTGCGTGCGCTCACCAAAAAGACACAGAGAGACAGGGAGACAGAAAGCGAGAAATCACCCCCCAGGGAGGATGGCTACGCCACAATCCCTTCTCCTCCAAACTCCTCTCAGGATCTTGGGCACACATGCACACACTCCCAGCTTGAGTTTAAGCCACTGGGTTCGGGACTCGAACCATGGTCGGCTATATGGGAGTTCAGTGACATAACCATTACGCTAACTACTAGTTCCAAGAAAAATCAGATACTTTAAACCACATGTGTACAAATACTTTGAAATTCACTCCTAGCATCAAAAACCAAGCACACTCTTATATTTAAATAGCATTTATACTCAAATTCACCCTATCTTACCGTGAAAAGATTGCAACACTCTGCCATAACTCAAGAACTAGTGGTTCAGTCTAGCTGGAAGAAGGCAAGGCAGAAAGTCTCTTTACAAGGTGGTGGTGATTTGGAGGGTCTGGGTCCCATGCATCAGAGACTTCCTCCTACACTCCTACCAATACAGGCTAAGAAGGAAAATGAGAAGAACTCCATTTGCTGAATGGTTATAATGTGCCAAAAGTGGTGTCAAATATTTTACATGAATTATTTGTGAAGCTCAGAATATTTATTTGCATGTATTTGAGAAATAAGTTTATCCTAATTTCTCAGGGAAGTTTAAAAACTCATCTAAATTCAAATAATTAACAGGGGGTGTAATTGAGACAACAGATCTCTATCATTTAAAAATATTCTTTCCACTACACCTGTTTTCAAAATGATGACGATATTATTCTTGAACCATTAAAACAGATAACAATTAAAAGATTTATGTAGAAAGATACAATCTTCCTTTGAGAAGAAAATAAGACTAGCCATAGGTAGGGATTATTTGGAAATTAGATTACTATTCATTTTATAAAAGTATCAGGTATTTAGGTGTTCTTTCTTCATTCAGAAAATATTTCTGTATAGTTTGAGGGGCTTCCAAAAGTTTATGGAAAAATGGAATTAAAGTATGAGTTTATTTTGGTGTAATAAGTATTTAAATCCATGGATAGATTTTTTTTTTTTTTTTTTTTTTTTGGAGAGGTTTTTGCTATAGAGTGCGTGCGCTCTCCAGGCAGACAGAGAGAGACAGAGAGATAAAAAGCGAGAAATCACTCCCAAGGGGGGATGGCCAGACTGCAATCCCTTCTCCTCCATTCTCCTCTCAGGATCTTGGGCACACACGCACACGCACCCGGCTTGAGTTTAAGCCACAGGGTCCGGGACGCGAACTGCGGTCGACTATGTGGGAGTCCAGCAACATAGCCATTACACTAACCGCTGGTCCCCCAGGATATATTTTTCATCGTACACATTTTCTGTAAATTTTTTGAAGACCCTAGTACACTGAACCAATTGGTGTAGTTAAGGCTTCAAACAGACTACATTTTTGAATCCATATGAATTTATATTTTGTCTTATTAGTTATATACAGAAGCATCTCAACAGTTAGAATTCAAAACCTATAGCTATTTTTTCATGTACACCATTGTATAATTGCTAGCTAATGAGCTTCATGAGAATAAAGAAAATAGAAAAATGAAAGCAACTCTATTTTTCTCCTTTTGGATAGCTAATGCATTCAGAATGTGTTTTCCTAAAGATATTTGTTTAGCTCTGTGTGATGACTTAAATAGATATTTATATATATTTTTTATTTTGTTGCTATTATTATTCAAAACACCTCCTGCCTAACTATGAGAAAATTAAAGTTTTTTATGTTCTTAAAGAGCCTCATAATGACTCCCATTGTTTTTAGTTAAACACAGAATTATTGACTAGTTCATCTGAGATAGATGATCAATTTCACAGAAAATCTAGAATCTGGAGGCTGTCTGAGTTCACTATTCCATTTGTAGACTGTAGAAATCCGCAGCTCGTCCATGGATGTACCTTGTCCTGTGAGGAACGAACAGGGATGGCCATCGGAGAACTAATGGTTGTGCAAAGCATCCCGTTTCCACGTCCTCCATCTGTGTTCTGTTAGGACTGGGGAAGCACAGCAGAATCATGCACTATCCCAAATAGCATGGAATCTTCAAAATATGTGTATTTTCCATGTTCCTGTTCTACTCTGACTATAGCAGACTTTAAAGCAACAAGACTCCATAATCCATGTTTTTACAGAAGCACACAGAATGGCTTTAATATTCATCAAAGAAAGTTTGGGAAGTGCTGGTGTCACTCCGTTATCTGATGCATGAAAAACTCTCTTTGGTATCTCTAGTTTCAGTAATCATTGTGGAGGTGTGGCTGGGATTTCACTGCTAGTTCTACCACTTGCTGTGTGACCTTAGAAAAAGTATCTAACATCTCTGCATTTAACATGAGTTGACACTAGATTGTCAAAATTAGTTACATATACGTAAAATATTTAAAAACGAACAAAAAGCATGAAATAATAATGGTTTGAACAGAATTAACCATTCTTACTGGTGAATATGATGATACCAATCATACTGGCCCTCATATAGTGCATGCCTTTTGTATCTGTTTTGTTGTAAAATTCTTACTTATGTTGAGCAAGTTTTCTCTTTTACTTTAATTTCCAATGATCAGTGATAGCATATGGCCTTCTTATTTTTGAGAAAGAGATTTTTGCTATAGGGCACGTGTGCTTGCCAGAGAGACAGAGAGCAAAAAAATCACCCCCTGGGGAAAATGACCTTGCCAATCCCTTCTCCTCTATTCTCTTCTCAGGATTTTGGGCCTGCTTGTACATGTACCCAGTGTTTTGTAAGCCACTGGGTCCAGGACTTGAACCACGGTTGACTACATGGGAGTCCAGCAATGTATTGTAAAGTCACAGCTGACAGTATTACGTCTACTACATCAGTACTTCTCAAACTTGAATGTGCATGTGAGTCACTTGGGGATTTTGTTAAGTCAGATTTCTGATGCAGGAGGTCCTGGAGGAGTCCCAATATTCTACATTTCCAACAAAGTGCATCCCAGGTTATACCTTGTTACAGGTCCATAGCTACACTTTGAGAACAGAGGCCCTACAGCTCTTCACATCCTTTGATACTTGGTGAGTTCTTGTTTAAACTTAATCCTACAAAAAATAGATTCTGCAGAAGAATTTATATAACTTTTATTGTCAGAAAATGGTGATTGACAACTCAATGCACTTTCCTTTTGGCCTTAGCTGTCAAAAAAAAAAAAAAAAAAAAATACTGCTTTGCTGTTGTGTCTTCTCAGTACTAGTTCCTATAAACATCTTTTTTTGGTCAGATTGTTTTAGATAGGCATTTTCTCTACTAGATGTCTTTTCTTGAAAGTTTTTGTATTTTGTTATGTTTAGATCTCTTTAACAGTAAGACTATAGTCATCCAAGATTAATAGTGGCAACTTTTGTACTTGATGATGGGTGGATGGGAGTTAATTTGGGTATTTATGATATGCTATTTCCTTGGCCATTTGTGTTTCCTACCTGTAAATAGACAAGCTAAACGGATTGAACCTGGTGTCAGAGTAGGAGAAAACACCACCACCTTCAGCTTCCTGTGGTATACTTTATTTGGGATAGGAGTCAGACTAGAAAAAACATGGCATAGGAGCATCACTTCAGTCCACGGACTTGGGTAGAAAAGAACAATTTGGGAGTACTGTTACATTATCTTTCCTTCCTTTAAAAAAAATCATTTAATTAGACTAAAATTTTAGAAAATATGTGAACTATAGAAAAATACTTAAGGGGGAAAACTTCCTGTTGCCAAACAATTGGAGACATACAGTAGTCTCTAGTATTTTTCTTCTCCCCAAATTTTATTTTCTGTGTATATGTGTATAATTAAAAATACAAAAATAGTTTATTAATTAACTGAAGCACCTAAAATTGCCATTTCATAAGTCAAAACAGTTGATTGTTATCAGTTTTATGTAATTTAGACCACATATCTCTTTACTCATAACATGATTTTAAAGCTTAAAATAGCCATTCTATATTCAACATGTTTAAAATGGTTATATTAGGCAGTGGAAAAGAAGTAATGCAGTGCACCACAATTTTGAAATCATATGGGAAGGTTACAAGTTTGTGTCCCAAGGTCTTCTTGTACACACCAGTCAGTTGTACACATGCTTGTGTTCCTGGCTGGGAGAGGCAGGCGGTGATTGCGGTATAAAAACCCCATTGGATGTGACTTTCTCTCATCTTTCTGTCTTTCCCTCTCATAAAAATATTAAATAAAAAAGATACTATTAATGTGTTAATATGTATTATCAACCCCCTTTTGTTGGACATTATTTTGCTTCTTTTTAAAAATTTTATTTTATGCAATATTCGGTTAGTATCCTTTTGAAATGTCCATGTGAAGAACTTTTCCATAATGCTTTTCTTAGAAAAATGCCTCTCAATTGGATTACTGGGTTAAATGCTCTATATGAAATTCAAAGTGCTATAAACTGTGCATGAGCTTTTCTTTTTCACTATCGATGTATCTTATTTCTTCTTAGCTTAATAGCTAAAAAATGGTATTTCATTATTTGCTTTCCATTATGAGAGTGCATACTTTTTGTTTTTATTAGTACTTTTATTTTATTGTTTGTAAATTGCCTCCATTCTTCTTTAGTACATTTCCAAGTTTGGCTTTTTTGTATTTTTTGCTGGACTGGCTCTCTTCTTATTTTCAAGTTATAAAAGTTCTTTTTATTTATGATCTTGGCCTCTTCTTGTCATTGATGCTGTAAATATCCCACTTTTCCAATTATGTTTTAACATTCTTCAAGGTGGGTCTTTTTTCCTTTTTTTTTTTTTTTTGTTTCTTTTACATCTTGTGAGTTTAAGCTCCTTTGTATTCTATTTATTCTTTTCAATTACGGTTTCTGCATCTGGTACCTAAAAATTCCGCCTACCCTCAAATTATTTAAACATATTTTTCTGTTTTTTTTTTTTAACCCCCCCTGGTTTCTTGTTAACATTTAGCTTTTCAAATAGTCTAAAATTATTTTTGGATATTACTTGAGACAGAAATCTAGGTTCACTTCTCTGAAATAGTTAATTATCTGAGCTCAATTTATTGAACAACCCTTCTTTTAATTGCAGATTTAAAATGTCTCATTTATCTTAAACTAGATTCTGTTACATTCTTGGGTCTGTTTCTGGGATTTCACTTCTGCTTCGTTCATCTGTCTGCCCATTCTGGTGCCATTATCACAATTTTAATAACTAAATTGTTATGTAAAGTTTGAATGGTTGGCAGGAGTGTCACCCACTATTGTTCTTTTTCAAAGTTTCCTTGACTATTCTTTCTCATTTGTTCTTCATATAATCTCTTTGTTCAGTTGTGAAGAAAGCATACTTTTTATTGAGACTCAGCAAGAAATGCCAAATTTAAAAATTAACTTGGAGAAAGTTAAAATATTTGGAATTTTCTACTTAAGAATATAGTGGTTTAGCTTCCATAATCTATGTTTCTAATGAAATGTTTGTTTTAAATAAATTGTTTGCATTTCTAGTTAAGTACATTTCATATCTTTAATTGTCATATAAATAGTATATTTAAAAATAACATTTCTATCTTGTTTTTACAGAATCTTAGGTAAGTTATTCCTTTCTCATAACAAGTCATCTTACTAAACTCTGGTAAAATTTAATAATTATTCCTTTTTCTTTTGGGCTCATTATACAAGTAATCTTATTTCTGGTCATCCAATAGTTAATTAATTTTATTCTTGAGAGTTTTTTTGCTATGGAGTACATGCACTTGCTAGAAAGACAGAAACAGAGGGACAGAAAACGAGAAATCACTCCAAGTGGGATGGCCACACCTCAATCCCTTCTCCTCCATTCTCCTCTCAGGATCTGGGTCACATATGCACATGCACCTGGTGTGAGTTTAAGCCACCGGGTCCGGGACTTGAACCACAGTCCACTAAATGGGAGTCAAGCGGCATAGCCATTATGCCAACTGCTAATCCCGGTCTTTTTTTTTTTTTTTAATAAATTTTATATGAATCTTCTACCTATCTTATATGGTTTTACTCTATCTCAACGTCTAAGATATTTAGAACCTTGTAGTGACAGCATTAATTTTTTTCAAGTTTTCGTTAGGATGCCTTTTTAGTTTTGCTTTGATTATAATTTTTGTGGTAGATTTTAGATTCACTTTTTCCAAGTTATGGTGGCTCCTATCATAGAGGAACAAGGTTGCTGAATCTTGTTGATTGAATTTTGGTCTTTTTTGAAATAATGTTATTTCTTTTTTGGTCTATTTATTGACAAATTACACTCCTAAATTTCCTTATGTTATATCATTGATTCATGACTGGATAATTCTTGTTTGTTCATGTTGTATTATTTTTTTTAAATGGGATTAGGGCCAACCAATGTCATGATGGCTAAGGCTACTGGATCCTACATGATAGAATGTGCAGCTTGAATCCTGGACCCAGTGTTTGAAAATCATACCAGTACATCTAAGGGAGGGAGAGAGAGGAGAAAAAATTGCAGCATAACTGTCCCCCATGGGGGGATTCTTTCTCATTTTTGCTTTTGTTTGTCTCTCTCTAGCACACATGCCTATCAGCAATTTTTTTAAAAAAAAGGTAGTAGAGGGAACCAGCAGTTGGTGTAATGGCTATGTCGCTGGACTCCCATGTAGTCGGCCGCGGTTCGCATCCTGGACCCGGTGGCTTACAACTCACGCCGGGCGCGTGTGCGTGCGTGCCCAAGATCCCGAGAGGAGAATGGAGGAGAAGAGATTGCGGTGTGGCCGTTCCCCCTGGGGGGTGATTTCTCGCTTTCTATCTCTCTGTCTCTCTCTGTCTGTCTGGCGAGCGCACGCACCCTATAGCAAAAACCTCTTCAAAAAAAAAAAAAAAAACATAAAAAAAAAAAGAACTTTTATCTACTACCTTTTTTTTGTTTTTGGAGAGGTTTTCTTTCGCTATAGGGCGCGTGCGCTCGCCAGACAGACAGAGAGAAACATAGAGACAGAAAGCGAGAAATCACCCCCCAGAGGGGATGGTCACGCCGCAATTCCTTCTCCTCCATTCTCCTCTCGGGATCTTGGGCACGCACGCACATGTGCCCGGGTCCAGGATGCAAACCACGGTCGACTACGTGGAAGTCCAGCGACATAGCCATTACACTAACTGCTGGTCCCACAAAAGTTCATTTTTAATACATTATGTGTTTATACATTTTATTGAGGGTGAGATTGATACTTAGGTTTTCTGGTTTTTAGTTTTATTTTCACTGCTCATTAGATTATGTTATTGAAGTTATGTTAGCTTGGTGAGACCAATTTGAGAAGATTTCTTCTTCTTTAGTGCTTTTAAGCAGAGTGTAGGAAATGAAACATTTGTGATCACAGTTTCATCTTTTCCCGAGTTTGCAGATGTCATTATGTTATTAAGTTTCTATAATTCTTTTCCTTCTTTTCTTTTCTTTTTCTTTTTTTTTTTTAGAGCCATCTATTTTGAGGATCTGCCTGTATAACAACACTCATGAAATGAAGGTGTTCCTCTACTTCTCTAATTTGTTCGTTTTCATTTGAACCATAGTAACTTTCCAGATGTACAATTTTTCCCTCTTTTCTCACCTTTCCAAAATGAGTTGTATGTTAAGTTCTTTGAGACTAATTCCCATAAGGTATTAGGGTTCTGCATTTGAATCTTCTGAATTTGGACTATAAAATGTTCAGATATTTCTATTTCTGACACAGATTCAAACCAACTAACCATTTTACTATAGTTTTACTTGACAGTTGGGAAATCTTCTGACTGGTGCAGGGAAAGTGTTGGCGAGAAGGAAGAATTGTGGTTGAGTCAGACAGCTTTGACATGGTCACAGATTCCTTCTTCGTACCTGTAGTCATGGCCCAGAAATAACTGGGATAATGTGCTTCTCACAGAGAAGTCCAGTATCTTGAAGGAGATTGTTTCCATTGTTCCCATATTCTCTGGTTAGCACATAGAACCAGCACCAGTGTGCCATACGGAGTGCTGCTAGACACTTGTCATTCAGTAATTATTCTTTTTTTTTTCTAGTTCTTTATATGTTAGAGATTATAGATAAGCATGTGTCTCCTGAGGATTCACTGATTAATTTTTTAAACCAACTGACCCTTTACACTTGGTAAATTGTGGGCCACTTTGTCCATCTCTCATTCTGGTATCCTCTTTATTATAATGGGTAAACTCTTTATCTTGTTTGTGTTACTAGAGAGGATTTACTTCTTTGCTGTATTCCTTTGTCATTTGAATGAAAAAGCAAAATGAAAGGAAGGGTGGCCCAACCTTGGCGGTCCTCACTAAGATCCTATGTGCCATTGCCATTGACTGGAACCACAGGAGAGCCCCACATTAGTGTCTCAGTTGAATCTAGAGGCCAATTGCAGCAGTGTGTGCTTGTAGACTACTCCGAGAAGCTGAGGCAGGATGATTGTGACATAGAGAGACCTTGTCTTAACCACAAAAATACTAAATGTAGAAAAGAAAGTACATGAAGACAAAATGTGTCCCCAGCCCCCACACCCAGTGATAGGTTCACACTTTTCTATGGCATTATCCTAAGGAAACTGGTTGATGTGAGTCAAATAAAACACAGATTTTAAATGAATCCAAGATGGTTTCTTGTTTTAGAGATTTGTTATCGGAGAGTTTAGATCAAAGAGTGCTGAGACTGTGTGTAAGAGAGTCGTCAGCATCAGTGACTATATGCACACAACGATGAAAGGTGATTGTCAGTGGAAAGGAAATGTTGGCTCCAGACTGAAATGAGTGACAGTCAGATTGTCTTCTTGGGGTACTGAAGCAAAACCATGTTTGTTGCCTTCATGTACTTTATATAGGAATTAAGTCCTTCCATGTTGTGAGGTCTGAAGAACTAAGATTATATTTTATGTAGATAATGCAGGGAAATTATGATGTAGGAAGTTGGGGTGCATAGGCCCAACATCCAATACAAGAGCAACAGTGAACTGATTGCTTGTCTCATGCTCAGGAAGAATTAGAGATGTGGACACAGAAAAGTGATAGTGAAGTAGAAAGTTCAATAAGAGATGGAAAGAAAATCAGCGCTCCCAGGCAGGAAATGGGTGCTGGAAAATGGGTTGCCAGTGAAAAACTAAGGCAAGGGGTTTTCATCTGAGTCAGAGGGAATTTGTTTGGGCCTCTTGTTTTTATTTAGGCTTGTTCAGTCTGAGGAGCTGACTCTATGTGGAGAAGAGAATCAGCCTGCAGAAAAACTGGCTGTCATATTGAGGAGAAGTGCCCTCTCATTGACAAGCTTAGTACTGCTCAAAAGGAGCTTGCAGGAAGTGAGATTCTTGCAGGGAGGGCTCCTGTCTGATGGGGAAGTTGAGTTGCATTGTGTAAAATCCTAATTCTTTGGGTCCTTATCTCTAAGATTAGAGACCTGTCCTGAGACACAAAATGAAAAACCACCACAAACACACATGAAGTGGGAAAAGATAGGTTTTAATAGAAAAGTAAAGATTTTTAACAGAAAAAAAAAAATAATAATACATCCCCTTGCCTGAAAGACATGTGTGTGGGTGGCTGCCAGAGAAGGACTACTGCGCTGGACCTGAGGTTAGGTGCTACTTTTATCCTGAGGGCTGGTTATAAATATTAAGTAGGGAAAGGTCTATTATAGCACCTTGCCTCCTTGTTTTTTTTCTGGCTTTTCCTGGGCTTGGGCATCTTTCTCAGGTGAGGAATCTATCAAATCGCACATGCCAATGGTGGGCTTTGAAGAAATGAGCATCCATATCTGGATGCATTGTCCAATTAGTTTATTGAACCTGTGGGAATCAGGATGTTGACTTAGTGTCCCATCCTGGCGGTGAATGTCTTTCTGTATATCTGGAGTGGCAGGAAGGAAGATAACCGTCCTGGCACCAAGAGCCAGGTGGGAAGGGTGGGAATTATCAAACAGGACCTGGTTGCATTTCCTGATAGGCTGTTACCCGTCAGGTAAGCTGTAAAACAGCTATGGTTGTAAGAAGCTCTCTGTGTGAGCAAGCAGTCAGAGCTAACACTTGATTTCTAGGAGAGCATTGAATAACCCTTCTCAAAATCTTGACCAGAGGGTCCCTGCCCTACTTACCTACTCATTGGGTCTAGTTGCTGTCTTGTAGGCAGGGCCAGGGTGATGCCTACCATTTTATACAAGAGGGAATAGAAGCTTAGAAAGGTAGGTGATATTTTCCAAGTCATTTATTGAAAATGAAATAGAACCAGAATCTGAGGTCTTTAGATTAGACTACCCTTCCTATTGCACCATTTAACTTTTTTTTCAGAATTTTATTAATGCATCTTTGTTTAAAGTTTTCTCAAAGACCATTTATATGTCTGACTCAGATCCGAAGGCCAAATCTAAAGGAATTTACACTATACTGACTTAAGAATTTTCCCCTTAGATTCTTCAGAGGAATTAATAAAAGGAAAATCTGATAATGCACCTAGTAAATTGGATGCCACTGTATTATTTGATAGACCATTCATTTTCTGACCCCAGTTTGAGCTCAGTGCATGCCCTGACACCAGTGCACTAATTGGTCATGTAATTGTTATCCTTGCTAGTAACAGCACAAGCTGTTCTTAGTCATATAAGCACCTAATCCTTTTCCAAATTCTTCTTGCTTCAATTTGCCTCAATAATATCCTGCAGTAGTGAGTAATTGCAAATTGTGTAGAGAAGGATTTCCTTTGATCGTCTCTGAATTTAGATTCTGCTAATTTCATTTACTGTCCCCTTCTGGGTAGGCAATGGACCAGGTAGCAGTGAACACCCAATTAGATGCCCTATGGCATTTCATTTAGATTCTGCTATCATATCACATAACATATAGTTCATCTCTGTTGCCATTTCCCTTGCTAAAGAGATTGACTCTTTGTCCTTGCCTAGAATCTTCCCTGTTATATTTCCCCAGCAATTCTAATTATTTCTGTTTCAATCTGATAGACCTGATGGCATTGCTCAGGTTCAAAGGAGGAATAAATGGAGATAAGATCTTTGACTTTGAATATCTGGAGGGCTGTCAGGGGGATGAAGAATGAGACTTATCCTGAATGCTTTAAGAATTTTTGCTAGAAACTGTGTAAGTTGTTGAAAATATGGACTTGGACTTAAAAAGGGGGGAGATATCTATATCTACATTAGAGTTTCTATCTAGAAAAAGCTAACCTCTGAACAGAAACTACTCTTCCGGGGGTCTTCAAAGTCATTCAACCTTGAGTAAGGATCCCTGGGCTCTAAGCGTCGATTTGAGAAATCCTGAGTGGGCCATGTTACTTTCCAGCATCTCTTACTTTTTTGGAGTAAATAAGTATTTACACCTCTTTGAGAGACTAATGACTAATTAATTCAATTATTAGTCACCTCGATGGAGATTGAGCGCTAAGAGGACAGAATTTTAGATATATAGATGACTACTGACTTACGATGGTTTGACTTATGTTTTTCTGACTTTATATTGATATAAAAGCTATAGCATGTAGTAGAACCATACATGGAATTTTGAATTTTTAAGTCTTTTCTGGAACAGTATTTTTCCAGTATTCAATACATTGCACGAGACAGTCAATGTTTTGTCATAAAACAGGCTTTGTGTCAGATGATTTTACCCAGTGTAGGTTAATGTAAGTGTTCTGAGCACAGTTAGGGTAGACTAGGCTAAGCTATGATGTTCAGTAGATGACGTGTATTAAATGTACTTTCCAACAATATTTTCAACCTAACAATGAGTTTATCTGAGGAGCATCTATCTGCATTTGGGGAAAAAATAAAAAGTGCTTCATAATAGATTTTTTGGAGAGTGAAGGGGAAAAAGGTGTTAGACAAGACAATTTCCTTGTTCTTAAGAATCTCATATTTATATATATATATATATATGTGTGTGTGTGTGTGTGAGTGTATATATATATATCACTTTACAATATGTTAAGTGTTATAATCACTTTAAAAATTAGTAAGTAGAAAAGGTCAGGGCAGGGTCCCAGGAGAAAGCAGTGACTGAGCTGCATTAGAACTGATGAGCAGGCATTAAAAGCAGGGCAAGGGCATGCTGAGCTAAAGATGATGATAATAATGATAATGACAACATTTACTGAGTGATTATTACATCTGAGGAACTGTATCAAGTCATTATACACATGATCTAATTTCATTTTAAATATGAAAGAATTGAGGTTCAGAAAGTTTAAGTAACCTTTCCATGGATGCATATCCAGTAATTGATAGAGCTGAGATTCAAACATGTGTGCAAAGATGGGTGCACTGGCTGGAGAGAGACGGAGAGAGACAAAATGAGAAATCACCCTCCAGGGGAGATGGCCACACCACAGTCCCTTCTCTATCCACCTCTTGGGATTTGGGCAGCGATGCACGCATGCTGGCATGAGTTTCAAGCTGCTGGGTCAGGGACTTGAACCACAGTCAGACACGTGGAAATAGGCTGTGATCGATCAAGCAAATTGTAGGGCAGCTGTGGTCTTAACCACACTGTTTACTGTCCCCTTCACTGGAAATCTCGAATGAAAGTAGGGTTAAGTTTGCATTGATAGTTTTGTTGGGAAAAGATTTCGGGAGAAACAGATAAAAGAGGCATCAACAGAAAAAGGGAAAGACACTGGGAAAACCGGGGTCAAAGAAATCTCAACATGGGAGAATAGGTGAGACACAGTACTCAAGGACAGGCTCTAGAAAACTGAATGGGTGTGAAAGATGAGGCTGTGGTCAAGGAGAAACAGGTTGGCTGATGTTAAATTAACTTTAGGATGGAGACAGTGCTCAGCAAATGGAAATAAACAAGGGTAGGTTCATGAAACTACCTTTAGAGATCTCTTTATATACATCTGTTTTATCATGCCCCTCTCACTGAACAGAATATGGTTTGGCTGCAAAAAGTAGGAATCTGTTCAAGCTATCCGAAACAAAGGACAATTCATGGTAAGGTTAGAGAAAGCTCAGAGAATCCAGGGGGCAGATGACAAAGCCCCTCAGGGCATCGATAAGATTAGAAATAAAACCTGCACAGTTGGAATTGAGGCAAATAGCTCTATCTCCTAGGGGCCCTCTGCTTTGTACTCTCTTAGATACCTATCTCGGCCTATTCATCTTGAACATGAAGTAATATACATGTCCAAATCCTGTCACTTGTGAAACCTTTCTACCCAAGAGCTTTCCATAGATTAGCTCTAGTTTCTACGAATCACATTTGAGATTCACTAGTGAGATAATCTGACCGCTCATAGGTTTTGTGCTATAATAGACTACTTTCAGAAGCTAGAGGTTTAAGAATACAGGGATAATTTGTTCGGAATGGGTAGCATCCTAGAGGAGAAATTATTTTAACAAAGGCACAGGAACAGTGAGAAGAAAAACCTGGGCTTCCAGGGGTGGCTGAGGTTTTGCATGGTTCTGAGATTTGCCCAAGGAACCCTAACATTGATGCAGTAACAGTTAAAACACAAGACAATAGGGAAAAAGTGGTAATCATTCGATACAATGCTATTATGCTTCTTTTTGATGATGTGAATACCTTTGTAGAGTTATTTTAAATTCACTCCCACTGCCTGCTTTCCATGTACTCCCTCCCACCCCCAACCCTCTTCTCCCCGAAACATATACTTTTACATTGGATGATTCTGCAAATTTAGCTGATCTGTCAGGTCTCTTCAAGGGGAGAAAAAGAGAAAAAGCAGTGATACTGACATAGATTATATCAATATTATTTTTCCTCTAATTTACTGATAGGGCAACTTATAAACAGAAAAAAGAAATTCATCTGTGGCACAGACTGAGATAAAAACATAGGTGTCTTCATTTTTAGTCCATTATTACTACCCAACTTCTTCACACCGAGGGCTTATTTCATACATCAAATCCAGTCAGTTGTTGTAGCAGTTAGTACTATGGTGCTGAGAGGGATTCTGAGGACACACCAGTTTTTTTTTAGAAAGAGATTTTTGCTATAGGGTGCGTGTGCTTGCCAGAGAGACAGAGAGTCAGAAAGAGAGGAATCACCCCTCTAGTGGGGATGGACATACCACAATCCCTTTTTCTCTATTCTTCTCTTGGGATTTCGGGCACTCACGCACACACACCCAGCATGAATTTCAAGCCACTAGGTCCAGAACTTGAACCGTAGTCAGTCATGTGGCAGTCCAGCGACATAACCATTTTGCTATCTGCTAGTCCCAGGACACAGAAATTTTTAGTAGAAATGAGTGCTATGATTAATTTGTAATCTTCTTATGGTATGTAAGATATGGAGGCCATATGTTTACCATCATACATTTGCCTCATCTTCTCTTTCCTGATTCCATCTTGCTGGGCTACTCCTCAGATCGACAGTAGATGACAGTACACAGTTAATTCACATGACAATTGTCTTTCTTTCTGGCTTGTATTTTTTTTTTTTTTTTTTATGGCTGCTATCGCGATTTAGTATTTTTTTTGTTTTTTGTTTTTCTTTGGAGACATTTTTGCTACAGGGCGTGTGCGCTCGCCATGAGAGACAGAGAGACAGAAAGAGAGAAATCACCTCCCGGGGAGATGGCCATGCCGCAAACCCTTCTCCTCTCAGGATCTTGGGCATGCATGCACATGCGCCCGGCGTGAGTTTAAGCCACTGGGTCCAAGACTTGAACCGAGGTGGAATACACAGGATTCCAGCGACATAGCCATTACGCCAACTGCTGGTCCCTGGCCTGTATTTTGATTTGTGATTTCATCCTCTCAGAACAGGAGATTGATCCTCCTACTAGGATGTTTTTGTTTTTGCTTAAGCTTTGAAAGTAAATCAGAATTTTAAGGGTATGCCTAGACTATTACTTACAATAATCATTTATGTTGTGTAGTGCTTTAATTTATAAATCTCTTTTTTCTTCTTTGCATTTTTATTCTGTAGGAAACCATTATATCAACTACCCAGTGAAAAAGATATTTTGTGTGTTCTATATTTACTTCTATACAGTTTATTTAAATGCAAACAGGCAAAATGAAATAATATCATATAAAATTATTGCCATTTGTTTTGCATTTTTTGGCTATTCTCACCTGTTCTAATTCTAGACCATTGGATCATTATTAGATTTTCAGGGGCATTACAGTATAGTAGAAGAAGCATTGAACTCCAAATCTGGAAGTTGAGTTTTGTTTCTTTTTAAATATTTATTTATTTATCTCTTTGTTGTGGTTTTCAAACTGCCTGGTCTAGGACTATAACCTCACTCAGCCATGTAGGTATCCTGCACCTTAACCACCACACTACTTGCTGGTTCAAGTTTTATATCTTATTGTGTAACTTTTTAAAAGCAATTCCCCTCCTTTAGGGTAGATACCTCTCATTCCAGATATATTAATTCTTAGATCTTTGAGAGGGGCCACAGTTAGAAAAAAATCAAAGCCAGACCATATTCAGAATCTCTTCTCTTTGATGAAAAGGTCTGACTGTAGAAATAACAAATAATTTTGGTTTCATAAGATACCTTAATCTTTTGTCTACGGCTGCTATAGTGATATGTTGAGAATTTCTTTTTTTTAGGTTTTTCCCATAGGACACGTGTACTGACCAGAGAGAGAGAGAGAGAGAAAGACAGAGAGACTATGAGAGAAAAGGTGAGAAATCAATCCCCAGAGGTGAAGGCTATGCCACAAACCCGGTTCTCCATTCTCCTTTCAGGATTTTGGGCACACATGCACATGTGCCTGGTGTGATTTTCACGCCACTGGGTCTAGGACTTGAACTGTAGCTGGCCATTTAGGAGTCCAGCACCTTAAGTGCTATACCACCTGCAGGCCACATTCTAAGGTTCCATCTGGACTTAGCAAAAATAAAAGACAATGACCTATAAGTAATGTCTAACACAGCCATAGGTTGATTTGTTTGCTTTACTGATACTTTTAGGTGAGATTTCCTGCAAAAATCTCAATGATTTTTGCCAGAATGTACCTCTGCCATGGAAAGTGTACCTGAATCACAGAAATCAACCAATTACAAACATACAACTACCACCTTACTGTTCTACTCATAATAGAAATGACCTTGCCTATAATTTTTATTTTTCTCTAGGTTTGACATGGTCAGACTCCAAAAATCTACCTTTAGTGGATAATTTCAGAAAAAATTTCAAAGGTAGTTAAAAAGCGTGTTTATATTTCTCCTACGTGGACACCCTTCTGTAGAACCTGATGCTTGCTGAGTGATAGATGAGAAAGTAGAGGACGAGCTTATGTAGTGAAATGGCACTGGGTTGCCATCAGCACACCCATTCTCTTATCCTCATTCTGCTTAATTTCCCATGTGCCCTTGTAGATGGCCTGTCCATTTCTAATGAAGAAGGGCAGAAAGGGATCACAGTCATTATTTTACACAATGGACGGTCAGAGTGGTGACTGGACCCAGGGCCCAAGTTTTGGAATACCCCACAAACCTGGCAGTCCTTCTGCTTTATTTCTGTTACAGTCCTGGTTCCATCCTCTGGATTATAAAGTCAATACTGTAGAAATAGACATTTTAGGATCTCAGAAGAAAGTAAGAAAATGGTTCCATTATAAAAGCAGAAACTTCTAGAAGCCACCCATTTGCAACTTCTCCTTCCCTCTTTCCTAATTAACCCAGCTGCCTTCTAAGCCCCTATATCCCACGTGATCTGATTCCAGGGGCAAAGACAATTATTTCCTTGTGAGTTCTGAGACAGAGAAATATGTTTCTTTTCATTGCCTCTTTTTGTCCCCAACCTCTTCAGAGCTTTATGAATTCTATCCTGTAAACTAATTTTTATGTCCAGAGAAGGGAATATCTCTTTTACTGACTCCTTACCTTCCTTACTGCTGCTAGAATCCTTAGTTCTCATGGATAGACTAAGAATTAAATGGAAGGGGCTTGAGAGTTTAGATGGCATAAAACATCAATGTACATGTGAGGAAATTGAGACTCATAGATGGAATGTCCAAAGATCAGACAGTGTATTAGTGACAGAAGAGAAAACTACCAGTATACTAAGGCCCACAAGCACTTCCTTTCAGAATATCTGTCAATACCAATTCTCCACTTCACTGGTGTCTGAATAAGTACATTTTTGGAAGTTAAGCATGCAAGTGTTCTCAGGAGGAGAAACTGGTAAGATGATATAGCCATTATCTTATAGTTAAATATCCAAATTTGGTGACAATTTGGACTGTCAACTGGATGTTTTATGCCAGAAATAATAAGTATTTAGAAAAATTAATCTTAGAACTGAGAAAATAGGTTAAGCGTGAGGTATGTGTTCAATGTATTATCTTTATTATGTCACATGAGAATGAGAACCTCTGGAATTCTACTAGTGTACCTAATCATCACCGTTTTTTTGGCTCTCCTGATTAACAAGGAAAACTTGTTATCTCTTTATTTTAAATTGCATGTTAATAAAATTTGGAAGAAGTTATTATGTGATTATGACAAACAACTCGTTGAGAACTGTACACTCATTATCTTATTTCATTTGAGCACTATTGCTGTGAGAAATACTTATTGATACAGGCATGAGCCAGCAGGAGGCATGGTGATCAAGGCACTGGTCCCCACATAGCCAACCACAGTTTGAGTCCCTGACCCAGAAGCTTGAAAATGATGCAGGACACATGTGCATTTGTGTCAAAATCCCAAGGGAATACTGGAGAAGGAATTGCAGCATGACCATCCCTTGGCCTTCCTTCCTGGGGAGTGATTTTTCACTTTCTCTCTCATCTCTCTTCTCTCACTTCTCTCTTCCCTCTCCTCTCTTCTCCTCTCTCTCTCTCTCTCTCTCTCTCTCTCTCTCTCTCTCTCTCTGGCAAGCACATGTGCCCTATGGCAAAAACAAGGGAGGGAGGAAGGGAGGAAGGGAGAAAAGAAGGAAGGAAAGAAGGAGTATACTTACATAATTTTGTAAAAGTAAAAGCAGAACTAGCCAGTTTCCCTTGACTAGTGAGTAGCAGAATCCAGATTGAATTCAGACTAAATCCAGCTAGGTATGTATGCCTGAGAAGCCTAAAATTCTAACCTTTTTTGCTAAATCATCCCTCTTCATAGTTTGCCTTGCCATCGAATCATTTGAATTCCTTGCTTCTTTTAACATGAGTGCTGGCAAGAGCCCACAGCACTCAAATAAACCAATCACCCAACCCTGGGGTTTCAAAACCCTGTTACTTACTAGTATACTATCTGCCCTAGGATGGTGTTGGGGACAGGGGAGGAAGCACACACACAATAGAGTTTCTGCCCTGTTGGCTTATTCTGTATAACATAATTGTCCAAACTGAAGCTTTCAGGAGCAGGACGTCACTGTGGAAGAGATGGTAGGGGAGTGTAGTGAACCTGTGATTGGGTTTGGTAATGAAAAAGGGCTTACTTACAGTACATACTGCTAATTTGGAGCTGTGACAATACGCTGATTTCTTCAATTTATGAGGTTTGTGTTGAGCATCAACAAAAATCTAATAATTTAAGGTTTAGTTGAGAGAAATAAAAGATGAGTAGGACAGTCAAGACATGGTATCCAGGGAAGGAATTGAATATATATATATTTTTTTTTTTGGTAAAACTGGTCAATCTTGGGATTTCAGATAATACTAGAAAAGAAAGATAAGAGTGGACTCAAGTCCTGAACATGAGATGCAGTGGGAAGCATTGCAGTGATTGATTAGTAATGTCTGTTATGGGTAAGTTATCAAAGACTAATAAAACTAGTACTTGATCAGTTGTTTACCAGATTGGATCCCTAAGTATGACCAAGTATAACTGTCATACCTAATTGAATGTTACATAGCATAACATAACCAAGACTGGTTTATAAAAGAAAAGCTCATGGTTGGTAAATTCCATAAAAAACTGAGCTAAAGGAATAGTAGTGTCTGGAGAAATAAGAAAGAAACACATGGAAATAGAATCATTCTGGAAACTGGTAAAGGTAGTTGTTGACCTGAATCTCTTAGAAGGCTAAATTTTTCAAATTAAAAAACATAGGTTATTAAGGTTTTTTTATTCTCTCAAGTTTAGATCCTTGAAAATACAAAACATGTCTATGTTGTAATCTTGACTTTTCCAAAGAATTCAAGGCATTCAGCCAGCTTTGGGTGCAGTGAAAGCAATTTGCTAAATGTTTTAATTAAATTAATAGTTGATGAATGTATTAAGTATGCTAATTGGATGCTTGCATGAAATCCTGGCTGTTAATTGGTTGGGACTTTGGAAGAAAACCATAGAGATTTTTAATCTTGTCAGAGAAAAACAAGTACATGTGAATAGTTGGGGGAAGTTTTGGAAATATATACAATAGCATCAATCTCAACCTCAAAGAATGTGAGGGCAGAGCTTATAGAATTGTATCTTAAATATAAAGTGGATCTTTTATTGATATATTCACCAATGTTCAGCTTTGGCTGCTTAACATGAAGAAATACCAGGGTCTGCTCTCATGAGCTAGAACATGGCTTACAGGAAGTCCAACTGTAGTGGTATAACCTTTCTAACAAACCAGAAATAAGAATCACATCAATGGAGTATAGAAAAGCACAGCTTCTTCGGTTGACAAAGAGTGGGAATGAGGGAGTGGGAAAGAGACAACCTTCCCTGTAGATTCCTAGATCTCCTCTTATTCTTTTGATACATTGTGTGTGCATGTGTGTGTGTGTGTGTGTGTGTGTGTGTGTGTCAGTACTGGGGATTGAATCCAGGGGTTCATGCACCTGCCCTGATTTTATGCAATATCTTCATTTTGTAAACAGATGGGTTCAGTAATTTACTCAAATCCACACACTTAGTGACTAAGTCAAAGCTTCTACCTAGATCTTCTGACTCCTAAGTCAATGCTCTAAGGTAGAAGTTTTGGCCATGTAGCTGTATCATAGTATTTCTCTACTCTACTTTGTCTTTTTCTTCATTTAGAAGGTCAATGGAGTTTTCTTCTCTCTTTAAATTTTATTTGCATAACAATGTATTTTGGACTTGGATGTTTGAATAACATAAGACTCAAGAGCATTCATGATTATAACTCTTATAACACTTTACATTGAATTATTTTCTGTATGTCAATTTATATTTCTAGACTACAGACTCTGAGGATACCTCAGTACTTACATCATAGTTTTTAAAGAGCATGTTATTAGCAAAACTGAATATGTGATAGTAACCTATGTGATACAACCTGAAAGTTTATAAAGAAAAAAAATCTTACAAGATGATATCATATTAGCATTAGCACCCCTGGTCCCAACATTTCATGAAAACTTTGATTATCAGGAGCACATATCAACTGTAGCCATAATTTGGTTTATATATTTTATATGACTAGTCTTCTCAGCTAGGTTTTTAGATGAATGTTCTCTTTCAAATGTAAAAGTTTTTTATTGTAGTATCCTATTGTACTACCATTTGTATTCTAACATATCATTATCAGATATTTTGAAAAATTTTAATAGCTGGTGTATAAAAAATCACTGTCTTGAGGCCAGGAGATGGCATAGTGGTTGCTGGACTTCCATGTGGCTGACCTTGATTTGGATCCCAAATCCAGTGACTTGAAAATCACTCTCCAGTCACAGTGTGTGTTTGTGCCCAAGATCTTAGGAGGAGAATGGAGGAGAAGAAATTGTGGCATGCCCATCTTCTCTGGGGGGTGATGTTTCATTTTCCCTCTCACCATCTCTTGTCTCTCTCTGCAGCAAGCACACATGCCATATGACAACTACCTCTTGGGGCCAGCGGATGGTATAGCAGTTATGTTGCTGGACTCCCACATGGCCAACAGTGGTTCGAGTCACAAACCTGATGGCCTGAAAATAGTGCTGGATATGGGTGATCATGTACAAGTTCCTGGGAGGCGAATGAAGAAGTGGGATTGTGGTATAGCCATCCCCTCGGGAGGTGATTTCTCACTTTCCTTCTCACTGTGTGTCTGTCTGTCTGTCTGTCTGTCTCTCTCTCTCTCTCTCTCTCTCTCCCCCCCCCCTCTCCTTGGTAAACACACATGCACTGAGGCAAAAACCTTAAAAAAAAAAAAAAAAAAAAAAAAAAAAAAAAAAAACTCTTAAAAAGAAAAAGGCCACTGTTTCTATATCTATACCACCTGGCTGAGATTGGACATCATAAACCCAAAGCGGAGCTGGGAGCAGGATGGTGCCTTCTTTTCTCTTCCTGGCAATCTTTCCTTTGCTCAGTTTCTTCTCTCCTACTCTGATCTGCCATTAGCCAAATTACTTATTTAGCTGAAGACTTTATGGCACAGATAAATGAGGATTTCATTTCCTAAATACACATCACACTCTCACGCGTTGATTCAGCACGTGTTTACCACCCTCCTGCCGTGTGCCAGAACATCTCTTCTCCTTAATGGAGCTCTTTTCCTCTTCCTTTTCTCTGGGTCTGTATACCTGCTTTCCTTTGCAAATTAGTCTATCTCGGCCACAGAGCAGTTATACTCATCACTTAATACACACTACAAATAGAAGGACATTTGCAGACAGATCATTCGTGTTCACCAAATGTTCCTCCTGTTATTAGAAGTTAATTTTCTTACGGGCTGGCAAGTGCTGTGGTGCCTAAGGGGGCTGGACTCCTACATGGCCGACTGTGGTTTAAGTTCTGGACCTGGCAGCTTGCTTTCTCACTTTTCTTCTCTCTCTCTCTTTCTCTCTCACTCTATCCCTCTCTGTACAGATTTAAATACATAAATAAATAAAGTTAAATAAAATCATTCTTTTTTTAAAAAAAGTTAATTTTTTTAGAAACTAGAAAATTAAAAAAACTTTTTATCAGAAGATAGCAATTTCTTTTTTTTAAAGAATTATTTTATTTAACTTTATTTATTTATATTTAATTTTATTTATTCATTCATTTATTTTAATTTGACCAGAGAGAGAGACAGACAGACAGACAGACACAGAGAGAGGGGAAGTGTGAAAGCAAGCTACAGGTCCAGGACTTGAACCGTGGTCAGCCATGTGGGAGTGTCCAGCAGCTTAACCGCCATGCCACTTGCTGGTCCTGAAGATAGCAATTTCTAAAGGCTTCTCTAAGATCTATACAGTGAAGTATAATAGTACAAAGGAGTTATTTTCCTTTTGATCCATAGACATGTGTGTTAAGTCTGTCTGTCTTTCACTAACTTTGTTTTTAGACCTTTTGAAAATAGGTTGCTGATACGCTACTCCTTTAACACTTCATGAACTTTAGAGGGTATTTCTTAAGAGTGAGAACATTGTCTTACATGTCACCACAGTATAATGATTCAAATCAGGAAATCTAGCCTTTATACAGTGCCATTATTTAACTCACCATTTGTGCCCATGTTTGTATCATGCCATTGGCCTAGGAATGTGCTTTACAGACGTGGTGCTCTCATCTCTCCCTTGGTTCAGTACCCAGGCAAGGGACACCTGTTATATATGGGTATAAGGTATCTATAGCTTCCTTTCATTCAGAACAGTTTGTCCATTTTTGTCTTTCAATTCCTGACATTCTGGAAAGTACAAGATAGTTATTTTGTAGAATGTCTCTCACTTCGGGTCTGCGTGATGTTTTCTCATGATTGGATTCAGTTTTGTAATTTTTTTGGCAGGAATATCACAAAAATAATATTGATTTCTTCCCAGAGCATGACATTCAGTAGCATAAGATATTGTTTTATTATTAATAGCAATCTTAACATTGATCACTTGGTTAAGGAGGTGTCAGCCACATCTGTCTACTACAAAGTTAAATTTTTACTTTTGTGAATAATAAGTAATTTGTAAAGAGAAACATGAGACTGTCAGCATCCAATTCTCCTTCTAAAATTTTTACCCATTAATTTTAACATCTTTAATAATGTTTGTCTGATCATGTTGGTTAAAAAGGCTTATCTTGGGACCAGCAGTTGGTATAATGGCTATGTTGCTGGGCTCCCATGTAATTGACCACGGTTCCAGTCCATATCTCGAGAGGGGAATGGAGGAGAAGGGATTGCAGTGTGGTTATCCCCCCTGGTGGGGATGATTTCCTGCTTTCTGTCTCTCTGTCTCTGTCTTTCTGGTGAGCACATGCATCCCACAGCAAAAACCTTTCTCCCCACCCACAAAAAAAGGTGAATCTCTTCTTTTAAGCTTATTAATTTATATCCTATTGTAAAGAAGGATATTCCCTTCCTTTTCTGTTTGCTTACTTGTTCACTTATCAGTATAGAATCATAGATTCCTACTTTAGGTAGTAGGTCATCAACTATCATTTATTCTGAGGCTCAAACTGGATAGTTGAGAGTCCCTCCAAATGGTCTCCTGTGACCTTTTAATGTACATACATTTCTCATTTTCTTTCAGCACATTCTTACATTCTGACACTGGATATTCATCTTTTCTTTTTCCTGCCCCTGTCATGTAATTCAGTTCTTTTTCTTAAAATTTATTTATTTCTAGGGGGCTGGAGTTTAGGTTCTGGGACACCCTGAATATTGAATGGCAGTATAAAAAGCATTCAAGTGGCATTCATATTTGTGTTTGTGTTTGAAATTAGTGATGTTTGGTTTAGAGGGAGGATGTATAAGAAGTAGTACAACTCTCTGGAATGAGGCAGCTAAACTAGTGACTCTAAACACGTGTTTCACTTTAGAATTACCTGGAGAGCTTTGAAAATTCTTTATGCCCAGACTACATAACAGACCTATTAAATGAAAATCTCTGAGGGTAGACAGAAATATCAGTATTAAACAAACAGACAAACAAAGCTGCTCTAACAACTCTAGTGCTCATCTAGATTTGAGAATAAATTATGTTAGAAGATCTTGAAAATCTAGAAATAGGATAGTAAAGTCCTTTACAGCAATAGTTGAAGTTTAGAGTAAAAGACATTGACCTCAATAGTATGTCTTCGGGTTCAGAAGTTGTTCCCATTGCTTGATTGTTCATATAACTTCTTGAGTTCCGAGTTTATTAGTAAGAGAAGATACTTTTATTTGCTTTGCATTCTTCACAGGATTCTTACAAGAATAAGATAGAATAGTAAATGAGTGAGAGTTTCTTCATACGCAAATTTATAAAATGTAAAGTGATATGATTTCATTGATTATATAAGTTAATTAGAAGAGCAGAATATCTTTTTCATTTTTTTATCAGATCTTTGATTTTACCACCAGATTCCTGGGATCTTGTGCAAGCGTCCAAGATCCCAGGAGGAGAACAGAGGAAAAGGGACTGTGGTGTGGCCATCCACCCTAGCGGGTGATTTCTCATTTTCTGTATCTCTCTGTCTTTCCAGCTAGTGCACACATCCTATAGCAGAAAAACAAAAACAAAAACAAAAAAAAACAAAACAACAACAAAAAAAAAACCATGTTTAAGCTTTGATGAAGCTTATTGATTTATATTATAGTTTGTACTATTTGTGTTTTCCAAACCCAGAGTCACAAACATTTTCACTTTTTATTTATTTATTTATTTTTTTTGGAGAGGTTTTTTTTTTTTTCGCTATAGGGCGCATGCGCTCGCCAGACAGACAGAGACAGAGAGACAGAAAGCGAGAAATCACCCCCCAGGGGGGATGGTCACGCCGCAATCCCTTCTCCTCCATTCTCCTCTCGGGATCCTGGGCACGCACGCACACGCGCCCGGCGTGAGTTGTAAGCCACCGGGTCCGAGACGCGAACCGCGGTCGACTACGTGGGAGTCCAGCGACATAGCCATTACGCTAACTGCTGGTTCCCAAACATTTTCACTTTTTTGTTGCAGAATTTTGATATTATTAACACTTACTTTTAGGTCTATAGTCAAATCTTAAGATGGTTTTTGTATGTGGTGTGAGCTATGGATTAAATTGTTGTTTTTGTTTTGTTTTGCATATGGTCATCAAATTTTTACATTATTTGTTGAAAGTCTTATCCATTCTTCATTGAATTGTCTTGCCACTTTTCTTGGAAAATTTGTTAAAAATATATTTTAGGTCTATTTCTTGATTCAGTAATTAGTAATAGTTTTATGACTGTGCCTAAGCCAATGATTCAATATTTGAGTTATAGAAGTTAGATTTAAAGGACACTCTGTGAAACATGACTTTATTTAGGTAGCTGGTCCGCAAACTTTCACGTACATCAGACTATCCTGGAAGTACTGGAAAAAACACGGATCATTGAAGTACAACTCCATACATTCTGCTTCAATAGGTCTGAGTCAAGGCTAAGGTATGATACCTGATGTTTACATTTCTAACAAGTCTCTAATCAAAAATCAAATGAATATCCATCTAAATGCAATAGAATTTATTCTCATTTATGAGATTTTTTGGTGAATATATAGGAAATAAAACAATAATTGGTGATGTATGGCTTCCATTACCAGAAGGACTCTGCAAGCCACTAATGATGCCTGGTTTACATCATTATCCTCAGATGTTTTCAATATAAAAGCAATTCATTCCAATCATGGTTCAATTTGTTATCCAATCCATAAAATAAAGTATAACTTTCCACACTTCTTCTGTCACTGGCAAAATGTGACATAATTATGATTGCTATTAAAAATTCAATTTAAAATTCATAATTGAAAATAATCCCATGCTGATAATAAGAATGCACATTTTGGTGGAAATAGCTTTATACTATTACTAAATTAAGTGTTCTTACAAAATTGCAACTATGGAGCTGAAATTTACTCATTATTTATGAGACATCCACATTTATAATTGCCTCCAAATAATCTGCAGTTTTCCACCAATCAAAATAGACATTGCTGTTGTCAATCTTTTGAAGTAATTTTATACAAGCAGTTAGGATGATTAAAACACAGTATTTGATTGACAAAGATGATGTCGAATATATTTTTTCAAAAATTCTTCAAGGTGGCAGTACTAGTTTTTGTTTGTTTGCTTGTTTGTTTTTCTGCTGCCCAAATTCAGCTGAGCATCAAAAATGTTTGTTTTCTTAAAAAATTCTCTAAGTTCACACATAACAATTATATATATATATATAGGATATAACATGATGTTTCGATACCTATATACAATGTATAATGTTCAAATTAGACTAATTAGTATATTCCACAGAACTTTAAATATTTATCTTTTTTATGGTAAGAATATGTAGATCTCATTTCTTTTTCCCTACAGTGTATGTCTTTCTTCCATGAAGAAGAGAGATAGAGAGGCAGATAGAAAGCCAGAAACAGAGACAGGTATCCCCAACAGAGTATTTATGCCAGTCCACTCCCAGTTTCAACCCCAGACCATGAACATACAAGCACCCAAAAGGCTCAAGGATATCTCTGAATGCAAATCTGAAACCTTCCTAATTGGGGTAGCCCCAAAGAGCATTTTGTTAATGCTGCACAACCATTTGGCCCGAAGATCTTTTTTTGTAGCTATTTTGAAGTATACAATATATTATTGACTATAGCCACCCTACTGTGCAGTAGAACACTAGAACTTTTTTCTGTTATCTGTGACTCTGTAACCATTACCAACCTCTTTCCAACCCTCCTACTTTTTCCAGGCTCTGGAACTCACCATTCTACTCTCTAGTTATATGAAATATTTTTTTTTTACATTTCGTAAATAAGTGATATCATGCAATATTTGTATTTCTGTGTTTGATCTCTCCATGTTACCACAAAAGACAAAATTTCAGCTTTTTATGGCTGAATAGTATTCCACGATATGAGCATAGCATATATTCTTCATTCATCCATCGATGAACATTTAAGTTGATTTCATGTTGGGGCTATTATGAACCGTGTTGTAATAAACATGGGAATGCAGATTTCTCTTTGACAAACTGATTTCTGTTCTTTTGGATATATACCAAGTGATGGGATCATCAGATCATATAGTATTTGCATTTTTAGTTTTGTGAGGAAACTGTATACTGTTTTTCATAATGTCTGTACTAATCTAAATTCCTACCAAAAGCACATAAGAATTCCCATTTCTTCAAAGGCTTATCAGCATTTGTTATTTCTTGTCTTTTTAATAAAAGCCATTTTAACTGAAATGAAAATGTAATTCATTTTGGTTTTGATTTGCATTCCCTTTATCATTAGTGATCACCTGTTAGCCATTTATGTATCTTCTTTTGAAAATGTTCAATTATTTTGCTCATTTGTTAGATTATTATCTTTTTAGTATATACAAAGGTGTGTGTACACACACACGACAGGGGAAGGGAAAGAAAGTGCCACTCCATGAGGCCCTGTCATGTTGCATGTTTCTTCTCCAATTCATTTTTTCTGTATCCTGGGTATGTACACACATGTTGTATATTCTCTAAGCCACTGAAATCAGGATATAAAACTGATCAGCTATGGGGTATCTGGCTTCCTCTGTGCAGCTCAATCTATGTGCTACAGGGCCACCTTCATTTATTTTTATTTTATTTTATATTGCTATCGAGTTGTCTAAATTCCTTATATAGTCTGGATTTTAATACATTGTTGACTGTATAGTTTGCAAATATTTTCTCCATTCTATAGATTATCTCCTCACCCTATAGATTCCTTTCCATATGAAAACATTTTAGTTTGATATAATCCCATTTGTCTTCTGTTGCTTGTGCTATTGGAGGCTTATCAAAACAAAACAAAAACAAAGACCAAATAACAACAAAACTGTCCCCTAAACCAGTGTCCTAGAATGTTTCATCTGTGTCTTCTTCTAGTAATGTTATAAGTCATTAATTCATTATGAGTTGCTTTTTGTGGCTGATGAGATATAGGGGTTAAGTTTTATTCTGCATGTGGATATTCAGTTTTTTCAGAACCATTTCTTAGACACTGGTCTTTCCCAATGTGTGTTCCTGGCACCTTTGTCAAGCATGAGTTGGCTGGGGCCAGCAGGTGGCATAGAGGTTAATCCAGTGGCTTAAAAATCACACTATGCACATGTGCTTGCATGCCCAAAATACTGAGAAGAGAATGGAGGAGAAGGGATTGCTGCATGTCCATCTCCCCTGGGGGTTGGGGGGAGTGATAGTTTCTCACTTTCTATCTCTTTCTCTTTTTCTCTCCTACCACCCCCAGTGAGTGCATGTGCCCTATGATATAAAGCTAAAAAAAAATTAGTTGGCCATAAATGTGTTAATTTATTACTATATTTCTTATTTTCTTTTATTGGTCTGTGCATCTGCTTTTATGTTAGTTTCATACAGTTTTGGTTACTACAGCTTTATAGTATATTTTAAAGTCAGGTAGCCTGATGCCTCAAGCTTTGTTCTTTTTGCTCAAGATTGCTTTGGCTAAGATTGCTTTCTGGGGACTTTCATGGTTTTATTAAGTTTTAATATTTCTATTTTCTTGAAGAATATTATTGATGCTTGAGCAGGATTACATTGACTTTGTAAATCAAGTTTAATGGTATAGACACTTTAAAATATTAATTTCTCCAATCCTTGAGCACGAATTATCTTCTGATTTATTTGTGTCCTCTTGAATTGTCTTCAATAATATTTTAGAGTTTTCATTGTAGATATATTTCATTTCTTTGGTTGGATTTATTTCTCGGCTTCTATTGTTTGTTTTTTCTGTAATTATTGTGAGATTGCTTTTATGATCTCTTTTTCAACTAGTTTGTTATTGCTTCATAGAAATACCATGGGTTTTTAATGTTGACTTTGTGTCCTCTAATTTTACTGAATTCATTTATTCTAATAGTATTTTGGTGTAGTTCTTGGGGTTTTCTATATATAAGATTGTCATCTGTAAATAGGACAGTTTTACTTCCTCTTCTCCACTTTAAATGTCTTTGTTTCCTTTGCCTAATTTCTCTACATAATGGCTATGTCACTGGACTCCCACATAGTCGACCGCCTTTCGAGTCCCGGACCCGATGGCTTAAAATCACGCCGGGCGCGTGTACATGCGTGCCCAAGATCCCAAGAGGAGAATGGAGGAGAAGGGATTGTGGCATGGCCATCCCCCCTGGGGGGTGATTTCTCGCTTTCTATCTCTCTGTCTCTCTCTGTCTGTCTGGTGAGCACACACGCCCTATAGCAAAAAACTCTCTCTCAAAAGAAAAAAGATTTTTCCATTTTTTATAGAAGAGAATTCTCCAGCCATAAACGTGGATTCTTCTGTTTCTCCTTGCAATTCTATCAGCTTCTGCTTCACATATTTTGAGGTTCTATTGTTAGATGCATAGACATTGAGTATTCTTACATCTTCTTTGAATATTAACCCACTATCATTATATAATACCCCTCTTTATTCCTTATAATTTCCCTATTCTAAAGTCTCTCTGCCTGAAATTGATGTACTTACTCTCATTTTCTTTTTTTTTTTTTTTGTTAGGTTTAGCAATGTGCTTCTTTGTCTCTTTTTAAAATCTGGACCTGTCTTTATATTTAAAGTAAATTTCTTATTGACAACATATAGGTGGGTCTTTTTTATCTACTCTGATAATCACATTCTTTTAATTGATATTTAAAGTGATTATTTATATAACTGGATTAATATCCACAGTGTTAATGTTTCCTATATTTTGCTATTATTCTTTGTTTCTATTTCTGTCTTCCATAAATTTTTTTGCCTTTTGTAGCTTTAATTAAGCATTTTATGTGATTCTATTTTCTATTCTTTTAAGCATACTATTTAACCTTTTTTTAATTATTGCTCAACAGTTTGTACTACATCACTAATCGAAGTCCACTTTCAAATAATTCTCTACCACTTCATGGTCCATTATTTTATTATAACAATATTTCTAATTCCTTTTTTTCCATTTTGTTATCACTGTTTTTATTTATTTATACATATATACAAAAACCTACATGATTGAATGCATTGCTGCTATTATAATTTCAAACAAACTGTTACATGTTTTATCAATTAAGAGTAAGAAAAAGTTTTTTACTTTCACTTATTCTTTGATGCTTTCTTTTTTATTTAGATCAGAGTTTCTAGCTTATTTTATTTCCTTCTCTGTAAAGACCTTTTATCATTTCTTGCAAGGCAAGTCTACTGCCACAGATTTTCTCAATTTTTGGATTTTTAATTAAATCTTTATTTCTCCTTCACTTTTTAAGGATAATTTTGCAGGATATGTAATAGGTTTATGAGTTTTCCCTCAAGATCATAAATATTTCATTTCATGGGGACCAACAGGTGGCGTGGTGGTTAAGGCGCTGGACACTCCCGCATGGCCGACCAGGGTTCAAGTCCTGAATCTGGTGGCTTGCTTTCTCACTTCCTCTCTCTCTCACTCTCAACCTCTGTCTCTCTCTGGTTAAATTAAAAAATGAATGACTAAATGAAATAAAATAAATAATTTTAAAAAAAAAATTCATTTCAGTCTTCGCATGTGTGCATGTGCATGGTTATATCTGACTTTATAGTCAGATATAATTCTTACATTTGCCCCAATTTTTGTTTCCTTCTATCTTCCCTTTTCCTTCTTCCCTTTCCTTCACTTCTCCTTTGTGTAGTTTTTTTCTTTTTCTTTCTTTCGTTTTTTTTTTTTTTTTTTTTTTTTTTTTTTGCTATAAGGTGTGTGTGCTTGCCAGAGTTAGAGAGAAATGAGAACGCAACCCCTAAGGAGAATGCCCACACTGCAGTCCCTTCTCCATTCTCTTCTTGAGACATTGGGTATGTATTCATATGTACCCATCCTGTTTTTCAAGCTGTTGGGTCCAGAACTTGAACCACACAGGTAGCCAGGTGGGATCCAGCACCTTAATCACCATGCTCCTGATGGGGCCCTATTTCTTTTTTTTTAATTTGAGTATGATATGGCTAAGTGTAGGAGTTTTGTTTTGTTTTATTTTGTTTCTTTAGCCTGCTTTATGTTTTTATGTTGTCTATGCTTCCTGGATCTCTAAAGTCTGGTTTAATTTGGGAAAAACATATTATTCACTTTTGCTTCAACTATTGCTTATGTTTCTTTTTTCTTCAGAATGTCCATTATTTATTTATAAACTACACCTTTTGTGGTTATTTCAAAAGTTATCTGACATTCTGTTCTCTTTTGTTTGTTTGTTTTTCTTTTTGTTCTCTTTGCTTGTCAATTTTGAAAGCTTATATTGTCTAGCCAAGAGTTTATTTCTTGAACTATATTTGGTCTAATAATGAACCCATCAAAGACATTCCTAATTTTTGTTACAGTGTTTTTGAACTCTAACATTTGTTTTTGACTCTTTTTTTAGGATTTCCATTTCTCTGTTTACATGATCTCTGTTTTGCAAGTTGTCTTCTTTTTGCATGAACATCCCTAGAATTTTAATTATGATGGTTTTAAATGGCTGTTCTGAGAATATCAACATCCCTGCCATCGCTGACTGGTTTTGATGCTTGTTCAGTTTTTTCAAATTGTTTTTTTTTTTTTTTTTTTTTTTTTTTTTTTTTTTTTTTTTTAACAACAGCTTGCTGTCACAATCCTTGAACTTCAGCTTACTCACTTAGACTATAGGTGTATGTCATTATGCCCAGTTCTTTTTCTCTTTCAGACAGAGTTTCAGTGTGTTCACCAAGCCAGCCCTGACATCACAATCCTCCTGCTTTAGCTTCCTAAGTCACTGAGGTCATGGGCACATGCTATTGCTCTCAACTTTTAGGCGGGAAGAAAAATCAAATTCAGACCTCCAGTGTGGTACCAGCCTTCAGAGCACAGTATCTTAGCAGCATAAGCCATTGAGGCTGGTCCATTAAACTCTTTATTTTGCCTTTTAGTCTGTCTTGTAATTTTTTTGTGGGAATATGGATATGATGTACTAGGTAAAAAGAAGTCCACTATGTAAGCTTTTAGTTGTATGGTCAGGTAAGGTGTGAGGGGAATGAAAGTGTTCTACACTGCTATGGTTAGGTCTTACTCCTGTGGTAAGTCTATGCCCTGAGCTGTGAACTTCCGTGCTTATCAGTACCCTTTTGGGCATGCAAATATTTACACTTGTATTGAAGTCAACTTATATGTTACTGTGCTACCAATTTTTTGTTAATGATTCTTATAAATTTTCATTTTTTTTCAAAATTTGTATAAAGTCTCTAAATATTTAAAAAACCAAGCACATTGGTACTTAAGTTTCTAGTCAATTACAATTATAGAAACAAGACATTGGTACTTAAGTTTCTAGTCAATTACAATTATAGAAACAAGACTTACAAACTGAAAGATAGTAAAAATTTTTTTCTTTCAAATAAAGTGGAATTCAGATAAATTCAATGATGAGAACGCAGATTTAGAATATATATTATTTGCTTTATTAACTAACACTATTATCAAATCATTCATAAATATAAATAAGTTATTTGAAAGTTTTGTCTTAGGAAAATTTTTGTTGGAGCTGTGGTATTGTACACTGCTAAGATGCTGTGCTCCATAGGCTGGAATCACATGGAAGCCCAGGTTTGATTCCTAGTTCAACTGCAAGGCTGGGCATGGTGGCATGTACTTATAAACCCTACAAATTTGGAGAATGAGGCAGGAGGATCACAAACTGGAGGCTGGCATGATCAACATAGCAAGATCCTGACCAAAACTGAGGGGGATGTGGTAGCACTTAGCTATAGTCCCAGCTAGGAGACTGGGCAAAAAGATGGTGACACCAAGACCCAGCTGAAAGAAAAAAAAAAAAAAAAAAAAAAAAAAAAAAAAAAAAAAAAAAAAGAAGAAGAAGTAATAAACTCTAAATTGAAGCAGAAAAAGAGTATAAAAATATTTCAGTACACAGAGACTATTTTCAAAATAGATAGCTAACAAGCTTGTGCCACATCTAGCAGGGAAGTTTTGTTAATTTAAACAAATTTTCTTTACAGCGAAGAGTAAATTGAAGTTGTCAAAAACTTCAAATGTTTTAAACACAAATGCAATTTTGAAGAAGCTTTTAGGCAATTTTATGAAAACAGTAATAAGAAAGTCATATTAGAAAGAAATGCATTTTTCAGAATAGTTATTAGTGCCACATTTTTATTTATTTTGCTTTTCTTTCAAGGATTTTGCCATAGAACATACGTGCTTACCAGAGAAAGAGAGACTGTGAGAAGGAACGTGAGAAATCACCCCCAGAAGGAATGTCCATTGTGCAGTCCGCTTTTCTCCGTTCTCCTTGTGGGATGTTGGGCACCTATGCACGCATGCATGATTTTCAAGCTGCCAGGTCTGGAGCTCAAACTGCAATCAGCAGACCAGCAGTTAGTGTAATGGCTATGTCGCTGGACTCCCACGTAGTGGACCGCGGTTCCCGTCTGGACCCGGTGGCTTAAAACTCACGCTGGGCGCGTGTGCGTGCGTGCCCAAGATCCCGAGAGGAGAATGGAGGAGAAGGGATTGCGGCATGGCCATCCCCCCTGGGGGGTGATTTCTCGCTTTCTGTCTCTCTGTCCGTCTGGCGAGCGCGCACGTGCCCTATAGCAAAAACCTCTCCCAAAAAAAAAAAAAAAAAAAAAACTCCAATCAGCCACGTGGGAATCTAACACCTTAACCACTATGCCAACTGCTGGCCTGAACTGACATATTTTAAAAGACAAATATGGCTAAGAAACAAGTTAAAATACTTGATCAAACCTTATTCATCATATTTTATCTTTAATGTTGAAATGATCAATATTGAGTTTTTAAAATTTTTATTTAGTGTTTGTCATGTAGATATGCTGTTTTTATATTTAAAAGTACTTTTATTTTTGCAAAAGGTTTTGGAAGAGGAGCACAATTATAATCAAACCAATTTAAAGTCAACAAGCACTTCAATGTTACACGAGTTGTAAATTTTTAATTTATTTCTTCCACGAGGGAGACAGAGAGAGAATGAGGAAGGAATGGGTACACCAATAAGCTCCTAATACCACAATCCAACCCAGCCTTAGTCAGCTCAGATCACAGGCACGCATGTTCCCAGTGTGTATTTGAGTGGTCTTGATATTTGAACCTGGGACTTTCCCTGGGACTTTCGGCAGTATTACATTACCACTAGGTGCTCCTGGGGGGTGGGGTGGGCACCATAAATTGTAATTCTTTTTAAACATCATCTCTCACTATCAACATTGTTATGGGTTGAATCATAATATATTGGGTCATTGGGAAAGTCATGACACGTTTTGCATAGAAAAATACGTCAAGACTTTCTCGATGGTCTAATATATTGTCATCCATTGTGGAAGGAAAGCAATTTTGAGTGGCTGACTGACCAGCATGTGAAAAAGTTGAGACACAGAAAGGAGCTTAGGACAGTGGCGACTGGAAGGAAGGCTGGTGAGGATTTTTACTAACTATAGATTTCCAATAAATTATGCTGTCTTGGCTCTTGGCTTTCTTTATTCCTGCGAGACTGAAAAATGCAGAGTCAGGAATGTTCTTTTTAGCCAGTGAAAGTTGCAAAAACTCGCTACATGCGTATTATCCAGCCTCTCATTTAGAAGAAACACATGCTACCATTTAATAATTAAATTAGCATTTCTCTAGAAATGCTTTAGCTTTGAAAAGGGCTTAAATGGACCCTGTTGTATTGTTTTCTCTCTTACTCTATTTCAGTTAACATATGCTAATTCTGTCAGAGATTAAGTAGGACAAAAAGAAATTCTCCCTTAAGGGGATTTCTCAGAGGACAGTTGTGGGCATTAATCTTGGCTGATATTGTCTTTAAAAATTGACTCTGCCTAAGGGAAGATACTCCAGGTAGGTTCCACACCTGCTATGAGGAAATTCCTGACAAGATGTATGTGATCAAACATGTAAATCCTTTCTTTTATGATTTATGATTGAAAGTGATACAACAGCATGAAAAAATGTACACTATGTACATACATTTGACATATTTATCTGACATACATAAGTATACATGTGTGTATCTTATGAGCAGCCTACTAAGGTTTTGCAAGGGTCATTAAAGTTTAATTCTTTCCATCCTATTCTGTTCATTTAGACTACTCTGAATTATAGGGTGCTTTAATGAAGATAACCTTATACTAGTTTTTAAAGTTTCTTTCTTTCATGAGCAGGATACAGAGAGAGCACTCCCCATATAGTCTTGGTGCCATAATCCAGCCCCAGCATCAGCCAGCCCCAGATCAGGGACGTATTCATACCCAGTGCAGCATATTCAGAGGGAACATTAGACATGAACCTTGAATCTTCCCATATGGGTCATTCTCTCAGAGCATCTCATTTTATCACTGCATTATCCTCTGGGTTCACTTCATACCATTTTGGCTAATTTGATTGTCTCTAATTACTTCTTAACATCAAATTTCATTTCTCTACACATCTCTCATAGTCTAGTAGGAGATAAAGTAGGCGAACTATAGAGGTTGCCCCAACTAGAATTATGGTAAAATTAATATAAAAATGTATCCTTGCCTTTAAAATACATTCTTGGGGGGCTGGCAGGTGGCATGGTGGTTAAGGGCACTGGATTCCCACATGGTCAATTGCAGTTCGAGTCCTGGACCTGGCAGCTTGCTTTCTCGCTTACCCTGTAGCTCTCTCTGTCTCTGTCTAGTCAAATAAAAAATAAGAAGAAATGAAATTAAATAAATAAATCATTCTTTTTAAAAAATATTTTCTTGGGTTAAATGCCAGCATGGAAAGACCCCTCAAGTAGATTTCCTTGACCTGAAAGAATGAAAAGAAAGTGACATTTATTCATTTCTTCTTTTGAAATACATGGATCACATAAATTGTGTTGTTCCAGAAACTGAGAAAAATGTACGATGTTTATTGTCCAGTTGCTCAGTCTAGCTGGGGGTATAAGCCCTAATATAGAAGGCAGTTTAGTAACTATATTAGGAAGCATAGGCTTAAGCATCAAAAAGAAAAAAGGAGGGGGGAAATAATACCAGTAATACATGACAAGGGCTCCTACAAAGGTTAATGTCAGTGGAGAAGACTTCAAAGAAAGCTTTGTAGATAAGCAGAGACTTGGGACACATATTGAAGAATGGGTAATATTTGAAAAAAAATGAAAGAAGAAAGATAAGGAATTTTGGGTCATTACTTAAGATTCTCAACTTTTCCTCCAGACATATAGTTACCAAACACGTAAGGCCAATGTGGTCTACTACATTCTAAAGAGAGAGCTCTCCATGACTTGAGTACAGAGGACAAGTTAGATCATAGCACTGCATTTATTGTTACTTAACACTGAAAAATATATGTCTTTAGAACTTCCTCAGAGTTTGTAAACTTCTTGAGAGCAAGAATCATCTATTTCCCACCCCACCTCCACACCTTCTGCCTTTACCACATATACAACATACTCAGCACAGTGCCTTGTCTATGGTACTCCAAAATGTTTGGTAAATACATGTCTGGATGAATATTGGAGTAACCTAACTTTGACAGAATTTCCCTTGGTTCATAGAATCTCATTTTTTTTTAAGATTTACCATTTATATTAGGAATTTAAACATAATGAAGACAGAGTTTCTGGATCAGCCCTTGGCCAAGCTTAGAAATCAGCTATCAATTCTATTTCTTAATTTTTGGGAAGATGTATGGTAATAGTTATCTTCCTCCTCTAAGTCTACTACACTCGTTTTCTAAACTGTTTATTAATAATGGATCACATGCTGTACATAAAATTTGCATCAAAGCAGAAAGAACACAATTGTCTGAAGATCTGAGATCTATTGCTCCCTCTTGACTTTGAGAAAGTCTCATAACTCTCTAGAATTCATGTAGTAACTTTTAAGATCTTGCCCAGCTTTACCATTGTCTCAGATTAGTTTTCCAGGGTTTGTGAGCACAAAATATCTGTTTAAAAGGGTTCATTTTGCGATTTCTTCATGTCTTGCCCTAGATATTTATGAGACAGTCAGCAGCTGTTCCTATTCCATGAAAAATGAAGTGAGTAGGTTTGGCAGCTGTTTCCATGTTGTTTTGAGATACTTAGGATTACGCTATTCCATATAAATGAAATGTATTAATCATTCGCCATTCAAGTGTTTACATTTTATAATCTGCTTCTGAGGTTTAAAAAACGAGTAGGGAGAAGGAAAAAAGTTCCACTCGTGTGTAGATACCTAATGATGATCAGAGTTTGATTTTAACAATTATGCAATGTAACAAAACTTATTTTAATATGCTTTTATTTTCACAAAGTTGTGGATAAGATATGCCAACCTCTAGCTTGTGATCCTCCTACCTCAACCTCCCAACTTGCAGGGATTATAGGCACATGTCATTTAGCCCAGGATTTAGGTTGAACTGGAAATCAAACCTTGGCCTTCCATGTGGTTCTAGCCTGTGGCTCAAGACTTCTATGCAGTATGCTTCCATAACTGGGCTGCCAACACAATTTTTCTTGTGATGAGTTTCAGAGTATAAAAAACTCTGGGCAGAGATGGACAAAGAGAAGACAGACTAGTACAATATAACAATATAGTATTCAAATACTTATAATTCTAGGTAGAAGATCAGACACATGCTGTCTGACTCCAAAAGAGAAAACCAGAGCAATGGGTATAAATAGAGGGAGACAAAATGTTTGTAAACATGAATGACTTTCTAAAAGACAGTTCAAGGATGGAACTAACTGTGACATGTAAATTCCCCCTGACTGGAAGTAGTTTAGCAAGAAGAAGCCCTAGATTTGAACATACTTCAGTTGCATGTGAAAAAAATAATACTCTTCACTGTATTTAAAGCAAAGAGATAATTTATTGTTTCAGATGACTAAATAGCTGGACACAAGGCTTCAGGGATATGATGAGGCCCTAGTATCTTTTCATTTCATGATTTCTCTCTTTGATGTTAGTTTTTTGTTTGTTTGTTTGTTTTCATTGGTCAGTTCCATTGTCCCAGGAAAATCCTGGTCCCTCATACTGGCAAGAGGGCTTCTAGAAGATTCAGATTTGCATGCTTTATAATTATTCCTGAGTTTAGCAGAAATAAGAACTCCTCTCTGTCACATACATAAGTCAAAGATGCAGGACTGTCTCAGATTTGAACTTTTGGTGACATTACCTCCAGAATGGCTTCAGTGTCAGTTCTAGATAAGATTTTCTCCCTCTAATCAGAAGTATCTTCATTGACATCTCACCGAACATATCCAAGGCATGAAGGGTATTGCCAAAATAAAATCAAGGCTCTCTTAGCTTAAGAAGAAATGAAAGTTTGGTAGCAAAAGTAACATGTTTTCATTACAGTACTCAAGTCCTGGAAAAGTGATGAGATTAATGATTTTCTGTAAATTTTTAAGCCGTGGATCAATGCTGCCAATGTCTTTGACAAAACATATATAACAAAAAGGATTCTATTGTAGTGGAAGTACAATGACTGCCCAGAGACCTGACAAATTAAACATTTTCTTCACTTTTATTTATATTCCCCAAGATGCTACTTTAAAATCCTAAGAGTCTGAGAGGATCATCTTGGAATATGTTGAGTAAGACAAATAGTAAGACCCCCATGGACTATGGAGTTGAGGACCATGACCTTGCATTCATTTGGTCTTTTGCTCCAATGGGATATTAGCCCTGCTTAATAAATATTTGTTGGGCTGAATTTAAATGAGATGAATTGAATTTAGGTGGGGAAACACCTGTGTAACCTTTTCATGGCATTTGCGTTTTTCAAAGTACTTTCATTTACCTTTTCATTCATTTTTGTGACATCCCTGGGAGCCAGTCAGTCTATTTTCATTTTAAAAATATTTTATTTTGATACATTTCTATGGAAAATAATATAATAAACCCCTTTGTACTCGTCAGCCCAGATTGATTGAGTTTTATTATTGTATCTACTCCATTTTTGCTCCCCTTTATGAGGAATACATTACAGTTAAAATTCCCTATATTCTACTCCTATTTCTTTCTTTCTTGCTTGCTCAGAAGTGAATTCTATAATGAATTTCATATTGATGATTCCTGCAAATGTTTTATTATTTTCTGCTACATCTTTGTATATTTATAAATCATATAATTTTGTTTTATTTTTTTAATAAATATTAAAGAATATGTATAGGTAAATTACACGTTTTTTGATCTAAATGTTTTTGAAACATTGATATTATTTTTACTTTTGCAAGGAATTAAATGATCAGTTTAATTCAAATAATACAATTAACTCAGTATTTTTATGTGTTTTTTCTCTTTAAAATGACTATTGACTATCAATTAGTAGACTTGGCAAATATGAAAAGCATCACATTGTTGATGAAAACCTATATTTAATCTTCAGTACATACACACACACACCCACACACACACACACTTTCTCTTTCTTACAAGGCCATAGCCTCACAACAGTTTGTTCCTACCCTGAGATTTCAGTTTAAGTTTGGAGGACTCCATGAATCTCCATAATTATTTTAATGTTAATTTTGGAAGCTTGTTTAATATATTGAATTTTTTCTAAGAAAAGTCTGCAATTATCATCAGCATTTCAAAGAGAACTATAACCCCCAAAATTTAAGGATTACTCTTTTAGAAATTCTGTAAAATATTTGTAAATCATTACCTACTTGAAAAATTAAAATAAGCTGTTAGCAGATGGATATCTTTTTCAGTCCCTTTCTCAGCAGTCTAGAAAAATCATATTCATTATTTTTATTTCCTCTATGCTTCATAATAGGGGGTGAATTTGGTGATATATTAGCTATTATAAAACTATAAACTAATCCATCAGTTTCACATACATTTAAGACTTTTGAAACAAAAAGTCTAATCACTTGTTCTTTTGTGATCAGCGTTTTCTGATGAAATGTTATTGCTTCATTTTAATTTTATTTGCCAAAGGACTCGAGTGTTCATGAGAGTGAGAAAGTAGCCCTCCTCCCATAGGGAAGGGTCATAATAATTCCTGCAACCCTTCTCTATTGGTCCCTCCTTTGGGATTTTGGGCACATACACACATGTGCCTGATGGGTTTTTCAAGGCTCTGAGTCCAGGACTCAAACAGCATAGTCAGCTATGTGGGATCCAGCCTCCTTAACCGCCACACCACCAGCTGGCCTCTATTGCTTCTTCATTAACTGAGCGTACTTGGAAACAATTCAGCCTGCTCATTGAGAATTTAGAAGAGACCATTCATCACAGCACAGAGAAACTGTGGTTGGAGAACATACTTCTTCTTACCTTTTCCGGTACCATTCTGCCCTGCCCTGCCCTGCTTACCAGGGGAGAATGGATTTTGAGAATCACACCGTAGGCACAGTATCTGCTTAGAGTGACACTCCAAGCCACAGCTTCACTTAACCTCAGACACGATGGGTCAGGTTCAGCAGTAGGATTTCTGCTTCTCAGTAGGAAGCATGTCTCCTTTGCTGAGATTAGAGAATTGCTTTCAGTCTTTTCACCTTACATCTGACAACATACTCTAACAGCTTTTTTCTTTTTAACAACCCTATCCTCAGGAGTCTAATACCAAACAGATAAAAACAAAACAAATTAAAAAAAAAAAAACGGAAATAATAAGCAGCATTTATTGGCTTGGCTCTGAATCAGGCACTGTGCTAAGCACTATATTCATTTGCCTATTCATTCATTCATTTATGTATTCAACAAATATTTGTTGAATATGCAATGTGCCAAGCAAGCTTTTAGCTGCAAGGGAGAATTATATGCTGAATACAGCTACTTTCCATGGTGCCATGAAGTGCAGAGTCAAAGAGAAGACAGATATGAATAAAATATTAATTAGCAGATGTGAACTTGAATTTGTGATCAGACCTACAAAAGATGGGGTATTGTTTTGTAGGAACATGTTATGAGGGGATTTGACCTGGCTAGGAAGGAAAAGAAATAGATTTTCTCAAGTAATGGTGATGGTATTCACATATGAAAGAACAGTAGGACTTAACCAGGCAAAAAAGGAAAGAGAAGATAAATCTAAGCAGCAGAAATGTGTAAAGGTCCAGTGATGATGGGATAGTAATGATTAAAAGCTAAAAAGACACATTATCTCATCTGATTCTGACCACAATCCTTAGTTCTAAGCAATATGATCTTCATTTTAAAGTTGAAGTGAGGCTAAGTTTATGTAATTTACCTTAGGTCACAATGTTTGGAAGTAGTCAGACCAAATAGAAGCAAAGTCCATGTAACCTCAGAATATTAATATGTATACTTAAACCTCACCTCTCCTCTTCCTTCCTAATAAACACTGGATCCAGATGATTTCACAGGGGAATTCTACTAAACAGTTGAAGATCATATAGAACCTGCCCTATAGCTTAGGATATATAAATCCAATGTGGCTGACCAAAGTTCAAATTCTAGCCCTAATGGCTTAAAAAACACACAAAGTGTATATGCATGTGCACACCAGATCCTGAGAATGGAGAAATGGAGAAAGAGAAGGGATTGCCAAGGCAACTATGCCCCATGGGGGATGGGAGTGGGAGGAAGTTTCTTCCCCTCTCTCTGTCTCTGTTTCTGTGGCAAGCACAAGTGCTGTCTGGCAATTAAAATAATAATAATAAAAAAGATCACATAATCTTGGTGCTTATTTTAAAGAATGAAAAAAATAAAATTTTCCAAACAGTTCTAGTTTTGTTCTGTTTTTTAGATAACGTATGCACAAACTTGTTTCATATATGTATTTCCTTACAAAATAATTTATTATCAGCACCTATCTTGTCATTTAATTCATAAACATATCAACAAGCTTCTCTAAAAAATAAATATTTTAAAAGTACAATATTATTATCACTCTTTAATAGACATAAACAATAATTACTCAAACTAAATAATTCTTAAAAAAAAAAAAAATTCTTTAGGTCTTTTGTCCATTTCCATTCCCAAGCATAGACTTAACAATTTATCTAAATAACCTTGTTTTTTTTAAAGTTAGGAAATTATATTTAGAGTCCAAAATGTAGACACTAGAGGTGCTCATTGCTACTAGATCTTTCTGAAGGTTAGAGTTAGGCTATCGCAAGGAAGAAAGCAGAGAAGAAGGAAGGATGCTTTTTGAATATAAACTATTATTTGCAATTCAAATTTAGTATTAACTACATGACTTATACTTCTTTTAATTTTATTCACTTGTTTCTTTCATGGAAGGGAAGAAGTCACCCAATAGTGTCTATTCCCAGACAGCCAACCAAGATCCCAGGCATACATGTGCTTAGCATGTACAGAGAGACGGGAGTGCAAACCTTGGGCCTTTCACGTGGTCCTGGCATCATGGAATATTGCATTACCATGACTGGACCAACTTTCCCTTCTTTGATTTTATATTTATATCTCATTTCTCTTATGCTGAAATTCTTAATTTCTAATGATGGTCTTTGCTATACTCTATAATCTTTTATAATTTTATCAGAAGTCCATTACCAGTAGTGCTTTTGTTAACAAAATGATAATCAAAAGCTGCTGAGAGTTCTTTGTAGTTCCCTTTGTCCTTAGATTATATCCCTCAAAAAAGAATATACTGCCAACTTACTGTGCTTCAAAACCACTTGAAAGCATTCCTCTCTCTGTGGGTATGCCACCAGTTTGACACTTAAGTTTATTTATTTTCTTTTGTCCTTGAATTTGTGAACTGAAAAGGAAATATTTTGCTTCATAATTGTGTAAAACCTATTCATGGCACAGAAACAGGTGTAGCAGAAATAAGGAAGAAGTGGTGTCCATTCCTGGGAGTTAAAATCTGTCTGTGTGCAGTGCATACAGCAGATGGATGAGATGGAAGGCTCTTGATCCAGAGCCACCAACAACCTCTGTGCTCTGTGAACAGAAACCCACTGTTCTAGATTTATGACCTGTGGCATTGTAAGTGTTTCCCCTAAAGGGCAAGGTACCTGTGTTGGTCAGGTTTCTTTGAATTACTAAAAAATCAAATGTCTAGTTTCTATGTTATGTAAAAGCATACACTCACACACACACAAAAAGCCAAAAATGGGCCAAAATAAAAGGAAAAAAAAAAAACAGAACAAAAGGTTTATTACATTTTGAACTTGTTTCTTTTGTGCTCTCATTTGTAAGCTCAGGTTGTAAAACCAAAGATCCTAATATGGCTTAATATAAAAAAATAAAAAGTTTTGTTTTTTTCTTACTGCCATTCCCCACTCCAAACAATGTTACCCTCCATGTATGTATTAAATACTATTCCATTCTCATTCCTTAAATTTTTCTTAATGCAAATCTAGAAAAATGGAAATTAAAAGACCTTTGTTCAAATTCTGGCTTCAGCACATAAGGGTTGTTTGTCTCTGGAAAATGTACCTAACTTCAGTGCCTCCATTTTCTTCTTTATAAAATGGAAATAGTAAGATAGCTACTTTATGGGATTGTAGTAAAAATGAAATGAGCCGATGCATGTAAAATGCTCAGCACAGGGCTTGCCACAAAATCAGAATCAAATTAATGTTGTTTTTTGCTACAGACATTGTCATTTCTATCTATATGTTAAAAAGCATTAAAATTGGTGCAAACCAATTTTTTTTTTGTTCTCATTTCTTTGTCATATTCTTTCTTGAGAATTGTGGAAACTTTGTGCCCTGTAATTTTTCGTTCAGTTCTCCTCGTCAACCAAGCCTTCGCTAAAGATAGCTCTCTAAAGTTAGACTTCTTAAAAGAGAAAAAAAGGGAAGATGTTTGAGCCTTTCTTTAATCTGAGCTAACTTGGTTCTATATTTTGAGTTCTCAGCACAGCGCCAGGAATTAGGACTGTATGGTTCTTTCATTCTCCCCTAGGAAGGAGCTGTATGATTTCTGGGTAAATGAAGTGATACCATGAACAACAAGGTAGCCTCTGAATTCTTGGCTCAGATCCCAGCATTATCTACTTCATACCCCAGTTGATCTTATAAAATTTACTTCCTTTGTCTTTGTCCAAGTCTATCTAGTTGAATAATCAAGTCATCCAAAGAGATAGGAATATTCTTCCAGCTTAGAGTGTTTTGTTCTATATTTATTTAACCTCTTTCCTTGATATATTCCATGTAATTAGTTCAGTTCTGAGAGTTCAATGATGTACTTTTTCTCTCATCCAATGAAATACCATCCTTCTTCGTAAAGTGGCATCATCAGGACCAGCAGATGGCAAAATAGTTACGTTGCTGGACTCCCAAATGACCAACTGCGGTTCAAGTCCTTGGACCTGGGGCTTGAAACTCATGCTGGGTGCAAGTACGTGCATGCTCAGCATTCTGAGAGGAGGGTGGAGGAGAAGGGATTGTGGCATGATTTCTCAATTTCTATCTCTCTGGTGAGCCCACACTCCTATAGCAAAAATCTCTCTTTAGGGAAAAAAAAAAATGATATCAGCTGTGGAGTTCATAAGATTTTCTTCTTTCCTCTAGGCTGCCAAAGCCTGGAGTTAAATTTCAAAGAGTAGAAGCCCTCATTTGAATTTCTGATACTATAATACCCTTGCTTATATCTTAATTGTATATATATTATTATTTTTCATTGTTTTAAGTTCAGGTAATTATTTTGCTTTAAGCCACCCTAATTATGCTATTGTTACTGAGAATCTTTATTAATTATATATATTATTTCTGTGTTAAAATTGATACATAACCAGTTTGAAGAAAATAATCTCTCTCCTATCTATTGGGTTGTCAGAAAAGTCATGGTGTGTTTTTCTGTGTAAAAATGTACCGTGACTTTTCCAACAACCTAATATTTTGTTATGAGAAAAAAAGGGAAGTAATAGAGATAAACATTTTAAGAATAAAATGAGTTTTAGATATAGCTTTCAGTTATTAGTATCAAAACAAATATATATAACTTTATGGAGATAACTATGAAATACATATCTGATTGGAAATCTATATTTTAGTCTTATTTGTAGATTTTGATTTTAGTAATGTTTTTTATCCAAGTAATTAGCATGCTTTGTTCCTCGGAGTAAAAAGTTGTTTCACTATATAAAATAGGTTCTTTTCTTTTTTGAAAGAGATTTTTGCTATAGGGCATGTATGCTTGGCAGAGAGACAGAGAGATCAAAAGTGAGAAATCACCCCCTAGGGGGATAGCCACACAGTAATCCCTTCTTTTCTGTTCTCCTCTCTGGATCTTGGGCATGCACACAAGTGTGTCTGGCATGAGTTTCAAGTCACTAGATCTAGAACTTGAACCATGGTCAACTATATTGGGGTCTAGCTCATTAACCACTATACCACATACTGTCCCCTAGGACGGCATTCTCACATCTTTTTCAGCAACAAGGATACAGATTTACCAGGTGGCATAACGAGGTCCTAATTGATTTTCAAATGTTCATATGAGCTCTAGAATGAGCAAAGAAAGTGATGTATGAGAGTCCAGTCCTAGGTCAAACAGGAAAGTGCATAAATATTATCCTAAAGCATTATTTGCTCAGCTCAATGCTACTGACTAATTCCACTAGTTATTTGGGAAGAACATGCTGAGTATATTTTCAGATGACATGAGACACACTATAAAAAAGTAGCCAAGAATATGAGTTTTGGAGTAACACAGCTCCAAGTTGAAATTCCAGCTCTTTGACTTACTAGTTACATATGTTTTTACTGGCAGACCAAACTTTGGCCCTAATTTTTATTATTATTATTATTATTTTTTTTCTTCAAAGACAGACTTCAACGAGAAAGCACTTTCTAACAAAAATATCTGCAGTGTCTAGAATCAAGAAGGAAAACTGTGGGGCCGGCAAGTGGCATGGTGGTTAAAGGCGCTGGACTCTCACGTGGCCAACCACGGTTCAAATCTCAGACCTGGTGGCTTGCTTTCTCACTTCCTCTCTTTCTCTCTCTGTCTCTCTCTGATCAAACTGGAAAATAATAATGATAATAATAATAAATAAAGTTAAATAAAATAATTCTTTTTTAAAAAAAAGAAGGAAAACTGTGAAGCTCCAAAGTCCTGTGTATGAACTCTATTTGCTAAGCCTTACTTTGAATTTGAGAATTATTTCCTATTGTAATAATGTCAATGAACAATGATTGATGGGTGGTAATGATGATAACTTTTCTGCTTCACTCAGTTGTTGAAATTTCAAACCCAGGGATTGTGTTCATGTCTGGTATACCCCTTTGACAGAATAAGAACATGGCTGAATTTTAGTAGATAAAAGAGGCATTTGGAAGCCTCGTGAAACCAAGTATGAAGGGTATTTGGAAGCCACATCCTATGAGGACAGAATAAAGGAAATAGGTATATCAGACTAAAAAGGGACTACTAGATTTTTGAGAATACTTTCAGGTGCACAAACAGTACACCTTTTGTAAAAGTCAAACAGTACAATAACAATTAGTGGTTTAAAGCTCCAAAAAATTGACTTTAGCCTAACAGTTAAAAAATCACTAAGAAAGGACATTGTCATTAGACTGGCTTGGGTTTGAGTCTAGGCTTGGCCAGGTAGCGTACTACCATGTTTAAGTTACTTCACTATCCTGAGCCTCAGTGTTACCTGCTACCATTCACAGGGCACCTGCAAGGATGAGCATAAGATGCCACATTCCGACAACACCGTGTCTGACACAGGTTGTATGTTCAATAATTGCTAGCTATAGTTGTTGCTAGTATTAGTAGTGGAGACCAGAATTTATGAAGGTTGAGTTGTTCCGGGGAAAATAATTACCTTTCGACAAAATACTTGTTACTGAGCATTGTCAAAATAGAAGAAATGAAGGTTTTGAAAGGGGCATGTACGTGAGAGAAAGGGTGGTTGCTGGAACTCATGACCCTCTGTAGAAGTGCCTTTCTGACATTGTTCTTTAGGTACCTGTGGTGTGTTCCCACTGAGGCCCACTTCTTCCCTGGCCCCTTTTATCCTGGGGCCCCTATTCCCACGCTCTATTTTGGCATGTGTTGCACTAGATTCAGCAATCTTCCCACCATATAATTATCTTCAACTGCTCAAGCAGTAACATAAATAACTTTTAAATAAAGTATTTCATGCTGTATTACCCATGACTAATCATAGAGCCATTGATTATAATCTCTTCAGCGTCATGGTTTCTGACTCTTTTGTTTATAGCTGATTGGCCAGAGCTTATAATAGCAGTAGGTACTAAATATGTAATGGATAGATAAACAGACAGATGGATAAAATGCAAACAAAATGATAGGATTTCACATGTGGAAAGAGCTCAGCAATCATTACATTTAACGTCTATTTGATCCATAAATATTTATGTTTACTATCTCTGCCAGGTGGCAATTTAGCCTCTGTGTGATCATCTTCTACAATGGGGAGTTAGTCACCTCTTCAGGCACCCCATTTTCCTTTTGAACAAATCTACTAGCATGAATGTACAAAGTTTTTACCATATATTGAACTTGTACCTTTCAGCTAATGAATTAATGTATTATTCTTTCTAGTGGTATTTTAATTTTAACAAGTGACACCTGAAAGCATGCTTTTTAAATAAAAGGAATTATATTTCAAGGGCAGAATTTCAGGTACCAGGACTGGCAGAGAGAAAATATGCTAATTTTCCTGCTTAATAAATTCAAGATTCCATTGTTATGTATTTGTGGGGGATACAAGGTGACAGATGTTTGAAGGATTTCCATGTTTCATTAGAAAATAGATTTTGCACATCAGTAGGTATGTGGGAGACGAGGTACCAACTATGATAGAATTAAATACATAGTAGTCATGGCTCATGAATATAAAAAGATTGTATAAAACTTTATTTCTTTTAGTTTTAGGAAATGCTATGTAAGTGAATTATTGTATTTTTTAACTCAACAGTTCTTTTAAGTTAAACTTAGAGAAACATGAGAGTAATTTGTTAATCAAACATTAAAAAGGATATTATTCTAAGCAACGATTAAGACTTAAATGTCATCATTTGATTTCTCCCTGGAAAGCATTTGTTTGCCTTCCTATGACTGAGTTGTTAAATTGGCCACATCTGGAGATAAACCAAAGGCAATGCTATATAAAACCTGATTTTCAGAGGGCACATCTGCTTCTGGAGAAAAATTAAAAAGACAACCAAAGAGAAATCAAAGAACCACAACCAATATGTGGGGGTTGGTGATAAACTAGTTACCATGGAGAGCTGTTGGATTAATTTGCATCCCACTTACTAGTGTATCTCTGTAGTATTATGATGCTTATTGACTGACTAGAGTGTTTTAGGAGAAAATAACATCTTAGGCCAAAGCTCTAGGTAATATTATAGACATATGATCAGTCTTTTATGATCCTGTTACTCTGACAGCTGTCACTGCTACTCAGGAAAGGGCAGCTTTCCAGCAAGGTTCTAGAACTTTGGCTATTCTTGGCTTCTAAAAAATTGCCTAGTACCTCCTTAATACATTTCCTTACTTGATTGAAGCATTTGACATTAATTTCTATAAATTAGAAGGAAAAGAAAGCAATTTAAAAGTCTAAAAATTGATACCATTATCTTGGATTTTCAACTCTTAATGAAAAAGTGTTTCAGAATATTTAAATTATGGAGTTCTCCTTTAAATTTTCTGTACTGTCCCGTTAGGAGGGCATAGAGAAAATATGTTATAATATTAATTTTCTTCATGTTATTTCCTCACTTCTGTCTACCTCAGTTGTCCCACACCTACATCAGGCTTTCCTAGGGAAAAGTGAAACATGCAGGAATACGAGGGTACAGGGGTGATCAGACTCAGCACCTTCTGTAGAACACGTGTATCTTATCTCATGCTCAAGAAGAATCTGAGAAACCGACATGGAGAGGAGATAGCAAGCAGAGTTTATTAAAAGGGAGAAAGAAGAGCACAGCTCCCAAGCAGGGAGCGAGTCCTGGAAAAATGGGTTGCCCAGGAAAAGCTGTGGCGGAGGGGTTTTTATCTGCATTAGGAGTTGCTTTGTCTGGGCTTATTCTCTTGTGAATGGTTCTTCTCATGGGGGGGAGTGGGGCAGGCTGGATGGGTTCATTATTCTTCTCCTAATTTTGGAGCAGGTATGAAGGTCCAGAAATTCTTTGTCTAGAAACTCGGGCCATAAAAAAAAACACTAAAACTACTTCCTATCATAATGTAGTGGGGACTAGAGGACTAGTAGATGGCCTGATGCATAGTCACTGGACACCCATGTCCTTGACTGCAGTTCTAGTTCCAGATAGGCTGGCTTAAAACTCATGGTGTGTGTGTGTGTGTGTGTGTGTGTGTGTGTGTGTGCCCAAAATCTTGAGAAGAGAATGGAGTGGCCAGCTCCCCTGGGTGGGGGGGGGTGATTTCTCGCTTTCTGTCTCTCTTTCTGGCAAGCCCACATGCCCTTTAGCAAAAACTGCTCTAAAAAACAAATAAATAAAAGAATAAAAGAATGTAGTGGGGCCTGGAAAAAAGCCTTTAAGTCAAGGTCATGCTGCCTAGATCAATCACTGAGCCACTGCTGCAAGTGGTCTGTGCTGAGCGAAGCAGCTGAGCTGTTTTGTCTCCATCTTAAAATTTGGCCATTTGTGATTCCATTTTGGGCCTATATACCTTAACTGTATTCTCAGGGTCTCTGTCTCCTACCTCATTACTGTAAGACCATGCCTCTCTTCCAACAAAACAATTCTGCAAGAACATCATACTTCCTGTGATCTCATTTTGGTCTAGACTAAAATGGTAAAGTTCATCTTAATAAATGACCACCTTCATTTTTCTTAAAATGGTAGCAGCAATGGCTCTTGTAGTTGAATGGCAGCTTCTACTTAGCTAGGAGTAGTGAGATGTATTCATTTTATGTTATTAGTAAAATTAATAAGTCATTGATTAGTTTTCTGTCTCTTGAATGATAAAAGAGGTAAGAATTAGATTTCCTCAACAGAAAAGCCTAAAATGACTGAATTTATTAAAAAGTTTCATGGAAGAACCACAAAGACACAGAAACTTAAATGAATCAATGAATTATGGTAAAATATAGATTTTGTAGAGACATAAGCCATTACTTCACAATGGACTATGCTTTCATTTGCCACATTCTCTGCTTTGTCAGTTGAGGTTGTATTTCTGTTCCTAAAATGTAATATGGAAAGAATTCACTTAATTCTCTCCAAACTCATTTTTCCAAATTCATTTATGTACATATACACATACACGCACACCACCTAGTTCCCAAAATATACATAGATGTGACTATTCATATCTATTTGCTTTCAGATTTAAATTTTATACATTATTCCAAATATGAATTTAAACTATTCATTTTGGAAATTAAAATGTAGGCCATTGCACTTGATTTTCACTATAGTTAGAAGATCAGCATTTGGGCCAGAAGGTGGCATGATGGTTAAGGCACTGGACTGACAGCAGTTGAAGTCGTGGACCTGGTGGCTTTCTCTCTCTCTGTCTCTCTCTCTCTGTCTTTCTCTGGTGAGCACACAAGCCCTGTCACAAACTAAAAAAAAAAAAAAAAAAAGTAGTAATGACACATAAATTTATTTAAAAAAGAAGGTTGACATTTAAAGATTATTGAAATTAGAAAATGGTCTTAGCATTCAGCAAGTAGTAAATGACAATACCATTTAGCCAGAACCAGAACTTCAGGTTTCAGGTCCCACTTGTAAGGATCTTAGAAATCCTTACCCTATTATGAAAACAATATTTTAAAAAACAAAAACAAAGAATCAATCACTTTTCTTAGTTCATCAAAAAATAAAATTGTAGGACAAACTACTGCCCTAGAATTCTTGAGACAGGTGGACATAGGGAATCACAACTTAACAGAAACCTCCACAGGAACACCTACACTATAGATACATACACTGATGCCACTGAAGAATTGCTGGGAGTTCAATATAAACGAGTCTTAGGGCTAAAACTTCCAGGGGATCCAGTCAACTGGTAAGACATGCTTTTTATGTTTTATTTCTAGAAACTCTACCAAGTTCTCATGGCAAATATCCACTCAGGCTCCAGGGAATAAGAAAAAAGGAAAGTAACTTTGAACTATACCAGAGTATTCTTTCCTTCTCCAAGTAAGTGTTTGTCCTCTAAAGAAACTGTTTCGTCTTAACCTTCTGGGGCTTTTCCAGAACCTAACCTACCTGAAGGAACTAAAGTACCCAACTCCAATATTCTCCCACCTTTCATATAAGTGAAAGGAAATAGACAACTCCAGCTCCGTCTAGCCATTTTGTCCCACCTAAGGGGAGGAGAACTGAGAAGAACTAGTCAAGTTCAGGGACACAGGGTCACCACAACACACAACATTGATACCTAATCATACACTTAGAATACTTCCACTTCCTCCACACCTTTTCCCACCACACATCTAATGACCTGTATAATGGAGTTCCTTTCATCTACTACATCATGTCCAGGTTGCAGAAAAAAAAAAAAAAACAGAATATCATCATTTGAAGAGAATGAACAAGCATCAAAACTAGAGTCAGATATGGTATGGATGTTGGAAAATTAAAAAAAATTAAAGACACGATGACTAATATGCTAATGGTTTTCATGGAAAAATAGACAACGTGTAAGGCAGATGGATAATCCAAGCAAAGAAATGAAAATTCTGAGAAAGAATAAACAACAAATGTTAGAGATAAAAAATTCTTTAACACAGATGAAGAACACCATTGATGGGCTCATTGGTAGACTGGACATAGCTTAGGAAACAGTCTCTGAGCTTGAGGGTAGAATAATAGAAACCTTCAAAACTGAAAAGAAGGGGCGAGTAGGTGACATGGTGGTTAAGTTGCTGAACTCCCACTTGGTTGGATGTGGCTCCAGTCCCGGAAATAGTGACTTGAAAATCATGTTGGGTACATGTACATGTAGACCCAAAATTCTAGGAAAAGGATGGAGAAGGGATTGGAGTGTGGCCATCTGTCTATGGGATAGTTTCTCACTTTCCCTCACTGTATCTCTCTCTTGTGAGTGTATATACTCTGTGGCAAGAAACTAAAAAAGAAAAGAAAAGCAAATAGAATATAGACTGGAAAGAAAAAAGCCCAGAATATAAACAAACTGAGACAACTATGAAAGGTGTTGTCTAAACATACTTATAAATAACACATGTGTTGAAGCAAAAATCTTAAGAGAAATTAGATTCTTAACTAAATGAAAATAAAAAATGCAACCTTCCAAAATTTGTAAGATTTAATGAAACAATGCTTAGAGGAAAATTTATAGCATTGAATGAACATATTAGGAAAAAAAGTCCTACAATGAATAATCTAATATTCTGCCTTACAAAACTAGTAAAAAAAAAGAGAGAAAACTAAACCCAAAGTGAGAATAAAAGTCATAATTAAAAATTAAAACAGAAATCGATAAAATTGAAAACAGGACTTAATGGAAAAAACCTAACAAAACCAAAAAGTTGGTTCCTTGAAATAATCGATAAAATGGATAATCCTCTGTCTTCAAATTGTATTTATTCTCATCAGATCAGTTCTTATCATCTCACTGATAAGGCACTTATGTGAGCTACTTGGAATTGTGCAAAAACCTCCTTACAAATGTATCTGTTTTTGTGTCTGATCAACTTATAGCCCAAATCAATGATTAGCCAGAGTAGTTCTTTTCAAAAGTAATTCAGATCATAGTTCTCCTCTATTCAGAACCCTCCAGTGCCTCTAGTTCCCATGCCATTTAGAATAAAAAGCAACATTCCTATACACGGGACTATGTGTCACTATATCATCTCCCAATCTCTCCTCTACCATTAAGTCTTTCAGCACTTTCTTCGGTCTGTTTCCGCTTCCCTGGCCTTCTTTCTGTCTTTGAACGTCTCAGTCAACATGACATCTCAGACACTGACTGTTCTCCATCCTTGCAATGTTTTCCCACCAATTATTGACATAGTTACAGCCTTTATTACCTTATATGTGACAATCTCAGCAATGACTACTCTGGTCTCCCTATTTATTTATACAGTATAATACCTTATCCATAATGTTTCTCTTTCTTTTTTCCCCTTTTATCCAGAAAACTTATCCAAAAACATGTTCTTGTTTTCTTTTCCTCCCAAACCATGTACACACTAACAATAGAATGTAAGATCAATGAGGGTATGAATTTTTGTCCTTTTTGTTCATGGATTTATCCTAAGAAATACTAAAAGTGCTTGGCACATGTTCCTTGAAAGATATTTGCTGATTACGTAATTGATTCACTGAGAACCTACTACTGAATGTAAACTTGCCATCATCTTGAGCCCTGAGGAGTCATTCACACAATGTATTTCACAAATTCTATATGCACTCACTGAACAAGCTTCTAATAAGTTGTTAATGTTAACAAAAGAAAATTTACATTAAGTATTTATGTGACAGGTACCAAGAATTTGTGAATGCATTAAACTTTGTCCCGCATGGGCTCAGGATCAGGGAGGAGCACTGAGAAGTAGCAGACAGTTTGTTGCACTGGGGGATGCTAGGAGAGCAGAAGCATGGGGGGGGGGGGGTGCATAAAGGAAGCACTTCGCTGAAGAATAAGGGAGATGAATTTAAGGACAGCATTATGCAAAGTCAAAGAAGTAAGGTAGAGAAGGATTCAAGCATAGAAAAGACAGCAATGAAAATGCAGTTGTGAGGTCCTGGAAGTTCAGTGTGTTTGAAGACTAGCAGGGAAATTGCAGAGCAATGTGGGAAAGACTGGAAGAGCAGTCAAGGATTAGAAGGCAGTCAGGGATCAAAATCATGAGGGTGATAAGCAATGTGAAAGAGTTTAGAGTGTATGATTTGTGCCTCCCATGACAATTTGGGGTCCACATGTTATCCAGTCTAATGAATTCCACAGACTGTTCCTGGCCTCACTTATGGTTAATATACCACCAGGCTGCTAGTATTCTGTTCAATGCAGTGGGAGAGAATTACTTTCTCTTCCCTCTCTCCAGTTTGTCAAACACACATATACAATCTGGTATCAACATCTGTTAGAATAGTCCTAAAGGAGAGCCTCCTGTGTTCACACATTTGAGAACAATTTGCATGGGAGATATTTTTTCTTTTCCTTTTGAAGCCCCACCCCACCTCCACATTCTGTGTTGGCCATATTGTCAGGATGCTTATATTATCTGTGAGTCACATGATCACCCTGTACTTGCCTACCACTCTCCACCCACCTTTGCTACCCAAACCATCTTCTCTGTCTCTCACCTTCTAATTATCCATCCTCCCTCATTGTCTGTAAAGCAGTCTTCTTTTTTTTTTTTTCCAACTTTTGATAAAAGCTCTGAATTTTCATTTGTTTATTTTATAGTCATGCCCATAGCATTTTGTGTAATAGACACGTACGTAGCTAGCAAATTCCAGGAGGAAATGGAACTAAGGAACAATAGATGAGGCATTTTACAGTTTATCAAAATGTAACTGCTAGTACTTCATTTTATAAAAAGAAAATGTAAATGTCATTTTTATGTATTGTCTTTTTCATGAGACTTTGCAAGATTTTTTTTTTTTTCAAAACAGGAATGAGGAGATAGCTGTAACTGATGAAATCAAAGAGGTACAAGTGAGATAGAGAACTAGGTACTTGGAACACGGGGTGGGAAAACGTTTTTACAAGTCAGTATGAGTCTCGTGCTCACCAGGAAAGTCTGAGAAGAAAATTAGGTGCGTGCCATCTTTATTAAGGGAACCAGGAACAAATGAAGAGTTCACGTCTGATACACTCAGCAACATGAAGATGTATCTCAAAAACAATGCACGTGGGACCAGCAGTTAGCGTAATGGCTGTGTCGCTGGACTCCCATGTAGTCGACCAAGGTTCGAGTCCCGGACCCAGTGGCTTAAACTCACGCCGGGCACGTGTGCGTGCGTGCCCAAGATCCCTAGAGGAGAATGGAGGAGAAGGGATTGCGGTGTGGCCATCCCCCCTGGGGGGTGATTTCTCGTTTCTCGCTTTCTGTCTCTCTGTCTCTCTCTGTCTGTCTGGCGGGCACACACACCCTATAGCAAAAATCTCTCAAAAAAAAAAAAAAATGCATGTGATGTTTTCAAGTATGTCAGGAATGTTTTGAAGATACTCAGAAATACTTCTTTTTTGTTTGTTTGTTTTTTGATTAGGATTCTAGAGAATTGGTCATATTCAGATATGACCAACATTTATTATAGGCAAACTGTGTGCAAAGCACAGTATAAAATATTTTCACATATATTTTATTTTTATAGCTACCCTATGAGCCAGCTGCTTGGCCAATTAGTCTTCTGTCTTTTTTCCAATATCTGTAGCTGCCACCCTCCTACCTTAAAGGAATACTTTGAGTGTCCAGGAATCTATATCAAGTCCCCCTATTTTATTTTTCATACTTTTTATTTTTTAGACTTTATGTGAGTTCTTATCCTATATGTGTATGTGAGAATTATTACATGATGTTGGTGGCATGAGCCATGTACTCGATGGGCAATTTAAAATTTTCTAAGAGTTATTTTTTCTTTTCTTTGTTATTTTTATATTATTCCCGGTTGATATCGAAACCCATGAAATACTGCTGCATTATGTACCTTCTACATTCCCAACCTCCCGACTTCATTTTGGCTAATGTAGATGGAATACATATTCCTTCTACTTGAATCAAAAACTTCCTAGCCTTTAAGGTCAAACTCAAAAGCCCTCTTTTCCATAAAATCTTTTTGGTCCTCTGAGCCCAAAGCGTCATTTCTCATCTGTTGGTCCCCCAGTATTTGTTCAGCTGGGTTACAGATTTCTCTCATTCTACTTTGCCTAAGCTGATAGCAGCTATAGGCATGTCTGACTTTCCCACTGCACTGGAGAGTTCCTGAGGATGACCAACACTAGGCTGTGTCTGAATGCCTATTTACTGAGTTAAAAAATAATATATATTTGCAAATAGAGAAACATATTAGGTCTTCTAAACTCAATTTCCATTTAAATGATCTGTGTGGATCAGCCCAGATACACCCAAGTTGTTTGTTTTTTATGTAGAAAATATTTTCTGGGGCTAGCTGGTGATGTAGTGGTTGAGGCTGCTGGATCGCACACAACAGACTGCATGGTTTGAATTCCAGATCTGGTGGCTTAAAAATCATGCCAGATGCATATGTTTTCATGCCCAAAATCCTAAGAGGAGAATGGGAGAGAAGTGAGTGTAGTGTGACCATCTCTATTGAAAAGTGCCTTCTCATTTTCCCTCCCATTTTCGCTCTCAGTCTCTGTTTCTCTCTGGCAAGTATACACACCCTATTGCAAATTGAATGATATATAGTTTTTATATATTTAAAGTTAGGCTTGAGATTCTTTCTTTCAAATAAATTGCTTGGAGCTAATCTCTATGAAATTGACTCCAGTCAATTATAAACGCAATGGTGATAAACACAATGATGTTAAAAACACTTCATAGACAATAGAAGATGTGCAGTGTAGCTTCAGCTCTTACAGTCTGGGAGACCAGAGTGAGTTCCTTCCTATTGCTGAGCTTTAGCTGCCCTGGTATAAAATGAAAAGAATATGCCAGTGCTTTTGTTATGTACTAAAGTACCTCCTGAATCAGTGACTCTCAAAGCTGGTTTTACATTAGAATAGCCAGGGAGCTTGAATTTAAAAATCAAAATGAGTGAAAACAAAACAAACAAACAAAAAGACTCAGACTCCTTGTCCCAAGATTTTGATTACAATATAGTTGAAGTGGGGACTATGATTCATGTGCACCAGAACACTGTAATTTAAGTAACACTCCAGATTATTATAATGTGCATCCAAATTTGAAAAACATTTCAAAAAATGAAATGGAAGTAAATATGTACTCCAGTAAGGTGTGAGGGTACAGTCTGAAGCAGCCCAATGCAAAGATCTATATTATTTTTTAAGTGTTACAATATATCTTGTTTTGCTTTTTCTTTTTATACCAGAGGGCAAGTGGATGTGACAGAGAGAGGATGAGAAAGAGAGAGTGAGTAAGAGAGTGGGGGTATGAGTGCATTGCCTAAAGAGGTCTGATTATGCTGCAATAATCCCCCCAACTTCTCCATCCTGTTAGGATCCTAGGCAGGTACACATGTGTGCCTCGCCTGTTGCTAGCAAGACCAGGATTAAAACAACAGTCAGCCATGTGGGATCTGGCTCTATTTACACGAAGCTTAGTCACTGTGCTATCAGGATAACCCAGAAGTGTCATGATATGTCTTAAAGATAGCCTTGGGGTCCAGCAGGTAAGGTGGTGGTGAAGACGCTGGACTCCCACATGACTGACCATGATTTGAGTCCCAGATCTGGTGGCTTTCTCTCTCTCTGGTCAAACTTTTTAAAAGATACAGCATAATAACAAATAAATTTAAATAAATAAATCTTTTTTAAAAAGATAGCCCTGGATTTTCATATGTTGAAGAATAAATCCATGATGATTTTACTCTAAAATTTATATTTCTAATTGCTTACTATTGAATCCAACTGATTTTCCAGAATGGTGTACACTGTTTCTTTGCAGTTTTATATATTCTCTAGTGCATTACTGGAGAAATACACTCCAGACTCAGAAACATGAGACTTCATAATCCCTGACATATTTCCAACTCATACACCTATTCAGCAATGTTTGGGGCTAAATGCATATTGTCCAACTTTAAATGTGTGTTTTCTACCCTGTGGATCTCACATACACAATAATACTTATAATGCCCATGCCTACACAGTAAAATGAGGCATTGAGAAAGTCTTTTAATTAGTGTCTAATTAATTCTGAGCTGCTGGCAGATAAAGTAATGTAGATTTTATTGCATTAGGTAGCATACTTTAAAACACTAACTCTATAGAAATAGGTAATTCTACAGATGCATTGCCAGTTAAAATGGAATCCAAACGTATGTTCACAATTTCTCTTCCTCCTACCCCTCCTTTCTTGAAAAATAACCTTTCTTTCTTTCTTTCTTTCTTTTTCTCTTTCTTTCTTTTTTTTTTTTTTTTTTTTTTTTTTTTTTTTTTGGAGAGGTTTTCTTATACAGCGTGTGAGCTCTTCATAAAGAGAGAGAGAGACAGAGACAGAGTCAGAGACAGAAAGTGAGAAATCACCCCCCAGGGTGATTGACACGCCAAAATCCCTTCTCCTCCATTCTCCTCTCAGGATCTTGGGCATGCACGCACATGCGCCCAGTATGAGTTTAACCGTGGTCAACTACATGGGAGTCCAGTGACATAGCCATTATGCCAACTGCTGGTCCCAAGAAGCCTTTCTTTTTAGAAAAATTTTCAAGGTTTTATAATATAGAAGCAAATGAATAGGCTAAGAAAGATGAAAACAAAAAAGAAAAAGAGAAGAGGGAAGATTTAATAAGAAATGTTAGATTTAATGACATAATATATAGAAAAACACTACACAGACTCTGAAAGCATTGAGTGCAATATTGTATTAAAACAGACCAAGAAAGGGAAAAAGGAGTCCTATGAGGCTTATATAAATCTACTCTTCTTCAATTGCTCACTTGAGAGACAGAGAGAGACAGAAAGCTACAAATCAACCCTCACCCCCAGAGGGGATGGCCACACTACAATCCCTTTTCCTCCATTCTCTTACTAGGATCTTGGGCATGCACACACATGCATGAACACATGCCCAGTGAGAGATTCAAGCAGCTGGGTCTGGGACTTGAACCACTGTCAACTACATGGCAGTAAAGTGACTTAACCATTACGCCATCTGTTGGTCTGGGATTTTATAGTCTTTCAACCTTCAGTGTATCCAGCTGAGTGTAATGCCCAGCAGTGGTGGCACAAGTGTAGGGCACTGCTGTGTGAATCTGGGGCCATGCAGGAGGTCTGGGTTCAATTTGTTGCCAATAAACTTATCCTAAAAGAATGATTAAACTAAGTTCCTGGAACAGAAAAAAAATAGGTAAAAGAAGGACTTGTGAAAGGTAGAGAAAAAGATAAAGGCACAATATAAGCAAGAAGCATGGATAAATAACTTCTTTTCTCCTCCTGAACTTTCTGCATTGTGTTTACAGAATAAGCAACAATTAAAATGCTGACTGACATAGTCCTAAGTGTATATAAAGAAAACACTAGATCTAAGGCAATTATATTATGAACTATTATGTACTGAATGGTGTCTACTCTCAAAACAAATTGTTTATTGAAGCCCTAACTCCCAGTGTCATGATATCTGGAAATGAAACCCTTTGGAGATAAATTATATTTACTTGGTACCATGCAGATGAGAACTTTAAGATGGAATTAGTTCTGTCATAAGAAGAGGCTCTAGAGAGCTTGCTCTATCTCTTTCTCTTTCCATCATGTAGGATACAGGAAGAAAGTAGACATCTGTAAGCCAGAAGAGAGTTCTTGCCAGAACTTGACCATGTTTTCACCTTAGAGCCAGACTTCTAGCCCCTAGAACTGTGAGAAATAAATCACTATTGTTTAAACCACTCAGTCTTGGAAATTTTATTATGGCAGCCTGAGCTGCCTAGACGCAATTAAAGAAGGAAAAAGGGAGGCAAGATTTATATACTTAACCTAGAAAAATGATGATACCAATAAACTGTATTATTATTATAGGCAATAAAAGACCCTTAAAATCCTCTTACAAATCTATTCAAAGAAATATACTAAAAAACTAGAAACAGGATGTCATCAAATGGCAAAGAAGAAACTCTCTGGCTTAACTCTTCCCCATAAAAACAAAAGCAAAAGCAAAAACAAAAACAAACTGCGTAACCAATGCTCCAGTCCCAAACTGATTATCGAGAATATGTCAAAGTTTGAAACTAAGGCTGGAACAATCCCTAGGCTGCAGAATGGTGGAAAACTGAGAGAAGGCAGTAAGGGAAAGGATTGTTTTATAACCAGGAAGCCCATCTCCGGAGAAGTCAAATACTGTGTAGAAAATATCCTCTGGACCAAATGTTTCCTAAGTGAAAAGTGAGATCAGGACAAAGAGTAAGTTTCCCTATCATCCTAGGCTTTTTAGAAGAAAGATTATACTGTCTCAAACCAGCTAGAGATAAAGAGAAGCATAGAGCTAGGGACAGGAAACTTAAAAGCAGTGCTTCATTTTAGCCAAATCCGAGAAGCTGTTCCACAGCACCACACTGAAAGAGGCATGCTCTAAGGGTCTCCCAGATGTAAACAAGCCTGAACTTAAAGTGCATCTAGTACTGAAAACGAGGCAGTGATCTTACTCTAAGGAAACTCGACAGTCTGGACGGAGCCTCTGGGCAGATAGACTTCAGAAAAATTGGCTCAAACCAAGATAGGGAGTAGAAACTAGAATAAACACCTAATCCTTCAATGCAAAGAAATATATGTATGTCCACAAGAAAAAAAAGCAAACAGGGAAAAATGACTCACCAAATGAAAAAGGTGTAAGAAACTGACCCTTCAGATAACAATAAGTGATCTCTCAGATGAAGAATTGAAAACAGTGGTTTTAAGGAAACTCATGATGCTCCAGGAAAATATGGAAAATCACTCTGATCTTTATCAGAAAAACTTATCAAATAGATTGAAACCATTACAAAAATCAAATAGAAGCCCTGGAGCTTAAATATATAATAAATAAACTGAAAAATGCAGTGTAATGCCTGAACGGCAGAGTTAATCAAGCAGGAGGAAGAATCAGTGAACTCAAGATCAGCTAGTTGAAATCACACAGTCAGAGGAGAAAAAAAGAAAAAAAATCAAAGACACAAACTAAGTTCACAGGAAGTATGGGATAATATCAAGAGTAAATGTGTGGCTCATCAGAGTTTAAGAAGGACTCAAAACTAACCAAGGATAGAAAACCTATTTAGCAGAATAACAGAAGGCTTTCTAAACATGGAGAAAGATGTAAGTATCCAGGTGCAGGAAGGTCAAAGAGCACTGAATAGATTCAGCCAAATATGATATAATTATAATCCAACTCTCAAATGTTAGAATAGGCCATATGTTAGATCATGAAACAAGTGTCAAACAATTAAAAGAAAAAAATAGAATTTATACTAAGTTTTTTTTTTTTTTTTTTAATGACCACAATAGAATAAAACTAAAAATCAAGGAGAGGAACTTTGAACATTTCCAAAAGTGTAGAAATTAAAACATGTTTCTCATGCTTTAACCCATGGGTTAATGAAGAAATTTAAAAGAATATTTAAACATTTCTTGAAACACATGAAAATAGAAACATAGCCCACTAAAACCAAATGAGACACAGCAAAAACAGTACTAAGAAACAATTTTATATCAATAAATGCTTAAATCAAAAGAAAACAAAAAAGGATCTCAAATAAACATCCTAACAGTGCACCCATAGGATCTAGAAAAACTAGAGAAACTAAATACAAAATTGTTAGAATGAAAGTAATAATTCTGCTGCTCAAAGTAATATGGACAAGTCTGGGGCACATTATGCTGAGTAAAATAAACTAAGCACAGAAGGAGAAGTACTCTGTGGTCTCATATATAGAAAATTTTTAAAAAGTTGACCTAATGGAAGCAGAAGTGAATAGTGATTACTAAAGACTGAGGAAAATGGTGGAAAGGGGAAAATAGGAAGATATTGCTTAATCAATACAAAATACAAAATTATAGTTCACATTATAGTAAATAGAAATAAATTTTAGGTTTCTCTAACACTGTAAGTTGACTACCATTAACAATAATATGCTGTACATTTCTATATAGCTAGAAGATATTTTGAATGGATATGCTAATTACCCTAATTTGAATTCACATATCAAAAAATTATACTGCACCCTATAACAGTGTACAATTCTGTGTCAATTTAAAAAAAGGTAGAGAAATTCAAGCTGTAGTTCCAAGCATTGTTCAAGTAATTTACATAAAGTTAGAAAAAAAGTAGAGAACAAAACAAATCAGACTATCTAAACTAAAAAATTCACTGACAGGCTTAAACACTGAGCTGTTTCATTAATGCCTTTAGACTAGGCATATGCCTTCCCTTTTGTCTATAGTTACATCATTCACAAATGGGTAACACTTGAGTACTTCACATATTGTTACTTGACAACAGTCCCCTACTATTATTTGACTTTGACCACTCCCTGAGAGTGTACACTAAGTACAAACAGAAGTAATCTGAAAAATCAGAAGATTTGGGTTTCAGACACACGTGCAACAATTAACTCTCTCACCTTGCGTGAGTCAAGTTACTTCCCTCAAACAGGATTCCTTCCCTCAACGACAGAGTGGTGATGTTAATTCCTGCCCAGTGTGTTTTATGACCAAATAAGAAGAATGATTATAAAGTAAAACTGCTGGAAAAATATAAAAATTATTATCAGATAACCTCTTTAGTCTCCTTCCTACTGTGAAATATTTTCTTCCTATGATTTTAGAAAAAAACACTGCTAATTACTACTTCATTTTCTAGCACAGCCATCAGCCCCATAGCTATGAATATAAATGAATATCCTACTTAGAGTTAGGATAAAAATGTTAGAAATCTTTGACTTGTTTTCTGATAGAATTATAATTATAATGCATGAAAGAAATGTATTATGTTTTGTATATTGGCATCTCAGGAAATTGTGTAAGAGTCTTTGAGGAGACCCTGCCTGTGAGATTATCTATAAATTTGCCTGGATATGAGTTCTGTTATCAGGATTGGACACTGTCAAAGAGTATAATGGCAAAACAAACAAAGGGTATCAATGAGTGGCATCATAGGCTTTGAGGAGGTCAAGGTTTGTACATGGGGGTTGCTAGGATCAAAGTTCAATCCAATCTCATTACCATCTTCATTAACTACTCTGGAAAGGGCTACAGGTCTTAGAGCAATTTGCAGAAGATAACTTCATTGTGAGGGGGAGAAAACAAAGAGAGGCAAAAATTATAGCAAGAATTCAGACATGTTACAGTAAAATATTAGGCAAACACATCATATTCTTCTGGACACACTAGTATTTGAGTTTGTAAACTTTGGAAAACTCTTTCCTTCTTCTGTCTACTGAACTAAAACCATATTCAAACATTGTCTACCCTTTCTATGAGGTCTTTTTTGATCCCTTCCGAGAGAACCATCTCTCTGTCTTCTGAAATTCTGCAGCTTTTACCTTTCTTACATTACTAATTTAGGCTTAATAAAATGAAACCAATCTTATTCCTCCCCAAATTATACATTCTCTGAGTTAGACAATCACTCTTTTAATCCTTCAAAAAACTGATTGTACTCACATAATAGTGCCTTCCTATTATTTAGATTTTGAATCTGATTTTTTGACCTATCTCCAGAATCTTATTTCAAACTCTACCTTTTTCTGAACACATAACGTCAGCCTCTTTACTACTTTTCCTTCCTTCAACCTCATTTATGTCTCTTCATTATGTCCCCTCAACTCTACTTTTATAAGCTGCCACCCCACAAGAATCTTCCTGACATGACCCCTGGTCATGCTACTCCTCTTTAAAACTGTTAGTACTTCTTTCTGGCTACAGAGTTACGTATATGCTTGGTCCTTAAGGTCCTCCTTGATCCGTTTCTACTCTTCTTTTCTACCGCTAACCTCACTAACTGGCTACTGCTAATTTCCTGCTCATGAAAAACATTCTACATGGACTTACCTATTTCCTTTTGACCATGCTATGTCTCTTCTCCAATTCTATTTGCATATCTCAATTCCTATATATAATTTATGCACCTTACTATGTTGCCTTCCTATTATTTTTGGTTTATAGTGAGATAACTACACAAACCTGGGCTCTATCCTGTCACTTCCTTCTCTTATACCCTGTTACCCCACATCTAATCTAACACTTAATGTCATTACTAAGTACTACTGATTTAAAATCCCTAGATCTTACTTCCAGCTTCTTTCTTTACATCTTTACTTTTCAATGTAATCTAAAGAGAAAAAAAAAAAAAAAAACCTAAATATATATGATAGCCAAAGTTCTTTAAAGTTGGCCAAAACTCAAGGTTCACTACTATCACTACCATTTTGTTCCACATCAAAAACTATCCATAAATAAGGCCATTTCATGGTGCCTTCCTCATTCTTGCCATCTCTCAAGTAATCAAATATGCCGTGTTTCCTCATCCCTTAGTATATTTGACTACATTGTCTGCTCTGTCTGAAATACCACACTTCTGTTCATCTAGTTAAACTTAGACACATCCCTAGAGTCTTAATTCAAACATAATTTCTTTGCATATGTATGGTTTTTTTGTTTTGTTTAAAGACAGGCCTTGCCAACTTGTAATTCTCCTGACTCAGGCTCATGAGTAGCCGAGACTACAGGCACATGCCACTATGCTCAACTTTTTCAGCTAGGGTTTGCTATGCTATCCATGCTTGCTGTGAACTCATGATTCTTCTGCCTTAGCCTCCTGAGCAGCTGGCACTACAGGTGTGCACCACCACACAAAGGACCTGGAATAGAACCTGGACCTCCCACCTGACCTCAGTCTGGTGTTCAGTCTACACTACCATGGCTGGGCCCATAGCACAGTTTCTTTTATTTATTTATTTATTTTGAGAGTTGTTTTTTTTTTTTTTTTTTGCTATAGGGCGTGTTCGCTCTCCAGACAGGCAGAGAGAGACATAGAGACAGAAAGCGAGAAATCACCCCCCAGGGGGGATGGTCATGCCGCAATCCCTTCTCCTCCATTCTCCTCTCGGGATCTTGGGCACGCACGCACACGAGCCCGGCGTGAGTTTTAAGCCACTGGGTCCAGGACACGAACCGCAGTCAACTACGTGGGAGTCCAGCGACATAGCCGTTACACTAACTGCTGGTTCCCCATAGCACAGTTTCTTGATAAGAATTTTTCCTGGTGCCTCAGAGACTCTCTGATATATATCCTCCTAATATCCTGTACCATTTCTTTGTGAACCTTTTATTGTGTTGTTCAATTCTAACGTGTAGGATTATTTAAATAGCTTCTATCTTCCCCATTGTAGCTGTATCACTCTACAAGGGCGAAAACTTTCTGTGATTTGTACTTTATTGTATTCTCATCTGTTAGTGCTGTGGATTCAAATTTTGATATAGTCACTTATTCACTATATCCATGTGTATTATTTACCTTCAAGTATCTCTTTACCTATCTATAAATTACTACATTTTATATAAATGCAAAATGTAACCAAAGCCCTAAAGTATAATAGCTAACCAATAATAAACATACATTAATATTATACTCTTTTCATTATTAGCATATTTGACAACACTGCCATCTAGTTTCTTAAGGGTAGACTGTATCTGCCCTTATGACTATTGACACTTTGGGCAGGGAAAGCCATTAACAAATGAACACTGACTAATGTCTTTGGAAGTAGGTCTGCTATAGCCTCTTCATTCTTACCAGTATGCTCCTGTTCCTTTCTTATCTCATTTGCCACCAAGCATAAAGAAGATACAGTACATCTAGAACTAAAGAAGGACAGGATTTCCTGGTAGTTGCAAAGGGATATTCAAGAAGCAGAAACAGGCCAATAAGACTATCATATGAGTTAGACCTGTCTGTCCTAGTTCTATACCTCCCTCAAAACAGTGCTAGGGTCAAGGATGGTCGTTACATGCACTATAGGATAATGGAGAACAATAAAACCCTTTCTCAAGAATGCTGGGGAAGTACTTGTTTTTTCCCATAGTATGTGAAATCCAAAGTTTATAGAGCTTGGAGTTTATACAGAAGAAGGAGCAAAATATGAAAAAGGAGACCTGGCTTCTGGTGGCATTTGCTTTTCATGATGAAGCTACTCTTGAAGCCAGACCCCCCCCCAAACTGTACAACTACGTAAGACAATAAATTTCCTTTCATAATATAAGCTTCTTTTAATTGTGTTTTTTTTTTTTTCTTTTCTATCACCTGCAATCAAAATAATCCTGAGAGACTTGTGGCTTCAAAAAGACATTTAATTTAAGCTAAGCTATAGAGATTGTCAGATAGGTAAAGAGAGATGCAAATTCTAGGCAAAAAGAATAACAGATCCAACACACAAAGGCCTGGAACAACAGTGTATGTTTGGGGAACAGCAAATAGAGGTTAATTCTTGTCTTCAGTGTAAAAGAAAGGAGCTTATCAGTTTCAGAGCATGTCTTGTTCATTAAAGATATAATTCTTGATAGGTCCTGTCATGCTTCTTGCCCACACTGGACTCAGTAAATGTTAAGCTAATAGGCAAGCTAATTAATGTAAATGTGAAAAGAAATATAGTTCTGCCTAGAGGAAGGAAAAAATCTGAGAGGAGGGAAGAAGAAAAAAACAACTAATTTTTTCCCACACTTCATTAAATGAATAAAGAGAAAGGCTGACTTGAAATGCTATCCACCAGCTACTGTACAAATATTAGTGTCATAAACCACGCAAATTAATATTCTGCTATAGATAGATAAAACTTCATTATTCATTCAGTGTTTATTCAGAGACTAACTAATAATGATTCTATCACAAAGAATGGTAATTAATTGGTACCACTGAGCCTGTCAACCACCTTTTCCTCATGTGGTCAGGAGCCCTGCTAGGATGACAGTGTTCCAGAATGCAAAGGTACTAAAGCTGTCCGGAGAGCACCTTCTTTGTCAGTAACATAACCAAGCATGTGACACTTGATCGCTTACATGCCGTTCCTGCCTCCTATGATACTTTTCCTTCTCTGTACTACCTTTACCCATTATCTACCTTCAAATCTTCAGCTCAATATAGTTTTCTTTTTTTTTTCAGGGATGGTATAATTTTCTTTTTTTTTAAATTTTTACTTATTTATTATTTATATATATACACATATTATAATATATATGTGTGTGTGGATGTGTATGCATATATATATATGTATATATATATATATATATATATATACACATATATAATATATATTATAGTTTGTTTTGTTTTGTCTTAGAGGTTTTTGCTATAGGACAGAAAGTGAGAAATCACACCCCCCCAGGGGGGATGGCCACACTGCAATCTATTCTTCTTCATTCTCCTCCCGGGATCTTGGGCACGCATGCACACGCGCCTGGCGTGAGTTTAAGCCACCGGGTCCAGGACTCGAACCGTGGTCAACTACATGGGAGTCCAGTGATATAGCCATTATGCCAACTGCTGGTCCTTATATATTTTACTATTATTCATACATTAACTTGCTATACATCATTTAGATAGTGAAGAGACTTTACCCAGCATGATATATACCTCAGTCCAGCCCAGTTGAGACCACCATATACATCCTTGTCAACATATAATAAACCTTATCTGTGTCCCACAAGTGTCTTACCTCTCCATTTCTCCCCAAATTTCTGTTATAATTTTCTTAATGACATCTTTCCTGATAAGGTCAATTCTTGCTTTTATATGATTCTCATAGCAGCTCACAGTTCTCATAATTTGATGAATCCTAGTTTTTATATTATATATATATATACATATATACACACACACACATACACACACATATATATATATTATATTGATAATAATTTGGATACATTTTTATGTCACCTCTGGACTGTAACTTTTTTATTTATTTATTTTTTTTTGGGGGGGGAGAGGTTTTTTTGCTATAGGGCGCGTGCGTGCGCTTGCCAGGCAGACAGAGACAGAGAGACAGAAAGCGAGAAATCACCCCCTAGGGGGATTGGCCACACCGCAATCCCTTCTCCTCCATTATCCTCTTGGGATCTTGGGCACGCATGCACACACACCTGGCATGAATTTTAAGCCACCGGTTCCGGGACATGAACCGTGGTCGACTACGTGTGAGTCCAGTGACATAGCCATTACGCTAACTGCTGGTCCCTGGACTGTAACTTTTTTGAGGACAAGAACTGTATCTGCTTGTTTCTTGTGCTAGTGTCCCGTTCATCATTGCTGGTCACAGAGCCATGCAAGTGTAGGGTAATCAGAGCTTTTTGAAAGAACTAGTTAAGCTGAATTAGCTTCTTTTATAAGCTTCCTCTTTTTCCATCTCTCTCCTAGCCTTTTGGCCCATCTCTCCTCTTGCTTTTCTGAAGGTTTGGAATATTGTTCATAATATGAGATATAATTCTGGAGGAGGAAGAAAAAAATGTAGAATATTTCTTCTAATGGAGAAAACAGAAAAGTGAATAAAATAATTTCAAAGAGTGAGTCAAGCTATGAACAAAGTAAGCTTGGTGGGATGGAAAGTGGAAAGCCAAAGAAGACTTCCACAAGGTGATTTTGAGCAGAGACTTGCATGATAAAAGCAGTCAGTACCAGTGAAGAATGTGGGAAAAGTAAAATCTGAGCAAAGGGAACGGGGGTAATCCCCATTTTCTACTTTTCTGCTTTAGGACCGATGACTGAAAATTAGGAAAGAATATGATACTCAATAAGCACTCTTATATTCCATCTCATTTCTGGGGCTTGACCTGGGTCCTTAGCTATTTAGTCCTCAGTTTCCCCTCTATAAAATGGAACAATACTACTATCTCTGTAAAAAAAATAAATAAATAAAAACAAAGTAAAGAATAGATTATTTAGATTATTGATGTGATGTCCCTCTGCTTTTGAAATTGGTGTATGTGTGAGACTACCCTATCTATATGCTGGGTGTGTTGGGAAACACAGGTATTTTGTTTCACCTCATTTGGCTTGTAGTAATCCAGGATTTTGCCCCAGTTTTCAGGTTAAATTCTCTCTCCTGCTGTTTTGCTTAATACATCCTCTGCACCAAACGAAAGCATTCATCATTCCCTCTACATGCCGTTGGCTTCCCTATATTTCTTATCTTCGCTTTCTGAATAGAATGCTCTTCTTCTCGTGCTGAAAAATCTATATTCTCCCTGTCCTAAGGATCAAACACTTTTGCCACATTACCATGAAGTCTTCCAGACTCTAATAGTAACATGTAACCTCTTGTTTTTTAGACTTCTCTTGATCCTTGTACCTTTCTTCTGGCACTATTGCTATGTCCACCTCAAGTCAAAGTTACCTAATCTCCATTGTTCTCGTCTAGTTGACTCTGGGCTTTTTAAAACAAGCTGTTGGGACCAGTAGATGGTGAAACGGTTACATCATTGGACTCCCACTCCCACTCGACCATGGTTTAAGTCCCGGACCTCACAGCTTAAAAGTCAATGCTGGGCACGTGTGTACCCAAAATCTCGAGAGAAGAATAAGTATCTCTTCTTTCTGTCTCTCTGTCTCTCTGGTGAGCACACATGGCCTGTAGCAAAAAGTCTCTCTCTCAGAAAAAAAAAAAAAAAAAAAAGCTGCCATACTCCCTATTGCCTTTTATGTCATAAACACTAAATCTATACAGAGAGAGGTGTTTGTTGCAGGAGGTGGCAAGCAGTGAATTAACAAGAGCTGACCAATGGGATTCTCTTTGAGTGACAGCAGTGATTGATTGACAGCCAGGAGTCACATTCAGTTACCAGTACCTCCCCTGAATATAGCAGTGGCATATAGTAGTACATACGCTTTGAATTCACCATCTCTGGTTTAGGGTATGGAGATTGCCCTGGACAACAACAAAGAACAAATAGACATTCAAAATCTTGAGTACGAAGCAGAGTCCACTCTGATTAGTACTCTGAATTAGTGCTCTGATTAATGAATAATCTTCTAAGATCCTAAGATCAATTGCTTTGTTTGCATGCCAATCAGAGTGCTGCCTTGTATTTTTGACCTCCCAGCAAGGTTTTGTTGGTATTATTCATTGCCAGGATCATCATCTAGCTCTTGTCAGCATTATTCGATTCAAGTCAACATATTCTGAGGACCTTCTACATGCAGAACACGGATAGCTCTTGAGGGTTCTTTCAAACTGCTGTTTCTGATCATGCCTGTGCCTATGGTGGCAGCTGAACCAACTCACTGAAAATTTATCAAAGAATACTCTTAAAAGCCGATAAATAGTGCAGTGATTATAGAAAAATAAATAAATAAATAAATAAAACCCTAACAATTGTGACTCATTTCTGAAAATTCAACCATTAGAAATTGGCTCAGGACCAGCAGATGGCGTAGTGGTTACCTCACTGGATTTCCACTTAGTTGGCTGTGGTTCAAGTCCCTCACCCAGCGGCTTAAACCTCATGCCACGCACATGTCCATGCATGCTCAAAATCCCAAGAGGAAAATGGAGGAAAAGGGATTGTAGTGTGGTCATTCCTTTGGTGGGGTGGGGGTGATTTCTTGCTGTCTGTCTGTCTATCTGTCTGTTTCTCTCCAGCAAGCTCACATGCCCTATAGCAAAAAAATTTTTCTCTAAAAAAAAAAAGAAAGAAAGAAAGGAAGAAAGAAATTGGCTCAAATTTTGCCTCCCTATAAAAAGAGATGCCCTTAAATTGGAATAATAACAATGTCAGCATATGTGGTCGTGGCCTGTTCTTAACAAAGCCATTCGACTCCCATTATTTCATTTATTCTCATAATCAACTTACTATAAAATAAAGAGAAAGTACAGGTTGTCTAATCATGTTATAGAGAGAAAAATGAGGCTTGCTATCTAATCATCCATTCAAGATTACCCTCTGCAAAGAAGATTTACGCTAGAATTAGAGCCCAGGTCTTCTCTTTTTCTGGGGATAATTCTTCATACATAAAATGGTATAGGCCCAGCCATGGTGGTGCAGGCAGTAAGGGTACTGCAGTGTGATGCTGGAGACCATGTAGGAAGATACCAGGTTCAAAATTTGGGCCTACCTTAACACATTAGTTGTGCCCATAATCTTCACTGGCTGGTGAGAGTTTTGCAGTGTAAAGACCCTGTCCAAGGTGTGTTTCTCTCCCTATGTCTCTGTCTCTCTCGGGAAATAAATAAACTTCTAAAATGATGTGAACATATATTTTTTAGTGTCTTCATTAAGCAACTTAAGTTGCTTAGACTGGTTCTGTAAAGTATCTTTTTTTTAAGTGCAAGAAAACAGAGAGAACAAAAACATTCCTGAATGGTGCCTTTTCATGCCATTTCTCCATCCTGTGAGGATTTAGCAGCACACACAAACACATAACTGGCACATTTTTCAAGCCATTGGGTTTGGAATTTGAACCTTAGTGAGTCATGTGGGATCTGGTTCCGTATGTACCATGCTGCATTACTGCGCTAGTGGCCAGACCCTGGAAAGTATCTTTTGACAAGGAAAGGGATATTATAGGCCTAGCAGATATGATGAACATAGTTAACAGCAGAGAGAGAGGAACATTGAGAAGAATCAGAGTAATACAGAAAATAAATAACATGTAAGATCTGTTGCCAGTCTAAGAAACCAGGTCATTTATTAGCACCTCATATTTAGTAGGATACCAACAGTCTATCATTTAATGTGAAAATCATTTATTCCCTGTAGAAATGCAGCCCTTCTTCTAGTCCCTTATACTGAATTTTTCCTTTTTTAAAAAATAATGATTGACTTACAGGCAGGTTTAACAAATAAAAAGAAAGATCTGTGTACCATTTGCTTGATTTACCTGCAGGGCAACAAAACTGGCAAAACTATAATACGTCGTTACAGCCTGGATATTGACACTGATACAGTGAAGACAGAACATGTCCGTCACCTGAAGAGTACATGGCCCTTTTTACAGCCAATTTCCAACTTGCCTCCTATCCCCACCCCTTCCTTGACACCGGAAAACACTAATCTGTTCTCTAGTCTGGTCATTTTGTCAAGACAAGAATATTACATAAATTAAATCACTCAACACGTAATGTGTTCAGAACTGCGTTTGCGTGTGTGTGTGTGTGTGTGTGTGTGTGTGTGTGTGTTTTCCTGTAGTTTAGTATATCACAGTATGAATATACCACTTTTGTTTAACAACTCACCTCTTGAAAGGCATCTGGACTGTCTCCGATTTAAGACAATTATGAAAAAGCTGCCGTAAACTTTTGTGTAGAGGTTTCTATGTAAACATAAGTTTTCATTTCTCTAAGGTAATGCTTAGGATTGCTATTGCTGGGTCATATGGATTTTCGTTTTATTTTGTTTTTGTTTGTCAGAGGGTATTTCACCAGAGAGAGAGACAGAAGGAAAGTGAGAAAGGATGACCACAACATGTCCCTTCTCCTCCATTTCTTCCTCCTTTGGGGATTTTGGACACATATGCACACGTGCCCAGCATGTTTCTCAAGCCTCTGAGTCTGAGACTTGAACTGCACAGTCAGTCATGTGAGATTCAGCTGCCTTAACCACTATGCCATCAGTTACACCTGTTTTTTTTTTTTTAATTATGAAACTGCCAAACTCTTTTCCCAAATGTTCATGCCATTTTATATTCCTATCAACAGTGTCACCAAGTCATCAAATTTTTACAGAAGCATTTGGTGGTTTTGTTATATTTTTTTTTTATTTTAGCCATTCCGATAAATATGTAGTAACACCTCATTATAGTTTTAATTTGCATTTACCTAGTGGTTAATGATATTAAACATTTTTTCACATCCTCATTTGCCACGTATTTTGTAGACACAGTCATTTGTCAGATAGGTTCTGTAAATACTTTCTGCTCTGTGGAAAGTATTATCTTTTCATCTTTTCATCTCCTAGCAGTTTTTCATAGAAACAAAACATTTTAATATGAGTAACTTCTGTTTCTCAACTTTTCCTTTTATGAATCATGCTTTTTGTGTCAAGTTTAAGAACATTTTTGCCTAGCCAAGATCCTGAAGTTCTTACGATTTTTTTTCTGAAAGTTTTCTAGCTTTACATTTTATATTTAAGTCTATAAGTCCACATCGAGTCCATTTTTTTTAAGAAGGTGTGAAGTTTAAACTTACATGCTTTTAGTTTGTTGTTTTGTTTATAAGGCTCTCTTATCTCCATCATATTACTTTTGTACCTTTCTCAGAAATCAATTGTGCATATTGTGTGCATCTATTTCTGAGTTTTCTATTCTATTTCACTGATTTATATGTCTAAAATTCCACCAGTACTGTACAGTCTTGATTACTGAGACTGTATATTAAATCATTAAATCAGTTAGACTGATTCCTCCCACTTTATTTTACTTTCACAATGGTGTTACCTGTTTTAGTTCTTTTGTTTTTCCATGCATCCTGTAGAAAAATTTGCTTGTATGAGCAAAAAAAAAAAAAAAAATTGACAATAATTTCATTAAATCTATGTATCAATTTGGGAAGAACTAACATCTTTACTATATTGAATATTGTACTTCATGAGCACAATGTGTCTATTTACTTAGATATACTTTGATTTCTATGTAATTTTTAGTTTTCAGCATTCAGGTCTTATACATACCTCTTTTGTTAAATTTATAACTAAGTATCTCATTTTATGAGTTATTGTAGATCATTGAATCTTTTATTTTTATGTCCACCTCCTTATTACTAATATAAAGATACTGAATTGAATTTTGTATGTTTATTGTGTAATCCTATGGCCCACTTATATATTCTAGGTTTCTCTCTCTTTCTATAGTGTGTGTGTGTGTGTGTGTGTGTGTGTGTGTATAGTGGAAATTGGAATTTTATTTATAAACAGTCATATCATCTGCAAATTTAGTTTTATTTCTTCCTTTATCACCTGTATGTCCTCTGTTGGGTCTCCTTCCTGTCTTTTGTGTATTATGTTGATAGATATTTAAACATTGAACAGTCTTACATCAAAGAAATAAGCTCCACTTGGTCATGGTCTTTAAGTGTATTTATTTATTTTTGACATCAAACAGAGAGAAACAGAGACAGAGCAACAGGTACCCTTGATAGGATCCTAATGCTGTGATCTGCTGTCAGCCTCAGCTAGCCCAGTGTTCTCCAGAGAGATCCTGGGATGTAAACCCAGGGCTGTCCCTGTGCGGGTTACATTGCCACTGTATCACCACTTGGCACTGGTCATGGTTTATAATTCTTTTATGTATTGCTGAATATTTATGCTAGTAGTTAAAAATGTTAACAAACATATTCATGAAGGGTATCGGCCTTTAGTTTTCTCTTTTATATTGTATTTATGTGATTTAGAATCAGAAGGATTCTAGCTTTATATAGGGATGGAAAGTATGTTTTCTTTTTCTTTTTTCTAGATGTCATTGTGTAGACTTGATGTTACTTCCTTTTAATGATTTGTTAAAATTTATCAGCAAAACCATCTGAGCCTAGAGATTCCTTTATGGGGAGGTTTAAAATTATGAATTCAATTTTCTTAATATTTATAGCACTATCCAAATTTTCTATTGCATGTTGACTGTGGTGATAGTTTTAAGGAATTGGTCCATGTCATCTAAGTTTTCAAGTTTGTGTATGTAGTTATTAATTTTTTATATATCTTTAGAGTCTCTAATGACATCCCCTGTGACATTTCTAATGATTTGCTTTGCTTTTTTTTTTTCTTTTTTATGTTTGTCAATCTTGCTAAACATTTGTCAATTTCATTGAACTTTTCAAAAATATAGCCTTTGATCTTATTGATTTTCTCTGTTTTTCTATTTTCAATGTCATTGATTTCTCTTTTTATATTATTTCTTTCCTTCTGCTTGCTTTGGCTTTAGTTTGCTGTTCTTTTTGTGGGTTCTTGATATGGGAGCTTGCATATTCTTTGTAAGAGTTTTCTTCTTCTCTAATAAATTTGTTTAGTTCTATAAATTTTCCTTTCTGCACTGCTTTAATAGTGTCAGATGAATTTCAATATCTTATAGATTTTATCTGTAGTTAAATAATTTCTTAAGATTTTTGCCACAGAGTACATGCCTTCATTGGGAAACAATCAGAAAGAAAGACAGAAAGAAGGTGAGAAATCGCCCCCTTCTCCCTTCTCATGGAATTTTGGGAATGCATGCACAAACGTTAAGCATGATTTTCAAGCCACCAGGTGTGGAACATGAACCATGGCTGGCCATGTGGGAATTCAGTGCCTTAACCACCATGTTATCTCCTGACCTCATTAAATAATTAGAATTTTTCTTTAGAGTCCCTATTTGGCCCATTGATTATTTTTTTTTTCTTTTTTTTTTTTTTGGAGAGGTTTTTTTTTGCTATAGGGCGCGTGCGCTCGCCAGACAGACAGAGAGACAGAGAGATAGAAAGCAGGAAATCACCCCCCAGAGGGGATGGCCACGCCGCAATCCCTTCTCCTCCATTCTCCTCTCGGGATCTTGGGCACGCACGCACACGCGCCCGGCGTGAGTTTAAGCCGCCGGGTCCGGGACTCGAACCGCGGTCGACTACGTGGGAGTCCAGCAACATAGCTATTACGCTAACTGCTGGTCCCTGGCCCATTGATTATTTAGAAATACATTTTTTGGTCTGTTTGCTTGCTTTTTAATTTGCTATAGGATGTGTATGCTTACCAGAGAGAGACAGAGAGAGAGAGAAGGAAAGTGAGAAAGGACCCCTCAAGGAGGATGGTCATGTTGCAATCCCTTCTCCTCCAGCTCACCCTTGAGGGTTTGGGACACACTTGCATACATGTCTGGTATATTATTCAAGTTGCCAGTTCCAGGACTTAAACCATGCAGCTGGCCATGTGGAATACAGCCGCCTCAACCTTCACATCACTGGCTGGCCCAAAATACGTTGTTTTAACATGTTTTCAGATGAATCATCTTTTTTTTTCCTATTGATTGATAATTTGATTCCATTATGAACAGAGAAAACAATGTAATTTCAATTTTACCTTAGACTCTGATGACAAGAATGCTAGATCTTTTGTTACAGACCTACATGTCCTTGAGGTTCTGTTGGTTTATTTATTTATTTTTAAATCTAATTGTTTTTTTTTCCACTATTCAGATTGGGTAGGTTCTGTTATTTTTTCTTCCAGTTTACTGATTATTTCTTCTATCTCTTAGATTTTATTTGGTACTCATACATTGTTTTTTTCCCTTACATTTGAAGTTTATTTGAAGTAGAACACTTTCCATGTGGTTTATCTTAATATTCATTTCCTTGTTGTAACTTATTTTTTCATTTGTCTCAAATGTGTAAACGTGTTCTTTTTTCTTTAAATTAGAATGATACACATCTCAGTACAGTTGAGAATACTGTACACATCCTCATCAACAGATAACAAACCATATCTGTGTCCCATAACTATCTTACCTCTCCTTATTTGTCTTCTAATTTCCTTTCCTGCACTCTTCTCCTCCCACACTCTTCTTCCACTTTGTCTCTAGTGTCCACAACAATTTTTAATGCTTTTATGTCCTCCATTATTTCAGTCTCTGCCATAGAATGTGGATAGTCTGTATATGTTAAGTGGAGACATACAATGTCTCTGTTTCATAGTCCTACTTGCTTCACTCAGCAACAAATCTTTAATATTCATCCACTTTCTATCAAATTCCAGGGCTTTGTTGTTTTTTTTTTATGGCTGAATAATATTCCATGGAGTATATGTGCTACATATTTTCAATTTATTCATCCATTTGTGGACATTTGGGTTGGTTCCATGTCTTAGCAATTGTGAATAGTGCTGCAATAAATATAGTTGTGCAAGCGCTTTTCCGACTGATTTTTCTCCTATCCTTTGGATAGATACCCAGGAGTGGAATTGCTGGATCATATGGTAGTTCTATTTGAAGGGCCTTGAGGAAGCTCCATATTGTTCTCCACAGTGGTTGTACCAATTTACATTCCCACCAACAATGTAGGGGTGTTACCCTTTAGCCATATCCCCACCAGCATTTATCATTTTTTTTTTTTCATCTTCACCATTCTGACTGGGGTTAGGTGATATCTCATGGTTTTGATCTGCATCTCCCTTATGATGAGGGATGTTGATCTTTTTTTTTCATATACTTTTTGGCCGTTTGTGTGTCTTCCTTAGAGAGCTGTTTATTCTGCTCATTTTCCTATCTTTTAATTGGGTTAATCATTTTCTTCCAGATAAGCTACTTGAGTTCCCTGTGTATTCTGGTTATCAGTCCCTTATCTGATGCGCAGTTAACAAAAATTCTCTCCCATTCCAAGCGTTGTCAATTCACATTAATTACAGTGCCCTTTGCTGTGCAGAAACTCCTTAATCTGATATAATCCCACCTGTCTATTTTGGTGTTTATCGCCTGTACATTGGGGGTATTGCTTAAGAAGTCTTTGCCTACCCCAATGCCTCCCAGAGTTTCCCCAAAGTTTTCCTCCAGTAGTTTTATAATTTATGGTCTTAGGTTTAGATCTTTAATCCACTTTGAGTTGATTTTTGTTAATGGTGACAGATAGGGGTTGAGATTCACCTTTCTTCGGGTGGATACACAGTTTTTCCACAACTTTTGCTAAAGAGGTTTTCCTTTTCCCACTGTATTGACTGGTACCCTTTGTCAAAGATCAGTTGGATGTATGTTTTGAGGTTTATTTCTGGTGTCTCTACTCTGTTCCATTGGTTCTCATATCTGTTTTTGTGCCAATATCATGCTGTTTTGATTATCACAACTTTGTAATATATTTTGGGGTCAGGGGATGAGATGCCACCCATTCCACTCTTCCTGTGGAATCTTTTCAAATAACCAAAGCAGGATTGCTTTGGCGGTATGTGGTCTTTTATGATTCTAGACAAATTTTATGATTGTCTTTTCTAGATCTGTGAAGAATGTCTCTTCTAATTTTATTGGGATTGCATTAAACATGTAGATAAATTTGGGTAGGATTGCCATTTTGATTACAGTAATTCTGCCAATCCAGGAACATGGGCTGTCCTTCCGCTTTTTTGTGTCCTTTTTGACTGCCTTTTAAAAGTTTTCTTAGTTTTCCTTATAGAGGTCTTTGATATCCTTGGTTAGTTTTACACCTAGGTATCTTATACTTCTTGTGGCTATGGTAAATGGGATTACTTTCTTCGGTTCTGTCTCTGTCTGCTTGTTGTTTGTGTACAGAAATGCTATAAATTTTTGTAAGGTAATTTTGTAATGTACCACTTTACCGTATGCATTTATTACTTCGAGAAGTTTTATCGTGGATACTATTGAGTCTTCTATGTACACAATCATGTCATTCGCAAACAGAGATAATTTCAACTCTTCTTTCCCTATTGGAATGCCTTATATTTCCTTCTCTTGTCTGATTGCATTGGCTAGGACTTCCAGTACAATGTTGAATAAGAGTGGAAAAAATGGGCAGCCTTGTTTTCCACCAGTTTTTAGTGAAAAAGCTTTCAGTTTTTCCCCATTCAGTATAATATTAGCTATAGGTTTTTCACAGATAGCTTTTATTATGCTGAGAGACGATCCTTCAATGCCGATTTTCATGAGAGTCTTAATCATAAAGGCATTTGCACTTTGTCAAATGCTTTTTCTGCATCAATTGAGATGATAACATGTTTTTTATTTCCTTTCTTTCTGTTAATATGGTGTATTACATTTATGGTTTTGCATATGTTGAACCACCCTTGCATCCCTGGAATAAAGCCTATGTGGTCATGATGAATAACCTTTTTTATATGCTGTTGAAATGGTTAGGAAGTATCTTGTTGAGAATTTTTGTATCTATATTCATCAGAGACATAGGTCTGTAGTTTTCCTTTTTTGTCGTATCCTTATCCATTTTTGGAGTGAGGGTAGTGGAGGCTTCATAGAATTAATTTGGAAGGGTTCCTTCCTTTTGGGTCTCTAGAAACAGGGCGAGTAGAATGGGGGTTACCTCTTATCTAAAACTTTTGTAAAATTCAGCAGTGAAGTCATCGGGACCTGGACTTCTCTTTGTTGGAAAGTTATTTATTACTGATTCAATATCATTGCTTGTTATAGGTCTATTCAGGCTTTCTATGTCCTCCTCTGTCAGTCTTGGTAGATTATATGTGCCCAGGAATTTGTCCAACTCATCTAGGTTTTCTTCTTTGTTGGCATATAGTCGCTCATAGTATCCTCTAATGATGTTTTGTATTTCTATTATGTCTGTTGTAATATTGCCTGACTCATGCAAATTTGAAGTATCTGGTTCTTTTCTCTCTCCTTAATTAGTCTACCTAATGGTGTATCAGTCTTGTTTATCTTTTCAAATAACCAGCTTTTGCTTTCAATTATTTTCTGTATGGTTTGCTTATTTTCTATTTCATTTATTTCTGCTCGAATCTTTATGATTTCTTTTCTCCTGTTTTTTTTTTTAAATTTCTTTATTTCTTTTGTTTTTCCAATTCCCTGAGGCTTGATATTAGGTTGTCCTTTGCCACCTTTCCATCTTTTTATTGTGTGCACTAATTGCTATGAATTTCTCTCTTATGACTGCTTTTGCAGTTTCCCATGAATTGTGGAAACTTGTGTACTCATAATCATTTTTTTACATGAATCTTCTGATTTCAGTCTTGATCTCTTCAGTAATCGTGAAGTCATTCAGTTATTTATTTTCCATAAATTTGTGTATTTTTGAGGATTTTTCCTGAGATTAACATCAAGTTTAATTCCATCATGGTCGGAGAAGATGCTGGATATAGTTTCTATGCCTTTGAATCTGTAAAGGCTGGTTTTGTGCCCTATAATGTGGTCAAGCTTTGAGAAAGTACCATTTGGGGCTGAGAAAAATGTGTATTTTGTGTTTTTTTTTTTTTATTTTTTTCGTGGAAAGTTCTATAGATGTCTAACAAGTCTATCTAATTTATGGTATAGTTTAGGTCCAGAATCTCTTTACTTATTTTTTGTCTTGTTGACCTGCTTAAAGGAGATTATGGGATGTTAGATCTCCAATAATTATTGTGTTACAGCCTATATCTCCTATTAGATCTAGCAGTCTTTACTCATTTGGGTGCTCCAGAGTTCGGTGCATAGATATTTATAAGCATTATATCTTCTTGGTGAATTAGTCCTTTCACTACTGTACAATGCCCTTCTTTGTCTCTTCTTACCACTTTTGTCTTAAAGCCTATTTTGTCTGAAATCAGCATAGTGACATCTGCTCTTTTTTGGTTTCCATTTGCATAAAATACCTTTTTCCAGCCCTTCACTTTTAGTCTATATACATCTTTATTCACGAGATGGGTTTCTTGTAGGCAGCAAATCGAGGGTTTTTGATTTTTAATCTATTCCCACCAGTCTGTGTCTCTTGATTAGAGAATTTAATCCATTTATATTCAGCGTTATTTATTATCGATATTTCCAGACTTGTCACTATCATTGTTGAAACATTTTTATAATGTTTGATATAAAACTTTTATTAGATAAGTCCAAGAGTTCCACCATCTTGATATTGGAATCTTTCATCTTTTTTATTCAGTAGAGGCACTATTGGTTCTTGGTACATGAGTGATTTTTAGTTGAAATATGAATGTTTGGAGCATTATCTTGTGTGTTTCTGGATCTTATTTAAATATTCTGTTCTAGCTTGCTTTTTTCTGCTACTAGTCTGGCAAGGGAGGATTTTCTACCTTATTACTTTTGGTTAAGAGTAGAAGTCCAGGTTTTCTATTTGGTCTCTCTTTACACCTGAGACTGGGCACTCCTTGGTACTGTTGGGTATTATTGGGATTTCTGGTTCTGTACCAGGCCTCCACTGAGACCTCTCTGGCTGGGAGAAGTAAGAGTATCTTATTACTTTCCAATGTTACCCACTGACACCGAAGTGGGGTAGTTACCCTATTACTATTGAATGGTGAGAAAATCCTTAGTTTTCATTAAGCCTCCTATTAGAATACTTGAGAGGGGGTTGGTTCCTTACTTCTGGGTTTGTGTGGAAGTCTACATGGAAAGTTTCTGTGTGATTTACTTGGATACTGATAGGGAGTGGGAGATTGTTACTGCCCATCAGGAATGAAAGTCCCAGTTCCTTAATTGGCCATCTTAGACACCACCCTGGGGGATGGTGGGAGGTCAGAGCTCTTCTTTTCAACTTGATGAACATGAAACTGTAGTCTCCCCACTTAATCTTTGCTGGCATGAATGTGCCTAGAAGCATGCTTGTATCAACATTGTTCATATATATTATATAAACCTTTTTTAAAAATTTGCTATATGATGTGTGTGCTTACTAGATAGAGAGAGAGAAAGTGAGAAACTATCACCAAGGAGGACCACCATCCCTCAATCCCTTCTCCTCCATTCTCATCTCAGGATTTTGGGCAAGCATGCACACACTCCTGGAATGTTTCTCCAGCTGCTGTGTCCAGGACTCAAACCACACAGCCAGCCATGTAGAATTGTCATCCTAACCACTCTGCCAACTGCTGGCCCTATAGATGTTTTAATACATATGTAAAACCTGAGAAATCAGAGAAATTAACAAAAGTCTAAAAAAATGAGACTAAAAAAGAAAGAGAAGACTGAGTTGTCAGTGATGGGTCAATAATCTGACATAGCTGTGATGTAATGAGTGCATGATAAGGTTAAAAGAGAAGAGGCTGAGATAAGGACCTTGAACAGTTGGGGTATTTCTGTGCTAATGGGAAACTCCTGAGTAACTGTGAAGACCAGAAGTGAATGAAGGGCATTTTCAAGGTAACCCTCATGTAACATCTGCCTGAGGTGAGCAGAGATTGATCTAACAAGTAGAGGTTTCCTAGAGGTGGAGATGAGGAGAAAGTGTCACAGATGATGGTTTATATAGGTTATTCAAACACCTCACATGGCAATGGCAATATAGTTGCATAGATATTTGTAAGTATTCTATCTTCTTGGTGAATTAGTCCTTTTTTTTTTTTTTTTTTTTTGAGAGGTTTTCGCTATAGGGCGTGTGCACTCACCAGACAGAGAGAGGCATAGAGACAGAAAGCGAGAAATCACCCCCCCAGGGGGGATGGTCATGCCGCAATCCCTTCTCCTCCATTCTCCTCTTGGGATCTTGGGCTCGCACGCACACGCACCTGGCATGAGTTTTAAGCCACCAGGTCTGGGACGCAAACTGCGGTCGACTATGTGGGAGTCCAGTGACATAGCCATTATGCTAACTGCTGGTTCCCTCCTTTTACTACTATAAAAAAGTGGAGCTTGTTCCAGATTGGTTTGTATACTGAATCAAAAATGCCAACAATGATTTACAAAAAAAAAAAAAAAAAAAAAAAAAACATCATCCCTCTGATTGCCATGTATACCTGTGATCTGAACAATTTATTTCATAATGATAAATTATGCAATTACAATTCCATCACTATAAACACTGGAGAAAAACTGATTACAGTTTTGTATTCCCTTGGTGCATTTGCAGAATCAATTATGCTGTATTTTTAATATGACAAACTGCTGGAGAGATTGTGCATGATTTTTTCACCCTCACTTTTGTATCATTAATTTGCCAAATAATTATCACCCCAGGCAAGAGTTTCTGTTACTGAGACAAACCATTTGGAGAAACTGGAGACCAGGTGTAAGAAGTCATTTTTTAGATGCACCTTCACTCTCCTGTTCTGTAGAATGCATCTTCTTAGTCTCTGCCTACTGGCCTTGATCATGTAAATTGTAAGATCATTTTGTTTTGGAGAATAAGCCATGAGTACAGTCAAAGAATTTAGAATTGAGATATTTCTTCTAAATCTTAAGCATAATAGTATTATAACAAATGTATTTACTTCTTGCAATGAGACTTTTTTGATTTCATATCTTCTTTTTATTTATTTATTCCAAATTTATAACATTAAGGTCAAAAGCACTAATATTTTCAAACTAACATGATTCATGAGATCCAACTGAGTGACAGAAACAGAGAGACAGGAAGTGAGTAATAACCCTCTGGAGAGGATGGCCACGCTGAAGTCCCTTTTGTTTTATTCTCTTCTTGAGATCTTGGGCACACATGGACATTCATCTGGTGTATTTCAAGCCACCAGGTCTGGGACTTCAACTGTGGTCAACCCTGTGGGAATCCAGTGACATAACCATTATGCCATCTGTGGGCCCAGTATTTTCTGATTCTAAAATAGGCCAAAAGTTGAAAAAAAAAATACTGAAAGCTAATAATACAAGAGTAAAATGGCCTATTAGAAAATAGACATTTCACTTAGCAATTTTTTCAAGAGTTATAAATCCCTGTTTTTTTAACCTCTTTTTTTAATTTTTATTTTTCCCCTTACATATTTTAATTTGTTTTAAAATTCACCTTAATTACTTTAGCAACAGATTTTTCACTTATATATCACTAAGCTATTTTATTTTATTTTATACATTCAATCACTATACATCACTACTGATTGTACAGTGAATTTACCCAACATGCATACACTTTGCACCAGTCCAGTTGTAGATACTATACACATGATCATCAACAGATAATCATTTATTTCTGTGTACCATAAATGTCTTTCCTTTCTATTTTTCTCCTTGATTCCTTTCCTCAAACATTCTCCCTTATCTCACCCTCTTCCAACACTGTTTCCAGTATCCATAGCCATTTCCATGATATGTACTCTAATCTTTCAGTTTCCACCATAGATTGCAGACAGTCAGTATATATTAAGTGGAGACATAAGATGTCTCTCTTTCATAGCCTGGCTTGCTTCACTCAACAGTAAATCTGGCATTTGATAGAAAGTGGATGCCTATGGAAGATTTATCTCATTTTTTTAAAGAGTTTTATATTTTATTTTGTTTTGCCTTTTTTAAAATTATCTTGAATCATTGTATGTTATTATAGTATATGATATAGGTTCTCAAAACATAAATTCATTGCATGGCAAGCAAGTTGAATATATTACCATACACAATAACTACCCATTCTTGTGTCGTCTGTTAAAATTATTTTTCCTGAGCCCCTCCCTCTCACCCCCAACTGTCTACTCCCTACTATATTGTCTCTGGTATCTACACTTGTTGTCTATGCTATTTTATCTTCCCATCTTTCATTTTCTGCCATAACGTGCAGGCATTCTATATATATTAAGCAGGGACATACAAAGTCTGTCTTTCATAGCCTGACTTGCTTTGCTTAGCATTAAATCTCCTATATTCATCCATTTTGTATCAAACAACAGAATCTTACTGTGTTTTTATGAGGGGACTATTCTTAAAGTGAAATCTCATTTGAACTTTAGTACATAAAAGAGCTAGACAAGGAGGTGCTCTGTCTGAAGCAAGAGAGTGGTGTCTGGACTTCTGCCTGCCTCCAACACTTTCTTCTTTTATTAAGGTAATTGCAGATATTCTTTACAGAAACCATAGTACAGTTCCAAACATTACAGTTCTAAATGACTTGGTTCCGTTCTTGAATGTGTATAGATGGGGAAATTTACTTTTTCATTTATTCTATGAATATTCTTTTAAATTTTTTTTGCATTTTAATCATGATACAACACATGCCTGTACACATGAGAGTTTGAGAGAGATAAGTGCCCTCCATGGGGTTCAGCCACACCATGATCCCCTTCCTCCGGTCTTCTAGCACACTGCATCTTGGGCACTTGTGCATGTGTCCAAGATGTTTTAGGCTGACTAGTCTGGGGATTTGAAATATGGCTGCCATATGGAAATCAGTTTCTCTTTAGCACCACATTATCTTTGTGTAACAGAGCCAGCCCTATGCCAGAACTATTTATTGCATACCTACACTGCCAACATTATACTAGGAACTGAGGCTGTTAACAGTACACAACAATAGAGAGTAAGAGACTCACAGAGACTGGTCTAGACCCCTTTCTAGAGCACTGTGCTCCCCTGTGGTGCCCACAGTTTACTTATTGGGCTTCTTTTCCTTTTCAGTGCTTGCCTTTTGCAACTCAGGCTGGCAGTAATCTCATGTTCTCACTTTCCGTACAAAGTCCCCTGAATAGATATGTATACATGTTTCTCCTGAGCATACTAATTGTCCCACAATACTATTAAACATAGGAAAAGGCTTTTAGGAGACCCAGAGTTGAGTCATGGTTTTTTTTTTTTTTTTTTTTTAAAAAAAAGCATTGTTAAGTGCTTCTTACAAGTTGTAGTGACATGCCTGTCCGTTCGCCAGACAGAGAGAGACATAGAGACAGAAAGCGAGAAATCACCCCCCAGGGGGGATGGTCATGCCACAATCCCTTCTCCTCCATTCTCCTCTCGGGATCTTGGGCACGCACGCACACGCGCCCAGCATGAGTTCTAAGCCACCGGGTCCGGGACGCGAACCGCGGTCAACTACGTGGGAGTCCAGCGACAGCCATTACGCTAACTGCTGGTTCCCTTCTCAGCCTTCTTTTATTCCAGATTTTTTTCTTTGAAGAGGACAAATCTCTCTAATTCACAAACTTCATTTCTTGTCTCATTCACCTAATTTAAAGAATCAAAAAAATAGGGTTTTTACACTTAATCAATAAAAATACAGAATGCTCAGTTAAATTTGAATTGATAGTAGAACAATGATTACTTTTTGAGTGAAAGTAAATCCCAAACAGTGTGTGACATATGCTTATACTAAAAAATTAAAATTCGTATTAATAGTATCCCAAATATTGCATAGGGCATAGTTATTCTAAATTATTATTTGTTGTTTATGTGAGATTCCAACTTAACTGAGTGACATGCATTTTGTCTGGTAATGCTAAATAGAACACAGTGACTAAAATGATTAGCTATCTAATAAGTCAGACTTAAGTTATGTAGCTGTCTAACTTGCCAATTTACTTTTGAGCTTCAATTTCCACATTTAAAATGGAGATTGACAGTACTACCTATTTCTGTTTTTATTCTAATATTATATGAATGAATGCATTTCAAAGAGCCAACACTGCATTTTTTTTATATTAACCCTTCCTTAGTGGCTTCTTTTCTTTTTTTTAATTCTAGAAAACACTATTGGTACACACACACATAAGATTAATATATTAATGTATGTTGTATATTATATATGCTATATATAAGGGGGTCTTCAAATGTTCATGGAAAAAGCACATTATGAAAAAACTATATATAGATTTCAATTTTTTTGTACCACAATAAACTTGTGCTAACTCGTTATATAGCACATGTGATCTAGTTTGAGGCACTAAGAAGTATAAAATGTCAGCTTGAGAAGAGTCCCTAGTGAAGCAACATGAATTCTCAATACTACAACTGAAGCAAGAACCAGCTTATAGTGAAGGTTAGGTGGAAGAATGACAAAAGCACTGATGCTTTATGAGAAGTTCATGGGGAAAATATCCCAAAGAAATTATCATTTTACAAATGCGTAGCTCATTTTGAGAAAGGACAAGATGATGTGGAAGATGGCACCCACAGTGGCAGACCATCTACATTAATTTGTGAGGAAAAAATCATGCTCATGCCCTAATTGAAGAGGACTGATAATTAACAGCAATCAACAATAGCCAACATCATCTCAATTGGTTCAGCTTACAAAATTCTGAAGGAAAAATTAAAGTTGCACAAAGTTCTACTTCATCGGTGCCAAAATTGCTGCCTTCAGAGTTCATTGCAGACAAGAGTAGAGCTTTCAATGGAAATAGAAAAAAAAAGGGAACCAGCAGTTAGCGTAATGGCTATGTCGCTGGACTCCCACGTAGTCGACCGCGGTTCGCGTCCCGGACCTGGTGGCTTAAAACTCACGCTGGGCGCATGTGTGTGCGTGCCCAAGATCCCGAGAGGAGAACGGAGGAGAAGGGATTGCGGCGTGACCATCCCCCCTGGGGGGTGATTTCTCGCTTTCTGTCTCTAATGTCTCTCTCTGTCTGTCTGGCGAGTGCATGCGCCCTATAGCGAAAAACCTCTCCAAAAAAAAATAAAGAAAAAAATTTAAAAAGAGAGAGATCAAGAACTCGAAGCATTTCTCTTTTTCAGGTTTATTTTTTTTCTTCTATGAGCAGAAGAGACAGAAACAGTACCTTCCAAATCCAGGGATGCTCGAGGTTTTTTTTTTTTTTTTTTTTTATGTAAACTGGCATAGTATTTACATATAACCTATGCATGCCCTCTCAAATACTGTAAATCTTCCCTAGATTACTTATAATACCTGACATACTGTAAACACTCTATAAATCATTACTATATATTTTTATTTGTATCCATTTTTATTGATTTTTTTTTCCTCAAATACTTTTAGACCACAACTGGTTGAATCTGTGACTGTGAACTCCATGAATAAAGAAGGCTGACTATACTACATAGGGGTGTTTGTGTGTGTGTGTGTGTGTTTATTATATATGCATGTGTGTGTACATACTAGGTGTATGTTCTGCCTCATCAAAACACCGTGCTGTAAGTGCAGACAGAAAATAAGGAATGCATTGCTTACAGTATTTTAGGATTGTTGAGGTGGAAAATAGAGCTATGGAAATTCAAGCTGTTATTATGCAATTAGATTTCATGGCCTACTGGAAAAAGTATGGACTTCATTTGAGTTATTTGCATTGTTCATAGGACAGCACAGATATATTTTCAGTCTGTGAACCTATTTTTTCAAGTGCTATGGGTTGTGCACAACTTAAATGAATTTTGCCAGACATAGTCCCATACTGAATAACCCAAGGCATATGTTTCTGATTCATTTGCACTCAACCAATCAAATTGTTCCTTTCTTTCTTTATCTTTCTGAATTCATAGATGCTTACAAGGTTTCAGGAGAATTTTATTCTGATGTTTCAGAGAAAGTAGTTATTAGTTACGATACTGTTAATGAGGAATTTGCATAAATACTTGTCTCTTCTCCATCTTCTTCTTTTCTATAGTTTAATTACTGATCAAACAAGAGGTAGAATTATATATCAGCAGTTCTCTGAGCCAGATTATTTCCATCTGGAAAACTGAATGGATATTAACAGCATCAGTCTTTTGGAAAATTGAAATTTCAAAGAGCACTAGTAATAAAAGTCATGTCTGAAACTGCTATGAGTAAGATATCCAACAATTCATCCCCTTAATAATAAACACTGATTTGTACCTTAGCTAGCTCAAGTTTTCTGTGTTTAGTTTTATGCCTATAGAAATATCGATCCTGTTCATTCTAGGAAGCAGAGTGCAGAGGAGCACCCCATTTTTCCCTTTGCTTCATTATGTTTTATGAATTTTAAATCACCACAACACCAAAAATAAGCACAATTTTATTTGTACCATTGTGGTAGACTTAAACCATATTATAAAATATTCTGAAGAATAATTCTAACAAATGCTTTTAAAACGTATTTCCACAAAGGGAACTCTAATATACTGTTGGTAGGAATGTCAGTTGGTACAGCCAGTGCTGAAAACAGTATAGAGGTTCTTCAGATTATTAAAAATAGAACTACCTTATGATCCAGTAATTCTGCTACTTGGTATATATCCAAACGAATGAAATAAGCATGTTGAATAGTATCTGCACTCCCATGTTTGTTGCAGCACTACTCACAATAGCCAAGATGTGGCATCAATCAAACTATCCATCAAAAGATGAATGAATAGGCCAGCAGGTGGCATAGTGGTCAAGGCACTGGACTTTCACACAGCCAACTGCAGTTCATTTCCCAGACCTGGTGACTTGCTTTCTCCCTTGTGTGTGTGTGTGTGTCTCTCTCTCTCTCTCTCTCTCTCTCTCTCTCTGTGTGTGCCCTGTAGCAAATTAAAAATAATAACAATAATAATAAGTAAAATAAAATATTTTTAAAAATAAACGAATAGAGAAAATGTGATATACGTACCCCATGGAAGAATATTGACTTATTAAAAAGAATGAAATCCTGTCATTGAAGGCAACATGGATGAGTCTAGAAGACATTATATTAAATGAATTAAGCCAAGCACAGAGAGAGAAGTAGCATTTGTTCTCTCATATATGGACACAAAATCATTGACCTTATAAAAATGAGAGTAGAATTGTGGTTACTAAAATCTGAGAAAGGTAGTGGGGAAAGGAGACAGGGATAGATTCATTATGGATATAAAATGCAGTTAAATAAGAAGAATAAGTTCTAGTATTCTATAGCACGTAGGGTGAGTTAATTAATTATCATATATTTCCACATACTTAAAAGAAAGGATTTCAAATGTTTCAAACACAAAGTAATGATAATCGTTTAAAGTGCTAGATATGCTAATTACTCTGATTTGGTCATTAAACATTGAATTCATTTACCAAAAATTCACACTGTACCCCAGAAATATGTACAATTACTGTTTCAATTAAAAATAATAAAATAAATTTTATAAAGCATATTTCTATAGCTTGACACTGACCTGGAAGACCACTATCAGATTTGCTTTTTTGAAAAATATCATAACAACAATGTACTAAATAAAAAAAAATTTATGTTATTAACTTGGATTAAAATTCTCAGAATATAATATTGAATGGACTAAAAATAATCCAGTCTTAGGGTCTACTATGGTTTGAATGTGGCCTTCCCAAATTCATGGGTTGAAATTTAGTTGTGGGACCAGCAGGTGACATGGTAGTTGAGGCACACTGTACTCCCACAAGGCCAACTGTAATTCAAGTCCCATACCTGGTGGCTTAAAAATCATGCCATCGTGTGTGTACATGCCCAAAATCCAGGAGAAGAATGGAGGAGGAGGGATTTTGGCATCATCTTCTTCCCTGAGGGTAACTTCTCACTTTGTCTCTCACTGTCTCTCTCTAGTGAGTACGTGTGCCTTCTGTTAAAACCTTAAAAATAAAATTGGTTGTATAGTGAAGGTGTTAAGAGAGTTAATCTGATCATAGTGTTGAAGATGAGGTTCATGGGAAGTGATTAAACATCACGCTACGGACCCCATGATTGAGTCCTAGTGGATTTGCAGGGAGAGAATGACACAGTGACACAGTCATGCTCTGCTCTGCTCAAACTGCTGCTCTCCTCCACGTTATCCACCAGCAAGACCCTTGCTAGATGGAGCCCCTGGACCTTCAAACCATGAAGTGAATAAGCCTCTATTTTTATAAATTATCTAGACTCAGGTAGTCCTATTATTAGCAACAAAGCAAACTAGAACAGGGATAGACCATTTTATCTACCCACTAAATCTCAGCAGTTGTTATACTTTGTTACCTTTATTCACAAATTGACTGACAATAAACATTGTGGTTGAGTTTGTGGGCACAGTTTATGAGTCAATGATTGTTTTGTGGTTACATGTGGAGGCTCAAATATTGCCTGAAGTGACAGGGTTAATGCCATACCTAATTGACTTTCAGGACACAGTGGTGAGCATCTTAGAGGGAAAGGAGCTAAAGGGCCAAGCCATGGTTTATAATAGCCGGTCTTTTCTTTTTAAGCCTCAGAGGTTGTTATGTGTCACTTCTCTTGAGTTACTAATAAATTATTTAAGTATATTTCTTATTTATAAACTAGATGGTGAACTGCTTGAAGTCAAGATCTCTCCACAGTTCTGATTCACTTTGTTTCCCTATTATCCTGTTTAGTGCCTTTACCATCATGAGTTATCAATAAATATTATCCGTAATTCATATTTAGGGAAATCTTTTATGGAAATAAATAAAAAAGCAGAATTGACTGGTTACATGTGGTCATGACTAACAGGTGCATCTGCTATTGGAGTTAATAAATCTATTAAAATTTTTCAATATGAGAGACTTCTGAGACTACAAAATTATCAGACACACTGAGAAAATCTTTTTGTGAGAGAGCTTTTTTTAGGTGTTTAGTGTTTGTGCTCTTAGAAAGAGACAGAAAGTGAGAAATCACCCCAGAGGAAGATGGTTATGCTGCAGTCCCTTCTCGAGATTTTGGGCAGGTATGCACACATGGCCAGTGTGAGTTTCAAGCCTCTGGGTCCAGGACTTGAACCAGGTCAGCCATGTGGGAGTCCAGCAATGTAACTATTACACCATTTGCTGGTCCTAACACACTGTGCAAATCTTTAATCAACTTTTACATCATCCAATAGAAAGAGCAATGGATTTAGAATGGGAAGACTTCAGCATTTATCCCATTTGCACCATGCACTATGAATATTACCTTTGAGAGGTTAAGACATTTTTCCAACTCCTGAAATCTACTCCTTTTGTGGATAACAACTTGCTAATCTGTTTCCCCTTAGAATGTTTGTGATGATACAAATGAGATGGTCTGCTTCTCAGAATTTATCCAGTACAAAAAGTTTTTACAAGTGTGCCAAACTACCTTGACTGTGAAGTTTATTACAACACTTTATAGCAGCAAAAAGTTAGAGGTAACCCAAGTATTCATCACTCAAAAGCTGGTTAAATAGGGGCCAGTAGATGGCGTGGTGGTTAAAGGCTCTGGACTCCCACATAGCCAACCATGTTTTGAGTCCCAGATTTGGCAGCTTGCTCTCTCTTTTTCTATTTCTTTCTCTGTCTCTCTCTCTGATCAAAAATTTAAAAATAATGATAATAAATAAATAATTCTTTTTAAAAAACTGTTTAAATCTTATCCCATGTATAAAAGTAAATAGTGTGCAACTATTAATAACGTAGATCTATTACTGATATGAAAAATATCTATGATATTTTTGAGGAAAAAATTGAAAAAATAATATTTTAGAGAGAGATTTTTGCTATAGGGCACATGCATACACTGGAGACAGAGTTACAGAAAGCGAAAAATCACCTCCCAGGAATTCCTTCTCCTCCATTCTCCTCACTGGATCTTGGGCACACACACACACATGCGCCTGGCATGACTTTTAAGCTCTTGGGTCTGGGACTCAAACCACAGTCAATTACATGGGAGTCCAGTGACATAACCATTATGCCATCTGCTGGTCCCGAAATTGAAAAATTTGGTAATAGTTATATTCTCATTTTTGAAAAAAGAAACTAAAATAAAATGTACATGAGGTTTCTCTATTCTGTTCCATTGATCAACATACCTGTTTTTTGTTTTGTTTTGTTTTTACCAGTATCATTCTGATTATCTTAACTTTGTAAAATATTTTGAGGTCTACAAGGAAGTTATCTTCTTCTTTATTCTTCTTGCACAGTATTACTTTGGTGATATGGGACCTTTCATAATTCCAGGCAAATTTTGTAATTGTTTCTACTTCTGTGAAGAATATCCCTGGTAATTTAATTTGATTTGCATAGTATTTGTAGATTAATTTGGGTAGGATTGACATTTTTTAAAATTCTTCCTATCCAGGAACGTGACCTGTCTTTCTACTTTTTTGTATCATTTTCCATTGTTTTTGAAGTTTTTCTTGTAGAGGTCTTTCTCTTCTTTGGTTAGATTTATTCCTAAATATCTTATTATTTGTGGCTATTGTAAATGGGATTTCTTTCTTCAATTCTACCTCAGTTTGTTCATTGTTGGTGTATAAAAATGCTATAGATCTTTGTTGATTTTTGTATCCTGCCACTTTATTTATTTATTACTTCCAAGAATGTGAACAGGTACCTGTTGATAATGTGTATGATAATGTCTTGGACTGGACTAATATGCACTGTATTCATGCTGGGAAAAATCATTATGTACACTGTAAGGATGGACAGTGATTAAATTAAATTTTAAAATGTGAAAAAAAATGACATGAATGGTTAAATTGAGAGCTCTAGGATACCGACCAAGAGTAGTTGACTTTAGAGAGGAGGAGTAATAAAATTGATAATACTTAGAGAATAGGTCATATTTGTTGAACTTCTAAAATGTTGCAAATATTGTACATTTATTAAAAAGGCATTGTTAGAATTATTTTACATTTATTAACTAATTTAATCTTCGTGACAATTTTGTTATAAGGTACTATTATTATTTCCATTTTACAGGTAAGAAAGCTGAGGTACAGAGAGAGAAAATAATAAGTCTGAGGTGATAACAGGAAATCATTTTAAAGGTGGGAACAGGATACAAATCCATGTATTCTAACCTCAGAATCTGCCTTCAGCTACAATATCGTCTTAGAGATGCATTTCAGGAATGTGTATTTTTAATGTCGTATGTTTCTCCATGGTTTAAATATCTTCACCAAATATACTACTTTATAAATCTAATACAATGTATTTGAACAACGAAGTCATATGCATGAAAGCATTTTTATAGCCTATTACTTGCTGTTCTTATACAAAAGTACTAAGATATGCTCATTATATTTTTAAAAAATACAAAGTTGTTTTGCATATCAATATCTCTTTACACAATCTTTACTAGGGAAAGGAAAGTCAAAAATAAGACAGTCAAATCTCCAGCATTTACTTACATTTTCTCCATAATGTGACTCGTGATTGCTTTGCAGATGAGGTCTGATTATCAAATTGTACATCATCCTAAACCCACTCATATCAATAGCATGTCAGACAATAACTAGTGAGTGGTGTCAGCACCTCTTCGTCAGAGCTGCTGCTGGCAAGAAGCATTTGGGCCAAGAATAAGAATGACTAGTGTATACATTTCCAGCTTTGCAATCAACATGGAAATTAGTCAGCTTATAGATGCTGAGTTGTCTTATAGAAAGGGCCCCAGCTGCACACAAAATGCCAAACCAAGGATGATAAACAGCAGAAGCATTCATCACTTTTCAGCTGCTTGTAGCCTGAGAGCATTGGCAGCAGGGTGCGGTTGGCAGGAGTTATTGAATTATTTCCAGAGCTGAAGGAGATCTTCAAGGCCTTATTGTCCTCCTGTGAGAACCTGAAGCTCAGAGAGAGACTGATGGGAGTTCATATGGTAAAGTAGAAGAGGAAGGGGGGGTGTAGTGTGAGCCTAGTAATGAGCATCAGCCTTAGCTTTTCCTGCAATATTAAATTCATAGATTTATTCATTCATGAAAAAATAGGTTTAACCACATTCGCAATGTTGGCTGATGCTGCTACTCAGCAGGCTGAGACCATTTGGAAAAGTCAGGTTTGAGTCCCATTCCTACAAGCAGAGCTTGGTGGCATATACATGTAACCTCAGCTACTCAGAAGGCTGAGGCAGGAAGCTCACAAAACAGTGAGACTATGTCTTCAAAAATTTTTTTATTTATTTACTAAAAAAAAACATTACTGACTCTCATTATGATTAATTTGGAGAGTCATCTTCACTGGATTGAGGGATGTCTGCATAACTTATGAAACACTGTTCTTGGGTGTGTCTGTGAGAGTGCTGCCATATAAGATTATGTGTGAGTCAGTGGACTGATATAGGAAGACTTGTCTTCATTTTGGTTGGCACCATCCAATGGGCTAAGGTACTGGAGGGCCAAAAAGAAGAAGCAGGACATGTTGTTTCCTCTCTTGACCTTTTCTTTCACAACATGCTTGGTGTTTAGCTCCTGCTTCCTGAACATCTGTCCACTGAATTCCCTACTTGACAACTTAGTCCTTGTCCAGGTTTGGTTCCTGCCAGTGCTTGACTCCCATACCCTTACAAGTTCTTTTAATTTTGGACTCAACTCAGTTAGAAGCCTCCTAAGGGCATTTAGGTCTTTGGTCTGAGATTGGGAGCTATGTCATTGGCTTTCCTGGTCCTGAGTCTTTCAACTGTTTCTCCAGCTTGGAGATATCCTATTAGGATAGTTTTCTGCTTTGTGATTATCTGAGATAATTCCTACAACAAATTCCATACTGTAAATATATTTATCATGTTTGACCTATTTCTCTGGAAAACCCTAATAGTATACAAATATCAATAGCCCATTCTTCTCACTACAGCCAGAATAATCCTTTTGTTTTCCATTTTGTGTTTCTTATGTATTTTACTTTTCTTTTTCCCCTTGATTTCCTTCCCTCTTACCCTCTGCCATTTCCCCCTCTTCTTTCACACTGTCTTTGGTATCCACAGTTCTTTTTCAGGCCTTTATACTGTTCAGTATTTCAGTTTCTTCCATAGAGTGCAGAATTGGTGTATATTAAGTGGGGATATTGGGCATGGTGGCGCCCACCCTATGGCAAGTGGGGATATATAATGCCCCTGTTTCATATTCTGGCTTGTTTCACTTAGCATTAAGTCTTCCATATTCATCCAATTTCTGTCACATCCACAGTCTAGTTGTTTTTTTTTGTTTTGTTTTGTTTTGTTTGTTTGTTTGTTTTTGGCTGAGTAGTATTCCATAGTATATATGTGCCACACTTTTTCAATCTGTTCATCTGTTTGTGGACATTTGAGTTGGTTCCATGTCTGAGCTATTGTGAATAATGCCTCATTAAACATGGATGTGCAAGTGTTCTGCCAACTGAGTGCCTTCTTATCCTTTGAGTGCCTTCCTTTCCTTTGGGTAGCTATCCAGGAGTGGAATTTTAAAATGAAAACTAGATCATATTATTTTTCTACCTGAAGTATTCTAGTAGCTTCACATTGCTTTGGGAATAAAATCCCAGTGCTTTACCAAGATCTATGGGACTGAATAGAATTTGGTCCTTGCCTAGCTCTGTCATCTCACTTTAAGTCACTCTCATTTCCCATCATCTCCATTATTACTTTCCAGTCATGCACTGACTTTCTGTCCTATCAAGATAACCCCTACCTTGCCTTAGATATTTGTATTTGCTGTTCCCTCTGTCTAGAACACTCCTTCCTGGATCTCAAGTGACTGGCTTTTTTAATAGTTCAGCCTTGGTATAAAACTTACCTTCTAGGAGAGGCTTTTACCATGCTATCTAAACTCATTCCCATCCCAGTTGCTCTTTTCCCACCTGTATTTTTCTCCTGGTAGTTAATCCAAGCTATCTGTCCACTGTGACCTGTTAATAGTTGCCTCCTCTACAATTATATTCCCCATTGTGCCTGACTTAGAGAAATTCTCAATAAGTGTTTGTGGAGTGAAGAGTGAAGTAATCCACACCAGGTGAGATGCTCTGCCCTAGGCATAAGGCTATTGTGGTGACTATAACAGAGTCCTACCCCTGTGTGATTTATGATCTAGGAAGACTGACAGAAAAAAGTAAATGAACATCAAAATGCCACCATTTGTTTAATCATTTTTCTACCTTCAGAGACCCAAAGTCCCCTTTTCATAACAAATATATATTTTTTTTTATTTTTTTTATTTTTTGGAGAGGTTTTTCGCTATAGGGCGCGTGCGCTCGCCAGACAGACAGAGAGAGACAGAGAGATAGAAAGCGAGAAATCACCCCCCAGGGGGGATGGTCACGCCGCAATCCCTTCTCCTCCATTCTCCTCTCGGGATCTTGGGCACGCACGCACACGCGCCCGGCGTGAGTTGTAAGCCACCGGGTCCGAGACGCGAACCGCGGTCGACTACGTGGGAGTCCAACGACATAACCATTACGCTAACTGCTGGTTCCCCATAACAAATATATTTTTATGTTCTCTTTTCATAATCTGATATAAAGTGTACAGATAATATAACCAACTTTGATGGATATATTTGTAGAATCATATTTTGATTAATAAAATAATACCTTCATAAAGTCAAACATAATAAGAAAAGGAAATGAAATAAAATTCATTTATAATAAAATTATATTATTTAATGACTCAATGTATATACTAGAGTGTATAACTACTTATAATGAATGTGTTTGATTTGAGGGAAACAAGATAATATCTAACTTAATATAACCACTATTTCCTTATAATTGCTGTTTTAAAATTGAGGCTTAACATACATAAACATACATTCAGATTCACAATGCCTGTCAATGCTACAAATGCGAGCCAGTACAGGTGTTTCATTTTAGCAAGACAGACACAAGAACGTTAATATCATTGACAGCAAGGTTTATTAAAGTAATGAATAACTCTTTATAAAGGTCCAAGCAAAAAAAAGTATGATCTTCCCTTGACTTTCCTCACAATTATATTCTTAGTAATGTCCGTGTATAAACCATGCAAAAAGAAAAAGAAACAAAAACAAACAAAAATCATTGTTTGTTTATCCATAGAATGGACTTAGGTTCTGGGCTCAGAATATTATAATTAATTTTTACCTCCTAAGAATCTGGCAGGCTATTCAGAAGGTTTGAGGAGTGAAGGAGAATTTCATTATAAGATTTCTATTATCTCTGACCTTGCTCAATCAATGCTAATATCATCTACTAGTTGTTGTGATACCAAAAAGTGCTACCTAAGAATGATGCTACCCTTGATGAGAACCACTAATTAAAAAAAATTATATATTTATATCCTACCAGGTACTAACCATGTATAATTTGGTTTTTAGGTTTTTGCCATAGGGCTCGTGCACTTGGTAGAGGGAGGCAGAGACAGAAAGGGAAAGTGAGAAATTACCCCGCAGGGAAAAGGGGACACTGCCATCCCTTCTCCATTCTGCTCTCGGGACTTTGGGCATGCATGGACACATTCCCTGCATGATTTTCAAGCCCCCAGGTCTGGTTTTTGAACTGTTGTCAGCCACGTGGGAATCAGTGCCTTAACAACCATGCCACCTGCTGGCCTCACCATATACTTTTTTAAAAGGCCACATTTCTAAGCTGAGTTAACAATTTATTTATTTATTGGAGAGGTTTTTACTATAGCATGCGTGTGCTCGCCAGAAAGAGAGAGACAGAGAGATAGAAAGCGAGAAATCACCCCCCGGGGGATGGCCACACCACAATCCCTTCTCCTCCATTCTCCTCTTGGGATCTTGGACACGCATACACATGCATCCAGCGTGAGTTTAAGCCACCGGCTCCGGGACTCGAACCGCGGTCAACTACATGTTGAGTCCAGCGACATAGCCATTATGCTAACTGCTAGTCCCCAGACAGTGATTCTCAAAGTAAATCAGAATTGCCTGTGAAACAGGCTTTCTTATTCAGTTGGTCTGCTTGGAGACTGAGAATCTGAATTTCTAAAAGTCCCCAAATTATGCTACTGCTGATGATCCAGGGAGCTGAAAATCATTGGCTTGAAGTATAATACTGTAGAGGAGGGTTCAGGCTCTAGAAACAGCTGGACACGGGTTTGGATTCTAGGCGTACAACTTATTTATGATATCTCCTTGGCCATCTACCTAATTTCAGAGCCTCAGCTCCCCTCACTTAGTTAATGGAAATAATATCTATTCCATCTGTTATTGTGAGAGTAAAAATAAATAGTGAATACAAAGCACAATATTAAGTAGCATGTGATACGTGCTCAATAGACATTAGTTGGTTTTATGGAATTTTTTTCCCTGAGAAAAGGCATGGGATTACTTGGAAGAGATATTAATTTGGGATATATATAATGAATAGGTAGTATAACAAACAAATTTTAGGACTTATTTCAACTTTGGGTCTAACAGTTTTCCTCTGGGTCTATCTGAATCAGGAAGGTCAATCAGAGGATTGTGATGTTTGGGGGCGGAATGGTCAAGTCCCCATTGGAGTTGGTAATTAAAATATTGCTGAAGCATCAGCTGCATTTATATGAAAACAGCCCAATTTGTCAACAGCAGAAAGTTGCTGTCTGAGAAGACATGGAATATTCAAACAGCCCGTAATCAAAAAGCTACCTCACACCTGGGAAAAGCATCTTGGTTTGTGAGTAAGACAAGGACGGAAATTAACCAGAGCTTTTCTTTCCTGTAGCAATGATAATGGTAATTTTAAAAACCTACTTTTTTTTTTCTATTTTCTCCACTGTAATGATTTCTTTGTCTGATTGGCGCAGAGCAAAGGAAGTTGCAAGGCTTGAGAGTGTAGCTTGTATCCTCATGAGGGAATCAGGCACTCTCAGAAAATGGCCTCTACACTCTGAGTGTGATACTCTATGTGAGTTTCCATTTAGTCTTGAAATGAGCCATCTGGGTTACAGCCTCATGTGACTGGTGAAAAACTTAATGATGATCCTGTATGTCCTACCCCTCTATTTTTTTTTTTTTTATTTGAGAGAGAGATTTTTGCTATAGGGCACGTGCACTCACTAGAGAGCCAGAGAGATACATAGACAGAGAGACAGAAAGGGAGAAATCACCCCCTAGGGGCTATGATCATGCTGTAATTCCTTTTTCTCCATTCTCCTCCTAGGATTTTGGGCATGCACACATACATTCCTGGCATGAATTTCAAGCCTCTGGGTCCAGTATTTGAACCTCTTTCTGTCACGTGGGAGTCCAGCACCCTAACCACTGCACTGCCTGCTGGTCCCCCTGTCTGTGCCCTGCCCTCTTTTGATGTATGAATCCCTTCTAATGATTTCTACCCAAAGAGGTCCAATGTATTCTTCAACACCTCTAGTAACAGGTGACTTACCTCTAAAGGAAGTTTTCTCCGATTTTGACCAACATTTTTCTTTTTTAATTTTCAAGGGTGTGTGCACTTGCCAGAGAGAGATAAAGAAAGAACCCTCAGGGACCAGCAGTTAGCATAATAGCTATGTCGATGAACTCCCATGTAGTCGACTGCAGTTCGAGTCCTGGACCTGGTGGCTTAAACTTGTGTGTACATGCCCAAGATCCCGAGAGGAGAGCGGAGGAGAAAGGATTGCGGCATGGCCAACCCCCTGGGGGGTGATTTTTTGCTTTCTGTCACTGTCTCTCTCTGTCTTTCTGGCGAACGCATGTACCCTATAGCAAAAACCTCGCCGCCCAAAAGATAACACCCTCAATGGGGTGTGGCCACACTTCAGTCCTTTTTCTTTCATTTCTCTATTCTGTCAGGATTTGGGGTATGCATGCATATGTAGTCATTCAAGACACCAGGTCTGGGATTCATAACTCAGTCAGTTACATGGAATCTGGCTTCCTTTGCATGGTACTTAACTGCCACACTGTGGGGCTGGCTCCTGACCAGCATTTACTCTAAGAAATTTCTTCACATTGAATAGAAAACTCAATGAAGTCTTACATGTATGAACATAGCTATTGAGGCTTACCTGCATCATCTATTCTCCTGGAAAATGTGTACATGTCTAAGTAAATTGAAGAAGATTTTCCAAAGAATGTACATATAAGAGAACTTAAGGATATGGTCTCGAAAAAAATTCACTTAGGTTTTTTCTAAGAAAAAGAACTTGAGACCTAGCCATGATGGCATGTGCCCGTAATCTAGTGACTCAGAGACACTGAGTCAGAGGATTGCAAGCTTTGAGATGGCCTGAGAAACATAGTGAGACTCTATTAAAAAGAAAAAATGAAGATATAGAAGAAGAAAGTCACATCGACAAGACAAGACATTGAAATCCAGAGATTATGCAGAGCTCGGGCAAACATCACCCAAATGTGCTAATATTCACCTTCTTCCCATCAACTTCAATTTTCTTTTTAAGAATTATTTTTATTTAACTTTATTTATTTATTTTTTAATTTGACTAGAGAGGTGCAGAGTGAGAGAGAGGAAGAGAGAGAGAGAGAGAGAGAGAGAGAGAGAGGAAAAGTGAGAAAGCAAGCTGCCAGGTCCAGAACTCAGTTCACACCACGATCAGCCATGTGGGAATCCAGCACAATGAACCAACATGCCACCCACAAGACTCACCATTTTTCTTTTTTCTGACCTTTCCATTTAGGTTTCCACTTCTCTAGGATGTAGACTGTGGCATTCCTAAAGGCATCCATATTAAATAGATGTATACATGCATTCATTCACTAAAGAAATTCCTGGATGCTGTTTATGTGCAGAAGATTATGTTTGGAGCTCAGGGTCTATAAGGATTACAACAAAACTGCAGGAGGCATTTAACTATTATTTTGCATTAACTTGACACCAATAAAAGTATGTTTCTTGAGCTTCTTCGTTGGTGTTCGGTAGGATTGAGGTGATTGTTGATGTCTGTCATAAAAATAGTGCAATGGGCCTCCATTCTCACCTTGGGACTGTGTGTTTGGAGTTTGAGTGTGTACTCACTCTGTACATGTAGGAAATGCTGCTGGAGGGAAGAAGGAGATCTCTGTGGTCTGGAGACACTTTATCAATAAAATCTGCCCAGAATTTGCATGAGTAGAAATGAAGATAACATTTTAGGTAAGAGGAAGAGCAGAAACAAAGAAATAAAGAAAAAAAATTGGGACCAGCAGTTAGCGTAATGGCTATGTCACTGGACTCCCATGTAGTCGACCGCAGTTCACGTCCCGGACCTGGTGGCTTAAAACTCATGCTGGGCGCATGTGAGTGCGTGCCCAAGATCCCAAGAGGAGAACGGAGGAGAAGGGATTGCGGCGTGGACATCCCCCCTGGGGGGTGATTTCTTGCTTTCTGTCGTCTCTCTGTCTGGCTAGCGCACGTGCCCTATAGCAAAAACCTCTCCAAAATAAATAAATAAATGCCACATTGCATTTGGGGACAAGGATGAAATCAGTGCTCTTGTCCTAGAAAAATGGATGAAGAAAAGCTTAAGAAATATGGATGATATCAAAGTAGAGTCAGAAAGTCCAGAAAAACTTTTGTGTATTTCTGGTAACCATAAAACCTTGCCAAAAGATATTGGGTTGTCTGGGAAGTCATAATGCATTTTTGCATAGAAAAATATGTCATGACTTTCCTGACAACCTAATATAACAGGACCTTCCCACTTGCCAGTAACTTTCAGCAAGAAAGGGATTAAGCTTATGTCAGATCAGCTGATTTAGTCAAATTACAAGTCAGTATGTGCAAGTTCACATTTAAGTATTGAAAATAGTTTATTCCACACAAATAAAGTGAATATCACGTCATGGTTGTTTTTAGAGCATTGCTTTAAGAGTATCTCTAAAAATAATTGTGCATATAAATTGCATGCTGGAATGTTAAAAAGCCTGTTGTATAATGTTGAAGTTTAATTGCCAGACAGAGTAAGTTTGAGGACCCCATAGAGTGTATATTTTCAGTAGGAGCAATATGAATACCAAGGGAGCAAAAATTGATTTTAAGGGGTGAGAGCATCTTATTCTTCTTGTGTAAAGCACAGATATAAATATGTATGTGCGTGTGTACAAGTACACACACACTGTATTTGTGGTATTGAAGCTTCTTGGAGCAACAATTAGAGAAAAAAAAAAGTCTAAAGGACACCTTGTAGTTCAGGGGAGGGATGTTAATGAAGCAAATGTTGTGGAAACTGTGCCCTAGACAAAGGCAAGTTACTCTATTCCATGTTAGGAATATATCTGCCTTGGGCACTGGGCACTCCCAAGAAGGTACTCAAAGTCTAATTTCCTTAGATTGTTGCTACTACTCTTTCCGGCTGGGGAACCACTTTCCTGTACATTATAATTGGCCTCATCTACTTGGTGTTTACTCTTTTAGGTTTATTGATCTTAGTGTCACAGCTGGTTGGTTGATGGGCTTATTTAAGATGACTACATCCTTCTGCTCTAATCCACTTTTTTATTTTGTAACTTTCAGCAAGCAGTATTATTTCTATCTGAACTGGGAAAGTTCTTCTTAATGTTGCCATAGGAATTTTTAAAGCCTGCTTGGAAAACCCAGTTAGAGGGTTACTGTATTCTCAAGGAGTGGCATATGCACTGTATGCAGATTATAAGCCTCCACTCAAACCCACTGAGTTGGTATTTCTGATGGTAAGCCTGGAGAATTTAAATTTTATTTTTAGTTTTGTTTGTTTGTTTGTTTTTTTCCCATGGGTACTTGTACTCACTGGAGAGGGAGAGGGAGAAGAAGAGAGGGAGAGGGAGAGGGAGTGGGAGTGGGAAAGGGGGAGGGGGAAGGGCAGGGAAAGGGAGAGGGAGAGGGAGAAGAGAAGAGGAAGAGAAGAGAGAAGAGAGAGAGAGAGAGAGAAGAGAAGAGAAGAGAAGAGAAGAGAAGAGAAGAGAAGAGAAGAGAAGAGAAGGAAAGTAAGAAATCACTGCCTAGGGGGGACGACTACACAGCAATCTCTTCTCCTCCATTCTCTTCTCAGGAAGGGCATGCATGCACATACTCCTAGTGTGATTTTTCAAGCCACCAGGTCTGGGACTCAAACAGCAGTTGGTCACATGGGAATTCAGTACCTTAACCACCATGCCACCTGCTAGACCCTGGGCATCTGAATTTTTATTAACTGATCTGAAATTTTATTAACCCTAAATGATTTTGAAGGCTTCTGAAATTTGAGCATCACCGTTTGAAAAGGAATGTTCTAAGACAGCTCTTAAAAAGAAGCAAAAATTTCCTTTTACAGAAAAGATGATCGGAACTTCTTTCTCAGGTCATAATTGAACTAGTTACTTCAGGTCTCTATATGAGCTGTATTTCTAAATTTAACATGAATACTTCATTGTGTCAATCTTAGCTTTTAAGATTCACTGACAAAGTTATAGGACAAAAAGTTTGCTGTCACAAAACCCATCATCAAATTTCAATGTAAAGTGTATATATGTTCCTAAGTGAACTTATTCTTCAGCTACATGGAACAGTTTTTTAACTCCACAATTTCATAAGAAAATTATGTCGGAATCTGGGAAGACTTCTAGGGAACAGGTCTGGAGTTTAAACTGTTTCTCTATAACCAATATATCTTCTATCCATAAGCAACTGGTTTACCTCATTTTTGAGCAATGATCAATAAATTTGTTAAAGCAGAAATTTTCTAGTTATTTGACAGCATATTTGGATGATTAAAGAAAGAAATTGTTGTTAAGGCATTATGAAAAAAATTAAAAAGAATTCACAAGAAAATAAGGCATTGCTATTAAAAACTGGCTCCCAAAGGTAGCCATGTTTGTGATAGTTTAAAAAATAAATTCTTTCATTAGTCTATACTAACAGTGATGGATGTGAAGAATTTTGAGTTGAAGAGGATTTCAAGGAGGAAGATTATATGTTCTAAATAATCACTGGAAGTGAATGTATGTGTATGAATATGAAATGACACCCCCAGAACTTTTCAGAAACCTAAACTGACATTTAAGCAATTGAAAACATCAGCGGAACGAATTGACTCAGAGAACACAAATTTATGTCAAGAAAGAAATGAAAGTATGTTGCTCATTCTGGGAAAAAAAAAAAAAAGGACTTCACAAAAACATTAATAACATGCCTATCACATCACTTTCTCAACCAAAAGAGGAAAATTATTCCCTTATAAATCTATTTCTATCAAATTGTCTTCTTCCTCTTTCGAAAGCACAGCTCTGCTGTGTGAGACCTGTTTATAAAGTCTTTGATGTCTCCTATTTCTCCTAAAAGATTAGAACTTTCGGTGTGGGATTGAAGACTTCCCTAAAATCTAGCCCTAGCCTACATTTCTGAATTTATTCCTCCACTTTGTCTTTTCACTCAATCTAATTTTAACCAAACAATATCCTTTGCCATTTCCCAGACAAATCTATACTTTCTTATCTCCACCACTCATCTCTATTGCCACCCTCTTACTTTCTCAGGCACACACAGCCTATTGAGGCCAAGTAAAAAAAATGATCATTCAGAGTTGTAAATTAAAATTAAAGCTTAAACGGGGTTAATTTATGTAGTTACAGAACTGAAAAGACCAGATATAACACTTACTTAAGATATTTTTGGAGCCAGATACTCAAACAATACTGTCAGGGATCTCATTTTCCAAAATCTTAACTCTGACAATCAAGATCTCCTTTGAGGTAGCCAAAATGGCTGCCTGTGCTCCAGGAAGAAGTTCTACTATTATAACCAACCACATTAAAATGAGAAAACCCATTTGTCAATACCTACAGCAAAAATGCCAGATCAGATACCTATCTCTGAGGTAATTGCTGTGGCTGAAGAATGAGGTACTCCAATCAATTGGGCAAAATCATATGCTAACCCTCATCCAAGTAGCGAGCTTAGATCCATGGGTACTAAATAGACTGAGAATGATGGCAAATAAATATCGGAAGGAAAAGAGCAAATCTGCTAACAAAAGAAAAAGAAGAAATGGATGCTGAAATGATGTAGACATAAGATTCTACTTCAATAATTCTTTCTGAACTAGAAAGAATTAAAATTCTTTAATTCTTTCCTATCTTATTAAAATTTCTATAGCAGATGACAACTCCTTATCTTGCATTACAGTTATCTGTACACACAACTCATTTCCCTACTAACCTTTAAGATCCTAGAGACTAAGTGGGAGCTCCTACTCATCATTTTATTTCCTACACTGCCTTACAGGATGCTTTGTTCTGTTTTGTTTATTTTTTACTCTCAGTTGAAATAAACAAGATACTTCATCTCCTTGTACCTATTTCTTGAAAAAGAGACATTATAATAGATCATTTCTAAGCTCCCTTCTAGTGTCAAAATTATTTGATTCTACTACATAATCAAATAGTTGTTGAGGGGATGACTGACTGTAATAAGGGGGAAATGCAAAAACTGTCATACCTTGGATTTGACTGGCTATGCTTCGGGAATGTCAATTACCAACTGAGTTAAAGGCCCAAATCTAGTAACCCAGAATATTCAATTTAAATATGATCTGATAGAGTATTTTTTCTTCACTCTGTTTTTTTCTTTTTCTTTTTTTTTTTTTTTTACATGTGGAGTGTATAGTATTCTGAGTCATTTTTCAGTTTGCTGCTTTCATGTGGGAGGATGAAAAGCCTTAACATTCCATGGAAAGGAAGTGAATGCTTGCTTTGTTAGCTCTTGTGAAATGCAGAACCTTAATACAATTGGTTATTAAATCTAGAGAACCTGAATAAAAATAAAGATGAGACATGTAAGTAACTAAAAATGAGTATGTCATATAATAGTAACTGCTCACCTTAAGTGATTGCTTGCTAAATGTTAGGCACTACCCTAGGCAATTTTATTCTTTGACTTATTGACGATGATCGATTTCTGCCATAGAGTACAGGCATTCATAGGAACTAGGTCTGATACTCCCTTTTACAAAAGCAAAAACAAGAAGTAAGTCTCCAGAAGATTAAATGACTTCTCGGAGGTGACTTAAAAGCAGAGCAATGACCATAATCCCAAATGACTCTGTTCTGAATCCAGGGCCCAAATGCTTAAACTGCCATACGCTATTTTGTTTAAAGATATCCTGTATCAATTTTCATTTAAAAAATGTTTCTCATAGATTCTTACATTTAAGGTTTATCTTTGTTTGCTCTGGCCTGAGAAAACCCTTTCTGTCCCTTAAGTATTTTATAGAGATGAAAGATCAGATTGATCTAGTTAATCCATGTGCCTTGCCAAGGAATATACAGTGGCCCCAAATCACCGGTTTATCTGCCTTCACATGTGACCAAGGGATTTTATAGAAACAAAAAATCTCATGGCTTCAAGAAATTAAGAAATTTTATCAGCTACTTGGTACTACCCTTTTTAAACCTGATGATTTGTCTGCTATGATTTTGAAAATTATAGAAGTAAAAAAAAGGCACAACCTGACCTGATATCTTAGAAGCAATGAGATTTCCTTCTCATAGGGGTCACGGTATACTTTATTTGGATCTGCGTACTACATTTTAGAAAGCCATTCATCTAGATTTACAGTGGCTTTTCCATAGAGCAGAGGGCCAGCGTAGGGACACGTTCTAGTACCTGGTACCATTTATTTCTCTGTTCAGGTTGTTCTGCTGATTACTGATTACTATAAAACCAAATTAAGGGAATAGGTATACATACATGAGTATGAGATTGCGTGTGTGTGTGCGTGTGTGTGTGTGTGTGTACCATTGAAATAAGACAATCATCATTCAGGCCACAGTAGCCCAATCATGAAGGAGACTCAAATTGCACCTAGTAATGAAGGGGACAGGCATATAAGAAAGATACTCAGGGGACCAGCAGTTAGCGTAATGGCTATGTCGCTGGACTCCCACATAGTCGACAGCGGTTCGCGTCCCGGACCCGGTGGCTTAAAACTCACGCCGGACGCGTGTGCGTGCGTGCCCAAGATCCCGAGAGGAGAATGGAGGAGAAGGGATTGCGGCGTGGCCATCCCCCCTGGGGGGTGATTTCTTGCTTTCTGTCTCTCTGTCTCTCTCTGTCTGTCTGGCGAGCGCACGCGCCCTATAGCAAAAACCTCTCAAAAAAAAAAAAAAAAAAGATACTCAGTACAAATTTAGCTAAATAATGAACGTACAAATTTAGCTAAATAATGAACGTACAACAGGAGATCAGGAGATCATTCAATGGTTTCTTCACCAATCTGCTCTTCTTAAAGAAGCAGATCTGTAGGATTCTTTGTAAGCACAGTAAATTTTAGGAAACAAGGCATGAATAGTTAGTATCTAACCTGAAGCTAGTGCTCACTTCTGTGTGTCCTCTATCATCCATCTGTCTCTCTCTCTGACCAGATTCCTTGAACTTAGAATATTCTCCCAATAATTTCAACATTGGTGCAAGAGCACATGCAAAATAAAGAGACAAAGTACACAGAAAATCAGAAAATCACTTTTTCTTTTGGACTTGGTAACCAGATATTGTAGCCAGGCTGCCTCTGTGCATTTCTTTTTTTTTTTTAGAGAGAGGTTTTTGTTATAGGGCGCTCGCCAGACAGAGAGAGAGAGACAGAGAGGCAGAAAGCGAGAAATCACCCCCCGGGGGGATGTCTACGCCGCAATCCCTTCTCCTCCGTTCTCCTCTCGAGATCTTGGGCATGCACACACACGCACCCGGCGTGAGTTTAAGCCACCGGGTCCGGGACGTGAACCACGGTCGACTACGTGGGAGTCCAGCGACATAGCCATTACGCTAACTGCTGGTCCCCCTCTGTGCATTTCTGAGCATCAGTAATATTTTGTACATGATCACTCAGCCTCCCAGGTGACTACTGACTATTGTCCCTGTACATTTTTTTTGTTTCTTCAAGTAAGAAAAAAATAAAAGGAAGCCTTGGGCCATTTTCTATTTATAATTCCACAGAAAGTGGTGGAAAATATAAATATAACAAAACAAAGCATCTCATTACGTAGATTCCCCTTATGTTTCCCTCAAATTCATTGATACTGGGTCTAATTAAAAATGACAGAAGAAAAACCTGAAGACTCCGTTTTTGTTTGACAAAACTATCCTTCTTGTCAGGGTGGTCAAATCAGCTGTCACTTCATTAGCCAAGAATTGGACAGTCTTCATGAAGTGATTCTTGACTCATTAACATTAAGTGGCATGATTGATTTACAAGTATTCATGATCTGCCACTTTTAAAGGGTCACTGGAGAGGGGCATCCTGTTGAAGATATTGAAGTCCTACAGATCTTAGTAACCAATTTGTTTAATGAACATTGAGCTATAACTTGGTATCTTATTTCCTTCATTTCAAGGCACCATGATGATGATTATTATTTTATTTTATAAATTCTTATTTATTTTAACTTGTACACCTTCATAATATATTGTTATGTAAGGTGGTTTTACACCTTACATTCTATCTGTCAGCACAACTTTCTACCACTTTGGAAGCAATAAGGTTTAGATATACAAGAACCCAAACACCTGAACATATTCAGGATTTCTGTGACTTCCTAATTCAATCTCGGTAGATTATGTGTATCCAGAAATTTTTCCATCTCATCCAGGTTTTCTTATTTGTTAGCATATAGATGCTCATAGTATTTTCTAATGATATTTTGTATTCATGTTATGTCTGTTGTAATATTGCCTGTTTCATTTCAAATCTAATTTATATGGCTCCTTTCTCCCTTTTTCTTAATTAGTCTGGCTAACAGTGTATCAGTTTTGTTTATCTTCTCAAAGAAAAAGCTTCTCGTTTCATTCATTGTCTGTATAGTTTGTTTATTCTCAATTTCATTTATTTCTTCTTGGATATTTATGATTTCTTTCCATTTATTTCTTCTTGGATATTTATTATTTCATTTTGTTGTTACTGTTTTTTCCATTTCCTTGAGGCATATTGTTAGGTTGTCTCTTTGCCACCTCTTCAGAACTTTATGCACAGTACAGTACTATGGTCTTAAAAGAAATCACTACATGTGAGTTAAAATGTTCTTTTTTCGATCTCTTCTTTATGGGCTACTCTTATGTACAATTTTATCTATCTCTAACTGGACCAGTGATTGATACCCACCTATACCTTACTGGCTTCTTAGGCTTTAGTCTCAGCTTAAATAGTTAGACTTATTTCTATCCTCTGGTTATCATTTTTTTTCTCTGTATTATTTTTATCTCCTCTACCTTTTATCACATTGACAGAAAATGTAATTGTCATATAAAAATTCTAAAACTATTCAGAATTTCATCCTTTGCTAGACCAAGAAAAGACCTTTGGCATATTTTATCCACCAGTTACACATTATATCTTGTTACTTCTACTTTACTAAGCAAATGAAAATAGTGTTATTACTTAGTTATTAACACTACCTCTCAAAACAGAAACATAAATCCTAAATCTACAGTGGCATAATGAAGCAAACATTTTGTTTTTATATTGTCTCATACATCATCTGATACAGGCCTAGTAGTCCCATTCCAGCTGGGACTCAGAGACCCTCTGGCTTCCATTTTGCAAGAGGTCACCAGATCCCTTAGGCTTTGCGGTTGTGATTTAGTACTGCCTTGCACATTGTAACTGACTATAGCAGATCCAAAATGCTGATAACCAGCTTGCCACAGCTCTAGGGATGGATTTTACATCTTTGTTACCTGTTTCCTTAGGTCCCTATTTCTCACAAAGCCTTTAAAGTCAAACTTTGACAACCTTGTTTAGGGTGATTTGATAAAATTAACTTATTAACATACATTTTGAGCATCATAAAAATACTCTGAAACAGATCTTAGTCTTTTTCACATCATTCATTAAGAATAATGCCCCTTCTTTCATGAAGACGTGTTAGTTCCTGTATTTAGACACAGGATGTAAACTTAGAGGCTACTGTCTATGTCAAGCCCAGAGCAGCCTATGACTCTGGTTCTTTTCTTGGCTTCTGTTTCCAATCCATTTAGATTTTTTTTTGAAGACCCAATATATCTTTTTCCAAATGTATATTATGTATCATTGTTATGTGTTTGGATTATAAGAAGGCAAAGGCAAGTGAAAGCATGAAATTATACTATGTAAACCAGAAGCATCAGTCTAATATATCCTATAATTCTAACTAAATGGATAATTTAGTTAAAATAGTAATTTTTTACAATTTCTTTGATTTGTTTTTAGTCATAATATTTTCAACTTCAGATAGCATTCAAGTGTTTTTATGTTTAACATATGGCAACATAGATTAAAATAAATTGTTGTGATACATTTTTCTCAATCTTATTGCTCCTTTGTGCTCTGTCACAGGACCATAAATTTACACTACACATCTTAAATGATCCTAAATCCCCATGAACAACAACACTATCACAGTCTATTCAGGTGGGAGGAATTTTAGGAAACTCTGATTTCTGTGAAGAATAGAAAAAACCAATTGAGAGCTCTTGAATACCATTTCCATTACTCAGAGAGCCTTTCACACCTAGAGTGTATGTCCCCTTCTCAAACATATTTCCTTCCTTCTTCCCTTGTCACTGTGGAGATATGAATGGTCCACTTTCTAAATACCAGAGCTATAATGCTAGTATAATAATGTCTTTATCATGTGAATTAAATAACTGAAGAAAAATTATCAAAAGTTAAAAATACTTGTCTATCAGTTTTTTAGACACCAAGTATTTACTGAGTCTCTCCTACTTTTCAAGTGTTGTTCCAGGTCCTAGCATATAGTAGTAAATGAAAAAGACTAAAAAAAAAAAAAAAAAAAAAAAAAAAAAAAAAAATCCCTATATTGAGATAAAAGCAAATAAATTAGGATAAGCACATTAAAATAATTTTGGATAAGCAAATAACAGATGATGTGTTAGATGGGTGATAAATACTATGTGAAATTACCTCTAGGAATAAAAATATAATTGTCATTGGCCATCCTCTGTTTCAGTGTAATGTTGAGCTCAGACTCTCAATGAGAGATTTGAAGGAATAATGTTGGAAAAAAGTAGTAAAATTTTGTTGCAAGGTAATCAAGAACTGAGGCAATATGGGAGATAAGAAGTCTAAAATGTGCTTTTTATATTAACTTTTATTTAGGAAATGAATTATATTTCCATATTTTAAAAACCACAATTATATAAAAGGTATATATTGAGAAACACTTCTGTCATGATTTTTCTCATCCTATGAATACTTCTTTTCAGTTTATTTTGTATTGTTAAGTTTTACTTAAATGCCGATAGGAACTTAGTTCTCCTTCTCCCTCTTCATAGCCATAAATTAAATAAGTTAAATGCTTTTTTTCATTAAGCTGTATATCCCAAAAATACTTCAGTATGAGGGTAAAGGGCATTCTCATTTTTTAAAAAAGCAATTTTTGCTATAGACTGTGTACACTCAATCAGAGAGAGAGAGAGAAAGGGAGAGAGGAAAAGTGAGAAAGTACTCCCAAGGAGGATGGCCGTAAGATAGTCCCTTAACCTTCATCCTCTTCTTGAGATCTTGGACATGCCTACACATGCACCTGGTATGTTTTTCAAGCTTCCAGGTCCAGGACTTAAACCACACAGTCAGTCATGTGGGATCCAGCTGTCTTAACAAATGTACCACTGGCTGGCCCTCTCATTCATTTTTAAGATCCAGCCATCTTAACTAATGTACCACTGGCTGGCCCCCTCTTCTTTATACAATGTTCCATTCCATGAATATGCTATGGTCCATTTGATGAATCTCCTTAGAGGGACATATGGATTGGTGCTCTTTGGCTGTCACAGATCATATTTTAACATATAACCTGTAAGTAGTTTTGCAGGCATCTGTATTCCCAGGAGTATGCTGCTTGTTGAAAGAGGACCACATGTGTGATTCTGGTAGATATTAAGTAGTTCAGCATCGTAATTGTGCCGTTTTATATTTTCTCTCGCAGTGTAGGACAGTGCATGTTTCCCTAGAATCTTCCCAAAATGAGCTTTCAAACTTCAGCAATTTGACAAGCTAATAATGGGCAGAAGTAGTAATCAATATCATTTCAACTTCTCTTACTGAGGTAAAAGTAGAGCCTCTTTTTCAAATACTTAATGGCCAGTTGTACTCTTGTCCAAGATCTGGCTGATCATGGGCCTTCCCTGTTATTTCACTGGATGTTTTGTCTTTTTGTTCTCATTTTTATAAGAGCTCTTTATACAATATGAAGATAAGTCCCTTGCCTAGAAGAGAATTGTAAATATCATTTCCCTGATTGCCTTTCTCTTTCCTATTTTATGACAGTTTTGATGTAAAATAAAACACGTAAGGGTGAGTTCCATAGGACAGTGGTTAATGGAGCCAAATCCCATGCAGTCTACTGCAGTTTGTATCTTAGCCCTGGCAACTCGAAAAACATGTGAGCCACATGTGCATGCATTTCCAAATCCCACAGAATGGACAAATGGAGGCGAAGGGATTAAGGCGTGCCAATACTCCATTGGAGGGGTACGTTTTACCTTTCTCTGTTTTTCTGACAAGCGCTCATGCCCTCTAACATTTGGAAAAATGCACACACAGTGAAAACCAGCAAAATAGCTTAGTGAATTTTTTTGTGATCACCACTCGGGTCATAAAGTAAACTTTCCTAGCCATTCCAGAGCCATATCCATGTCCTTATCCCCAGTCAGAGCTTCCTGCTTTCCCAGAATGTATCCACTATCCTGAATTTATAATAATCACCCTCTTGCTTTTCTTCATAATTGTATTACCTCAGTGTATATCTATAGACACTTTAATTAAGGGTTGCTAATTTTTAAACTCGAATTGACTTTTAAGTTTCTTTCAATCTACAGGTCTTTAATGCTTGTTCTGTCTTTTTCTTTTTCCATGCAATTTATCTCTTAAAAAAACTCAGTGTATTGATCTGTAGAGTTTCCCATTATTTGTACAACTGATGGAACATTTTTGGGGTAGTCACCATGTTACACTCTCCTTTGGATTTCCTACAAACTGAGACTTAATCGTACTCAGGTTCAACCACTTTGGAATTATTATGTGTGGTAGTGTATCCTTTAATCAGGAAAAACGTCCTGTCTAATATTTGTACTTTTTGATGCTACTTACTATCTGGAAACATTAGAGATACTTAATTTACATGTGATCTTTTATCTATTTTGGGGAATAATTTTAAAATGAGATGTTTTCCCTTATCTGCTATTTGGTTATAATGACAGAGTCCAATCAGAAAGGTAAGATAAATGCTTCCTTCCTGTACATATCCAGCTTTTTTTTTTTTTTTTTTTTTTTTGGAGAGGTTTTTGCCACAGGGCGCGTGCACTCACCAGACAGACAGAGAGAGACGGAGAGACAGAAAGTGAGAAATCACCCCCCCAGGGGGGATGGCCATGCCGCAATCCCTTCTCCTCCATTCTCCTCTCGGGATCTTGGGCACGCACGCACATGCACCCGGCGTGAGTTTAAGCCACCGGGTACGGGACTTGAACCGCGGTCGACTATGTGAGAGTCCAGCGACATAGCCATTACGCTAACTGCTGGTCCCCATATCCAGCTTTTAAGATACATTTTTAACTCTCTTTCTCATAAAGTACCATTATAAAAGCAAGGACTAAATATATTTAAAAGCATACATAAAATGTCTAATTTCCTAGTAAACATAATTTGCCCAAAAAGATTCTCCTAAAGACAAAAAGATTGAGCAGATAAATATCTATGGAAGAAAACAAGAAATCTGACAATGAGATTGTGTTAGATAAATCCCCCCCCCCGAAGTTGTGGGTAGGTAGGTGTGTTAGGCATTGCGGAATATTTAGCAGTTTACTTCCCCCAGCTGTGACAACAAAGCTGTCCCTCGATGTTATCAGATGTCCCATGGGGAGCAAAATAACCTCAACTGAGAACCACTTACCTTTACATCAATGCAATTTCAATCACCATCCCAGTAGGCTTCTTGTAGAAATTAATGAGATTCTCAAATTTATATTAATAGGAAAGATCTTAGATTACCCAAAGCACCCTGGAAAAAAACAAGGTGAAGGCTTAGATTGCCACTGTAATACTTACTAATTTGGCATGGTACTGAAATAAGTATTGATAAAATGGATCACTGGAATAAAGTAAAAATCCCCCAAATCAACTCATATTTACACAGTCATTTGAGCTTTCACAAGATACCAAAGTGTTCCAATGGGAAAGAAATATCTTTTCCATAGATTTTTATAGTCCATTTAGATTTCCATATAGCACAAAATGAACTTTGACCCTCATCTCACAGCACATGAAATTTACTGTGAGATCTAATATAAACCTAAGTGTAATAGTCAAATATCAGACAACTTTTAGAAAACTACATCAAACAAAAACATTGGAAAATATTTTGATTATTTAGTAGGCCGAAGTTTCTTAGAATTTAGAAATCAAGAATTTTAAATGTAAAACTTAATTCAACAGAAATCTTCAAAGTTAATATACTCTCTCTGTCTGTCTGGCGAGCGCATGCGCCCTATAGCAAAAACCTGTCCAAAGAAAAAAAAAAAAGAAAAGAAAAGAAAAAAAAAACACTATTAAGAAAAAAATGAATAGGTATATTACAGATTCAGAGAAAGTATTTTAAAAACATGTATCTATCTAACAAAGAACTAGTAGCCAGGATATATAAAGAATTCCTAAAAGTGAATATTACAAAGACAAATCAATTTTAAAAAAGGCAAAATATATGTGACCCAACAAAGATATGGGATCAAGTGGGAGTGTAAAATTGTACAATAAGTTTGGGAAATGTTTTGTTTGTTTGTTTTTCTTATACAACTAACTCTCAACCTATACTAGGACCCACATTTCCACTCCTAGATACTTACCTATAAAAAATGAAAACTATTGGGACCAGCAGGTGACCTAGTATTTATGCACTGAACATGCATGTGGTCAACTGTGGTTTAAGTCCCAGACCTGGTGGCTTAAAACTCATGCTGGGCATGTGTGCATGTGTGCCCAAAATCCTGAGAGGAGAATGGAAGAGAAGAGATTGTGGTATGGCCAAACCCTCAGAATGGGAGGGGGGGGGGGGGGGGGAGTGATTTCTCACTTTCTGTCTCTCTCTCTGTGTTTCTCCAGAGAGTGCACATACTCTATAGCAAAATTCTCTCAAAAATAAAAACTATGCCATACAATGTTCATATAAAAGTGTTCATAACAACTTTATTTACAATAACCAAAAAAGGGCAAACAACCCAGGTGTCTGTCGTTAAAAAATAGATAAATCGTAATATAGTCATAATGAAAAAACATTCAGCTATTAAAAGGGAAAAAAAGACATCCATCTGAAACAATATAAGTGAACACTAAAAGGATTGTTGTGATTGAAAGAAATCTTATGAAAAATCATCTATATATATAATTCTATTTATATAAATGATGTGCTATCATAATGAAAACTAGTCTAGGAAGGACTGATGGAAATTGACTGAAAATAGATATAATCTTTTTGGAGTGATAAGGTTCTTTATCTTAATAATTGATTATTACATATGCATTTGTCAAACTTAACAAATGCATTCTTAAGTTGTATATTTATTTCACTGTATATAAATTGTAAATAAAATAGATTTTGTTAGAAATGCATTAAAAACAATAATTTTATGGATAAAGTCTTAGCTAAGTAAGATAATACAAGAATAGAAAATGATAATGGTAGAATCTAGGTGGCCAATATATTGGGATTCATTATAAAATTCTTTCCACTTTTCTGAACCTTTCCTTGGTAAATGAACACAAAGATAGGTAATATATACAAAGCATTCAAGGAAAGAAAGCGTGATCCTCAGAATCTATTTTCAGTCAATTCAAGCTACAAGTATAAAGGCCAGAACAAATCAGTATAAATGTGCCAGAACATACAGGATACTTTTTCACACATACTTCATGACCCTATTGTAGACCAAGCTTTAGATAGTCAGTATAACTAGAGATATGAAAATGTAAGGATTGATATAGAGTTACAGCTATGCATTTGCAAAGAAATATTTACAATATCACCATTTTGCAACCTGTAATAAATTAGTTGACCTAACTTAGCCAGTCTCAAAATTTACTGTGCACACTAATCACCTGAAAAGTTGGCTAAAACCAACATTTTTGGACCCATCTTCAGAGATTCCGATGCACAAGTCTGAGATGGAGGCCATTAATTTATGTTCCTATTCATCTCCCTGGTGTTCCTGATGTTGCTGATTCACAGAACACATAGCACTGATTTAGTCAAGTCTGTAATGGTAGCTTACATCACAGGAGAGACAACCAGATTTGTGCCTTCTCACTAAAATATACTATGTCATCTGTGTTGTTATCTTACCAAAAGCATATACAGCCAAAATCCCCCAAAAAAGTTCTTTATCTTATCACCAATTTTGTTGGAATATAGGTGCTAGAGAGACATACTAAACAGTGCCATGAACATTTAATCAGCAAAGTCCAAATCATGAAAACTCAATAAGACTTAGGATTCCATTTATTTAACAAAAAGTGGCAAGGAACTAAAAGAGATGAAGAGAGAAATTAATGTTTAAGAAAGACTTAAGATTTTTATTAACATATCACACTGTATAGGGCTTATTTAGACGTTAAAGCAAACACAAACAGGAAGGACAGTTTATAATGCATGTGAGAAAATTTGAACATTGACTGTAATGCTAACATTTTTTAAGAATAACAGGTTCGGGGAAACCAGCAGTTAGCATAATGGCTATGTCGCTGGACTCCCACGTAGTTGACCACGGTTCGCATCCCGGACCCGGTGACTTAGAACTCACTTCGGGCACGTGTGCATGCGTGCCCAAGATCCCGAGAGGAGAATGGAGGAGAAGGGATTGTGGCATGACCATCCCCTCTTGGGGGTGATTTCTCGCTTTTTGTCTCTATGTCTCTCTCTGTCTGTCTGGCGAGCGCACGTGCCCTATAGCGAAAAACCTCTCAAAAAAAAAAAAAAAAAAAAAAAGAATAACAGGTTCACTATGATCTTAAAAATAAAAACCATTACCTTTTCTAGCTGTAGTCTCAAATGTTTATGTATAAAATATACCAGGGTCTTCAACAAGTTTATGAAAATGCCTATTACAAAAAAACTATTGTTTTAAAATTAAAACAGAAAACTATTTTAAAATTAGAGCAGAAAACTCCTCCCCACATTTTTTTCCTTTAGTGTTTACAAATGTTATTATGTCAACCTTGTTAAAACATATAGAAAAGGCTTCATACTCCTGCTTGGTTTTTGGAAACAAACTGTGACCTCTTTTTTTTTTTTTTTTTCGATTTAAAATTATTTGCACCAAAATAAACTCATACTTTTATTCAATTTTTCCATAAGCTATTTTTTTAAAACTTTGATAGATGGCATTTTTGCTTACCAGGGAGAAAAAGAGACAGAGAGAGAGAGAGAGTGAGAGAAAGTGAGAAAGCAACCCCCATGGGGATGGTCATGCAGCAATCCCTTCTCCTCCATTTCATCCTTCAATCAGGATTCTGAAACTTGCACCTGGCGTGTTTTTCTAGCTGCTGGGTCTGGGACTCATATCACACTGTTGGCCATGTGGGATCCAGCAGTCTTAACCACCATACCACTGGCTCCATAAGCTTTTTGAAGTCCATGGTATTATCCATGAAGTGCTTTAAAATAATTTTTTGGTGTTGGGTATGAAACAGATTAAACAAAGGTATCAATGAGTTGGTAACTGTTAAATCTGGGTGATGGATATATGAGGAGTTAATATACTACTCCCTTTCCTTTGGTGAATATTTTCTTTTCCAAAAATAACTTGTCATTGTAATAACTGATGGATAATTGATTAGGCTGCACACAATTGGATGATGTAACAAAACTCAGTCATCAAATGATACACATAGGGTGATTCATTGCATTAATGGACAGATTGAAAATAAATGTTAAGTGTCTACTTCATGTTGTAAACAATCTTCTCAAACTTCTTACAACAGAGGTGATTTACAGTCAGCAGGAGATATTCCAGAAGCATAGACTGAAAAAAAATTGGAAAAGTTATATCATGATCAAGAGGAGCACCACTAGAATATTATAAAAACAAAAACAAACAAAAAAAACAAAAAAACAACAACAAAAAAGAAAACACTACTCCTCCCCACACCCTTTTCCTTTCATGTTCACAAATGTTACTGTGTCAACCTTGTTAAAAAAAATATTGAAAAAACCTCCATACTCCTCCTTGGTTTCTGGAAACAAACTATAACCGCATTTGTTTTTTTCTAGCTAGGTTACAGCCAATCATAGCAGGTAGGCTTCAGTCAATCACAGGCATCCCACCTTTTGAACTGTGTTAATATAGGCAAATACCGGAATGTAACCAACCCAAATTGTTTGTCTATTCCTTCACTTTCGCTTTTGTACATCACTTTCTTATTCCCCTATACATCACTTTCCATTCCTGGAAAATAAATATTGTATAACCATGAGGCTACACAGAGTTGTCCAGAAGCAGGTTGAGGACAATTGACTGATTTAAATTGTGTTAAGATTTGCTCAATTAAAACTCCACTCAATTAAATGGCCTTTGTTTTTTTTTTTTTTTAACAGTTTTGGCATCAGAGGTGGAATATAAAGTAGAGCTTCCAGTAACCCACAAGACCAGTAGGTGACCAAGTACCTGTGGGACCCTTTGTCATCCATGCTCTCTCATGGCAACTATGGATTGGGTAAGTTGTCTCTAAGATTTGAGCTCCTCAGACTTGTGGTTAGAGTGCTCTGAGTTTTACGTGAGCAAATTTTAATCCAAACTAGATTTGGAATTGCAACAAAAATTGGACTGAGTCCAGTACTAGATGAGATTAGGTAATTAACTGGAATGGATCCAGTTCTCTGGCTAGGTCAGACAGAAACTAGCAATAAGTAACTATTACTGTGGTGGAGGCAATGAAATTAGGTTAAAAAAATTTGCATGAGATTTTTATGTTCAATATCTTAGTTTCTATTTGCTCTTTCTTTATTTTTATTTATTTATTGCATGCTTAGAGAGATCATATTGGCTAAATTAATTGGGCAACGAGAGCTCAGAATCAAGGCCAGGATAAATTATTTCCCACTTAAGTTTTACAGTGTAGGCTTGCCAAGTAAAATGAAATAATTCTGCTATCTAACTAAATACTTGAGATTTCAAATAATGTCTTGTATTTATGTTTTCGGATAAACCTGAATACTTTTATTTTCTCTTTCTTAATTGTCAAAAGATATGTGTACTTGCCATAGAAAGAGAGGTTAGAGAGGAGGAAGCACTCCTTAGTAGGATAGGGTCGACCTTGGTTTGAGTTCCAGACATGGTGACTTGAAACTCACACAGGATTGTGTGTGTGCATGCCCAAGACCCCAGGAAGAGAATGGGGAAGGGATTGTAGTGTGGCCGTAACCCCTGGTGTGGGGGGGGAGTGATTTCTCACTTTCCCTATTTCTGTCTCTGTCTCTCCCTCTCTCGCTGGTAAGCACACATGCCCTAAGGAAAAGACCTCTAAAAAAAGATTTAAAAAGTGGGCAAATGATCTGAATAGACATTTCTTAAAAGAAGACATGTGAATGGCCAACGAGCATATAAAAACATATTCATTAATGCTGATCATTGTCAGAAAAATGAAAATCACAATGAAAGTTAATCTCATTCCAATGAGAATGTCTGTTATCAAAATGACAAAGAAATGATAAGTGAGGGTCTGCTCATGGCATGGTGTTAAGGCAATTGGATCCCACGTGGCCAACCACGCAGTTCAAGTTTCTGACCCAGTGGCTTGACAAACATACCAAGCATGTGTGCATGTGTGTCCAAACTCCTGAAAGGAGAAATGAAGAAGGGATTGCGGTATGACCATGCCCCATGGCAGTGCTTTCTTGCTTTCCAACTTGTTCTCTGTCTCTCTCTGGCTAGCTTATGCACTCTGACAAAATTTAAAATAATAATTAAAAATGGTGGTGAGGATGTGGAGAAAGAGAAATTCTTTCCCACTGTGGGAATGTAAATTAGTTTAGCCATTATGGAAATCAGAATGGAGGTTCCTCCAGAAACTAAAAGTTGAATTGCCATGTAGTCCAGCATTTTCACTATTAGACATATATCCAAAAGAAAGGAAATCAGTTTATTGTAGAAATGCCTGTACTCCCATGTTTACTGTATCACTGTTTACAGTAGCCAAGATATAGAATAAACTGAAAAGTCCTTCAGCAGACAAATGGATAAAGAAAATGTCACACACACACACACACACACACACACACACAAACACGATAGAATATTATTCAGTCATTAAATAGTAAAATCCTGGGGTCAGCAGGTGGTGTGATAGTTAAAGGCACTGGACTCCCACATAGCCAACAGCAGTTTGAGTCCCAGACCTGGCAGCCTGTTTTCTCTGTCTCTCTCTCTCTCTCTCTCTCTCTCTCTCTCTCTCTCTCTGTCCATCCCTCCCTCCTTCCCTATCACCCCCTCCCTCCCTCCTTCCTTCTCTGGTCAAATTAAGTGAATAAAATAAAGTTAAATAAAATAATTTTTAAAAAAATAATAAAATCCTATCACCTGAGATATCATGGGTGACCTTGGAGGACACCACTAAGTGAGATAAAACAGGCACAGAAAGAGAATGCCACCTCTTCTCATTAATTTATGGAAGCTAAAAATTTTGATTGCGCTCAGGAAGAGAGTAGAATAGTGGTTACCAGATGCAGGGAAGGATGTGTAGAGAGATACTGTTTAACAGCTACATAATTGTAGTTAGGTAAGAGGAACAAGGTCTACTGTTATATAGTACAGTATGGTACACAGTATGGTAATGGTAACTAGAGTTAATGATTTAAAAGAGAGAACTTTGAATGTTCCTACCATAAAATAATGATAAATGTTTGAGATGGTGGATATGCTAATTACTCTTACTTAATCACTACCCATTGTAATCTCAATATATGAACAAATAAATTTTAAAACGAATATAAATTTAAAATAATAACAATACCTAGCAGATACTTCATAAAAGAGGCTACATTTCTACTGCTGTAAGAGTGAGCTCATGGGGGGGGGGGGGGTGGTCAGCAGGTGGCATGGTGTTTAAGGTGTTGGGAGTCCCACACGGCTAACCACAGTTCAAGTGCCGGACCTGGAAGCTTGCTTTCTTACTCTTTCTCTCTGTCTCTCTCTCTTTCTCTCTGGTGAGCACACATGTCCTATAGCAGATTAAAAAATAAGATGAATAAAATTAAATATTTTTTTATAAAAAGAGTGAATATATTTCAATTATGTTTAATATTATGGATAACTATCACACACAAAGTGATAAAAGACATCAGATACAAAAGAGCATATACTATGAATATTTGCTGGCATTTATAAAACGTTCAAAACCAAACCAAATTATGATATAGCATTAGAAGTCAGGACAGTGCCTATCTACGTCAGAGAGTTACGATTGAGAAGGGCACATGACGGAGGCTTCCCAGAGTAGGTTTTGGTTCTTGATCAGGATATTATTTGCACATACAGCGTGTATGCTCAAATTATGAAAATTTATCAAGGTAAATACTCATAACTTGTGCTCTAAAAAATGTACATTATCGTTGATGAAAAAGTTGACCATAAATAAAGCAAGCAAGCAAACTGAAGTATTAGTACAGAGGGTAAACAAACTGTTATCTGATTACATGAATCTCTCAAGTATTAGCTGTTAAATTATCCTTTAAAACCTTTTTTCTTCTTCTACTTTTCTTCTAGTGTTAGGAAACAATCTCCCTCTCTCATCTCTACCATCCCACCTTTTTTCAAGACAATACGGGAAAGACTAGTGATGATTATTCGCCAGTATAAACAAAGTCCTGAAATCTTATAATATGTAATTATGAATGCATGCTAAAATTTTCTAAAATGTTTTTAAGTGTTCATAAATCTCCTTTAGAAACTCTAAAAACCATATCTATATTTTGCACTTCCATGAATTAAATCCACTTTTCTTCAAGTACCAGTAATCAGTATTTTTTTTTAAATTACTTAAAATAAGTTTTATTTTAGCAACTTTAGATTCTAGTACCTAGTGCAACAATGTTTTATACAGGTTTGCTATATAGATTATGTATTTTAGTACGTATAGGCACACATGTTCATGTGGGTGCACACAGACCTGTATATGCATATGTACTGTGTGAGTCTATTTCTAATGCAGTTGAGATTAAGCAGGCTTCTATCAGAACATAAGTTACAAAATTTATTTATTGGAAAATACACATATGTTTTGAGGTACCAACTGAAAATGACCTGTATAAACTTCAGAAAACAGCTATGTATCTAAAAAGCAAGTTTAACAAAGGCATAAAGCTGTTTTAAAAAACTCTACCATTTTACTATCTAGTGACACATTTTTTATTTAAGAATATTTCATGAAGGACCAGGGCAAGCATTATTTTTCTATAGTTGACCTGTAAGAAAAGTGACACTGAGGATTTTACCAATTATCTTAATGTCAGTAAGTTAAATTAGTTTGGGGCTCAAAAACAAAAACAAATAGCCCAGGTCTTCTTTTACTATAATTAACGTCATTCTTTTTTTTTTTCTCCTGTACTCCAGTCTCCCTTCCCCACTCAATCCACCTTTTCTGTACTGTTCTGTGCAATCCTAGTATTTTAAATAAAAGACTCCTATAGATATTAAGAAATTATAAGGGACCAGCTCTGAGGCCTGGTAATGAAGGTAGTTGGAGTCCACATAGCCAACTGGACGTTTTGAGTGCTGGACTTGGTGGCTTTATAAACACTTTGGGCATGTGTGCATGTTCCCAAAATACCAATAAAGGGAAAAATGGAGGAAAAGGGATTACAGTGTGACTGTTCCCATGGAGGAGATGTGTGCTTTCTCCTCTCCTTCCTCTAGCTCTCTGTCTCTGGTGCGTGAATGTGCCCTTTAGTAAAAAAAGGGACTGGCAGGTGGTGTGGTGGTTGAGGTGCTGAACTCACACATAGCCAACCATGGTTCGAGTCCTAGACCCATTGGTTTGCTTTCTAACCGCACCCCTGTGTATCTCTCTTTGGTCAAATTAAAATAAATTAATAAGTAAAAATGAATAAATATATATTTTTAAAAGAAAATCATATATAAAATGATATATATTATATATTATATTATATATAAATATATATATAGTGTGTGTGTGTGTGTGTGTGTATAATATATATATATATATATATATATATATTATATATATACACGCACATACTGTAAGTTTCTAAGACTATAACTTAGGAAGTGTCTCTAAAATATGAACTTTGAAGACCAGCAGATGGCATAGTGATTACATTCCTGGACTCCCACATGGCTGATTGTGGTTCGAGTCCCAGTCCCAGTGGCTTGAAAATCACATTGGGCACATGTGCATGCATGCATGCACAAGATCTCAGAGAGAAAATGGAGGAGGAAGAATTGAAGCATGCCCACCCCCCCTGGGGGATGATTTCTCACTTCCTTCTTACTGTGTCTGTCTGTCTCTTTCTCTCCCTGGCGACCGCACATACACTAAGGGAAACAACCTCTAAAAAAACTGAACTTTGGCCTGTGAGTAAGATATTGATGTGTGTTGAGCAGAGATGTGCCATATAAACAGCGGCTCCAGTGCACCTGCTGTGCTCACTGGAACCACCACTGGTACCACCAGTGAGACAGTCCATGCACTGGGGATGGGCAAACCGAACTTCTTAGAACAGCCTGGCAGCATTAGGAGGGGAAGAAAAGATACTATGATTTTGAAAACTATTTCAAGAAATTCCACCATCACTACAGCATCTCAATGGAAAGAATCAGTGTTAATTTATAAAACTCTCCAACTGTCTATTTGGATTTTAAGGATATGTTTTTGTTTCCTGATTAGCTTACTTAGGATTGGGGTAGAAGGTCAGACTCCCCAGATGAGAAGCTACGGAATTTGCCTTATCCACACAAAATCGTAATCACTTTTCAAATGCCAGATGTTCATCTTGATCCATTCAGATCTCTATAGCACAGTTTTCTTTAGTAGACATATTTGCATATATTTCTACAATTGCATTCAAAACTCTTTCACAACTAGAAGAAAAAAATATTCCATGTAGAGAGAAAAATAATAATTTTTTTAAGTATGAGGATGTGGAAAGAAAAGACAAGTAAAATATGTCAATTATTTCTTACGCTGTTGCTGTAGTTTTATTTATTTATTAGTTGTCAGAGGGCGCATGCACTTACCTGAGAAAGGCAGGAAGAAAGGAAGATGGAGAAAGCACCCCTCAATGGGATGTGGTCATGCCCCAATCCATTCTCCTCCATTTCTCGATCCTGTTGGGATTTAGGGTATGCACACACACACCCCTGGTGGCTTTTTCAAGTCCCCAGAGCCAGAATTTGAAACATGGTTGGCCATGTTGGATATAGCTCCTTAACTATGAAGTTACAGGGTTGTTGTTTTTTATTTTTCCTAAATCATTATCCACTTTATTTATTAATGTTTTTCTTTTTGAATTTCACCAGAGAGAGACAAAGAGAGAGAGAGAGAGAAAGGTAGTTAGAAAGCAAGTCACAAGGTCCAGGACTAGAACCATGGTCAGCTATGTGTGAGTCCAGCACTTTTAACCTCCATGCCACTTGTTGGTCCCCAAGGGTTGTTGGTTTTAAGAAGACATTCAGGTATTCTCTGTCCCTAAATTGGATCCTATACCAAGTCCTATCATTTTCCTCTTTTAAATATGTTGTGCCTCCAATTTCATTCCAGTTATCACCTGGACCGTACTATATCTTTAGATTGGTTATCCTTTCTACTGTCTCTTATCTCTGTTCTTCCAAGACACTATTACTTACTTTTCAAATTGGCAAAGGTCCAAGAATTTGAAAATATACTCTGTTGGTGTGGATGAATAAAAAAAGAAAAAAAAAAAAAAAGAGAAAGAAAAGAGTCACTTTTATGTATTGTTATTAGGAATTCAAACTGTTACAAAGTCCATGGAGGGGATAATGACAATACCTATGAAAATTTCTTATATGTGTACATTCTACTGAGAAATCCACCTGTAGAATTTTTTCCTAAAGTTATTCTAGCCAAAACTATGAAATGAAATATTCAGCACCAACTGAATCAAAGCACTTTGTAAGACTAGAAACCACCTATGTGTCCATCATTAGAGGACTGGTTGAATAAACTGTGGTACATTTATTTTCAGATTGTTATAACAAAAATTGAGATACAGCTCTATAAATTACTATAGCATGATCTTCAGGATATATTAAGTGTATAAAGTATAAAAGACAAGGTGGGGCCAGCCTGTGACCTGGTGGCTAAGGCAACTGGATCCCACATGACTGATCATGTGGTTTGAGTCCTAGAGCCAGCAGCTTGAACAAAATGTTGTGTGCAGGTATGTGCATGCCCAAAATCCTGAAAGGAGAGAGAATTTAAGAAGGAATTGCAGTGTGACAATGCTCCATGGAGAGGGGGTGTTTTCTCACTTTCCTTCTCTCTCAGTCTTTCACTAGCAAGTACACAAACCTTCCGGTAAATTAAAAAAATAAAAAGTCTAGATGGAGAATAATATGTAATGCATGCAACTATTTATCTGAGGAAGTATAAGTAATAGAGTTAACAAAGTGACAGAAAAACAAACTGATTGGGGACCAGCAGATGACATAATGGTTATGTCGCTGGACTCCCACATAGTTGACCATGGTTTGAGTCCCAGACCTGGCAGTTTAAAACTCACACTGGCCACATGTGCATGTGTGCCTGAGATCCCAAGAGAGAATTGAGAAGATGGGATTGTAGAATGGCCATCTCCCTGGGGGCTGATTTCTTGCTTTCTGTCTCTCTCTCACTCTTTGGTGAGCACAAGAACCCTACAGCAAAAATCCCTTTTAAAAAAAATGATTGGACTATTTATTCCTAGAGTATGTACCCTGTGAATAAATGAGGTACAATAAGATTTAAGACAGTTTCTAAGCAATTATGTTTCTGGTGGCCATGTTGTACTTTTATACTGAGACTATGAGGTGTGTATTACTCAAATAAAGCAAAGAATAATCATGTTCATGCCACAAAAAACAGAATTTTCACTATAGGAGAAAGAAAATTCAGATAAAAGGTTGAAGAGATGAGTAAGAATTCTGTGATCTAAAATCTGAATTGGAAAATTAAAGATATTTAATTTTAATTTAGTCTTTAAGACATAGTTTTGTCCTTGAAAAGGCCCAAAGACAATAACCTACCAGCATTATTATTACTTGCAGTATAAACTCTAGATATTATTTCCCATAAAAGAGCTAGGATTTCTTAGAGAAATGGCCACCTCCTCACCTTGCACAGTAAATGTACATTCTTAACTAGAAATATTTTGTCATGCCTGAAAGTAAGGAAGCATTTATAGATAACAATTTGAAGAGCCTTTCAGTGGCCAAAGGTAGAAATTTTTGAGTATTGATTATTAATGGCAATGTGTTGAAATACAAATATATTATCTTAGGCCATTTGTGCTGCTGTAACAAAATGCCTGAGGTTTCATAATTTATATTTAACAGAAGTTTATTTCTCACAGTACTGGAGGCCAGGAAATCTAAAATCAAAGAGCCATAGATTTTGTATTTGGTGAGGGTCAGATCTCTCAGCTCTCAGGAGGGGTGTTTTGTCCCAGCTGCAGTGTTGCAGATGATAGGGTACCACCATGGGCCTGTAGGAGGCCCCAGGTTTGCACCCCAGGTCAACTTGAACACATTGGGTGAACTCAGAGATATACTCAGGATCATGCCTAGCTGTAAGGCTTGGAAACTTATGACATTTATGAAATATTGAGATCCTGGAAGGGATACCTGTCTGTCTGTCTGTCTCTCTCTCTCTCATTAAAAATAATAATAAAAATAATAATAATAAAATAAACAACAAAAAGATGTTTCCTCTTGCTGTATCCTCACCTGGTGAAAAGGCCAGAATGAGGCAAACCTACTCATTCAAGGCCTTTTATAAGGGTCTTAATCCCATTCATGAGATCTTTAACTTAATCATGACATAATCATCTCCTAAAGGCCCAACCACTTAAACTCATACACTGTTGATTAAGCTTCAATATGAGAATTTGGGGGGACACATTCAGGCCATAGCAAATATTACATTTTTGAGTTCTGAATACTTTAAAAGCCTCCCATCACTAATCTTTATTTCGAAAACTTGTAAATTAAACGGAAAAATCAACCATGCATTCTCCTTCTAGTTATGATCTGCACTTTAAAGACCAAATAGTTAATAATGAAAATTTGTGTTTACAGAAATATTTCAGTTACTAAATAAAAATAGCATGATTAAACTCGGTAACCATTTTGTAACTCCTAAAGAAATCATGAAAATGGGTCACAATCATCAATGTTTGACAATATCGCAAAAGGAGAGACAGTCTTCGGAAGGAAGTTCAGAGCATCACTGTGAGGTATTTTTGCCAAGACAACAGCCGAGAATCTGGTGAAGCCTCTGGTCTAGTCACTAATTTACAGAAAATACAAGAGATAAAGGAACATATTAAGTAATACCATGCAAATTCAATAAATAATTCAGGTCCTGAGAAATTTTATGAGACAAAAAGTTCATTTTCTGCAACAAATCAACTTCAAAGAATAAAATAAGAGATGTAGTGGGAACCTATGGTGATAAAGAGGCTTAGGAGGCATATGAACCAACTGCAATGCATGGGTCTTATTTAAATCTAATACAAATAAGAGATTTCTCTATTGCTCTATCTACACACACATTTATTTTTATGTGTAAGTTGGGAGCATCTAAACACTGGCTACTAGCATTAAAATATTATTTTTAAGAGGACCAGCAGAAGGCACAATGGTTACATGACTGGACTCCCACATAGTTGACCATGGTTTGAGTCCTGGACCTAGCGGTTTTAAACTCACACTGAGCAGCTGTGCATGTGTACCCAAAATCCCAAGAGGAGAATGGAGGGGAAGGTATTATGGCATGGCTATTCCCTCCATGGGGATGATCACCCCCAAGGGGGGTGATTTCTTGCTGTCTCTCTCTCTGGTGAGTGCACGTGCCCTATAGCAAAAGCCTCTCAATGAATACATAAATAAATAACATGTTATTTTTAAGTATTAAAATGGCTCTGTGGTTAAAATTTTGAAGGAGTTTTTGTGTTAGAGGAATAAAACCAGAACTATTTACATAACAAATAATGTAGGATCTTGGATTTGCTTTGAAACAGCTAGGATGGAGGCATGTATAGGTAAGGATATAGATCAAGCAAAATTGGACTTACTAACTGTTGATACTATGTGGGAGTGTGTATTACATTTTCTCTACCTTTTCAATGTTTTCCTTTTTCCATTAAAAGAATAAACAAGAAGAGAAAAGCAGACCCTATGTAGATGGGCCCCACCATCCTCCATCATTAACATCCTATTCTTTCCTGGCTCTTTGTATGTGACTCTATCTACCTTTACCCATTGCACCTTTTCTTTCTTGAGAGTTTTTTGCTATAGGGTGAATGTGCTCGCCAGAAAGACAGAGAGAAAGAAAGCAAGAAATCACCCCCCAGAGGGGATGGCCATGCTGCAATCCTTTCTCCTCCATTCTCCTCTCAGGATCTTGGGCACACACGCACACGCGCCCAGCGTGAGTTTTAAGCCACCGGGTCCAGGACTCGAACCATGGTCAACTACATGGGAGTCCAGTGACATACCCATTACACTAACTGCTGGTCCCCCCATTGCATCTTTTCTAGGCTCCTTTTCTCTGCAGAGCTTTTTTGTGTAGTTCCCTCTGTGTGGAGCACTCCTCCGCTCCCCTCTGTGTGTTCTTGGCTCCTAGTCCATCCTTCAGACTTTGTATGTTTTTCTCTTCCTTAAAAACTTCTCCGACTTCCTTGGTTCGGTCCGATCTCCCTCCCTTAGACTCCTGCAGTATCATCTAACTCTGCTGTTCAGCATTTAACACACTTATCATTTTCACTAATTTATGTGATAACTTGGTCTCTTAGCCCCTTTTGACTTTAAAGTCCCTAAGGGTAAAAGCCATGCCCATTTTATTTAATACTGTAGCACAGTATCTAGCGCAGTATATAGTATTCTATAAATATTTGAACATTGCTTTACCACATGCCTCTGAGGGGGGAAAAATAAAACAGGCAATGAAGAACAAGAGGTATTCACATTGGAGATAAAAAGAGCTCAAGTTTCAATAAGCAGAGAAGAGAAAAAGCTATTTTTTTCCTGGGTAAAAAATACTGGAGCAAGCTTCTTTGATTTTAGCCTTTATGATATAACAATGAAAATAAATTAATAAAAAGCTACTTAATGTTATTAGATATAAGTCTCTTTTCAATCCTGTGGATAAGTTCAATTCTACATAAAGACGAAAAAGTGAGATGTAGTCATTTGAGTCAGCCTCTACTGTAGATTTTAAAACAAAGGAAGCGTTGTTTTTGCAATATGACTATGACCTTCTACAAAGTCACCAATAGGCCATCCCAGAAATGGCTACAATTTCCCACAGGGTGAAGCAACCTCTAAATAGAAAGTACCAGAAGCATACTGAAGTGCTTTGTGATTCTGAAGGTAAAAGAAGCTGAAAGATCTGATGGTGGACCCCAGTCTTTATTTCTGGTTTCTTTTCTAGAACATTCTGCAATGTGCATTTATTAACTGGAGCATAAGGAATGTGGCACTTCTCAAAACTTCAGAATTCAAAGCACAGAATGTTGCTAATTACAGAAATAATGGACACATGCAGCTTCCTATCTTCTTAATTATTTTATGTTTTCTTCTTTTGCAAAACACTATCCATTTACCTACTGAGATTCAATTCCTCGTTCACAGAGGAAGCCACATTTTTAACTACAGCTAGTTGGGACCAGTAAATCTTCTTGGAATGGAAGTGTGTCATAAAAAGGTGACATACAATGAAGGTGTTGCGGTGGTGTGGGGGACTTGCCTTCCTTTTTTTTTTTCCTGCTTTAAAGTAGAATCATGTGCATTTAAAAGATCCACTCCACAGTGACATGACAATCTAGGACAAGTTGTAGAAGCTGGGAAATTCTTTTTTCTTTAAAGAATTTTATTTAGCTTTACTTATTTGAATTTGACCAGAAGAGGGACAGAGAGAGAGAGAGAGAAAGCGAGAAAGCCGCCAGGTGCGGGATTCAAACTACAGTTGACCATGTGGGAGTCTAGCGCCCTTAGCCACCACACCACCTGAAGCATACAAATGAACTTGATTTTTTTCAAGGGTGGACCACTTGGATAGGAATTCTACCAGAGGCAAGAATTAAAATGCATGGCATTGAGTTGGAGGTAGGGGAGGTGGAGTTACCTTGATGATTATGTGAAAGAAACCTTCAATAGTATAGAAGTAAGGGCTTTTGAGGAGCATTTGGTAGGTGAAAAGCTACGAAGATTTTATACCTATATTCCAAACCATTTCTGTTCTCTTTGTTTTCTCTCTTCTTTTTAAATTTTTTTTAAGTACCCCAGAGGTGGGACCAGAGGCGGCAAAGTGGTTAAGGGGCTGGATTCCCACATGGCCCACTGCAGTTTGAGTCCTGAACCTAGCAGCTTAAAAATCATGCTGGGTGCATGGATGGCATGTCCAAAATCCTGAAAGGAGAATGGAGGAGAAAGGATTGTGGCACAGTCATCTTCCTGGGGGGGGGGGGGGGGGGGGTTTGCAGGGGGGTGATTTCTCACTTTCCCTCACTCTGTCTCTGTCTGTCACTCTCTACCAAGTGTATGCACCTTATAGCAAAAAAGAAAAAGCTTTAAAAATAACCCCAGAGGTTTCCCCAAACACCTTAGCTTCTTAGGAATTTAATTTATTGCAGTGATTCTCAAGCTTGAGTGAAGGAATGACTTACCCAGGGAACTTCTTCTTCTTTTTTTTTTTTTTTTTTTGGAGAGATTTTTACTATAAGGCGCATGCACTCGCCAGAAAGACGGAGAGACAGAAAGTGAGAAATCACCCCCCAAAGGGGGATGCCCATGCAGCAATCCTTCTCCTCCATTCTTCTCTTGGGATCTTAGGCATGTACACACACGCACCTGGTGTGAGTTTAAGTCACTGGGTCCAGGACTCGAACCGCAGTTGACTACATGGGAGTCCAACGACATAGCCATTATGCCAACTGCTGGTCCCAGCCCAGGAAACTTCTTTAAAATACAGATTCCTGTCCCTCTTTCCTAAAAAACCTGATTAACAGGCCAGAAAGGGATCCTAGAATCTACAGTTTTACTGAGCACCTTGGTGGTTCTGACACACACATTCCAAGGACTACAATTTGAAAAGCACTGATGAAATAAACCCTGCTGGGATATATAGCTAGAAACGATTGAGCTGTAATAGTAACAAAATTATAACAATAAAACTGAACAGGGTTAGCCCTATGGCCTAGTGGTAAAGGGAGCTGGATCCCACATGGCCAACTGTGCGGTTCAAGTTCCAGTCCAGCAACTTGAGAAACATGCCAAGTAATCACACCAGCCACATGTGCATATGTGCCCAAAAACTGACTGGATGGAAAAAAAGGAGGACAAGGAATGCCAGTGTGGCTACACCCTACTGTGAGGTACTTTCTCCCTCTCTCTGTCTCCCTAGCTGTCTCTGTGACAATAAAAATAAATTAATTACTGAGAATATTAGATACAAAACAAATTTATTATCTATTTGTTGACTAATAGCTCTCAAAAGGTTTTCAATGCAGGGTAAGTAGGTGTTACTTTTACTAGATTACAGACCTTTGATCGTGACTAGACTCTGGTTGGAGCTCACTATCTTATATAGACAGAGAGTAATGGTGTCCCAAACACTGCTCTAGTTCCAAATTAGGAAGATTGGTGTAGTTTAGGAGAATAAAATGTCCTAGCCTGAGCCTCACACCCAGGTGTTTCACAGTCCCTGCTTGGACTATCTAGGTACTTCTGAGAAATTCATTTAACATAGCCTCAGTTTCCTCATGCTTGAAATAGTAATATCAGTGTGAATTCCTACTTTATAGGACCGTGTGATGCGTAGATGAGGAAATGTTTGTAAGCACTTCAATGAATAATAAAAGAAAGACTTCAGTTTCGGTCTCCATAATAGATTGAGTTTGTTTATCAAGAGGAAGGCAATAATAACATCTTGAGGATCAGGGTTCTTGTACAGTCCAGCAAGTAGAGGGTTGACAATTTAAAGTCTGGGCACTTGAGAATGATGAAAAACAGTGACTATATGACAAAGTGACTATGACTATGCATCCATAAGCAAAGAGATTTAAAGAATTGTTTTTAATAATTGAAGTAGGGTGGGGAAGTAGGAAAAAGTACATGAAGTGAAGGTAGCCACACAAACTGCTAGAGCCTACCTATGCCGCATTTCAATACAAATCTGCCTTTCTTGGGTATAGAGCAAATTATTTTTCTCCTACTCCCATATTTACTTTCTAGTCCCCGGAGTAGGGCCCCAAACTAAAATCAGATCCCATGTCTGTGACTCCAGGAAGTTTTCTTGGTTGCTCAGTTCACCAGTAAAGAATCACTGCTTAAGGCAGCCAGTGCTATGGGGAATAAGGTGACTGGATCCCACACGGCCAACTGCGCAGTACAAGCCTCAGACCTGGTAGCTTGAAAAATATGCCAGGCACATATGATGCATGCCTGAAATCGCAAGAGAGACATGAAGCACCCCCTCGACCATAACTCTCCAGCTAGTGCACATGCCTCCAGCAAATTTAAAAAAAGAAGAATACCTCCCTTAAATTCTAACAATCATGTTGTCAATAACATTAACATATGTACTAACATTATGCCAGTGCCTAATATGGCCTAATATGTATGTAATAACAACACAAAATTCGTTGGAATGTTGGTAATTATTATTACTACTTTACATTGCTATTTCATTTTCTATATATTAGACATATTTCCTTAAAAACATTGCAAATCTTCCATATAATGCTAGAAGTGCCAAATAACAATCTGCCATTTGTGGTTGAATGAATATTGATTATCAATCTAAATAGTGCTTAATTTCACTCTATCTTATTTTGGCACTTTAAAGATGTCACTCTCTGGTCTTCTAATTTACACAGTTTCTCATGAGATGAATGTTCCAATTCTTACTTTTATTATTCTGTATAGAATATCCTATTCTTTCTATCTGCCTTCAAGATTTTTAATCTTTTATTTATGGTCATTTAAATATGATTTCTCTAGATTTGTATGTGTGTTTAGGCTTTTTTTGTTTTAGTATTTATCTGTTTGATATTCTGAGTTTTTTTTTTGTTTTTTTGGTGTTTTTTTTGGAGAGGTTTTAGCTATAGGGCGCATGCACTCACCAGAAAGACAGAGGGAGACAGAGACAGAAAGTGAGAAATCACCCCCCAGGGGGGATGGCCACGCTGCAATCCCTTCTCCTCCATTCTCCTCTTGGGATCTTGGACGCACACGCACACGCGCCCGGCGTAAGTTTAAGCCACCAGGTCTGGGACTCGAACCACGGTCGACTACGTGGGAGTGCAGTGACATAGCCATTACGCTAACTGCTGGTCCCCTGAGGTTTTATTTTTAAATAATTATTTTAATTAAGTTTATTTATTTATTCATTCATTTATTTTAATTCGAACAGAGAGGGACAGAAAGAGAGACAGACAGAGAAAGCAAGCCACCAGGTCCGAGACTTGAACCGTAGTCAGCCATGAACAGTAGCCAGCCATGTGGGAGTCCAGCGACCTTAACCACCATGTCACCTGCCGGCCTCTCGCTGAGCTTTTTAAATCTATGGTTTGATGTCTTTATTTATGAAAATGATTGGTTGTTATCTATAAATATTCTTTTACTCAGTTCTTGCTGTCTTCTGCGACTTCACGTACCTTAGGCAATTTTATATTGTTCCACAGTTATAGGATACTGTACTTTTTTTTTTTATTTTGAGAGAGATTTTCGCTATAGGGCGCGTGCACTCGCCAGACAGACAGAGACATAGAGACAGAAAGCGAGAAATCACCCCCCAGGGGGGATGGCCACGCTGCAATCCCTTCTCCTCCATTCTCCTCTCGGGATCTTGGGCACGCACGCACACGCACCCAGCGTGAGTTTTAAGCCACCAGGTCCGGGACATGAACCACGGTTGACTACGTGGGAGTCCAGCGACATAGCCACTACACTAACTGCTGGTTCCCAGGATACTGTACTTTTTATAGTTTTTATTTCTCTTTGTAGTCTGTTCGGGTACTTTTTAATTGAGTTACTGCTAAGTTCACTTATTTTTTTCCTCAGTTATATTGAGTTATCTTCTGAGGCTGAAAACATTCTTCGTATCTGTTGCAATGTGTATTATTTCTAGCATTTCTATTTGGTTATTTCTTATGGTCTTCATCTGTCTAGTGAAATTCCTTACATCGGGACCAGCTCCATAGCCTGGTGGATAAAGGAGCCAGATCATACGGAGCTGACTGTGATTCAAATCACAGCCCTTCCAGGTTGAAAAAAACCCACCGGGGAAAATGGGGGAGGTGTATGTATGCTTCAGATCCTAATGGTATAAGAAGTGCAGAAGAAAGAATTCTGACATGATCACACCCCATACCCCACTGGGGAGTGCTTCCCTCCCATCTTTCTGTCTTGATGAGTGTATACACCCTCTAGCAATTAAAAAAACATGGAAATTGTTTACTTTTACACTTGAGACTTTAATCTATTATTCATAGCTATTTAAAATTATTTAATAATTTTCAAAATTTGATTTTTATGCAAGCTTGGTTCTACTGATTGTTTTATCTCTTGACAATATAATTTATTTTCTTTCATTATGTGTGAATACCCAAAATCCAAAAAGGAGGGAGAAATAGAGGAGAAGGGTTTGTTGCATGACTATTCCCCATAATTGGTTCTTTCTCAACTTTTTCTCTCTGTTCTTGTCAGCAAGAACACAAGCTAGTTAGAAAAAATTTTTTAAAGAAAAAAAAATCTTGCTAAACTTCTGTTGCTTATCTAACATGCAGAACTTTGACAAATAACTTTTTCTAAGCTCCTGGAAAAACTGCTTTTAGCTGTTCTTTTTTTCTTTTAATCATAATGACCCTCTGACATTTTAAGTCATTTCAGTTGAATTCCCATTTTGAAAATTCTCACTGATTTCTAGTTTCTTCGAGAGTTTCCAAAAACTTACAGTTTTGAGATTTAATCAGTATGACAAGGGCTGCTTCATACAATCTATAAATTCAAAGGAATTCATTAAAATGATCAACCCTCCCATGACAAATTCAAATATCTATCCAAAGAAAGTACAGGTGCACACTGTCTTCTGCTGGTTTCACATGGGAGAGATGCTGAGAAAGAAGAAGTATATTGTCTATTGTTCACTAGCTTGGGATCTAATAGTGGCACTTGTCAGCTACATCTAACATACTAGAAGACCCATCTAAGATCACAATTCACCTGCATTGTAATAAACTATTTACAAGTTTTGAATTATTTAGTTTTAAAATGGCATACTTTTAAAGATTAGAGTTTGTTGAGTCAGCAGGTTGTACAGAGAGATTAAGGTGCTGAATCTCACATGGCCCATTATGTAGTTTGAGTCCCAGACCCGGCAACTTGAATATCACGTTAGGTGAATGTGCATGTATATATGCCCAAAATTCTAAGAGAATGGAGGAGTAGGAATTTTTGTGTGGCCATCCTCCTCCTGGGGGATAATTGCTGTCTTTTTTTCTCTCTTCTTCCCTCTGTTGAGCACACATGCCCTATAGCAAAAACTAAAAAACTAACTAAGTAAATAATTAGAAGTTATTGATCTACTACTGGGTACCAGGTACTCTGCTAAGTGCATGAAATGCAAAATTCTGTTTAAGTTTCATGACAGAATGAGATAGCTAATATTTACTTGGTTTATGGGAGAATAAACTGAGGTTTAGAGAAGAAAGTAATCATATCCGGGTTCCTAGAACTAGGGAATGGAGGGGCCTAGTGAATTTATCTGAATACCCCACCCTTAAGTATACATTATGCTGTGCTAATAGCATCAATCTGTAGCATATTCAGCATGTATCTTAACATCTGGGGCAGCATGGTATCGATGAACAGGGCACTACACCACAAGTGCACATGGTCACATCTGGCTTCTTAGGGTGATTGTGAACCTACCTATGGATTCCTGATTGAACCACTCCTTTCTCCATTCCTCTGATATGAGTTTTCAGATTCTTCAAATTTAGGAAAAGGTCTAAAACTGAGGGAACAAGCTCTGTAAACTAATTCATACTAAGACATGAATGGCCACCTCTCAACTTTCATGATCATTTGCATTTTCAAAAAGGAAGTGCCCAAGGGACCTAATGCTCACTAATTGAGGCAATTAAAGCTGCACTATCAAGTGGGGAGAAGACTTCAGGCAACCATGAATTATGCTATCACTTATTTCATGACTAGTGCCAGCCCTGGTTTGTTTCTTCCCACCCCAGCCTGCCTTTCCATGTTTTTTTTTTTTTTTTTTTCTCTTTATTGTTCAACTAAAGATTCTGCCAGACATATGTTAAGATTCAGGGGATAGCTAAGAAAATCATTTTAAAAAGAAGTCCAAAATGCAATGCTAAAAATAAATCTAATGAAGGAGTGGTGAGAACACCTTGTTGTGAGTCCATATTAAGAGATCTATTTGTGAGGGACCAGCAGGTGGCATAATGGTTATATTGCTGGACTCCCACATGGCCAACAGTAGTTCAAGTCCCAGACCCAGTGGCTTGAACACACCTGGCACATGTGCATGCATGTCTAAAATCCCAAGAGGGGGCTGGAGAAGAAGGGATTGCAGTGTGGCCATCAGATATATTTGTGGGGGCCAGCAGGTGGCATAGTAGTCAAGGTGCTGGACTCCCACATGGCCAACCGCAGTTTGCATCCTGGACCTAGTGACTTGAAATATCATGCTGGAAGCATTTGCATGCATGCCCAAAATCCCAAGAGGAGAATGGAGAAGAAGAGATTGTGGTGTGGCCATCCTCCCAGGAAGGGAGGGTGATTTCCCACTTTCCTTTTCATTTACTCCAGCAAGCAGCACACATGCCCTATGGCAAAAACTTTTTAAAAAGAGAGAGAGAGATACCTCTACCCATCATAGTATTACTAATTTGCTAGTACCTGTTTTCATCCCACTGTCAAAATAACAGTGGCAGTGGTCATTTTTGCACTTGTCACTAGTCATAAGGTCAATATAGTAGAATGTGTTGTAATATGTAATATTTTTCGGTATCTTCAGGAGGAAACTAGAGAATTTAAAGAGGTACAAATAATCCTGTTGTCTTCACTAAGGAAGAGGTCTTTCCTTTCCTCTCTTCTCCTCTCCTCTCCTCTCCTTTCTTCCTTCCTTCCTTCCTTTTTTCATTTCTTTTCTTTTCTTTTCTTTTCTTTTCTTTTCTTTTCTTTTCTTTTCTTTTCTTTTCTTTATTAAGAGTGATTTTTGTTATATGGTGTGTGGGCTTGCCAGAGAAATGGAGAGAGACAGAAAATGAGAAATCACCGTCCACAGGGGATGGCCATACTGCAATCCCTTCTCATTCATCCTCCTCTCGGGATTTTTGGTTGGCATATGCACACATGTGCCCTGTGTGGGTTTTAAGCCACCAGATCTGGGACTTGGACCATGGTCGACTACATGGGAGTCCAGCATTGTAACCATTATGCCATCTGCTGGTCCCCAGGAAGAGATGTTTTCAATGTGGTGCTTACCTCACTCCCACTTGTCTTGCACAGTTTGCTAGGGTAAAATGTTCTGCTCCATTGTCATTTGATCTAATCTCAATTTTACTAGAATATTTCCTACACTGTACCAAAGAAAAATAATGTGGGTACTTTAAAAAGATAATGGAAAATTGATAGCTTTCAATTTTTTGTACTGAAACAAATTTAGTTCTTTCATTTTAATTCATTTTCATTTTACTTTTTATGAACTTTTTTGAAGTCCCATCATGTATAGCATTTATATGTATATAAATAATATATATTATATATAAGCTTAGGCTTGGACCTGAATCAAATCTAGATTTGAAATTCTGTTGTTCACTATTTGTGTGCATCCCTGAGAAGTTTATCTAATTAACTTAAGGTTCAGTTTCCTTTCTGTAAGATGATGAAAACAAGGATGAATAATTAATGATACTGCCACACTTTGGACTTGCAGTGAGGGTCAAGTAAAAGATTACATTTAAAGTAGTCTCTATGTAGCAACAGTAATGGTATTTTAAAGCTAATTTTAGTGACTTCTGGTCCAATATTTTTTCCCTCTTTCCTTATGGTTTTTTTATTTTTAAATTATGAAAGTGTAGAATTTGATGGGCCATCTAATTTAAATGTCTCCACTTAAAGATGCAAAAGGCTGAGTGACATTTATCTGACATCACAAATCTGGTGGCAGTTTTTAGACTAGAATTCCTATACCTGCTTCTCAGACCAATGCCCACCCTTTCTTTGGACTTCTCTAGTACTCAAAGAGTTGCATCCAAAAATATAGTTTTGTGTAGTAGTTAAGCGGAGTAGTCATATTTGTGGGTTCTGGAAATAGATTGAGTGGAGTTCATATACCAGCACACTCACCCCAAACTATGTGACATGTGAGAGTTATTTCACCACTTGGTGTCTTAGTGTTTTTACTCTAAAAAGGTGACTAAGAGACGTTCATGGGCTCAGGAGTGAGATAATAAACAGATGTTATGACAGTAGATGAATGGAATATGGCTGGGAGCCGTGGCAGCCAATGTCTGAAGGCAGAAGAATGTTATTTTGAAAACAAAGGCAGTGGATCCAGACTGTTGGAGATGGAATCTTGTCTCTACCATTTACTGTCTGTGTTACGTTGGGCAAGGTGTCCAAATTTTCTGTACCTCAGTGTCATCTTCAAAATGGGAGTCATGTGAGTATCTATTTCATAGAATGAGTGTAAGGACTAGGGCAGCAAAAGCATACAGAACTGAGTCTTTCACTTAGCTATAAATAATAGGTATTTTTTGAATTTTTAAAAAAATTTATCATTCTAATGCCATCTTATTTTTTTTAAGTTTTGTAAAATATAGGGGAAAAGAAAAAGGAATGGAAAGCAAATGTCGATACCAGAGACAGTGTGGGAGGTGGGTGGGAAATGGCAAAGGGCGAGAAATGTATAAAAAACAAGAAATGGAAAATTATTTGTTGATGATAACATGTAGGATTAAGCTACTATACAGTGTAGGGACTAGCAGGTGGTGTGATCATTAAAGGCACTGGATTCCCACATGGCCGACTGAGGTTCAAGTCCTAAACCTGGTGGCTTTCTCTCACAATTTCCCTCTTTCTCTCTCTGCCTGATCAAACTAAATAATAATAATAATAATAAAGTTAACTAAAATAATTTTTAAAAAATCCACTATTCAGTGTATTCTGGATGGGAAATCCTATTTTGTTTGTTGTAATGATGCTCAGAGAATGAATGTAAACTAAATAAATTAAAAAATATATATATCAAAAGTAAGACAATTTATTGGGTATTTGATAAAGCAAATATAATGAAATGTTAAGAGTAAAATCTAGGTACTGTTTACTATAAAATTATGTCAACTTCTCTGTGTGTTTAAAATTTTCATAATAAAATATGAAGACAAAAAATATTTTTTAAAACTATATATAACCCTTTTCTGACTTAGATCTCTTACTAAAACCTTGAAATTCTCCAGCCTGTTGCACAGCAGGTATTTCCATTTGCATGTCCTGTATTATAGTTTAGATACCACAAATGGAACTTGTCTTACACATGAAACCTGTTTTTCTTCTATAAATTTCTCTGCTTTAGTTAATAGTAAACTCCATCTACTCAAGTTAGTTCACGAGACCCCTTCTAGATGTTCTTCCCTCGTCACCTTCACTCTCCATATTTCACTAGTCGCTGGATTCTGCCACTGTAGCCTCCTATATGTCACAGTCAACTACTCCTATTCCAAAGAAATGAGTCCTTGGGGTCAGGAATAATAGCTTTTGCAAATACATTCAACAGCTGTCAGAGCTAGAGAGAAAAATAAGCCAGGCTCATGGACATTTATAGTTTAATGAATGAGACAATATTTAGCAAATACTTGGGAAGAATTTCTGTGCATCATAGTAATTGCCCTGGAGGAAAAAGTACAGAATGCACTGAGAATACAGTTGTGTATCACTCAATGATGGGGATCCAGTATAAGAAATGCATTGCTAGGTGATTTCATTATGTGCAACATCACAGGGTGTGTTCATAAACCTAGATGCTGTAGGCTACCACATCCCTAGGCTATGAGGCATTATAGCCTATTGCTCCTAGGCTATAAATCTGTGCAGCAAGTTACTGTGCTGCATACCATAGGCACTTATAATACAATGATGTTTGTGTCTTTAAGCATATCAAAGTGTAGAAGAGATACAGTAAAAATATGGTAAAAATATTAAAAATGGTATACCTACATAGGACTTTTACCACGAATGGAGCTTGTAGGACTTTAAGTTGCTCTGGGTGAGTCAGTGAATGAATAGTCAGTGAATATGAAGGCCTCAGACATAACTGTACACTACTGCAGACTTTATAAACACTGCATATATAGGCTACACAAAATTCATAAAAAAATTTTCTCTTCTATAATAAGCTAACCTTAGCTCATTGTAACTTTTTACTTTATAAACTTAAGATTTTAAGCATGTTTTAGCTTTTGTTTGTTTGGTTTTTGTTTTATTTTGTTTCATTTTGCTATAGGGCATGTGCACTCATCAGAGAGACAGACAAAAGGAAAGTGAGAAATTACACCCCTGGGGAGATGGCTATGCTCCAATCCCTTCTCCATTCTCCTTTTGGGATTTTGGGCATGTGTCTGGTGTGACTTTCAGGCCACTGGGTCTGCAACTCAAACTGCAGTCAACCAAGTGGGTATCCAGTGCTTTAACCACCATGCCCGTGCTGACCCTTTTCAACTTTTAATTTTTTTTTATTTTTCAAGAGAGATTTTCACTGTAGGGCCAGTGACTTGCTGGAAAGACAGAGAGAGACAGAGACAGGAAGCAAGAAATTACCCCTCAGGGGGAGTAATGCAATCCCTTCTCCTCCATTTTCCTCTCAAGATCTTGGGCACGCACACACATACACATTCTCGGCATGAGTTTAAGCCACTGGGTTCAGGACTCAAACTGTGGTCAACCATGTGGGAATCCAGCAATATAACCATTATGCCTTCTGCTGGTCCCCCTTGATAATTTTTTGATTCTTTTGTTAATAACCCTTAGCTTAAAGCACACATTGTACAATTCTACAAAAATATTTTTTATCCTTATTATATAAGCTTTCATCTATTTTAAAGTTGTATTTAGCTTTTACTTTAACTATTTTATTTTTTGTTAAACCCTAAGATATAAACACTGCACATTAGCCTAGGCCTACACATGGCCAGGATCATCAGTATTTAGTATCTCCCACTTCCACATCTTGTCCCACTGGAAGAGCCATGATGAACAAAACAACAGGAGATTATGTCAAACTCAGGAGAAAAATGATACAATCAAGAAGGTCACTCAAAGTAAGATGTTATGGGGCTGATGCTGGCATACACAGCATGCTGTTTTATATAAACTTTTCTTTCTAAGTAGGAGATGTATACTTTAAAAGCATAGTATGGTAAATTAAAAGTGTAATATAGTAAATACATAAACAAGTACCATAGTCATTTATTATCACTATTAAATTGGAACCAGTAGTTGGTGTAATGGCTATGTTGCTGGACTCCTATGTAGTCGACCGAGGTTCCAGTCCCAGACCCGGTGGCTTAAACTCATGCCAAGTGTGTGTGCACACATGCACAAGGTCCCGAGAGAAGAACGGAGGAGAAGGGATTGTGGCGTGGCCATCCTTTCTTGGGGGTGATTTCTCTCTTTCTGTCTCTTTGTCTCTCTCTGTCTTTCTCGTGAGAGCATGAGCCCTATAGCAAAAACCCCTCAAAAAAAAAGAATAAAAGAATAAAAGTATTATGTACTATGTACTGATAAATGCTAAATGCTCTACTTTTATGTAATTGGCAGCATCCCAGGGATTTATGCCAGTACAACCTCAGACACATGAGTAATGTATTAGACTCTGATGTTACCACGGCTGTGATGTCACTAAGCAATAATTATTTTTCAGCTCCATTGAAGTCTTAATGAGACCATCTTCATACATGTGGTCTGTAGTTGACTGCAGGGTTGTTATGTGGCATAAGACTATATAGAAAGGTATGACTTTCATGTTGGATACCTGGGGCCCTGCCCAGAGATGAGGGATTTAGTGGCAGAGCCTAGAACAAACCGAACATCTTCTGACCCTTTGAATCAAAGACTTTTACCCCAGTCAGCCGTTTCTTATCCAGACCAAAGCATGTCTTTGGCCACAAAGGATTATTGGCAGGAGGTCTCTTGAAAGAGAATGTTCTCATCCCTGCCTCAGGAGCTCGACTCAGTTGCAATCCTCAAAGTCAGAGGGTGAGTCAACACAGGTCATGGTGGCTCTTTGTGTCTACAGGATCACTAGATCCTGTTGATCTCATCCCCTAAATATCTCTTGAATCCACCAATTTCTCTCTATTTTCATTGCCTCTGACCTAGTCCAGGGTAGCATTATTTTTCACCAGATATTGCCATAGCTTCCTCCTGGTAGAGACCCCAAAAGCCCTCATACTATGTTTTCGTTTCTTTCTTTCTTTTTTTTTTTTTTTTTAATGAAAATTTGGCTCCTTTGCCTAAAACACTTCAATGGCTTAAGATAAAATCCCACATCCTTAAAAATACCGACATGACCCTGCATCTGGAGTCCTGGTCTTATCTCTGCCTCTCTCCATTTGTTTTCCTATTTCCCAGTTGCAAAGACCTCTTTTCCTTCTTTTAACTTACTTTTTTGTTTGTTTTAAATTTTGCTAGAGTGTACATATGCTCACCAGGAGGAAGACAGAGAGAGAGAAAGAGAGAAAGTGAGAAAGTACCCTCTATGGGACATAATCACACTAAGATCCTTCTTCCATTCCTCCTTCCTTTTCAGGATTCTAGGCACACATGCGACTGGTATATTTTTCAAGCCACCAGGTCTGGGACTCAAACCCTATAGCCAGCCATGTGTGATCCAGCTGCCTTAACTTGACATATGCTGGTATTTCTACCTGGGAAGCTCTTGACCAAGCTCAATTACTTTAAACTAATCTTTTTTTTTTCTTTTTCTTTCTTCCTTCCTTCCTTCTTTCCTTCCTTTCTTCCTTCCTTCCTTCCTTCCTTCCTTCTCTTCCTTCCTTCTCTCTCTCTCTCTCTCTTTTTCTTTCCTTTTTTCTTTCTTTCTTTCTTTCTTTCTTTCTTTCTTTCTTTCTTTCTTTCTTTCTTTCTCTGCCTTTCTGCCTTCCTGCCTTTCTTCTTCTTCTCTTCTTCTTCTTTTTTTTGCCATAGGATATATGCATTTTCCAGAGAGAAAGAGAAAGCAAAAAGTTATTCCATGGTGAGTGGCCACATTACAATCCTTTCTCCTCCATTCTCCTCTCAGGATTTTGGGCACACAAGCTGCCAGGTCTGGTGCTCAAACTATAATCTACCATAAGGAAGTCCAGCACCTTAACCATCACACCACCTGCTGGTTTCAACCTTCATCTTGCACACACAATTTTTTCAATAAGTCTTTGACAATTTCCCCTCTCCCCTGCTAAGCCCCACCAATGGGTCTCAACTTTGGTGTGCAAAAGGATGACGTAAAAATTTTGTTAAAAATGTAGAATATTTGGGAGTAGATCCAAAAATTTTGTTTTTACTTACAAATGTCCCCAAAGCTTTCTGACTAGGTGTCTTTCAGACCACACACTTTGAGAAGCTCTAAATATTGTTAGTTTTTCTTGCTACATGATATTAGAATATCTTTCTTAACTTCTCCATGAAAACCTATATTGCTTTTTAAATTACGTATCTTAAGTCTGTGGTTGCTACTACTTATGTGCTATTGTTACTATAAGTGTTTGTTACTAGAATATTACTAGACTGCAGAGACTTTGTCAACATTATTCATAGTTAATATCCTTATACCCACAGCAGAGCAGATGAGGTTCAACAAATCTTTGTTAAATTGATGATGATTCTTTAGTTTCGTATCATACATAATAATTTATGAAGAGCAATAAACTGTGAAAACCGAGGCCTTGAGAATAAAAAGTTTAACCTGCTGCATTTAGGCACATCCTGGAAATCTTGGGAAGCTCCTCACTTGTAAAAGATGACTAATCTGCTTGTTAAAGCTCATTTATTTCGGTTGTCTTCATGCAGGTCTCTTCCTTCCCCTCCTCCTCCACATGCTCTGGTGACACTTAGCCTTAATTGAACAGTGAGGTTCCTGCTACTTTCCGGTTGTTCTGCTGATGAGCTGTCAAAATAAAAACCATCAGGAACAAAGTGCTGCCACCAGCAGAAAGACAAGAGCCTCTTGGTGATCCAAGTGTTTCACAGCAGCTCTGTGCTCTGAGGGGTCAGCCTTTGGGGGTAAAGGGTAGTTGCTAAGGAAATTGAATCAGCATTCTGAAGGCCTCCTTTTTACAGAAACATTTTGCTGGGAAAGATACATCAAGTCTCAGACCTGCCTCAGGTTATCAAGAGGCAATAGGTCTTTCAGGTCACCTGGTTATATTGTAGATGTGCTAGAAAGTGTAAAAGATTCAGAAGACCTGATTTAAAATACTGAATGAACCAAGGTATATAGCATTGCTTAGTTGGAGGAGAGTTAGAACCACTGAAAATGAAAGTTTCTGGGTCCATCCCCACAGGTTGTGATGCAGTAGGTCTAGACTGACCCTCAAATACCTATCTTTAATAAAAACCTCCTCCTAGTAATTCTAATGCAAGTAGTCCTCAGACCACATCCTGAAAGTCTGGTGCTTGCACCTGGGCATACCAGGTACTCTCCGACCCTTAGTTTCTTGAACTGCAAAATGGAGCTGATAACTCTAGACCAACCTACTTCACAGGGTTGTTTTAGTAAGCCATAAATCTAGTGATAGTTATAGAGTGCCAAAAGCATGTAAAGATTTTGCTTACTAGAATCATTCATAACAGTGTTAATAATGATTTTTAGGAAATGTATGAATTATAATAGATAGCTTCTAATAATAATAATGTAACACAAAGGAACAGTTAATAATAAGAATTTAAAGATCTACTTAATTTAGGAACAACAGGCACCAGAGGAGGAAGTAGGCAGAGGGATATGGAGAGAGGATGCATGGTCAGAAAGGTTCAAAGTGAGAGGAGTCTTATGTAGGGACAGAAGGGGGGTCACTAAGGAGAAGAATTTGAAAAGTGGTATAGGATTGGCAAACAGAGGGACAAGCACAGAGAAAGAAATAGGCCTGGAAAAAGGGAGCCTTAGACCCTTGTCATTACATTGGAGGAAACTGTCAAATGGAGAAGAATTTAGAAATCAAAGTGCCCTTTTGGCTACTGTCAGACTGAGTTCCAGAAAAAGACAGCATGGCCGGTCTTGATTGCACCTCCCGTATACAGCATGTGGAGTTTTGGTTTTTTTTTTTTTTTTTTTTTTTTTCAGGAGACCGGCCAAAGAAGTAACTTTTGGAATATGTGATTGGATGTTACCCTAGTGGGAGAAGTGAGAGGACAAAAGACTCAGAGGATTTAGTGGTCAGAGTATCTCCTAGTCCAAAATTTCTCTCCAACAGCAGTGGACGACAGTTGAAGAGGGGCATCCCTTATTTCAAGAGGTTCAGGAAGGGACCTGGCCCCAGTAGGTGGAGGAAGGTGTCAACCTAGTGCAAAGATTTTTTTCTTGTGAGGGCACCTGGTCCCTGGATAACACCTCCAAGTCAGGGGGTCTAAAGTCTTATTATTCAATTAAGAGATCCAGTGTGACATGCAGCAGAGCGTTCCAGTAAGGGAACTTTTTTTTTTTTTTTGAAGATAAAAAGAACTCTTTATTGATAAATAGATTACAATAAATAAATAGAATGATGGCTTATTAGAGAATAAAATCCAAAGGAAACCTCTCAGGCACCCAAACCCAACCTCTAGCTTTTGGCAGCAGTCTGCTTTCTTATTGGTCGGCTTGGAGGCTGAGGCCTTGATGGACAGTCCAGAGCCCTTGACAGAGCCTGTCTTCCTGGCAGATGGCCTGAGCCCTGTCTTGGAGTCTCTGCCCTCAGGAGGGATGACTGCCTTGGCTTTGGGTCCTTCCTCAGGCCCTGGGGCAGCTGCCCCTCTGGGAGCCTTGACTACTGCCTTTTTGGGTGGGGAAGAGAGACCTTTTTTGACCTTACAGGCTGTGGGTTTTTTTTTTTTTTTTTTTTTTTTTTTTTTGAGAGGTTTTTCGCTATAGGGCGCGTGCGCTCGCCAGACAGACAGAGAGAGACAGAGAGACAGAAATCACCCCCCAGGGGGGATGGTCACGCCACAATCCCTTCTCCTCCATTCTCCTCTCGGGATCTTGGGCACGCACGCACATGCGCCCGGCGTGAGTTGTAAGCCACCGAGTCCGAGACGCGAACCGCGGTCGACTACGTGGGAGTCCAGCGACATAGCCATTACGCTAACTGCTGGTTCCCCAGGCTGTGGGTTTTGAACTCTGAATCCCATCCTCAGTCTCCCTGTGGGTCTCAGCACCTCCTTGGCTCCTGCCCCCTGTGCCGGTGAGCCTCCTGCTTGTGATGTCTGCTTTCAGTGAGTCTCACAGGTTTCGGCACCAAATGTTAGGATTTGGAGTAAGACTCAGGAGGCACTTTTCCAAGAGAAAAATGAAAGTTTATTGAGAGAAAGAGTACCTGGCAGTCTGAATCCAGAGATGGTTCAGCCTGACATATCTATCTTGACTCATGTTGTATCACCAATGATGACATGGAGTAGATGCTCAAAAACGTGGTCAAACAGGGACCAGCAGTTAGCGTAATGGCTATGTTGCTGGACTCCCATGTAGTCGACCGCGGTTTGAGTCCCAGACCCGGTGGCTTAAACTCATGCCAGGCGCGTGTGCGTGCATGCCCAAGATCTCGAGAGGAGAATGGAGAAGGGATTGCGGTGTGACCATCCCCCCCGGGGGGGTGATTTCTTGCTTTCTGTCTCTCTATCTCTCTTTGTCTGTCTGGCAAGCGCATGCGCCCTGTAGCAAAAAAAAAAAAAAAAAAAAAAAAAAAAAAAAAAAAAAAAAAAAAGTGGTCAAACAGAAGAAGATGCTAGCCCTTTGATATCTAGAAAGTGACTTACTACCTCCTCAAATGTCTCCTGAGGCTTATTTACTCCCTCACTTTCTTCACTAGGATGAAACCTGAATGTGGCAAAGTATCAGGGTCCTCCAGGAATGCTGACTACTCACTCAAGGCCCCTTATTCCTGGGCTCCAATCTCTTCAGTACTGTCCCAGGCCTGCTGACTACTGCAATGGCAACTGCACTGCAAAAGCAATGAGCAGACTGATCACTTCACACTGTCTCCCACTACATAGCTACTGGTCTTATGGGGGCAAAGGGAATGCAGATGCCTCCCAGGGGCTTCAATATTGATGCAGTGACTGCCTTCTCTACAAGATGCCTAAGTTTTTGCCTATTTTATGATTTTTTTCCCCCAGATTTCCTTGAACTCTCAAGGAACCAATTAAACTATAAGTAATTTTGTTGTAAGAAAGAGTAATCATTTCCTTTTGAAGTGCAGTGGGACTGCTTCTCTTTACTTATTTGGTAAATATTTATTGAATATAAAATTAGAGACATAGTCTATCCTTAAGTCTTTCTAGTCTAGGGGGGAAATAAGATATGAGCAGAAATCACTCTACTTCAAAAAACTAAGGAAGAGTGAGCCCTAGGAAATATTCTGTAGACTCTTTGTATTTACAGATTTGATATTCATGATTTTAGCAATGCAAAAGTTATTTAGTGGCCCATGGTAGGATAGAATTTGAGAAGATGATTGATTCTCCTGTAGGCTAAGAATAATCTGTAAGAACAAATTATATCATTGGTAAATGAACACAGCTCCTTCCCAGTAGTTCCACCTCAAGATGATTCTGTTGCTTCCCTTCACTGACATCTGCATAGCAACTATCTGTAAGCACCTAATGTGTTGACTAATATGTTATTCTTAAATACTGACATGCACATGGAAAATTATATGGTGATACTCTTGGGGATCATGGTAACTTTCAAATATTAATGGCTTAATCAAGTACATGAGACTGAACTGGTGAAAGACAACTTTATGGCTTTTGACTAAAACATTGCTAATTTTCTTTTAGGCTTTGTTTTCCAGTTTTAAGGATTTTTGTCCTGCTTGAGCTGCCGATAGGTTCATGTACCTACTATTTGAACAGAATCCTAACCTGTTTCCTGGCTTTAAGTTTTAAGCAAAGTTCCTTAGCATTTCTTTGATTTATTAAAGCTAAAAGTGCTTTTCTTTATATTAAAAAATATATTTAGAAATACCTATTTAATGACTGTAGTAAGGTATATAGCATCAGCTAGGTGCTACCTTAAAGTATATTCATTCTACTCAGAGTTTCACACCTAAAGTCAGACATATATTCACAGGTATGTATATACCACCTGAACTTGCTATTGAAAGTAATTAGATTATTTAAGAAATTTTGTGAATCAATAAAATGTGGGGAAAAAAGGAATGGAAAAACAACTGTAGTCACTTGAGATAGTGTGGAGGAGGGTGAGAAATGGCAAAGGGTGAGAAATAGGGTGTGTGTGTGTGTGTGCATATATATATATATATATATATGCACACACACACACACATACACACATCTGAAACTAGAAATGGAAAATTATTGATGATAACATGTATGATTAAGTCACTATGCAGTATATTCTAGATGGGAAATCATATTTTGTATGCTATGATGATGCTCAGGGAATGATTGTAAATTAATTAATTAATTTTAAAAATATTTCAGAAGGAAAAAAAGAAAAGAAATCCTGGCCTCACACTATACAAAACACCAAAGTCCTGAGAGTTCAAAGGCAAGTGGGGGAGGAGGATGAGCCACAGGTCCCAGCTCTTAAGCTTTTCAACCTCAGGCAGCCTTCAGTCTGGCAAGGCCCTTTGCTGGAACGGGTATCTAGATGGGATGGAGAGGGGTGCAAGCTCGTCTCCCTTTGTGTGATTTTCCTTGTGTTTCTCTGATGATTAGAAATGTTTTTTTTCATATATTCATTGGCTATTGATATGTCTTCTTTTTCAGTTATAATTTGGATCTTTCATTATAATAATCATCAAATATTATGCATCATCTTCTACAATTATATACACATTTTAGTCTAAGCAATTTTTCTATCTCCCTCAAAACTGGCTTTGTATTGTAAGTAAATGATGTCTGAAAAAATGAAAACTGGGACATTTATACAATGGAATATTATTCAGTGATTAAAAAGATATGAGCTACAGAGCCACAAAAAGACCAGAAAAACTTTCTTAAGAAAATTTTTATGGAGATGTTTTTGCTATAGGACATGTGCTGTGGCTGAAGAGAAAGAGAGACAGATTAAAAGTGAGAAATCACCTTCCAGGGATATGGCCATGCTGCAATCCCTTCTCCTCCATTCTTTTCTTGGGATTTTGGGCACACATGCACATGCACCTGGCATGAGTTTCAAGCCTCTGGGTCCAGGACTTGAACTGCAGTTGGCCATGTGAGAGTCCAGTGATGTAGCCATTATACCATCTGCTGGTCCCAGATCAGGAGGAACTTTAAATGAATATTTCTAAGTGAAATAAACCACCTGGAATCAAACCTGAATATGAAAAACCTGAATATGTATGTATGGTAATTATACATACTTTAAGATTACCATTAGATGACATTCTGCAAAAGGCGAAACTATAGAGATGGTAAAAAGATCAGTGATTTCCAGTGACTAGGGAGAGAAGAGAAGGGGAGAACATAGGGAAATTTTTTTAGGGCAGTAAAACTATTTTGTGTGATACTCATTATGTGACAGTATTCATTTGTTAAAACCCATACAACTTTACCACATAAAACAGGGAATCCTAGTGTCCGCAAATATAGCAAAATAACTTAGGAGGCCAAGAGATTCCAGGAAAGAATGCAGATTGTATGACAAGAGAATCTAAAAGTATTAGTACTGTATAAAAACAACCATTGAATAAAAGGAGTGATGCAAAAAGGTGCTGACCCAGGTAACAGGAAATGAGTGAAGTCTAAGTCTAAACAAAGGAGCCACACATAGTCACTGTACTCTACTTGGTGAAGTCATGACTTACGGAAGTATGGGTTAACAATTCTCATCTCAGTATGTATGCTAACTGGATAGACCATTTAAGTGTACGGATGGTGAGAGCCACAATTTTCACTGTTTGAGTGAGTTTATAAATAAGCAAGGAGAATGAGCTATAATTATCCATGTGGTAATGAATTAGAGATACCACTTTAGGCTAGTATTTAGTCCAAAATAGATACATATGATTGCATATAGAAATATTTTAATCTGTATATACTCACAGGTTAGTATACACGTATATTTCCTTGTTCTCTCATCTGAGAGAACCCAGAGGCAATGGCACACTTAGCAATGGGCACATCTCGTTTCTACATTCTAGTTTAAAAACCATTCTTCAATTAAAGGAACTATCAGTCCTTAGAGAAATATTAAGACTGGGGCAGGAAGTATGAAGATGAGGTGGAGTACTGTGTGGTACCAACATGTTAGAAAATACTCAAAGAACACCTACATTGTTGGAGTTAAATCAAAGGGACATAGAAGCCAACTGAAAGAGCTCCTGATGGACAAAGCTAAATTAATTTGACTATAAAATTAAAGTACTAGACAATTATCCAAAGTAAAAAATGTTAAAATCCATACTTATATAAGTAAATAATTGAATAAGTAGATGGGAAAGAAGAGAGAAATCTCCTGTGTAAAATAGTTCCAAATCATCTCTGTAGATGCTCCATTTTCTGGGAGGGAAACCATAACCTAAGTATGGGTAATGAACTGTGTTTTCCTTCTAGAAAACACAGTGTGGAAAGAGAAAAAAGGTGTAAATTTACAACAGTGAAATCTGACAAACACTTCCTGTTAACAGTATGACATGATATGGTACAAATGGCACTTTACCTCAGTGGTCTTCCTACCAGAAAAACAAACATACAAAAAAAACATTTGACTATGAGAAAAATACCAAATTACCATAGGGGGATATTCTACAAAACTTGAACCAGATGACTCAAAACTGTCAAGGTTACCACAAACAAGTTTGAGAAACCATCACAAAAAGAAGCACCTTGGGACCAGCAGTTAGTGCAATGGCTATGTCACTGGACTCCCATGTAGTTGACTGAGGTTCAAGTCCCGGACCCGGTGGCTTAAACTCACGCTGGGCGTGTGTGTGTGCGTGCCTAAGATCCCAAGAGGAGAATGGAGGAGAAGGGATTGCAGAGTGCCCATCCCCCCTGGGGGATGATTTCTCACTTTCTGTCTCTCTCTGTCTTTCTGGCGAGCGCATGCGCCCTATAGCAAAAAAAGTCTCCAAAACAAAACAAATAAAAAGAAGCTCAAGGAGACATTAACATCTAAATGTAATGTGGTACCTTGGGTAAAAAAGGACATTAGGAAAAAAATAATAATAACAAAAAAAGAAATCTGAATAAACTATAGAGTTAAAAAATAGTGTAGCTATATTGGTTCATTATTTGTAAATAAATAAATAAAGCACCATATTTATGTAAGATGTTACTAACAGGGAAACTGTGTATAAGGTACATGGAAACATCCTTTACTAACTTCTCATTTTTTTCTATAAATCTAAAGCTGTCTTAAAATCATTAAGTATTGTTTATAAAAGATCTAAAAAGAGAGAGGCAGAAGTATTTGGAGAACAGTGAATAGTTAATTGGGCTGGAACAGGGACTATGTATAATAGAATGGTGTGAAATCAGGTGGAGGTCATATCATGGAAGGTGTTAGGTATAGACAGTGGGTTTGGTACACCAAAACCTATTCACAACCCACTTCTCCTTAGTTCACTTTATCCTGAAGGTTGGAAAACAAACAAAAACAAACAAAAAAAGTTATACTGAAAAATTATAAGGTAAAGCCATCTGTGAAAGTTTTTGTTTTCCTGAAAAAAAAAGTGTTAATGTCACTATTCCTACTACTTCCATTTTCCACAATTTGAATATTTGCATGCTTCCATTGCAACAGCATAGGCAAAAGGTAATGATAATTTCTTTTTTTAATTATTATTATTTAGTTTCTCATTTAATCACTATGTATCATCACAGCATACCAAATGAATTTTCCCATTATGAATACACTGCATATCAGTCCAGTCAGAACAGTACCATATACACTATGATCAACAGATTTCTTTTCATTTTGAGTCCCTTAAATGATTTGCTTCTTTCTTCTTCCCCTTGATTTCCTCCCTCTCACCCTCCCCCACTTCCCTCCCTCCTCCCCAAACTGTCTCCAGTATTATCATTGCTCTCCATTCTCTTATACCTTCCAATTATTCCATTTCTGCCTAGAATGCCAACATTCAGTAAATATTGAGTGGGAACAGACAAGGCTTTCACTGTCTGGCTTGCTTCACTTAGCTGTAAATCTTTCATATTTTTTCCTATCAAATGCCAATGTCTCATTTTTTGTTGTGTGTCTTAGTAGTATTCTGTAGTATGTATGTTCCACACTTTTTCAATCCATTCACCTGTTCATGGATATTTGGGTTGATTTTGTCTTAGCAATTGAGAATAATGCTGCAATAAACATGGATATGCAAGTAAACACTTTTCCCAACTGAGCATTTTCCTGTCCTTTGGGTAGATAACTCAGGAGTGGAATTGCTGGATCATATGTTAGTTCTATTTGTAGGTCATTGAGTCACCTCCATATTGTTCTCCACAGTGGTTGTTCTAATTTACATTCCCGCCAACAGTGTAGGAGAGTTCCCTTTTCACCATAGCCTCTCCAGCACCTATCATTGTTTAATATTTTAATCTTAGTTATCCTGACTGGGGTTAGGTGGTAGCTCATTGTAGTTTTGATTTGCAACTCCCTTATGATAAGAGATGCTGAGCATTTTTTCATATGCTTTGTGGTTATTCATGTCTTCCTTAGAGAGTTGTCCGTTCTGCTCCCTCATTTGCCTATCTTTTAGTTGAGTTGGTCTCCCTCCCTCCACCTTCGCCAACCTGTTGAGTTCCCAGTATATCCTGGTTATTAGTCCCTTATCAGAGGCATAATTTGCAAATACATTTTCCCATTCCAATGGTTGTTGATTTACTCTAGTTATTGTTTCTTTTGCTGCTCAGAAGCTTTTTAATCTGATGTAATCCCACTTTTCTAGTTTTAGGATTATTGCCTATGTTTATGGCATCTTGTTCAAGAAGTCTTAGCTTACTCCTATGTCTCTAAGAGTTTCCCCTATGTTTTCCACCAGTAGTTACATACTTTGAGGTCTTAGGTTTAGATCTTTGATCCATTTCAAGTTTATTTCTGCTAACAAAGAGAGATAGGAAATCAGGAAAGAGAACAAAATAAAAGGCATTCAAATAGGGAAAGAAGAAGTAAAATTATCTCTAGTTGCATATGACATGATCATATACATAGAAAATCAAAAAGAATCCATAAAAAACTCCTGAAAGTGATAAATGAACATAGTAAAGTCACAAGTAATAGTAACTTCAACAAGAATGATATGATGGAGGTACTAAGAAGAGGTTAGATTCTAGGAAAAATTATTCCTGTGTATATTTTATCTTGTAAATTGATGTCCAAAAATGGATGAACAGAGATGAACATTTTATTCACATCTTCCCTAGTCCTGACACAACATGTATGATAATTAAATAAAGGATGAATACAAGAGCATGATTTTGAGAAGAAAGCAGTTTCTTAGAAAGAAGGAACAGGAGAAAAAGGAGCAAGTGGAGCTTGACTTGAATTATGGTCAGAACACCAGATAGAAGCTTTGCCAGGTCTTATTGTTTCTTTGAGTTCATCTGGACAAGCAGTCAGAAACAGCCCCAGCACTCCAAACCCAGCTCAGGAACTTGATTGTACCATACGCCTGCAAGGGGTGGTTACCACCTTGCAGGCTAAATGGAAGCAGCTTGGAAAAATCTTCTTTGAGAAGTGTCAGCAGATACAATCCCCCAGCACTTAGTGATTCACAATTGCTTAAAAATGAGGCTGGGAAAATGTATGATCAATTTCCCGTAAGTGTAATTCATGAGGGTTATTTGGGGCAATCAACATGTTATTCTGTGAGGCTTCCTTCTCAGACACAACTCCAATTTTATTTGATGAGAGTTTTTCTGAAGGCCCTTGGAACATGATCTCTTATTATGTGGATAATCAGCAGAACCTGCTCAAACCTTAATGCAAGCAACTGAGACCATGAGCCGTAACAGCTCAGATAAAATCACAGCTTTACTGTGGAGTCCATTAACTGGATACAAACTGCATCCTGAGGACATAAATAGTTATTAGCCAGTTAATGACAGCTATAGTCAAATCATTACATTTACATCTGATGAATAGGGATGAGGCTTCCTTTGGCTTTGTAGCACTCAGACAATTTACTATAGTGTTTTAATATTCTGGACAGTAGAATTTCTCAAATTAAAAAGACAAGCCCTTTTACCTACCTTGAAGAGACATAGCAAATAAATATAAAAAAAAATTATAAAAGTTTTCCTACACTATCCCACAATATATTATTATCTGTCATCTTTATATTCCTAAATTGCTTATATCCCTTTGGAGATGGAATTAAAACTAGAACCAAGTCTTCTGACCATTCGGTTGAGTGACTAAGTACATCATTTAACTCTTCCAGCTTCAGTTTTCTATATTGTTATGTGAGGAGATGGGACAACCTCACCACCTGGCTCCCTAATGGATATTTCAGGCTTTGCCACTGAGACTTTATTCCAAATGACTGCAAGAAATTAAAGCTTAGCTTTTAAATGTTTTTTTCTTATGCTATTTAAAAATAAAATTTCATGTGTTGTCCTGTTTCCCTTAATGGTCCCTGCAACTGAGAAATTTAACATACTTGTTAAATTTAGCAATACTCTTTTCCTCCAGTGGTAGACACAAATTAATCCACAATATATTGCTTTTGGTTGATTTAACACCCAAGGATATGTACTTTGATCTTGTTTTCCAGTTTGTTTAACTAAGGGCTCCAGTTTAATTGGATCTATTTGGACTAGGACATAATATTTGCTCAGGCAGGCTCCCTGATAAGTACAGAAAACAAAATGTGATCTACAAATATCATTGAAAGGTACAAGCGTTCAGATGTCTTTGGGTTAGTGACAAATTATTTCTGAAAATATTAGCTTTAGGGATAGAAGTTTAAATATTACTATTGTATTAATAACAAACTTACAAATTCTCTTTCCTCACCATTAGTTATTAACCCAAATTTGGACTTCTATGCATAGGCTTAATGCTCAGGTCTTAGAAAAGATATATGGCTGTGAGATGAAGTGTTACCTATATATCACAATTATCACTCACTTTTTCAGATCACTTGTCACTTACTATGCATCTAGGCCCCAATAAATTGCAAATAGCATAAGATACATGAGGAAGAGCAAGAGAATATAATTATTGTCTTCAAGGATTCTAGTTTTTCTGAGTCTACAAGACTAAATAAATAATTAGAAAACACTGGGAGCATATATAACCAATACCTGTTTGTTGAGTTCTAGTAATAAATGTTATTGATGTTCTGTGAGTGGCCGAAAGTTAAGAAAGGCTTTCTTCTCATTGAGGGATATTGAAGAAAGCTTAAGACTTGGAAAGGCAATAAGAAAAGGAAAGAAAGAGCAGTCAAGGCAGGGAAGCGTGATCCTCAGATGAATACTTCAGCCTCTCTAGAGCAATGTCTCATTACAGAGGAGAATGAGTAATGACGATCATTTTACTTCCTGCTCTGTTTTCAAGAGTGAAATGAAATAGGATTAGATGGATAATGCCATTTCCCATGATCTGCTCAATACGAGCCACCACAACTGTAAGAAACATCTATCTTCCTTCAGCACCCCTCAACCCGTCTTCTTTCCAAATTGCTTCTCTTCTGCTTCCTTCTTAGCTTTCACCTCACACTCCAAAATTTTAGAACCAAAGGGGTCTGCCTCTCAAGCAGTAGAAACAACAGAAGATCAACTGTACAAGTCAGTGGGACACATAAAACACAGTAACCCTTGATTTCTCACATTCTCTCTAAGTTTATAACTGCCTCTCAATGTTTGTGACATTATCACCGAGGTGGTTGGTAGGAAGGTTGGTAGGGAGGACAGTAGAATTGATGAGATGATAAGTATAGTATTCTTTGTTAATGTATAGAGAGTTCAGTCTTGTTAATAACATTTATTGACTGTTTAGCTGAGGTGGAATTATAACCATATTTCCATGGCTACCTTTTATCATCTCTCCAGTCTTCTAAGCAGATAGAAGTTTTGGGGGTTACTGACAGAGTACATGAGATTCTCCAACAGTAATGTTTAAGGATAGAAGTGAGAATTTACATGTATAAATGTTTTGCAAGGTTTTTATTTTCTCCTCCAAAGGGTGGGTTGAACAGAGACACAGGGAGTTGGAAAACATGGCACTGATGCCATGTTGTTTATTGGCTGAGTTTAGTGGGAGCTCACAAAGCTCTTAGTAGGCTTGCAAAGTCTATAACGGCACTCTTGCAAGCATTTCCCCCCTCTTGGAGCTAGTAATGCACAAGGAAAATGCTCACAGAGTGGCTTCCTCCCTCTTGGAGCTCACAGTGCTTGGACCTAAACTGAGCCTAGCCAAGGCAGAACCAAGCCAAGGCCATCAGGATTAAGCTAGTGTAACCAAGGCTGAGCAGAACAGGGCTAGCTAGCACTACAGAGCTGGGCAGAGCCACTGACAAGGTGCTACTTTTCTCTTAAAGGGGCTACAGACAGTAGTGGCTCATTGCCAAAAATCAAACTGTCAAACACACACACATGCATGTTACATTCAGTAGTGTGAAACAGCAAAGTCCTAACAAGCAAGCAAATACAATACCATTACTATCATAAGTTGTTTACCCTATGACCTTCAAACATTAGATAGTAGGTGAGGGAGTCATAAACCATACTGACTCTATTTACAATGCAAAAGATTAAGCCAATTTCCCTTGAGGCTAAGGAAGTTACAGTTGCATAGGTGAAGACAGGTTAGCATCTTAGTAAGGGTACTGCAGTCTAGAGTTAGGGCCTTAGACAAAACATATTCATTCTGAGCTTCACTATGTGTAACAAGGACTTGTTAGTACCTATCTCATGCATTGTCTGTTATAATATAGAAAAGCATTGTATAGTGTCTGGCAGAACCTGAGGCATAAAATGAGGCATGGTTTGAAATGTTAGCTGCCTCTGTTAGTGAGCATAGTGGGTGTTAGCTTTGGTCCAAAAAAATGCAAACAATATGAGATTTTGAATCGTAAAACCCAGCTTTGGGTCTCAGCTTTGCCAGAGGCTGCATGGAAGTGGGTTACCAACTATCTATGTGAAATCAATTCAAAAAAAAAAAAAAATGGTCATACTGAAAGAATACCTTTGTTCAGTCTTACTGCATAGATTTGTTGAGGACCTTAAATGAGATAATGAACATAAACATGCCTTGTACACTGTGAAATACTAATTGTACTTGCCTAGTCCTCAACCACCCATCCAGGACAGCCTATCCCCCAACAGGCTTGGGTGCTACTCTAGAGTTTTACATATGTCTTTTTCCTGGAAGGCTGCCACTGCCCATGGCCCTGGAAACTTCCCCATGGAATGGCTGATTAAAAGTGCCCAGTGATTTGCTTGGCAGACTCCAAATGGTATTGTATCTAGAAGGCATGGAAATCTAATCATATTTTCTGACTTGCAAGACTGAGCAGCTCCAAATATAATTTTCCTGAACATCTCTCTGGTGCAACTGCAAGGGGTGGTGAGAGCAGCAGTGTGTTCAGAGCAGGTGGGAGTGTTCAGGTGGGGTGGGCCAGAGAGCAGATGTGGGGAAACCTGAACAGAAGGGATGCCACGGTACCCTGATGATAGCTTTGATAGTGTCCAGGTGGCCATCTTAGTGAGTGGAAACGTATTACCTACTCCAGGAAGAAGGAAGGGAATCAACAGACATAAAGTGCTTTGTCAGTTGCCTGGTTTGCAGCATCAATTGCTCCAGAGCTATAGTAGATTTCCCTCTATATTCATTCATGTAGGGAGACAAATTTCCTAGGCTGGGCCTGACCCCCATGGATACTTTCAAATCAATGGCTGCTATCAGGCTCAAACTTACAATATAAGAGAGAATAACCTCCAAGCCCAAAGAATTCTGTTTCCTAACTTTCTGTCTTTTTAGGCTAGGAGTTGCCTTTCAAAGGCAGTGCGATATTGTGGAATAGAATGATAAATCTGCTCATTGCATGACTAACCCATTTAAAACACTGTGACTGTGCTGTTCTGAGTTTTGGAACATTCCTCTTTATAAGTCATGTCATTCAAAGGCCAAGAGTTCCACTGAAGTGTTCAGAGGCAACCATAGAGTAGGAAGAGTAGAGAGAGAGAAGCCAAATAGGATGAGAAGCCTCTGACTCCAACTAATTCCCATTCCTAATTATAATCAGAGCAGCTTTACTTTTATGTGTTCACTATATTGTGGCTCCTTGCAGAATTTTTTATTTTATTTTTTAAAAAATTTGCCAGAGGGCATGTGTGTTTGTTGGAGAAAGACAGAGGGAGAGAAAGGAAAAGTGAGAAGGTACCCCCATGGGTATGATCATACCTTTATCCTTTCTCCCCCATTATTTCCTCCCTTTGGGATATTGGGCATGAACACACATGTACCCAGCATTTTATTTATTTATTATTATATATAAATTACAGAATATATTATTATATATAAATCATATTATTATATATTATTATATATAAATCATATATATAATAAATAAATATATTTATTTTTCAAGCTTCCAGGTCTTGAACTGTGCTGTCCATCATTTGGGATTTAACCACCTTAAACATGAGGCCATCAGCTGGCCCCCGCCGCAAAGTTTTCTGAAAAAAAGATCCCACCCTAGAAGCTTGGATGAGGAATAGTTTTTATGTGAATGCCAATAAGCAGTGATAGTTCTCCTGCCTTAGCAGCATCTGTGGTACTTTCTGTGTTTTATCTGGGTCTGGCTCAATCGTATCAGCATAATGGGAAAGGGAAGAGAATTCTGCATAGGGAGTCAGGAGACAGGGCTACTGCTCCTATTCCTGCCCCTTAAGGAAATCCCTCCCCCTTTTTCAGTTTGACTCTCCCCTTTGGTCTCTAGGTGTCACTCATCTCTATTTATTCCCAGGTGTGGGCTATCACCTAGACAGGACTAAATTTGACTTATGAGTAATTACTGCTATAAAACTCTCTCTGAAAACATATTAAACTTTGGTATTCCCCTACCACTTAGGATATGAGCTGCTGGAAAACATTAGTGTTCTTTTAAACTTTTCTATTTTAGTAGCCAAGACTACTTTTTAAGTGGAATATTGTCTGAAAGCCCCGATATCTAACACAAGGAGGCAAAGCCACTCTCTTTGGAAGGAGGGTTGTACGAGTCAGAGTTCTAGATATTTCCTTTCCTTCTGATTCCCATAGTAATCTACAAAGCATCTTTGTGAGGAACCTAGGATTATTTCAAATGACTAGATTAGATGGTTTCCAGGGTCATTTCTATTTCAGTGTTCCATGAATTCATGAGGCAGTACACTGAAATTAACCAAGTATAATGCCATAGATTGTATATATCTACCTCAACTGAGATCTTATGTAACCTGTGACAGACAGCCTTTAAGGGTGTGCCATTTGGATCCATTTTAAACTTGCTGTTCAGTTTCAAGAAATGTAGTTAGCTGATACCTTCCAGTCATTATTGCTTTCAGAATCCGCCTCCTCTTTCCAGCTAAGGCTACATTCTTCCCTGAAAGCAGCCAACAAATGAGCATGATGGGGTTGTCAGAGTTTGTCCAGTGTGGTCACCTCATCACTTTATGTATCCTCACAGGGTTAGCCAAGACTTGTCATATCTGCCCAATCCAATTTCCTCTACTTTTCTTTTCTTTTTTTTTTTTTTTGCAGGTATTAACTCTACTGCCTTAATAAATCTTTTACACTACTAACTCGACATATTTACAAAGCTTTCATATGATGAGCAAAACTATTCTGAATGTCCTGTGTTGGTTTACTAAAATAGGACTAAGCCTCTTTTTACTGAAAACAAATGTGTATCTAAGAATGAGAGTAAGTGTATGTGAAGGAGAGGGAAAGGTCAGGCATTAATTAATCATAGTGTCTGATATGTGACAAATGGTTGACTACTATTTCTCTGTTTGACTATCCTTTATCAGCTAAAACCTGCAAATTCAAAACTAAGGCTGGCCAGCCAAGATCCCAGCTTCTCCAGGTAGTTGGATAATATTGTTATCTTCCTCTTTTCTTCAGCTAAGTCATCAATCTGACTTAGGCAGTTAAGACAAGTCTCTATCCAAGGTCCTTTTAGCCTAAAATTTAACTTTAGTACTAGGATCTTTTCTTCCCCTGGACTCTATTCTCAGTACATACATTCCTATTTCTTTACTGTAGAGCCACTTGTCACTGAATAGATTCCCATTTCTCCCTCCCTTCCTTTAATTTATATATCCATCCATCAATAAATGTCCTTATTAACTATGATGTGCAAAATATCATATTAACCACCATGGGGCTAGACATCTCATTTAGACATTAATCTTTTCCTCAAGGAACTTACATGCATAAGAGAGGTCTACAAATTACATTCTGCCCTTTATTATAGTTATAAATACCTGTAAGAGAAGTTCAAATGGTATGTAATTAGCACTCAGAGGAGAAAATAAGAAAGTATAATTTCAAGTTGCAATATCAGGGATGACTTCTGGGAGGAAGTCGCATTTGCAATGGGGCTGATTTTAAGTCATTAGTGAAATGCTGATAAATGAGCCAGTACAATATGAATCAATCATCTCTTAACCTCTCTCCCAAGGGTGGCAGCCGAGGGGTGAAGCACACATCATAAACCTGAGAAAAGGCTCATTAAAACCTTAATCTATGAAACCAAAGCAGACTCAAATGTCAAGAAAATCATCACCACCATGCACAGGTTTTAGTTGCACAGGGTTATTCTCACAGACTATCAACACAGGCTTCAGGCCACTGAGTTATTTCTGCAAATCTGCCACCTGCTATTATTTTTTTTTTTCCAAGTAGGAGTATGAGAGGGACAGGATAAGAAAGGTAATAGGAGAAATGAATAAATCTGGAGACTGAGGCATCTTGGAAAGGGATGAAAGTAAAGTTTCAAAGGTAATGAAGGAATTTGGGTACATCCAGTGACATGATGTTTAAGGTGTCTGGATCCCACATAGCCAACTCTGTAGCTCAAGTCCTGGATTCTAGGTACTCATGAGTCCCAAGTCCAAAATCCTCAAAGGAGTAACAGAGGAGAAAAGACTGTGGCTTGACCGTCTTCCATGGGGAGTGCTTTCTCATTTTTTCCTCTTTCTATGTCTCTCTGGCAAGTGCACATACCCTCTAGCAAAAGAATTTTAAAAAAATAATAAAAAAGTATTTTTAAAGTTATGCCTGCAGCATGAGGAAAAAATCTTAGTGGATGAGTGGAAATGTTAATAGGCATATAGAAATGTATGACTCAAGCATGGATTAGAATAACAAAAGATGCTGTCTGTATTGTATGTCCTAACAGCCCCACATAGGAAGAGTTTCAATTGGGATAAAATGCGGGGAATAGAGAAAAGTGTGACTCCTAGCTCCCTTACTCAATCTCACTAAAGGAATAAGAGGAATGAGCCTCAAGAGGAACCCATATCACTCCCTCTACAGATGAACACCATGAATTCAAACAATCTTCTAGAGGCCCTCTTAAGAGATGGCAGAATGAGTTGGTGGATGGGTGTGAGACTATTGCCTGAAGATGGAGTGGTAAGAAGAGAGTGAGTTAAAAGCCATGGCCTACCCCAGCTAAAGTGGCATGCACTGCTAAGCTGCTGCTCCACAGGTGGCCCAACATGAGAGACCTGGGTTTGATTTCTGGTCTATCATAAAGGCCAGGCATAAAGGCTTATTCCTATAATCCCCGCAGTTTAGGAAACTAAGACAAGGTGATTTGATCTTGAATCTGTTCTGAGGAATATGGTAAGACCCTGCATGAGTGAGCTGAGCTAACTGTTGGCATGTGACTGGAATACCAGCTGGGAGGGTGAGGCAGGAAGATTGCAGCACCATGAGACACTATTTAAAAAAAAAAAAAAAAAAAAAAAAAAAAAAAAGATAAATGAAGAAATGGTTAAATGTAGGGACCAGCAGTTAGCGTAATGGCTATGTCGCTGGACTCCCACGTAGTCGACCGCAGTTCGAGTCCCGGACCCGGCGGCTTAAACTCACGCCGGGCGCGTGTGCGTGCGTGCCCAAGATCCCGAGAGGAGAATGGAGGAGAAGGGGTTGCGGCGTGGCCATCCCCCCTGGGGGGTGATTTCCTGCTTTCTATCTCTCTGTCTCTCTCTGTCTGTCTGGCGAGCGCACGCGCCCTATAGCAAAAACCTCTCCAAAAAAAAAGAAAAAAAAAAAAAGAAATGGTTAAATGTAAATAGATGAGTATGTATAAATTTCTTTCCATTTACTTAAAAGCAGAATGGACTAAATGACATCAGAGTTTCTTTCCATGTAATAGCTATTAAGAGCTGAACATTAAGATAGACCTTTATTTGCAAGAACAAAATAAAAGCTAAAACAAAGCAAAACAGACAAAAAATGCAAACTAAACTCTGGGCTCCTGGCTTTCCTGACCATTATCTTTTTCTATCCAGAGTAATAGGCAAGCCCTATGCTTCTAAACAGCCAGTGGAGCTATAAACTCTTGGTATACAGGGAAAATATTTTAACTACATAAACTATAAAACAAGCATCATTATTATTGGGTTTAATCTACTTCGGTAATGTGTCTTTCTGTGAAGTGTGGGGTTTTTTTTTTTTTTTTTTTTCCTCAGTATTTTCCAGAATGTAGCTCAGATTTATCATTTGAGTTGTGTAAGTTCAGCCCTAGAATGCTATTTCAGAATTTTAAGAACAGGCCTTACATAATTATATAGAAACAGGTGGTTGCCTGCATTTTATGATTTGAGAAGAATCTGTGTTTGGAGTCCTTTACTCTCTAGGCTGGAAAACTCACTATAGGACCATCCTCAATGTATAAAGACTAAAGCAGAATTCAAGGCCAGCATGCTTTATTATTTTATTTTAAAGCTGGACTCATAGACACTTGGTCTACAACATACATGATGTCCAACAGTGCTTCTCTCTAACCTAGCCACACATGATGTCTAACAGTGCTTCTCTCTAACCTAGCCACACTCTGATCTTATTCCTCAATATTATCTTGTAGCCAAAGAAAGACGCATTAATTTCTGATTCATTTTCTTTGCTTTCCTGTCTTGGTTCCCTTATTCAAAGTCTATTAACAATGTCTCTCTGTAGATGTGATCTAGCTCCAGTGAGTATGTACCTTAGTGATGCTCATCATCTAGCTTAGTTTTTGAGATGTAGTTAGCATACTATAAAATTTAACATTGTACAGTTGTATAAGTGAGCAGATGTTATATTATTCATGAAGTTAGACATCACTAATTTCAGAATATTTTTTCCAAAAAGAAATTTCACACCCATTTACTCCATCATTCTGCCTGCTCTCCAGCTCCTGATCTACTCTTTGTCCCTGTGGGTTTGCCTATTTAATGCTTTCAGTAAAAATCAAATTATAAAATGAGTGGTTTGTGTGTCTGTCTTCATTCACTTGGTTGAATGGTTTCAAGATTCATCCATGTTTTAGCATGAACCAATATTTCGTATCTTTATATAGTTAATAGTTCATTATATCAATATATTGTATTTTTATGTCTTTATTAGTTGATGGACATTAAGCTGTTTCCACTTTTTGGTCATTATGAATAACATCATTGCATGTATGAGTTTTTGTGTGGGCATTTATTTTCATTGCTCTTGGGTAGATAGCTGGGAGTTAAATAGTTAAAACTTTGGGTCATATGGTAACTCTATGTTGAATCCATTGAGTAACTGTCAAATTGCATCATTTTACAGCCTCACCCACAATGTATGAACATTGTAGTTTCTCTAAGTTCTCTCTAACACCTGTTGTCATTTTAAAATGAATGTATCTGTGTGGGTTTATAGTTATATCTCAATGTGGTTTTGATTTGCATTTCCCTCATGAGTGTTGATGATAAGCACCTTTTAGTGACTTATTGGCCATTTGTATACCTTCTTTAGATAAATGTCTCTCTTATTATTTAACTGAGCCATTTATAGCTGTAAATTTCCCTCTTAGCACTACTTTAGTTGTATCTTATGTATTATGCTATGCTATTTAGTTTCCATTTATCTTAAAGTACTTTTAATTTCCTTGGTGTTTTTTTTCCTTGACTCATTGACCATTTAGGAATACATTTTTCAGTTTTTATGTATTTATATTCAGAAAAGTCATGTCAGAAATGTCATGTCATTTTTTTCTATGCCAAAATCCACCATGACTTTTCCTAAACTCAGTAAATTTCCCATATTTTTTTGTTACTGATTCCATTATACTTGGAGAAAATACTTTTGTGGTTTTAATTATTTCAAAAAAATTTTTTTTGTGGCCTCATGTAGGGTCTATTTTGAAAACTATTCCAGAGGTATTTGAGAAGAATATTCATTCTACTGTTATTGAGTGGAGTATTCTACTGATACCTTTATTTTTTGGTTGGATAGAGAATTCTTGCTTGATATCTTTTTTTAAGCATTTTTAATATGTCTTTCCTCTGTCTTCTAGTCTTCACGGTTCTTGATTACAAATCAGCTGTTATTCTAATTGAGTAGCCATTATAGATCAGTTTCTTCTCTTTCCATACTTTCCAGATTTTTTTTGTTTATGACTGTCCTTTTTTAAAAAAAAAATCATTTAATTTTATTTATTCATTTATTTTAATTTGACCAGAGAGAACAGAGTGGGGGCGGGGATGAGAAACCAAGCCACCAGGTCTAAGACTCGATCTGTGGTCGGCCATGTGGGATAATCCAGTGCCTTAAACACCACACCACCTTCTGGACCTGTTTTTGACTTTCAACAGCTCAATTATTATATGTCTAAACATATATCTTTAAATTTATCCTACTTGGAGTTCATTGAACTTCTCAGATACATTTTTCACCATTATTTCTTCAAATATTCTCTCTTTTTTGCTCTCTTCCTTTGAAATTTCCATTGTGTGTCTGTTAATACGCTTGATGTATCTTGGAGGTCTCTGAAGTCCTGTTCATTTTCTTCATTCTTTTCTGTTTATCAGACAAGATCATCTTAATTCTACTTTTTCAAATTTACTGATTCTATAGTTGCTTTTCCAAATTTTCTATTGACCCACTAATTTTTTTTTTTATTTCAGAATTTCTGTGTCTGTGTGTGTGTGTGTATTATTATTTTTTTTTTCTTTTGGAGAGGTTTTTGCTATAGGGCGCGTGCGCTTGCCAGACAGACAGAGAGAGACAGAGAGATAGAAAGCAGGAAATCACCCCCCAGGGGGGATGGCCACGCCGCAATCCCTTCTCCTCCATTCTCCTCTTGGGATCTTGGGCACGCACGCACACGCGCCCGGCGTGAGTTTAAGCCGCCGGGTCCAGGACTCGAACTGCGGTCGACTACGTGGGAGTCCAGCGACATAGCCATTACGCTAACTGCTGGTCCCAGTGTGTGTGTATTATTAATATCTGTGTGTTTGGATGTGTATTATTGACATCTCTATTGGTTAAGGCATTGTTCTCATACTTTTCTTTTTTTCCTTAAACATGATTTTCTTTAATGGTTTTGAACATAAGTAGCAACTTTAAGACTGTGTTTAGTAAGTTCAATGTCTGAGCTTCTTTAGGGACATTTTTTGTAAAAATATACCTTTTATTTTACATAGGAGCCATGTTTCTTATATTTTTGTTTCATACCTTTTCCCAGTTGAAAATGAAAAATTTTAAATAGTGTGGCAACTCAGAATTGGATTCTCTCCCCCTGCAAGTTTTTTGTTTGTTTGTTTTCTTAGTGACTTTTTAATGAGTTAATATTTATTTGTGTGGTCATTAAAGTCTCTGCTCATTTAGATTAGTTGTCAGCTGGTGAATGAAAAGAGATTTTCTTAAGTACCTGGAATCAGTAAGTCTCCAATCATTGCTGAGGGCCTCTGTGTGCATGTTAGGCACACCTTAAATACATTTCCACACAGTTAACAACTAAGTGGAGCCTTAAAGTAACCCAGTGGTAATAGCTTAGGGCCTTCACAGCTTTATCCAGAACATTTTCATAGCCTTAACCTTATGTACACTCCCAAGTACATGTGTATGACCTTTTAGGTTCCATGATATCTGTCAGAGCTTTTCAAATCCCTATTTGGATATCTAACTCCCAAGATTCCCTTATGTTTTTTGGTTATCCTGTTATTTAGCCAAACTGTTTTCAACTACCTCAGACATTGATTCTGTTAAGTTAAATAGGTAGCTTTGCTAATGGGGTATTCCAGGAAACCAAAAACCTGGTCGAATAGCAATTACCTGATAACGGGACTTTGAAAAAGCTCAAACCCTTATGATCCTCCAGTGCTTGACAGGTTACTAATTTTCACAATGATTTGAGGCTATTTGTTTTCAAAGCTACCGTAGTGCTAGGAGGAGGAGTATATGTGAATAGGACAAGTTTAAAAGGCTGTAGTTCAGATCTAGATTCAACTGTTTTCCTTAAACAATTTTGGGGGTTTTAGAAGCCTTTCATTGATTTCGAGAAAAAAAAAAAAAGGTGATTCCGACCACTTATGCCAGAGTTCTTATTGCTTTAATAAAGATTTTCAAATATCATTACTGTATTTGTGGAAATGTCTTTAGTTCTTCGCTTTTAATGTAATTTGTCTATGGTACCAGTGAAGCTAGGTTGGCACACAATGATAATGTAAAATAGAATGTCCTTTACTAAGAGCAAGTACTATTAGATCATTGTGGGCTCACAGAATGTTAGAGAAGGTTAGTAAATTGAATGAGCTGAAGAGATAAGAGATAGTGGTTTGTAAGTGAGATTATGGAAAGGTTACAGTTATTGTTAATGATAAAGTCTAGAAATAAGTAGGAGAAAAGAGTGGAGAAGGAAAGTTTTGAGAAGTTAATACTCTTGTACAGTGAATTTTGATTTCACTACTGAAGTCAAATTATTACAAAACAAGGAAAGATGTGAACTAAGTCTTTATGGAATGAGAAATAGTGATGCAGATGTTACCTGACAATAACCCAATGTTATTAAGATCAATAATAAGATAATCAAGTGGATTTTTAAGGAGAAAAGCCAAAGAAGAGTCTGGAAGTATCAATGAAGACTAAAGAGAACACTTTTCCCATCTTGGAAACCTGGTAGGATAGATGTGGGAAAGAGAAAAACCTGCAGTGAGCAGGCTTTAGGGATAGCAGTATCTCAGCAAAGACCCAGATTTCTGGTTAGAGGAATTAGAGGAAGAGGAATGATGAACATTTCAGTGAAGACGTCAAAGGTCTGGGGAATTTCTACATCATGAGATGATAGGACATAAAACTTCTGATTTCAGGGAGCTGGGACCAGCAGCAGTGATATAAAAGATCATGTAGGGTGTCAGTGTCTGGAAGATACTGGATTACCAAGGAATCCTAGGTTTCTTACAGTGACAGTAGTTGCAAGTATTGCATGTGGGCTGTGGGGATGATTTGTTTTCCAGAGCATGAAGAGATCTAGTGCCAGAGGCCTGCTCTAGCCGGGGTGGGTTGAAGCTCATACACAGGAAGGTGACACCGGTGAGCAAAAATCAGACTGAGGCCTCAATGCTCTTTAGCATGTTCTCAGCCGACTATAGTCAGAGCAGACTTAAGACTGCAGCTCTGATGGCTAGGAGACATACATATTTATTATTGAAGGAGTTTTACAGGAGTAGGATGGGTGAGGGGAAGTAAATAAAAGATTACTCTAAGAAACAGGGCATACAAAGTATGAAAACAATAATCATAAAACATGATTCACTGTTTTGTTTGATCAGGTGAAGTCAAACACAGTCCTTAGAACAAAGGAGTCCATTTGTCTGGTGCATTTTCTTCTTAGATCTTGATTACTGGGAAGGGTCTTTTGAAGAGGGCGCTTGCAGGAAGCTTGATAACTTCAGTCCCAGGTCAGCTTGATAACTTCCATCCCGGGCCAGGGCGGCAGCATTGCCAGTTACAAAGGCTTAGATAGAAATCTTGTCTTCTTAAGTAAAGACACGGTTAATATATACTAAAGTGAAATATCTATATTGCTTTTGGGGTAATTTACAGCTAAGGGGGTGAGCCTATTGCCTACATAGGAAAAGAATGTGGTCTTGCAAGCAGCTTAATGACTGACCTTAAGGTTACTGTGTACTTGGGACCCTCTACATGCTGTTCTATACAATGGCTGTGGCTTGGGGAATGGCAATCTTCCCTTGTCCTGAGATCAAAGGTGGCTCATGGTCTTTGTCTGGGGTATCAGTGCCTTGCGGATGAGTCTCTAAGCCTCCCCCAGCTACTGAGGTCCTTTAACCAATTTAGTAGCTTTCCATTAACTCAAACTTTTCTAATGTTATCTATGTAATCCCCAGTAGGAGAGGTGAATGCAGCATTTCTATTTTTTTTTTTTTGGAAGAGGTTTTTGCTATAGGGTGCGTGCGCTCGCCAGACAGACAGAGAGAGACAGAGAGATAGAAAGCGAGAAATCACCCCCCAGGGGGGATGGCCACGCTGCAATCCCTTGTCCTCCATTCTCCTCTAGGAATCTTGGGCACGCACGCACACATGCCCGGCATGAGTTTAAGCCACTGGGTCCAGGATTCGAACCGTGGTCGACTACATGGGAGTCCAGTGACATAGCCATTACGCTAACTGCTGGTCCCAAATGCCGCATTCTTTATTGACATTTTCCAGGCAGGTAGAGTGAGTCTCAAACTTCCTGATCCTCGCTGCGTCTTAGGAAATGGCATTCCTTCAGGATCACTAATTGGCTTTCTTGTAAAGTTGCAGTAAGGCTGGGGGTGTTATTTTACCCTTGCAGGGTACCATAATAACAGTAAAGCTCATGGCAGAGAAATTGAGTAAAGGCCAGTACAGCAACACAGTGGAGAATTGGAACTCGTAAACTGTTGACCTTGCTCACAGTTTCTTCCCAGCCCAGTCCTTGCTTTAGGCATGGGAGGCAGCTCCTTTATATTGAGCCTGTGTTAGCTTCATGGTCCCGACAATCTAGGGCTCAGGTTTCCCTCTTGCTGAAGTCAGGGCTTCAGCTGAGGTACTTCTTAGAGAATGAATAACTAACTCTTGCCCTGCAATGATGGTGGCACCTAGTCTCCTTTTGCCCATCAATTACTATTTCTGTTACTTAGTTTAGCACAAGCCCTCATGATAAGCTCTTCACTGCCCATCACCTAGACATGAGTTCTCTTTTTCTCTGAACTAGCCTTATAGTCAATACTTCTTTATGTACATATGGTCTTCAGAAAGCTTAATGAAAATGCATATCATGAAGAAAGTGTGCATGGATTTCAAATATTTTTGTACAAAAACGAACTCGTGCTTTAATTTTCCATGAGCTTTTTTAAGTACCCTTACATATATACACAAGTGTAGTATATAGCAGTGTATCAAACTACTCCTTTAAGAGAATGTATATCGTAGTAGAGGAACAGTCAACAAAATACTTAATTAAATTATGTGGTATGTTAAAGAACAATAAGTTGTATGAGAAAAATAAATTGAGGAAAGAGAATAAATTATACATGTGCATGTTGGTAAGGGTATCAATTTTAAATAAAATAATTAGGGAAGGCCTTGCTGAGAAGGAGCCATTTAAGCAAAGACCTGAAGGGGTAAAAAGAAACCATACAGATATCTGGAAAAAGAACATTACAAGCAGAAAGAACAGCTAGGAGGTCCAGCAAGGAGGCCATTATATCTAAATCAAAATGATTCAGAGATAAGATTAGAGATTTGGATGGGAAAAAAGAAAGAGCTTTCAAACTTTTTTAAGGGCTTTGCATTTTCTGAGTTAGAAGGAGAGCCATTAGAGTATTTTAAACACAAGAATAAAATGATCTGATGGACAAATTTAAGGTACTATTTTGGGGCCAGCCTCATAGCACAGTGGTTAAGTGTTTTGCATTGAGAGCTAGATCCCATATGGCCAAAAGTGATTTGGGTCCTAGCATGCATGCATGTATGCCCAAAATCCTGGCAGGAGAGACAAATTGGAAAGAAAGGATTGCAGTGCAATCATGCCCTGCTTTTCCTGTTATTAGAGAGGTAGTTTCTCTCTGCCATTCCTATGGTTTCCCTAGCAATCAAAAAATAAATAAATAAATATGTTAAAGACTGAAAAAGGGAGAGGGAGAGAGAAATACAGAGAAAGAAAAGAAAAGAACAGAAAAGAACTCAAGCAGCTGTTCCGGAAAAAGATAATCAATCCTATTAAAAGATGGGAGAATGAGTTGAAAAAACCACTCTCTAAAGATGACTAACGAATAGCTAAAAGGCATATGAAAAAATCTCAACATCCCTCATTGTAAGAGAAATGCAGATCAAAACAACAATGAGATATCACCTAACCCCAGTCGGAATGTCTAAGATTAAAAAAAAAAAAAAAAATGATAAGTGCTGGCGGGGATGTGGTGGAAAGGGAACTCTCTTACACTGCTGGTGGGAATGTAAATTGGTCCAACCACCGTGGAGAACAATTTGGAGATTCCTCAAAAATCTACAAATAGAACTACCATATGATCCAGCAGTCCTACTCCTTGGTATCTTCCTGAAGGATAGAATACTTAATCAAAAAAGTGCTTGCACATCGATGTTTATTGTGGCACTTTTCACGATTGCTAAGTCATGGAAACAACCCAAATGCCCACGAACTGATGAATGGTTAGAAATAGTATATTCCATATACTCAATGGAATACTATTCGTCCATAGAAAACAACAAAACCCTGGCTTTTGAAAGGAAGTGGATGAATATGGAAGACTTACTGCTGAGTGAAGCAAGCCATGCTATGAAGGAGAGGCATTGTATGTCCCCACTTAATATATACTGAGTGTCTGCACTCTATGACTGAAACTAATTGTCTAAAGGATATAGAAACGCAGTATATAGATGTAAATACCAGATATAGTGTGTGTGAAAGAGGAGGGTCTGAGGAAGGATATTTGGGGGAGGGACAGGGAGGCAAAGCATTAATGGCACAAAGAGGTGTGGTATTATCCATTGAAGATATTTCATAGTTTTATCAACAGTACTAGGGATAAATGTTCACCTGTTTAAATATCCATTTAGTAAGACAAAAAATAATGTGATTGAATGTATGGAATAAAATGAAATGAAAAAAATAAAATAAAATAAAATAACATAAAATAAAATAAAATAAAATAAAATAAAGAAAAGAACAGAAAAGAAAGATTATTGCTTATGTATTGAGACCAGGGAATAGAGGTGTTGAGCAGAAGTAGACAGACATCTAGGAGGCCATAATTCAGGTAAAAGATGATGCTGACAGATAAGCAGTAAGAGCCTAGATATATACTGAAGATGGAGCCAGCAAGATTTTTTTTTAAAAGATTAGATGTAGAGTATGAGAAGATTGAGAGTCAACGATACTTTCAGTTGACTAAAGCAACTGAAAGGATAGAGTTACCATCAACTGAGATGTGGATAACTACAGATGAATCAAATTTGACTTAACAGTGGGAAGCTCACTAGATCAGTCTGAGTTACATTGAGTTTGAGATGGCTGTTAGCCATCCAAGTGAAGATGCTAACTATAAAGATGAGTATCAGTAGGGTTTCATGTTGGTGACACAACTGCTAGAGTTATCATCCCAAGATTGTGTGTGTAGACAGAAAAGAGAAGTCCTAGGAATAAACTCTGTATTATTTCAACATGAAAATGTCAACAAGTGATAATGTGAAGGAATTGATGGTGAGCAAGGAAGAAAACCCAGATAGTATGTATGTTTGCCAGCTAAAGGGAGGAAATGTTTCAAGAAAGAGGGAATCATCGGTGACATATGCTGCAACATACAAGAGACCATTAGAGGAACAGAGTCCAGAAGGGTGGGATGAAAGCCTAATTGGCATGGTTTCAGGACAGAATTAAAGGAGAGAAATTAAAGACAGTAAGTATAAATGAGTCTCTCAAGTAGTTTGCCATAAAGGGGGTGAGAGAAATCGGGTGGTAATTGGAGGGTTCTTTAAAATGGGAGAAACTGCAGCATTTGTGCATGCTCAGGGAAAAATCTAATGGATAAATAGAAATAAACATTTCAGGGAAAAGTGAGAAGAATTGCTGTAGCTATGTGCTTATTAGGCAAGAGGGGAAGGGTCTAATGCACTTCAATAAGAGTGCAGATGACTCATCAGGGAAGGAGACCCAGGCTCTGGAGCAGACTGCCTATGATCAAATCTCAGCCTAGACAAGCCCTCACTATGCATCTGGGTAATTTATTTAACTTCTCTGAACTCTGCAGTGCTTGTAAACAGCACAGTACCTAACACATGGTAAGGGTTCAATTATCTGCTATTATTCTAAGACAAAAGAAAGATGAACAATTTTGCTAACAAAAGAGAAACTTTCAGCACACTCCCTGCATTAATTGTCTACAGCATGTTTTCCAAAATTTGAGTTAATCTCCTTCGTCTGTCATATTTTCCAAGGGCACACACAGATTTGTGTATTTTGCACACACTTTGCATTGTACATGACACGGATTGCTCAGGAAGGTAATTATCCCAGCGAACTAAGCTGCATGAAAAGATAAACTGCTTAGTGGATTAAAATTGCATATTTTATATAACCCAATGGCACAAACATCCTCATTCCGCTTGTTGCCTGTCTCGTAAATCTCTCCAGGACATCAACTGCCACTGCAGTTGAGCTTTTCCATCATCACCTTCTTTTCTCTGATGGTGGGAAAGCACAGTCAGAAAACATCTCCCCTGGCTCCACTACTCCCCTTCTTCAGGAGATGAGCTATGATGACACCCTCCTCTCACAGAGACACAGGGATTGTGACAATTTAATAGACTGGAAAAAATAATTGAGAATGAAAACTAATAATTCTCCCCTTCCTCTAGGGGAGAGGATGAGGTTTCATTAAGGGCTCAGATGCTTAGGATCAGCTGACTGTTATTACCAGGGCTTTCTACTGGGAACCTCTACGTATCAATGTTAATAGAAGAGCCACGTAGCTAAGAGAACTGAGTCACAGCCATTCACACTTGAGCAACCTTTCTCATTTAGCTGTGACTGTGACGTTATAGCCTCTATGCTGACCCTGGAAGTTTTGTAATAGGTATGGGAGAGTCACTTGGGGAGCAGGATATAGAGCAGATTGTCGATGTGATTGTTAGACAAAATAGGAGCAAATAGACTTGAAGTAAAGCAAGAGAGACCATTAGAAAGGAGGAAGAATGGATGTAATTTTTAAGTCAAGCACAAAAGGTAGAAAGTATGTCTCCAGAGACCTTTATTAAAATAATATGCATACCAACTAGCCGCACTTTATGGTAGAGATTGACATATTGGAGGGTATAAAAGCAGTGAAAATAGTTATGGATGCTGAAGACAGTGTGGAATGGGGAGGTAGAAGGGAAGAGTACAGGGAAGGAAATCAGCTGAAAAAAATAAGAGGCATGACATTTGTGGGATATAGAAATGGTTTATTACCTGTTAATGATAGCATGTATAGTATTCTCAACTGAACTGGTCTGAGAAGTACTTCATATTGGGTGAATTCTTTTTACAAGTCAAATGATGTACAGTGATCGAATGTTTAAAATAATAATCATAAAAAAGTGAAATGAGATAGATAAAAATAATAATTTTTAAAATTTTGGGAAAAAAATAAAATAATATGCATTCCTTAGTTCCAAAATGAGCAGATATTTGCCTTCTCACTTGCCAAAAATCATCGTTCATTTCTAGGATTCTACATTCTACAGCTCTGATACACCAACAATCAAGACCCATCTCCCTTAGCCACACACACCTCCCACCCATGCCCCAGTGAGAGTATCATGGAAACCTGAAGGCTAGTGCTTAAATTGCATATATATATATATATATATATATATATATATATATATATATGTATATATGTGTGTGTGTGTGTGTGTATTTTTACCATTTTCTTTACTCTTGCTGTTGTCTTGCATTTGTTCTGTGTCCTTGCATTCATGTGTCCTTTTCCATTTTAGTAACTGCAGTGAAGAGCAGATTGTAGGTACTCAGTCAACACTAAATAGCTAAAGTTTTGACAAACTGGGCGCTATCAGTATAAAAATCAACACTGTAAAAACCTCAAACTATTTTGAATCCACATATCAATTCCCTAGTGTCTATATTGGAAAGTCTCATGACTCTCCTCTGCCTGGAGACAGTGTCCATATCGCCCATACTCAGAATAGAGCCTTGCACATCACAAACCCCAAGTGAAATCTGGTGGCTAACTGACATCTATGAATGTTCCGGAGGATGAGTGTGTATGACTGAGAGGAAAAATCCAGAAGACTCTCATTAGATGAGAGCTCATCCTCAGACTTTCAACACACTTGCATTCCAAGTGTGTTATCAGTAGTCTCACTTCACTTCTGCAGAGTACCTCCTTATCTTTGCACTTACATTATTTCTGAGCCACACATTCCACACATTCCTCATGGAGCTCTATAAAACAAACTTTGACTAACTCATAGGCCTGGAGAAGAGGACATCGAGGACCGCTTCAGATTCAGAAGCTGGCTGGGAGAGTGACAATGTGGGCCCTGGGATGCTGGCTCTGAAAACAGTGTTCCTTGGACTGCCAGGAAAGCTGCCTTGAATGTAGGAACAGCTGCCACTTGGAAGAAGGAACTGAATTTTTTTTCTAAATTTTTTTCCCCACAACTTAACTGGTGGAATTTACAGGAACACAAATCTTAGTTTAACGTAACAAATCCACAGAAATTGAGGGCTACTTTGTAATATAGTGAAGTCTTCCAAGCAAATGTTCAAATAAAGTTGAGGTTACTGCCAAGAATATCAGAGAAAGAATTTGTGAGTAGGGAAGTGATCTGTTAGAAAGATAGTTAAAATTTCCCTTCAACTTGAAAAGGCAAGCATTCAAAACACACACATATACATCTATGATAATAGATGATTAAAAATATTGTAACAGCTAGTATTTACTAAGTACTTAATGTGTTCTAGGCACTATGTGAAGAAGCCCTTTACATTAATTTAATTTAATGTTACAGCTGTTCTGTAACAACTTTATGACGTAGGTACCCATTTTAAAAATAAGAAAAGTAAGTTCAGGTAACTTCTCCAAGGTCACCTTGTAAGTATCATAGCTGAGATTCAAACTCATGAAGTCTGACTCCAGAACCTACATTATTAATTACTAAACATACCATCTCCTCTTATAAAAAGAAAAAAAAATAGTTCTTGGGGATACTAAAGTTCTTACTCTTAAACTGTAAAATTCAAAATGCTATGCTGAACAAGGATATTTCAGCTAGGGCCTGAGAAATAGCAACTACTTAGTTGCAGAGAGGGGGTAAAAGCCTCCCAGGAACGGGAAACATCATCTGATACTGAGGGTAGGGTTCTTTCAAAGAACTGGAAGGAGACAATTAGTGATAGAAAGTTGAAGTAGGGATGTGATTCATGAGGTCAGAGCTCTGGACAGGATCAGGTCACATATGCTGTGTTTAAGAAATTTGGATTATAATCTAAGTGCAGTGGAACTGTCTATAAAATAAAGATGGATATCATTAGGCCATTCAAGAGATGAAGAAGAAAACCAAACAGGAAGAATACATTTCCCAGGGTCCTTACAAAGCTGTAGTGAAGGGCCAGCTGATGGCACAGTGGTAATGCAACCCTCTATGAGACTGACCCACCTGGGAAGGCATTTAAGGCCTTGAAGGTATTTCAAGAATTTCAGATTTAATCATAAGGAAGGTCTCAGGTTCATGTCTGAAGACCACCTTAAATGTGTCAGGCATGCGCATCCCAGTAAAGCAGGGCTGGCTGAAGCTAGGGGTGAATAGTGGAAGGAAGGGTATATCGTGACTGCCTGTTTCTCTCTAGTGTCTCTCTTGTTCATGAAAGGAAGGAAGAAAGAAATTAAAATAAATAAATAAAAACAAGTTTTAGAAACTAACTATGGTTCTTGTCAGTCACTGAGGTTTGGAGGTCCCTTGTTTCTGTAGCGCAGCAAAGCAAAAGCTGACTAGTTATTTCAGCGGGAGTTAGTCACTGGAGGCTATGAGGATGGGTGGGAAGAAGCAGTAGGCTAACAGTGGACATTTGCAAAGATCCTGAGCAGGTAAAGGACATGGTATGTTGGAGATTATACACTGAATATCAAAAGAGAGAGTGGTGCTATAGGAGACTAAAGAACTTTACTAGGGCCAGAGCATTTAAGGCCTTGTAGGTATTGTAAGAATTTCAGATTTAACCATAAATGAGTTAGAAAGCCAAGAGTCAATAAGATAATCTTTATGAAAGTGGTAGTTTTACTTTGACAGGTATTAAGAGACTGATACAGTATGGTTTACATCAAAAAATGTTAAATTTAAAAAATAAATCATTTCAGACTGGAACACTGAACAATGCAGCCATAACTCTGCACTCCTAAGTTCTCTAGCCTATATCTCTTAAGTAAAAATTTTCCCCTAAGAAACCACATTATTATTACAATTAACAAAATTTTAAAAATTAAATAATGTTTGTAAGTATTTACAGAAAAGTTTCATAGTAATAAATAAAAGACTGAGCATTGTAGAGAAGAGCCTCAAACGTAACATGAATTTTATTTTAAAATGCCTTGCTTACTTGACAAAAAAATCTTTTATTTAGCCTAAGCATATTAGAGTTGTAAGATTACATGTAAATTACATGGAAATCATGTAATTTACAAGTTTTCATCCATTGGAAGATGGCATGGTAGTTAAGGTGCTGGATCCCACATGGTTGACTCTGGTTCAAATGCAGACTCAGTGGCCTGAGGAACATGCTGGGCATGCATGCAGTCTGCCCAGAGTCCTGAGAAGAGAGAGAAGAGGGATGGTGGTGTAGCCATCATCCCTGAGGCGTGATTTCTTACTTTCCCTATGTCTGTCTCTCTTCAGTAAGTGCACACACCCTATGGCAAAAAATCTGAAAAAATTTATTCATTCATTGTGGGAGATGCATATATGTCCTAAGTTATTAATTGACACAGCTGTATACTTTGACTTGAGGTTGGTCCAATACAAATACCATTGGAAAAGCTTGGAGAGTCTCCCTTTTTGTGCGTGTGTGAGTTATTTATTTAATTTTATTTGTTGTTGTTGTTGTTGTTATTGTTATTATTTTGGCATAGGGCACATGTGCTTACCAGAGAGAGAGAGAGAGAGAGAGAGAGAGAGAAAAAGTGAAAAAGCCAGCCGCCAGGTTCAGAACTCGAACCAGTCAGCCATGTGAGAGCTCAGCACCTTAACCCGTATACCACCTGCTGGTCCCTCTCCCTTGTTTTCAAAGCAAAGAAGGGAATCAACATAGGCAAGTTCTACCAGGAATCAGTCTTTTTAGCTAATCCATTCCTAATACATCAACCTGAAATGTAGCACTTCATCAACAGGTTTTATTTCTGTAACATTCCAAAGGTCCTCAGTTGGTATGGTTAATGCCCAGGTATCTGTCTTACCTCTCAAATAAGTAGCTGAATCTGGACATAATTTAGGGTCCTGGACCTAGTTGTGAGGCACTGTTTAAAGCTAGTATTTTATCCATGGGCCCAGTGGGAATATTGCTTATGACAGTTTAATATAGCTGCAGTATTAGAGCAATTTATTTTCAGACACCTGCACCAATGCTTCCTTTTTCCACTTCCCTAAATGCCACAGTAAGATATGTTTACATGAGCCCTAAGAAACTCTATGGTACAGGAGAAAAAAGAATAAAACAATCTGTTTTAGTTTATATCAGCTCAACATAATAATAAATTAACGTTTATGCATTTCAAAATGTACATTGATTTAGTTTCCTTACCTTCTCACAGCCCCAATAATATATTCCAAATAACTTAATCATTATTGTAGACCTCCTGTTGTCTCTGCTCACACACACTTTCCGTTCATGTATCTCTTTTGGACTATAAGCCAATGTGTCTAACTCCTCATAGAACAGCTGGTACTTACATTGAAAACTAGTTAACTGGACTTCCCTTCATGTGAATTCCCCATAAAAACATAAGATTCAATAGGGTGCTATTTAGTTTTGAGTACAATAATTGATCATCTCACTATCCCCATTAAATTCAGAATTGAGGGAAAATACAGGAGGAAGATGAGACACGATAGCATATTCCTGGTAAAATTGAATGGGAGAAGGATTCTTGGCCAATTCCAAACTGGAATTTCTAACCCCCTCATAAATTCCAAATTATATTTAACTACCCAGTCAAAACCAAATAGTACAAACATTGCAGGAGACTTCTGTAGGTCTATTATACTTGCGTTGTCTATTGTACCTGCCACAGAAGTATTGCATTAGAACAAGGAATCATTTGTGTGCAGGACACGGAGGGAGGGGTGTGGGCAGACTTCAATGGAACAAATTAAGAAGGGAAGTGAGCTAAGTAATTTCCATGTTTCTCTTTCCTATTTAAACAAGAGAAGATGATTTTCTTTTTGAAAGGGAAAAATATCAGGATGGGAAATGAACGATGAGAACTTCCTCCCACACTCATCACTAAGTTCTTATTTTATAAACTAGCAGCAGTACAAGAAAAGAGAAAATGGTCCTTCCTTGTATCTCAAAACTAAACTCCCAAACCTTCCTCAAACTAGTCTCTATTTCTCCTCCTGTTTGATATTATCACCCTTTGCCTCAGCATCAGGTTAGAAAGCTGAAAGTTCAATTTAAGTGTGCTCTTCTCCCTCAGCCCACACACCCAATGAATTACTAGACATTATAGATTTTCACCTCTAAAATTTTCTTGATGTCTTGCTCTTATAATTCATCATGGCAAAATCACTTTAAGCTCTCATACCCTCCCATGTGGTCAACTGAATATGGTTTAGAGAATGGGCCATGAATTAAGTTACATGATTTGAAGTTGGGCTCTCTCACTTACCAGCCTGGTGACCTGACCTTAGAAAACTATTTAACATCTCTGACTTCCAGTTTTATTATCTGTAAAATGGAGATAATAATAGTACTTATTGTGTAAGATTTTAATGATGATTAAATGAGTCAATACAAATACATTTTTAGGGCAACCAGTAGCGTAATGGCTATGTCGCTGGACTCCCACGTAGTCGACTGCGGTTCGCGTCCTGGACCCGGTGGCTTAAAACTCACACCAGGCACGTGTGCGTGTGTGCCCAAGATCCCGAGAGGAGACGGAGGAGAAGGAGAAGGGATTGCGGCGTGACCATCCCCCCGGGTGGTGATTTCTCGCTTTCTATCTCTAATGTCTCTGTCTGTCTGGCGAGCACATGCGCCCTATAGCAAAAATCTCTCCAAAAAAAAAATAAATAAAAATAAATAAATAAATAAATAAATTTTTAAAATAGTACCAGGAATGTAGTAAAAAGTCAAAAAATGCCAGGTGCCATGTCAATATTTATAATTATAATTTTAAAACTTACAATGCAAGTTTTTAGGCAATGCCTATGGTGTAATCCAATCTTTACAAAATAACATTTTGTATTAGTGTGTGTATGCACATTTTAATATGTTTTTGTTTTTATAGATAAAAGTCAAAAGGAAAACTACCAAACTGTTGATATTGGTTATCTAAGAGCTACAACTGAAGCATAATGGTGGATATTATACATTTACATATAACTTTGGAAAAATAACCAAAATTGATGAACCTTTAAATAAGCTTAAAAAAGAAGAGACAACACTCAAATAGGTAAAATTAGAAATTATAGAAGAAAAATTACAGCTGTTATCCCAGAAATATAAAAGGTCATTAAGAAAACATGAAAAACTGTATCCCAACAAATCGGGTAACCTAAAAGAAATTGATAAATTTATGCACACTGATTACCCACCAAGACAACAGAATCACAAAGAAACAGAAAATCCTATAGTCTAATAATGATTAATAATATTGAGGGACCAGCAATTGGCATAATGGCTATGTCATTGGATTCTCATGTAGTTAACTGTGGTTCGAGTCCCAGACCTGATGGCTTAAGCTCACAGTGGGCGTGTGTACATGCGTACCCAAGATCCCGAGAGGAGGATAGAGGAGAAGGGACTGGAGCATGGCCATCCCCCTGGAGGGTGATTTCTTACTTTCTGTGTCTGTCTCTCTCTGTCTTTCTGGCGAGCATACATGCCCTATAGCAAAACCTCTCCTCTCCCAAAAGAGGAATATTGAATCAGTAATAAAAAGTATCTCATCAAAGAAAAGTCCAGATGTTCTATCAAAGATCTAAAGAAAAACTAGCAATCTTCTTCAAACTCTTCTAAAAAAATGAAAGAAACTGAAATATTTCCAAACTAATTGTATAAGGCAAGAATAACTCTGACATAAGAGCCAGACAAGGACACTATGAGAAAAGAAAATTATAGGCCAATATCCTTGATAAATATAGATGCAGAAGTACTCAATGAAATACTAGAAAATTAAATTCAATAGCACATTAAAAGGATTATTCATTCTGAAGTCCCATGATCAACTAGAATTTATCCTAGGGATATAAAGATTGTCCAACAAATGCAAATCAGTAAATGTAATATACCATATTAGCAAAATAAAGGACAAAACCCCTGTGATCATCTCAATAGATGCACAGAAAGTATCTGACAAAATTCAACATTCTCCCATGTCAAAAGTCACCAACAAATTAGATACAGAAGAAATGTACCTCAACGAAATCAAAGTCATATGGCAACTCCACAACCAATGTCATACTAATGGTGAAAAAGTTGAAAGAATTTCCTTAATGATTCTCTGAGACATGATATTTAAAAACAATAGAATGATATTCAGCCTTAGAAAAGAAGGAATGTTGTCATTTCTGACAACATGAATGGACTGGAGTACATTAAGTGAAATAAGTCAGGTACGACAGGGCAAATAATGCATGGTGCCACTTGTATGTGGAATCTAAAGAAGCTGAATACATAGAAGCAGAGAGGTTAATGATGTTACTACGGCCTGGGGTGGGAGTTTAGAACAGGATTGGTCAAAGAAAATAAATTTTCAGTTAGGTAGGACAAAGTTTAACCGTTTTATTATATGACATGGTGACTATGTAGCCAGCCAATTTCATGATTTCATGTTTTCATGTTACTAAATTAGTAACTCACTTTTTTTTTTCCACCATGATGAAGTCCTTTTAATATTTTTTGTGAAAGGTTTCTGGTGAAATGAACTCTGCCAACTTTTGTTTGTCTCAGAAAGCGTTTATCTTTCCTTCTTTTCTAAAGAATAGCTTTGGCAGGTAAAGTGTTCTTGGCTGGAAGTATTTCATTTTTATTTTTCCCTTCAGTATAGTACACTGTATATGTTATCCCACTCTCTCCTATACTATGAGGTTTCTGCTGAGAAATCTATTGATAGCTTCATTGAACCTCAATTGTATCTGATATTCTTTTTGTTGCTATTTTCAGGATCCTCTTTTTTTATTTTATTTTTTATTTTATTTTTATTTATTTATTTATTTGGAGAGGTTTTTGCTATATGCGCTCGCCAGACAGACAGAGAGAGACATAAAGACAGAAAGCGAGAAATCACCCCCCAGTCACACCGCAATCCCTTCTCCTTCATTCTCCTCTCAGGATCTTGGGCACGCACGCACACGCACCCGGCGTGAGTTTTTTAAGCCACCGGGTCCGGGACGTGAACCGCGGTCGACTACGTGGGAGTCCAGCGACATAGCCATTACGTTAACTGCTGGTTCCAGGATCCTCTTTTTATCTTTGATTTTTAACAGTTTGATATAATATATGCTGATGTAGTCTTGTGTGAATTGACTCAAATTGAAGACTTTTACCTTCCTGTTAAAAAAAAAAAAAAAAAAGACGATAAAGAAATTCTGTCATTTGTGACAGCGTGGATGGACCTAGAGTGCATACCTGGATAGTTTACCTTTCCCCTAGATTTAGAAAGTTTTTTTGCTATTTTTTTTTAAGTTTTTTTGTTCTTTTTAATTTTTCTTTTCCTTCTTAGACTGCTCCAATTCTCATATTTACTGGTTGGATGCCATCTCATAAATTCTATAAGCCTTTTTCAGACTTTCTCATTCTTTTTTCTCCTCTACCTGAACATTTTGAAATAACCTTTCTTTGGGCTCACTGATTTCTCCTGTTTCATCAATTCTGATGTTAACAATATTTTTTGCATTTTTTCTTTTTATGTGATGTGTTTTTCAGCTTCAGAATTTCTGTTTTTTTTAATTAACTTAAATTCCAGTTAAATTTCTCAATTTAGTTTTTCTCCTTTAACTGAATTGTTTTTATGTATTTTTATTGCCATTTGGTGAGTTTTCTTAAAACAATTAGTTTGAAATTTTTTTAGGTGTTATGTATGCCTCTATTTTGGGGGGTCAGTTACTGAGAAATTTTTATCCTTTTATTGCAGTTATAGTTCCTTGGTTTTTTATGTTTCTTATTGCTTTATGTTAATATCTGTGCATTTGTAGTAGTAGAGGGTTATTCCAGTCTTTGCAGGCTAGATTTGTCTGGAGAAATCCTTCACCAGTCACTTTATCAAGAGATTCTAGAAAGGCATGGTTCATGGGGAGACTTGTTGCTCAAGTCCTTAAGTAGGCTTGCTTGGTCCCGGGGTCAGCAAATGGGCATGGGCACCTGGATCAATGGGACAGAGCATGGAACCTATATACACTGGGCTGAATCTGTTGATTAGGTCTATGGAGTTGAGCTGGGAGGCTATGCCCACAGAGACCAGCTTGAAGCCCTGGTCTATCCTGGTGCTAAAGTGAGCCTTAAGCCTTTGTGTAAAGGGACCCACCAGGGATTAGGATGAGATTAGGACCAGGATCCATGGGAGTGGGGATGGGCCTGGAGCCTGAGTGCAAAGGATGTTACCTGACATTGTAGCATGTCTAAAACGTGAGTCTATGGACTGGATCTCAGTCCTGAGTGCTTGCTTAGAGTCTAGATCTTCAAGAGTAATTCTGGATCCTCAGACTACATGTGCTAAACGTCGTACTATCATCTGTTAGAGCAGGTCCTGACCCCAGGATTCACTGGGTTCACAGAAGCCAGTCTGAAATCTGGAATAGATACAGTGCTAGGGCTGGTATGGGGGTCTAATATGTAGTACAGACCCAGTCTAGAGCTTGAGTTGTATGGGCTGACTTAGAGTGAAAGGCTATGGAGAACAATTTAAAGCCTGGGTCCATGGGAACTATCTTGGAAGCTAAGTCTGTGTATGCTTACCTAGAGGTTAGGAACCTTGGGAAAAAGGTATATCACTGGAGCCTGGATGAATGGGAGTTAGCCCACCACTTGAGTCTACTGGAATTGGCCCAAATCCTGGGTCTCCTATAGTGTAGACCCTTGGCAGCTCACCTGGTGCCTTAGGCTAAGGGTGCTGATATGGCTGGATGAGCCTGAAGACTGGGATCACTGAAGCTAGCCTAGATGTCATGGTAGACCTATAGACCAAGTCTGCTGGGCAGACCTAGCACTTGGGGCTATACGATTCAGCCTGGTGTTGAAGTCAGCTGAGGTAGATGCTCTGTCAACAGGTACCAGCCTAGAGTCTTTAGCCATGGGGACCTGTTTTGTGCTGGCTTTTGCTGGGAAGTCTTGGTGTTGGGATCCAAGACAATGTCCTGTACTTATTTCCCTTTCTTTACCTCAAGGATAGAAATAGTGCCAAACAGGATATTTTTCTCCATGCTGTCCCATAAGTAATGTAAAATTGTCTTCTGAACCCCCTTTAATGCAGCTTTACTTATTTGTGTGCTGTACCCACTTATTATAATCTATTATATGGTTTTCTTAGCTTCTGTCAATGTATTTTAATGTGTGAAAATTGAGGTTTCTATGGGAGGATGAATGCTGAAAAGTTTTAGTCTGACATCTTTCTGACCTTTGGTCTTAAGTTTTCTGTAAAATTTACTTTTAAGTTTGGTACACATGAAAATTCTTATAATCTATGGACATAAACATATTATCTGTAAATACCATCAGTTTCATTGTTTTCCTAATTCTTATAGCTTTTATTTATTTTTCTTGACTTACTGCATTGACTAGAAACATTAGTACATGCTGCATAGAAGTTATAGTATCAGACATATTCATGTAGTTCCCAAACTTGAGGGTAGATAAAAACGTTTAGCATGGGGCCATTAAATATATGTTTGCTGTAGATTTATTTTTAGTTTAGACCAGATTAAGAAAATCAACTCATTCTGATAATTTGAAAATACATTTTATTTGAATAACTGTTGAATTTTATCAAATTATATTTCTGCATCTATGAGATAATTTTGTAAATCTTTACCTTCCATTAATATTAAAAAATACATCACTAAATGTAAAGTAAGACTAATATTTCTTATTATTTCTTGAATAAACTCATCTTAGTTATATTATCTTTTTATATATTACTAAGTTAATTTATTAATTTTTGTTTGGGAATATTATGTATATCAGAAATAAAATTACATAAACGTCAATTTTATTTCTATTCATAACAATGAATAGTTTAAAAAATAAAGTAAGAGAATTTTATTCATCATAGATTTCAAAGAATAAATATTTAGGAATAAATGTGACAAATTACTACGCACTTGTATGAGTACAGTAATAGAGATTGATATCGAATGTTGGCAAAGATGTCGAGAAATTAGACCCCTCATGCAGCACCACTGGGAATGTCAAGTGGTATAATTACTGTTGTAAACAGAATGGAAGTTTCTCAAAATGTTAAAGACATCCATAACCATATGACCCAGCAATTGTACTCCTAGGTATCTTACTTCAGATAAGTGAAGACATGTATCTTCACGAAGACTAGTACAGGAATGTTCATTGCAGGACTATTCGTAATAGCCATAAAAGTAGAAATGACTCAGATGCACATCAACTGATGGATAAACAAAATCCATGCAATAACACTATTAATCTGTAAAAGGCAGAAAACTACTGATTGACATTAAACATACTAAGTGAGAGAAGTCAAGTGCAAGAGACCACATATTACATGTTTGCATTTAATAATATTTCCAGAGAAGGCAAATCTGTTCATTGTTGCCTAGGTGTGGGAGTGAGAACAGAAAGAGGAATTAACTGTAATGAAGCAAAGGAAACTTTTTAGGGTAATGGGTATGTTCTGGAACCGGATTATGGTGATGTTTACACAAGTCTGTTAGGAACTATGTTGTCAGAAAAGTTGTGACACATTTTTGCATAGAAAAACATAAGAAGTCATGACTTTTCCAACAACCCTATATTATGTATAGACTTATATTGGTTAAATTTTATATTATGCAAATTGTACCTCAAGGAAACTGTTTTAAAAAATGACCCACCAAATACACCAAAATACATCTATCTGTTCAAGATAATAAAAATTAATTTATTATGAGAGAATTAGAATAGTGATTTCTTGGAGAAGGTATTTTTATTATTTTTTTAATTTATTTTAATTTGACCAGAGAAGGACAGAGAGAGAGAGAGACAGATACAGAGACAGAGAGAGAGAGAGAGAAAGTGATAAAGCAAGCTGACAGATCTGGGATTCAAATTATGGTCAGCCATGTGGGAGTCCAGTGCCCTTAACCACCATGCCACCTGCTGGCCCTGGAGAAGGTATTTTTAACAACAGGGGACAAAAGAAAGTTTCTGGGATAGTGATAATATTCCATTTCATGATCTGGGTAGTGATTATATGGGTGTATTTACTTAGTAAAAACTGATTAAACAGGTGACTTAAAATGTACAGACTTCTAATTAAGTTATAATTTAATGAACAGTTCAGAAAATAAAAACAAAACGGTGATTGATTTTGAAATAGAATCCTATTGTGATTTATTCCTGGAATTATCTTAATCTATTAGCTCTACTTTTACTGTAGGATCTCTATTAAGAAAGTTGATGCCAATCATTGGTTAAAAACAAACAAAACCTGATCAACTCATTCTTCATATTCCAGTGTTTTTTGTTTGTTTGTTTGTTTGTTTGTTTTATACACCAGAGTGATGATGCAATTGATCCCAAACAGATTTGGTTCCCAAGTAAAATTTAGGCTTCTCGGCATTACAAAGGCATATATTTTGTGTTTCTCAAGGGTATGCATTTATAGTTATCCCCTTCTTAGGCTACCATTCAATTAACACTGGTATGCTTTTTACAATGTCATATGGCACCTTTAGATACTAATGCTCCCCCATAACACTGTGGAGTGGACATAGGGCAAGAAGTGACAGCTGCCATTCAGGATCATGGGGAGAGTACCAGACTAAAACTCACAACTACAGGTCTCAGTGAAGAGCTAGCTGTCTGTGGGCTTGGACATGCCACACAATCCCCATGTTGCTGTAATTTACCCCCTGTAAAGGTTGAATGAAAACTGGACATCATCACACCATCTTTACCTAATATACCAGAATGCTGTAAAGGTTGAATGAGATAAAGTTTTTCAAGATGACTTCTCATACATTCAGTGTCAACCAAGGCCACTTCTTGGTATTATTAACAACAGCCAATATGCAAGTTAGAAAAATTAACTTGCTTTCAGTGGTGCAGCTTTTAAAACTGAGGTTATAATGAGTTCCTTGAAAACTGCCATATCTGCAAATATTATGTTTCCCCATTTGTTATAGAAATGGGTTCTCTAATAATCTGCATACCAAGCTTGAATTTGAATCCTAGTGGCAATATAATTCTGCAGAGGTAGATTAGATAGAAACGTTAGATTTCTCGATATTGTTTCCACACCCAATACATCTATAATAGATAACACATACCGTGTCATTATTGATATTTTAGAGGCAAGGTATGGTTTGAGGCGGGCATGGTTAGAGGACATTTTCTTGTAGAACTTGATGTGATACTTTGGATGTTAAAGGATTAATGGTTTGAGGACCAGCACCTTTAAAAGGAAGATTCTATCATGCCATCCTAGGGAATATGCCCCTCACTGAAAACAATAATAATGATAATGATCATAATAGCTAACATTTCACAATACTATAATCAAGCATCATGTTAAGCAGGCAGCTTGCATTCTTCTATACAGAAATTAAAGAGAGTTTTGAAAGTCAAATTCAGTCATGTTATTCCAGTGCTTAAAACCCTCCGTGGACTCCCCTTGCATTTAGAGCAAAATCCTCTGACATTGTACTCCTTCTGCAAGGCTCTGTGTGGTCTGTTCATGTCTGTCTATTTGACCTCAGTTTGTACTACCCTTCTGTCATTCATTTCACTCTAGCTATACTGGCTCTAAGCTTTTGCCTTTGTTCTTTCTTTTTTAAGGAATTTCCTCACTATAGATTATCACGGAGTAGGCTCCTTTTGCTTCTAGCTCATATACATCTTCACAGAAAGGTCTTTCCTGACCACCCTCTTTGAAGTAGACTCAGAAGTGTTAAATCACTTGTCCATGAACACACAGAGGCAAAGCAATTATTTGAATCTAAGACCTTGCAAACTGGAGTAAAAAAAAAAATAATAAATGAATAAATATATATATATAAATATATATATATATATATATAATTATATATAATATATAATTGAAAGATATATATATATAATATAATTACATATTATGTATTATATAAACTTGTTATATAATATATAATATATAAAATATATATAGTTATATAACATATATAATTATATATATAATTGAAAGAATATGGGTAAGGCTTTCTTTATCACAAGAAAATAATTAAAATTAAAAACTTTTTTGAGTTGAAGCAAAAAATCTTTCTTGACTTTGAGTTAGGTGTCTTTCTATTTAATCCAGAAGGAAAATAAAACTAAAATTAATATAATCAAATAAGTCCACATTTCAGAGTGACAAAAGGGAAAAAGTTATGCAGAGAGATGAAAGTGAAGGAAAGTTATATCTTGCACCTGCCTTCAGGACAGCGTAATTATTTCTTCTCATTAAAGTAATTGTTGGTCTAATGCCAGATCTCTCTATCAGATCCATTGAGACACTGAAAATGGAATAAATACACCATCTAATAAAACATGATAGAGGCAAAGGGTGAAATTTCTACTTAGAAATAGCTATACCTTGTCGAAATTTCCCAGGGGCAAAGGGTCACTAGGCTGAGATAATTGCTAATTAAGATTAGACAGACCAGGCAAGAAGCCAGACCAGTACCCCAGTGTTACAATGGGTCAGCCATTGATTAGATTTCTGGCTCTTGATTAAATGTCACCAAATGATTAACTGATTAATCCTCAGACCTTTATGGTAGAGACCCTAGTTCAGCATACTAAACTATAGCCCAGTAATTCTTTTTTTTTTTTTTTTTTTTTAATAAAGAATTCTTTTGGAGAAAGCCTCATGACACTATTTCACTTTCTTCCCATCTGCTTCCTTTGTTTCTGTTTTCTTTTTACTAATGAACACACTCTTTTCTTTGCTAAAGATGGAACTTTGTTAATTTACTATTGCCTTTGTATCCTTTGCTATCCATTACATTATTCAGGTAACAATGCTTTGGGTCAATAAAATATAAATTATGAATACTGACCTATTTGCTAATTTGGAAAGCAATAAAGTCAGATTTCATGTGTTCACAGCCCAGCTCTAACACTTACCTATTCTGTCACCTTGGTCCAAGTATTTAAGTATTTAACATCTCTTTCAGATCCCTTATCTATAGAGAAGGAAAAATAATATTATCTAATTTAAAGGGCTGTTAGAAACTAAATAATATCCCATTTTTAAAAAGTACTGAATTTGATGAATTACTGAATTTTTAATAAACTTTTCTAGAATGAGCTCCAAAAAGAACTACTAGGAATATTATACCATAGATATCATCCTCTTGCCACACTTGAATTTTTTCTAGGAATATTCCCATTCTCCTCCTAGACAGTTCAGAAGTAGTAGAGACAGATATAGCCAGCCTTGAATAGACTAAAATGAAAATATGTCATGTTTTTAAATTATTCATTTAATTTTATTTATAATCATAATTATTATTTTTAAATTTTCTATAGGGCATGTATACGCACCAGAGAGAGAGATAAAGTGAGAAAGTAAGCCGCCAGGTCTGGAACTCAAACTGACCATGTGGGAGTCCAGCACCTTATCCACCATGCCACCTACTGGCCCCAGTACATCCTATTTTTATCTTGAAAAATGTGATTTGCTATCATATGATAGGAGGATAATAGTCATCACTAATTATGGAACTTTTACTATTAATATATACCAAACACTGTCCTATAGACTTTATACTGATGTGTGTGTGTGTATCCCTTAATACCCAGTAATCACCTTACTACCCAGGGAACTCAGTACTAAGAGTGGTAAAGACAGCAGGCAAAATCAGGTCATTGCCATCTGATTCCAGAGTGAGATGAGGTAACCCTCTCTTTATACTTTCCTAATTGTCATCTGGTAAATGCTTATACTTAGACACAGAATGTCCTCTCTTCTCACCTTCTTAAGGTCATTACTCCAGCAATGTTATGCATTCTCTAATACATCAATCTCCACCCCAGCCATCACTAGATCTTTACCACCAGACCGTAAACAAGACATTATTTTTTTCTCTATACTAAAAAGCCATGCAACGCAGCAAAACAATACCTATACCCTAATTTCCTTTCCTGCTGCTTCCCAATTTCTCTGCTCCCATTAAAGGTATAAATCTTGGAATGATTTTCAATGAAGCTCATTCTTTTCAAAGCCTCTCTTCGAAATTTCTCTTTAACCTACTCTAATCAGACTTTCACCCACCCCTTGTAACAAAACATTTCTTTTAGGATCACTGTTGTTCTATACAGATTGCTAAGCCGAGTGCTTAATTCTCCTTCCTCATCTTACTTGGTCTAACAGTAGCATTTGATTCAATGAATCAGATCCTCTTTGATACTCTTTCTTCCCTTGGCTTCCACTATGCCACACTTCCTTGGTTTTGCTTTTATTTCTTTCAATTTAATCCCTTGTGCTGCTGCTTCCTCTTCAACCTCTAAATGTGGGAGTAAGCTTGGCTTCAGTTCTTGCTCCTCTTTTCTTCTCTATCTATACTCATTTCCTTAGAGAGCTCATCTATTTTAGTACGTAAATACCACCTATATATTGATGACTACCAAATGTATATTCCCTGTCCAGAACTCCATTACAATTTAAATAACTGGAATTCTTAAACTATAGGCAAGCCACCTGCTGTCACTGTTTCTTTTTTTCTTTTTTTTTTCTTTCTTTCAGAATGCTTGTAATCTTTTCCTGTGTATCTGATGTTGACGACCTTCAGGGTTGATCTCCTATGCAATGCAATGTTATGTTAGAAATGCCCATTATGGCAACCCTCCAGGGTTTTTAATATTATTTGAAGACTATTCATGAGCAAGAGATTTAAGAGATTCTCCCCTAGTGGAAAGACAAAAAGAACCTGTGATTTCAGCTGAGAGAAAGGGGTTTGATCATGTCACTGTAAAAATTCAAGTAACTGCTCAGTTTCATACCACAAATACATTTTTTAAACACTTGTATATAATTACTCTTTGGTATCCATTATAGATGGTGAAGGACAGAAAGAATAATTCACAACAACTACTTACAATCCACAGCAAGCCTTCTGTTAACAATGGAACATTTCCATCACACTTGCGTTATAATAATGTCATAGTGTTTTAATGACTATTGTATTCATTTAATGGTCATTATTGTTATTCTTTCTCTCCTTTAGAAGAAAAAATGACAATATTTATCAATATTCATCTAAAACTCTGGTTAGTGAATTAGAGTAGCCTCTGATTGTTCAGGTCCAAAACAGAAAAATATTCCCCACCTTCAAAGAGTAAGGTAAATACCATATTTAAAAATATAGTATTGGTTAGGGATATTGGGGAGATGTTGGTTGAGGATACAAAATTTTAGTTAGACTAGAGAAATAAGTTCAAGACATCTGTTGTACCTCACGATGACTACAGTTAATTATAATACATACTTGAAAATGGCTGAAAGAATAGATTTTAAGTGTTACTAGCATACAAACAATGGTAAGTACGGGAGGTAATATATACATTAGTAAGCTTGATTTGGCCATTCCATAATGCATTTATTTCTTTGATCATACTGGATATAATAAATACACATATATTTTATGCTAATTGAAATAATTTTTATAATACACTAATTATTGGGGCCAACAGGAACCTGGTAGTTAAGGCTCTGTACTCCCACATGGCCAAGTACAGTTCAAATCCTGGACCTTGTGGTTTGCTTTCTTGCTTTCTCTCTCTCTCTCATCAAATTTGAAAATAATAATAAGTAAAATAAATTAAAAAAAGAAACACTAATTGTTAAAAAGAAAACACTAATTGTTAAAGTGATAAGCTGTAACCGTACAAAAATCATAATTGGTAGTTACAATGTATATGAAACTCCATTTTTTCAAAGGAATTATGAATTAGTCCAGCATATAGTCTGAAGCAAAATAGTATTTGTAGAATTTTAACTGCAGTAAACAATTAAGCTGCCTAATTCCATGGAAAAACTAAAACACAAACTCGTAAATCTCAATCTGCATCAAGAGTATTCATTTCCAGAAGGTAATCTCTGCTTAAAATAGTGTTTATGTAGATGAGCCAGAATCTTCAACAATTAAAGAGAGGATTCTGTTTCCCTCAGATAACTTTTTAAAATCCCCCCAAGAATCATAAAATGAGAAAATTTATGTTCCCTAAAAAGACTGAAATAAATTTCCCATGGCTCCTACAGCATGTTCCTTTGTTCTTTCTTCTGGAAAACTGAGGTCAAAGGGTGACTGTCATGGCAACTGCTACAGTTCTTTTAACCTCTGCAGGATGATGAAAGACTGAAGTATTAGATTAGGATTATTTTACAGAGGCTGGTAACTGTCATAGTTTACTCCTAGAAATAAAATGAGGAAATGAGGCCAAATGACTAGACGTAAAGCACTTCTGAGCGTGTGGGTTATGAAAAAAGAAAAGTGATTTACTTAGATTTTTATTCTCTGGGAGTTACTGCCTACCATCGTATTGTATAACTCTTTAAATTGTCTCATTATTTTTGGTAGTTTGATAGGTGTTAGCATTATGTCCCTTTTACATAATAGCTAAGGGAGTTTAAGTATGGGAGTTTAAGTACCAAGCCCAGTAGAATAGAATCCAAGCTGTTTTCACAGTGTAAAAATATTCTTTATCAAGATGAAAAGTATTTTTCTTGTTGGGAAACATACATACACAGCCACAGATAAAAATGATTTCCAGCCAAACTAGCCAAAAAGAACTCTAGATCTTAAATATATAAGATTTTTTAAAAAGAGATTTTTGTATAGAGTGCATGCGCTCTCCAGAGAGACAGAAAGTGATAAATCATCCCCCCAGGAGGGATGGCCATACCACAATCCCTTCTCCATTCTCTTCTCGGGATTTGGGGCACACACATATGCCTGGTGTGAGTTTTAGGCTGCCTGGTCTAGGACTAGAGCCACAGTCAACAACATGGGAGTCCAGCAACATAACCATTATACCATTTCCTGGCCCCAAATATAAGATTTTTTAAAAAGTTTGCATAGAAAATAATTAACCTAAGCCACGTGACCTGGTGGGAGTTTATGTGGAATGAAGGATGAACTAATTAGACCTGCCACTGAGATTATGAGGACTGTGAGATGTAGAATTCAGGCTATAGCATCTGACATTTCTCTGGGTGCCATTTATTAAGGAAAATATTGAACTACCTAGTTAAATGTTTGAAAAGGAAAACTACCAAGAGGAAAATAATCTTAAAACTGTGTCCCCTGGGAACTGGTATATGGTGTAATGGTTTTGTCACTGGACTCTCATGTAGTAACTGTGGTTTGAGTCCCAGACCCAGCAGCTTAAAACTCATGCCAGGTACATGTACATGTGTACTCAAAAACCCCAGAGAAGAATGGAGAAGAGATTGTGGCATGACCTTCCCCTGGTGGGAGATTTCTCACCTTCTGTCTCTCTGTCTCTCTAGCAAGTGCATGTGCCCTATAGCAAAAAAACTCTCTTTAAAGAGAGAGAGAGAGAGAGAGAGAGAGAGAGAGAGAGAGAGAATTGTGTCTCCTGGAATACAGTTGAACCGCCTCAGATTATTCAAAGGTATAGAAAAGATTCTAATGTCTGTGATACCCTCTTTGAATCAAAGACAACCTTGTTAAGGAAAGAATCATAATTTATGACAATAAGAACTTAATTTCTGTAAGGTATATGAAGTCAAAAATGTTTCTTATATTGAATTTAAATACAACACTTTAAATTGTCTAAATCTAGGTGAAAATAAACAGTATTGAATGGTAGCAAGCCCTTTACCATTTGAGGTATATAAGCAGAAACAGAAATAAGTTTAGTGTGAGAAAAATTCAAGTGCTGGGTTTGAATTAGACTAGGTTACTTTTTTTTTTTTTTAAGAGGGATTTTTTTCTATAGATCGTATGCACTCATCAGAGAGACAGAAAGCAAGAAATCACTCCCCAGGGGGAATGTCCATGCTGCAATCTTCTTTTCCATTCTCCTCTTGAGATTTTGGGCACACACACACACACACACACACACACATGCACATGTGCCCAGTGTGGGTTAAAGCCACTGGATCCAGGACTCGAACCAAGGTCAAGCATGTGGGAGTCCAGTGATGTAACCATTCCACCATCTCCTGGTCCCAAACTAGATTACTGTTTTTTTCAAAAGTTATTTCCTTTATTTTATTTATCATTATAATTATCTTCAATTTGACCAGAGTGACATACACACAGAGAGAGAGAGAGAGAGAGAAAAAGCTGCCAAATCTGGAACTCAAACCACAGTCAGCCATGTGGGAGTCCAGTGCCCTTAACCACCACACTACCTGCTACCACCCCTCGCAGACTAGATTACTCGTAAAGCTCTCTTAACTTAGAACATTTAGGATATCTGGTAGTTTATGATTTTGAGATTGTGAGATAAAAAGTAAAACAGCCTTTATGAATTATTTAGCCTTCTAGTTTTCTTTCCTTTTTTTAAGAATTATTTTATTTTACTTTTATTATCATTTTTCAGTTTGACCAGAGAGAGAGAGGGAAAGTGAGAAAGCAAGCCACCAGGTCCAGGACTTGAACCATGGTAGACCATTTGGAAGTCCAGCATCTCAACCTCCATGCCACCTACTGGCCCCTAACCTTCTAATTTTTTAAGCGTGAAGGTGAAAACCAAAAAATTATTAATCATTTTTTTATATTCCACGGGGTATATTTGTTGCTTTCATTTTAAGGGCAACTTTATTTTTTCCCTCTATTCCCCTCATAATGCATTAGTTCTAAGTTGTGCCTCAAGATTAATTTAATATTCTTTTCCTTCTCAAATGAAATAATATATGTTTAAGGATCATAGTTAACATGTTCAAGATTTTTGTAGGATTAGGTTTGAAATAAATTGACTACAGGTCCAACATTCAAAGTATGCTAACTAGTGCTAATTATTTCAATGCTAAGTGTTTATAATTGTGAACTCATGTAACTTTGGGGATGTAAACAATCTAATCCCTATTTTAAAGGTCATGAAATTGAGGTTTACAGAAGGGTCTGTCTCACAATGTCTCACAGCTAGTTAAGTGACAATGTGTGTCTATTTCAGACCTAAGTGACAAGACTTCCCAAGTAGGAGTAAGAATGTGAAGTCACCCCAGCTTGAAACCCACCTGGCCTACCAGATGACAACTAACACACCAGGCCAGGAGGCACATAACTCCATTGTGTTAACTTGGCAAAAGCTCAGGAACCAGAAAAAAAACAGTATACCTAAATACCTTGAAAAATAACCGTCTCAGAAGGAATAGCCAGATGGTCTTATTGCCTTAGAGTCTGGTTGGAAAGAATATATCGGTGTGATGGAAATTCCCCTTTTTGGAGGATTTTGAGGCACACATGTATTCGTACACCTGTGTCTTGCTTTCTGAAATCTAAGAGGGGTTTGATGGATGAGGGTTGGGAGTTCAAAGGAGAAGAAGAAGCATCTTTCAGGATCTGGCCTGATTACATTTCAGCCAAGCAGTCATTCAGCAGTGTTTACATGGGCTTTATTCACAATGAGAATGATAACCTTGTTCACAGCTCTCCAGCAAAGCATTATCCATACCTGGAGTCATGTCCTCAACTTCCTTGATTGATTTAATATATTCCTTTACTACCAGAGGAGGTCACATACCAATATACCATTATCTAGGTGACTTCTTACTCTATTTCCACCATCTTATTTCTTTCCTTATTCTTTTGAAAATTGATTTCACACAGATCAATTCTCCTCCTACTTGTTCTCTTCTCAGCTATTCCCTCCACAAGGCTGGGTTATGGTTTCCTAATATTCAGAATAACTTCACAGTTCAATCGCATTCCTTCTTTCCTTTGAGATTTTGGAAGATCTGCAGTTGCAGACTGCTTTCTCACTCCAGATCAGAGGAAATATTTTGCATCTCAGAATAAGCTTGAATAAGCCAAATAGTTAAATAAGAAGAGATTATGATATACCTTAAAAAATGGAGAGTGTGAGAGAGAGAGAGAACCACACTAACTATGTGTATTTAGTTTTCTAACCTTTGAAATCCAGACTTCAGAGAGAAATATCATGCAACACATGTAACCTGCCTCTTCCTTATACTATACACAATTGCACATTCGTACCGTCTGGGGTCACACTCATTGCCAGGGTCAGAGAGCTAATGAGTATTACACAGGCTAGTTGTGGACTGTGGTAAATGAGAGAGTGCTTCTGTCCCTAATTTTCTCAGGCTCGGCTTAGGCAAAGCAATGGAATACAAGAAAGATGGCATCCTTTGCAGTCTGATAGACCTGGCCGTGAAGACTCCTTTGGCCGTGAAGACTCCTTTGGCCGTATCTTGTCTGAGTTATGTTATTTATGGCTACTAAAGACTTGCTTGCATCACCTTACATGATGATGTAAGGTGATGATGTCTTACATACATGATCTCATTTTGTCGTTCACTACCTGACTACAATTACTAACAATTTTATGGATGAGGAAACTGAGGTGCATGCAGTTAAAAGGACTTACCCTCAAGCATAGCTGATAAGGAATTATCCTATCATCTGAGTCAAAATCTATGGTCCACAAAGCTTGTATTCTGCACTTCTTATTTCCAATTTCCATATAGAGAAGGCCTACTTCATTTTAGATTTTTGTCAGACAGCAATATATATTATGTATTGTTCATTCAAGAAACACTAATTCCCATTATTACTCTCAAAAACAAACAAAAAGAGACATTGGATTTCCAGCAGTGTAATGCCTGAAACTCCTAGCATGTCTGATTACTCATATAGAGTCGCTCAATGATAGGCAAACACATAAACACGCATTCTAAAATGACACAGCAGGACTGGCTCCATGGTGCAGTGGTATTGAACTGCTCAGTGGAAGCCAGATCTCACACAGTGACCATGGTCCAAATCCCCAGCCCAGTCAGCCTGAAAACATGCTGGGTACATGCATAAGTGTCCAAGGCCCAGTGGGCTAGAGGACTGGAGAAAAAAGATTATAGCATGACTAGACTGATGTGATGAGGAGAGCTCAGGGACTGCAGATGCAAGGCCTGTGTTTGAGCCCTAACTCAAATGGGAGTCCCAGAGCTTATCTGCCTCCTCTTTTAAGTTTGGCCTAAAAGAGTCAAAAAAAAAAAAAGATGAAGATGGAGCATGAGAATGATCTTAAGTAGGACATGCACTCCCCTCTTCACCACTGGCCTCACCAGTTCCAGACTATATATATGTTTTTGCTATCTGTCACAACTTTACAGGCATTTGTGCGTTACTCTATTAAATACTGATCATCCTTTACGATTGAAACTAAGATGAACTTCATTCATTTTACCACTATGATTCAAACTTTTGTAAAATACTGACAAACAGAAGGCCTGCATTAAGGCATGAGGGGATAGACTGGCAATAGCATAGCAGGTCTCCTAGCCATGATTTCAACTTAGAAGACAAAAGAGCAGCCAAGCAAGAAGCGTGACAACTTGCCTGGCATTCCAGAGCTACTGCTGCCTGCCCCAGCTTTCCAAATGATGCTGTTGAGACTGGGAAGGGAGGTGGGGTCAGGATCCTTCCATTGACACATTCTCTTTCTCCAGGTATTCTCAAGTAACAGACGCCATACCAGCTATGATAACAAAGAAAACCAAAAGCACGGTAGAAGAGGAAAGATGTAAGAGAGGAAAACTCATTTTGGCATCCGAAAGGACTGATCGTTACGCAGCAGTAAGAATTTAAAAACCAATCTCTGAAAGGCCTCAAATGAGTGCCTCTGGAGTGTTCTGGCAGGCCGATGAAGAGGACAAATACAGGAATTGTGATTCACATAGCAACTGGCCATCCATCCTGAAAATAAATCTACTCTGGTCGTTATTTATCCTGCAGTTTATCTTTGATTGCTAAATGAATCTGTGGCACCTAATGTGTGTTCCTCAATTCTTTGATGTCTGGTGTCAACCAGGCGTTTAATAACTGTCAACAGATACTGTGTTTGAGGGAATATATTCAGTAGAAGATTAAATTAAGCACCGTGGCCAGACTACCCACCGTGCAGGAAAGCATTATGTGCTGGAAAATAACATTACCATCATAAGGATGAAAAGAATTTCAGACTTTGGATTATCCTCCCCAAAATGCAACGTCTGAATTTTCATCCTCAAATGAGGATATGCATGGCCTGGCCTAGTTGAAAAAACCCTCATTACTACTCCTAGCTCATGCTTTGTCTATCACCTTTGAGATTCGCTTCTGCTTAGAATTTTTTCCTGATTCTCACCATCATACTCACATAATTCTCTGTATTCCAAAATGTCAGGTCAAAACATTTTGGCATGGTGGTTAAGGCACTGGACTCCCATACATGGTCAACCCTCGTTCAAGTCTTGAACCAGATGGCTTGAAAATCACACCAGGTACATATGTATGTGTCACATAAGAGGAGAATATAGGAAAAGAGTTTGCAGTATGGCCATCCCTGCTGGGGGTGGAGGGGGTCTCACTTTCCCTCTCTCTGTCTCTCTCTGGCAAACATGTGCCCTATGGCAAAGACCTAAAAATAAACACTTAAGCAAAATAGTGAAATAGAAATAACTTCAAGCTTACAGTCAGAACACTAGGACCTGAATAACAGTTTTCTTCCTCTCTCCCCTCATCACTAAATGGAGCATTAGAGAAGTGTATGTGTTATTAGAAGTTTAACATGTCACAAACACTGTCTTTCAATATGTGTGATTTGATAAGACTGGTCTATCGTGGAGGGTATGCATTCATTAAAAGATTAAATTAAGCATGGTGGCCAGGCTACAAGTATTCAGAGAATCATGTGCTTGCTAGTACTAAGTAACTTTCGATACAATTCCGTACCCCTCCTGAAGGAAACATAGCATCCACCTAAAGGAAATACAGCATTCTCAGAAATACTGTTGTTATACAAATAAGTCTAAGTGAAATTAGCCAGACTATGAAAGGCAAATATTATATGTCCCTACTTTTAATATATCAAATGTCTATACTCTATGGCAGAAATGGAAACACTCAATGGCATAAACTAGAGAGAGTAACAATAACTACCAGAAGATTAAGAAGGAAAAGTGGTTGGGACCAGCAGTTAGTGTAATGGCTATGTCACTGAACTCCCACGTAGTCGACCGCAGTTCGCATCCCGGACACAGTGGCTTGAAACTCACGCCGGGTGCGTGTGTGTGTGCATCCACAAGATCCCGAGAGGAGAACGGAGGAGAAGGGATTGCAGCGTAGCCATCCCCCCTGGGGGGGTGATTTCTTGCTTTCTATCTCTCTGTCTGTCTGGCAAGCGCACGCGCCTTATAACAAAAACCTCTAAAAAAATGAAAGGAAAAAAAAAGAAGGAAAAGGGGTTCAGGACAAAGAAGAAACAAAAATTAGAATGAATGTAAATTAGTGGAATAGGTTATAAAACTGTATATCACAGTCAAGTAAACATATTGCTGACAATTCAATATAAACTTAAAGATAAAAGACGCTTGGTAGACTATTATCAAATGTGCATAATATTATGTAATATATCTTCAACAATGAATATGTCTGTGTTCTTGAACTGATTATTACACAGTATATGCATGCTTTGAAAAACCATACTGTATTCCACAAAGGGCACAATGATTATTTGTAAATTGGAAATCATAATTTCAAAATTTCAAAAATAATCAGTAATATTTAAATTTTTTTCTTTAATTTTTATGGATCCAGTATTTTTTATTTGATTGACCATAATAATAAAAAAAGCCAACATCAATGAGACTTATGACCAGCAAATGGCATAATGCTTACGTCACTGGACTCCCAAGTAGTTGACTGTGGTTTGAGTCCTGGACCTGGTGGCTTGAAACCCATGCCAGGCCCCTTCTCAAACTGGCACCTGGAAATACCTCTGGATTATTTAGAATCTCCAATCTATTCTGTCATAGTTTTTGGTTGTTCTCTCACCACGGAAACCAGCTAAAAACATGCTGGGCCCAATGGTTAGTTTCATTTCCTCAGCCTATTGTCCATCTATTTCATTTGGTATAGTTCCTAGAATGCTAATGTTTTATTCACTTATTGGAGAATTTTTGAAAGTCACTGAGCAAGATCTCATTGTCAATAGGCTATATATATATTGTCTGAAAGACGAGAAGGACATACATTAGCTTGAATTCTACTTAACACAGCTGTCTCTAAGCCTGTACTATTTCATAAGTGAGGAATGAAATGTGGTCTATCTACTTATATATTTTCTAATTGAGAGAGTTGGAAAAAGTATGCGGGTGCTTTCTGGAGAGCAAATGTTTAGAATAGTCATAATTAAGCTTTAAAAGTTTAGGTATGCTAAGGAAAGCATGTCTTTTTACTCTAGACTGAAATATTTCTTATAGGCTGAGACAGTGAAGTGTTTCATACATTTTTGTCTTTCCATTGAAAAGTTGCTTTTTAAATAAGATCACTGAAGGTATATATCCAGAGAGATTTCATTGTTAAAACATTGTAAATTTTAAAAAAAATTATAATAACTATATAAAAGGTCATGAAGAAAACAATGTTAAATATCTGAACTCAGTTGAAAGGTGGGGAATTGTTTTGTTCTACTAAAATCCACACACCTGTTCACCACTTAACATCTTACCACTATCCTCTTAATTCTTGTGGCCTCTGAGCCTCCATAATTGGCTTCTTAGATTTCCTACTTAGTGGAGAGTCTGAGATCTCCAATATATGAATTTATGGTTCATCTGAAATGCTCAGCTGGGCCGTTCCAAAGAACGATTTGGATTGATTCAGCTGTGAAGCATCTGGGTAGATTGGTTATGGGCCAGATTAAAAAAATATATACTGAATGCCATTGCCTGTCAAGAGTCTGGTTATTTTTGCTTTATAGAGTTGAATATAAAATCATAAATTAAGAAATAGTCTAAAAGGGTGCAAACCCTTTTGGAGAGACACCTATTCTAGTCTTAATATTCAGGTAATTCTTTTTACATCTAATCAAAGTTTTTTTAATTACAGTGAACAAAAATATCACATTGCATTGTTTAATTTCTGTAGAGTAGGAAGTCTTTCACAACTTCTACAAAGTTGTGAAATTATCACAAGAAAACCATTATGACATAGATAATATGAGTTTGTGTTAACTGGGGATTTTTCATTACTGAGAGCTGGTGAAAACTAAAATCTTCACGGGACTAGTAGATGGCATAATGATTACATCTCTGGACTCCCATGTGGTCAACTGTGGTTGGAGTCCCAGATCTGGCAGCTTAAAACTCACACTAGGCATGTGTGCATGTGTGCCCAAAATCCCAAGAGGAGAATAGAGGAGAAGGGATTGTGGTGTGACCATCCTTCCTGGGAGGTGATTTCTCACTTTTTTGTCTCTTTGTCTCTCCAGTGAGCACATGTGCCCTTTAGCAAAAATCTCTAAAAAACAAAAACAAAACTTTTTGTTTTATCAATGATTATTTATGCATATTTATAATCGCTCCTCAAAGTGTCTGATTTCACTTTCTGGACCCAGTAACTTTTATTGTTACCTTTGTTCTTCAGTGGTCTTGTTCTTATCTGTGATAAGTATTGGTGCTTTTTTTTTTTTTTTTGGCACTAGGTTTCTAAAATGAGAGGCTTAAAATAGTAACCATTTTTAAATTGAATTATGAGTTTTTATTGGGGGGGATGAGTTGCTTGAGTTCCCTATATATTCTGGTTATTAATCCCTTGTCTGAAGTAGTTTGTAGATATTTTCTCTCATTCTGTGGAGTGTGGGTTGTCCCTTTGCCTACCAAAGTCTTTTAGATTGATTTGATCTCACTTATCTGTTTTTGGAGATGTTGCTTATTCTTTAGGGGTCTTATTTAAGAAATCATTGCTTACTCCCATGTCTTCAAGTGTTTTCCCTGCCTTTTCCACAAGTAGTTTTATGGTGTGTAGCTCTACATTTCAGTCCTTAATCCATTTTGAGTTGATTTTTGTTAATAGTAAGAAGTAGGGGTCTAGTTTCATTTTTCTACAGAGGGATATCCAGTTTTCCTAGCACTATTTGTTAAATTTTCCTTTCTCCATTGGATTATCTTGTGCTCTTTGTCAAAAATGAGTTGGCTGTATATTTTTGTGTTTATTTCTGGTTTCTCTATTCTATTCCATTCATCTATATGTCTTTTATGGTTTTGTTTTGTCTGCAAATACCATACTATTTTGATTATTATAGCTTTATACAACGTTTTGAGATCAGGTAGTGAGATACCTCCAACTTTATTCATTTCATACATCCATAAAGAACAATGAGATTCTGTCATTCATTACAAAGCGAACAAATCTAGAAGATTTCATGCAAGCTGAAATAAGGCAAACTATGAAAGACAAACACCATATATATCTCCTCTTAACATATACTGAATGTCTGCATTCTATGGTAAAAATGTATTGATTTGAAGACACAGAAGTAGCGAGGATAATTGTAAATATCAGAGACTATGCTGGTGGTAAGCGGTGGTGGGCAGTGGCTCAGGAAGAAAAACATTTAATAGGCACAATAATGCATGCAAACAAGGCAAATAGGTTATGAAATGGTATTCTACAACAACAAAAAAGCATTGCCAATTACATATATACATATATGTATACAAAGTAGTAGAACAAAAATTGGAGTTGTACAAATCATGTAAAGCTCATTGTTGAAGATGAAGAATATGGTAATATCCTTGATTTGATTATTACACACTGCATGCTTTGAAAATCTGTATTGTACCCACAAAGACATACAGCAATTAAATGTGAATGAGTAAAACAATTTTTAAAAAAACAGCAACCGTTATTCCACAGAGCATTCTGTACCATATTATGTGTACTCTACCAGGCATCCTAGGAGAACTTTCCAAGATATATCTCAATTCATTTAGTCTCTGATTAATATTATTTTAAAAAATCTGCTTGACAAGACTGGCCTGAATAGAACTCTAGTCACCAAAGGGGTCTTATCCAAAAAGATTAGAAACTTAGAATGGTTCATCTCCTAATAAGTCACCCATCCATAGGGTATCAAGTCATTTCTAGACCTCTCTCTGAAAAAGGTAGCCAAACCAAATTTGCTTGTCTTCCCCATTTCTATCTGTTTCTCAAGTGCCAAACCGAAGAGTCATTTTATTAGTAATTACTTTTTACTTCTCCTAAAATAGCTAATTCATTAGTAGGCAGGTCCTAACCCCTCTACCTCCAAAATAGTCCTCCACATATCTACTTACTAACTCCAGTATAAGTAGCCTTTAAAAGTGGCCATTAACTCTTACCTACAAGAGTTTCCTACCTTGGGACCAGGAGTTGACATAATGGCTATGTTGCTGGACTCCCATGTGGTCGACTATGGTTTGAGTCCCAGACCCTCTGGCTTAAACTCATGCAGGGTGTGTGTGCGTGTGTGCCCTAGATCCCGAGAGGAGAATGGAGGAGAAGGGATTGCAGCATGGCCATTCCCCCTGGGGAGGGTGATTTCTCACTTTCTGTCTCTCTGTCTCTCTCTGTCTTTCTGGCAAGCTCACGTGCCTGATAGCAAAAACCTCTCAAAAAAAAAAAAAAAAAAAAAAGTTTCCTACCTGTTCTCCCAGTTTGCACTCTTGCCTCCTTATCTAATATTTTTAAGCAAATAAAAACATTATAATCTTATACACAGGGATTACCACTGAGGTTAATATAGTACATGTCTTTGTAGGTCTTTTTCTATCCCTGTCTATCCATTTTGGGATTTAGCCAAAGTGAAAGCAATAGTGTACCCAATGTTTTTTTTTTTAACGTGTTTCCAGTGAGTAATATCACCTTCCATCTCAGTATGTTTTTAATTTCTCTAATTATTTTCAAATGCCTTTACCACTATTTTCATCTATTCCAGGATCATACATTGCATCTGGTTGCTGTCATTTAAACTTCTCAGTCTAGCACAAGCCCTTCTTTATGTTTCTGATTTACTGAAAAGATTGAGCCAATTTTCTTACCATCCTTTGAAGAAAGAAATAAAAGTTAAACTTTTTTTTTTTTTTTAGAGAGAGATTTTTGCTATATGGTGTGTACACTCACCAGACACACACGCACAGAGAGAGAGAAACAGAGAGACAGAAAGCAAGAAATCAATCCCCCAGAGAGGATGGCCATGCCTCAATCCCTTGTCCTCCATCCTCCTCTGGGATTTTGGGCATGCATGCACACATGCCTGGTATGAGTTTTAAGCCGCCAGATCCAGGACTTGAACCATGGTCAACTATGTGGGAGTTCAGTGATGGAAATATTACACCATCTACTGGCCCCCATACACACATTTTTACCATAACATCCATCTTTACTGTGATGCTGATTCAAATAACAATACTTTTTAGTTCAGTAGACTCTATTTATTGTTAACAAATACATCAGACCTTATGCTTGGTGGTTCCCATACATCATTTCCTTAAGAACTTACAACATCACTTAGAGGTAAATACTATTATTATCCCTATGTACTTATGAATAAGCTGTGCATCAAAGAATGTAGGTACCACGTCCATGGATAAAAGCTTAATAAGTGATGAAGAAGCCTTGCTCCCAATCTCTCTGTTATCCACAAAGCTTACAGCCTCTTGCCTTCTTGTAATCCCTCAGTCCTCACGGATCTGCATGTGCCAGCTTCAGCAGAATATTCAACCCTGAATATCCTTTCATAGAAAATTTCACTGGGATATGCCTAATTCCTTAGAGTTTATATTCACTGTCAAGCTCAAGCTGAGAATTAGTAAGTAGTTAATTGATTTATCAGCTCTCTCAGTTGATTCAGGACTAGTCCACACTTTCACCTCAAAAAATGTATCTCATCTGGATTTTTCAGATATTCTGGCAGACTAGTGAGGAATATTTATTTTGAGGACTGATCCTAGAGCTTATTGGTTAAAGGAGTCAGATCCCACATGATTGACTGTATGTTTTGAATCCTGGCCCCCGTTGCTTGAAAAACACTCTGGGTGCATGCACATGCATGCCCCAAATCCTGACAGGATATAGAAATGTAGGAGAAGGAATTGTGGTGTGTTCACACCTTACTTGGGAGTGTTTCTCTCCCCTCATCCCCTCCTGCCTCCTGCCATGCATTCTCTGCCTTGTAAACAAAGAAAAAAAGAGAAACAAGAGGAAGAACAAAAGAAAGTATTTCAAGACACAGGAGATATGAGAAGCTTGGCTATACAAAAGATAGCTCCCCCATATCTGTACCTAGGTACAGTCTTCGTATATAAAATTTGTGTTTAGGAATAATAAAAAGTCCTTTTATTTAACTTAAAGCTCAAGATATACCAAAGATCATTTACTTCAGAGTTTCTATTAATATATCCTTTTCTTTCCATACTTCCATATAAATATAGACTATATCATACCAGATCCAGTGCTTCTCTGATATAAGGAGTCATGCATATGTGTGGGGGCTACAGTGGTAGGTGTGGGGATTGGTTGCTGGTACCAGGGTCTTTGGCTTTCTGCTAAGGTCAGAGAAACTGAGACTGAAGAAAGTCACTTGCTCATGGTCACATAGTTTTCCGAAAGACAGGATAGTTATCTGTGAATATTGGCACCTAGCCACTTTAGCAGTAAAATGCACAAACTTAAATCAACATATACATCACTTCTTTGCCTTCTGTGGTAGGCAGTTTAGCTAGCTTTTTTTCTCTCTTCCTCAGCTGATTCTGAGGAAAGAATTGCTTCTCCCTGTTTTCCAGGCCCACCTCCCTGGATTCCCTCCTGGTGCACACTGGTTGCTGCCTCCAGATTGTGTTGCTTAGCAACCAAACTCTGCAGGCTTCCTATTAGACAAAGGCTTTTCCTTCCAGTCCAACTGCTGCACTAATGCTCATTGTTGACAAGGGAACAACTCCCTGCTAAGCATACACTGTATTCTGAAGGCAGCTCTAGGGACTTGGTGCCAGGAGCTATGGACATTTCTGAAACTGGGAAGAGAAATGGAAGTTTGAGAACAAACCCATGTTATTGCATGGAGTATTTCCTGCATTGAGAGTTGACTGTGCATGCATTTCACTTGATCACTCACCAGAAATGATATTAGAAAAGGCATCTTGTTACGCTGGAATCTGAATTTAGGTAATAATTCACATCACCATCTTCTTGTCCCATACAACCCACAAACAATTCCTGTAATAATGCAAGGCATCTGACCACATGGTATGGGATTATTTCATATCTGTTAGCTAAATAGCTCTGATTTAAATTCTGCTCAACTAGAAACCCTCAAATTCATAAAGTTTCACATTTATCTCATTGTATCCTAACACTAGACCGTGAGCAGCGTACGTAGAACAGCGAACAGCAGTCCTGTTTAACAGAAAACGAGGTGACTCATCCACAGGGAGATAAGGGAAAGGGGGCAGAGCTTACTTTTTAGAATCAGCTCTTCAGGGGCCTCTGATTCCAGGTGTTTTTCAACTCTGGGACAGATGCATCTTCATGTGAAAAATGACTTGATATTACAGCTTGCCTGCAGAGGGAAGAGAGCAGAGGGTCATTTTCTAAATTAGTAAATAAGCTTGGAGAAACGTTACAACTTATTCTGGGTCACTCAGTAAAGCTGTGATCCTCTTATCTTTCTGAATCAAGGCAATCAGCTGCTAAACACAGCGTTACTTATGTTTCTGTGGCTTTATTGTAAGAGCACATGTGTGCCTTTAGAGAGGGATGTAAGTAGCTAATTTTTTTTTTTTTTTTTTTTTTTTTGAGAGGTTTTTGCTATAGGGCGCGTGCGCTCACCAGACAGACAGAGAGAGAGAGAGAAACAGAAAGCGAGAAATCACCCCCCAGGGGTAAGGCCACGCCACAATCATTTCTCCTCCATTCTCCTCTCGGGATCTTGGGCACACACGTACACGTGCCCGGCATGAGTTTTAAACCACCAGGTCTGGAACGCGAACTGCGTTCGACTACATGGGAGTCCAGCGATATAGCCATTACACTAACTGCTGGTCCCAGTAGCTAAATTTTTAATAGAGACAATTGGTAAAAGAGCAATATACACTACTTTTGAACATGACAGGATTTTATAATCCATTCTGTTGTTTTTAGGAAAAATAAAAACAATATATTAAATGAGGATAACCATTGTATTTGTTTTTCTAATCTTTGTGTCTTCTATAGGTCTATACAGAGCCTGACATATAGAAGTCGTACCATAAATATATTGATAGAATTAAAAAATAAAACTAAAAAGAGAACACTTTTAAGAGACCAGTTTTATCCACTATAGCAAAAAGAGCTTGTATTCCGATTTCTACTTCCTATCTTCCTGTTAGACTAATACAGTACTATGTCAGGTACAAATCAGAAATATACCATCTCAGATCCAAATAGGAAGATTTTGTTGGCATTTTTAGCAGGGCTAAAATCTTCCAGAAAAGGAAATGAAAGATCTTCCCTGTTAGAGAAGAGTAGGCACCCAACTGGAAGGCCAGAGCTCCTATAATTCATACTGGGAAACAGGAGAAAATTTCGATCGAACCTGAATACCTTAAATCATTTTCTTCTATTCAATATTACTCCATCCTTGAACACAATGACTATCATAGACTTTTGGCTCACATATTTCTACAACCTATTATTTTTACAGCAAGCTAATCCCAGTATACAGCATAATGGTAACAGATTAGAAATTAGAATTTCTAATTTAGAATCAGAATGACTTGGATTAAAGACCTTTCCTCCTTGTGACTATATGGTCCCAAGGCCTCTTTGAATCATTTTTTTTATAAGCAAAATATGGATTATCATAGCACCTATGTCATAAGGGCCATTGCAGACAATGAGATAATGTTTGTAAAAGTTTCAATTCAGATCCAGTAGATAGGGCTCAAAGTATGGTAATCACTAATTTCAGTGATAATCAAAAAGCAATTTCAATAAGTAAATATATGTGACTCTTTATCTCTTTGTCATTTTTTGTTTTTCTTAGGAGTTTATATGCTTTGGCTGAGGCCCCAATATGTTCTAAACTTTTCAATCAATGCATGGAAAAATTCCTAATACACTTGTAAGAAACATGTCTTCAAATGGCATTTAATAAAATTTAGCACTTTTTCTGGACAAAGGGAAAAATTCCAGAGAAGCAAACTAGACCTTGGTCATAAAGAGTTTGCTGTTGGTACCCAAGACCTCACCCCATCCCCATCTCCATTATAGGGAAGGAGCTCTGCTGTGCACACTGTCCCTGCCCCTCCCTATGCTGGATGGGAACATACCATGTTTTTCCATCACATGCTAGATTTTTCTGACACCATCTGTTCTACTGAGCCCACGGCACACAGTTTGCCTTGCTGTCACAACTCTATTTGAAAATGTCGAGAAGAAATGTGATGAATTATTCTAAGGAATGTTGTTTACTTACTAACTATCCACCACTGAAAGGTAGGGTTTGGGGCTGGAGAATAGTACAGAACCTTCCAACAGTGGAATTCTATGAATAGCCTGTACTATCTAGTATGCCACAGATTCTAAGAGTTTCAACACGGTAAGGACCTGTTGCTACCGATATTAAGTTGCCTCTCATTTACTCAGCTCTTATTTCTACTAGGAAATAGGTCAATCACCTTCCACACATCATAACACTTACTCCTCACAATGCTCTGACAACAAGGAAGATACTACATCATCCAACTGTGTAGTTGAGAAATTAGCAGCTTGAGATGATGAGTTCATCTTGTTATAGTCACCGTGCTGGGAAATGGGAGTGTTCAGATGTGAATCCAAGCTGTCTCCAGACTTTCTGCCTTTGAACAATACATACACTGTCTTGCAAAATAAGCTGATAACTAGTTGGCTTGTATTCCCCTGGCCCCACCATTTAGACTCCAGAAGTTATAGTTCTGCTTTGCTGTTATAACCCTAAAATGGAAACTCATTAAGGGCAGACCATGAAATGCACACACAAAAACACACACACACAGTGCCTTTGATCATGTACAATAGATACATAGTAAATATTATTGATGGATGATTAATCAAATGGAAACTTTCCTATGGTGATAAATTTATCTATCATCCAACTTAGAAAAGAAAAGAGGTACTATTAAAATTATGCTAGGACAACAGCTATAAGCTGGGATCATTCATTGGATATTCATTCAATGGCATGAGTTTCCTCTGAGAGAAAGATTAGGAACAGGCTTTGAAACAAGTAAATTGGAACACCAAAAATGGAGCCATCTATCCAAAACACAAACCCAGAAACAGAGACTATCAAAAAGACAACCTGGATGTCACCTCAATTTTGTTTTCCCTTTTATAAATGTGTTTGTGACTTTTCCTCACTTCTCAGCAGATGCTACCTGATTTGTGCTCTGGCTAATGTCACTCACGTCAAGAGCGTTGCCAAACGCAATGAGGTGTGACTGACACCAGGAAAGATGATGAGCAAGGAGAATGGCAGCTGGCTGCATTTCCTTCTTGTGGAATTTTAATGAATCAAGAAGCATCCTGATAGAGTGTATTTGTACGTGCTAGAAGCTAGACAGAATGCTCTCAGACTCAGAACTAAAAACCCTGAAGTGGGCTCCACCCTTATATCAAGTATAGATGGTTTCTAAATGCAGCATACGGACCAACGCATGTGAAAGGCAGCTATGGAGCTGTAGAAAGCACTGCAGACAAGTGGTTAGGAAACCTGAATTTTCTCTCCGTATGTGCTACTTACTAGTTTTGTGACTGAAGCAAAAAACTCTGTCTTAATTGAAACTTTCTTTATTAATAATAAATGTATACTAAAACTACCTCAAGTAAAAACAATTTTTTTAGTACAGTTGATAAAACTACAAAATATCTTCAACAGATAATACCACATTTCTTTGTGCCATTAATGCTTTGCCTCCCTATTTTTCTTCCAAATGTCCTTCCTCAGGTCCTCCTCTTTCACACACACTATATCCGGTGTTTATATCTATATACCGTGTTCCTATATCCTTTACTCAATTAGTTTCAGTCATAGAGTGCGGACACTCAGTATATATTAAGTGGAGAAATACAATGTCTCGGGACCAGCAGTTAGTGTAATGGCTGTGTCACTGGACTACCACGTAGTCGACCGCGGTTGGCATCCTGGACCCGGTGGCTTAAAACTCATGCCAGGTGTGTATGCATGCATGCCCAAGATCCCGAGAGGAGGACAGAGGAGAAGGGATTGCGACATGGCCATCCCCCATGGGGGGTGATTTCTCACTTTCTGTCTCTCTGTCTCTGTCTGGCGAGTGCATGCACCCTACAGCGAAAACCTCTCCAAAAAAAAAGAAAAGAAAAGAAAAGAAATACAATGTCTCTCCTTCATAGCCTGGCTTGCTTCACTCAGCAGTAAATCTTCCATATTCATCCACTTCCTGTCAAAAGCCAGGGTTTGTTTTTTTGTTTTGTATTGTTTTGTTTTGTTTTGTTTTTAATGGCTGAATAGTATTCCATTGAGTAAATATGCCACAGTTTTTTTATCCATTCATCTGTTCGTGGGTATTTGGGTTGTTTCCATGACTTAGCAATTGTGAACAGTGCTGCAATAAACATGGATGTGCATGTACTTTTCCGATTAAGTGTTCTGTTTTTTGGGTAGATACCAAGGAGTGGGATTGCTGGATCATATGGTAGTTCTATTTGTAGATTTTTGAGAAATCTCCAAATTGTTCTCCACAGTGGCTGGACCAATTTACATTCCCACCAGCAGTGTAGGAGAGTTCCCCTTTCACCACACCTCTGCCAGTACTTATCGTTTTTTGTTTTTTTTAATCTTAGTCATTCTGACTGGGGTTAGGTGACATCTAACTGTTGTGGGTTTTTTGGTTTTTGTATTTGTTTTTGTTTTTTGGGTTTTTTTTTTTTTTTTTTTTTTTTGAGAGGTTTTTGCTATAGGACGTGTGCGCTCACCAGACAGACAGAGAGAGACAGAGAAACAGAAAGCGAGAAATCACCCCCCAGGGGGGATGGTCACGCCGCAATCCCTTCTCCATTCTCCTCTCGGGATCTTGGGCATGCACGCACACGCGCCCGGCATGAGTTTTAAGCCACAGGGTCCAGGACGCAAACCACGGTCGACTACGTGGGAGTCCAGCAACATAGCCATTACGCTAACTGCTGGTTCCTCTAATTGTTGTTTTGATCTGTATTTAGTTTTGCTTTTGTTTTTGATTTTGTCTAGAGGGTGTGCACACTCACTGGAGAGAGACAGAGTGAGAGAGTGAGCACAGGAAAATGAGGAAGCACTCTCCACAGGGAATAGTCATGCCACAATCCCTTCTCCTCCAATTCTCCCTCTTCTGAGGATTCTGGGCACACATGCACATGCTCCTAGCATACTTCTCAAGCCACCAGTTCAGGACTAGAACTACACAGTTGACCATGTGGATCCAGCTACCTTAGTCACTATACCACCGGCTGACCTGAGAAAACTTCTAAAAGAGCTTATTTCAAAAATTTTTAGAAATTTCATGGATATCAAGGACAGAAATACAGAAGGATCTCAGAGTTACTAGATGCAAAAGCTAAAAAGCCACTGCAGTGGCCCATTCTTCTTTCCTTTTTGTTTCTTTTTCTTCTCTCTCTACCAGTAAATCTTTTTTTTTAATTTTAATTTTTTGTCTTCCCAGGATGCCTGGTAGAAGACAAGATAATCCAAATTTTCATGGTAAATATTCAAACACAAAGAAAGTCTGAGTGTCAACCCTTATTCTCACTTCCATGTTTCATTTTCAGCCAAGGATCTGATGGGCCCTGTCTTTCTCTCAACCAAAAAGTATAAACAAAGTTTATATGGATTTCAGATACCAAGCCTGAGGCCTGCTTCTATGGCCCAATAGACAGCAGATCAGTTCCCACTGCAGGGGGAATACTTATGAGCTGAGACAACACTTTCAAAGGTGTCTGGTCATTATTCTCTCAGAGGTAAAAGTTGACTTCCCTTCCAATGTGTGGTATGAGTCTTACCATGTAAATTTGTGAACTTCGAAGGGCCTTACATATATCAGGCATCAACTTTATACTTTAATCACCCTGTAAGTCAGAAGTAAAGCCTTGGTAGTAAGGCCCTGGTCCATGCCCTCTAGATCCAATTTTGGCAATGACACTGATTCTTTCCGTGGATCATTGTCATTGCCAGTGCGAATGTGGGCTTTGAGTTCACTGGTAGGCCAACACCCTCTTCCACTCCAGGTTTGTAATTAATGTCTTATTTGCATTATGTAAATGATACCTTGTAAAATTTCATATTCATAATTGTTATCATTAATATACTCACTTGTTATTTCTCTAACTGAGCTCTGAGATAGTTAATTACTAGAACTGTAAACAGAACATAAGGGTTAGAAAAAACATGAATATTTAGTGACACTGACAGATTTTTGTTCATGATCTGCCATAATTATTCATATTACTACTCATTTACCAGGGAAGGTTGTCAAGGTGAATATTTAGTGTGAAGAAGGAAGATTCCTTTACTCAAAATTTAACTCACTCCAAAAGGGAAGTATGCACATCTCATTCAAGTCCTGCGACGACAGGGAATCCATCCCCATATTGAGGCCTCTAGGGGTTAAGAATTCTATAGAAATGGCACTATAAAAAAGCACTATAGTCTAATTCTGACCCTATAACTTAGAACCCTTAAATTCTTCAACATTAAAGGCTGCTAATTATAACATCTTCCCTGTCTAGCTGCAGCTGATAAAGAGCAAATGCGTTTAAAAAGAGCAGCAGAGAAGAGTTGAAAGTCAGGATTTCAGGCATGTTTTACTGAAAATAGCCTGAAGTACTTTTTAACTGAGGTGAACATGATCTGTCTTGCATAAAACCATTGAGAAACTAGGCAATCATCATGTGAAACTCTCAGCAGGTAAATACTAGAGGGCTATAGTTCTAAGAGAAAGATAGTATAGATTGTCGAGTTCTGAAACTATATGAGATGGAAAGAAATAGGAAAGAAAAAGTGAAAAGGAGTAGGAAGAAGGGAGACAAAGTGAAAAGGAAAAACAGGATAACCTTGAACAAACTGAATTTAACTTGAGGAGTAGCTGTTCTTTAGAATCTCAAGGAAGGATACATATAAACACACAGACACATGATTATACATGTCCTCCACCCACACCCTACATACACACAATTTCCTCATCTTATTCAACACAATATGTACTACTCATGTACATACATACATATAAATATATCCCCACAAAACATACACATACACATGTGCATGTATGCACAAGCATGCACACACACACACACACACTCATTCTCCTCTGCATATTTTCTGTCATCGACAAGAGTAGCAATAGCATCTCTGCAAAGCTGTTTGAAATAAGATCACACAAATGCTTTAATGACAGACATGGGGACAGAGGCTTTCTGACCAATTGAGAATGAATCATAAAGACAGAAAGACCTAACCAAATGTCAACTGAAAGGTCAACATGACCAACTCCTGCTTCCTAAAGCAACTGGTAATTTTTCTGTACTTTTGTAAATAGAACTAAAGATGGAAGAAGCTCAGGTTAATAAGCTTAGTATTATGATTATCCAGATTGGTGCACATTTTTAACAGGATATTTTAGTCAAGTGTTTACCAAGTGGTTCTACTCAAATGCTAACTGAAGTAGAAAGATATAAAAACAAAAATCATAATCCTTTTAGATCCATCTCTCTCAAATGCACACAGGAATCAATTCAGACACAAACATACACATGAACGTCTATAACTAACTATCCAGTATATCAAACATCCAGCTTTGAGTTATTGTTAAATAAGCTATTGGTTGCATACCTGCATAAAGGCAAGGATAAGTAAGTTGACTTGTGAACTACATTTAGTAATAAATAGCTATTTGTAGACACTTCTCCAACACAGTTACATTATCTTACTTAATCCTGACCCAACTATAAAATAAGTGCTATTATTATTCCCTTTTTATGGATGAAGTAACTGAGATACAGAGAAATTAAATCTTCTAATGAGGAAGTGGTATAGCTGAAATTCAAACCTAGATGGTCTAGCTTTAGAATATTACGTTAAAATTGGGGGCAATAGGTGGCGTGGTAGTTAAGGCATTGGACTCCCACATAGCTGACTCTAGTTCGAGTTCCAGACCTGGTGGCTTGCTTTCTCACTTTCCCTCTTCCTCTTTGTCTCTCTCTCTCTCTCTCTCTCTCTCTGGTCAAATTAAAAAAAGAATAACAAATAGAATTAAATAAATAAATAATTCTTTTTTTAAATAAGAATCAAATATTATGCTAAAGTGAGAAAATTTTATTCCCATGCCAACTACAAATGGGTAGTGACTTTCCATGATGCTGTGGAGAAGTACTTCTGACTATATTTGGGTTTGATAAAGAATACTACAGTCAACATATAAAGTCTACTATAAGTAAGGAAGTAGTGGAGATGATGCATAGTAAGTATTTGAACCCCCTGAACTGAGTTCCAGAGGACCAGCAACTATTAACCATATGTCCAAATATAAGATGTGAAAAATAAAGGAATCAGGGAACCAGCAGTTAGCGTAATGGCTATGTGGCTGGACTCCCACGTAGTCGACCGTGGTTCGCGTCTCGGACCCGGTGGCTTACAACTCACGCCGGGCGCGTGTGCGTGCGTGCCCAAGATCCCGAGAGGAGAATGGAGGAGAAGGGATTGTGGCGTGACCATCCCCCCTGGGGGGTGATTTCTCGCTTTCTGTCTCTATGTCTCTGCCTGTCTGGCGAGCGCACGCACCCTATAGTGAAAAACCTCTCCCAAAAAAAAAATTAAAAAAAAAAATAAAAATAAAGGAATCAAAAACAATTTCACTAGCTTGGCAACTTTGTTGTGGATTTTTGACATGTGGAGACCTCTTTGCACAATCCTGAAATGCTACAATAGCTCAGTATCCTGTGATTTTTTTTAAGATAACTGACTTCTAGTTTAGGACATGGTTTCACAACTACAGTCTTTGGTTTTCTTTTTTTTAAAACTCCACCCATACCTACATCTATTACAGTACTAAAAATAACAGAGTTCTATCAAAAATACAGTTCCTCAATGTATTTATAAGACAGTGGAGATTTAAATGCATGTCTAAAACTTGTGTAACAGTAAAGAAAGTGACTTTTCATACTCAGAAGAATTTAGTACAGAAGTAAAGGACACTTGAAATTTTTTTTTTTTTAAGAGAAATTTTTGGTATAAAGCATGTGAACTTGCCAGAGAATGAAAGAGACATAGATACAGAAAGTGAGAAATCACCCCTCAGAGAGGATGGTCATGCCACAATCCCTTCTCCTGTATTCTCCTCTTGGGATTCTGGGCACACACACACACACATGCCTGGCTGAGTTTTAAGCCACCAGGTCTGGGACTCGAACTGTGGTCAACTATGTGGGAGTCCAGCTATATAACCATTATGCCATTTGCTGGTCCCAAAATTACACTCTTACAAAAGCTTATTAATATGTTTGACCATTCTACTGGATCAATATAAAAATGTGCTCACCTTCCTAAAAGAATATAATGCTTAATGCTAAACATTGATACAGGGAACAAAAGTGCTTTGTGACGATTTAACTTTTACATAATTTCTAGAAACCCTTGCAGAGAATGTATTTAAGGTCATCTGAGAAGATGCCAGCCATTCTGAGAAGACCCAAAACTATTACCACAATCTGCTAAGACTCAGCTTGTTTTTTCCTAAGGACTTAAATTTTCTATTTGGGGAATGGAATCAACAAAGTATTTCTCCGTCTCTCTCATGACCCAGGGGCTATGGGTTAGTGACTGGCAGGGAAGAGATCTGTGGACTGTGACCGTGGAATGACTTGGCACTTGGCCTGGCTTCATTTGAATCACACACTCAAGTGACAGAATTAACCAGCCACAGAGATTGAATTCAATGAACAGGAAAAATGAGGCTGCCAAAAAAAAAAAAAAGTTGCTAATACAATCTAAGCCTGTGTTAAATCGAACAACAGGCATTTACTTATTTCCTGGTCTGCTTCAAGAAGGATTTAAGGGGGCGATAAACAATAGCGTCCAGAAAGAAGTAGATGAAAAATTTCACTCCACTTTTGGCAGTTACACCATACACTGAAGAGGGTCCCAAGGTCCATAAAAATACTTCAAGAGGCCTTCTGAGAAACCAGCGCTCATTAAGATAGAGTGACCAGGGTGATGACGGTACACAAAATCATGCATGTGGTAGATGGTTGAAGAATCTGCCAGTGTGTACGCTAACAAAATGACCTTGAAAGCTGTAATCATGTTTTACCTGATATTTAAAAGACATTATGGGCCAGACAATGGTGTGATCACTCAGGTGCTAGATCACACATTGCAGACTGCTTGATTCCAGTCTGGTACCCAGTGACTTGAGAAACATGCTGGGTACATGTGCCCCAAATCCCGAGAATAGAGGAGAGAGGATTCAGGGTGGCCATCTGCTTTCTCATTCCTTTTTTCTTTGGAGACTTTTTTTTTTTTTTTTTTTTGGCTATAGGGCATGTATGTTCACCAGAAAGGCAGAGAGAGACAGAGAGACATAAAGCGAGAAATCACCCCCCAAGGGGGTTGGCCATGCCGCAATCCCTTCTCCTCCTTACTCCTCTCGGGATCTTGGGCACACATGCACATGCACCCGGTGTGAGTTTAAGCCACCAGGTCCGGGACTCGAACCACAGTAGACTACATGGGAGTCCAGCGACATAGCCATTATGCCAACTGCTGGTCCCGCTTTCTCATTCCTCTTACCCGCTGTCTCTCTCTGGTGAACGTACATGTCCTGTAGCAAATTTGAATACATACAAAAGGCTAATTATATTGGAAAAGAATTAGAATATTTATATTTTCAGTATTAGAACATGACTAATAGTTAGAAATTCTAAAACCTGTCCAAAAATGAAAAATGCTGACAAAGTAGTGAGTGCCACTAATATCAGAGCTATTCAAGAAAAAGCATATTTATAAATCTCTCTGCAGTATGCCTAGTGCCAGGTGGCCAGAAGGGACGTTGAAAAAAAATCGTACATTCAACCAACTCAGTCATATACCTTCTAAATTATCTTTTTTTTTATCTTTATTAGGCACTGGTGTGAAAGATTTCTTATGATTATATTCTAAGCACAAGAAATAATGTAGCTAAGAAGATGGGTTAGGGATTTTCTATAAAAAGCCATATTATTTTTTTAAATCAAAATCAGGGAGGGTAGAAGGGAGGTTACATGTTTTAATGAACCAGGGTGCTGGGATGAGATATCATCAACTACAATCATAATAGGATTTAGCCGTTTTTTTTATTTTTCCTACGTAGAGACAAAAAATTCCCCATCCGTACAGATTTCTGAGCTTCTGAGCTATAGATTATACTGTCAGCCATTCAGAAGCGAGGACAATAGCAAATCATTTATCACTGGTAGGGAGCATTAGCTCAGCTCCTTTGAACTGAACAAGGCTTCAGGAGCAATCCCAGTATCCCCTTCCTTCCTCTCTTTAAGAATTCTACTAAGTCATTATGCTTTTCAGAATCAGCTCATCTCATCAAGCTGTTTGTAATACAGTTAGTGACCTGACCACCTCCGCCCAAGTTGAATATCGTATTGTATTTGGAAAGAGAAGAATGAAGCTATTTTTCATCTACTCTGCAATTTCCAGATTTAAAAAAATAAATAAATTTCTGCACTTTCAGAACGTTTCATATCAGATTTCCTTTGTTTTGCTGATACAGCAGTAGGCACAATAGTTGTGGGGAAAATTTTCTAGCAACTGGCAGCAACTGAGCAAGGCAAGATAATCGATTTTATTCAAAATTTAGTTTCAGAGTTTTGTCTTTCCAGATGAGGATAATGGTAGATTCTATGCATAGAAAAAGAGAACTGTTTCACAATGGAAAAAAAAAAAACAAACACAAGCAGCAATAAAATACCTTTTCCTTAAGGTGCTGCTGAATTGAACATATTTAGAATCAAAGACCACAAATAACAGTCTAACGCTTTAAAGGCCTAGACAGACAAACTAAGTAAATGAAAGCACTGGATATGAAACAATAGAAAGGATGGAGTTAGTATCCAGCTGAGTTCGAAATTCTGAGCTCTACTTGAGTGTATTGTAATTTAACAACAATAAAACACATGACTTAACTAAATACTTACATTAAACAATTTTAGCTTGTAGACTGCCATTCGGGATGGAAAGGTCTTTAAAGACACCTGGCCCAATGGTTTTCAACTCTGACTCCATATTTAAATGCCAGGATAGTTTTATAAAAATACTATACTAATGTCTCATAGCAGATCAGTTAAACAAGGGTCTCTGTCAGGGGAACCAAACATCAGCGTGGTTTACAAATCTCGCTATCGAGACCAGCAATTGGCGTAATGACTATGTCACTGGACTCCCATATAGTCGACTGCGATTTGAGTCCCAGACCCAGCAACTTAAACTCACACTGGGCACCGTGTGCGTGTGTTCCCAAGACCCCAAGAGGAGAATGGAGGAGAAAGGATTGCAGTGTGGCCATCCCCCTTGGGGGGAGGGTGATATCTCACTTTCTGTCTCTGCCTCTCTCTGTCTTTCTGGCAAATTCACGTGCCCTATAGCAAAAACTTCTCCAAATAAATAAATAATCTCATTATGTATTTCTAACATGTGGCTAGGTGTGAGAAATAATACGAGAAAAAAATAAAAGAAGTACATATGCTTACTGAAGTATTAGCACTTGGTAATGTCAACAAAAAAAAATAACCAACTGTAAAATTAATAATTAATAATTAATGTGGTTTATTTCCAAGCCAACTGTGAGTGACCTAGGCCGGAGAAGAGGCATACATGCCTTTTCTCGGGGTGATCATGTACAGAGGTTCCTTTTATTTGCCTTTGAGATTGACAGACAACATTTAGTGAAAAGATTTTCCATTGGTCTGGCCCAAAAAGGCGGGACATGTGGTGGGGGGGGGGGGGGGCTTGTAGGTTATAGGTGGGTTCCACAATTCTTAGGTTGGTGATTGGAAGGGAAGATCCATGTCTTAGTTAAAGAAAGGCTTAATCTACATCTCAAAGATACTATGCCAGGAACAGGAGGTAGAAAGAATCCTGTTAATAAAAAATAAATGGTCTGTTAATGTTTGTGGGCATGACTTCCCCAGTCCCCTTTTGAAAAGATTTTGGAAAAATAGGAAAAGTAGTCAGACTTCTGTCCACAGTAGTCAGTTTAGCCAACTCTTAAGAAATGATCAATGATTGGGACCAGCAGTTAGCGTAATGGCTATGTCGCTGGACTCCCACGTAGTCGACCGCGGTTCGAGTCTCGGACCCGGTGGCTTAAACTCACGCCGGGCGCGTGTGCGTGCGTGCCCAAGATCCCGAGAGGAGAATGGAGGAGAAGGGATTGCGGCGTGGCCATCCCCCCAGGGGGGTGATTTCTCGCTTTCTATCTCTCTGTCTCTCTCTGTCTGTCTTATAGAGAAATGATCAATGATTAACTTCATAGATTGAGCTAGAAGATGCCCAGAAGCGAATGCATAGAGGAGATAATAATAGGGAAATGTACAAAAGTCAAGATTCTTATTTGATTATAGCAAATATTTGCCAAGTCAGAGATTTACTTACATTAATGATGTAATGCACCCTCTTAGTGCCTTTAATGTATCAAAAATAACTAAACATTGGGGACCAACAGTTAGCGTAATGGCTATGTCGCTAGACAACCACGTAGTCAACCGCAGTTCGCGTCCCGGACCTGGTGGCTTAAAACTCACACCGGTCGCATGTGCATGCATGCCCAAGATCCTGAGAGGAGAATGGAGGAGAAGGGATTGCGGCGTGACCATCCCCCCTGGGGGGTGATTTCTCGCTTTCTGTTTCTCTGTCTCTCTCTGTCTGGCAAGCGCACGCACCCTATAGTGAAAACCTCTCAAAAAAAAAAAAGAAAAAAAAAAAAGAACTAAACATTTAACATACTTCTGTCTTTAAACCCTGTAATAATCTATTTAAAGGGATAAAGAGACAGATGCACAGGGAGGTAAATTCCATTGTGAAGTCCACAATCCAAAGATAGATTTAAATTGGTATCTTTATTTGATGTAAAATTTATATAAAGTAAAATGCACAATCACCAATGTACAATTACGTGTGACCAATGTGTACATTCCCATCACCTTAGGAAATTCTCCCATGTCCCTTCTCAGTGAATTCACTCCCCACAAGCATCCATGGTTCTGTTTTCTATTATCATGGAGATGCACTCCAATTGAGAGCTGAGAGCTGCCCTGACCTATGGGAGAAGGAGAAGGAGAAGGAGAAGAATTAGCAAAAGCAAGAAGGAACAAAAAGGCCTGCCTTTCTGGCTGAGAGGAAAGGAGGCCTCTGAGGTTGGAAGCTGGGACAGGGGCTGGGGATGATGTTCAACCCCGCCTCAGGTTCCCTGACTAGGGAGGGGGCTGCTGATGGAGATGGACTCTGCTTGAGAGCTGAGAGCTGCCCTGACTTTTCTAGCTGGGAGGGTTAGGGTTACTATGGACTATAAAATATAGATTTCATATAAATGAAATCATTCAGTGTTTCCTCATTTGCTCATTTACTCAAGATATTTTTTTAAGAGTTATCTACATTGTTCCATTTTATCACTAGTGTGATGCCTATGTGTAGTTGAGAATTACATTTTATGAATATGCTATACTTTATGTATTGTCCTGTTATTAGACATTTCGGTATTGTTAGTAAAGCTTTTAGGGTATTATTAACAAAGTGGCTATGAGACCAGCAGATGGTATTTGCATCCTGGACTCCCACATAGTTGACCATGGTTCAAGCCCTGGACCCAGTGGCTTAAAACTCATACCAGGCACATGTGCGTAAGTGCCCAAAATCCTGAGAGGAAAATGGAGAAGGGATTGCAGTGTAGCCATCCTCCCTTGAGAGGGGTGATTTCTCACTTCCTGTCTCTCTCTCTCTCTTTCTCTGTCTCTCTGGTGAGCACACACACCCTATTACAAAGATCTCTCTAAAAAATTGAAAAATAAAAAATAAACTAGCTACACATATTCTTGTTTAAGTCTTTTCCTGTAATTATTTTTTCATTTCTCTTTGGTGAATACTTGGGGGTGAAATTTCTGGGTCACAATATAAGTGTATGTTCAACTTTATGAGAAACTATTAAACTGTTTTCCAAAGCAGATGTCCATTTTATACCTCTAAGGGTACCCTATGACAGTTTTAGTAACTCCAGACAGTTATTACCACAGTGAAGTGATACTACATTTTGGTTTTAATACGGATTTTTCTTATGACTAATAATGTCAATCACTTTTTCATGTGCACATTCACCATTCATAGCAGGGAACTTCAAAAAGCTTGTGAAAAATGGAAGTATGAGTTTATTTTGATGCAAAAAAATTGAAATCCATGCACACTTTTTTCATGATACCTATTTTCCATGAATATTTTGACAACCCTTCATATATCTTACCTTGTAAAGTGACAAAACTTGTCTATTTTAAGAAAAGTGGTTGTCTTTCTGTTATTGGTTTGTTCTTTATTCTGGATTAAGTTCATTCAATGGTATATCACAGATATTTTAGTTTGTAGCTAAGCATTTTCTTTTTTTTTTTTTTTTCAATTTATTTATTTGCATTCATTCACTGAACATCATTACAGCATACAAAATGAGATTTTCCATCCAAAATACACTATATATTGTCTCAATCAAGCACATCAACAAACATGTTATTGTCAGTAAATGATCTTCCATTTCTTGTCTTCTGTATGTTTTGCTTTTTTTCCCCCCATCCTTGATTCTCTATCTCTTACCCTCTGCCATCTCCCATTCTCATTCCACAGTCTCTGGTATCTATGTTTGCTTTCTATACTGTTTTCTCCTCACATTTTATTGTATCGCCAAAGACCCTAATCAATCCAAATACCCTCATAGCAAACACAGGTGATACCCACATTTCCATGAACACAAGTCTTACTTTACGCATCCTATAAAGTAGCACCTAGCTGTGGCTACATATCCTACTGCAGTCATTGAATAGATATATATATATATATTTTTCTGAAACTTTTTGTTTTGTAACTCAATTTACATTCCTTCCCTAAGCTTCATCACAGCATACAAAATGCAATCTCCCCTCCAGTACACCCTGCATAGTGATACAATCATGCACATTACAAAAAATTTTCCATTACTAGTTCCTAGAATTACTTCCACCCCTCTTTCTGACCCTCTGTCCCTTCCCACCCTCCTCTCACATAACCTCCGGTGTCTACAATTGTCCTTCATTCCCTTCCCACCCACATTGCATTGATCACACAATTTCCTACATAATCTAACTACTTTCAGTGGTGAGTTCACTCATTACTACTAAGAAACCAGTTTTAACTTAACTCAAAGAAATGCCAAGGAATTTTGCTTAAAGCCAGGAAACAAGTTAGGATTCTGTTCAAATGGGAAGTGCATGAACCTATCAGTTCCATGTACTTTTATCTTCTGTTCTGGTTCAATTTTCCTGATTAAATTCTGGGATATAATATTCAACTCCATACTTGTCTCTTTGATTAAGTTGGCCAATTTCATAGTTTTTGGACTCTTATTTCCGTGTGTCTGTGTTTAATTTTCTTGATACAGCACACCCTTGAGAACTTCTTGGAGATCTGGTCTGGTGCTGGTAAATTCTTTCAGGTTTTCTTTATCTGAAAATGTTCTTGTCTTTTCTTCCCACCTGAAAGATAATCTTGCCGGGTACAGTATTCTTGGCTGAAATTGCTTCTCTCGTAACACTTTGAATATATTTTCCCATTCTCTCCTCGCTCGCATTGTTTCCAATGAGAGATCTGCTGTTAGCCTGATGGGATGTCCTTTGTAGGTAACTTGATGTTTCTCTCTTGCCAATCTTAGTATCTTGTCTTTGTCTGCGGTTTTGGTCAACCTGGCTATAATGTGTCTTGGAGAAGATCTTCTTGGGTTGATTCTATTTGGGGTCCTTTGTATTTCCTGGGACTGGATCTTCGAATGCCTCTCTAGGTTTGGAAATTTTTCTTGCAGTATTTCATGGAGTAGATTATCAATGCCCTTATGCGTCTCTTCACCTTCTGGAATGCCAATTATCCGGATATTTGGACGTTTGATGGTATCCAGTACTTCTCGCATATCATTCTCAAATTTTTGAGCCATTTTCTCAGTCTTCGTGGTGGACTTTTCTAAGCCAGCCATTTTCTCTTCTACATCTGAGATTCTATTTTCTGAATGATCTAGTCTGCTTTTAATACTTTCAAGGGAGATTTTGACTTCTTGTATTATAGACTTCATCTCTAGCAGTTCCATTTGAGTCTTTTGTAAAGTGTGTAATTCCACTTTTAGATCTTGCAAGAATTTCCTCATCTCCTGGAACTCGGCAACTTCTTTCTCCTTTCTCTTTAGCAGTTCATTTATCTCTCTTTTCTTCCATCTCTGTTAGCTTCGACATTACGAATGCTCTAAATTCCTTATCAGACATTTCCATGACTTTCACCGAACTGCTTGTGGATGAAGGAGGGTTACTCTTTTCCCGTGGAGGAGAGGTATTTTCTCGTTTTCCCATATTTCTCGTGATCCGGCGGTGATTTCTTGTCATCTGATGAATGGTGTGTTTCTTTCAAATTCTTGAAGTTAAGCCTCAATGTTCAGGAGCAAGCAGACAGAGGTGTTCTAGAATCTGTTTGCAGTTCTGTTGTGATCGCTGGTGCAGCAGATTCAGTATATATTGGGTGGAGAGACAAGAAAAAGGAAAATGAAAAAGAGAGAGAGAAACAAAAACAAAAAGAGAGAAAAAAAGACAAAAAAAATTATAATTACTTTTCTTTTTTTTTTTTAAAGAAAAAAAATCACAAAACAGAAAACCGCGCGGCGCGCTTGAGCGCCGCGCGAAAAATCTAGTTCCCAGTAGCCATGAGTAGTCTTGTCAGAGAAGAGCTCAACTCTCCTGCCTGGGAGAAAGGAGCAGAAGGGATTATTAACAAAACAATAGGAGGAGCTGAGAGCCAGAGAAAAAACTTTACCTTTAAAAAAATCGTAAAAAGGAAAAATTACCAAAAAAAAAAAAAAAAAAATGAGGAGACAGGAGCAGAGAGAGACAGAGACCTCAGAGACACAGAGACAGAGATAGAAGGCCAGAGGGGCTCCCTACCACACTAGCTCTGCTTGCTGGAGGCTGAATTATGAGTAGAAAATCTTCATTTCGCCTGTTCCCTGAAAAATCTAGTTCCCAGTAGCCATGAGTAGTCTTGTCAGAGAAGAGCTCAACTCTCCTGCCACACTAGCTCTGCTTGCTGGAGGCTGAATTATGAGTAGAAAATCTTCATTTCGCCTGTTCCCTGAAAAATCTAGTTCCCAGTAGCCATGAGTAGTCTTGTCAGAGAAGAGCTCAACTCTCCTCGCTAAGCATTTTCTTTTAAAAAGCAGTTTATTTTTTATTTTGGTGAAGTTTATCTTTTTTTTTTTTTTTTTGGTTAGTACTTTTTCTTTTATCCTAAGAAATTCTTGCCTACTCCAAGATCACAGTTCATTGTTTTCTTCAAAAGTTTTACTGTTTTAGATTTTATAATTAGGCCTATAATTTACCTAAATTAATTTTGTGAATAGTGTAAAGTTAGGGTTGAGATTCAATTTTTCCATATGTTTATCTAGCTAATCCAGCACCACTTATCAAAAAAGTTTTTCTTTTCTAATTAAATTGCTTTTGAGCTTTTATTAAAATTAAATAATTATGTGTGTGTTAATCTATTTCTGAACTCTACGTTGTTCCATTGATCGACTTCTATTTTCTTATGCAAATGTAAAAGATTTTTCAAGAAGTTTGTGGGAAACGCACATTGTGAAAAAATGGATTTCCATTTTTATTCTGGCACCAAAATAAATTTATATTTAATTCTATGTTTCCAAGAACTTTTTGAAGTCCTCTTATACAACACTGTCTTGATATTATGGCTTTATATTAAGTCTTGATATCAAGTGATACAACTCATTTAACTTTGCCTTTTTTCAAAATGGTTTTAGATTTTCTACATTTCTTCTCATTTCATACAAATTTTAGAGACAATTTGCCTCTTAACCCCCAAAATTGAAATTTTGTTTGTGACTATACTTAATTAAGTGATATTAGATTGTCTAGTTAATTAACATGTTTTCTATCTCCATCAAATTAGGTCTTCTTTAAATTTCTTAGAAATATTTAAAAATAGCTAGTAGAGAGAGTTCATATATCTTTTAGTTAAATTTATCCCTAAACATTTTATGGACTTTTTAAATTGTAAATGGCGTATTTTATTTTTTTCAAATATTTGCAGGTAGTATATAAAAATACAACTTATTGTTTTATGTTTTTATGTTAGTCACTACCACTGAATATAATGTGCCAGAAACTATACTAAATAATTTTTGCTTAAATCTTTTTTTTTGGGGGGGGAGAGGTTTTTGCTATAGGGCATGTGCACTCGCCAGACAGAGAGAGAGAGAGACAGAGAGATAGAAAGCGAGAAATTATCCCCTAGGGGGAATGGCCACGCCGCAATCCCTTCTCCTCCATTCTCCTCTTGGGATCTTGGGCACGCACGCACACGTGCCCGGCGTGAGTTTTAAGGCACTGGGTCCAGGACGTGAACCGCGGTCGACTACGTGGGAGTCCAGTGACATAGCCATTACGCTAACTGCTGGTTCCCCCTTGCTTAAATCTTTAGAAATGAATTTAAGAGACAAATTGAGGTAGATAAATTGACTATATAGCCAAGAATATAAACTAATTAAGTTCCAAAGTAGAATTCAAATTTGAGTCTTTTTGATTCTAAACATAATGTTCAAACCACTCTACTTTGTTCTAATCCAAAAGACTTTGAGTATCATATCCTCAAGGGTATGATCATATTGGTCAGAGAATTGCAATGGAAAGTTGTTAGAAATATAAATAATAAAATAAAGGTATGTTTTAACAAGGCTATACAGATGGAAGTGGGAAGAATGAAATGCATGAGGATTGAGAGACAGACTACATCTGTTAAATATCCTGTCTGCCTGTCTTGGTTCATGTTTTGCATTGCTGACAGAAACACCTGAGACTGGATGCTCTTATAAAAAAAGATAGAGGTTTATTTGCAAACTCCAAGTCTAGTGACTGAAAAATCTAAAGGCGGAGGACTACAGTATGGTCACTGAAGCATAGAAGGACATAGACATGTGCAGAGAGAGCTTCTGATCAGCTTTTTATTTTTTTTATACAGCATGGTCACTGAAGCATAGAAGACAGACATAGACATGTGCAGAGAGAGCTTCTGATCAGCATATATATTTTTATATTTTTTTATAACAACCAGCTCTCATGAGAACTAACCTTTTCTTACGAGATCTAAAACTCAGAGTCTTACGAGACATCGTTAATGTATTCACAAGAGTGAAGGATGCATTACCATGAACTGATCATTGCCCTCGGGTCCTACCACCTCTCAACATCAAATTCCAAAGCATAAAACTTTGAGAGACAAACCAGAATTCAAACTGTAACGTTGTCACCTCTAATTCTACTCTATTTCTTTAAGTTTACTAAAGATTTAAGTTCTATGCAGCCACTTTGGAAAACAGTCTAATAGTACTTCAGTGACAGAACATATAGAAATATGTTTGACCTAGTTATTTCAATTGTTGATATATACCTAAAAGAAATAAAAACATATGTCCACATTAAAAAACTTGTATGGAAATGTTCATAACAGCATTATTTGTAATAGTCAAAGGTGAAAACAACTGAAATTTCCATCAACTGATGAGTGGATAAGCAACACGTGGTATATCCATACAGCGGAATATCATCTGGCCATTCAAAGGAATTAAGTATAGTACATGTTATAACAGGGATGAACCTTAAAAATATTATACTATGTGAAATAAACCAATCACACATACTATATGATTCCATATATGTAAAATGTCCAGAATAGATAAATGTATAGAGACAGAAAGTATAAATCAACAGTTGCTTAGGACTGGGGAAGGAAAACACAGAAGGATGATAGTTAAATAATATAGTTAGTATTTCTTTTTGAGGTGATGAAAGTGTACTAAAATTGATTATAATGATGGTTGCACGTATTGGTGAATATACTAAAAACCATTGAATTGTATTTTTTGAATTATACAGTATATAAATGATGTTTTAGTAAAGTTATTAAAAATAAAATAATAAAGTTCCTGTTCTTTATCAGACACCCAGTAGGTACCCAATAACTACTTATTAGAAATGCTAAAGAAAGAATAAATGTACCAGTAATAGGTCCCTGTTATGTGCAGGTACTGACCTACAGTGGGCCAAGGAAAAATGTTATTAAAAGAGGAATGAAGTAATTCCTTTTTTCCTATTTGTTCGACCATGTATTAAATCTCCAGGAACACCATTTACTGTTCTAGGATTCATTTAACTAAATCTTTTACAAATATAGGGGCTCTTCCTGGAATACCATTGTGACCCATTATTACTAGCTTTTTTAGCACTACCTTAGAGCTTAACCTTAGGTAGGTCACTTTACTTTTCCTAGCTTGTTTATACTAGAATTCTTAAAAGCAACCTTGAGACGTTGACTAATGAGAAGAGCCAGAGAAGCAGCAAAAGTTATGTGGCTAGAAACTACAATACATCAGAACTACAAGAGTATGAGAAACAATAAGCAGCTTTGCTATCCCTTGGCATTTTTGCCTCCTTAAGTTTTAACTAGCAGAAAAAGAAAATCTTCTGACTTTACCAGTAAAAAACAATATAATCTATATCATAAACATGGACCAAACTTCTTTTTCACAGAGAAGAAAATATCAATATCACTGTTGCTATTTTTCTTTTCTTACTCTCCTTTAAGTCTTTTTAAGTCCTAAAACATTAGAATAGAAAGAGACTATTTTGTGAAGTTTTTCAGACTTTAATGTGAACCAACTAAAAATTTTGTAAAAATGCAGAAACTGGTCATAGCCGCATAGACTAGTAGGTAAAGGGAGCCAGGTCTCACATAACTGACTATGATTTGAATTCTGGCCTGGCAACTGCATGTCCAAAATTCCAACAGGATGCAGAAATGGAGGGGAAGGGATTGTGTAGTGTGACCTCATCCCATCAGGGAGTTTTTCCCTACCCCTTCCTTCTGTCTCTTTCTCTGGAGAGTGCATATACCTTCCAGCAATTAAAAAATGCAGAACCTGATACAGAAGTTTTTTTTTTCTTTTTTTGGAGAGGTTTTTGCTATAGGGCATGTGCTCTTGCCAGAAAGACAGAGAGAGACAGAGAGACAGAAGGCGAGAAATCACCCCCCAGTGGGGATGGCCACGCCACCATCCCTTTTCCTCCATTCTCCTCTTGGGATCTTGGGCATGCATGCACACACGCCCGCCTGATACAGAAGTTTAAAGAGATGTCCGATGTTGCCATTTTATGACCCATAGTTTGTGCAGAAAAGTTCAAACTCAGCTTCTTCATTTTATAAATGAAGGATGGGAGAAGAGAAAGAAGACTTGTTCACGATCACAAAGCTTCCTAGTAAGAAGGCCAAGACAAAATAAAAAGTCTCTAAAACCTTAACTCGGGATCCTATATACTACATAGCATTAATCAGAAATCCAGCATTCGCCTTTCATTACCCAGTCACTAACTCTTGGGATGTTCTGAGATTATCTTGTTAATTTTGTTAACAAGTGAAGATACCAATGTGAATTTGTTCTCGCATACCAAACACTCAAGGACATAAAACATGAGAACAAAACAAAACAAAACCCACTCTAGGTCACCCAAGGCCAACTATTCTCCTAAATGGCCATTCTCCCATCCCACAGCCAGCTAGCTCCCAACATCATCGACATGTAACTGGAAATACAAATATAGCTTAGCATAAGCAAATCATCTTTGTAGCAAATGTGTTGAGAAGGACTCATGAAGGCTTTCACATGAAAAACTCCATGAAGTCTGATTTCTAACCCTAGTAATACAGACAAGTGAGAATTTGATATTTTAAGTATATGTAGACTCAATATAATGCAACAACTATATGTGTATTTTAGTACATGCATTGAATATTTTTAGAAGATCACATAGTAAATTTAAGAACAATTGTGTTGTCACTACTGAATAGTTAAACAGGAGTGCACGCTTGTGATTTGGATAAAGTTGCAGGACTTCTTTATTTTCACAATGAATCTTGATAACAAAATTTTTATTTTATTTTTGGTATATGCTTAAAAACCTGAAATGTTAAAGTAATGTTAATGAAAAAGGGTACATTAGATTATATTTTCATAAAAATGGACACAGCCATATTTTTAGTTCTCCACGTGCCTCTAGAAACCTGCAACACACCACTGAGAGTTGTAGTCTACTTTTTCCCTCAAAAGTTTATGACTTTTCAACCAATGTAGTAGAACAAAGTGATGCTGTATGACTTCTCTGACTGGGTCTTAAAAAAAGAGATAAACCATCCCCTCTATACTACATCTAAATTCCTGGCTTGGAGAATCCATGAACATATTAAGTGACTGTTTTACATCCTAAAGTTCAAAATAATTTGTCATTGGGGACCAGCAGTTAGAGTAATGGCTATGTCGCTGGACTCCCACATAGTAGACCGTGGTTTGCGTCCCGGACTGGGTGGCTTAAAACTCACACCGGGCGCGTGTGCATGCGTGCCCAAGATCCTGAGAGGAGAATGGAGGAGAAAGGATTGTGGCATGGCCATCCCCCCTGGGGGGTGGGGGGTGATTTCTTGCTTTCTGTCTCTCTGTCTCTCTCTGTCTGGTGAGCGCAAGTGCCCTATAGTAAAAAATAAATAAATAATAAAAAACCTCTTAAAAATTAAAAATTAAAAATTAATAATAATAATTTGTCATGCAGCAGTAACTGACTAGACTTTATCCCTGGAAGTAGAGTGCAGTTATAACAAAACTGCCTAATACCAGAGTGATTGACTTTAGAACTCAGAGGTGGGCACAGACCAGAAAAGATTTAGAAAAGTATTAGTGAAAACCTAAAGGGTTTTTAAAAAGTTATCAGTGGAACTTTGGTGGCTCTCACCAGCGAGGGAAAGAAAGAAACACGATGTGGAATGCTGGAGGAAAGAAGGCACTTGCTAAGTTGTGGCGGAAAGTTTAGAAACATTGTCACCTGTGATGACATGGAAACTGGAAGATGTGTTGAATGGTCTAGACAGTTGAGCCACAGAGTTTTCCAGGCAGAGTATTGAAGTGCCGCCAGATACCATAAGCTGTTAGATCATTCTACAGAAAATGTAAGGAAATGGGAGAAATGTTAAAGAAAGGATTGCTAAATAAAAATTAACCAGGACTTTTTAGGTTTGAAAAGAATACTGGTTTTCCTTTTAGCATCTTCCTTCTAGCCTCTCCACATGGTAAATGATGCCAAAATTAATGAATGGCTTTGGTGCATAGATCAGATTTGGGATACTGTCAGGAAATCATAATCTATAGATAAATCAAAGGTATGGCTTTAAAATCCTATGCTAAAATCTCAGGAAAATATTAAGTATCTTAAACAAACAAATGTCCATTTAAAGATATTAAGAAGATTGCTGCTCGTGTGTAACAGTATTCCTTATTTCTAAATACTTTTTTGTATACATTTATTATTGTAAATCATTTGCTGCCACAAGCAGTTTGTAAGTCTAAACTATTAAATGATACATGTATATGTGGAATAAAGAAAAAGGTCTTGGAGCTGGCAGGTGGCGTAGTGGTTAAAGATTTTGGACTCCCACATGACCATGGTTCGAGTCTCAGACCTGGTGGCTTGCTTTCTCACTTTCTCTCTTTGTCTCTTTTTCCCTCTGTCTTTCTCTGGTCCAATTAAAACAAAACAAAATAATAATAATAATAATAATAATAAACAGAGTTAAATAAAATAAAAAGAACCATTTAAAAAATAAAATAAAGATCATGAGAGTAGTCCTCACAAATCCTCTCTGTTAACATATGGGATTTCTAAGAATATTAAAGGCATTGATCCAGCCTAACAAAAAGTGGAACATAAATAAGGGCCCATCTCATGATAGTTGTGGTTGTAGCTTTTATCTGATGGAATTAACCCCAATAAATCAATGGGAAATCTGCAACATTTATAAGAGAATTTTTATAGTCTCTTATAGATTTTCTTATACAGAGGGAAACACTGCTGGTAATTTCTTATAGAAATTAAAGGCTGACTGAGAAGCAGAGCCAAGAGCCATTCTCAGGCAATATTCGAGGACTAGTCAAAGAACTGGCTACATGTACATGAACAGATTTCAGAATTCCTATGGAGCAGTCATTGTTCTGTGCCTCGTGTATTCTAATTTTTAAATAGGAGTGTCTTTAATGGTTATGCAATGCCAGTCTCACCGTGCTAAGTGGGTATATGATTGTGAAGTTCTTTCCTCTTCTGATGGGTGGGTTGAACAGAGATACAGGGAGTTGAAAAAAGATGTGAGGCATTGATGTCATGTTGTTTATTGCTGAGTTCTTGGTGAGCTTGCAGAGCTCTTAGTAGGCTCACCAAGTGCTTCCTCTCTCTTGGCGCTTATAATTTGCATAAAGAGCCCTCACAGAGTGCTTTCCTCCCTCTTGGAGTTTGAAGCACACAGGGTTGAGTTGAGTTGAGCCAAGGCTGGACCAAACTAAGGCCATCAGGCCTCACCAGGCTGAACGAAGACTGAGAAGAACAGGGCTAGCTAGCAGAGCAGAGCCTTTGACCAGGTGCCCCTTTCTCTTAAAGGGGCTGAAGATAATAGTGGCTCTTTGCCAAAACCAAAATGCCACACATGCACATGTGTGTTACATTCAGTGGCATAAGCCAACAAAGTCATAATTACGTAACGAGTGTGGAAGTGCAGTACAGCTAATAGCATAAGTGGTTTACCCTGTGGCCTTCAAATACGATAAGATAGGAAGTGAGGGAGCCAGACTAAACTATTCTGACTCCATTTGCAATTCAATATATGTTGGGAAAATAACTATCTGTATGGTTCACAGTCTACAGGTCAATAGAAACTATACCTAAGAAGCTATATCGAAATGTTGTATCAAAGGAACCTCATTTGCTTATGTACTTCTTCCAGGTGATGAGATCCTAGACCTCAAACCTGAGTCTGATACTAATGGAGAAGTTAATATATGTTGCACACATGTGGAAGGATGCAAATTATTGTGTCCAGAGGGTTGACTTTGACAGATGGTGTTTTTCAAAATAGTCATAGCAATATTTCCCATCTAAATCTTAAAAAGGATACAGCTCCACCTGTTCTCTCTACTTGAAATGTATGATCTAAAGGAGGCAGCAGCCATCCATGAGAAAGTCCAGACTAACCCATGCAGAGATCCACATAGGAAGAAACAGGCTGACAGCCAGCAGCACATACCAGACGTGTGAGTGAGCAAACCTACAGATGATTTCAGCACCCACCCCTCATGTTTTCCACCTGAGACCCCAACCATCCCTAGAGAGTACCATGTCTAAATTTTTGAGCATAGCAAATACTGTTTGGGGTTTTGCGTTTTGGAGTTTTTTACGACACAAGTTTTAGAGTCATTTCTTCTTCCTTCTCCTCCTCCCCCCTCCTCTCCCTCCTCCTTCTCCTCCCCCCTCCCCTCTTCCTCTCCCTCCTCCTTCTCTTCCCCCTCCTCCTCTTCCTCAGCAAAATCTATAATGGAGAGACAGAGAGAAACACACAGAAAGTAAAAAATCACCCCACTGGCGAGGCCATGCACAATCTCTTCTACTCCATTCTCCTCTTGGGAGTTTGGGCATGGAGGCACAGGTGCCTGGCATGAGTTTTGAGCTGCTGGGTCCCAGACTCACACTGTGATTGGCCACGTGGAGTTCAGTGACATAACCACTATGCCATCTGCGGTCAGCTCTTCTTTTTCTTTTAATTGACATAAAAGCTAAATATTTGTGGGTATAATGTGACTTTCCAGTACAAGATCACAATATTCAATGATTATAACAGAATATTTAGTATATTTATCATCTCAACCATTTGTCACTACTTTGTGTTGGGAACATTCATAATCATCTTTTTAGTTATTCTGTGATAAATAGTAAATTGTTAGCTATATTCACTGTATTCACTTTACTGTATCTTACAACCCTGAAAATGTTTCCCTTGGGGACCAGCAGTTAGTGTAATGGCTATGTCGCTGGACTCCCATGTAGTCGACTGCGGTTCAAGTCCTCGACCCAGTGGCTTAAACTCACACCGGGTGCGTGTGCGTTGAATGCTCAAGATCCCGAGAGGAGAATGGAGGAGAAGGGATTGTGGTGTGGCCATCCTCCCTGGGGGGTGATTTCTCACTTTCTGTCTCTCGGATCCATCAGTAATTTTGTTTTGATTAGTCTATATCACTCTATTCCCTTCTCTCCCTTATCCTTCCCAACTCTTTACTTTTATGAAGTCATTTTTTTTTTCAATTTCACAAATGAGTGAGAACATGTGGTATTTCTCTTTCTGTTCCTGATTTATTTCACTTAACAACCAATTTACTTTAAATGACAGGATTTTATTCTTTTTAATGGCTAAATACTATTCCAGTGTGTGTGTGTGTGTGTGTGTTTGTAAAGTCACTCCATTATACTCCACATTTCTTCATTCATGTGCTTGTTGATGGACACATAGGTTTATTCCATATCGTAGCTATTATAAACAAGGCTACAATAAACATTGAGGTGCAGATATTTTTACAACATACTTACTACATTTACTTTGGCTACATGCCTAGTAGTGGGATTGCTGGATCATACAACAGTTCTATTTTTAGGTTATTATGTGGGCCTGCAATATTGTTTCCCATAATGGCTTTAGTAATTCACATTCCACCAATAGTGTAACAGAGTTAAGTTTTAGAATAATTTATTATGCAGCATTAGATAACCAGAACAGGTAAAAGGAGTGACTCTGCTACATTTTCAGTTTTCAGGGTAATGAGATGAATAAAACTATTTTTAAAATGCTTTCATATCCAATAACGCACTTGATTTTCAAAAAAGGCATGACAGGGAACCAGCAGTTAAAAAAGGCATGACAAATATTTTCACATCTGAATTTGACTTTATCAGTGTCTTAGGGTAAAAAAACTGTGATCTGGGAACCAGCAGTTAGTGTAATGGCTATGTCGCTGGACTCCCACGTAGTCGACCGTGGTTCGTGTCCCGGACCCCGTGGCTTAAAACTCACGCCGGGCACGTGTGCGTGCGTGCCCAAGATCCTGAGAGGAGAATGGAGGAGAAGGGATTGCGGCGTGACCATCCCCCCTAGGGGGTGATTTCTCGCTTTCTGTCTCTATGTCTCTCTCTGTCTGTCTGGCGAGCGCACGTGCCCTATAGTGAAAACCTCTCCAAAAAAAAAAAACCAAAAAAAGCTGTGATCTAAGACCACAGTTAAGGGAAATTAAAGTAATTTGACCAAGGTTATAAGGTTATACACTAGTAAACAACAAAGCCATGACTCCAAGCCAAATTTTCTGACTGGAAATATGATACCCACATGACATATTAATACCATATTTATGAACACCCATATAACTCAGATCTGAATTAAGGAGACTGGTCACTTCAAAGTAAAAACAAAGCACTCCTAGGAGCTGAAATTCTGTCATTTAATAAAGTGTTAGGAAATGCTTGGTTTACCACATGCTTCCTGAAAGTTGTCACCATTCAACTTACCATGAGGGATATCAAGATTGCTATAGAAGAGATAAACATATAACTTATACATCAAATCAGCCAGATATCAAGGCCACAAAGGCATGGCATTTTTCCCATTTTGTTTAGTATTATATTCCTGGAGATTCAACCAGAGTCTGGCATTTAGTCACTGCTCAGGAAGTAGTTTATATTTTTGTATTACATGACGGAACTCCAAAATACTTCAAAGGTTGTATTTCCCCTTTTCAGTAAAGCTCCAATCAGGTAAATTCAGAATAAATGACAAGAATTCGAGTTTTTCAACCCTATACTCAAATCTCCCAGAAACTTCTGACTGATCTAATTAAGGTACCTTGTTTTGTCAGTGGTGAAAATGAACACCAGAGACTACACCCCCTGCCTCAGGTCCCATGGCTATTTGGCATCACAGGGCCACACAAGCACTATTTCGATGTCCTTTTTTTTTTTTTTTAAGTCTGGCAAATATTTTACTCCCAAAGAATATGCAGAATTAAAATGTATGTGTGTGTGTGTGTTTAGAAAAAAATAAAACAACAACCTGGTATATCATTAAAGGAGAATACATGTCTTCAGTATGTCCCTAACCTTTGAAAACAGGATCACGGAGAAAATTCAGGTCCTCCTATCCCAGTCCTTTTTGAAAAACTCCTTGTATGGAAGTCTTTGAGAGCACTGCTGATTTGCATCTGGGTTTTTCGTTGTATAGTGATACTCAGGAAAGATAAAATGAGCCCTTCTTAGCCTTGCAGCTATGACAAGACAGGATTTCTGCATAATCTTACCTTTTATAACAGTTAACATTTGCTGAGTGAGCAACAAGTGTGATTTATTTGGATAAGGGCTTTGCCATCATTATGTTATGTGAATTTCTCATCAACAAACATCATCTCCATTTACAGATGAAGAAAGTCACACATGGACCCTGGAAATCACTTGCCTCAGACCAGATAGCTAATTAATGATAAAACCTGTATGCCTGGCTTTAAAGTCTATAGAGAGAGTGGCTTCTGCTTAACCACTACAGTATGAATATTTCTACCCAATGGGACCAATGCCTGGCTTCTTTTTCCTAAATATAGTGTCTTTCTGTGGTAAGACTCAGATCTAGTTGGAGATCATTTATAACTAATAGAAAGTACTTTTGCAAAGAACTCTCATTCTTATTGTTTATTACTTCCTAGTCTCCCATATTCTCTACAGAATGTCTTCATCAATGTTATTATATATTTCCTTATTGATTACAGGGTCTCGGTTCTCATCACACCTCCTGTATAGTAACCTTTTGTGTGGTTTCCTTCCATTCACTGTTATGAGAAATAGGGTGGGGGAAAAAGTCAGCTGGTCTTCATTCACTCAGCTGGTCTGCAGAAGCCTCAGCATGAGAGCCAAAATGGAGGTCCTAGGAAAGGAAGCCAAAAGTCTGCCACATTCCATTTGCTTTCTTTCAAAGGCCATTGCAAAGGTTCTAGACAGCTGTCTGGCAGACTGCATCTGAGAATATTTATTCCACGCCTACCCCCAGATGGCTTTACCAAGTTCCACAGCATAAGTTCTGTTTCTTTCCAAAGCTTTAAGTTATAACTAGAAGATAACAGACGTTATAGCCAAGTAGTTATTACTAAATATTTATATCAGCTAATATTTGCATTCTCACATACTAGGCAATATACAAAACACTTAGCAGTGATACATCATTTAATTCTCACACGTCATTGCTACTACTCCCATTTACAAATAAGTTAAGACTCAGAGGGTTAATGTCACTTGCTCAGCCTCACACAGCTAATGGAAAATGGATTTGGATTTAAAAATCCAGGCAATCTGACTCCATAGCCTATATTTTTTCTTACTGTGCTATAAAAGCTAATAGAGGTTGTGATGTTTGTGGTGATTGGAATGGATAATATCTTTTTTTTTGAGAGAGAGATTTTTGCTATACGACATGTGCACCCACCAGAGAGACAGACAAAAAGGGAGAAATGACTCTCCAAGGGAGATGGCTATGCCTCAACCCTGTCTCCTCCATTCTTCTCTCGGAATTTTGGGTGCACACACACACATACTCAGCATGAGTTTCAAGCCACTGGGTCCAGGACTCAAACTACAATCAACCACATGGGAGTACAACCTCTTAACTACTACCCCACCTGCCAACCCTGGTATTGTTCTTAAGGATAGCAGCATGACACAGGCATGGTTCCTACATGGTGCCATGTGTATTACACACACACTATTTCATTTAGCTCTAGCAAGTCTTCATGGGCCACATCAATATCTTCATCTTACTTGAAAAAAAATGGGATTTTGTTCAATGGTACACAACTGGTGACAGCACCAAGATGAGGCCAGTTCTCATTAGCCTTAGCAACCAAACTCTTCCCAGTTGCTCCTGTCTCTTATTTGAAAGGTGGGAAAACAGGCTCAGGGACAGAAAGCTCCACAGTCATATTTCCAAAGCAAGTTAGGCAAGCAGTCTAATTGTAACAGCCCTCAGGTCTGGATTGCCAGCTCCCAGAGAAGTGCATTCTTCTTAGTACCATCTATGAAAAAACTCAACCAGGGTTAGTGTTAGGGAGTCAAGGAGTATTCTGAGAAATAGCAGAAGAGCAACATGGTCTTGGAGCCAGAAAAATAAGAACTGCCCCCTTTATTGGGCACTTTATTTTGACCAAGACACTAAATTTGTTTCAGGTCCTCCTCTTTCACTACAGAGTATAGTATACAGTTGGGAAGTTTTGCCGTTAGGGACTATTTTAAGGCAATATGTGGGCAAGAGCTAAATTAGGTTATAAAAATATTAAGTGGTATCATTTGAGACTGATAGATCTCTATGGGTCAAAGTAGTAAAAAGTACTTTAATTGAGAAAGTGGCACCTGAGGTTGGCTCAGAAATATATGAGAATAAATGTGTTTGGGGATTTTTAAAAAATTTTTACTACCTACTTACATGGAACAGATCCTGAGATCCTGGATGGGTTATTTGTAGGTATTATTTTAATTTAGCTTATACAACACTCTAAGCTGATTGTCACTACAGATCCTATTTTAGTGGTGTGGAAACCGAGGCCCAGAGAAGAGGCAGTAACTGTCCCATGGTAGAAAAGCTGACAGAGTAATAATGTAGTCAACATTCGGATGCAGGGAGTTAGGCTCTTACTGAATCACGCTACCTCACTGAGAACACTGAGGAGACAATTGTGGGGGTGACTACCCTGAATGCACAAGGCATCTAGACTTAAATTCTCCACAGAAATTAGCAATACATGCACGCTACCATATATGTCTTTGTCAGGAAAGTCATGATGTATTTTTCTGTTTTTCTATGCAAAAATGTGTCATGACTTTCCCAACAGCCTAATAGAATTTAGTATTTTAGATATCCTAAATGATAACCTATCTGTACCCTCTCTTTTCAGACGGGGAAGTCTCACCACCACTGTGCATTCAGAGGGGGTGAAGGGCACTCTCTGAGGTCAGACATTGTCTAAGTAATTATTTCCATCCCCTAAGGCAGAGCCTCTTTCTCAGCCCCTAGATATGGAGTACTGTTTACCTTCATGGAAATCCAGGTCTCGGGTAATACCTGTCCGGTCTTCCTTATATATAAACTACTTCATAAACCACACATTATAAATATGGGGATTGAGATATATTAAAGTTCTTTCACAGACAGAGAACTTTATGTAAATACAAGGAATCATATGAAAACCTAGAATAAAAGACCTTAAACAGCATCATAAACACACAGTCAAACTGAGATGGAAATTCATGGGTTTTTTTGCTCAGCAGAGTAGGAAGGCTGGAAGACTTGAAAGTCAGCTAATTTGAACTACCCATGTTACAGATAGGAAGACCAAGGAGCAAAGACTAGAATGATTGGCACCAGATCCACATGTCACTAGCTGCAGGGTGTAGGCTGGCATCCAGTTGGCAGACGTGCAACTTGCTGTTCTTTCCTCTTCCTTAGTCTGTCTTCTCCCTCCTGTGTATATAACCCTGTCAGATCCAGTCACTACTTCTCATTTGCACCACTTTCCCACTTCTCTGATGCCCTAGCCCCAGTTTCCATGGTTTTTATCTATTCTCTGTTGAACCCACCTCTTTGCTGACCTTTGCAACCTCTGCTCATTGGTCTCACTCCAAAGGAGGTCCGAGCAGGCTCTCATAACTACCGAGACTACCAAGAAGCTGATGTGGTTCTTTCACAGGAGTGGGTGTGCTCACCCTAGTGCATTGATCCTGACTGCACCACACAGAACAGGACGCCTCTTTGACAGGAAGCCTGAGAGAATTTTAAAGCAGGACAAGCATCAGTGTGTGAAAGGGAAAAGCCTGCTGTGAGTTGAACAGTTTCTCAGTATAAAAATTTTTTAAATTTGATTTTATGTAAAGGAGGCTGAAAGGACTCAGAGTAAATAATGACAAAAGTTCATTTACATTTTAAATGAACACAACATTTGCCTAAGGGCAATGCTTCCTCCTAATAATCTAGTCTGTAAAACACAACATTCCTTTCTTTTCTTTTTTTTTTTCTTAAAAAAAAAAAAAACTTTTCCTTAAAGTCAATAAAACAATACATTCCTGCTACCCAAAGCCGTGACTATATCTTTCAACCATAATTAAGACGATCATCCATAAAAGGCCAAGTTAGGCCGTATAACCATTTCCACATGAGTTAATAGAGCTACATGTGGGATTTTCTTGATTTCAACCACCAAGAATTCTCACTGGGGACAGATTCCTCAGTGAGACCTCAGCCTCCCCTTCCCTTGCAAAGGAGAAAAGAAACATCACTTGGCAAGAATGGCTTCACAAATGGCTCAGTGATTCCCAAGGTAATTCCACAGAGAAAAATCCATTCCCTTCGGGCAGCCAGAGCCACGTGAACTTTATGTACCCCACCATCAAAAGCACTTGTCACTCAATGAATTTACATTTTTGAAGTAGAATCAAGTGAAGGCACAAAAGAATCATGAGGGAGAATCCTGGTGGGGGAAGAAGTAATACATTTTTTAAAAACCAGCTTCTCCAACAAGTGTTTAGAGAGCCATAGTATAATTGACATTTACAAGAGTCACTTAGTATAATAGAAGGACACACACAAACACACACACATCAGTTGTGACCTTTCAACTCCTGTGACCACATCAAGACCACCTATCTCCAACTCCTGAGGAAATCAAGACTCCGTTATATTCTTTTCTTTACAAAACTTGAGGTGATCTCTCTGCTTTTCCCAATCTCGGTTTCTTATCTTTAAAACTGAGAGGATGGATCAGACGGGTTTGAATTTCACTAATTGGCTTGTTGCATGTAAATCTGAAGTGTTCCTGTGACTTCTCCAACCCTTGTTGCAGTATTAATCACATGGTTAGCACTCAGTGCCTGGCCATTTTGTTTCTTCTCTGCTTTAGGCCAGGCAATCTTGCTGACGGATGTTCAAGAATATATTAAATTTTTTCCAATAAGTGGGAATATATGTGGCCATTGTTTGTTTCTTTCCCGTAGTATAACATTTTCAAGGTTGACACATGTTAGAGTAAATACTAGTATTTATATTTCTATTTTAGTGTATGGATATACCACACTCCATTTACCCATTTATCAATGGATGAATGTTTTGTGTTATTTCACGTTTTGACTGTTACTAATAATACTGCTATGAGCATCTGTGTGAGTGTCCATGTTTTCATTTATCTTTAACATTTATCTAGGAAGTACATATCTAGGAAAAGGGGGGGTAGAAATAATACTTTAGGAAATTACCTAAAACTTTACAAATTAGAAGGAAAACATGAATCTACATGTGTAAGGATATTAATGAACTTCAAATAGGATAAACTAAAAAAAAGTTCTGCATCTAGACACATCATATTTAAACTTTGAAAAGTCAAAGACAAAGAGAGAATCTCGAAAGTTACAAGAGAAAGAGTGCTCTTCACATACAAGAGGTTCTCAATAAAATTAAGAGCATGTTTCCCATCAGAAACCATCTAGGACAGAAACAGTGGCATGACATTGTCAAAGTGTGTATATATGTATATATATACACACACATGCACATACATATGTATATATACATGTATATGTATACACAAATATATATAAATACATCATAACATACATACATATAGTTGCCTAAATTTTTCTGGGTATTTCCAGCAAAATCTAGGCAAATCTGTAGACATATAAAAACAAATTAGTGGCTGCCAGGGACTGAAGGATAGGAGAGCTGGTAATGAGTGTGGGGTTTCTTTCTGGGTTGACCAACATATTCTAAAATTAGACGGCAGTGCTGATTGGACAACTCTGTAAATAAACTAAAATCTACTAAACTGTACACTTTAAAACAGTGAATTTTATGATAAATTATATAATAAAAATTTAAAAAGCATGGCCCAGCACAGAGTCAATGATATATAAGGATAGCCATCATTATCACTCTTTTTCTGATTTTTTTAACATGGATCACCCTGGCCGTTGTACTGAATGAATTGTTTAGGGTCAAGCGTGTAAGAGGCTATTGTACTACACAAAAGCAAAAAAAGTTGGTGTTCTGGAGGATGTGACTAAAGATGGAAACAAATGGCAAGATTCAAGACATAATTCAAAGTAGAATGCCCATGTTGTGAGTGCACTGTTCTTGGTTAGGATATTTGAGTGGCCACATGCCTACAGTAACCTTCAGTGATAAAATAAATCCAGCCGCCCTCAGCAAATACAGGTGCTCTCATGGTTAAGAAATCTCTTAAAAATAGAGACTGTTTTCTCTTCTATACAGTTGCTGACTCAACATTTCAGTATTTCCATCATATACTTCTGGTTCTTGAGAAGCAGGACAGAAAATAACATTTTTTCCAAGCCAATAGGAATAATGGTTTTTATTTGTCAAGTCTTAGATCTTAGAGATTTCTACATTGATGTAAAACTTGAAAAAGAGGAGCCATTTTAGTTTCATGATCCAAGGGATGGGTAGTTGGCTCTCTGGTTCAACAAAGATTGATTGATTAGACCTTGGAATTCAAGAACCAAAGTCAGTGAGCTCTTGATTCATCCTGTAATTATCAAGTGAACAGAATTCTCATTTGGTAAGGCAATAATGCAGAGACATGGAACTCCTAGTCATTTCCTGTCAGTTGTTAATATCATGCATGGTATTGAGAACCTGCCATGATTTCCATATAGTGGTCTAATTTAGCTAAATTGGGCTGGTTGGGTTATAATCAATACCACAGAGGTCTTTTCTTCCACTGTAATGATCCTCAGGAGAAAAATGCTTGAATTGGGTCATTGTGAATCGGAAATTCTTCTGACAGTATAGATTGAGCTTCCCTAATGTGAAATGCTCCAAAATCCAAAACTTTGAAAGTGCCAATATGATAGTACAAGTAGAAAATTCCACACCTGACCTCAGACAGTGGGTTGCAGCCACAATACAACAATTCAAAGACATAGTATAAAATTACCTTCAGGTTATCTGTCTATGAAACAAGCAAATTCTGTGCTTAAACGAGGGTCTCATCCCCAAAATTTCTCACCATGATATACAAACCTTCCAAAATCTGAAAGAATCTAAAATTCAGAACACTTCTGGTTCCAAGCACTGAATAAGGGATATTCAAACTGTAATGGATTGAGAAATCCCTTACCAAATAAGTATTAAAAATAGAACGATTCCAATGTAAGATTTTTTTTTTTTAAATTGCCAGAGGGCACATGCGCTTGCTAGAGAGAAATGGAGGGGGTGGGGAGAAAGCAACTTCCAATGAGACATGATCATGTCATAATCTCTCCTCCTCTCCATCCTGTCAGGATTTGGAGCAGGCATGCAAATGTACTTGATATGTTTTGTGATTGTTGGGATTAGGATTCCAGCTGCAGACAGTGATGCGGGATCCAGCTCCCTTAACCACTAGGCTACAGGGTTGCTGGCCCCATCCATATGTAAGATTCTTGAAGATATTGAGACTCAAGATTTAATGAGCACTAATGATAGTCTAAGACTTCAAATTACTTCATATGCATTGCTTCATTTAATCCTCACATTTCCATGAGATAGGTGCAATTATTGTCCACATTTTGAGATACCCAAAGATCACAGCTATTAAATGGCTCTTTCTAGGATTCAAACCCAGAATTACTTTCTGAGCCCCACTTATGACCAACCTCAGTGATTTCTTTATCTGATATTTACCTAGAGTTTAATATTTATCAAGTACATGACCAACTAGGAAATATGAACATAGTGTCCGTCCAACTTTCAAACAATGAAAAATTTAGAAAGTTATTTGTCTATCCCTGTGTTGAAAATTTTAAGTGTCTAACAGAGGACTAGATACAAAGGCTGGGTAAATTTAGCTCTGAAGTATATTCTAACCTACAGAAGCAGACGACTAACTAGTCTTTTAAAATACAATTCAAGGCAGGATGCAATTACATGCCAGAAAATGTACAGTGTGAGATATGGGAAAAATAACAGCAGTTAAGAATGAATTTTGACATTTTCACAGATTCATATGACTCTAAAACTCCATTTTAGTAACACAAAAATTCTGCCTTGATTGATAGAGAATAAATTTGTCAGTCAAAAAAAAAAAAAAAAGAGAGAGAGAACATTTTTAACTTAAGAACAATTAATTGATCTATACAATTAATAAAAGGCTCTCAAAAACCATTTGCACTTACTTTTAAGAATGTAGAATTATGGGCCAGCAGGTAGTATGGTGATTAAGGTGCTGGATCTCATATGGACATGGTTCAAGACTAGGACTGGGTGACTTGAAAATCATGCTTGGGTATATGTACCTGCATGCCCCAAATCATTAAAAGAACAATGGAGGAGAGAGGACTGTGGTGTATCTATCTCCCCCGGGGGATGATTTCTTACTTTCTCTATCATGAGCATGTGCACAAGTAAATGTGCCCCATAGCAAAATACTAAGGAAAAGAAAGAAATGTTAAATTATCAGAAAGATAATTCATGATAGAGCAAACAAACTTGAAATATATAAAGGGAGGGGCACATGACACTTATCTTCACATATAGGCATGACTATCCCAAAGAGAACATTATAGTAGTGTAGCATTTTTAATAGCCTATGATTAGAAGTCGAACATTTTATTGATAAGAGAGTTGGGGGGAATATCTGTAAAGTGGATACCCCGGCACTCTAGCCCTATGGCGGCTTGCCCAACTGAGATAATTCCTACTAAACTCATGATAGGATAGTCCAGTGTGATCACCTCCTTACACCTATACACATCACATCCCACATACCCTCTTGGAACATCCCCTCTTACTCATTTTGCCCGTAAGATAACCTTACAAAGTTTAGTCTACTGAAGACTGTCTTAAACAAATAAATAATCAAAAAACAAAAGGGGTAGCTTGTTGATGCAGTGTCAATGTGCTCTTCCAGCAATACTGGATGCATACAGAAGACCATGAGTTCAGTTCCCCAATTCACCTGTACACACAGGATGCAGTTCGTGATCCTGGCTGGGTAGGAAAGCTGGGGAGGGGGGGATTGCAGCATGAGATGCTGTCGAAATATTTCTCTCTCACACATAGACTCTCTTAGAGAAAGAAAAATAAAAGACTACCCTGTATTTACAGCCATACAGCTGAATTTCTCCCTCCCTTTTCTGAACTTAGGTTGCATGAATTGCTTGTCCCACAAATACCATCTCTTCACTATTCCCCCAGAAATATCTGATTTCTCAAACAGAAAAAGGCAAATCTGTATTTTCTACTTCTCTGGTATTTCAAGTACAACTCAGTGCAAATGCAAGATATATGGTTGTTAATAATAGCAGAGATAGTTTATGTTCCAATTAGTAGGTTACCAATAGGTTACTCTCACTGCCATATTTAGTTTAATTTTTTTAAAGAGAGATTTCTGCTATAGGGCACATGCACTTGCCAGAGAGACAGAGAGAGAAATCATCCCTCAGGGGGATGGCCATGCCACAGTTCCTTCTCTTTCATTCTCCTCTAGAGATTTTGGGCACACACACACGCATGCTGGCATGAGTTTCAAGCTGCTGGGTCCAGGACTCAAACCACGGTTGGTTATGTGGGAGTCTAGCATCATAACCATTATGCCATCCGCTGGTTCCTATATAGTTCTTACATATCACTAATGCAATGGTTGAGAAACTGAAATTGTGTCATTTAAATGATGTGCTCATGGTCTCCTAGCTAATTAGTAGCATGTGTTCTTCCCTTCCAAACTTGAGGGGCTTAGGTTGTCCTATTATACAATCTCTGGGCTTTTATTTCCTCTCCATTATAGTAAATCATAAATTATTTGTTCTTTTTACAATTTTTCCCCATGACGTCTATAAACTCCATACAGGTAGGACTCTGATGCTCTGTAATATTTTCTAAAGTCTTTGGCATATGTAGGCCCAAACTATATACATGTAAAAGAAAAGAGAAGGAGTGAAAACATCAAGAAATGTCAAGCCAGCCCAGCCACAGTGACACAATGCTTTATGATGCTGATGCCACATGCAAAGGTCCTGGGTCTGAGTCCTGAGGTCTCCCTGTGCACACCAAGGGCACGTGGGCATGCCCATGATCCTGACTGGCTGAGACTTGGAGTGTAACACAGTGTGAAGACTCTCTCTCAAAAAATAAATAAAATTTGGGAACCAGCAGTTAGCGTAATGGCTATGTTGCTGGACTCCCACGTAGTCGACCGCGGTTCGCGTCTCGGACCCGGTGGCTTACAACTCACGCCGGGCGCGTGTGCGTGCGTGCCCAAGATCCCGAGAGAGAATGGAGGAGAAATTGCGGCGTGACCATCCCCCCTGGGGGGTGATTTCTCGCTTTCTGTCTCTCTGTCTCTCTCTGTCTGTCCGGCGAGCGCATGCGCCCTATAGCGTAGAGAAAGAAAGAAACCTCTGTATCTGACATGCATTTAGGAAAATTAAAGTAGATCCATTCTAAGGGGATGGAGGTGGGAGAAGAGATAATTAAGTGAAAAGAGAAAGAAAGCAGGAGAGCACAATTTAAATAAGATAAGCAATTCCATGCACCATTCCTCTCGATGATTATAGTGTCCAGGAGCTAAGTGTGAGATGGAAGACTCATAGTGACTGTTCTCTCAGCAGATTTAGTCGCCAGGTGGCACCTTTATTGTCAGATTACAACACAATGTGGTGATGTTAGTGTAAACAAATCTACTGTGCTGCCACTCATGTAAAACTATAGCACACACAACTATGTACAGTATATAATACTTGGTAATGAGTGGCTATGGTACAGGTGTACATATTTAATGTGCTATACTTTTTAATTGTACTTTTAGAGTATATGCTTTCTACTTACTAAAAAAAATTGAAGTTTTCTGTAAAGCAGTATGCCATATCACATCAGTGGCAGTCTCATGTCTCCTGATTATATAATTTCTCTTGTACTTGTCTTAATTTTATTTTTCATTTAGCACAATCCCTAAGCACACAAAATCCACAGCTAATTTTGCACACTGGGGCCAGCCCCACAGTGCAGTGGTTAAGCATGGTCCAAGGGAAGTCAGATCCCACATGGCCAGCTGGGGTTTGAATTCCAGCCCATGTGCAAAAATGGAAGGCTTTTGACGGAATGAAGAATTGGAGGGAAAAGAATTGGGGTATGACCAGGAGGGCACATTCTCTCTTGCATGCTCTCTCTTTGTCTCCCTATTATGAATAAAGGAAAGGAAAAACAAAAGAAAGAAAGAAAAATGAGAATAAGAAAGAAGGAAAATCTGAATTTTACATGCATTTATACAAATCCAATTAAATCCACAATCTGGGATATCTAAAAAGTCTTGTATCTTTTAAGAAAAAAAAATTAAAAAGCAAGAAAAGAAAAGAGAGAAAGAGCAGCCATGCTAAGTGAATGACCTAAAATTAAAATGAAAAGTTATTAAAGACTACAAAGGTGGAAATCAGTGATGTTTATTACTTCCCAGTCAGGCATGTCCCATTTCACCATAGCCATAATCTTTTTTTTTTTTTTTTTTTTTTTTTTTTTTTTTTGGAGAGGTTTTTCGCTATAGGGTGCGTGCGCTCGCCAGACAGAGAGAGACATAGAGACAGAAAGCGAGAAATCACTCCCCAGGGGGGATGGTCACGCCGCAATCCCTTCTCCTCCATTCTCCTCTCGGGATCTTGGGCACGCACGCACACGCGCCTGGCGTGAGTTTAAAGCCACCGGGTCCAGGACGTGAACCGCGGTCGACTACATGGGAGTCCAGCGACATAGCCATTACGCTAACTGCTGATTCCCGACCATAGCCATAATCTTAAAGAACAAGAACAAAGTGACAGAACTGTTAAAGCATCTACTTCACTGAAGACAGTGAGACACAATAGTTAGCAAAGGGCTTATGTCAAATATGGAAAAACTTCTATCTAATAACCTGAAGTGAATATCAGAAACAGAAGTGCTTCTCTCCAGCACTATGAGGATTATAGCCAAAGGAAAAGGTTTGCTTGAGATATTGAAAGAAAAGAGTGACTCTAACTATGATGTTGGCTTTACTGTGAGCGCTAGATAGTTTAAATAATTCAAGAATTGTTATTTATTGCATGACACAAAAGTGAATCGTGAGTTTGCAAGTGCTGGTGTAAAGACAGCTGAAAATTTTTTGGAAAATCTAGATAAGCTGATTGTGAAGAGCTTATTACTTATAAGAGAAAATTTTCAATATGGATGAAACCTTATTAAGAAAACAGATCCTGGGACCAGCAGTTAGCGTAATGACTATGTCGCTGGACTCCCACGTAGTCGACCGCGGTTTGTGTCCCAGACCCAGTGGCTTAAAACTCACGCAGGGCGTGTGTGCATGCAGGCACAAGATCCCGAGAGGAAAATGGAGAAGGAATTACGGCGTGGCCATCCCCCCTGGGGGGGTGATTTCTCGCTTTCTGTCTCTCTGTCTCTCTCTGTCTGTCTGGCAAGTGCATGCGTCCTATAGCAAAAACCTCCCAAAAAAAAAAAAAAAAAAAAAAAAAACAGATCCTAAAAGGACTTTCATCCATAAGGAAGCAAAAACAATGCTAGATTTCAGTGCTTTTAGGAAAGGATAACATCCATTTTAGGGAGCAATGTTGCATCTACAAATTGGGACACTTTGAAAGCTGGCACATTACGAACCCCAGAGCTTCAAGAACCCCAAAGCTTCTGTGTCAGTATACCACAGGAATAAGAAGTCATAAACAATCCAGCTTGTTTTCCAAGATAACCTCCTGAACTACCATGCGAATAAAAGCACTGCTTGGGAAATAACATACCTTTCAAGAGTTTGCTTGTGGTTGATAATGTTCCTACAGATATTAAAGTGGTGCTTTCTCAGCCTCTCAAGGAAAAGCAACCACCTCTTTGCTCCAGCCGAGAAATAACTCAATTCTCCTCTCGGGAAGTACAGCAACCTTTACGTAAGACATAGCCATTACTTACTGCCTGAGGAGAACTTTTCAGGCTCTCACTGCAACTGAGGGAAACACTAAGAAGACACTGATGCATTCCTAGAGAGACTGTGATCTCAGACTGCATTGAGAGTCTTTCTTGGGCTTGGGGTACTATAAGGAGTGCACAAAATGGAAGAAGATACTCAAGAAGTCCTTCCATGATTTCAAAGGACTTTTTTCCAAAGATGAGGCAAAAATCCAGGAGTCTGTAGTTGAGATGTAAACAACTTTTAACCTGAATGTGGATAAGAACAATATTGAGGAGTTGCTAGGTGGTTTCTGAGGACTAATGGCAAGTGTTGGAACTGGAACAGGAATACATAGCTAAAGCACAGGCAAGACAAAAGGAAATGACAAGGAAATGACAGAAGATCATAAAGAACAACCCTAAGGAAATTCACATTGGAGGATTTAGCGGAAGCTATTGTAGACCTCAACAAGCTCCTTTCTTCCTGCTCTACAAGGCATTTGCTTTTACTTATCTGGATTCATCCAAAGAACTAGGTGTTATTCTGTCACCAAAGGAAAAGGTGGCTGTACTGAACTCATGAGGTGTTATGTCACCTGCCCAGAATATTTTCAAGGACTTTGAATTAAATTTGAGTTTTGCTTCACATGCTGGATGGGGACCGTAAGTCTTTTTGAAGACCGGACTTGACTGTTCTATGAGTCTTTATTGATCCACTAGTCCGACTACTCTTCTCTTTTCCATAGCACCTGAAAAGTCTATCATTTTAGAGCAGAAATTCCCTGTAAGTAGCAATTTCCTCTACTGCCTGTCTTTTTTTTCCCTCTCTTGACTCACAAGTCAGAAAACACCCTTTCCTTCAGAAAAGGAAAAACCTGTAAAATACTGTTGACTAGAAACAAACCAACAAATGAAACCTCACTCAAATCTTGGAGAATTGTGAAGGGTGTTCTATAAAATCAATATGACTTCAGTGTACTCAGGATTAAACTGGCCTCAAAAAAAAAAAAAGGGCACTCATCTAAAGAAACAGAGATTCTTTCAGCTGAATCTTTGAATTTGATGAATAATTTTTGCAGGGAGAGATTTGCTTTCCTGAGAATCTGAGACTCAATTTCAAGCACAACTCATCTACTGACTTATATTTTGATCTTGGACAATTTGGTTAACTTCGAACTTAGTGTCCTCATCAAATCAGAAAGGTCAGAAAAACTGTTTCTGGTTTTCTCTGTCCTGGGCAAGGTGCCTTTCCACTCTATTCACTCAAAGCACCATGTAAGTTTAAACAATGTGTCAATTTCAAAACAAGGATTTGAGCCCACTTAAGACTCTCCAGTTGAGAAATTCTGGAGGACCACTGTCTCTAACTAGGGTTCTGGTATGAAAACAAAGGAAGATACAGGAGAGCAGTGGCCACTTTTATTGGTCATATATTTCAAACGTAAGTAAAATTACCGAGTCTACTCCTGAGGCTATCATTAAAAATAAAGTAGAAAGGAAATCTCCTTATGGGTTGGATTTAGAATATGTCCAAATTAACTAATAACTTTCATAATCCCAGGCACTGTTCAAAAGTTTCACCTGTGAAGGCTCAGTCTAGGACCACTGGTAGCAGTGCAGCAGTAACACAACCGTGTGATGTTGAACCCACATGGCAAGGTCCTGGGTTGCCCTCCTACAGCCTGTGTACACTGGGCACACAGATGCCCTGATCCTGGATTACTACAGCTGGAGGTGGAACATGGTGTGAGGACCTCTCCTCTCCCAATGCTATGCCAGCCAGTGCCAGGCGTCCAGGTTCTATGCTAGCCAGGGCTACATATCCCGGTGCCATACCTGGTGGCATACCAGCTGGTACCATGCCTGCTAGTGTCACATCTCCTGGTGCCATGCCTCCCAGCGCCATGCAGGCTGGTGCCATCCAAGCCAGTGCAATGTCTCCGGTGCCACAGTAGCTAGTGTCACGTCTCTTGGTGCCAAGTTTTCAAGTGCCACTCCAGCCAACGCCACATCTCATGATGCCATACAAGCCAGTGCCATGTCTCCTGGTGCCACATCTTCCAAAACCACATCAGCTGGGGCCATGTTTCCTGGTGCCATATCTCTGGGTGCCATTTCAGTAATAGGCAGTTAGATAGAAATCAGTGGGCCAGCATTGGCTGGTGTGGCAGTGGCTGACATGGCACCAGTTTGCATGGCATCAGGAGATGTGGCACTGGGGTACAGAGTACTGGCTTGCATGGCCCCCAAGAGGCATTGCACAGCCTGGCATGGAATTGGAGGATGTGGCGCTAGCTGGGATGGCACCAGGTGATGTTGCGCTGGCTGGCATGGTACATGATGACGTGGCACCTGGAGATGGGGCACTGGGTGGCATGGTACCAGGAGACATGGCTCTGGGACACATGGTCCAAGCTGGCATGGCTCTGGCAGTCGTGGTACCATGAAACATAGTGCTGGCTGGTATGGCTCCAGGAAACGTGGCACCAGCTGGCGTGTCATCTGTAGACATGTAACCGGCTGGCTGGTACCAAAATATGTTTGTTGAGTGGATGGATGAGTTGATCTGGTTGTTTAAAATTTTTTGTTTTTTTAGGTTTTGGCCCCCAAGATTAGAAACTCATCCTGAGAAGCAAAATGAAAAACTATAAACACTTGTAAAATAGGAAAAGAGAAGTTTTAAAAGGAAAGTGAAGTTTTTTTCATAGAAAAGAAGTACACCATTATGTCTGCGTGGCATGAAGATGAGCAGCTGCTAGAGAAGGACAGCTGTACTGGGCACGGGGTTAGGTGTCACATTTATCCCAAGAGCTAATAATGAATACTTAGCTGGGGAAAGTCTGTCGTAGTATCTGGTTTTTAGTTTGAATTTACAGGTTTTTCCCTCAACTCACATCTCTCTCTCACACAGGTAAGGAATTCAATCCATAGTGCATGCTGACTGTGGACTTAGGTGTATGAACATTCCTATTTGGATGAACTGCCCAATCAGTTTACTGTTCCAGTGGGAATTAGGAGTTGAACCAAAACATCTTGCTGGGTCCTTTTATATTTATGAGGAATGATAAATGGAAAATTAACAACCGTCTCTATGTGCATTTCTCAGGTGCTAACAAAGAAAAACAGGATCTGCCTTGCCATCTCAACACCAAGAGTTGAGTAGAAAAGAGGCATTTCCGTGAAGGGTCTGGTTGTGATTGATGTGACTGGAGTCCTTCTGCTATTGTTAAGGGCTTCCCGCTCATTTCTAGCTAACTATTAATAGCATGGCATCGGGAGATGTGGCACTGGCTCCTGTGGCAGTGGCTGACATGCCCCCTGCAGGTGTGGCACTGGGTGACATGACACTGGGGTTTATGGCACTGGCTTATGTGTCACCAAGAGATGTTGCGCAGCTTGGCTTGGTATTGGGAGATGTGGCACTGGCTGGCACGGCACATGGTGAGGTGGCACCTGGAGATGTCTTACCAGCTAGTGTGGCACTATCTGGCATGGCACTGGCTGGCTTGTCACCTGGAGACATGTAACTAGATGGAGTGGCACCAGCTGGTACCAAAATATGTTATAGGATGGATGAGTTGATCTGGTTGTGCAAAAATGTTTGCCTCGTTAGGTTTAAATCTCCGGGATTAGAGAGTCATCCCTAGACACTAATTGGGAAATCACAAGCCCCTATACAGTAGGAAAAGGGAAGTTTTAATAGGAAAGTGAAGGTTTATAATAAAACAGCATGCCATTATGTCTGAGAGGGATGCTGGTGAGCAGATGCTAGAAAAGGACAACTATACTGGCCATGGGATTAGGGATGACACTTATTCCAAGAGTTGATGATTAATATTTAGCAGAGGAAGGTCTGTTACAGTATCTGGAGTTTTTGCTGCGGTGGCTGTCTGTTTGAATTCACAAGCTTCATTCTGCGCATGAATCTATCTCATAGATGAGGATTCCAATTACCTATTTGTGCACGCTCGGTGTGAACTTGGAAGTTATGAGTGTTCCTATTTGGATGAACTGTCCAGTTTATTACCCCAGTGAGAATCAGGATGTTGACCAAAACATCTCATTGGGTCCTTTTGTATTTATGAGGAATGATAAATGGGAAATTGACAACTGTCTCTATATTCCTTTCTCAGGCACTAGAGAAGTGGTGCCAGGAGTTGTGTGGGAAAAAGGCATTTCATGAGGCATCTGGTTGTACTCCTGCTGAGTTGTGATTGATATGGCTGATGTCCTCCTGCTATTTTTTTTAGGACTGCCTTATTTTTAGCTCACTGCTTATTATTGAAGTAGCTCCTGGGAACATGGCATCAGGAGTTGAGACACTAACTGGAGTGGCATAGAAAGACATGGCACCAGTAAAGGTGGCATAAAGGTGGCACCAGTTGGCATGCTACTAAAAGATGTGGCACTGTGGTGCATGGCACCCTCTGGAATGGCACTGGTAAATGTGGCACCAGGGTCACATAGCCTTGTTGGTTTGTAGCAACAACTAACATGGCAACAGGAGACATGGCAGCAGCTGGCATGACACCAGGAGATGTGGCACTGGTGGACATGGCTTTGGGAAACATTGCACTGGCTGCGTGTCACTGGCTGGTGTGGCACCACCTGGCGTGAAACCAGGAGATATGACACCGGGAGATATGGAACTGGCTGGTGTGACATCACTAGGCGTAGTATCACCTGGCATAGAACCAGGAGACATGGTACCAAGAGACACGACATCAGGATGTGGCACTGTCTGGCATGGCACCGGCTGGTGTTGCACCAAGAGACATGGCACTTGGAGACAGGAAATAGACTGTTGTGGCACCGGCTGGTACCAATATATGTTATAGATTGGGTGGGTTGATCCGATTGTGTAAAATTTTTGTTTTTTTATATTTAGATCTCTAATATTAAAGACACATTCTGAGATGCAAAACAAAAAACCCACAAACATTGGTAAAGAAGGAAAAGGGAAGATTAAACAGGAAAGTGAAGATTATTCATCGAAAAGAAGTACACCTACATGCCTGGAAGGCATGCAGATGGGAAGGTACTAGAAAAGGAGAACCGTGTCAGGCATGGGGTTCGGTGTTACATTTATTCCAGGAATCTATAATGAATATTTAGCATGGGTAAGTCTGTCATAATATCTGGGGGGGGGGGGGGGTTGGTTTGAATTCATGGGCTTCTTTCCATACTTGCATATCTCTCTCACAAGGGAGGAACTCAATCTTCTAATTACGCATGCTCAATGTGGACTTTGACGGTCTGAGCACTCCTATTTGAAGGAACTCCCCAGTCAGCTCCCAGTGGGAATTAGAATGTTGAACAAAATGTCTTGCTGATTCCTTTTGTATTCAAGAGGAGTGATAAGTGAGAAATTAATAACTATCTCTGTGTTCCTTTCTCAGGTGCTAAAGAAGATAAATGGAATCTGCCTCACCTTGTTGGTGTCAGTAGCTGGATGGGAAAGAGGCATTTTCTTGGAAGGTCTGATAGTAACTCCAGATAAGTTGTATTTGATGTGGCTGATGTCCTGCTTCTTTTTTATGGCTGCCTGCTTATTTTTAGCAAACTGCCTATCGCTAGAGTGGAGCCAGGGGACATTGCACTGGGAGTCATGGCACTGGCTAGAGTGGCACCTGAACCTGTGGCACTGGCTGGCATGGCACTGGGAGATGTGGCACCAGATGGGGTGGCACTGGAAGATATGGCACCATCTTACATGGCTTCGGCATGGCACTGGGGTTTGTGGCACTGACTATTGTGACACTGGAGTACATGGCACTGGCCCATGGCACAACCTCGTGTGGCATTGGCTGTTGTAAAACCAGGAGACATGAAACCAACTGATATGGTACCAGGAGATGTGGCACCAGCTGCAGTGGTATCAGGAAACGTGGCACCTGGAGATGCAGAACAGGCTGGCATGGAACCATCTGGCATCAAAATATGTTATAGGATGGGAGTGTTGATCAGTACTCTGTAAAATGATTGGTTTTTAGGTTTAGATCTGTAAGATTGGCGATCCATCCTGACATGCAAAATAAAAAACCACAAACATATGTAAAGTAGGGAAAAAAAGAAGTTTTAATAGAATAGTGAAGATTTTTAATAGAAAAGTACACCTCCATGCCTGAAAGGGATGCAGATGGGCAGCTGCTAGAAAAGGACAACTGCATGGGCATGAGGTTCGGCATTACATTTATTCCAAGACTCTATAATGAATATTTAGCAGGGCAATGTCTGTCATAATATTTGATTTTTTGGTTTGAATATGTGGCTTTTTTGTGAGCTTGTGTTTCTCTTTCAAAGGTGAGAAATTCAATGACCTAATCATGCATGCTCACTGTGGATGCAGACGGTATGGGCATGCCTATTTGGATGAACTGCCCAATCAGTTCACTGCCCCAGTGGGAATTAGGATGTTGACCAAAATATCTTGTTGGTTCCTTCTGTATTTATGAGGAATGGTGAGTGGGAAACTATCAACCATCTCTATGTGCCTTTCTCAGGTACTAAAGAAGAAAATTGGAATGTGTCTCACTCTCGGTGTCAGGAGTTGGATAGGAAGAAGGCATTTTTATGGAGGGTCTGGTTGTAACTCCAGACAAGTAGTCATGTGGTTGATGTTCTTTTTCTATAACTTAGGGCTGCCAGCTCATTTCTAGCTAACTTCCTATTTCTGGCATAGCACCAGGAGATACGACACTGGTTGATGTGGCACTGGCTGGTATGGCATCTGGAGATAGAGCACCGACTGGCATGGAACTGGGAGGAGTGGCACTGGCTGGTGTGGCACTGAAATACATCTCACTGGGTATCTGGCACCAGCAGGGGTGACACCAGGAGACAACATACCAGCTGGTGTGAAATCTGAAGGTGGAGCACTGGCTGGCATGGCACTGTGAGGCATGGTGCTGTGGCACTTGGCACCAACTGGTGTTGCACCAGCTTGCTTGGTATCTGGAGATGTGACTCTGGCTGATGTGGCATCAGGAGACTTAGCACTGGCTAGCATGGCACTGGGAGACATTGAACCAAGTGGGATGCCACTGGCTAAGGTAGCACCAGCAGACATGGCACTGGGAGCTATGAAGGTGTGGAAATGACTGGCGTGACAATGGCTGGAATGGAATCTGGATTTGTGGCAACTGACATGGCACCAACAAATGTGGGACCAGCATGTTGGCACCTGGAGAACTGGCATGGGCTGATGTGGCTAGCTGGCATCAATTGGACACGTGTGCCATTTCTATGTCACAATGGACATTTGGGTCCTTTTTGTTTCTATTTTTCTATGTGACATGTTCAATTTGACATGTAAACTGCACACATGTACAATTTGAAACACATGTCAATTTTTAACACATATGGCCATCTTGACATGGGTGCCCATTTTGACATGTGTGCAGATTGGAAACGTGTCACATGGCAAAATAGACATACATGTTAAAATCCAATTGGACATGTGTGCCACACGTGAAAATGGCCTCACATGTCAAAATAAACACACATGTCCAAATGGACAAATGTGTAAAATTGGAAACACATGTCAAATTGGACATGTGTGTCAAATTGGACACGCATGTTAAATTGGACACACGTGTCAAAATGGACATGCATTTCAAAATGGACACGTGTGTCAAGTTGGACACACATTTCAAATTGGACATGTCTGTCAACTTGGACACATGTCAAAATAGACATGCATGTCTAAATGGACATGCGTGTCAAATTGAACACATGTGTCAAAATGGACATGCACAGCAAATTGGACACGTGTCAATTTGGACACACATGTCAATTGGACACACGTGTCAAAATGGACATACATGTCAAATTGGAAACATATGTCAATTTGGACACACATGTCAAATTGGATACATGTGTCAAAATGGACACACGTCAAAATGGACACACATTTCAAAATGGACACACGTGTCAAAATAGACATGCCTGTCAAATTGGACACACGTGTCAAAATGGACATGCCTGTCAAATTGGACACACGTCTCAAGTTGGACACACGTATCAAAATGGACATGCATGTCAAATTGGACACACGAGTCAAAATGGACATGCATGGGACCAGCAGTTAGCGTCATGGCTATGTCACTGGACTCCCACGTAGTCGACCGCGGTTCGCGTCCCGGACCCGGTGGCTTAAACTCACGCCGGGCGCGTGTGCGTGCGTGCCCAGGATCCCAAGAGGAGAATGGAGGAGAAGGGATTGCGGCGTGGCCATCCCCCCTGGGGGGGTGATTTCCTGCTTTCTGTCTCTCTGTCTCTCTCTGTCTGGCGAGCGCACGCGCCCTATAGCGAAAACCTCTCAAAAAAAAAAATGGACATGCATGTCAAAATGGACACACGTGTCAAAATGGACATGCCTGTCAAACTGGACACACATGTCCAGTTGGACACACTTGTCAAAAATGTACATGTCAAATTGGAAACATGTCAATTTGGACACACATGTCAAATTGGACACATGTGTCAAATGCACACACATGTCAAAATGGACACACATGTCAAAAGGACACGCATGTCAAAATGGACACACATGTCAAATTGGACACATGTGTCAAAATAGATATGCCTGTCAAGTTGGACACATATGTCAACTTGGACACATGTGTCAAAATAGACATGCATGTCTAAATGGACATGTGTGTCAAATTGGACACACGTGTCAAAATAGATATGCATGGCAAATTGGACACGTGTCAATTTGGACATGCGTGTCAAGTTAGACACACGTGTCAAAATGGACATGCAGGTCAAATTGGACACACGAGTCAAAATGGACACATGTGTCCAAATGGACATTCATCCTGTACTAAATTTTGATACCAGCTGGTGCCATGCCAGCAAATTCCACATCTCCAGGCACACATCACCCAGTGCCACAACAGAGGGCACTATGCTAGAGGGCACCATGTCTTCCAGTGCCATACCAAAGCATTTCACATCTCCTAATGCCACATCTCCCAGTGCTATGCCAGAGGGTGCCATGTCTCCAGGTGCCACACATACCAGTGCTGTGGTTACAGGTGTCACACCAGAGGGTGCCAAATCAGCCTTTGCTATACCAAGTGGTGCCATGCCAGATGGTACTATGTCTCTGGTGCTACATCTCCTGGTGCTGCCACACCAGATGGTGCCACACCAAGAGGGTGCCAGGCCAAACAGTGCCCTGTACCCAGTGCTATTCCAGTCAGTGCCATGTCTCCCAATTCCACTCCAGCCATGCCATGTCAACTGGTACCATGTCTCCTGGTGTCATGGTGCTACATCTACAGGTGCCATATCTCCACTTTCCATGCCAGTCAGTGCACTGCCTCTTGGGGAGATAAAGACGTCTGCAGGTGGGCCTGGGGTGTAGAAATTCTTCAGTTGGGTGCCAGACACTAAGGCCATATTTCATTATTCTACAGTTCATCAACACTGTTTCTCACACTTAAGCCTCTAGGTTTAATAATTGAGTGTTTCCTATGATTCTGGCTTAAAGTCTGCCCACTGCATGGCCTCATAGAAGACAAAGTCTCTTTATTTTATTTCCTGAGAGACATTTCAGTCCTAGAAACTTAGGAAGCATAGGAATTCAAACAGACATAGCTAGAAGAGGAATGGGATAAACTTTGTATACCAGTTAAGACTTTAAGTAATTAATAAAAATAAAGAGAGGCTCAGCATTTCTTTTGTTAAGACTCTAAGGAAAGGTATCATGGGAGACAGCGCTGAGGCAAGACTGGGAATCACAGACAATGTAGGGAAGGGTAGAACGTTTTCAGGTTAATACCTCCCCATCAACCAATGGTACAGATTGTGCTCAACCCACCAGTCCTTTTCCCTGATCATCATGATTGATCCCAACTAAGGCTTTGTCCAAGAAATCATCAATTCTAATCTTCTCATTTTAAATTTGGTGTGTCTGAGACATAACATCAAGTAAAAGTTATTTGCTTATGGACATAACAGTTTTGGTGGTAAAATGTGATCTCAGACTCAATCTTTCCTCCAAAAAATTTTGTTGATAGCTGTTTATGGGACAGTGTTTTCAATTGTAATAGTTATCCCATGACCAAACATTTTTCTAAAAGCAAAATTCATAGGAACAACCCATTTTATTTTCAGAACAGACAAGGACTGAGGTTCTTAAATTAAACAACAACAATAAAAACATCCTTGGGTTTATCTAGTCCTTTCTGGCAAGAACAGAATTTCACACTGTTTTATATCAGTTCTCTTCCCACAATCACGTCTCCCATTTATAATTGCTAAATATGCCAGGTTCACAATGTTTCCCCATTTGGATGCCCTATTTGTGTTTGTATATAAATACTCCTCCAAATGTTCTACTAAATACACAGAATAGTCATTGTGGTATGGAATGCATAAATTCAGGACTGAAGGTACGTGGAGAACTGCAAAACAGCACCAGCTCAGGAGGAGGTTGTGGAGGCATGGATATGGCTTATGCTGGCCATGGGATGTTAGGTAGGTTAGTTTTCTTCTCTGAAACTCTTTCTTAATCCCTACGTTGGGGGAAATTAGATTTTTCATGTTCCTCTCACAGGATAATTGGAAAAATCATATGAGATCATAGATACAATTTTTTTAACTGTTCATGATCCTTGCTTTGAGATAAAGGAAAGAAATATAATCCAAGGCAGATATTTAAAGACATGATAAAGAAACTTGGAGCCAAGTGATACAGACACAGTTCTAATCTTTTCACCAGGAGCAAAACTTGTTCATGTTTCCACCCCACCCCTACGACCCCCTGCCCCTGGACGGTAGTATCTTCAATAAAATAAGGGTTAGAGACTGACTGAATGATCTTTTATGTCTCATCTCATTCTATTTCTGACTGATTTAGTCTTTGCAGCATTATTTAATAGTCTTGTCACTGTGACCTGACTTTAAGTGTGGTTATAATATTACCTCAGGCTCTAAGGGCCTTCAGAGCCAGGATTTAGCTACTATTATGTAGAACATGGACTATTGTGTAAAGCAGTAAAATATGGCATACATAACCACTAGCCACTAATTACACTGGATTCTGGAAAGGAAAACAATAGCAAAAAACTGGTGAATATGAATAAAGTCTATAGCCAATTAACAGTGCTATTCCAGTGTTAATTTCTTGGTTTTGATATTGTATTTTTGGTTATGTAAGGTGTTAAGAGAAGCTTGATGGGGCTGATGTGGCGATTAAGGGTGCTGGCCTCCCACATGGCCAACTGAAGTTCAAGTCCTGGAACTGGCAGCTTGTTCTCTCATTCTCTCTTTCTCTCTTGCTCTCACTCTGTCCTTCTCTTGTAAAATTAGAGATTGCAAAAGAGAAACCACACCAGAGGATTACCTTGAGAAAGACTTTGAAGGAAGAAAAAGAGACTGATCTTTGCTAGCAGATGGTATATCACAGAATACTTGGTAGGCAAGGCTGAATTGAGAAGTATTATGTGTGACTAGTGTGCTGGGCATTTGTTTTTCAACAATTTGAGTAGTTGACATGTAAATATTTTCTCAAAAATATTTAAAATCATACTGTTTCTGCTGTTATAGAGTCACAAACAAAATTATACAAAATTATAAGAAATATTTTGAACATTATCTTTAAAATTCAGTATTTTGAAATTTTGAAAGTTGTTTATTAACTGTCAAGAACCATGGAATATGAGCAAAAAAATTTTTTTGATATGTAAAGTAAATGTGGAAAAATGTAAACATAAATAAATTAGTTAATTATTTTTTTAATAAAAGAGAGAGAGAGAGAGAGAAGCTTGATGACATGTTTCTGGAAACTCCCTGTACTATCTCTGCAACACCTTGTAAGTCTGCAATTATTTCAAAATAAAAAATAGAGCCATTCGGTGGTGTGATGGTTAAGGTGGCTGGTTTGCACATGGTCGATTGTGCAATTCAAGTCCTAAAGTTTGCGGCTTGAGCAAGACACTGAATATTTGTGCGGTGTACCCAAAATCCAGAAAGGAGATATAGAGAAGAGGGATTGTAGCATGACTAGGAGAGGGAGGACTACTTTCTGGCTTTCCTTCTCTCTTTCTCTCTCTCTATCTCTCTCTGGCAAGTGCATGAGTCCTCTACCAAATTAAAAATAAAATAAAATAAAAACACATAATGTTTCATAAGAATCACCTAAAGTGTGTGTTAAAAATAGAAATTCTAGAGGGAAGCGATGCTCTAAACTCCATCTTCTAGACCTCCAAAATATTCAGACAAGCACTTGAAGGAGAGATTTTTGTTACAGAATGATCAGAAACCACCACAGAGGCACAAGAAACATGAGAGACTAAGAAAATCTCTCTCCCCCTAAGGGAAAAGAACAATTCCTCATCATCCAGACAGTACAGTTGAACTCTAGAAAGTATCTGATAGAGAATTCAGAATATTCATAGTGACAAAACTAAATGAGATATGAGAGCTGAGAGATAATGAACTCTAGAAGATGCAGGAGAAAAGAGACAATGAGTTCCAGGAGGGGTTGAAGTTCTTCTATGACCCAAAAGAGGGAATACACACCATAAAAAAGAATCAAGTGGAACTACTAGCGATGAAGGCTGCCATTCAGGAAATCAAAACCTCCCTCGAAAGTATTAAAAACAGAGTAGTCCATGCAGAAAATTGAATCTTAGATGTTGAAGGCAAAACCTCTAATCTAGAAAAACAAAAACAAAAAAAAAGCTGAGAAAATAACCAAAAAAAAAATACTATATGAAAAATACATTAAGCACCAAACATCTGGGTAACTGGTATCCCAGAAAGTGAGGAAACTAATAAGGGCATTGATAATCTATTCCATGAACTCTTGGAAGAAAACTTTCCAAATCTAAAGAGGCATTCAAATATCCAGACTCAAGAAGTACAAAAGATCCCTAATAGAATCAACCCAAGAAAATCTTCTCCAAGGCACATCGTAGCCAGACTGGCCAAATCTACAAAGACAAGATACTAAAATTGGCAAGAGAGAAATGTCAGGTTATTTTTATAAGGGTTATCAAATCAAGCTAACCTCAGACCTCTCATCAGAAACAATGTGAGCAAGGAAAGAATGGGAAGATATATTCAAAGTGTTAAGTGAAAAACAGTTTCAACCAAGAATACTATATCTGGAAAGATTATCTTTCATATGGAAAGAAAGGATAAAAACATTCTCAGATAAACAAGATCTGAAAGAACTTGCCAATAGCAGACCCACTCCTCAAGAATTTCTGAAAGGAGTGCTCTAGCAGGAAAACACAGAAATAAGAGAACAAACGCCAACCCCAAAATGACCAATTTAATGCTATGGACAAGAAATATCAATAATAACGTTGAATGTTAACTTCCAGGATTTAAATGGAAAGATTGGACCACAGTAACACTGTATATTCAATAGAAGAGAGTTTGAACGTAAGACTGAACTGGTGAAATAGAATTTTATGACTTTTGAGTGAAGCATTACTGATTTTTTTATTATTCTTTCTTTTCCTAACTTAAGTACTTTACTTTCTTTTGAGTTGTTGATAGGTTCAGCAATTTGTTAAAATATTTTTCTTGTTTGTTTTTTTCAATGGGAACATAAACTTTTCTTCCTTCCTAACCCCTCTGAGATCAGAAATATTTTATTCTTATTTTGTGGCAGAAGGGTTATTTGCATAAGTTCAATAATGCTTGTTGCATTGAATCAGAAATTGGAAATACTCATTATTGGACAGGGCTTTGACTGGAATGCCACATCTGAAGATTAATCAGAAAACTATGGAACTAAAGTGGATCTCAAGTAAGCCAACAGAAGCTCTTAGAAAGATGGCCTGGCACCATAAGTAATACTGACTGGCAAAGAGGATTAGAGAAGCTATATGAAAGAATTTATAACATAAAATAATCTGGACTTTTCCAGCCCAACATTGTATTCAGTAGAGATTGCAAAAAAGCAACCACACCAGAGGATTATCTTGAGAAAGACTTTGAAGGAAGAAAAAGAGACTGATCTTTGCAAGCAGATGGTATATTACAGAATACTTGGTAGGCAGGGCTGAATTGAGAAGGTTATGGGTAACTTGTGTGGTAGGCTTTTGCTTTTCAACAATTTGAGTAGTTGATACGTAAATATTTTCTCAAAAATATTTAAAACCATACTGTCTCTGTTGTTATAAAGTCACAAACAAAATGATACAAATTTATAAGAAATATTTTGAACATTATCTTTAAAATTCATTATTTTGAAATTTTGAAAGTTGTTTATTAACTGTCAAAAATTACGGAGTATGAGCTAAAATTCTTTGATATGTAAAATAAATGTTTGTGGGGAAATGTAAAAATAAATGAATTAGTGAAAAAAAAATTCCAGGGCCAGCAGGTGGTATGGTGGTTGAGCACTGGACTCCCACGTGGTCAACCATGGTTCAAATCCCTACCCTCCAGGCTTGCTTTCTCACATTCTCTCTCTCTCAGACACAAGCCCTGCAGCAAACTAAAAGATGATAATAATGATGTTACATAAATAATTATTTTTAAAAAATAGAAATTTCTGTAATCCCGGAAACACAAAAGAAAACCTTAAGAGTCCAGGAATCTGCATTTCAACAAATACACTGAGAGAGTCTAATGCAGATGGCCATGGATTATACTGGGGAAAAAAAAAAAACAAAACTCTAATCTGAATAAAAACATTAATTCATAATTTTTAAAAAATGATCATTAGAGAAATGAGTAAATAAAAAATACAACTTGAGGCTATAAAAAGGCTCAGAATGGGACCAGCAGTTAGCGTAATGGCTATGTCGCTGGACTCCCATGTAGTTGACCGTGGTTTGAGTCCCGGACCCGGTGGCTTAAAACTCATGCCGGGCACGTGTGCGTGCGTGCCCAAGATCCCAAGAGGAGAACAGAGGAGAAGGGATTGCAGTGTGACCATCCCCCCTGGGGGGTAATTTCTCGCTTTGTCTCTCTGTCTCTCTCTGTCTGGCGAGCGCACGCGCCCTATGGCAAAAAAAAAAACTCTCGAAAAAAAAAGGCTCAGAATAAGATATGCTGTGGGTCTACCTTCTATGGTTGCTATATAACATTAGACAAATTAGTAATTACAGTTCTCATTTATAAAGGAAGAGGGTAGATCTACACATCCCTAATGCCACTCCTGTGATTATATAAAAAGAGCATCTGAAATGGTGAATGGTCATTTCCCAAACCTCACATTGGCAGCCACAGGTTTTTTCCTGACTCCTGGGTGGAGGTGGATTTCTTTTCTTTCATGCCACTCACCAGGAGCAGGCTGTAGCATCTTTCTCATGCATGCAAGTGCCAGGTCCTGCAGGGGGTTAAACACTGCCACAAAGGGGACACAATCATGTTGAAAAAACATAGCAACTATAACAAGGTCAGCAGCAGGGGACATTAGATTTTGAATTTGCTTTATTGAGTGGAGAAGCAGAGACTGTAGTTCCAATAGCATGCCCTTTTGCTTTGTGAAATAGAAACCCTAAGTTCCATCTGTGAAGACTCTGGGGAAAGGAAATGATGTCTTTGGCTTTAGGCCGTTCATTACAGAACAGTTTTAAACCAGATGAGGCCAGACTCATAGCTACTGTGCCTCTACAGAGACCCAGGCCCGAAAGAAGAAAGATAGATGAAGTCAATTCAAAGCAACTGAATTTAGAAGTGGTACCTAAGTATGAGCCCTGAGTAATCTGTGTTTAGACTTTCTTAAGCAACGGAATTAGAAATGGCACTTGAGTATGATCCCTGAGTAATCTGTGTTTATACTCCTGGGTTCTGTAGCAGGATTATCATTTCTGTGTCTCAGATATTGGAGAAATTTACATTTTAGATATATACTTTACATGATTCTTATAAAAAGTGGTTTGTGTGTTTGTCTGACTAGAGTCTGGGGATGGCCTCTGGCTTCTTGCCTGACTAGCTACTCTGCTAAATATGCATGTATACACATATGCACAGACACACACAAATGCACATGTGTGCATACACACAGTATGAATTTAAACTTCCAAAATCAGAGGGATTTAGAGCATATACCCAAATAAAAATGACTGTAGTGTAGTTATTATGCCAGTTTCACCCTATACCAGTTCTGTTAGCCTGACTCAAAGGTTTAAGTGGACCAATGTTTTCAATAGTATCTATGAATCAATTACCTCTAAAGCTTTTCTAATACTGAGTATATCAGAAGAACACTTGAATTTAACATTTTTTGATGCACAATGTCACTTGTGCTCTATTATAGAGCATACTCAAATAGCACATTTAACTTCTCTAAGCTTTGGTTTCCTCATCTGCAAAGAGAAGCTACATTAATTTACATCATTTAATTTGAATCTTAATAATCCTATGAGTTTTACTTCATGTGGCATTACACACACACACACACACACACACACACACACAAGTGGAAAAGCATAGTGAGCATAAATATCTGAGTTGAGATTCAGGTAGCTAAGTGCAGGATTAAGGATTTTTACCCAGAGCCAATAACTCTAAAGTTCACACATCTCTTAAGATAACTCCAGGAAAACAGTCATTAATTCCAGTGCTTTTCCTGAAAGGCAGTATGGATTTGTATCACTAAAACATTAGAACATTAAAAATGGGGGGGGGTATATTTGATCTGTCAGTTTAATAGTTTGTGATGAAGTATAGTTTCCTCAGAATGAAACATATTAACTATGTAGAAACAGATCCTATAACATATGAAATCCAGTTTTACCACCACATGAAGAATAAGTGAACAGAAAGGATTCTATCTATTCATTCTATTCATTCCAGAGATGCTGGTCTTCAGAATTAGAAATGTGGGAGTGGAAAGACACAGAGTTAATAAAGTAGAAGACAGTGTATTGCATCAGTTGAGACTTCCCTTACATTTTTTTTCCCCTTAAACAAGGGATAAATCATAATAATTGCTTTGCCGGAACCACTGCTTAATATAGTACAAGTTTTCTGTTTCCCAACTCTACTGTTCATTCCTCACATTCCTAATGACTATGTGTCTTTTAAGATACCTTGATAGGACTGGCAGGTGGCGTGGTGGGTAAGGGTCCTAGATTCCTACATGGCCAACTGCAGTTTGAATCCCAGACCTGGCAGCTTGCTTTCTCACTTTCTGTCTCACTGTCCCTATCTGGTCAAATTAAAATAAATACATAAAGTCAAATAAAATAACTCTTAAAAAAATAAGATACCATGATAATTTTCAGGCAGATGACAATAAAGTGACTTAGGAAATCTAAATAGAAAAGAACAGTTATGTTAGCAGGATTGTGCTTCATCTCAGAACTACTAAGAGAATGAAAATTTAAAAACTATCTCAAGGTTGTCTTTAAAAAAAAATTTAAGAGTTTGTTTTGTCTTAGAGTGAGTGCATTACTAGAGAGACAGAGAAAGTGATAGGGAAAGGGAGAAATCACCCCCTAGGGGGGATGGCCTTGCCAGAATCCCTTCCTCTCCATTCTCCTCCTGGGATCTTAGGCACACACACACACACACACACACACACGCACACCCGCACACATACACGTGCCCAGTATGATTTTCAAGCCACCAGGCCCAGGGCTCAAACTGCTGTTGGTTATGTGGGAGTTCTGCAACAGAACCACTATGCCATTTGTTGGCCCCTAACTTTAATTTTTAAATTTCTGTTTTTAATTATTTTTATTGCCAGAAGTTGTATGTATTCATCAGAGAAAGGGTGGGAGATGGAGAGAAAACACCCCTCAATGAGGCATGATCACACCACAATATTTTCTCCTTCATTTCTTCATCGCGTCAGAATTTTGGGACACCCATATACATATGCCTCATGTGGTTTTCAAGCTGATGGTGCTGAGACTCATACTTGGTCATGTGTGATTCAGCTGTCCATGCATAGTGTTTAATCTCTATGCTATGGCGCAGCCCTTAAAGTTGTCTTATATAACAGGATTAAAATCCCTGTTGTAGACAAAAGTAGAAGACAATCCAGGAATAGAAAGAACAGTGAAGTTCTTAGAAATTGTGGTACATTCCTTTCTTGAATTGTTCCCATGTTTTCTACCCTACCTGAGCAACATGCCTCCTCAGAAAGTCCATAATCTGGTGGCCAGCAGGTGGCATGGTGGTTAAGGGCACTGGACTCCCACATAACTGACCATGTTTTGAGTCCCAGACTTGGCAACTTGCTTTTTGACTTTCTCTCTTGCTTTCTCTTTCTCTCTCTCTCACTCACTCTCACTCTCTCACTCTGTCCCTCTAGTCAAATTAAAATAAATATATAAATAAATAAAGTTAAATAAAATTATTTTAAAAAAGAAAGTCCATAAATTATAGTCTTCTCTCTCTGCTCCTCTGATCAAGTGGCCTATCATTATTGGATAAATGATTTTGCTGTGAAAATTAATCTCTACAATTTCTTGAGCTAAAACTACTTGTGGGTCTTATGCTTTCTTTGATTTGTTTACTTTTTCATGCTTCTTGGGAATTTTACAGACTTTTATCATTCTCTTTAAGACCAGTACTCAGCCCTTTTGTCTCTCTCTGAGTAAATGACCCTGTCTTTTATTACACACACACACACACACACACACACACACACACACACAATGAGGTCACCAAATGTGATTCACATCAACTTCCTTTCCTATCTACAACCATAAACTACCCAATATCTATACCAATCTTCACCTTTTGAAAATAACAGTGTGGTATTCCCTCAATATACTACTCCCTCTTGTGTATATTCATGTTTCTTTTTCACCCTTGGTTATGGGCATTAAGTTGTATTGTGAATAACTTCATCTGGATTTCCCATAACTGGCAGAAATACCAGTTCTCTAAATTCACATCCCTGCATCTATAATGCTTTTTCTTATCAATGTTCTTGATGCCATTTGTTGCTACTATCAAACTGTAAATTTGGGAGTCATTCCTGACTTTCATTTTCCCTTTACCTTCACATGCAGCATATTCATTCATCTAATCAATCATTATGTCCCACTAATTTTGACTTTCAAACACTTCCTCAATCTGACCTTCTGCTCTCTGTGCCTTGCACCTCTGCCCAATTTCTGAATATTGCTTCTCTGCTGGATATTCTAATGATACCATGAATTCTGGTATAATTTTCTTCTAGTATTTCTTCTGCATGGCCTTTAAAATTACTTACATATAATGAAAACCTGAAAGCACTGATGCTCTATCTAAGACCTTTCACTGAATCTCTATTGGTAACTTTTCCAAAGTCAACCTTCACTTGAGTATCATACTTGTTTAGCAAGCTCACTCTTAGACTTCTCCTTCACCATCAAAAATCCAAATGTACGTGTAATTCTCTACACATATCTTCTCACCTTTGTTTCTGTTATTTCTTTCTAAGGAAATCCCCTATTAACATCTCATTTTGCCTTCTGATAATTCTTCATTTAACTTTACTTTTACTTAAGAACTTTCTCAGACATCACATCTACCAGGCAGACTTCCCTAAGCATCACTGTTGTCAGAATACGTTAACTTATTTTCTGTACTTCCTTAGTATCCGCTAAATGTTCTCAGATATTTTACTATAATTTGTTATTCTCTGTATTTCTTCCCTTCACTACAATCTCTTCTTAGAGAAGGGATTGGCAAACTATAGCCAATAAGCCAAATCTGGTCTGTCACCTGCTTTAGTAAATAAAGTTTCTTAGAAAGCAGTCATGCCTATTCTTATATAAATTGTCTATACATATTGTCCATGTGGCTTTCATACTACCATAGCAAAGTTGAGTGGCTGTGTTATAGACCAAATGATCTAAAAATCCTAAAATATTTCATATCTGACCATTGGCAGAAAACCCTTGAAGATCTCTGTTTTAGAAGAAAATAGCCAGTTCATTCACTTTTGTATCTCTAACCTCTTTTCAGAAGCTTTGCATGGTATATGAGTTCAGTAAATATTTTAATTAAATGTTACTGAATTAATAAAATTATGATATTCCTTAACCTCATCCATTGATCAATTAATGGGAACTGTTTAAGACTGATTCCTTAGACTGAAATACTTAATGCAACTCTAAAAACAAAAGGACCCTATAAGATATATTATCAGTTTCTCCTCAAGAAATCAATTTGGAACATTATATTTAGAGGCATTATGCATCATCTAGCAAGGAGTTTCTCTCTTCCCTCTACTAGAATAGGAAATGACTTAGGGTACAAATGAAAAAAGGTATAGATCTTTTTCTTGGTTTTATGGTAAAAAGATTAATGCATAATGGTTATTTTATTCTTAGTTATACTAAAAACATCCAGATTTTCCCACGACTGATTTAAAGAGAATGATCCAGAGGTGAATTTAATAAACTTTATATAACCATTGATTTAACAAATAATCTGAGTAACAATGAACGATATATACAACATTCTAAGCATGAATCTGAGTAAAACACTGAATTCTATGATCATAAAGATTCTCAATTGGTGATAAAACTGACTCATACATAAACAGCCATATGGTTTAAAAAACATATTACATTTGCCTCAAGAAATGAAAAAAATAATATTGCTAGTGGAATAGTCTGCTTCTGAATAAGAGTGATCACCTACTATTTTGTTTCTCCCATGAAATGCAACAAGGACACCTGGACAAAATACATGCAGCAGCCATTGAAGACTCTAACAAGGAAACATTAATAGCAATAGGCAGACTAAGGAAGAAAACCAGAATTTGAAATACCCGCAAACTGGCCGTGAAATCACTACAATAGTACTCCTCCTGCGATATTCCCATGCCTGAATTCAACACAGCCTAAAACTCAGATGTGGGTACCAACATGGACTGACAGAAATCTAGGAAAAGTCCTCTAGGACGTCAAGAGTGGGAGAGAGGGGGGCTAGCAGTTAGTATAATGGCTATGTTGCTGGACTCCCACGTAGTTGACCGCAGTTCGAGTCCTGGACCTGGTGGCTTAAACTCACACCAGGTGCGTGTGCATTCTCTATTCTCCCAAGAGGAGAATAGAGAAGAAGGGATTGTGGCGTGGCCATCCCCCCTGGGGGGTGATTTCTCTCTTTCTGTCTCTCTGTATCCCTCTGTCTGTCTGGCGAGCACACACGCCCTATAGCAAAAACCTCTCCAAAAAAAAAAAGAGTGGGAGAGAAAAGTAGAAAGATCCACTGTTGTTACCTTCTCTCCCCTACATCTCTCTCTTTTCTGTCCCAGATTCCTAGAAATCCTGTACAAATTACTTAACAGGAGCCATAAGATCCAAAACTCTGAACAAGACGACCTTTACTCTGTGATTAGAGAAGCTATGGTGCCAAGATTGATTGGCTTTATTTCTATTCTTCTACTGTTTCACCCTGGACTCTCACTTTTACAGAAAACATTTGGCAGAGTGAGATTTCTGGCCAGTTGATTAAAGAGAAAGTCTATAAAACAGAAAATACTAGAGAGATTGAAGATAAGGAGAGATCAGAAAGGACCTTGTAAATTTGTTTATACACTTCTGAGCTTAACTCCAAAGTGTACATGTCAGAATATGACCACAAACAGCATACATAGACTTTAAGAATTAAACTACGGGATAGACCACTGTTTAAGTTCTCTACTTGGTGCACATATGGCAGACAGATTCAAATAGTAAAGAGCCTGTGGCTTTAATTCAATTAGGTTGAATACATGTTCAATGAAAATGCTGAAATTTGCTGCAGAATTTAAACAAGAACTAGAAAAATAATATTCAAAGAGATCATGATACAATCTAAAATTGCATTGCATCTGCAGAACTGGGAAAATCTCTCTTCACAGAAAAAAAAAATCAAATAAGAGACATCAATGCCAAGATAACACAGATAGTGAAAATATCTGACAAGGACTTTAAACCAGCTACTATAAAGCTCCAGTAATTGTGAACTCTCTTGAAATGAATGAAAAGTTTAGAAGTTTCAGAATATGGATAGAAGAAATAAAGAAGAATAAAATAAAAATATTAGAATTAAAATATACAATAACAAAAGTGTTTAATAAAACAATACTCTAAGATAGCTCACCCCAGTTAGAAGGCTACGTTCTAAAAGACAGAGAACAACAAATGGTGTTAAGACTGCAGAAAAAAAGGAACTTTTGCACTGTTGGTTGGAATGCAAGTTAGTACAATTATGAGAAACAGTATGGAAATTCTTCAGAAAAACTAAAAATACAACCACCATATAATCGAGTAATCCCACTACTAGGCACATGTCCAAAAGAAAGAAAATCAGTATGTTGTAGAACTATCTACACTCCCATGTTTATTGCAGCCCTATCACAATAGCCAAGATGTGGAATCAACCTAAATGTCCAACAGATGAGTAGATAGGATAAAGAAAATGTGGTGTGTATACATATAGATAGATACACACATACATACACATACACACACACACACACACACACAGAGTGAAATACTAGTTAGTCAATAAAAAAAAATATAATTTTGTCATTTGATGCAACATGGACAAGCCTGGAAGATACTATGTTAAATGAAATAAGCTAGACTTTGTAGCTGGTAGGTTGCATGGTGGTTAAGAGTGCTGGACTCCCACATGGCCAACTGCAGTTCAAGTCCCAGACCCAGCGGCTTGCTTTCTCACTTTCCCTCTCTCTCACTCTGTCCCTCTATAGTCAAATTGAAATAAATAAATTAAGTTGAATAAAATAATTCTTTAAAAAAAAAGAAAAGAAATAAGCTAGGCACAAAAAAAATACATTGTTTTTATTCATATGTGGAAACTAAGAAAGATGTCATCGTGAAAGTAGAAAATAGAATAGTGGTTACTAGAGCTGGGAAAAGAAGGAGGAAAGAGGCTAGGAAAATTCTTGTTTGCAGGTATAAAATTACAGTCAGAGAAGAGGAAGAAGTTCTAGAAGTCAATAACACAGAGGGTAACTAGGTAACTATAGTTTATATGTATGTGTGTGTATATATATACACACACACACATGAACACATATATTGTCAAAATAGCTGTGCCTGTGTGTGTGTATACATGTATGTATGTATGTGTGTGTATATATATATATATATATATATATATATATATATATATATATATGTTACTAAAAAAGAGGATTTTGGATGTTTGCAAAACAAAGTAATGATAAATGAAATGGTGAATATGCTAATTACCTCAGTTTGATCATTACATATTGTATTCACATACTGAAAAATCGCTCTACCCATAAATATGTATAATTATATGTCCATAAAAATAATATAAAAAAATTAATGTCCAACTCTAAGCAAAGTAGGAATAAAAAGAAATTTCCTCAACTGAACAGAAAGTATATTTCAACAAAGAAGTCATGCTAAAAGTCTTAGCTGGTGAAATAAGCAAAGAATCAGAAATAGAAATCATGTAGATTAGAAAGGCAGACAATTAAGAAAATTCCAAGAATCTACTGAAATATCTTAAAAGTAATAGCTGATTTTTTTTTAGAGAGAGTTTTGCTATAGGGCATGTGCACTCACCAGAGAGACAGAGAGACAGAAAGATAAAATAAAACAAAATTCTTGTAATTAACAATTTAGATCATTCTCAAAGGCATTATGCTGAATGAAAGAAGCCTGTCTCAAAGGTTTATATGTTATATGATTTCATTTGTTTACGATTCCTATAAAAACAAAATTATAAGAACAAAGAATGTATGAATGATTGTCACAGATTAGGGGCTCAGGGAGTTGTACAAAGGAATAATATGAGAGAGTTTTATGAGGTAATAGAACTTCTATACTGTAATTTTGGCAGTAGTTACACAAATCTATACATAGATTCATATATAAGATTTTAATGTACATTCCTTTAAAAATTAAAATAAGCACAAAAATAGAAAATAAAAGACAAGCAAGGGGATATCAAATATAGAAATCAATCACTAGCTTACTTTCATGGAACTGTGTGCCTACCCCAAAACAAATGAAAACCCCCACATTCTTCTATTCATACCTCTGTGTCTTTGTTGACGTATTTAATGAATACTTATGTAGCACATACTATATGAAAAAGAATGCACAATCACTCCTGGTGTGTGTGTGTGTGTGTGTGTGTGTGTGTGTGTGTGTATGGAGGGGTAAATCCAGAAAGAACATGGGAGATTCTATGGGAGAGGTAGAGTAACAAAATAATAAGAAACATTATTTATTTGAAAGAGGAAGAGGAAGATTTGAAGGCAAAAAACAGCCCCAGAGCCCGTTACACAGTATACTAGTATGTATGAGGGAATTCCATTGCAAAAAGTTAAAATACACTATAGAAAATTCAATATAATTTTTTGAGAGGTTTTTGCTATAGGGCGCGTGCGCTCGCCAGAAAGACAGAGAGAGACAGAGAGACAGAAAGCGAGAAATCACCCCCCAGGGGAGATGACCACGCCGCAATCCCTTCTCCTCCATTCACCTCTCGGTATCTTGGGCACGCATGTACACGTGCCCAGCGTGAGTTCTAAGTCACCGGGTCCGGGACACGAACTGCAGTCGACTACATGGGAGTCCAGCGACATAGCCATTACTCCAACTGCTGGTTCCCGATTTAATTTTTTAAATAATTATTTTATTTCTCTCTCTCTCTCTTCCTTTCTTCCTTTCTTTCTTTCTCTCATTTAACCAGAGAGGGACAAAGTAAGACAGAGAGAGGAATAGTGAGAAAGCAAGCCACCAGGTCTGAGATTTGAACAGTGGTCAGCCATGGGGGAGTGCTGCACCCTTAACCACCATGCCACCTGATGGCACCCCCAATTCAATTTTTAAAAAATGGTGTCTGTAAGTATTTAACAGTGCATGCAAAGCCAGACTTCCATATGCAGACTTTAATTTCTATTTCCATGCACAACTTCCAGATTCCAGAGGCTCTGAATTCCTATTTCCCTTTCTCAGCTCAGTTAGAACGCTACTTTAAACTTGGACTCACCTTTCCACACCACAACTGGGAAGAATATTCTCCATAAGCCAGGGAAGAATCTGATGCTCATCTACTATCTTCCAGGTACCGTACTGGAGGCTACTTGACATTTGACAGGAGCTACCTAATATATTTGGCCCAGTTCTATGATGCTCCTGATAGGACAGTAAATCTGAAACCAGTTCTTGTATCTCTGAAAATACCTTTATTTGAATCTTTATTTGATCCTCCCTTTTAAATAATTCTTGACTCAAAGTTCTTCACTTTAATATTTTACTTTTAATTTTTGTGGTATTTTATTCAAGTATTGCTGTTAAGAAGTTATTTATCAACCTGATTTTTCTCACTTTGCCATATATTTGCAACCATTTCCTTCATTTCCCTAAGTAATAAAGTTTTAAATTATGATTTGAGAGAGCTATAGAGGGGATAGCTTGGGCATCTACCAGTTTGAAGGTAGAAAATTATCTCTCATTTGAGATAATTTAAATATTAGGAACAAAAAAATAGGATAGGAACAGTTTTTAACCCTTGAATGCTAGAGAAAGGAGTTTAATTTATATTGTAGTTACTTGCCAATAAAAATTACCTCAGGACCAGCAGATGGCATAATGGTTATGTTGCTGGACTCCCACACAGTCGACTACAGTTCAAGTCCTGGACCCAGTGACTTAAACCCATGCTGGGTAGGTGTACATGTGTGCCCAAAATCCCAAGGGGTGAATGGAAGGGAAGGTATTGAGATGTGGCCATCCCCTCTGGGGGATTATTTCTCACTTTTTGTATCTCTGTCTCTCTCTGGCAAGTGCACACACCCTATGGCAAAAATCTCTCTATAACAATAACAACAACAACAAACTGCCTCATATCCTATTTCTTGGCCTTATCATATGAACTTTTCTTTTTTTTTTTACTTTTTTATTTACTTATTTATTTTTGTATATACATTAAATTGCATTGTTTAGCTTACAATGTGAGCATTTCAATATGTGAACATTTCTCCCCAGTCCCATTGATCAAAAAGGAATTTTTTAAGTAACTCAACAGTGTAAAACATTTACTCAAAATGTGGTTCTCTGTTAGTGGAATCAGTACCCCTGAAAACTTATTAGAAATGTAAATTCTCATGCCCCCCCACACCCAGATTTGCTGAATAAAAAATGCTGAGTGGGATCAGCAGTTAGCGTAATGGCTATGTCACTGTACTCCCATATAGTTGACCACAGTTCAAGTCCCAGATCCAGTGGCTTAAACTCATGCCGGGCGCATGTGCGTGAGTGCCCAAGATCCTAAGAGGAGAATGGAGGAGAAGGGATTGTGGTGTGGCCATCCCCCTTGGGGGGTGATTTCTCACTTTCTGTCTCTCTGTCTCTGTCTTTCTGGTGAGCGCACACACCCTATAGCAAAAACCTCTTAAAATAAAAAAAGAAAAGAAAAGAAAATGATGAGTATAGTAGCTAGTAATGGATAGTTAGCAAACCTTGGTTATTCTGATATATGCTACAGTTTGAGAAACAATGACATAAAATATTACACAAATATACTCAAGTGCTATTAAGCTATGCATACCTTAGTCCATCAAGAACATTTCAGTCTCACAAAGAGAAAATGTGTTATTTGTAGACAGAAAATCAGATGTTCTTTGCTGGTGTTTTTCTTTCCACAATTCATGAAGCTATCCAAAGTTTATTTTCCTAGATGAATAGTTACTTTCAGAAATATTCAGCACTCTATATCAGAAAATCCAGGAATTATTTCTTCCAGGGAAAAGATAGATATGGATATTTTGTCTATACTGATTTGTATTTTGATAAAGCAGTTTTGCTTGAGAGAATTGATGTCAGCACACTGACCTGCAGTCACAATAAATTTGTGTCAATTTACTCAACGAATCATCTTTAATGTCAATATTTTCCCCAATACTCGAATGTTCTTAAACATTATAAATCCCTCCTGCAAAAAAAGATAAACAATAAAGACATTGCTATTTTGTAAAAGGGAGAGGACACAAATGACATGAAGGTAGTGAGGATACTTTTTTCTCTCAGAATACACAAGAGAAAAATATTTCTGTATAATATACTTCAACATGAGGTATAGTCTGAATAACTAAAATAGATTGTCTAGTGCCTCATTCAACTAATGAAAAATCCGTGAACTTGTTAATAACTTGTAAGTTGTATCCTCTTTCACTAACTCAGATCATATTTTTCTATGCTTGCTTGGCTCAAGTTATCACTGTCATCATCAAGAGTTACATCAGTTTTGTCCCTGAGACTGACATTTTCTGTAGACCAGTCCTGCTAAAATGAGCTCTAGGTAAACAGTTACATTTAGAAAGCACTTGTCTTTGAACTCAGTTTCTACCAGAATATGGGGGGAAAAAAAAAGTAACAGTGGAGAGTGAGAACACAGACCAAGCTCCAAATGGAGTCATTGACTATGCATTTCTAATTAGATCCCTGAGCCCCAAAGCTATGGTAAAAGGGGAACTAATGCCTTCCATTGAAAGGAGTTGCATACCCTTCTTTCTATAACTGATTGTGTTCTCTTAATGCCCCTTGACTATTTTCTACAGAGCATCTCATTCCCCATTCTATTCACATTAGCCCTATCACTAGAAGAAATGAATCTGATAAACTCATTACCATTTAGCCAAAAGGTCATAAATTCAAATGCCTGAAGGTTAATAACATTATCACAATTCTTTCTAGATATAAAAAACATGTGTACTAAGTGCTTGTCCAGCCAACAAGTAAATCACTATCTATTAATAGATATGTTGCCTTTAAAAATCCATAATAGTATGTGTAACAAAATTCTCAAACAAGACACATGTACTAATTGTAAAACTTCGACATCACCCATTTTTATTTCTTGGTTTAATCTTTGAATACTTCATATCACTGTCCCTGTGAAAGATTTGACAGTTGGAATAAAATATTACTAGATAGACAAAATATTGCTTTCCATAACCCACTATTGATTATTTAAATCTCATCTACTTACCCAAGGATCATCTCAAATGTCATCTTCTATATCTAACTTTCCCTTCTCCCCACAACAAATATATGATCTTTCTATCTTTGGTTTTTATTCTTACTATACCATCTTTACTTCTTGATAAGGAAATTAGTTTATTTTTTCTTTACTGAAGATGTATTAGTTAAAAGGTCAGTTGTTACATCTTATATTATATTGTAATGTGACATCAGAATGGTGCATTATTGCTCTTAATTCTACCATAACTCTGAACTGTGCCTGAAATAGTTCTAAATAATCTTTAAAGATTATACTGATAACAAGGACTTCTGTCTATTGAATTAAAATAACTATGCATAGGGACCAGCAGATGATATAATGGTTACGTTGCTGGACCCCCACATGGCCAACCACAGTTTGAGTCCCAGACCCAGAGACTTGAAACTCATGGCAGATGTGTGTGTGCATGCCCAAAATCCCAAGAGGAGAATGAAGGAGAAAGGATTGCAGCATGGCCATCTCCATGGGGAGAGAGAGGGGATTTCTTGCTTTCTGTCTCTCTGTCTCTCTCTGTCTCTCTGGTGAATGCATGTGCCCTACAGAAAAACTCTCTCTTAAAAAAATGCATAAACAACTATTCTATTCTAGCCTGAATATACACACTAATTATAGTCCCTTCCGCTGTCATAGATCCACTCTCACACATTTCCTTGAAGTCAATATCCTTGCGCTCTGAAAATTTTAGTATCTTTTACCCAAAGGATTTTATTATGGGGGGAAGTGTAATTTGGATAGTAATAAATAGTGGCTTCCTGGGTTGGTAGTTTAGGAAGGAGGAAGCAAGACACAAAACTTTCAAACACTGTAGAACACTGATTCATGGCTAAAATGTTTTTCCTCTCTTAAGCCTTATTTACTAGAAATTGTTGTCAGGCTGTGATTAAACACATTGATCACTAACTCCTCCCTGTTAACAAGACTAGCAATCAGTTCTCTTAGAGGAAGTCTGATTGCCCCCATTGTGAAGGCCTGAATATTCCAGATGGCTTTGCACAGATTCTTGGGTTTTGTCCAGTACCACGGACAGCTCTACTTATTCATCCACAATAGCCTGTGTACAAGTCCTACCCTGAAGTGTTCTACATCCTTTGTCTACCAGTTGTCACAATCCTAAGTATATGCTTTCCTCTTCCATAAAGAGATGCGGAGGCATTTTCAGATGCGGCATTCACATTTCATGGGCCTTAGACTTCTCTCTGAGCTATTACCAAACTCTGATGAAGCATAAATCAATGAAAAAATAATAATTTCTGCCAAATCTTTAGAGCTTCGAACTTAGCATCTTTCTTTCTAGTGACTGATAACTTTTGGTGAATAATTATTACTGATTTTTTAAAGTATCATCATCATTATTAGGGTGTCTCATAGAGAGAAAGATAGAAAAATAAAAGATATCTCAAAACTATCCTAGCCAAGAAATATGAGTTTGATGAGGAAAGAACTGTTGTTAAGATTTGGGTGAAAATAAGTGTTCTTCTGATGACTGACCTGGTTCAAGAGGGAGAAAAATAATTCCAGGATCTATAGTTTCTCTACTACAGATGGAATGTTAGCACCCCATTGTCAGATCACAAATGTTTAGCATTTTCAGTCACTCCCTAGAATACCAGAACCTATTAGGTTAAAGAGACTCTGTCCCTGTCTAATAATTCTAGATGTAAGACAGGAATCACAGGACTAGTAGTCGGCATGAAGGTTAAGACACTAGATTCCACATGGCCAACTATGTGGTTAAAGTCTTGGACTGGTGGCTTGAAAATCTTGCCAGACACGCACATGCGTGTGTGTGTGTGCACATGCATGCACCCAAAATTCTGAGAGGAGACTGGAAGAGAAGGAATTGCGGCATAGCCATCTCCCTGGGGAGTGATTTCTCACTTTTTCTCTCTTCATCTCTGTTTCTCTCTGGCAAGCACACATACCCTATAGCAAAGACTGAGAAAGAAAGAGAGAAAGAAAGAGGGAGAGAGAAATAAGAAAGAAAAAAAGAAAATCGGTTTCTTCAATGACCTGTAAGCCATTGGTTTCAAGTGTCCTTTCAAAAGGGCCCATTTGTACTGTATTTCTCATTTAAGCTGTTAACAAAGAACTTGGCAAATCCTCAAATATCTTTCTTGAATCTAATCTAAAGTTGCCTACAGTGGGAAAAATATAGCATGAATTTACTCCAATAACTGACCTACCATAATATTTGCATACAAACAATGAGTTAAAGTAGATTAGAAACTCCTTTACTCATTCTAAGATTGTGCAGCTCTATTAATGTCATTGGATATGTAACAAAATGTCAAAAAGAAAGCTGACGTATAATTAGTGATTGATTTGAGTGAGGGCTTAGGATGAGTCATTCATGTAAACAGTTTCTGGTTTTCGAGAGATGTACTCCCTGAAAATGGACACTATAGAAATTACTTTTGTTTAAGAGGAGGGCAAGAAGAGGGGAGGCTACCAGCTATTTGGCAAGAATTTACATTGGTACACTTAAAACAATGCAGGCAACTGATTGACAATACCTTACTTTACATCATGAACTAGAGGACACCAAAATAAAGAAATGAGAGGGTCACATCATAAAAAACCCTTTGCCAATCATTTTGTTTACTGTAAACTAAGATATGTCTTCAAACAATTACTCTAGACATGGGACAGGTGTAACTAAGTCAGGAGGTTCAAGTCTTATTTGAGTCATTAAAATTTATATGGATCTCACATTCTGAGCAGCTGAGAAAGATGCTTTACTTCCTCAAATAGGTTATTTTCTTGGGGGAACCACAGTTAGCATAATGGCTATGTCGCTGGACTCCCACGTAGTCAACCGCGGTTTGTGTCCCGGACCCGGTGACTTAAAACTCACATCAGGTGCATGTGTGTGTGTGTGTGTGTCCAAGTTCCCGAGAGGAGAACGGAGGAGAAGGGATTGCAGTGTGGCCATCCCCCTTGGGGGTGATTTCTCGCTTTCTGACTCTCTGTCTCTCTCTGTCTGTCTGGCGAGTGCACGCGCCTTATAGCAAAAACCTCTCCCCCCCCCAAAAAAAAAAATAGGTAATTTTTTTATGTCTAGCTAATTTGTCCATGAATGAAGTTAAACGATTATATGTTGGAACCAGTAGGTGACGTGGTGGTTAAGGTGCTAGCCTCCCACATGGTTGACTGCAGTTTGAGTCCCAGATCTGGTGGCTTGCTTTCTCACTTTCTTCCTCTCTCTCTACCTTTTTCTGGTCAAATAATAATAATAATAATAATTACATAAATAATTCTTTTTAAAAATTACATGTTTTAGTTCTGATACAGCATACCATATAAAACTGAATAAATAATGTCTTCTCCCTTCAAAAATTCCTATGAAATTGCAGGTTTGAATAAGTGAGATCAAATAATAATAGAATTCTGTGCAATAGCACAATTCCTTGAATAAGTCTTCATAGGTCTCCTATTCTTTTGCCTCATGTATGAAGGTAATAAAATAATCCCCCCTCTACCTTATAGATCAAAGGGAAGATTACTGATATATAATTTCAGAATTATTTCAACTAGATTTCAAGTGTATACATTTCATTTATTTCTTTTTTTCAGTACTATATGGCACCAATAGCCAATATTTCATAATATAACTGATATTTCATAATCAGTTAGACTGTCTGGGCTCAAATCTCAGCTCCACTAACTATATGCTATGTTACTTTAAGCAAGTCATTTGTAACCTCTTATAGCCCAAATTATTTCATTTGTAAAACAAGAAGAGGAGGAGGAAGAGGAAGGATCAGGGGAGGGAGGGGCAGGAGAGGGGAAATGTACTATAAGCATTAAATAAGAAAAATCTATACAAAGCACTTATTATAGTTTCTTGCATATAGAAAACACTAAAGAAGTAATCATAAATATTAACTTTACAAATGAGATCATCAACATGCTAAGGATAAAGTCAAGAAAGTGGCTTACAATAGAAACAATAACAGCAACCACTACTTGAGCTGCATTAAGCATGAGCATATACTGGGACTCTGCTAAATGCTTCATGTATATCGCGTCCTCCATTGTCTTCCCTGTGCCCCTGTCCTCCACCTCACTTTATTAGGAACCATCTTGTAAAGAGAGATTATTACAGGATTATTTTGCAAATAAACTGTTTTATGATTAGACAGCAATTTGGTGCGCCTTCTCTCATTGCACAACCCAACAGGTATTTCCAGAAGTTATGCTTATTCCCATTTTGCAGAAGCAGAACCATTCGGACAGGTGGGACAGTTAGTGAATATTAGAGCAAACCTCCTGATATAAAGGCTGGTATTTTTGCCATCCCACTCTCCTGCCTCCCATTGCAAAGACTCACCAGGTGAGCAAATGGCATAGGACAAATTACTGATGGGCACTGAAATGGAATGGTGCCCCACTGAGGAAATCTGAGTTCACGGACAGCTGGATGTCTTTTGAATTCTCCCCCAGCCACAAGTATATTCCAGCCAAGAAGTTATTTTATTCATCAGATGCCAGAGGGTTGAATTTTTATGTAAGCTCAATACTTATGGGTTGGCTGGCCAGAAGAAGGCAAATAAAAATTGCATGAAGGTTGGAGTAGGCTGGGGTGGGTGGCAGGAGCCTCCCTGCTGACTTGGCCTTTGCTGCATGAAAGAGAAAGCCGAGTCTCAGCAAGCTTTGCGTACATCCTAGAGAAACTCATTTGACAAAAATATAAACCTTCGTAACAAGCGAAATTCATGGAGCTAGAAAGGCCAGAAAAGCTGACCATCCATTTTTTATTTCTTTAGAAGGAAATATGAAAAAGAAAAACTCTCTTTTCTCTTTGTTCATGCAAGATATTTCAATGTCAACTTCATATCTAGCTGTATGCTAGCCACTGGGAAGCACAGAGAAGAAATGCTCAAAGAATTAAATATATGAAATACTGATGCTGGGCTATGGAAAATACAGAGGAACAGTCCCCACCTCAAGGAGCGCACATCTAAGTGGCCAGCAGACACTAATGACAAACTACAGCACTATCGGTACTACAGTGCTACCATGAGCAGAGGCAGGGTCCAATAGGTGGCATGATAGAAATGGCTAAGTACTGGACTGGCTCAGGGCACAGCAGTCACATGCTACTCAAAGGAATAATGTTGGATCCACTGAGAAGACTGCAGGCTTGGTTTCCTGGTCAACAATGTATATGCCCACTGTCTGGGAAGGTCAGAGATAGGGTGCGGGATCGTGGCATGAGATCCTCCCTGTTGAAGGTATTTGTCTGCCTCTCTCACTAAAGAAAGGAAAAAAGAAAGGAAAAAGGAAAGGGAAAAGGGAAAAGGGAAGGAAAGGGAAGGGGAAAGAAATCATTAAGTACCATAGGAAGAAAAAGAAAAAAGAGAGATATTGCAATGGGAATAATCATGAGATACTTCACAAAAGAACTGAGGGACCAGCAGTTGGCATAATGGCTGTGTCGCTGGACTCCCACGTAGTCGACCACGGTTCGAGTCCCGGACCCGGTGACTTAAACTCACGCAGGGCGCGTGTGCGTAAGTGCCCAGAATCCCGAGAGGAGAATGGAGGAGAAGGGATTGTGGCGTGGCTATCCCCCCTGGGGGGTGATTTCTCACTTTCTGTACCTCTGTCTTTCTTGTGAGTGCATGCGCCCTATAGCAGAAAACTCTCCAAAAAAAAAAAAAAAAAAAAAAAAAAAAAAAAAAGCTGGCACTGGGAGCCAGACATTCTCAGCTTCAAATCCCAGCTTCGCCATGTCTGAGATTTGTGAGCTTAATTAATTCAAGTACAGTCTACATCTCAGTTTCCTCAGCTGTGAAATGACTTGGGACTGCTGAGGATGTATTAATAAGCTTGTGAATATATTTAAACTGTGAAGGTGCATCTTGCTTAGAGGAAGAAAGAAGAGGGGAGAATTCTGACTAATATCATGAAAAGAGTGCATGATTAGGCTTATGGAAATAAAAAATGGGCAAGCAAATGAGAAATAACTTAATTCAAGTTCACGTATTTTACTTGATATAGAACCTTTTTGAGAAATGTTCCTCTTTTCAGGCACAAGTTGCACATCATTATAGCAAAAGATTGAGTAAAGACGAGCAGTGGTCTAAAGGAAGCATTGTTTCCTGTTTATTTTGAGCTCTCTAATGGATTTTTTCCACTGAATCAAAAATGGCAGTAGTTACTGGCCCAAAGCATACGAACTTGTATAAGGAAACATGAGCTTCTTAAGAAGTATTATTTATTTAATTTATTATTATTATTATTATTATTTTAAATGTGCTATAGGGTATGTGTGCTCACTAGAGAGAGAGAGACAGAGAGAGAGAGAGAGAAAGGAAGAGAGAAAGAGAGAAAGCAAGCTGCCAGGTCCAGAACTCAAATCGCTGTCAGCCATGAAGGTGTCCAGTGCCTCAACCACCACGCCACGTGCTGGTCCAGGAAGCATGAATTTTGAGTGGCCTTGGTCATCTATAGAAGGAGGTTATATTAGGTGCCTTGTCGAAGCAGCTCTAAATTTAAAAACAAAAACAAAAACAAAACAAAACAAAACAAAACCTGAAAGACTTGGTGAAGACAACAAATTTTGGTAAATTAAAAGTTACTCTTCTCCATGATTTTTCCATTCACCAAAACTTGGAATTACCCTCAATGTTTCACTTTCTGCTATCCCACATTCATTTCTTCAGGCAATACTCTCTATTCCACTTTTTACCTTTTATTGCCAGAGGGCCTGTGTGTTCACCAGAGTGATCAACCATCCCCAGTGGGGTATGGTGATGCCACAATCCTTTTTCCTCTCTTTTCCATCCTTTCAGGATTTTTAACACATTTACACAAATGGTTAGTGTGTACTTCAAGCTCCCAGGCTGGAATTTGAACTGTATCGGCCAGTTCGAATGTATGTGGGCCCTGCTCCCCTTGCACAGGTCTTTACCGTGTTATAGGGCTGCCCTATCTGTTCCACTTTTAATAAATGTGTCTGGAATATGGCCACATGTTTTTGCTTCTAAAGCTGTCACTTTAGTCCAAATCACCATCATCTCACTGCATCTCACAATGACCTCCCTTTTCCACTCTTACTTCTCTCCAGACTCTTTTCCACTCAGTAACTGGATGGTTCAAAAATCACATGAGACCATGTTAGTCCTTTGCTTAGATCCTCCAAAGACTTCACACTCAGAGAAAAAAAAAATAAAAAAGAAGAAGAGAACAGGAAGTCTGTGTGATCTGATCTCATTATGAATTCTCTCCTCTTAATCTTCTCCTGTTCCTCCGCCGACTCCTTTGCTGGCTCACAAACACATTCATCACTCTCCTCAAGCCCTTAACACACATTCTTCTCCGGCTGCACCATTCTCTTCTAGGTAACATCCTGGCTTATGCTATCAGTTTGTTCAAATTTTAATAGAGTAGTAATAAGACTCCCTCTGAAAAAGAAACCAACCCTTACTATCACTGTCTTTTCCACCTTTATTTTTCATAGCATGTATTACCATTTGATATAGTAAATATATTATTCTTAATTAGCTGTTTCTCCATATGAGACTGAAGCTTCTTAAGGACAACACCTTGCTTTGTTCTCTACTGTATTTTCAGTGCCCAGTATACAAGATCAATATGTTTTTGTTGAATAAATAATCACAGAATTAGCCTTAGGAATTCAATGTGGTAACTTATCTCCTTCACCATCTAACATCAGACTCAGAATATTAAAGACTCACCAACCGTGAGTATTGCACCAACCGTGCAATACAAAAATCTATCTTAAGATATTGCTATTCATTGACTTAACACTAAGATGAGATGCAAAAAAAGGAAATGTTTATTAATGTACTAATAAATCTTGAATGAACACCATGATATTAAATACATTCCAAGTTATTTGGTCTTACAGAGCCTATGCTGCATTTTATTAAAGAAGATAAGAGAGAAGTTATAAGACCCAAGTTGAAGATGAACCGATGTGAAACAGAGATCCTCATGTTAATAGCTACTTCGTAACTACAAAATCTATTTTTATATCATTAAAAGGAATGATTGACATTTACTGTAAAGTTACTGCTGATGCTATTATACCCACACATCGGCTATTTTGTTTTATTTCATTGTATTTTATTTAGTGTGTTAATCCTATGAAAGCATTGAGGATTGTGAAAGTGTAAAGTGGCAGGTAGCCAAAGTATTTTGAAATTGTTTTATATTCATCATCTGATGAGAAAAAAACATGTATCAATAGCTAGCTTGAACTCATGCTTCTACAGCTATCACTGCTTTGACTGAGGACAATGGAGATGTTCCCTTTTTTAAATTGAGTAGAAAGAAAAATATTAGGTAAATAATAGTAAAGGTGTTACTTAGCTATAGCAAAAATTGTGAAGGTGGTGAATTACTGAAGTATGGAAAATATTGACATGAGGATGCTTTAAAGAGTACATGGAGACAGCAGTTGGCATAATGGCTGTGCTGCTAGACTTCCATGTAGTCGACCGCAGTTCGAGTTCTGGACCTGGTGGCTTAAACTCACACCATGCGCGTGTGCAAGCGTGCCCAAGATCCCGAGAGGAGAATGGAGGAGAAGGGATTGTGGCATGGCCATCCCCCCTAGGGGGGTGATTTCTCACTTTCTGTCTCTCTGTCCCTCTTTCTGGCGAGCGCACGCGCCCTATAGCAAAAACCTCTCCAAAAAAAAAGTACATGGAGGACCAGCAGGTGGAGTGGTAGTTAATGCAGCTAGATCTCACAAGGCTGACTGTACTGGTGGAGTCACAGACCCAGGATGGCAAAACACACTGGGTGTGTGTTCGCATGTGCCAAAATCCCAAGAGGAAAATGGAGGAGAAGGGATGCAATGGGGCCATCTTCCGGGGGTCGGGGGAGGGATGATTTCTCTCTCTCTCTCACTCTCTCTCTCTCTCTGTCTCTCTGCAGTGAGTGCGCACACCCTATAGCAAAACAAAAGTACATTAAAAAATGGACTTAAAGGGACCAGCAGTTAGCATAATGGCTATGTCAGTGGACTCCCACGTAGTCAACCGCGGTTTGCGTACCCGACCCGGTGGCTTAAAACTCACGCCGGGCGCGTGTGCACGTGTGCCCAAGATCCCGAGAGGAGAATGGAGGAGAAGAGATTGCGGTGTGGCCATCCCCCCTGGGGGGTGATTTCTCGCTTTCTGTCTCTCTGTCTCTCTCTGTCTGTCTGGTGAGCACACGCACCCTATGGCAAAAACCTCTCAAAAAAAAAAAAAAAAAAAAAGAAAAAGGACTTAAAGTATGGCTTTATTTAAGTGAAAAAAGTGAAATTCATGCATAGCTTTTTCATAATGTACATTTTCCATGAACTTTTTAAAAACCCTTAGTACTATTTTATCTTTCAGTAATACTGTAAAGATACTGTTAATTATATCTTTTTTTTCTGATGAAATATGATAGAGAGGTGAGATCAACTACTGAAGGCCTTATCAAAATCTATTGCAGGATTAAAACTAAAAACCAAGAGCCCAGATTATACATTTTTATATTTTCCACTAATCCAAAATAATCAAAGTTTTTTTCCATCTCAAACCCAACAAGAATTAGATATGGCTTGCACACTAGCAACTCATGGTCTGGTTTGGGCCCACAGAGGAATTTTATTTATGCCACATTGTGTTTTTTATAAATTTATACATTTTGTGGACATGTCTACCGATCAAGTGATTATATATAAATACATGTATAATACACATAGATAATATATATAATACATATACATATTTAAAATATACATATATATATATATATATATATATATATATATATATAAAATCTTGCATTAGATCATGTTATTCCTTTGTTCAGATCCTCCAAAGACTACGCTCACTTAGGAAAAAAAAAGAAAAAAAGAAAAGCCTGTGTGACTTGATCCCATTATCTACTCTCTCCTCTTTCTTAATCTTCTCCAGGTCAGCTGACTTCTGTGCTGTTTCACAAACACCTTCATCACCCCTCTCAAGTCCTCTACACCCAACATTTCTTTTGCTGGACCTCTCTTCTAGACCTCACCGTGATTTACTCTTGCACCTGGTTCAGATTTTAATAGAGAAGTGATTTAATAAGAATCCCTCCGGGATTCACTGCTCTAAAAGTGTAATTAAACCTTATTATCAATGTCTTTCCCACTTTTTATTTTTCATAGCATTTATGACCACCTAATATAGTAAATGTATTGTTTTCAGTAGCCTGTTTTTTCCTACCAGACTGAAGCCATAATTATATCTATAATTAGTGTATATGTAGAATTACTTGATTTGATAGATATTTAAATTTTTTGATCATATAGATATCAAATTTATATATATGTGTATATATAAATATATCTATATAAATTTTTTTTCTGGCTTCGCTTAAAAAATTCAGACATCCAGGCAGCAAATGGAGCTGCACTGAGCCCCATGGATCTGAATATATTCTCTAGAAACTCGTAGTGTCCCCAGCTGGTCAGCTACATTTTTGATAGCTGACTGGCTGTTACTGAAGGTATTCTTAATGTTGAGACCGGGACTCAAACCACAATCAACTACGTAGGAATCCAGTGACATAACCACCACGCCATCTGCTGGTCCCCAGCCTTCTGTTTTCTATTTGAAAATTAATGGAATTCCTAACACCTGAAGTCAGGTGCTGCTTATATGCTATTCGTGAAATAAAGTGTGAGCTAGCCTTTTATGAAGAGGTAAGTTTCGCTTCAGTAAGACCTAAGGGAAAAATCGTAGAGTAAGTAAAGCATGTCATGCACTGCCTTCCTACCACATGGTGTTACGTCAGAGTCCGGCTGACTGAACCTGATGCTTCACCCTCACTATTTAAAAAGTCAGTGATAACAAGACACAATTTGGTTGCCATGCAGGTGGTTAGAAAGCAATCTCATTCCACATCTGAAAGTACCATGAAGACGTCTCCAAGGAATAAGGCCACACACACCCAGACTGTCAGACGGTACCAGGCAGAACAAATTCAACTTCTAACTTGAGTAAACATGCACTGCCCCCTTGTGGTCATGAGAGGCCATAGGACGATGTGCACAGTAACAAGCAGGGAGTCAAGGAAACAAGGCGCCTTCCGGGGCACTTGGCATGACTGATGAAGCTGGGTTTTTTTCCCCTGCTCCCATGGCAATTGCAACTTCCAGAAGTAAGCTTGTCTGACAAATTGAAAATCTCAAAAACATATACTCCTCCTTTTTCATGTGGACAATCTTGCATGTTACCAAATGTTTCATTTATTTTTAATCAGAGGAACATCTATTTATTTAACAAATATTGCCAATTTCCTACTAAGGGTAAAGCGTTTTCCTGGGCATTGAAAATAGCTACAGGAAAAAAATAGACACCATCTTTGTTTACATGGTGATTTATTACTTGGTGAGTGCTGTCCGTGTTAAAAATGGTCACAGCCTTAATTCACTGATTGCAAAGAGCGCGTCCCATGAATATTTAACCCACTCTATGGATGTAGAAAATAAGGTAAGACTACATGATGCATACCACTATGCCATTCTGCCACCTTCAATCATAGACTGTGTTGTGAGGGCTCAGAAAGACCATGAAGTCAAACCTTCCCATCTGTAGTGTAACAGAATCAAGTTGTGATCGGGAAGATAGACTTCAGATTCCAATGTCCAGATACTCCACGTTGTAGTTCTAGGACCAGTACAAGTCGTTTACTCTTTCTGAGTCTACATACCCTCCCCTATTTAGTAGATATATGAAATTAATTTGTAGGTTTCTGCTGAGATTTAAAAAGATCAGAACACAAAGGGCCCAAACAACTGATAAGGGTCAGAGGCAGCAAGAGAGATTTGCTCCATAAACCACGGTTCTTTGTGCCTCTCTGTTTTTCATTTTCATCTAGAGGGAAAAAAAAAAATGTGATTTTTTTTTTCACACTGTTGCAGAACAAACAGAATTGTGATTTTCATTTCACATTGTACTTTTGTGTTCTTTTGAAAGGTCTGGCACATTCCGAATCATCACAGTATCCTCCTTTCGTACATCATGAGAGCATGTTTGGATGTTATGCTAGGTCGTTCAAGAGGAGCATATTAGCATGTCTGTTATAGTTAAGTCACTTGACTCATATCTGGGTTCAATGAATGTTAGTGTTAATACTGACAAAGATTATCAATCCATTAATAACATTAGAGGTAATAATTATGTTACTGGGGACCAAAAAGTAGCATGGTGGTTAAGGCACTGGTCTCCCACATGGCCAACCATGGTTCAAGTCCCAGACTTACAGGGGGCTTGCTTTTTTCACTTACCCTCTCTCTCTCTCCCTCTGTCTCTCTCTAGTGAGTACACATGCTCTTTAGCACATTAAAAAATAATCATAAATTTAATTTTAAAAATTATGTTACTACTGCATTGGATAGATCTGCCTAAAATGGACCTCAGGCAAAATATGGTAGCCCCCAAATCTGTGAACTTAGTTTAAAGTGTGTTGTTCCAGGCTTTTTGGACACTGCCCCCTGAGAAATTGATCCCATGTAGACACATAAAAGAAATAAAATCACCCAGATCCCAATGAATGGCAGAGTTGGGACCGTCACAGACAAACAGCTTCACACTCCTTTTTAGCCTGCAGGGTGGGAGATTTCTTGATGATGGAGAAATGAGTCATTGCATTATGGAAGCAAAGTTGAAAGGATGTTGAGAATCAACTATTACAGGGTCACTCACTTTTTCCTGCCTTTTAGTTGTGTTTTTTACTACTATTATTATTTTATTTTTTAAGAGGTTTTTGCTTTAGGGCATGTTCCCCTGCTGGAGAGACAAAGCTAGAAATCACTCCCCAGGGAGTCTGGCCACACTGCAATTCCTTCTCCCCCATTCTTCTCCAAGGATCTTGGGCATGCATTCACACGAGGCGCTAGGTGGGAGTTTCAAAACACTGGACCCAGACTTGAGCCATGATTGGTCATGTAGGAGTCCAGCGACATAACCACTACACTATCTGCTGGCCACATACAAAATCACTCATTAATGGGCCAGGTAGGAAACAAAGACAAGGGAACTGGTTTGGTGGTGAGCACCATGAGAAACCAAGGAGCCAGCAATGCCCTGTCTTGAGAAGGCAGCCTCAACTCAAAACTGGCCAATCGTTCCTATGCAGGAATGTGGGCGTGCTCTTGCCAGGCCTGCAGATGCTTCAAGAGAAGCCAAAACTCTTGAGTTCAAGTAACATTACACAATTTTTCAGAACATACTTTGTGCACAGCTAAATAAAACAGTTTGAAAAGGAAGCTGCAGTTTGCTGACCTCTAATTTTCCACCACGATCTAGTTAGGTCCCCATGTTTTAAAGAGAGAAAGAGGTGCTTAAGAATCACATAGCTAGTCAATAGTAAAGACAGGAGCAGATAACAGGTAATCCACATCTCAAAGTACACGGTATTGATCTATGTCTCACATGTATTCTTTTATTCTCTCACACAGCAAACATAGTGATACAAGCAGAGAGCATCCCATCTATGGCTGGCCTGTACAGTTTTCCATAAAGAAGTGACAATTTCAGAAAACAAAAAATAAATAAAAATAGCATTCTGGTCTGGACCCAGATGGAACAAAAGCACTTTGAGAAAAGAAGGATGTACTTAAGCTGAATTATTATTATATTTTTGAGCCTCTACAACTAATTTACATATGGAGAGAGTTATTCAGTTAATGTAATGAGATTTGGAGCCATAATCATCTTTAAACAGGAGAAAGGAATTACAGAGGAGCTTAATTACCAACCTAAGATTCCTATTGGGGTTTAGGAAATTTGCATGATGGCTCCATTTTGAGAACTAACAAACCAGGGACTTAGAAAGAGTCACTTTGCCTCTGTAGCAGGTGATTCATCTACCTGCCCCCCAACTCCAAAACCATTACACATTTTATCTTTTTAATAACTAAAACAAATGCCTAGCAAATCGGACACCAAAACAAACAACAGACAGCTCAATGTCACATTGAAGGGATCCATGAAGAAAGTGACGCCGGCCTCCTGCTCTTGATCTTGGATATTAGAATTTCTCACCTTCCTTCCCTCTGTCTGTCTCTAGTGAGCACGTGTGATCTATCAGAAAAAAAAAAATCTTAAAAATAAATAAATAAATAAATAATCATGTCTTCTCAGCTATCACAGGGCTGGCCCTGGACTTGAAGCTGAATCTGCCATTGCAGATAGGAAGACATTGTAAAAGGAAGGAGAGGACGATTTTCCAAGAGAGAACACTGCGTAAAAATGTACCCCCCGTATTGAAAGATAATTGTTTGAGAGATTTGCATCTTCGACATTTCTGGGTCTTGGGTCTCTCAGCCCAGTTAATGACTGTATTTAAAGGGAGCCATTTTTCAACTCCCTCTCTCATGCACCATAAAGATGCTTTTACAGTTTTAAGCACAATCACTTTGATTTTATCCCCTCATACACTGGGCAGTAGAAAAGCTGGGAGTCCTTAACTCCCTGATGTGGAGGCACACAAAGAGATCAAGTGACTTGCTCAAGTCCTGGAGCAGGTGTGTGGCAGAGACACAACGAGACCTGGGGGCCAGCTGTATGCTCACTCAGTCCTTCTGAGCATCAGAAGCAGATGCTCCTGTGTTGGGGAGCAGCCTCCCCCAACTGTGAGCTCTCTCTGCTCTCAGAGGGGCTTCGGTGACCCTGCTCTAGCTCCACACCAGCCCCTTGTACCCTACAGCATGTTTCTAATTAGTACAAGAAGGGGGGAAAGAAAGAGATGACACTTTGAAGCTTAGGCAGAGGAAGAAAGAGACGGATTAATTACCTCCTAGCTGTCGGAGCAGTAATTAAATTCAGGTTGTTGACTCCAGCCTTGCTTTGATTGTGTGAAATGAATCTCCAAGTGCATCCACATTTCCACTGCCTTTTGCTTTGGTGCTGAACGACATGCTAACAGAGCGACATGTCCTTCGCCAGGTTCCAGCCCCAAGCAGCCTCTTAGTACTGAGCAGGTTTAAGGGACCTCTAAAATTCTGTGTTATTTATAAAATAAACGCATTAGACTTACGCATGTATGCAAGGCCATCATTGGATGAAATGAGAGTAAAGCTTTAAGAAAGAGGGTTTTGTTTTTGTTTTTTTGTTTTTGTTTTTGAGATTTTTGCTATAGGGTGCTTGTACCTGTCAGAGAGAGACAGAAAGACAGAAAACAAAAAATCATCGCCCCAGGGAAAATGGCCAAGCTGCAATCCCTTTTCCTCCATTCTCTGCTCAGGATTTTAGTCATGCATGCACATACGCCCAGAGTGAGTTTCAAACCATTGGATCCGAGACTTGAATCCTGGTTAACCACATGGGAGTCCAGAGCCTTAAGTACTATGCCACCTGCTGACTTCTTTAAAAAAAAAAGACTTTTAAAAGAGACAAGCACATTGTTCACAGGCTGGGTGAGCCTAAACCACTCTGAAGTTAAGGTTTTTTTTGTTTTTTTTTTTTTTTTTTATTAATTTATTTATTTTTGTATATACTTTCAATCATATTGTTTGGCTTACAATGAGTCCATTTCGATATGTGAACATTTCTCCCCTGACCCGTTGATTGAAATATCTTCAACAGATAACACCACACCTCCCCATCCTGTCAATGCTCTACCTCTGTATCCCTTCTCCAAATGTCTTTCGTTGGGCCCCACTCCTCCACATACACCTCATCTGACATTCACACCCATCTCTTGTGTTTGTTCAACTGTTAGTCAATCAGTTTCAGACATAGAATGCAGACAAACGGTATATGTTAAGTGGGGACATACAATGTCTCTCCTTCATAGCCTGGTTTGCCTCACTCAGCAGTACATCTTCCATATTCTTCCACTTTCTGTCAAAAGCCAGGGCTCTGTTGGTTTTTATGGCTGAGTAGTATTCCATAGAGTATATGTGCCACAGTTTTTCAATCCATTCCTCCATACGGGGGCATCTGGGTTGGTTCCATGACTTAGCAATTGTGAATAGTGCCGCAATAAACATCGATGTGCAAGCGCTTTTCCAATGAAGAATTCTTCTGTCCTTTGGGTAGATACCGAGGTTAAGGTTTTTAATCAATGATCTTGAGTTGCAAGTCTGGAATCCCCTGCTCCTGTACCAGGAGCCATGGGTTCCAACACATACTATGACATTTACTTTCTTTGACTTTAACAAGAGTGCATTTCATCTCTAGATCTCAGATTAATTCCACTCATATGAAAGAATACCATTACATTACAAATTTCCCTTCCCAGCCCTAAAAGTCTTTGATTCTATGACCTTCTCGATTTCCATAAAAATTTATTCATGGCCGAATCTTTCTGTAATGAAATTGTAACTACCAAATGACCTAAATTTTCCCCTGGCATCCCTTGGGAAAGGGACACAGGTAGAAAATAATGTCCACTTACATACCACAAACTTTAATGATTCTGCTCTATTCACAACTTGCTCCCTGGTGCCAGCAATTCATTCTAGTGAGAAAAGTCCTAACGTCCTCAGATACAAATTGACATAGTAAAACCAGGAGCGAGAACTTAAAAGCCGTCTTCCCAAGGTGCAGATGGCAGAATCATTTCTTTAACAAGTCAAAGTGCTGGGAAATACTATGCGATTCCTTGACATCTAGGAGTGGAGGTGCCATGAATAGAGTTAAGAAGGCAAGAGAAAAGGTGATGCATGCCCCGTCTTGTCACAGCCCTGCTTTGCCAAAGAAGATAAGAAACAAGAGCCAAAGGCCAGTAGGTGGTGTGCTGAGTAAAGCGCTGGACTACCACATGGTTGACCACTGTTTGAGTCCTGGACCCGACAGCTTGAAAATCACGCCAGGCTCCTGTGTGTGTGTGTGTGTGTGTGTGTGTGTGTGTGTGTGCCCAAAATCCAGAGAGAAGGATGGAGCAGAAGGGATTGTGGCATAGCCGTTTCCCCTGTGGAGTGATTTCTCCCTTTCTCTCTCTCTATAGCTCCCTGTCTCTCTCCTCTCTGGTGAGCACATTCACCCTATAACAAAATCTAAAAGAAAGGAAAAAAGAAACAAGGGCCTGCTGGAAGTGTGGTGGTTATAGCCGACTGCACGGTTCCAGTCACAGACACAGCAGCTTGAAAATCACTGGGCGTGTGCCCAAGATTCTGAGGGGAGAAGGGATTGTGGCTTGCCCATCTCCCCTGAGGGATGCTTTTTCACTTTTTTCATTATCTCTCAAGCAAGCATGCATTCCCTGTAGTAAAATGTAAACACACACACACACACACACACACACACACACAAATACTTCCCAGTGTACCATTTCAATAATGTTGAATATTTGTAGAATCAAATTGAAAAATTAATAATAACTTTTTACAAAGAAATGATTAATGGTCCAAGGACTCGGGAAAGTGCTTTTCTTGCATTACTTCATTTATTCTTCATATCAGAATTGTGATATAAACACCATACTGTCCTTCCTCCCTTCTATGTTATTTTGTAGACAGAGGTTTAGAGAGGATGCTGGGGGGGGGGGGAAAACAACTTGAAATTATGAATATAGGATTCTGGTGATATTTCTGATTTCAGAAAGTGTATTCTTTAACCAAGACCCGGAATGTGAGTGAGCTGTCACTGGACATGTTCCAAGCAGAGGCTGGAGAACCAAATATCATGAACTATGAGTTTGAAATTTCTGTATGTGGTGAAAATCAGATTATGGAGACTTCCAAGACTCATTCTGTGGGACTTCAGATCTATAGATATAGACAATGACAATCATTCACACACCAGCTGTATGCCTGGCATTCCTTAATGGCTAAGCAGAGAAGTAGTCAGGTGGAGTCATAGTCTCCAACATGAACTCTCTTCCTATGAGAATTTACCTTCTTTTTATTAAAACCACATTATTGAAGTAGAATTAACATAAAAGACATTATGCATATTTAATGTATACACATTGATGAGCTGGGAGATAAGTATATAACTGTGAAACCCTCATACAATCTATGCCATACACTGATTCATCACCTCCAAAAGTTTCCTCTTGTCCATTTAACTTAAGATCTACCCTCTCAGCAAATATTGAACTTATATAATACAGTGTTGTTGGGACCAGCAGATGGTGTAATGGCTTTGTCACTGGACTCCCATGTAGTCGACCGCGGTTCAAGTCCCAGACCTGGTGGCTTAAACTCATGCCCGGAGCGTGTGCGTGTGTGCCCAAGATGCCAAGAGGAGAATGGAGGAGAAGGGATTGCAGCATGGCCATCCCCCCGAAGGGTGATATCTCGCTTTCTGTCTCTCTGTCTCTCTCTCTCTCTGTCTTTCAGGTAAGCACTATAGCAAAAACCTCTCCAAAATTTTCATCATCATAATAATACAGCACTGTTAAGTATGGAAGCGATAGCTACTGCCATGCTGTGCCTCTCTAGGACACGTTAATTTTATATAACTCAAACTTTGTGCCTTCTCATTTCCCACCTCGAACCCCTGACAATCGCCATTCTCATCTCTGCTGCTCTGAGTTTGACTATTTTAAAGTCCTCATATAAATAGTATCATGTCTTTTATTTGTCCTGCATCTGGCTTATTTCATTTAGCATGATGTCCTCCAGTTTTATCCATGTTGTCACAAATGTCAGGGTTTCCTTTTGTAAAAAAAGATAAAATAATATCCCATTTTATGTACATACTTGTACCACTTTTTAAAATGTTATCCATTCATCCATCAGTGGTTATTTAGGTTGCTTCCATGTCTTGGTTATTGTGACCGTGACGGTGTAGATATTTTTTGTTTTTTTTTTTAAGAATTATTTTATTTGACTTTATTTATTTATTTGTTTTAACTTGACCAGAGAGGGACAGAGTGAAAGTGAGAGGGAAAATGAGAAAGCAAGGCTCTAGGTCCAGAACTCGAACTGTGGTCCACCACAGTGGTCCGCCACCACCAGCACCCCTAACCACCATGCCACCTGCTGGCCCCCAGTGCACATATTTTTTTGAGACCCTGAATTTTAATACCTTTGGATATGTATACTCAGAACTGGCATTGCTGGGGTATATGGTAGATAGTTCTATTTTTAACTTCTTAAGAAGCCTCCATACAGTTTTTCACAGTGACTGCTCTAATTTACATTTTCACCAACAGTGTCACCACATCCTCATCGATACTTTTTTTTCCCTGGTAATAGCCATCTAAACAGGTATGAGGCAATCTTATTGTGGTTTAAATTTTCATTTCTCTGGTGATTAGTGATACTGAGCAACCTTTTTGTAAACCTGTTGTCATTCATATATCTACTTTTAAAAAACGTTCAGTTCTTTGGTCCACTTTTTCTTATTACTGAACATAAATGTTCCTTATATTTTAAATATTAATCTTTTGTAAGATGTAAGTTCTTACATATTTTCTCCCATTCTTTAGGTGGTCTTTTTGTTTTGTTGATTGTTTCTTTAGTAGAACTTTTCAGTTTTACCTTCTATTTCTTTGAAAATTATTCAACTATCGTTTGATTTCCAGAGCCTGCATTCTTCCCCCTCCCCATCCCATTACTCACCATCTAATCCTCTTTATTCAGCACGCTCTACCATGGATGTGGTGCTCAATCCCCATGCCCTCTCATTAACCCACTTTTATTTTCATCATGTGCCACAAAACCATGACTAATATCACTTCCTTGGCTCTGTGCTATGGGCTCTGCATAAATGCCACTGGCTAATGAGAACAAAATGGTAATTAATGTACTCAGGTACCATTATTGCTATGAAAAGGAAAATTCTATTGTTCATATTTTTAGAAGCTGTAAGATTAACCTCTATGAGAAGGAAAATTTGACTTTGGAGAGAAAGATAACATCCACATCCTTCTAGCTTTCACTCATGGTCCGAGTGCAATCAGCAAGTATTTACCAAACACCTACTATATGTGTAGGCCTGTTCTTAAACAGAATAAACTATGAACAAATTACAGAGAAGGCTAATTTTTCTCTAAGAAAAAGAACACAAACTATTATTCATAAGTAAATTTTACATGATTAAAATGCACTTCTTTGATCTCAAAACCTAAAAGAAAAAAATAATAAAGTGGCAATTTTTTTCTGAAAAATATCTACAAGAAATCCCACATTTTCTCATCTACTTGAATAGAGTATACATGTGATTAGATAATCCCCCTTCCTGAAAACTTCAGAGTCATGCACATCAATTGCTATGCTATACCATAACACATTCATTTTCTTAGGGACCTCTGGGCTTTTTGCACACATTAAATGTGCCCCAAGATACTAAAACTTCTGGAAATCTTGAGCCTTTTTATATAACTATGTACTTTTTATCAATACCACCACTGACCACCCACACCTACACTCACTCTGACATACACTATTTGATTAGTCTCTGCAACTGCTCAAGTCCCTATCTTTAGCCCCATTCTGAATTACTGCTCCATATTTCCTAAGTTCTGAGAAAAAGACAGGGTTGTTTGGGGCTAGCAGGTGGTGTGGTGGATAAGGCGCTGGACTCACACATGGCAAACTGTGGTTCTAGTTCTAGACCTAGTGGCTTCCTTTTTTAATTTCCTTCTCTCTTGTTCTCTCTGTCCCTTTCAGGTTAAATTTTTTTGAATATTAATAAATATAATTAAATTAATAATTATTTTTTTAAAAAGATGGTTGTTTATGTGCTGATATAGTTACCAACAATTCCTCCAATCAACAGGTGAATCTATTTGAATCTGGGTCAACCTTAAGACTTGCTTCTACTAACAGAATACTATGGAGGTAATTTGCTATCAGCTCTGGGCCTAGCCCTTACTAGATCTGACAGTTTTTTCTTTTTAATTATTTAATTTTATTTATTATTATTTAATTTGATATAGGGCGTGACTGCTCACCAGAGAGAGAAGGAGAGATAGAAAGAGGGAAAGAGAAAGCAAGCCACCAGCTCTAGGACTTGAACCATAGCTGGCCATGTAGGAGTCCAGTGCCTTAACCATCATGCCACCTGCTGGTCCCAGGTCTGACAGTTTTACTTCTACTCGAGGAAATCAACTTTTATACTTTAAAGAAACTCAGAATAGACTACTATATGATGATAGGCCAGGAGGAGAGAGAGGCCCTGGAGGATGAAAGGCTATCTCATACACTAGCCGCATCCTAGATCCTGGTTGAATGTGTCCACTTGAGTGACCTCAGTCTATACCATGTAAGCAGAACCAACCAAACAAGCCCAGTAAACTTACATTTCATTAAAAAAATTATTAATTGCTGTTGATTTAAGCCACTAAGTTTTTGGGTGGTAGGAACTATTTTAGAATTCTGTAAAATAAGAATAAAGGAGCTCTGAGCATATATTGTTGTTCGCACAATGCTAAATACTAATACCATCATATAGTAATGGTACAATAGTAATAATACTATAAAATAGTAATAGACCTTAATGTCTACTTAGAATGGTAAAAGAACTAATTTTCTCACTCTCCCAGTAATGACTATATTCTATAAACTTGATGTTGCAAGTTGAATAGAGAACTAGTAGCAAGGGAGAGAAGGTTGTCCTCAAAATATCTTAGGAAAAGAAACAAAAGCAGAGCTGAACATGGAATGATTCGATATAGGAAGATGAATCTGATTAACAAAATAAAAAATGTGTGGAAACCAAGAACATAAAGGGATAGAAAAAATGGGTGGTAGAATAGCAAATAACAAAGGTCTTAGGAGAATGTACAAGGTACCCAAGAACTTTGTGAAATACGTTTTCGAAATAAAGAATGTCAGTTATAAACATGAACTGGGTAATATAAGTATAGTTGTTATATTAGAAGGACTCACTAATAGTTTATATTTGACCTAGAGAGTTTTATAAACTCTCAAAAAGCTAATAGATAAGTTGTTGAAAGTGTAAAGTAGACAATATCCAATTTATTATAACCCATATGTATTGAACACCTGTTCTTGATGATAGACATGTGTCAGTATAAACATCGCTAAATAACACTATCTTCATAAAGACTAGATTTCATCTGTAGAAGATAGAAAGTAAATCTAATAAGTAAATTAAAAAATATATGTAGGTTAGATGAAAGCTATGAAAAATAACAGAGGGCAATAGGTGATCAGAAATGTTTTAAGGGACAGGTCATTTTTAATATTGATGCCAAGGTAGATCTCACTGGAAAAGGTACACTTGAGAAGACACGAAGGAGAGTGGGGAATGCACCATATAGACATTGCATGGGGTAGTAGAGCATGCCTGGCTGAAGATAAAGTCATCGAAAAGGTCATGAAGTGGACACACCCCAGTATGTGTGAGCAACATGACAGTGTGGCTGGAGTAGAACAGATGAAAGGGTAAGAGTAAAAAGAGAGACCAGCATGGTAGTAGGAGACAGACCCTGAAAGTCTGGGGACCATCGTAAGCATTTTAAGACTTTTTCTCTCAATGACATAAGAAGACACTGGAAACTTGGCCAGCAGAGGCATTTCTACATTTTTAAACAATATTATTCCAGGGACTACTATAAGTTGAGAACCAACAGCAGAAAAACAAGGGTGACAGTTAGTGATACAATTTACAAGATATTTTCTTGATCCAGTGGGTAATTAATAGACACTTAGATCATGGTGGTAAACACATTCACACAAGAATGAGAGAGGTTTAAAAATACTTTGGGAGAAGAACTAGTCATGGAATAATAAATAGCACGAGAAGTTTCTTTTCAATTCTGAGGTTAGATACTTATGCAATTCTAGGGGGATCCAGCAATTCTGCTCAAACCTGCATGTTAGCTACTCTTAGGATATTTCCTGAAACTTTATCACCAAAATTTAGTTGCCTTTTTTTTAAGAAGTCAGTTTATATTAAAATGTGAATTACCCCTGGGACCTGAACTCCAGAAATAATGATCACTTCTACATTACTTTGAACGAAGAAACTAGGAAAACGAAGAGTTGTTACAGGTAAAGGGACATCAACCTTGCTCTGCTTATGCCCCAGGAAGAGCACTCACATTTATGTGAAAGCTAAAACAAATTTGATTATTTAAAAAAAAAAAAAAAAAAAAAAAAAAAACTGAGAACAGCAGTTAGCATAATGGCTATGTCACTCGACTCCCATGTAGTCGACTGCGGTTCGAGTTCCGGACCCAGTGGCTTAAACTCAAGCCGGGCACGTGTGCATGCATGCCCAAGATCCCGAGAGGAGAATGGAGGAGAAGGCATTGCTGTGTGACCATCCCCCCTGGGGGTTGATTTCTCGCTTTCTGTCTCTCTGTCTCTGTTTCTCTGGTGAGTGCACATGCCCTACAGCAAAAACCTCTCAAAAAAAAAAAAAAAACTTATTAATATAAAAGCCTTTGGTAGAGGTTAGTGTTTTACGGAGAAGGTTCTTCATGTTGGTCAATAGTGATGTGAATGGGGGATGAAAAGCAGGACCTTGGAGAGGTAAAACTCCCCATCATGAGTTTGCTCTTTTTCTATGGCTTCAGCATGCTTATGGTGAGGGGTGTGTTTGCATGTATATATGTGTGTGAAGGATTTTCTGTGAGTGTGCAGCCGCTGATAAAACAGCATAATGAGGAGGAATGGAATAGTATTAAATGTCATGGAGGCAAATAGCAGTGGTACCTAAACAGATGGAAATAAAGAAAAATTTCTATGATAAGAGAACTCTTAACTGAGACCTAAAGGATGAGTACACATTAAATTGAAGAAAGTGGTGACAGGGATGAATACAACATTCCAATGGAACCCAGTATCATAAGCAAAGATCTTATGTAAAAAGGAACCATTTGGCTAATTCAAAGATTCAAGGAAAGGTACTTGTCTGTGATTCAAAAAAAAAAAAAAACGGGTCTAGTGTGAAGTAAGAAAATTGTAGAGGGATCATTTAAGAGTTAATGTGGAAGCAAGGCTAGGGAAATACTTTTAAGAAAAGGACTGCTATAATTAGATTTGTATATTAGATAACTTCCTCTGTTGGCTGTAAGCAAAGACTCCACTTAAGATATTGTAGCCTAGCTGGGAACCAGCAGTTAGCGTAATGGCTATGTCGCTGGACTCCCACGTAGTCGACCGCGGTTCGCGTCTCGGACCCGGTGGCTTACAACTCACGCCGGGCGCGTGTGCGTGCGTGCCCAAGATACCGAGAGGAGAATGGAGGAGAAGGGATTGCGGCGTGACCATCCCCCCTGGGGGGTGATTTCTCGCTTTCTGTCTCTATGTCTCTCTCTGTCTGTCTGGCGAGCGCACGCGCCCTATAGCAAAAAACCTCTCAAAAAAAAAAAAAAAAAAAAAAAGATATTGTAGCCTAGCAGAAGGAAGACAGTGACCTGCATACTGGAGTAAAAAGGAAAAAAGAGAGAGAGAGAGAGAGAGAGAGAGAAAAGGAGAGAGAAAAGATATTTAAAGTAGTTAAAACAGATAAAATGTCCTTATCATCTACATATGGCAGAGAGGTAATAATTCCCTTTATATTATAAGATGGTGGCCAAGCTTATTTGCATAGCAAATGCTGTTCTTCATTAAATTGTACTCAATCCCTATGTTAAAAGGAACATTTTGATTTTAAAGCTTGTGTTGTACTGAGTGTAAAGAGCATAACACTGCTAGTTAGAAAAATTGAATTCTATTCTCAATTTGGCTATTAGGATTATGCAACCTTTCCCTGATCAAGTGGTCATCAAGCTTTTTTGATCCTACACATGGGGTGCAGAACCTATTGATCTTTGAGAGAGAGGAGACTTGAACTTTGAATATGGGAGCCAGGCTGGTGCTGCAGACAGAAGGAACATCTTTCTCTGACGTTCTGGCAGGGGGCCACATGATACACTGATTCCATTTGGCAGAAGCAAAGTAGTTAATGAAAACTCCTCTTTCAAGATGTGACATGTTCTGCGTGAGCTGTCAGAAGGAAAGTTTACATAATGAAGAGTACTGGCATGGATCAAAGCCATCTGGAATAGCCCAATTCCCCCTTGGGCATTTTGTGACTAGGGAGTCCTTATGAGAGGAAAGCGGAGATGAATTCTGGCTCCATGAACAGTAAGCCAAGGGAATCAAACCATGGTACTACAAAGGTTTAGATTAGAGGCACGATTTTTAAAGGGTCAGTTAATGTAATGTTGCATGCTGCATATTTGTTGGGTAGGGAACCACCCCAGAATTCATTCACCCTACTTCCTGCAATAAATAGCTCCTGATTTCAGATGATCTTCTCTGTCATTTGTCCTGTGTCAGACAGTGCAGATTCACAGATAATACTCTATTGCTCAAGCCCCAGGAAGTGGTTCTTGGCTGGGCATGTGAAATATGTGGGTCCCGACAAAGAAAATCTCTTTTCTGCAAGTGTTGGGGCCAACGTGCTGCCCCTACACACATACACACATACCACACCGTTTGAGATTCTAATATAGAAATACACATTAAGGGACTTCAAAAAGTTCATGGAAAATGATATTAAAGTATAAGTTTATTTTGATGTAAAAACTTTGGAACACATGCATAGTTTTTTCTATAATAACATTTCCCATGAACTGTTTGAAGCACCCTCATAATTCCAGACACTAACTCACTTCTATGACCACTCTGGCTGAGGACATTTACACAGCCCCTGGCAAAGTGAGAATAGAATTAAAGTTTCCTGACTCGAACACTTTTGCACCTTTTCCACCATGTGCTACTTACTCTTTAAAACAGAGAATGTTCATTTCAAAATACAAGTTCAGTAACTAAATGAGGAGATGGCTTATCTGATCATGGAACCAGTCCAGGGCAGAAGAGTTGAGTGATGATTTATTATTTTATTATTTGAGCTCTGAATCTGACCTTATCTCTGCACTTTTTAATTATCGAAGCCAATACAGTCCTTGGATTTTTTTACACCAGTGTGAGTTACATTTTGGTTACTTGTGATGGAAGATTCTTAACTGGTACACAGACTTTTCTTTCTCTGAATTCAAAATATTCTCTTAAACTTAGTCTGTGGCTTTTGACATAAAATATTGGAGGAATAATAAGCCTCTATTCCTTCTGTCCTTCATCAAGAAGAATAACCAATGTTCTGACTCCAAGTCTGTCTATATTTGATTCAAACTCTGAGGACCTAACAGAGGTGGCCTCAGGACTCTGTAAGTAAGAGGCAAAAAATGTTCCTGCCATACCTTCTTACATGGCTGTAGTGAGTGTGAAATGACAAAATACTTGCACATGGATTTTGGCAAGTCTAAAGCCCAGTAGAATTATCCATTATTAGGTTTAGCTCAAAATATATGCTCTTGGTGATAACAATTTAGTATCATACTGGGAAAAAAAAAAAAAAAAAAACCAACTGCCACAATACAGAATAAATGTATGTGTTTGGTGCTGGAGAAGATGAAAAAGTTACACAGATAATCAAGTTAGCTTCAGTTATTAGAGATCAATGATTAGAACATCTGTTATACATATTTATATTTTACTTAAGAGTTCTACCTTGGGGACCAGCATTTAGAGTAATGGCTATGTCACTGGATTCCCATGTAGTCGACCGCGGTTCGAGTCCTGGACCCAATGGCTTAAACTCACGCCAGGTGCATGTGCATGCGTGCCCAAGATCCCAAGAGGAGAATGGAGGAGAAGGGATTTAGGCGTGGCCATCCTCCCTAGGGGATGATTTCTCGCTCTCTTTCTGTCTCTATCTTTCTGGCGAGTGCACCCACCCTACAGCAAAAACCTCTCCAAAAAAAAAAAAAAGTTCTACCTTAATAGAACAAAACACATATCATTTTATATTTTATTCTTTATCATTTAAAGATGATTTCCTTGGTTCTAGAACTCAAACTAATGTACCATGATTCTAAAGAACAACAAAAAGGGTGTAGGGACATAAATAGGGAAATCTACATTCTAAATGCAAGTTCTTGACAATTTTTAAAATTGATGAAGCTGACAAAAGTGACTGCTGAAAAACATAGCTATTTGCCAGCACCCCCAACCATGGGCATTACATTTGCATAATTACTTATATCTCCCTGAATAAATCACTGATGCCTTCAGTCTGAATGTCTATACATTTAGAGAAGAAACTTCAAATCAAGGATTGACAGCTTTAAAAATAGTGAAGTTATTTTTAAATCGATTTCCTATTCAGTTCTTTACCTCCCCCATGTTTTCCCACAAAAGTTTTTCAAATATAAGTGCTTCTAGACCTATGTTAGGTTACTTCCAGCAATATGAAAGGATAAAAAAGAAAGGAAAAAGAAAGTGATAGGTTTCTTATTATAATAAGAATATAAGAGGAATATAAGGAGAATTATAAAATTATAATAGCTTCCCTATTTAACTTTAAATCACTTATAATCGATTACAGTTGGAAAAATACTTAATTGGCATTTAGCTTATTAACCTTCTCATAAATATGGGCCTCATCTAGCTCAACTGTCTGTTCCCTGGTATGCACCAATATGTTCAGAACAAATCAAAGGCTCAAAGATGATCACGTGTGATGGGATACATGTGTGAGTGCTCTGGCACTTGAGCTCGAGGGAAAAAAATCAGAAGGAAATGGCCACTGTAGTGGAAAACAGGAACCAGAGCATGCCCCAGGAGATATCATGGTACTCTGCGGGATCAGTTGACACACTGCCTGCTCTCTGTGTAACGTGGCTCTTTCCTCCCCTGAACTGCCTCTTGTGCACACTACTACTCACTTAGCAAGTTCCAGCCATTCTTCTTCAGTCCTTTAAATGTGGAAAGCCATTTTCACCTCTTGGAGACTTCTTCCCTATTTTCAAGACTCTATTACTGAGGACCAGCAGATGGTGCAATGGTTACTTATTGAACTCCTACGTGGTTGACCATGGTTTGAGTCCTGGACCTGGTAGCTTAAAATTCACACCAGGTGCATGTGCATGTATGCCCAAAATTCCAAGAGGAAAATGGAGGAGAAGGGATTGTGGCATGGCCATCTTCCCTGGGGAATGATTTCTCAAATTCTGTCTCTCTCTATCTTTCCAGTGAGTGCACACTCACTCAGATCTCAACATAAACATAATGACAGATTTTAACTGACCACTTCTTAAAGTATTTACATCCTAAATAATTTTTCTCCATTTTAAGACTTTACTCATTTACTTCATAGCACCTAGGATAGAATTATTTCTTTAAAATGTTATTAGGCTATTGCCTATCACTTCTTCTAGAACTATGTTGTACAATTCAGTAGCCACTAACTACATGTGATTATTACATTTATAGTTAGGTCAATTAAAATGATATATAATAGATGGTTCAGTTCTTCATTCACACTAGCCACCTTGCAAGTGCTCAATAACCACAAGTTGGTACCAATATGGTAGGAACAGAGATGATAACAGAGATGTAGCATCTTTCCATTACCATAGAAAATTCTAGAGGATGACATTCTAAAATATAAAGCTTCTTAAGGGCAGGCATCATTGTCCATCTTGTTTGCTGTTGTACTCTACTGATCATAACAAAGTCTGGAACATATTAGGTGTTCAAATATTTGCTCACAAATGTGTGAGTAGATAAAAGAATAAGAAAAGCTGAATGACTACTCATAAAGAAAATTTTAAATGAAGACAGGGAACTAAAATAGATAATTGGGATACCTTCTTTAAAAGTATTGAAGTCCTAGTATGCATCCACGGTTGCCATAATGAATACTACATATATAATTGCTGGTTGCTAACTGATTCTCTCTCCACACCAGAATATAGACTCCCTGAGGGCAGGGACTTTTTCTTGTTCACTATTATATTTCAAACATTGAGAAACAGAATCTATTTGTGTTGAGAAAATATAAACCATCTTGTCTCTTTTCATAGAATCATTTTCATGTGTAAAAATGAAATTGTAACTTCATTTCTAGAGAAGCTTACATCCATTTGCCAATTGTTTTTTTTTTTGTTTTTTGGTTTTTTTTTTTTTTAGAGAGGTTTTTCGCTATAGGGCGCGTGCACTCGCCAGACAGAGAGAGAGAGACATAGAGACAGAAAGCGAGAAATCACCCCCCAGGGGGGATGGTCACGCCGCAATCCCTTCTCCTCCATTCTCCTCTTGGGATCTTGGGCACGCACGCACATGCGCTCGGCATGAGTTTTAAGCCACTGGGTCCGGGACGTGAACCGCGGTCGACTACGTGGGAGTCCAGCGACATAGCCATTACGCTAACTGCTGGTTCCCTCAATTGTTTCATCCATACCATTGCCCTTCATGTTGGCTCTTCCCAAATCCATTTGTCAGTTCTCACTTTTTCAACCCATAGATCTCTCGCTGTGGTCTTATGTAGCTACCTGATATGTACCCAGAAGTAGATGAGACATCTCTCCAATTCTCAAGGCCCTTTCCCCACTCCCCAACATGACTTGTCTTTCGGGCAGCCACCTGTGCTCAGCCTCGCCTCTCTCTACTCCTATCAATATCCAGGTGTCTACTCTTAATTCTGACAAACCATTGTTTCCTCAAGCTAAGCATCTAATGGCTACAAGTGAGTTAAAGTGTTTCCTCTTTCAAAGTGAGATGAATCTTTAACTGAATTTCTTGGATCCAACTTAATTCTAAATCTCTCAAGTCTCACATTAGACCCATTTGCCTTCATGAAAACTTCCCCTACTCCCAGAATTAAATGCAAACCCACTTGAATTTAGCTTAGGCACATTTGATGTTAGTCATTTCCTTGTAGTCAAAAGATGCAAAAATATAGCACTCCTTTATCCTCTCTACAGTAAAGCAATTTCTTCATCCTCTCAACTCTCATAGCAATTTATCTATTCCTCTCCTATGACACACATTACTATCTATCTTGTATTGTAATGATTTATATCCAGGTCTTATCTCTATAAGACAGCAATTCATCTTTATATATCACCCAGACTTACACAGAATAGGCATTCAATAAATGATTTTCACATGAATGAGATAGAGAGACTTATGCTGGGCTCATGGTTTGGATTTTAAATAACCTAATAATTTTTGTGCGAAATCTTTGTCAGACATGGAGAAAGCGAAGAGTCTTTCAGTCTTATAAAGCAAAAGAAAACAACAACAAAGAACTATATATGGAATACACAGCAACAATATAGTATTTGATGATTAATTTTAGGTGTCAACTGAATTGAGGAATGCCTAGGATATTGCTGGATAGACAATTTTGAGAGTATTTCCAAAGGAGACTGGTGTGTGTCAGTAGAATGAGAGGGGAAGATCTATGGGCAGGCATCTTCCAGTCAACTGGGGGGAGTCAGAGAGCTGGATGCAAAATATGAAAAGATAGAGGAAGAGTGTATTCCCCTCTCTCCCTTCCAGAGTGTGACCCTATTCTCCTCTTGCCTTTGGGCATCAGACTCCAGATTTTTAGGCCTTTGGACTCTGGGACTGCACCAGTGACCCTCCGTAGAGGAAGGAGGGGAGGGATCTCTGGCCTTTAGCTTTAGACTGGAGGCTGCACCATCAACTTCTCTGGTTGTGAAGCTTCCAGACTTGGACTGAACCACAGTACCAGTTTCTCAGGATCACCAGCTTAAGCCTGCTTTTTATGGGAATTCTTAGCCTCTGTAATTGTGAGTCAATTCCTCAATAAATTCACCTCTCATATATCCCATTGGTTCTGACTCTCTCAGGAGAACCCTGACTAACACAGAGAGTGGTTTAAAAGTTATTATAGGCTCCACTATAATCCACATTTTTACCCTAATGACACATAATGATAAGAACAGTAACTAGGAAGTTAGGAAAGACCACATTCTAGAAAAGCAGTGCAATTTTTTTTTATTGTTTGATTAGAAAACAGGTTATAATGAAGATTTTGTTAAGAACGTGATAAACCATTAACATTATACCCATGAAAAATGAGACAGTTAGAAAAGCAGTCAGTTGAAGGTAATACTTTTTAAAGTAATCATTGCCTTACTAAATAGTGGCACAGAACTTTTCTTTGTTCTAATGTTTTTTCTCCGCAATGTGATGACTTACCTAGACCTTTCTGGTATTGGTACTCCAAACTTCAAACTTCAGCCTTGATACACATATCTTCCAGTTAAAGCTTTTTGTTTCTAGAGGCCCATAAGTTTGTAAAATTTTCTTAAAGTGTTAACATTCCAAGGCTAAGGCATGGATATTTAAGCATGACCTGGGGGGGGGGGGGGGACAAGTTCTCCACTCAAAAGTATAGTTATAGAACTGGCCATCTAACTCGTTGTCAATGGAACCCTAGTGACTTCTCTGTGTCTACGTTTTTCTTATGTGCAAACTAAGCAATACACACACACACACACACACAAACATATGACATATGGACACTTACATACAGAGAGATAGATTTAATGTATGCAATAGATATTTAAAAACTATCATTTCTTTTTACATAAAATTAGAATGGATAGGCAACTCATAAGAGCAAATGATTTGTGTTTTTGATTTTACATATCAGGAAAATATAACCCAAAGTAGTTAACTCATTTCCTAGAAAAAAAGGTACTTATTTTCCTTTTCCTGGTATAATTTCCCTATGAGGAATCTATCATTTTCCCCACTCTAAAATATAAGGTTCAGGAGGGAGCACCCTTGTTCTAGAATTTAAAGGTGAACCCATAACCCAAAAACAGAGACATAAATAAAATATTTAACAACTGGAACAACATAGAATAATGTTAACTATATATAACCATAGCAACTATAGAGGTAAGGACTCAGTGATATCTTTCCTACCCAGTAATGAAAGTGGGCTATTTCATCTCTACTGGCTGCAGTGATTGGTTCAGGAATGGTCACAACCAAGGATTATGACTAAAGCTTTTTGAGAGAATTTATTGGAAAAAGGAAATTTCTCCCTCTTTAAAGGTTAATTGAACTATGAGGGAGAGAAAGCCTCAATTGATTGGAAAAAAAAAAAAAAAACATGTAGAGTCTGATAATAGCACCAATACAAAGAAAAGAAAAAGAAAGATATAGAAAAACTTAAGTTTCTTATAATATTGTTTGGGATCCTTATCCAGGAATATCAAAAACAGCTAGAATCACCCATGGATATGAGGGTCAAAACGTGTCCTTATCATGAAAGCCAATTTGACTTGGATTTTTGTTACTTGCAATCAGGTAAGCAAGTTGGGTTTCTGTTACTTGCAACTCAAGATCTAAGTCATAATCAAGTTTACTTACGAAAAGTGACAGGACAAGACTCAATCAAACAATTTTTCCTAAATTAAAATTGAAGTACTCTTTCCATTGGATCATGGTTCTCATCTGCAGGGAGGAAAAAGACTTAAGTGATGGAATAACTTGGAGGAACTTTTCAAAATTATACACTTACTTCAACAGTCACCTGCCCTCAGGGAAACCAGAATGTAGGGAGGCTGGGGGTTGAAGGTAAGAAGGAAATTTTATTTTGAGAAAGCTCCCTTGACTGATTGACACATCCCTGGCTCTAAAACTTACTCTACGGTCTTATGCTCCTTTGTTACATAGAGAGTCAAGTGCTCAATTATGGTGTAGAAGTGAGATTCAAGTTTAAAGAATGCCTTACACTTTATGAATCAAATAACTGGGTTCTGAGCTAGCGACGATGAACAATACTGTGGAGAAATTTCCCTCCTGAAGGGAATGATTGACTTCTTTGGGTCCCTGGAATAAAATTAATTTTTAGGGTTGTAGGATCTAAGTGCATAATAATCATACTTTTGAAGAGGGAAATTCGCCAACGACTACTGGAGAGCCGCTCTGTCATCTCACAAGCAGAAACAGCAATATCCTGAAAGACGTAGAACAAACAAAGCACTAGGTCTGTCAGCTCCTGTACAAATTTCATGTTCTCTGGAATGTTTTCATAATTTTGCATGAATTGTAATAATGCGAGATAGGTTGTTAATAGGTTTCAAGCATAATAAAGGGAATACAAAGTTGTTTTAAATGTTATCTAGAAAAGGAAATGTGTATGGCTCTGACTGAAGTAGGGCCAGCCAGGAGCATGGCTTTAGACTGAAGACTAAAGCAAACCTTTAGGCAGACCTGTGGCTAAAATGGGGTAGGCAAATAGGCCAATTCTGAATACTTAGCAGTTCCTGACTGTTACCTGTTTAGTCTTACTGATGTCTGACATGATCATGGAAATGGAGAGTGGTTAACTAGAGTGCAACCTACTTGTTCTCCCTGATTAAACCACTCATGACTAATAAAAGCCTATAGTTTTATTATTCGGTCTCTACAGCTTGTTATGAGTACTCTCAGATAAATATATTGACATTTGTCCATTATTTTAGAAATTGTAAGAAATAACAAGCTGTAATAGCTATGTCTGTCAACAACTACACCTATAGAGACCTTTCAAGGGAAAAATTTTTTTCCTCACTCCCTGCTTCTTCCAAGTCTTGGCTATGCATCCTTATGCTAATCATTTGGCTTTTCTGAGTTTCAGGTTCTTCATCTGTGCCATGGAGAGGATTATAATAAGCTATGATGATGCACCATTGTAAGAATCTATATAAAAGAAATTTGAAAATTAAGAAGTACTATAAAAATATGAGTTATCAGGACCAGCAGTTGGCATGACTATGTTGCTAAACTCCCATGTAGTCAACCACAGTCCGAGTCCCAGACCTGGTGGGTTAAACTCATGCCATGCGCATGTGCGTGCGTACCCAAGATCCCAAGAGGAGAATGGAGGAGAAAGGATTGCAGCGTGGCCATCCTCCCTAGAAGGTGATTTCTCACTCTCTCTCTCTCTCTCTCTCTCTCTCTCTCTCTTTCTTTCTGGCAATTTCACGTGCCCTATAGCAAAAACCTCTCAAAAAATATATACATACACACACATGAGTTATTAGTAGGTGAAAAATTCTAGAGAGATTGCTATATAAGGTTGAGCAATCTTTTGCAAGTATAGATCTAGCTATTAGGTTGTTGGAAAAGTCATAATTTATTGTTTTTCTATGCAAAAGTACATCATGACTTTTCCAACAACCTAATATTTCATTGAGGGTTAAGTGAACTCCAGTCTATCATGCAAGGTGATGATAACTCAAGTTAGTATTGTGTATTGACTAATTTGATACCTTAAGCCTTGGTACCCTGTTGAGTATTATCCCAACTACCCTATAGAACTCTTCAGGAGAACTCTTCTAGTCTCTTTAAAGGGATAATTTTTGGGACCAGCAGATGGCATAATGGCTACATTGCTGGACTCCCATGTAGTTGACCATGGTTCAAGTCCCAGACCTGGTGACTTAAAACTCACACCGGGTGCGTGTGCGTGTGTGCCCAGGATCCCAAGAGGAGAATGGAGGAGAAGGCATTGTGGTGTGACCATCCCCCTGTGGGGTGATTTCTCGCTTTCTGTCTCTCTTTCTCTTTCTGTCTGGCGAGCGCATGTGCCCTATAGCAAAAACCTCTCCCCTCCCCCCCCCCAAAAAAAAGCTCTAGCTATCCTCACTTTCCACTGAAATATCTTAGCAATTTTTGTGAGTTCTATTCTGTCTACTCCAGTACCTTGGCAGCCATCATGCTGTGATCTTTACATTGCTCTACCTAAATATATCCTCTGTTCTAATTGTGTGTTCTTCTTTTTCTCATACATATATTTTTGCTTATGTTTTAAAACCTTTGAAAGAGGCCAGCAGGTATAGTAGTGATTGGGGTGCTGGACTCTCACATGGCAACTGCTGTTTGAGTCCCATACTTAGTGGCTTAAAATCATACTAGGCACGTGTGTATGCGTGCACAGAATCTCAGGAGGAGAATTGAAGAGTGGGGTTTGCAGTGTGGCCATCCCCCCTAGGGAGATGATTTCTCACTTTTTCTCTCACTGTCTCTCTCTCTCTCCTTCTCTTTCTCTCTGGTGAGTGTGTGCACCCTAGGCAAAAACAAACAAATAAAACCTATGAAAACAATAGATACTTTAGAAACATTATCTTATTTAATCATCTTAACCAACCTACCAAGTCTGTAGATGAGAAAATGAATGTCCACAAAAGTTCATAAAACTTCCCAAGGTCACAAAGATAGTGCCTAACAGAGACAGACTTTAAATCCAAGTCTATGTGACCTGAAAGTCTATTCCTCCAGAGTACTATGCTACTTCTCAAATCTTCATCCATCTTGGAATAATCTTCATCATTTACCTCAAATCAGGAATGTGTCAGAATGATCTATGACAAAAATCCAAGAAATAGATGCACCATTTTTGCCAGCATCTAAATACTACTTAACATTGCCAAGGTTGATGACCAGTCTCTATATACCCATAATAATTTTGGACTTCAAACAATAATAATTTAAAAACAAAGTTTAGATAGTGTTACTGGTTATTTAACTAAGACAGGAAGAAGGAATATTAGATATCTCATTTTTTTCTGCTTTGAAAAAGAGGATGCAAATCAAATGCTTTTGTCTCTCATGGGTTGTGCCAGGGGTTTAAAATAGATACTCAATTTTATTCCAAAGTGTTGAGCTCCTAAAGATAATCAGGTTTAGAATTATGGAACTCAGGGCCAACCAGTGGTATGGTGATTAAGGCAGCTGGATCCCACATGGTAAACAGCATGGTTCAAGCCCCAGATCCAGTGGCTTGAAAATCACACATGTGCATGCATGCCCCAAACCCCAAGGAGAAATTGTGGTGTGGCCATCCCCTTTTGGGGATTCTTTCTCACCTTCTGTCTGCTAGCCCCTCTCCGGCAGATACACATGCCTGTAAGCATATTAAAAAAAAAAAAAATTATGAAACTCGGAGTAGGTTAATTTAAGAGTTTATTTTCCAAGCTAATCATTAGAGAAAAAGTGAAAATTGAGATCAGAAAGGTCAAGTGACTTACTATAATTAGTACAGATAGTAGTACTCAGTGTCAGACCTGTTACAGAATATAAATCAGTATATATAGCTTCTTTCAAGAAAGTCTTATTAAAAAAAACAAAAAAACAAAAAAAAAAACCTGAATGGAATAACATATTAATATAATTGATTGACACCCTATGCATGTTTTTTACAGAGCAAGTATATTAGCAAGCAGTTTGCAAACCAACTGTCCATGGGTCAAACGGGCGGGGGGGGGAGGGGTCTTCAAAAAGTTCGTGGAAAATGTCTATTATGAAAAAATTATGCATGGATTTCAACATTTAGCTTTTTTGTAGCAAAAGAAATTTATGCTTTTAATTATCTTTCTTCATGATCTCTTCAATGAAGCCTTTTATTTTGAGTAGCATTGACCGTAATTAAGTTGTTTATAAAGCCAGGATTGGGAATTAGTTTCCAGATATTTAAACCTGAGCCCTTTGAAGTAAATTAGCATTTACTACAATGCTCCATGAATCAATACTCTCCTGTTAGAAAATGAATGTTCCACATTTTTAAAAAATTTGAAAACATTGCCCAAACATGTATTTTTTATACTGAATTTTTCAATGGTGGTCCTACGTTAATGTACTCCTGATACTCGGGATAGAATGAACTGTGTATTTCTTCCCAAACTTCATTGCATAAACCTGATTTAGAATAATTCATCCAAGTGACTCAAAGAATATAGAAACTGTGTCCTGTATCACATGGTTTTGTGCAAGCAAAGATACTGTGGGGAAGTTTGATGATATATCACAATTTTTTTTTCCCATACATTCAGAACAGGTCAAGTTAGTAACTTTCCTGGCTTATTATATAGCATAGTATCACATTTAGAAACGCACCATTACGATGTCCAAAAGCTAATTTAAAAATCCTTTGAGTATATGTTGAGATTTCTTGTGATAAAATTCTAGAAGGTATATTCGAAATTCATAAAATTTTCTTAAATTTATTTTTACCTATATTGCATCTAAACCTCATAAATTGATCATAGCAATGCAACTGACCACAACTCAAAACTGCAACTCTCAAATCCACCTCAAGCTGCCTTTCATCTTTTTCATCGTACTCAGTTTGGGTTTTCTTTCCTCTTCTAAAAGACCTCTGTGCTCATTCTGAACTAAATCGATCCTGCCTATCTGCACTCCCCTCCATTAACTCCCTCACCATTCTCTCACATTTGCAAAGAAGCCTCAAAACGGCAGGGTCCCCAGTGGTGGCATGGCAGTTAAGGCAGCTGGACCACACATGACTGACTACATGGTTTGAGTCTTGGACCTGCTGGTTTGAAAAACACGTCGGGCACGTGTGCCCTAAATCTTGAAAGTATGGAAAAGGGACCATGGCATGACCATCTCCCTGCTCCCCCCACACCAGGTTGCTTTCTCTCTCTTACTTTCTCTTTCTCTCCAATGAGCACACATGCCCTAGAGCAAATTAAAAATAAATTTAACAAAAAAGATGAAAACAAAATGGCAGGTAGAATTTTCCTTGTCAGGCATTGAAGATCTCAAAATTGTGAATACTCATACACTAATAATTGTTTCCTCCAATACATATTATTCATAAATCTTGCATAGGCTTATTCTAGCCTCTCATATTTATAATTCACATTCTTAATTTCAACCTATTATTGTAGGCTACATTCCAAGGGCAATCCCTGGAAAGTGATCTCAACAAATGTTCAGGTAAAGAATCTATTAAACTTCAATTACCCAGGCCTAGTGGAAGATACGGGCTTTCGAGAGTTGCTTTAGGTCCATCACCTATCCTGTCATGGGATCCTCTGATCACAAGGACATTGATTTTACTGAGTCTGAGGTATACTACTTCACTGGAATTTTGGATTAAATAATACATCCCAGGAAGGTTCTACTCTACTCTTTAGCTCCTGATCTTGGGAAAAAAGGTCCTAAACAACAGAGAGCTCTGTAACACATTAGAGTTCACACAAGCCCAGGGGCAAGATAAAAATGTTAGCAAAAAAAAAAAAAAAAAAAAGGCAAACAAGCACAAACAGCTCTAAGTAGATATTTTTCTCTTTTCGTTTGGCAAAGTATTGCTTCTTGTTGGGTAAATTTAGTGTCTACTTTCTGACAGGCACTTTGGTAGCAGACACATATAAACCAAAATACACAGACACAGGCCTTGAAGAGGGCACTTCATGTGACAATCTGTATAAATGGGAACTTGGAGATAGAGATTCACCTTGAACTTGAGTTTGTGTAAGAAAATCATTAAACCGTATCATTTCTTTTTTTAATTTATTTAAATTCCTTCTTCCTTCCTTCCTTTCTTTTCTTTCTTTTCTTTGACCAGAGAGGGACAGAGAGAGAGAGAAAGGGAGGGAAAGTGGGAGGGAGGGAAGGAGAGGAGCAAAGTGAGAAAGGAAGTCACCAGGGAATACATTGCCCTTAACCACCACTGCTGGTGCCTAGACTCTATGATTTCTTTAAGGGCAAAGTGTGATGGGGTTGAAAGGAACCATTAGTTCTGCCATTGGAAACAAGCCTTCTAACTGGGGAAACAGACTACAAACAGGATGACAATACATGGCATTTACGCTATAAACACAGAATAGAAATTAAATTATGCTCAGGGAGACCAGAGAAGGGAATAATGATAGGAACTATGTTTTTTTTTTTGTTTTTTTTTTGAGAGTTTTTTTGCTATGGGGTACATGCACTTGCCAGAAAAAATAGAGAAAGACAGAAAGCAAGAAATCACCCCCCTAGAAGGGATGGCCAAGCCACAGTCCCTTCTCCTCCATTCTCTTCTTGGGATCTTGAGCACACACGCACATGTGCCCAGCATGAGTTTAAGCCACTGGGTCCAGGACTAAAACTGTGGTCGATAACATGAGAGTCCAGTGGCATAGCCATTATACTAACTGCTGGTCCCAATTACAGGAACATTTTCATCTACATTCATAATCGATAAAATACTTGAATTTACATTAGACTGAGATATTGTATAAAAGGAACAGTATTCTCCCTGTTGCCTTAGTAGAGACACTTCATATAACATAATCTAAAGTCACCTCTGCTTACTTTCAAATTCATTATGAGAACTGGATTAGGAATAGAAAATGTGGGTTCTTATGCTGTCACTCCTTAACCAAAGGACCTTGGGCAAATCCCTTAATATCTCTGATTCTCAGTTTCTTCATCCATAAAATGAGATTCTTTAATAGTTAAATAATTTACTGCACCTACCTTGCTAAACTATAATTGCCAAAAGAGCAGGATCTATAGTATTCGTTTGTATTTTGTATCATTCAGTCCCTCTTGGCTCTAAAATAATGTGATTTTGTAGTATGCCTTAATAAAACTTAAATATTTAGAGGAGTGGTTAAATGATCAGGCTCTGGGTTTGAACATCCGGTTTTGGGATTTACTGTTTGGATGACTTTGTATAATTAACTACTCTCTGGATCTCACTTCCCTAATCTATAAAATGAAGATAGCAACATTAATTCCTATCTACAACTTTCATGCAAGATTAAATGAAGTAACACATTTAAAAAACTTAACTTAGGGGACCAGCAGATGGCATAATGATTATGTCACTAGACTCCCACGTAGTCTACCACAGTTTGAATCTTGGACCCGGTTGTTAAAACTCACACAAGGCACGTGTGCATGTGTGCCTAACATCCCAGGAAGAGAATGGAGGAGAAATGATTGCAGCATGGCCAGACCCCTCGGGGGAGGGGGTGTGATTTCTTGCTTTCTGTCTCTCTGTCTCTCACTATCTCTCTGGCACGCACATGCACCCTATAGCAAAAATTTCTCTTAAAAAAATAAAACTTTAGGGACCAGCAGTTAGTGTAATGGCTATGTCGCTGGACTCCCACGTGGTCGACCGCGGTTCGAGTCCCGGACCCGGCGGCTTAAACTCACGCCGGGCGCGTGTGCGTGCGTGCCCAAGATCCCGAGAGGAGAATGGAGGAGAAGGGATTGCGGCGTGGCCATCCCCCCTGGGGGGTTATTTCCTGCTTTCTATCTCTCTGTCTCTCTCTGTCTGTCTGGCGAGCGCACGCGCCCTATAGCAAAAACCTCTCCAAAAAAAAAAAAAAAAAAAAAAAACTTATATATATATATATATATATATATATACATATATATATATATACACATACATATACATACACACATAAACATATATATTTCATATATTATATATTTCATATATTATATATTTTACATATATATATATTAGGTCTTACGCAGCACACACATAGTACTCTATTACTCTATGAACAGGTACTAAGCCTCGTACATCCAGTTCTCTGAGTTCACTTTATTTCTAAGTAAACATTTCTTAAATAATATAAGACTACTATCTTTTAATCATTACCTTTATTTTGACTTTTTAGGTCTAGTTCTATCCAGAAACTTATTTATTCAACAGACACTTAATGTAGCAGTTTTAAATACCTTTCAAGTATTAACTCATTTAAAGTTTCCATAATCTTATGAGTTACATATTATAATATCTTCTTACTTTTTAGAGGAGGAAACTGAGGCCCAACAAAGGTAAATAACACACCTCAAAGCAAGTCCCAACAGCTAGTATGTGCCAGAACTAGGACTGGGACCCAGCAACCTGGATGCAGAATCTGTGCTCTACTGGGAATGGCAGGTGGCGGCGTGGTGGTTAAGAGTGCTGGACTCCCACATGGCCAATCAGGATTCGAGTCCCGAATCTGGTGGCTTGCTTTCTCACTTTCCCTCTCTCTCACACACACACTCTGTTCCTCTCTGGTCAAATTAAAATAAATAGATAGATAGATAGATAGATAGATAAAATAATTTGGAAAAAGAATCTGTGCTTTACTACCATGCCACATTATCAGTCTTATATTCCCATCTCTGACTCACCCCTTCCTAAATTAAAATTAACTGTCCAGGTGATGGCATGTGTAGTATTCTCAGCTTGCCTGCTATGTGGTGTATATCTGTATATCACGTTGGGTAAAATTTCTTTACAAACTAAATGATGCATAATGATTTAATGCATAAAGAATAATAAATAATACTAATATAAATAAATACATGAAATTACAAAAAAAAAAAAAAGATTAACTGGCTTTCTCACTTCCGTTTTACAATTTAAGTTGACTTGTTCATTTGTAAAGCTATCCTTTCAATCCTGCCATCTCTTCCGCCACTTCCGCCATCGAGCGGACTCTCCCTATACTGTATTGGTGTAAATCTAAAATATTCTTCAAGACTTCTTGCAATTTTTTCCCATGATGTTGTCAGTTTTTCTTCCAGCTTACTCTGATTTCTCCTGCCCTTCTTGCAATTATTATACTTACAAGAAAAAGGGACCAGGTAACACGTCTGTATTTCTTGCACATCCGACTCCACCTGACTTACTACACTGTAATTGCCAGGAGAGCAGGGCCTGTTGTGTCTTTTGCATTTTGTTTTATTGTCTTAAGATAATCTGATAAATTTCCTTTTGAGCCGAAACATTAGGATGCATGGCATTTGTAATCTCATTTTTCTCCCTAAGCAAATTTGGAAACAGAGTAGAGCGGTTTAATTTGGCATAAGCTAGTCTAGAGTGACATCTAGTGGCTATTTTTTTAAAAAAGGGTCACAGATATTCACTGTTCATAAGGGGAACACAGCTTCTTAAGGAAAAGGTGGATTATCCACCAAAGCACACGTTAGAACTGAGCCACCACCAAGACAGCCCGAAGAATCAGGGGGTGGCAGATGAGCAGAAATCCTTCTATATTCAATAAGTTATGAAAGTATAGAGCACTCCCCCTGACGGAGAGACCACAGGTTTTGAGAGGACCAAGCTGAGCCAAAAGGACCAGTCCTGTGTTCTAGGACTTGGCTGTTAGGTCTGAGAGAACAGGGAGCCCCTTTCTCCTCTCTGGGTCTCAGTTACCTAATATTTTGGTTTTTAATGATGAGTTTTTTAGTTTTTTCTCATGAAACAGAGTACCTCTACAAATAAACCTATATAATTTCTCCCCAACTTTTAGTGCTAGGTAGTTAGTTATGATCACCCATTTAAACGCCACCTCTCTTGTCCTAATACCTAATAAGATGAACCAAAATAAAGAGATTTAAAGCTCTCTCATGACACTAGTAACAATAGTAGAACTCATAATGACAGTCATAATATATGTTATGCATATAACATAGTCAATATGTGCTATGCTAAGTATTTTTCTATATATTATCTTCCAGCGTCGGACACAGAAGGGAAAAACCATCAGCAGAGAGTCACAGACTGCATCTTCCAGCCCAGAAGAGGTGAGCATTATAAAAGAGCCTCCTTAGGGACAGCCACCATAGCCAGAGAGATAACATAGAACTACAACATTGTTCATCCCACGAGACTTTAATACATCTGGCTTTTTCTCACTTTGCTACCTAGAGTCTTATAGTACCTAGAAACAGTCTTGAAAGTGACAAGAGAGATAGAAAGACAGTGAGTAAATGGCAAAGGTGAACCCATTGTATTTCAACGGTTCTGCTGGCATCCAAGCCTGAACCAGGCTCACAGCCTAAAACTGGAAGCAACAGTGAACCTGTGATATTAAGACTAAATTTTGTTTTGTTTTGTTTTGTTTTGTTTTGTTTTGTTTTGTTTTGTTTTGTTTTACAGCCTGGAAAATACTGCTAGAAGTCACATCAAAGATGATGGTGTATACCCAAGGTATTGTCAGGGATATAGATAAGAGATTTGACATTGTGTAGAGTGGCATTATTGGTGAAAAGAATAAGAATGTATTGTGTTTGGGACCAGCAGTTAGCATAATGGCTATGTTGCTGGACTCCCATGTAGCCGACTGCAGTAAGAACCCCGGACCCAGTGGTTTACACTCACGCCGGGCGCGTGTGCGTGCGTGCCCAAGATCCCTAGAGGAGAATGGAGGAGAAGGGATTGCGGCGTGGCCATCCCCCCTTGGGGGTGAGTTCTCGCTTTCTGTCTTTTTGTCTCTCTCTGCCTTTCTGGCGAGCACACGCGCCCTATAGCAAAAACCTCTTTCCCCCCAAAATAAAAAAGAATGTATAGGGTTTGAGGCTTACCAATCCAGTATTTTCAAAAGTCATACTCATTGTTTTAGACTGCAAGGAATTGCCCATTTTGAAGGAAAGTAGGCAAAGGAAATAACCTAGGGCAGATTGTCTGAAAGAATAAAAGGGACACAAAATACAAGAAAAAACAGATACTACAACTGCTCTTCTGTGTCAAGGAAATGAAAGAAAACACGAATGCTCTGAAACAGGAAATAAACGTGCAACACACAATGGGAAAGAAAAAACTAACAGTGTAAAGAAATACCGACATTGTACAAACTCTATAAAAGGCTGAGCTACACAAAGTAGAATTGGAAACATAAATGTGAAATATTTATTTTTATACATTTATTTTATATGAAGATTTCATATTTCATAAATGTGAAAAATAAACAAGTCAGTGACACAGAGGCTAAGCTTGGAAAAAAATACATATAATACTGAAATTGAAGAGACCAACATAAAGATAGAGAAATGTAATAAATATGCAGAAGTGAATATATAATAGAGAACCATTATATAAATAACTGATGTCCCTGAAAAAGAGAATAAATAATTGTAATCGAAAAAAAATATTCAACTTTATCTTGGAAGAAAATAATTCAGAAATTAAGGCAGGAATTTATCTGAAGTTCCAGTAGGTTTCCTGTTTTCCAGGAAAATGTAGTAAAGATGGTTACAAATATTTTGTTTAAATTGTTATACACAAAGAGTATCTTGCAAACATAGGTAGAGTCCAGAAAAAGTGGTTACTGGAAAGAAAGAAAGATGCTAGGCCCTGCCTTCTCAGACAATTTAGATGCACAGTTAACAGAGTTACGCCTGTGTAGTTTGGACAGGAAATATATATATGTGTGTGTATACATATATATATATATACACACACATATATATATATATATATATATATACACACACACACATATATACATTACACCCAACAAATGGAGAATGCACAATTATATATTTGCCTTCTACTTCTCCTTGAACCCCCAAGTCATTCAAGTGCTTACTGTATATCTCCACATAATTATCTAACAGACAACTTATAAGAAAGATTTCTAAAACCAAATTCCTGACCTTCTCCTGGAAACAAGGCCCCATTTTCTCTCCATTGAAAAGAATAAAAATGCACTTTCTAGTACTTAGACAGAAACAGTGGAGTCATCTTCGACTCCCTGGCCCTCTGTCACTAACATCCTGACTATTTGGCAATCCCATTGGTTCTACTTTGAAGATGCCCTGAACATTTCTTACCACCTCCACTGCTATTACCCTTTTCTACATCACTATCATTTATTTTTTTACTAGGATTATTAAAGCACCTCCCTAATTTTCTCTGAACTCTCATTCCTGCCTCTAGTTTTCTATCCTTAGGGTGACACCATGTTTCATTGCCTAATTCTGGACATTTTGAAAGTGAAAGGGGCCAGGACAAAAGGTGTAAGCGAGGACTGTCCTGCACAAGCCAGGGAGTATGGGCACCCTACTTAATCTCAACACAGAGGCCCGAGCTCTCTCTTAATGAGAAACTCAATCCTTGCCATTCGTTGGCTCAGGTTTTTCACCTCACCTGATGTAAAAGCAAATGTACTTGTAATAGCTGCAAAGCTATTCATGCCCTGACTCCCTGATACCTCTAACCACATCCTCTCCTTTTCTCTTCTCTGGCTTTGCTCCATTCACATATCGCTGTTTTCCCTAGAAACTTCTAGGCACAGGGACCAGCAGTTGGCATAATGGCTATGTCACTGGACTCCCATGAAGTCAACTGCGGTTCAAGTTCCAGACCCGGTGGCTTAAACTCATGCCAGGAGCATGTGCGTGTGTGCCCAAGATCCTGAGAGGAGAATGGAGGAGAAGAGACTACAGCGTGGCCATCCCCCCTGGGAGGTGATTTCTCACTTTCTATCTGTCTCTTTCTGTCTTTCTGGTGAGTGCACGTGCCCTATAGCAAAAACCTCTTCAAAAAAAAGGAAAGAAAAAGAAACTGCTAGGCACAGTCCTGCCTCAGAGCCCTTGTCTTGAGGTTCCTTCTGCCTGAAGGCTTTCCCCTCCCTCCTTACACCTCTGTAATCTACTCCTTCAGTTCTTCTCAATCTTTTCTGAAAGGTCTCCTATCAGTGACACCTTACCTGACAACCCTATTTAAAATTGCAACCTCCTCCTTCACCCCATTCATTTCCTTCCATCTGCCCTTTTTTAGAACACTTATAAACTGCCTGTATTGTAATGTGACTTACTTTTTGTTTTGTTTTGATTTTGGTATTTTGTTTTTGTTTTGTTTTGTTTTTTTTTTGAGAGAGAGATTTTTGCTATCTGGCATGTGTGTTCACTGGAGAGACAGAGAGAGAGAGAGAGAAAAACAGAAAAAAATCAACCCCCCCAGGGCATGGCTACTCCACAATTACTTCTCCTCCATACTCTCTCAGGATTTGGGGCACACACCCACATGTCCTTAGTGTGATTTTTCAAGCCCCTGAGCCCAAGACCTGAACCACAGTCAACCACATGGGAGTCCAGGACCTTACCCTCTATACCACCTGCTGGCCCCTAACTTACTTTTCATACTTTATTGTCTGTCTCCTTCCATCACTGTCCCATCAAAATGCAAGTTCCATAAAGTCAGAATTGTTTCTTTTTCTGCTCTTTTTCTAGAATCCAGTATTTAGTACAACAGTAAATGGGAATCAGCAGACACCAGTCAGATGAGAACAAGCAAAGGCTATTTATTCAGAGCTTGCCATAGCAGAGATGCAGCTGCCATCCCTTGTGTAATGATGGAGGCAGAGCAGTGGGAGCACTTTAGAGTGGGAAAGAAAGAAGGCTTTAGGAAAGGCCTGACTAGGAATGGTGACGTGGGTAAGCTGGGGACAGGCTGACTAGAAGAGGGAATTCTATGTAAGAGGTTACGGTGCATAGTCGGCTTTCTCTGGCTGATCCTAAGTTGAAACTGGTGACCCAAAATTTTGGAACTGTCCTTTATTAATCAAATTTTAGCATTTTGGGACCAACTGTAATGAAGTTATTGTTTAGCTTTATGGATTGTTATTTGAGATAACAGTCTGACTTCCTCCAGATCTGACTTCTACCAAACTGGCTTCCTAGTTGTACACAATAAATAAGGGGATTGGTTTCCTGGACAGGTTGCTGTGGGTCAGAGTTCTATTTTTATATACAGTTTGCCCATTATCTATTTGTATATTCACTCTCTGAAGTGCCTGACATAGAGTAGGTGCTTTTTTATATTCGCTGAATAAATGAATGTCATTTGAGCTGGCAGGTGGTGTGGTGGTTAAGGCACTGAACTTCAACATGACCAGTCATGGTTCAAGTCCCAGATCTGGCGGCTTGTTTTCTCACTTTCTCTCTCTCTCTCTCTCTCTCTCTCTCTCTCTCTCGTGAGCACACATATCTTAAAGCAAATTAAAAATAATAATAATAAATTAAATAAATAATTCTTAAAAATAATATATATCATTGAAGCAAAATAGATGTCATTTAATTTCTATAAAATTCCAAAACTAGTAAAAATGAATAATATATTGTTTAACAATAGAAACATATATGGAAATATGAAGAAAAATATGAGGATTATAAACTCTAGTACTTAAAATAAATTAGGTAAGTTTGCAGGGAAATAAATAAATTAAAATATATCAAAGTTTTTATATTAAAGTGGTCCACATCCTACTTTTATCATAAAAGTGTTTATAAAAAAGAATGTCTTTATAATGATAAAGATTACAGTCTACAACAAAGATATAGTTGCCATTGATCAATCTTTTAACACCGAAAGACATAACATTGACACCTCTAAAATTATATCTGAAGACAACAGGAGAAATAAAAAGAGTAGAAAGCTAACTTTTTTTTATAAACCTTGAATTTTTAAGTGGATAAAAATAAATGATTATTATGATGAGGATCATAGCAATGTACTAAATACACTGTGAAGAGAGAATACACTCTTTTCAAATACGAATATAACAATTTTAAAACTGATTTTCTAATATAACACCATGAAAATTTTTTTAAAAAACAAAATTATAAATAGGAAAAGTATTTATTTTCCAATTTCCACAAAAAAACTATAAATAATAAGAAGCAAGAGCCAAACAAGAAAAGCAGCAACAACAGCAATATTAGCAACTCACAAGTTGTAATTGAACAAAACATAGAAATGCAAACTGCTTTCCTGACAACTATTGTATCACAAAGAGTATCAGAATTTCAAGTATAGATTGTGCCTCTAGTCATATAGAAGACTAGCTTTTTTTTAAATCAATTCCCAGAAAAATTATGACAAACTTATTTTTTAGTTCATTTCTAAGCATTCAAAAAAAAAAAAAAAATCAGAACATATGAGCAGCAAGAGTGAGCTAAAACCAGAACACCAAGCTAGGATGTTCTTCAAAGCCTACTTGATCATGATGTATAATCTTTTTTTATAAGTTGTTGGATGTTGGATACGATTTGCTAGTATCTTGTTGAGAATCTTGCAAGCCAGGCTGTGAAGGAGAGGCATTGTATGTCCCCACTTAATATATACCGAGTGCCCACACTCTATGACTGAAACTGATTGACTAAAGGATATAGAAACACAGTATATAAATGTAAATACCAGATACAGTGTGTGTGAAAGAGGAGGGTCTGAGGAAGGACATTTAGAAGAAAAATAGGGAGGCAAAGCATTAATGGCACAAAGAAATGTGGTATTATCTGTTGAAGATATTTTGTAGTTTTATCAACTGTACTAGGGAGAAATGTTCACCTGTTGAAATATCCATTTTGTAAGCCAAATAATAATGAGATTGAATGTATAAAAGAAAATGAAATAAAAAATAAATTAAAAAAATAATAATAAAAAAGGATGTTCTTCAAGGTGAAGGCCCTTGTAAAGTACTGGAGCTGAACTCAGACTCTTACTTTCAGCCAAAATCTTAAAGGGAGACTACATTCTGGAAGAGTCTGCTTATCAGCAAGGGGCACCTTCTGGGAATTCTGGATCAAATAACTCCCTTGAGAATTATAGTTCTGGCCTGCCCTCACCTGGGTCTGGAGTTTGAATGGATAACACCTGTCTAATCAGAGGATGTTCAAGTCAAGAAGATACAGTAGTCCCTACTTGGTGGTACCTTGTAGGGTCCAGCAAACAAAAATACAAATATACTATACTGTGGAGCAATACATTCCCTACTTAAGCCATGGGTGCTCTTTGGTTAAACTCAACCTTTGTGAGTGCACAAAAGACAAAACTGAAACAATTGAACAACTGAAAGAAACAAACACAAGAAAACAGGAAACTATAAATGAAATAACAGATTTAGACACCAGAGGATTTTAAATAAAGGAATTATTAGAGAATAATATTAGTCTTCATATACTAATATTTTGAAAATAAGAAATAAAAAGTAGGAAAATGTATTTAGGGTGAAGAGTCTCTGAACAGAGTGAAAGTGGAGGCCAAGGACAATGTACACAGGCATCTTGAGACAGCAGGTACTGCCTCATTTCTTGCACCGAGGGATAGTATAGCAGGTGTTTGGTTTTGTAACATAATGCACATTAAATGTTACAAATTATGTTTGTTTCAAATATTAGGTGAAATACAATTTAAATATTTAAAACTTACTTAAGAGCCTTTGTGAACATAGACACTTACTTTTGTTCCTTCCTAAAAACTTGACTAAATTTGTATTTTAAATATTTTTAAAGTTGTGAATCCCCAGAATAAAGCCTACCTAGTCATGGTGAATAATCTTTTTAATGTGTTGTTGTATATGATTTGCTAGTATTTTGTTGAGAATTTTTGCATCTATGTTTATCGGGGAGATTGGTCTATAATTTTCTTTTTTTTTGTTTCACTGGTTTTGGGGATAAGGGTGATGGAGGCTTCATAGAATAAATTTAGAAGGATATTTTCCTTTTGAATCTTTAGAAATTAAGGAGAATTGGGATTAATCCTTCTTTAAAAGTTTTGTAGAATTTGAAAGTAAAACCACTAGGACTTGGGCTTTTCTTCATTGGATGACTATGTATTACCAATTCAATCTCATTGCTTTTATTGGTCTATTTGTGCTTTCTATTTCTTCCTGGTTCAATATTGGTAAATTATATGTGTCCAGAAATTTGTCCATTTCATCTAGGTTTTCTTGTTTGTTAGCATGTATCACTCATAGTATTCTCTCATGATCTTCCGTATTTTTGTTATGTCTGTAGTAATATCACCTGTTTCATTGCTGATTTGATTTATCTGATTCCTTTCTCTGTTCTTCTTGATTAATCTAGCTAATGCTGTGTCAATTTTGATTCTACATCATGATCAAGTAGGCTTTATTCTAGGGATGCAATGGTAGTTCAACATACACAAAACAATAAATGTAATACATCACATTAATGAAAGGAAAAATAAAAAGCGTATGATCATATCAATTGATACAGAAAAAGCATTTGATAAAATACAACATCCCTTCATGATTAAGACTCTCAGCAAAACTGTCATAAGAGGAACAATCCTCAACACAACAAAAGCCATATCAGACAAACCCATAGCTAACATCATACTGAATCCACTAAAAACTGGACAAAACAAGGCTGCCCACTTTTTCCACTTCTTTTCAACACAGTACTTGAAGTCTTAGCCAATGCAATCAAACAAGAGACTAAAATAAAGGGCATATGAAAAGGAAAAGAAGAATTAAAAATATCTCTATTTGTGGATGATATGATTGTATAAATAAAAAATCCAAAAGAATCCACAAAGAAAAACTCCTGGAAATAATAAATACAGTAAGGTAACAGAATGCAAAATTAACACACAAAAATCTATAGCATTTTCATACACCCATAATGAACAAACTGAGGTAGAATTGAAGACAGCAATCACATTAACACTAATCACAAAAAAATGTATCAGGGCCAGATGGTGGCATGGTGATTAAGGCACTAGGCTCCCACATGGCCAATCGTGGCTCTCTTTTTCTCTCTTCCTCTCTCTCACTTGTGAGCACATATGCACTATAGTGAATTTTAAAAAGCAATAAATAAAATAAATATTGGGTTACCAGAATTCATGATGCATTTTTCAATAGAAAAAAATGCAACATGACTTTTTCAACAATCCAATAAATAATTAAAATTATATATAAGATACCTAGGAAGAAACCTAACCAAAGAAGTGAAAGGCCATTACAGAGAAAACTATGGAAAACTTAAAAAAGAAAATGATACATAAAAGTGGAAGACATTCCATGTTCCTGGATTGGAAGAATAAATATAATCAAAATGTTAATCCTATGCAAATTAATCTACAAATTCAATGCTATTCCAATAGAAATACCAGAGCTATTCTTCACAGTTATAGAAAAATCAATCATAAAATTTGTCTGCAATCATAAAAGTTCCATATTGCCAAAGCAATACTATTTGCAAAAAGAATAAAGGGGGGAACATCTTACTTCCTGACCTCAAAATATATTACAAAACTGTGATAATCAAAACATCATGGTACTGGCACAAAAACAGTCAGGTAGACCAATGGAACAAAATTAAGAACCCAGAAAAAAATCCCCAAACATTCAGCCAACTGTTCTTGACAAAGGGCACAAGACAATTCAATGGAGAAAAGAAAATCTCTTTGGCAAATGGTGCTGGACAAACAGGATATCCACCTGCAAAAGAATGAAACTGGACCCCTATCTCTCACCATTAACAAAAATTAACTCAAAATGGATCAAGGATCTAAACATAAAACCTCAAATATAAAACTACTGGTGGAAAACACAGGAGAAACTCTTGGCAACATCAGAGTAGGCAAAGAATTTTTAAATAATACCGCCAAAACACAAGCAATAATCCCAAAAATAGACAAGTGGAATTTTATCAGGCTAAAAAGCTTCTACATGACAAGAGAATTAATAGCTAGGTTAAGAAGAAAACCCTCTCAATAGGAGAATATATTTGCAAACTATCCCTCAGATAAGAGACTGATAACCAAAATTATACAGAGAACTCAAGCAACTTACCTGAAAAAAAAAAAAATCAATCCATCAAAAGGTGAGTGAATGAGTTGAATGACAACTTTCCAAGAAAGACATACAAACAGCTGAAAAGCATATGAAAAAATGTTCAACAAGTCTTATAATAAGGGAAATGCAAATCAAAACCACAATGAGATACCACTTAAACCCAGTCAGAATGACTAAGGCTAACGGCTAACAAAAAAAAAAAAGAAAAGAATAAGTGATGGCAAGGCTACAGTAAAACAGAACTCTCCTACACTGTTGGTAGGAATGTAAATTAGTACAACCACTGTGGAGAAAAATATGGAGGTTCCTCAGAAACCTACAAATATAACTAACATACAACTCAGTAATTTCCTTCCTAGGTATCTACCCAAAAGATAGGGAAAGATTAAGTCAGAAAAACACACATCCATGTTTACAGCAGCACTATTCATAAATTCAAAAGACATGAAATTAACCCAAATGTCCAAGAACTGATAAGTGGTTTGAACAAATGTGGTATATGTACTCTATATACTACTCAGCCAAAAAAAAAAAAAAAAAAAAAGAAAGAAAGAAACTCTGACATTTGACATAATGTGGATGAATTTGGATGATATAAGGCTAAATGAAGCAAGCTAGACTACAAAAGATAAGCAGTGTATGTCCCTTCCTAATATATACCAAATGTCTGCACTATATAGCAGAAACTGGAAGGTTGGAAGGTATAATAGCAGAGAGGCCACCTGTAGGTACTAGAGACAGTATAGAAGGAACTGGATAATAGGGGGTATGTAATAGAGGGTGGGGGTGAGGGGATGGGGAAAGAAAACAAACAGCATTTAATAAACACAAAAATGAGGACTTGTCTGTTGATAATAATGTATATGATAATGTCTTTGCCTTGACTGATATGAACTGCATTCATGTGGGAAAAGCCATGTTGTATATTGTAAAGATATATAGTGATTAAATGTAAATTAAAAATAATAAAATAAAAAAGTTGTGAGTCAGCCTACAAGAACAAAGAGAACAGTTAAAGTGACAACATAGACATCATCGAGAGTGTAGGGACTTCCTCCCCACACTCATTCTCTTAATTCTCCCTATTTGGCCTCTCCAATCACAGCCTTCTGGTGTAGGAACTTCTCCATCTGTCTGCTCCCAACACCACTTTCGGCTTCTGCTACCAAAGCCATTTTCATCTTCTGCTTGCAGACGTACAACCCAGTGTCTTAATCCTGGGTTTTCTCTGTTCTGCCAGTCTATCCTTTTGGGCAGCATCTCTTTGAAATGACTCCATATTTCCATTTCCACCGTGGTTTCAGTATTTAGACTTATGGATCTATGTATTTTGAACTGTTATCAGATGGGACTTCAGTTACTTTCAGACCACTTTCCCTTCCTCAGGTATGACTTGGGCCCGGTGTGTGTTCCCTCTAACAGTTCCATGCCCTTTACGCCACAGACTCAGGAAATTGTCCATCCCCTATCCATTCTGGCATAGTACTAGAGGTTACTCTCTGAAAAGGGTAAATAGAAGTTTCCTAAACATTTGAAGTTGGTGTTAAAGTTAAAAGCAACACCAACACAACGCAAACAGAAGGGTTATATGCCATGTATGTTAAGCAGGATAAACCACAAGCAATGTATACCTAAGTACATTGTAGTATAACTGCAAAACACTGAAATCATCGAGGAGGACTCAAGTCATCTGAGGGGAAGACTTAGATTTCCTGGGAGAGTAACAATTAGACTGATAGTAGACCTATTAATACTAAATATAGAAGTTAGAGAGCAAGCTTTAATCTAGAAACACACATCCAAAAAACAAAAAAAAATACTACCTAATAACAATTTTTTCAGAGAATCCTTAAGAGCTTGCCACCAGTAGAATCTTAATAAATTTTTAAAGAGTGTATTTTATGATTATGAAAAATTGAAAGATGACCTACAAAAAAGTTCTGGGAAAAAAAAAAAAATGAATGAAGGTCCTAGCTAGGTGACACAGTTGGTAACAAACAGACCACAGTGCTGAAAGACACGTGACTGGCTACCAGTTCAGATCCTGACCAGGCTGACCTGAAATATTCTGGGAGTGGGTACATGTGCTCAAGATCCTAAGGAACTGAAGTATCGGAGGAAGGAGATTGCAGCATGACGAGACCCCGAAGAGAGTGCTTCTCTTTCTCTCTCTCTCCTGTATGTATATGCACACACTATCATAAATTTTTAAGTAAACAAAAATGTTAAAGAGGGAACAATCAAGTTGGTAAATGTGAAAATAAATACAAACAGTGTATAAAAATAACACTGCCAATTTGTGAGCTTAAAAAAAAATCAAGATTCTGATAGTGCCCAAGACTTTCTTGTCACTTTTAGGTAACCAGAGATCAAGCCATCTTAGTGATGATGTAAAATTCAGTCTCAAATCAATAATAAGCAGCTTCCAGTCCAAAGCATTTAAAAACACTTTCATCTTTATTGCAAGGTGAGTTTTTAATCTATGAAACAAATAGAAAATGCAAAAAAAAGTATGCTTTTGAAAACCAGATAGAGTGCTTACATAATATAAGTATCAGCAGAAAGTTAAGTCTCACAAAAGGCTTACAAAAACTAGAATGTAGAGCAAAAAGACAGAAACAGAAAATAGATTTTTTTTCTTAAATTACAAAACTGGTTCAGTCCTTCCAACATCCAAATAAGAATTCTAGAAAGGAAGAAAAATAAATGCATTTAGAAAAGTAAACCAGTAGAATTATATTTAAAAAAAAAATCCTAGACTTAAAGAACAGTAGTTATAGAACAAGAGGGCCAACCAAATTCCCAGAATAGACAGAAAGAGATTCATTCCAAGGCACCTGTATATGGTGGTATTTTAGAACACTGCTAACAGAAGACAGATCCTAGAAGTTTCCAGAAATGGAAACTCACTATTAGGTTTTTAAACTTAGTATAGAAACGTCCCAACTGCAGTGGCACAGGGAGTACAGTGCCACTGCTAAGTACTGGAGCAATATGGAAAGGCCCACAGTTCGGATCCCAGGCTGACCTGAGGATGCCAGACACATCCATAATGATGACTGGCTGCACTCTGGAGCGTGGGAATCTCAGCATGACAAGACTCTGTCAGAGATATCTCTTTCTCTCTTTAACTCTCTCTCAAAAGAAAGAAAAATATATCAAAAACTAAGCTTTTACTTTACTTCTCCTTCAATCTAAAAATCTATTTCTTCCTTGTACATCTTTTTTTTTTTTTTTTTTTTTTTCTTTTTTTTTTTTTGGAGAGGTTTTTGCTATAGGGCGCGTGCGCTCGCCAGACAGACAGAGAGAGACAGAGAGATAGAAAGCAGGAAATCACCCCCCAGGGGGGATGGCCACGCCGCAATCCCTTCTCCTCCATTCTCCTCTCGGGATCTTGGGCACGCACGCACACGAGCCCGGCGTGAGTTTAAGCCGCCGGGTCCGAGACTCGAACCGCGGTCGACTACGTGGGAGTCCAGCGACATAGCCATTACGCTAACTGCTGGTCCCCTTCCTTGTACATCTTTATAAATGGCCCTCACATCCCTAGAGTTGCTCAAATATTTCTCCTTGATTCCTCATTTTCCCATTCTACTTCATCAGAAAGTCCTATTGACTCTGTCTTCATAATTTTTTATCTTTACCGTCATCCCCTTTTCTCCAGCTCCACACTTCTCTAATACTAATCACATCGCCTCTCACCCAGGTTACGATAGCAACTTAGCTAGTCTCCTGGCTCCCTTCTTGGTCCTCTCTATTGAGGTTTTTTGTTGTTTTGTTGTTGTTGTTGTTGTTGTTGTTTTTCAGTGTATATAAGGTCAAGTTATGTGGCCAACAGGTGGCATGGTGCTCAAGACACTGGACTCCCACATGCTGACCACAGTTCAAGTCCTAGACCTAGCAGTTTGCTTTCTCACTTTCCCTTTCTCTCTTTCTCCAGTGACATTAAATAATAATAATTAATTTAATTAAATGCATAAATTCTAAAAAAAAATAAAAATAAAGTCACTTCTATTACAACCCGTCAGTTATTTCTCATTAATCTTAAGATAAAAACCAACCTCACAATCATGACTGTCATTAGTTCAAAAGATTTTGTAGCTGGTCAAGGAAATAAATGACCATGAGGTGACAAAATTACATGAGTGGCTTTATTTCACAGGGTGGAGAGAGGGGACTCTATAGCAGGAAACTTTCAAGAGACTACTACCACCCAGCCACCCAGAAAATGAAAAGGGCAAGGAAATTCCATGGGCAAGCAGAGGGTGATTGGAAGGGGGCTTATGATGATGTTGGCAACTACACAGTAGGGAGTCTCCAAATCAGAGTTCAGAAGAGCAGCAACAGCACAGGATCTTACATAGCTCTGGGGTTCATCTGTCGATGGCTAGCAGAGTTGGATACAGTTTTGCAGGGTATGCAAGGGGGGCAGGTTCTAAATAGGAGTTAGACTAAGTGATCCATGGATGTGTTTTAATAGTGGTCTTTTGTAAAGCCTCCAGATATTTAAAGGTTGGGTTTTCAGTTGACTGGTTCAGTCACGCATTTGTTTGTTCATTAAGCATTTGGTTTGTAACAAGCACTGTGCTGGAACTGGTAACACAAGTGTAAACAAGGCAAATAAAGTTCTTGCTTTCATGGTTCTTATAGTCCAGTGGCCCATAAATGTAACTATCACAGCATGGTAGGTTCATAATCAAAATGGCATGCTGGAAGCCAGAAGAATCTACCGCAAGGAGGAAAGTAACAGATACTTTTCAGTGATGGTGACATCTAGGTTGAAACTAACAATGTATGCAAAGGGCAGGGTGACGCTGAGTCAAGGGGTTTGTGGAGGGCTATGTTCTAGAAGAATCTGTGTAAAAATCTGTAGGTGAGGGACCAGCAGTTAGCGTAATGGCTATGTCGCTGGACTTCCACGTAGTCGACCGCGGTTCGAGTCCTGGACCCGGCGGCTTAAACTCACGCCGGGCGCGTGTGCGTGCGCGCCCAAGATCCCGAGAGGAGAATGGAGGAGAAGGGATTGCGGCATGGCCATCCCCCCTGGGGGGTGATTTCCTGCTTTCTATCTCTCTGTCTCTCTCTGTCTGTCTGGCGAGCGCACGCGCCCTATAGCAAAAACCTCTCAAAAAAAAAAAAAAAAAAAATCTGTACGTGAGAGAATGTGTGAGATGAAATGGCTGGAATGTAAAAAGGTAGAGTGTGGTATGGCCTGGGGCAGAAAGCAATGGCCTGAACAGGAAACACATCCTAGGTTTGTTGAAGAAATGGGAATTCTGGGAACTGATCTCAAGTGCACTGAGAAAACCACTGGGCAAGTATTACAGAAGAATTATGCCAACTTAAAAGGATTAGTCAGCCCACACTGTGAAAAATGAATTGGAGGAAGTCCACGCTGGAGGCAGAAAGGCATGTCGGGAAGCTATTATAGTAGTTCAAGAAAAAAATGATGATATGCTGAATTATAATAGAATAAATGTGGTAATGAGTGTTCTTAAAGGATTCAAGAGAACTCTGTATAGATCAAGAGAACTTCATAGGGGTTCAAGAGTGCTTTACAAGTTACATCAACAGGACTTACAGATGTAAGTGGCAAGAGAGAAGTGAGTCATGGATGAGGAACCCTCCTCTGCTGCTCTTGTTATTCAGCTCACTTTCCTACACTATTATTCCCAAACAGAGTAGGTTTCTACCATCTTCTCCTCCCTCAGCATATCAATAGGGTTGTCCACATATGACCATCTTAACAACTACCTTACAGGCTGGGCAACTTAAAATCAGAAAGGGGTGCAATCTTTCAAGAATACACTTTATCAATTCTATATTTTAAGTTATAAAGTAATAGGATTCTATAACTTCAGATATTTTAGTGTTATTCAACTGTCAGAATAAACACTGAAAATTCCAGTCATATATAATTCACACATTTTAGGACTAAGAGATTTCTTGAAGGATGTGGTTTAATATTCTAAGAAGATGATTCACTGATGCCCAGGAAGAGGATGGGATTTTTTTCCCACAGTATGTAAATAACACATCAAGATCCATAATTCAGGTTCCTAAATTGGTCTATCCCAATTCTTTTACTGGCAGAATTCAACAAATAATAGGCCATGAAACTTGATTTCTGAGTTTGAATCCAGGCTCCTTATTTATAAGTGATTTAGTAAAAATTATGAAGATTTTGATGTGTTGGTTTCCTCAAATTAACATGAGAAAAATATAGTGCCTTATAAGGCTGTTATGAAGTTTAAGTGAGAACACATAAAGGTGCTTAAGATAGTAACAACATATAAATGATTTTAAAAGATGGGACCAGTAGATGGCATAATGGTTATGTTGCTGGCCTCCCATGTTGTCAACTGTGGTTCAACTCCTGGACCTGGAAAGCTTAAAAACACACTGGGTGTGTATTCTTACATGCCCAAAGTTTCAAGAATAGAATGGAGGAGAAGGGATTGTGGTGTGACCATCACCCCCTCCATCTCACTTTCTGTCTCTCTCTCTCTCTCTCCAGTAAGAGAACATGCCATATAGCAAAAATCTCCCTTAAAAAAAGTCTATGGGAATGCATATTATGAAAAAAGAAAACTATGCATACATTTCAAAACTTTGCACAACAAAATAAACTTTAATTCCACTTTTTCCACAAACTTTTGAAGGTTTCCTCCATAGAAAACATTAGTAATTATCTTTTATTACTTTGATTTTTTTCATGTTCACATTATTTAAATTATTCTACAGTGGAGTCTTTTATAGAGACAATTTACTTACCACACATACCTTCAAGTCCCAATGAATTAAAATAAGTAGATATAGGTGTAGGTATTCTTAATGGGCCTCCATAATTCAAACTTTTTTTTTATTGCCCTGAATGTATCCTCTTTTCATGATGTTCTTCCTGTTTCCTATCCACATCCTCTTTGTATTTTATGACTAACATCACTTCATAGTATTTGTAATGATGTCTTCCCTGAGCACTATGACTTCCGGAATTTCTCCCTCCTGTGACCTCCAATTTATAATTTAGTACTGAATCATCGTATCTTGTATGTTTCCATAATTGGTCTTGTCCCACAACTGAATCAGAAGAGTTAGAAACAAGGACCATGTTTTATCCTTTAAGCTCCTTTTTTCTCACCATATTCAGTCAGACACACACACACCTAGAAAAGCTCTGTTTTTGAATGAGGATCCCAAATTAGTTAGGTGAATAAATTTAGATAAAGGATATTAACTTGCTACTGAGTCTTTGTTCATTTCTTCCACCATGCCTCCATAAGTTTTGGCCTCTACTGGCCAATATATATATATATATATATATATATATATATATATATATATATATATATTAAGCAGAAAAAATAGAATTTTTTCTTAGCACAGTACAATAGGGTTTCAATTTACTTATTTATATCTAGTGAACAATTAAAAAAATTTGAAGTTTATTTCTTCCATAAAAGAGAGACACACAGAGAGTCGGTCACCCTCAATGGAATCTAACATGAAGATCCTTCCCCAGCTTCTTAGTTCGCCAGGACTACAGGAACACCAGACACGTACAGGCATGGAATCCTGGGCTTCTTCCTGAATCCAGCACTGCAGAGAGGTGCAATACGTCTGGACTGCCACATCAGCCAGCCTGAATGTTTTGTTTTTTTCATGTTCTTTGAAAACACATTTCCTTTATTTCCACCAGATGGCATCCATATCACTGCACTCATCTTAGGGAAACCATGAAAAAAATGTGTAAGGCATGGTAAAAAGATCTTGTTATAGGAAGAATAGCAGTAAAACCTCTTGTCTGCAATGGAGAATATATGATAGGGAGGAGGCAATTATGAAGTCGTGTGTGTAGAATTTAACACAATCAGAAATGTTTCATATTTCTGACTAAAACTGTATTCGTACTGTATGTTCCAGCAGACATGCTCCTTTGTATTTACCCAAATGATCTGAAAACTTACACCTTCACCAAAACCTGCACACAAATGTTTATAGTGGTTTTGTTTATAATTAGCAACATCTTAAAGCAATTAAGATGTCTTTCAGGAGGTGAATGGATAAACAAACTGCGGTCCATATAATGGAATATGATTCAGCACTAAATGAAATGAGGTATCAGGTCATTAAAAGCATGGAATGGAGCGGTCAGTCACGGTGGCATGACCATCCCCTCTGGTGGTGATTTCTCGCTTTCTGTCTCTATATCTCTGTCTGTCTGGCGAGTGCACGCGCCCTGTAGTGAAAACCTCTCCAAAAAAAAAAAAAAAAAAAAAAAAAAGACTGTCTGATACAATGCAGAAAAGAAAGAGGAAAATTATCATTTTTAACCTTTATAGTCACAAACAATTTAGTCAAAGTTTACACATCAATATATGTGTAAAACTTTTGGGTCAAAATATATTTAGTGACAGAATATTCACAGTATCAACATATCACTCCACAAATTACTCACTAAGTCTAATTAGGAAAATATGCCTTTATGATGAAGAGACATACCAGTTGCCAACTTGACCAAGTGGTTTAAATTTATACTACCAATAGTTATAATATTACCAATAGTTAATATATGGTGCAATACTAAGTATATAATATTGCCTCTATAGTAGTCTAGCCAAAAATATTAAAATTAAATCTAATTATGAGTATAAAACAGATAAACCCAGAATGTGGAACATTCTAGAAAACAACTTGCTAACTCTTCATAAGATCAACATGATGAAAAATAAAACATTTGGCTTTAGAAGTATCATTCTAGATTACAAGAAACCAAAAAGACCTAATAACCAAATATAATATATTAACCTTGGTTAGATCCTAGAATGAAAAATAAAATAACATGAACACATGTGTAGGACAATTTAAAAATTGAATATATATGGCATTAGACAACATTAGAGAATTATGATCAATTTTTGTAGTTGTGTTTATAATACCTTGGTTGAAAATGTCTTTATTTTTAGGAGATGGATACAGAAGAATTTAGGACTAGAGGTTATAATGTATAAAATATTCAAATGTTAACAACTGGTGAATCTAGGACAAGGGTATTTGGGTATATAGTGAACTATTCTTTCAATTCTTTTACAGGTTTGAAATTTAAGGATAAAAGGCAAGGAGCATTGAATTTAAAATTAAATCTTTCTTTTGCCTGCAGAGAGGGGAAAAGAAAGGGATAAGGAAGAGAATGGAAGCAAGAGGAAGAGGGAGAGATAATATCAGTATAGAGTGTGAAGATTCTTTTGTCTTTGGCCTCATAAGAATGTTGAGCTGAAGAGCACATTTTTACCACCCTAATTCAAGAAATAGAAAAACGAAGAAATAAAGAAACAAACTATCATAGCCTGGAAGGAGTAGAGCCAAGACTCAAAATAGAGATTCTACTGCTGCTGAATCCTCAGACTCCTAAACTTAACACTGAAGGCAGCCACGCTTCTCATCATTTCTCTCTCCTCTAATTTCATCAACTTATGGAAGGCATAAGAACAAAAATCAAGAGTCAACAGCTGAATGAGAATAGAATACAAGTCAATGAAATCATGAGACCAGCAGATGATGGCATGGTTACATTGCTGGACTCCCATGTTGTCGACTGTGGTTTGAGTCCTGGACCCAGTGGCTTAAAACACATGCTGGGCATGCAACATGCATGCCCAAGATCCTGAGAGGAGAATGGAGAGGAAGGGACTGCAGCGAGGCCACCCCCTGCGGGGGTGATTTCTCACTTTCAGTCTCTCTGTCTCTTCAGCGAGCACACGCACCCCATAGCAAAAATCTCTCTTAAAAAAAAAAGTCAGTAAAATCATAACAGACTCCCATAATATTCTTTCAGACAGCAAAACCCTAAACAGTAGGCCTAGAGATGCTTTTGAACTCTCAGTAAGAAACTGATGTGTCAAATAGCACAAGGCAAATAGGGCTTGCATGGTGTGCAGTCATAGCCTCAGAGGTGTGTGACTGGAGAGACAGACAAGCTTTCCACCTGTGACATCCATCTCTTTTTTGTAACTATGAATCCAGACTGGCTAACCTGCAGGAATTTATATAATTTGGATGCAGTTCTCTTCCTTCTTTGTGAACATTATGAAGGACAATATCCTGTTCTACTACATACTATAAGAGGCTGAGCATTGGACATGAACTGAGGAGATTTGGGTACAAGTTACACAACCACATGCCTCCAAAACATTGCTGCCCTTCCCTGGGCTGTGAAAAGGGGAGAGTGAAGATGATTGAAGATGTTAATCTCAGATAATCTTTAGTTCTAACATCCTATGCATCTGAATCTCTAAAATGTCTCTTGGTCACTTCTTTAATATTTTCCAGCTCAAAAATTTATCTGTATGGTTGGTCTGACCCAATTTAAGTTTTCTGTTGTATATTTAAATAAATGATCCATTCAAGTCACTTATCATTTTACTAGATAGGCTGCACTAAACCACACTTGATTTTTTTTTTTTTTTTAAGCTGAGGTTGATTCAGAATCCACTAGATGGCAACCTTGCCCATTTTTCTTGCAGGACCTATAAGCCTCTGTCCAACATGTGCGGTGTACTGTATGGTGGGACTCAGCCCCTGCCTTTGTAGTCCTCGCACTACAATAAATAACTTCTCTGAAAACTCAGTGGCATCCACTTAGTTTCTTAAATCAATAATCAGTACTATTATTAAATCTCTTTATAGTCAAGAGAGAGCTCTATCACAAGTACAATTAAGTATCCCAATAAAAACTGCCATTGAGGAAAAAAAAAAAAACAGTGAGTAAATGAAAATGCTTCTAGAACTTTTATTTTGTCTGGACCTCTTTAATTTCCATTGCTAATGATTTATTGGTGAATTCTGAAGAGAACCATGGTTTTCTCCTCTTACAGCCTTTATGTAGCTGAAGGATAGAGAGGCTAAGGGCACCAAGGGGCAAGTGAAAAGGACTCACTTAACTTGGGGAAACAAATTAGGATAAAAGATTTGGGCACTGAAAAATAAAAGGGGGGGGGGCACATCTTACCTTTGCCACGTACTGACTGTGAGACCTTAGCAAATTTAACAGTATTCTTCTTGTTAAAATGAGTATAGTAGAGGGATCAGCAGATGGCATGATGGTTACATCACTGGACTTCCACGTAGTGGACCACTGCTCGAGTCCTGGACCTGACGGCTTAAAAATCATGCTGGGCCCATGTATGCTCCAAGATCATGAGAGGAGAATGGAGGAGAAGGAATTGTGGTGTGGCCTTCCCCCGGGGAGTGGTTGGGGTGGGGGGTTGTTTCTTGGTTTCTGTCTCTCTGTCTCTCCCGCAAGTGCACACACCCTGTAGCAAAAATCTCTCTCAAAAAGAAAAAAAATGAGTATAGTGGGAGGATATAACAGACAGGAATTTTATGAGGTTTGAATAAGATAGCATCTATAAAGTTCTTACAATAGTGTCTGGAAATTAATGAGTGCCCAAAAGGCAGTAGCTACTGCTGCTATTACTGCTACTTTTACTAATGATTTTTAAACATACTATAATAATTATAATCATTCTTGCTGTTAATTTTAATGGTATTGTTGTGATGACTAGCTTCATAACAAATTAAGTAGTCCTACGAAGATCATTGGTTTTTATCAGTTATCTCATCTAAGCCTAGTAACCCTATAAGATAAATATAACATTATGTACAACTAAGGATACACTGAAGCTTGAATGAGTTTAGAACTTGACCTTCTTACAGCTTTAGGTACTAGAGCAGGAATTTCATATGGGCTCTCTGACTATAGAACCAGGACTTAATTTATAGAATATAACTAAAGTATAAGCTGTAAAACAATAGTATGGCAAGAACAAGTAGTATAACCTCTATTTTGTAGTTTCACAGAATTTCAGTAGCTTGCTCAAGTAGCACAGAATATCAAATTGCCCAGTACTGGAAACCAATTATCTCCACTCTTGTTGCAATATGTTTTATTTTATATTAGCATTATTCAAAATATAAGTCAAACTCTTTGTCTAAATAACCCTTCTGCCAAGCAGCATCCTGCAGGTTTAGTGCCCTGTGGAACACACATGTGAAACAATTCTGTATGCTGATAATTTTCTTTCCTTCTTACTTAGTTATTTGATTTAACCAGAAGGTCTTCATGTGCTCTCCAGAGTGAGACAGGGAGAGAAGCGGGGAGAGTGAGAAATCACCTCCTCTCATTGTCACCCTGCAACCCCTTCTCCTCCATTTCTCCTTCCTTTCAGATTTTGGACACACATACACACACACACACACACACACACACACACACACAACATGCTTCTCAAGCTGCCGGGTCTAGAACTTGAACCCCAGTTGGTCATGTGGCATCCAGCTGCCTTAATCAGCATACCATGGCTGACATGCTCTGATACTTTTCTTAAACAATACTGTAACTGGTACATTGATCAACCAGAGTTCCAGGGTGGTTATTGCTGGCACTTGCAGGACCCTGGCTGACATTTACATAAATAGAAATAGGATGGTGATTTCATTATATCCAGTTTTTTTAGAATGCAATCTGGGGGAACCAGCAGTTAGCGTAATGGCTATGTCGCTGGACTCCCACATAGTCGACCACGGTTCACGTCCCGGACCCGGTGGCTTAAAACTCACACCGGGCGCATGTGCGTGCGTGCCCAAGATCCCGAGAGGAGAATGGAGGAGAAGGGATTGTGGTGTGACCATCCCCCCTGGGGGGTGATTTCTCGCTTTCTGTCTCTATGCCTCTCTCTGTATGTCTGGCAAGTGCACGCACCCTATAGCGAAAAACTCTCCCCCCCCCCCAAAAAAAAAGAATGCAATCTGGGAAATTAAGACAGAAAGCGACATCAAGAATATTGATGGAAAAAAATCTCAGGAGGGCAAAGCCAATGAAAATGGTATAGTGGGATGTGGGTGGAGAATCACTACTGACTGTTTTAAGTTGTATTTCAAAGATATGGAATTACTGAATTACAAATACTAAGACTAAGAAATCTGTTCAATTTACACTTCTCTCACAGGTGTGTTCTCACAATAGGCCTAAAGGATGCCATAGTCAATGTTTTACTTAAAATGCCAAGAATAGGATTTTCCAAGTTAGGTGAATACCAAGAACCTCCCCCCCCCATAGTATACCTTCTATAACAAGAAAATGCACTTAGATATAATATAACTTGTCTTGTTTAGAATGTTAAGTCTTTGGTGAAAATATTTCATAGTCTCTTTACTATGCACGAACTTCTGTATATGTACTCTTTCCATTCACCTCTCTTAACTTTTCCACTCCTTTCTGTCCTTGGCATGACCTTAACAAGCTGTGGCTGAGTGTTACTTGGTCTTTGTTCTAGGTCATACTCAAGAAACAGTGATCAGAAGCAATCACAAGAGATGGCCGCCATTAGTGGAGGTCCTTGGTAACTCCATACAAGGAGTTCCAGTTCAGTCCCCAGAAATATCCCTTAAAATCTTTTCCTCTCTTCACATTTGCTATTGTTTTATACCCCATACCTTCTCCAAAGCCTCTTTTCTGCCTCATTGACTCTCAAGCTCACTAAAACTCTTGCCAAAATCAAGCTTCTTCATGTCTTTTATTTTGTCCCTTGTCCTTGCATTAACCAATGTATTAGTTTCATAAGAAATTATCCCTGGTTGGTTTCTATCCCTGGTGGGATTTTCTCCCCTCTCTAATTTTTTAAAAGAATTATTCATTTATTTAATTCCATTTGTTGTTGTTATTATTTTTTTAATTTAACCAGACAGAGACAGAGAAAGGGAGAAAGCAAACCACCAGGTCTGGGACTCGAACCACTGTTGGCCATGTGGGAATCCAGCGCCCTTAACCACCACACCACCTGCTGCCCCTTTCCTTTCTAATTGACTTTTTGTTTGTTTGTTTGGCGATAGGGTGTGTGCACTGGCTGAGAGAGAGAAATAGAAGTGGGGGAAGTGAGAAATCATCCCCTGGGGGGATGGCCATGCCCCAATTCCTTCTCCTGCATTTTTGTCTTCAGATTTTGGGCATGCATGTGCATGTATCTGGTAAAACGTTCAAGCTGCCGGGTCTGGGACTCAAACCACACAGTCAGCTATGTGGGATCCAGCCACCTTAACCTCCATGCCACCTGCTGGGCCTCTCCAATTGATTATACAGACTAGCTTCTTATGACACCCACCTCTTTTCCCCAAATGGATTACTGAGATCTCAAGAAAAACCCAGACACTGAGCCACCAAAGACAAATTTCTCTAGTAAGGAAAAAGATTAATATTTTTTTTCTTCTATTGCTACCATATTCAGTGAAAAAAAAAAAAAAAAGGAAGGGGACCCTAGGTAGTTTAGCATCCCTTATGTTTCTTCAAAATGAAAGCATTAACATTAATTTGAAAATGCTCCCATCTTTCCATTAGCAAACTGAATATACTTCTCCATCAATCTTCCCTTTATCTTTCCTCATTGTCAGCCTTTCTCCTACTTTCATTTATTTCACCTTTTAACCTCCATTACTTTTCTAGCCTTCCACCAGTCTCCCTTCATTCTGCCTATTTGTGGTTTGCTGGTAAATCCCAAAGGTACAGTTTGAGAATGTTCAAGGCCCTGAGGAAGGAAGAGACTGATGGTCCATTTTTAAAATGAAAAGAAAGGAAGGAAGGGAGAAAGGAAGAGAGGGAGGAAAGAACCAAGAGAAAGGAAGGACAGCTCCTTCGGTAACTGAAGCCAGAGCAGATTCGACATGGCTCACGTTTTCATTGTTTCCAGAGAACAGCAAATTTTTGAATAAGAGAATGTTTTCTCAACACTCAATCCTTTTTGCTAAGAAATTGAGCCTTTGAGATTTGAAGCAAATGGGCTTACAAGGCACAGCTTGGTATCAATACACCTTCCCCTCCTTCCTGCGTAGTTGCCTAGTAACATCTGAGTGAGTGTAGCAGCTTTACTCTAAATCCAATCGGTTTCTGACCCACCTTCACAGTATTCTAACTCTTTTCCTGCAGGCATCAGACCTTAGGTTAGCAGCAATCCTGTTCAAGTTATTAATTGCCGCCTCTGCAAATGAAGATGATAAAAATGCTCCCAAGATGTAAAAGAGCAAGTCATGATTGGCTCAGAAATAAAGGGTGGTTGAGACAGTATCCTCCAACTATCATTCAAACTGAGAAATCAAGAGGGAATGGGGGAGGGGAGAAGGAAAAGCAAAACATTTCACAGACTCAAAAGTATAAAAATAAGTGTTAAGAAAAAAAAAGAAAGAAAGAAAATAGCCTTTGAGTATTTACATAAAAATAAGTTTACCAACTTTGTAAAATAAAGCGAAGCCCGCTGAGGTGGCACAGGTGTCAGGGAGGTGCCACATAATACTAGGCTACAAGGAAGACCCTGGTTTGGCTCCTGAGTTGAGCTGAAATAGATCAAATGTATGCTTGCCCTTGTGATCTTGAATGGCTGGAAGGCCAGGAATGGGACAGGGAGGATCATTGTGTGATAAAACCCTGTCAGATGCTGTTTGTTTCTCTCTCAGTAAAATAATCAATCCTAAGAAATAAAATAAAAGGAAGAACATTAATTTAATGACCAATTATTATGACCTCCTATTTTACTTATGAGGAAACTGAGGTTCCAACAGGGCTACTGCAAAGCCCAATATTGCACGTAGTAAAGGCAATGATGGCAGTAGAGCATAATGATCCCTTACTGTGGCTCTTTCCACTATACTAGTTTATTCACAACTGTGTCCCTCTGGTTTCTAAAAAGTTTTCTGATAAAGGCAACAAGAACACAGTCTTCCTTCATCAAAGAATTTTAGGAAGTGCTGGATAAAACAAAGTTAAATATCTGTTGAAATTGGCCTCCTCTTCCTCTGTCTCCTTCTCCTCATTTTTCTCCTCTTCCTCCTCCTTTTCCTCCTCCTTTTCTTATTCTGTTTCCTCTTCTTTCAATTTCCAGAAGGTACACGCACTTGAAGAAAGAGAGAGGGAACGCAAGAAAGCACCTCCAGTGGGAAATGGTCAAGTTGCAATCTCTTCGCTTCCATTTCTCCCTTCTTTTTGAGATTTTGAGCATGCACATGCACATGCCTGGTGTGCTTCTCAAACTGCTGGGTTTGGAAGTCAAACCACAAGGTTGGTTATGTGTGGGATCCAGCCACCTTAATCGCCATGCTACCAGTTACTCCAAATGTCTTTCTTCACTTCTTTTACTTCTCAGAATTTTCAATATACTGCTGTGCACTATAGATCTCTGACTGGGGATCTCTTAGGTCTGTTTCCCATACCTATCTGACCACAGAATAACCCTACCCCCATTTTTTTAAAAAACATCTTTCTGGACCAGTAATCCATGAGATCTTGCCTTTGAACTCGATATAAAACACATCTCCCATTTTGATGGAACTGGTTAAATCTGCCAGTCAGTTTTATTTTTAAAGAATTATTTAACTTTACTTATTTATTTTAATTTGACAAGAGGGGGACAGAGTGAGAGAGAGGGGGAGAGATAGAGAGGGAAAGAGAAAGTGAGAAAGCAAGCTGCCAGGTCTGGGACTTGAACTGCAGTAAGCCATGTGGGCGTCCAGCACCCTTAATCACCACATCACCTTCCAGCCCTTATCAGTTGGTTTGTGACCTTTTGTCATACCAGGAATCTCAACACTTCATGAGATCTGGTTTCTGAAGTGGTGGTACATAGATATGGTACACATATCTACATATATGTGATGTGATCTCATCTCCTCTGTACCTTCTTCCTCTAAGCCACCATCTTTTTCTGACTGATTTTCTTTCCTATACCTTAACTAGGTTTCTCAGTTCTGCTTTTGTTCCCCTGAGACATGTTCTCTACATATTAAGCATCAACGACTTTTTAAACAGGTACACTAGGGCGGGTCACTTCCCTTTGAACCATGTAAGATCTTCAGCAGGACCGCGAGGTTCAATGACTAAGCTGTTTGCCCGTCTGACTTCACCCTGTGTGAGCCTTTCCTTTCCCCACAATGCCACCATCAACTTGTTCTTCCTTCTCTTCCTCCAACAGGAAAATCTTGTTTTACAGCAAAGACCTCTGCAATTCATATTTCTGTCTATAATCCTCTGTCTATATCATCACACGATGACTTCCTGTTTTCCTTCAGGTCTCTGTTCAGATACCACTTTCTTAGTTTGTTTTGTTTTCTGACCTAATTCCAATTGCGTGTCTCTATTTTATTTTCTCCAAAGCACACAATATCATGTGAATATTTTTTGTTGTTGTTTATCATCTATCTCCTGTACAAAGTCTCCAACTATATGAATGACTGAAAGCTCAGTGTTGAGGATGATTTCTGGTACATAGGAAATAAAAAAACACTTATTGAATAAATGAATGAATACCATGGTAATTTTTTGCCCTTAGTAGTCTCAGAACATGAGCACCCTGTTAGAATTTAACATAACTTTTTATAATTCCATGAAGTAAAAATATGCATGTTAATATACAGAAATATTTGAACAATCATTCATTGGGTATGAAAAATATGTAAGAATGGCCAAGTTTTGGTAAAATCCAAAATATTTTTTCCTCAATAATAATCAATGTTGATTGTTTTAGTAACATCTCATTTAAAAAATTAGCAGAAAATGTTAGCTTATAAACAAAAGACCAAGAAAGTCAGAACTGATAGAACCTTGTGCTACAATTGAAAAGATAAAGTTTGACACTGGCATTATATGATTGGCAAACAATGGCTCAATCACATTATAGTTCTTAAAAACAGATGCCCATTTTCTATAGCTGGACTGCAGGCAGAGCTGAAAATTAGGCACGGGAATGAATTGCAAAAGTGGGAGAACTTCAATAAATGCTGAATTCTTATCATAGAGCGGTCTTTTATGCCAAAGTCAGGCCCTTGGTAAGAAAAAAGATTTCCCACTGGGATAACCATATATTCATATGTGTTCTTGAATACTTTAAACCCCAACAACCTCAAGAGGGCCCTGGACTCTGAGCTTTACAGAAGCAGCTCATTTCCCCTTGCTTGATGGCTATGCAGATACGCTAAATGAAGAAGAAGCCTTATTAGAAAATGCTAGCCTTTTTCAGAATCTGTACTGATCTCCTTTCTGGTCACCCAGCCAAAGAAGAGAGTCACACCTCATGATGACACAAATTGAAAATGTATAGATGTGCTAAAAATGAAGAGGGATTCTAAGCTGCAAATAGAGTGCACGTGTTCTGTCAGGAACCTGGAGAATATGCTTGGGAGTGTACCTTCATGCTAGATCAAAGGGTGGATTGTAAAGTTAAAGGAGGATTTGTTAGTATGGGATACTGTTCTCAGACAAGATGTAAAACTGCACAGATTCTCAGAGATTATTCTAGTATATTGCTGAGGTGACTCTTGGAATTTTGGGGAAAGAAATGGTAAGCATTAGCTGAAGAAGACATATCAGAATTGTCTTGGCAAACTGGTAAATAGATCAAAAGACTCAGAAAAGTGAGTGTGCTAGGAGAATTTTACTAAATATCAGAAAACCTACTAGCTTATTGTGTACCTCAAAAGGGCTCAGGGAAGCTTCTGTTTACCACTAAATTAAGAAATCACGACTAAGGGAGGCACCAGCATGACTCATAGCCCATCGGTGGTGGCCTTTGCGGCTGATGCTGACAGTAGGAAATGTTATTGCAGAATTACGCTTTCTAGTAGCAATGGGAGATGACAGATTACTAAAAAATCAAAGCCAGGTGGTAGCTCTTAAACATAAAAACCAAAGTGGGCATAATTGCCATAATTAGCAGCAAGATCAGACCTGTAGTTATAGGAGTGAGTCATAGTCTGACCGCAGGATTCTTGGAGATGGCTAATAGAACACAGCGTTCCTCGGGGAAGTATAATTGGGTGCCCCAAAGTAAAATCAAGATCCCTGCTCAGTTTCCAGACTGAGCCCTCTTAGACTGAAGAAGACCCTGCAATACCATCACACATGCATATATTTGATTGTAACCAGTTCCTTAGAAATACCTATACCTATTGTCTTGGGTAACATAACACTAGAAAAAAGAAACAATCCAGTTCATTCGAGGACTGTTGGATATAGGGTTCAAATTAATTGATGCTGATATCCAGAAAACTGAAATACTATTTTGGCCCACCTCTTAGAGTGAGGTGTTAAGTAATAATAAATGGAATTTTAGCTCCAGTCTCCCTCACAGTGTATCCACTGGTTCTACAAACCAACTGGTGGATCATGTACCAAGATCCCAAATGTATTATTGGAAGGGACATAATTAACAGCTGGCAGAGGCTTCACATGGATTCCTATAGGGTAAGAACTATCATAGTAGGAAAGACATATAATAGCTATAAAAAATGCTCCCAAGCCTATCTAAGATAGTCAATGAAAAACAGTATTGCATCCACATATAATAGCAGAGATTAGCACCATCCTTAAAGACACAAAGGATGAGGGGATGATAGACTATAATAATCTTATATACTTTTTTTGTCCCCTGAAAAAAAAAAAGATAGATGGATCATGCAAAATACCAATGGATTAAACACTTAATTTAACCAAGTAGAAGTCTCAATTGAGATTTCAGTGCTAAATGTGGTGTCATTGCTAAAACTAGGAGCACAGCCATGGGTGTGTGGTATGTGGTATGTGATGAACTACTTGTTCTCTATACTCAGTAGAAGAGCTTTGTAGTTCGTGGCCCTTGGTTACATTGGTCCTAGCACATAGTTCCAGAAGCTGCTACATGAAGAGACTGATAAATAGGAAATAAATAATAAATGACATTAATTAATTAATGATGGAGCTGATTTACCACTTGGAGATGACACCCTGAAAGGATGGAGTAGTATCTTTCAGGAACCAGTTTATAGGCCCTGGTCCAATAATTTATTTCATCCTAAAACACAGCAGTTAAATAAGACATACATTTTTGCTTGTTTGTTTCTTTGTGTTTTTTTCTCTCCTTTAGAAGAAATTAGGGAACAGGGCTGGTATGTAGCTCCCAAGTCATGGAGACCCAGATCTGTCTTTCTTCTCCATCATCCTTGGTTCATGGCTGCTGCCATCATGGTTGCCATCACATCACATTTCAGGCAGGAAGAGGAGGAGAGATAAAAGCATAAGAAGAGGAGGAGAGATAATAGCATAAGAAAACTATTCATCATGCTTCCATAGAGGCACTAACAGATGACATTTACTCATATCTATTCATTGCAGTCCCAGTGCTCATTTAGAATGTACACTGGGAAATGTAAGCTTATGGCTGGACACACTGGTGCTCCCAATAACTAAACCTCTTAGAAAGAAAGAAGGGGGCCAGCAGGGGGCCTAGTGGTTAAAGTGCTGGACTCTTGCATGTCTGACTGCGCTTTGAGTCCTGGATCCAGGGGACTTGAAACTCAGACCAGGCACACAAGTATGTGTGCCCAAAATCTCAAGAGAAGAATGAAGGAGAAGGGATTGCAGCTCTGCCTTCCCCCCTAGAGCGAGGGTGATTTCTCACTTCTTCTCTATCTCTGTGGGTTTCTGGTGACCACGTGCACCCAACAGCAAAAATCTCTCTCTGAAAAAAATAAAATAGAAAGAAGGAGAGCAGATATTGTAGCAGTCTCTGTGACAATGGGATCTGACAAGAAGACCCGAAACTCCTAAAATATTAGTATTTCTAGTTACATCACCAGAGTCAGAATTGATCAAGAAGAGTAGATCTACCTAGTAGATATATTAAGATGAAATAATATGAGGAACCAGGCCTTGTTCAGAGTGATCTGGGCCCTGTTCACGGGTCCACATATCTAATTCTTTAGGAAACAGTTTGAGTAGGTGATGCATGAGCACCTTCTGATTCTGAATCCTTCCTTTAGAAGCCACATTTTCTTACCATCTACTCATAAGCTCTGGCCTGCGGATAGAATTTCCAAAGTAAAGGCTTAATACAAGTGTCCAGGGCTCAGCAGAGCTTATGTTTTATTTACTATTCAACTCCTAGATGCTCTAGGTTCATCCACAGTACAACCAATTATCACGTCAATGAAATCTCAGTTGAAGAATGGTCAGAACCAGCTTGCACCTTCCATAAAAACTCAGTGGGGGAGGGGCATGATAATTGCATAAATTTCTGTTGAGCAACATGAAACAGAAAAGTTAACCTTAAATTGTGTCTTTTTAAAAGGTACATTAAGCATTGAGGATGAAAAAATAGCTGAAGTATTTTTACATATAGTAATGTTTTCCTGAATTATTTCTTAAAGTTGAGATTCTTTTGTCTCCTGTAGTTCTGTCTCTCTAGGTTTTAATAATGTATTCAGTACAAACAGATCACTTCAGAAATAACCATATATTTTGTAATTACATTATAAAGTCATTCAATTTAACAAGTTAAGTAACTTTTATAACAAACACAGGATCTGTATGAAACCTTAAAAAAAGAGCATAATGGATTTTTTTTTTTTTTTTGAACCAAAGTCACAGTAACAAATTAGGAGACTTGGTACTGATTAGGTAAATCAGAGAACCAAAACTTCCAGGTTCTTACATACTCTGGTCAAAGGATACATTTCCATGGGACCAGCAATTAGCGTAATGGCTATGTCACTGGACTCCCATGTAGTCACTACAGTTCGAGTCCAGGACCTGGTGGCTTAAACTCATGCCGGGCATGCGTGTGTGCATGCCCAAGATCCTGAGAGGAGAATGGAGGAGAAGGGATTGTGGTGTGGCCATCCTCCCCGGGGGGTGATTTCTCACTTTCTGTCTCTCTGTCTCTGTCTTTCTGGCGAGCGTATGCGCCCTATAGCAAAAATCTCTCAAAAAAAAAAAAAGAATACATTTCCTTCACTTTTGCTTTTTATTTATACTTTATTCTATGTACCAAGTCTGTAAGTTCCTCTAGTATCCATTTTCTTTTATTTTACCAACAGACTCTCCTGAGTTTTCACCAGGTTGCGGTGACATTTCCCACCTCCCTTACAGCTAAGTGTAGGCATCTCCACAGGTTAGAAGTGATAAGCAAGACTTCAGTCAAGTCCTGAAGGAGAGCTTGTTTCCAGGGAAGCTCCTTGTTTCCCACCCTGCTGGCTAGAATTGAGGATTATTGCAACCCTGGAAGTCTATGCAAAATTAAGGATCTTAGGATAATACTGCTAGCCTCAGATAACTCACCTCTGAACTTCAATGTGCAAAAAAAAGAAACTTTCATATTATCTAAGTCACTGAATTGGATAATCTCTTTTTCCCCTCAATAATACATTCTACGCAATCCCAGACTTCAGTCAAACTGAAGCCTCACTGTAAGGCTCATTTAAAGTGAAATGAGTTCAGAAGTGAAAGGCTGGAAGGCAAAGTAACTAGAAATCACATCTCAGGAGGAACTATTTGAAAGAAATAGGAATACATAACCTGAGGAAGAAAAAGAGACACCAGGGGAGTTCTCTATTCTTCAAAGATCATCATGTGTAAAAAGAATCACACTTGCACCCAGGTAGGCAATAAAATGGGATTAATTTTCAGAAACCTGAAAGGAACAAATTTCAGCCCCATTTAAGAAAAGAAAAAGTTTTCTTGTAATCACAACAATCCACAGATATTCAGGAATGCTCTGGGTAGTAATGAGTTCCCTGACACTGGAGGTATCCAAGTAAAATTTTACACGTGACAGGGTAGAACACAGGTTCAGGTTTTGGATAGAACTAGGTCCAGATTCTCTGCCAATTACCAATTTACCTGTTTCTTAACATTTACAAGCCAAGTCTCAATTTGTACAATAGGGTTCATTTTGATATTTATTTCATAGAATTGTAAATAATGAAAAGATAAAATACATATGAAAGACTTCCAAAGATGTTAGATAAGCTTAGTTGGTGAGGTTATTAAAGAGGGACTTAACCATTAGCTAAGAAAAGAGGGAAGGATGGTTCTGTGACTCTGAAAGATTAATTTCCCTTTCAGTAATATACAGTTATGATGCTTAATTAAAATTCATGAATACAGTAAAGTTGCAGGATACAAAATTAACATCCAGAAATCTATAGCATTTCTATATACAAACAACAGGCAGACTGAGATAGAACTGAAAAAAAGTAATTCCATTTACCATAGCCACAAAATGTATAAGATACTTAGGAATAAATCTAACCAAAGAAGTTAAAGACATCCCGTGTTCTTGGATTGGAAGAATTAATATAATCAAGATGGCAATTCTACCCAAATTAATCTACATATTTAATACAATACCAATCAAACTTCCAGACACATTCTTCACAGATCTAGAAAAGACAATCATAAAATTTGTCTGGAATCATAAAAGACCCAGTATTGCCAAAGCAATCCTGCACAAGAAGAGTGGAGTGTGTGGCAACTCACTGCCAAACCCAAAAATATACTACAAAGCTGTGGTAATCAAAACAGCATGGTACTGGCACAGAAACAGACAGGTGGACCAATAGAACAGAATAGAGTCCCCAGAAATAAATCCCCAAACATACAGTCAACTGATTTTTGACAAGGGGTACCAGTCAATCCAGTGGGAAAAGGAAAGCCTCTTCAGCAAATGGTGCTGGAAAAACTGGATTTCCACTTGCAGAAAAATGAATGTGAACCCCAACCTCTCACCATTGACCAAAATCAACTCAAGGTAGATCAAAGATCTAAACCTAAGACCTCAAACTATAACTGCTCCTGGAAAACACTGAGGAAACTGGGAGACATTGGAGTAGGCAAGACTTTTTAAATAAGACCCCCCAAAGCACAATCGATAACCCCAAAATAGACAAGTGGAATTACATCAGACTAAGAAGTTTCTGCCTGGCAAAAGACACAGTAATTAGTGTGCAGTAATTATTGTGTATAGACAGCCGTCAGAATGGGAAAAGATTTTTGTAAACTATGTGTCAGATAAGGGGTTGATAACCAAACTACACAAGGAACTCAAGCAGCTGTTCTGAAAAAAGATGATCAACCCTATTAAAAGATGGGAGAATGAGTTGAAAAAACCATTCTCTAAGGATGACATTCGAATAGCCAAAAGGCATATGGAAAAGTGTTCAACATCCCTCATTGTAAGGGAAATACAGATCAAAACAACGAGATACCACCTAACTCCTGTAAAAATGACTAAGATTTAAAAAAAACAAAAATTGACAAGTGCTGGCAGGGGTGTGGTGAAAGGGGAACTCTCTTACACTGCTGGTGGGAATGTAAACTACTCCAGCCACTGTGGAGAACAATTGAGAGATTCCTCAAAAATCTACAAATAGAACTACCATATGATCCAGCAATCCCACTCCTTGGTATCTACCCAAAGGACAGAATAATTCTTAATTGGAAAAGTGCCTGCACATTGATGTTTATTGTGGCACTATTCACAATTGCTAAGACATGGAACCAACCCAAGTGCCCACAAACAGATGAATGGATAGAAAAACTGTGTCACATATACTCTATGGAATACTACTCAGTCATAAAAAACAACAAGACCCTGGCTTTTGACAGAAAGTGGAATATGGAAGTTTTACTGCTGAGTGAAGCAAGCCAGGCAATGAAGGAGAGACATTGTATGTCCCCACTTAATATATACCGAGTGTCCGCACTCTATGACAGAAACTGATTGACTATAGGGTATAGAAACACAGTAAATGGATGTGAATACCATATATAGTGTGTGTGAAAGAGTAGAGTCTGAGGAAGGACATTTAGAAGAAAACTAGAGAGGTAAAGCATTAATGAGAGAAATAAATGAGGTATTATCTATTGAACACAATTTTATGGTTTATCAACTGACTAGGGAGAAATAGTCACGTTTGAATATTCACTTTGTAAGCTAAATAATGTGATTGAATGTATAAAAGAAAATGAAATAAAAACTAAAAAATAAATAAATAAAACAATTTAAAAAATAAAAAGATTAGCTGACAAACAAAGTAAGCAAATCATTCTGCCCTCTGTGACTACCAGATATATATATTTTAGGGAAAATTCAATTGAATGTTCTTTTACTCCATACCTACTATTCCACATCCACAGGAAAGCTTAGAACACTTCGGTATCCTGGCTAGTTGGGAGAATAATACATCCTGGACACTCCAGAAGCTTTGCTAAGCCTGTTTTCCTGTTTAGATTCATACTTGGTGCGAACTTTGGAAAGAGTGAGGAATTCTAAAGAGCTAAATGTATCTGACACTAAGGAAATAACTAACCCTGGGGGTGGACAATGCAAGTTCAAATCAAATGACTGATATTTACTGACTTCCAGATACTAAACAAGTTTCTGCTTCTTGAGAATTGGCATCTAAGTTCTAAAATGCAATGGGGTTACAAAAGATAATGTAAAGGTCTTCCCAGATTCATATCCTGCTATTTAAATTCAAAAAGAAAACACACACCTTGGAAGCCCAGATCACTCCTTCAAGTTCAAAAACTACTGACACCCCAGTGTGTATGATCCAGGACATTATCTCAAGAAATCCAGAGTATAGGACATTGCCATTGTATGGAGAAAATGAAGTTCTGTGGGCAGATAGAAGTAATTCTTTTTCATTAGGTAACAGAACCATAAATATGAATATGAAGGCCTTTAAATTTCAAGAGTTTTATCTAGGGAGTGGGCAGGGAGTTGTTCGTACAGCACCAAGAGATGACCTCTACTCAGAAGTATAAATAGTGGTTATGATTAGGGCATCCAGAGTGATTCAAACCTGAGTTTAAAACCAAGCTCTGGGGCCAGCAGGTGGTATGGTAGTTAAGATGCTGGATTCCTACATGGCTGATCGCAGTTCAAGTCCCAGACCTGGCAGCTTGAAAATCATGCCAGGCACATGTGCATGTGTACCTGAAATCCCAGAAAGAGGATGAGGAAAAGGGATTGTGGTGTGACCATTTCTCCGAGGTGTGATTTCTCACTTTTCCTCTCTCTGTCTCTTTCTCTCTCCAGCAAACCTAAGTGCCTTATGGCAAAAACCTTAAAAAAAATAAATAAATAAAATAAAAAGTCAACTTCTGCCACATGCCTTTTAGGTGAATTTTAAGTAAATGAGGTATTATCTTTTTACAAGTCCTTACATTCTTTCCCTTTAAAATGGTCAATCTATTGTTTTTAATTAATTAAAAGAGGTAATGAATGTCAAACTTTTAGCAATTTGCCTGGTAATTTGTCCACTGAATTCTTACCTATTTGAGGGTAGGAACTATAATTATTTTGTGTAATTGTATTCCCTGAACATACTCTTTGCATGATACATAGTAAGTGCTCAAGAAGCTTTCAAATAAGTGATGCCTCATGCCTCGGAAATCTACTGAGTTGCTCCCAGTGATGAAAATATCTGATCTTCTCCACTTACCTCATCTTTCTTTTGATCAATAGATATAGAAAAGAGACAACATGTATCAGTTCTTACTATGTTCATGTATCAGTTCTTACTACGTTCCTTTTGTTCAATGAGTAATTGTCAAAAAGTTCATGAAAAATATGTAGTATGAAAAGACATGCATAGTTGTACTTTTTTTTTTTTTTAAGATTTTTGCCTAGGGCACATATATTCAACAGAGCGAGGGAGAGAAAAAATGAGAAATTGCCCACCAGGGGAGATGACCACACTCCAATTCTTTCTCCTCTTTGGATTTGGGGCACACATACACATGCACCCTATGGGATTTTTAAACTGCTGGGTCCAGGATTCAAACAACGGTCGACCATGTGGGAGTCTTATGCCTTAACCACCAAACCACCTTCTGGCTCTAATTTTTTTTTTTTTTTTAATTTTGCCAGAGGACACATGTACTTGCCAGAAAGAGTCAAAGAGTTGGAGAGGGAGAGGGAGAAAGCACTCCTCCATGGGAAGTGATCATGCTGCAATTTCTTCTCCATTTCTCCACTCTATCAGGATTTGAGGCAAGCACACATACTCACCTAGCATGTTTTCTAAGCAATGAGGCTAGGATTCAAACTGCATGGTAGGCCAGGTGGGATCTGGCTCCTTTAACTAACCATCATGTCACGGAGCTGGCCCTCAATATTTTTTTTTGCAGCAAAATAAACTTACACTTTAAATCCATTTTTCCACACACTTTTTGTTCTCCCCATATTTCTGCCTATATTTGTCTGACCATATTTATTGTATACGCATGACACTGGGGCCCCAGTCTAGATAGTGCAAATTGACCTCACTATCCTTGGTCATGTCATATTCAGAGATTTACTGCCATAAGGATCCTAAAACTTTTAGACTTTGAATTTTGTGAGTTATAGTCTTTATTTTTTTTCAGACACTGATGGAATTCAGCATGAGTAGAATCAACCAGGTGTGGTAAGCAATTTGATGAGTCATTAGAATAATCACATATGCTACTACCTCCAAATAGGTACAAAGGACACTCTGAGTTTATGGGTATGTTTTCCACTAAGTCAGTCATCAGTTATGAGAATGATGCTATTCCACAGAACTGGAATTTTATTTGAACCAACTCAAATATACTTGTACCTTGGGAATCAAGGCAATTATAACTATACTACCCAAAGACCAATTTTAAAAAGTCAACATCATTATTATAATTAGTTAATCAACAAAAAACGGCCCTTTCAAGGTAGTAGGCTTTTATAGCCAGGATATTATTAAATATGAAGCCCAAAAGGAAAAATTCATAGAAGACTGAACAATCTGTTCTATTAAAAATAATTTGTTGACAACTTCTGCACGTAAATGATGTACATTATGCAAACCAATTTGGCTGTGTTGTTATCAAATTTTTTTGCAAGAAGTTTATATATGTTTTTTCATTATCTCTACATTGAGAGGTGGTCTATTGCTTTTTTCCATCCAAAATAGAGATAATAATATGTAAATTATTTTTAATTGCTATAAAATTATACTTATGGTACTTCTCTTAGTAAAAATATAATTTTTTTATTATTATATAGACCTATTTGCTTAGTATAGATGTCATTAGTCACATGTAGCTCCTGCTCACTCCACATGTGGCAAGTAAACCTGAGGAACTGAATTCTTAGTTTCATTTTATTTTAATTGATTTAATTTTAAGTTTTAAAATTGAAACAACAAAGTACTTTTTCTATTAAATATAACTTTATAGTTTCAGTTGTACTATATATCTCTTTAGCTGTTAAAAGTTTAGTCTCTGGACCTCTGGGTGGTTCGGTGGTAATATGTTGCTCAAACGATGTTGATTCCATATGGAAGATCATGGGTTCGGTTCTCAGGGCACCCTGTACACACCAGGGCCTGTGTTCCCTCTTAATCTTGTCTGGCTGGGCAAGTGGGAGAGGTTTGGAGGGTATTTCAGCATAAGAACTTGATGAGAGTGCTTTTCTGTCTATGTGTCTCCTGTCTTTGTCTCTCACTCTCATAAAAGATACAAAACTTCTTTTAAGAAGAGAAATCTCATTACCTTTTTAAAAAATGGAAAATGTATTTGCTGAATTAACCTGTGCTTAAAAATGTAATTATACACAAGGTTTTAAAAATATATCAAAACAATAAAAAATAGCATAATATTATTTGTAAAATGGTAATGTTTTGGATATATTGTGTTAAATAAAATCTATTACTAAGTTATTTTTTCTGTTCCTTTCTCCCTTTGTAAAATGTGGCAACTAAAATTTTTTTTAAGGAATTATCTATGTACTTATTATTTAATTTGCTACAGGGCCTGTGCGTTTACCAGAAAAAAAGAGAGAAAGTGGGAAAACAAGCTGTCAGATTCAGGACTCCAACTGCTGTTGGTCATATGGGAATCCAGCACCTTAACTATCACACCATCTGCTGGTCCCAAAAATTTTAAATTATATATGTGATTCGAGTTATATTTCCATTTAGCAACATTGATTTTGCCACCTAGAAATAGCTATTTATCCAATTCTGCTTTCTATAATGTTGAAGCTTCTTTCAGATTTACTCCTCACAGATAAAATTTATAAACACTGGACAAAACAGGGAAAAACGAAACACTTTTTTTAAGGCCTGAAGAGCAACTGAAAACAAGAAGAAAGCCTAAGGAAGTTGGTCCTCGAAAGAAGGGAATGGCTCTGGGTGAAATTCACATTTGTTAGATTCCACACCTGTGGGCATTCCTAAGCTGCTGGGAACTAGATGGAGAGAACTCAGGTGGAAAGTCAGGGCTCAAGGAATCTTAAGTCAGAGGATGAAGATGGGGCTGTCAGATAAAAAACAAAGGGGGAAATCTGGTAAGAAGGAAGCGCCTAAATATGCATATGACTATCATTCATATCCTTGGCTCATCTATGAAAACATATCTGGAAAACTCCAAAATTCACGATATAAAATAATAGTTGTAAGACTGAAGGAACTGAGCAGAGATTTCAACTTCTACCCACGGCAAGGGAGACAGAGTCAGGTACTTAAGTGCACCGCACACAAAAATATTAAAAACTTTCTTAAGAGAACAGACAACATGTCTCTACAATGACTGACTCAGATTGTGAAGTATAAAATAGTACACTAGAAGATTCAAAAATAAATAAGAAAATGTGGTCCATAGCTACGGAAAAAAGTAGTTAATAATTCCTGAACCTGAAATGTTCAAGATGTTGGATTTACAGAAAAGGGCTGTTTCAGAATGTTAATTAAACTATGTTATCGTAAATAGAAGTAGGAAAACTATGCAGAAAAAAATGTTTGACAAATAAAAATAATAATAAAATAAAAATGCTACAATTGGAAATGTAATGAAAATTTGGAATAGGTTTTAAAAGCAGATTGGAGGCAGCAGAAGAAAGGATTAGTGAGTTTAGGGCCAGCATGGACCGTAGTGGTTAAAAACAGAGCTGTATCCCACATGTCCAACTGCAATTCATATCCTGGCCTCTAGCAACTTGAAAAACAAGCTGAGTACATGTGCATGCATGCCCAAAGTCTGACAGGATGGAGAAATTAAAGAGTTACGTTGTGACCAAGCCCCATTGTGGGGTACTGACTCCCTCTTCCTTTCTCTCTCTCTTACTGTTTCACACATACAACCTCTGACAACAACAACAAAGAAACAAGCCGTACCATTTCCCTAAAATAAATATTTTAGCTAAAAAAAAAAGAAAGAAAAATAGATCAGTGAGTTTTAAGATAATCTGAATATCAGTACTTAAAGATAGAATATCAATAGAAAGTATCCAATCTGGAGAACAGAGAGATTAGAGAGAGGAAATAAATTAAGAACCTCAGAGACTTGTGGGCTAATATTAGGTGGTGCAGAACGTCTATAATAGCGTCCATGCTGCAGTACTTGAGCAAACATGCTGAATATTTCTAAAACCTACCAGATTTTCCGTAAAAAGTAGGGCAAGCACCTATCTCAAAAGTGATGTTGTGCAGGTGAGGCAGTCTCTGAATGCCTAGTAGCATTCTGACTGGAGTCAGAGAGGCTACGGTGGGCAGATGATACATTTTCTGGAAAAGAAAAAAAAAGTCTAAAACCATAAAAAAGATTGTGCTGAGGCTAGAATGTGTAAAGTCCAAATGCAGATCTAAGAAAATGCTGACTGCTAAGCAATGCAACATTCTGAGTTGCGAGGAGATAAAAAGAGAAAGGGCCAAGTGATCCAGTTTTGTTTTATCTTTTCTTTTATTATGAAGACAATAAAATCTTGAGTCCACTTTAAAGAGAGAAAGAGAAAGAGGCTGTCTGTAATTGAAGTCCCAGAGAAAGGAAGCTATAAGATAGGGCAAAAAATAATTGAAAAGAAAAACAGAAAAAGTGGCCAAATATTCCCTGAACTTGGAGGGGGAAAAAAGAAATCGAAGCATACCTAGGAATGTCATAATCCAACTTTTTTTTTTTTTTTTTAATTTTAGTTGCCAGAGGTCACATGCATTCACCACAGAGAAAAAGACCCTCCCAGGGCGGCGTTCTCACGCCCCAATCCCTTCTCCAGTTCTTCCTCCTTTTCAGGATTTTGGGCATCTGTACACCTGCACTAAGTGTGATTTTTCAAGTCACCAGGACTGGCATTTAAACTGCAGTCAGTCATGTGGAATTCAGTTCCTTTAACCATTGGGTTACGAGGCCAGCCTAGTCATAGCCCACCTTCTAAAAACCAAAGATAAACAGTCCATCCTGAAGACAGTCAGAAATGAAAGACAAATGCCTTATTACCAGCAATATGTATGATGACTAACATAAAAAATAATGAAGGAATCTGTAGGACAAGAAAACATTTAAACTGTTAAAAGAAAAACATGCTTACCCAAAATACTGTGACCAAAAAATGAACTTCAAAATGAGGGCAAGATAAAGATATTCTTAGATAAGTAGAAGCTGTATTTATTGCCAGCAGATCTGCACTTTAAGAGATATTAAAGCATGTTGTTAAAATTAAGGAAAATTATAACAAACTGAAACTGAAGACTCCAGAAACTAATGCAAAACACCAGACTTTTAAAATATATAGCAAATAATAATAATCTCATATGTTCACCTCTTTATTTAAAACAGGTATGATTGAGCCAGTAGGTGGCATGGTGGTTAGGTGCTGGGTCCCATGTGGCAATTCCACAGTTGGAGTCCTGGACCCAACAGCCTGAAAATAACTCGAGGCTCATGTACATGAAAAATCCTAAGAGGAAAATGAAGGAGAAGGGATTGCCACCCCTCTAGGGTGGGGGATGACTTCTCACTTTCTCTCTGTTTCTCTTTGGCAAGTGCACATATCTTATGGCAAAAATCTAAAAACAAAACCAAAAAAAACCTACACTTGATTACTTTAAGAAAAATGTTAACACTTTAAACTATATAGAGTGCTGTGCTGTATTATTATTGGTATAATATCAACACCCCTAAAGGTGGGTAGTTAAATGGAACTACAATGTCACACATTTCTAATATTTTACATGGCTTGGTTAAATATTAACTCTAAGTAAACCATAACACATTAAAATTCATATGAAATCTCTGGGGCAGCCAGTCAAAACATTAACAGATAATAACCAAAGAGTCAATAAAGTTAACTAAAAAAAAAAAAAAAAAAAAGCATCTGATCAATCTAAAATATGGCATGAAAAAAGGTGATAAGAAAATCATAAAATAATAGATATGTCAGCCAGCTTGAACAAATAGAAACAAATGATAGACAACTCTATCGTATCAGCAATTGCATGAAATGAAATTGTATTGACTACTCCAGGTAAACATAAAAAATTATTGGACTGAGAAAAAAAAAAGCAAGGATCAATTACACGTTGTCTACAAATTATGTCATTTAAATTAAAGACACAGGTAAAAACAAAAGAATGAGAGCCCTAATACAGCACACAGATGATAACTGAAGTTAAAGTGACTGTATTCACACTAGACAAAACAGAACTTAAGGCAAGGAGTACTACAAGGGATAATGAGGAGTATCATAATGATAAAACTGTTAGCATCTCAAGAAGAAAACAATCATCAACTCATGTGTCCATTAAGAGAGTTTCAAAGAAATCAAGCAAAAATGAAAGACCTAATGAGCAGAATAGGCAAATCTCCAGTACTCAAGAGCAACTTTAATACTCCTCTCTGTGTAACACACAGAGCAACTAGACAAAGAGTAATCAATAAGAACATCGAAAATCTTAGCATTACTAACCACCATGAACTAGATAATATTTACAGGGCACTACAGTCAGCTACGGCAGAATGCATATATTTTTCAAGTGCAAAAGGGATGCTCAAAAAGACAATGTTCTGTGCCATAAAACAAAACCAAACAAAATTCCCAAAAGGTTTCAAAAGATGTCAGTACTAGAGAATGTGGCTGCTGACTAGAATGGAATTAACTTAGAAATCAATATAAGAAAGATAGCTATGAAAGCCCTATATATTTGGGAATTAAATAGCAGGCAAATAATAAAAAAATTAATCTATGGGTTAAAGAAGATGTTAAAGGGAAATTAAAAAGTATTTCAAATTGATTGATAGTGAAATTTGTTGACTATAGTTAAAACAATGGTTAGAGAGCAATGGATAAGATTAAATTATACTTCAAAGAAGATATGTGTATAATCAATGGTGTGTTTCCATCCTGAGAAACCTAGGAAAGTATGAGCAAATTCAACCCAACACGAATAGGAAAAAAAAAAAAAAAAAAAAAAAAAAGAAAAGAAATGCTAAAGAGTAAAAATAAGTGAAATAGTAACAAGAAAACAGTTTTATAAGAAAGAAAAAGTTAAAGTCTAAGTGAGATTCTTTGAAAAAATTAATAAAACTGACCAGTGCCTCAAATAACGATCATGAAAGAAAGCAAGAACGGGGCCAGTGGGTGGCATGATGGGTTAGGAGCTAGACTCCCATGTGGCCGGTTGCAGTTTTAGTCCCAGACCCAGTGACTTGAAAATCATACTGTGTGTGTGTGTGTGTGTGTGTGTGTGTGTGTGTGTACCCTAAATCCCAAGAGAAGAAGGGATTGCAGCATGGCCATTCCCCCCGGCGGGGGAGGGGGTAATTTCTTACTTTCCCTCTCACTACTTCTGTCATTCTTTGTCTCTCTCCAGTGAACACATATGCCCTATGATAAAAACCTTAAAAACAGAGAAAGAAAGAGAGAGAGAGAGAGAGAGAAAGCGCAATAACCAACAACAGAAATAAAAGAGGGTACAGGGACCAGCAGTTAGAGTAATGGCTATGTTGCTGGACTTGCATGTAGTTGACCGCGGTTCATGACCCGGACCCGGTGGCTTAAACTCACGCCAGGTGCGTGTGTGTGTGTGCCCAAGATCCCAAGAGGAGAATGGAGGAAAAGGGATTGAGGCATGGCCATCCCCCCTGGGGGGTGATTTCTCTGTCTCTCTCTGTCTGTCTGGTGAGCGCACGCGCCCTATAGCAAAAAACCTCTTCAAAAAAATAAAAGAGGGTACACATCACTCCAAACCCTACAGCTATTAAAAATGATAGTAAGAATGTATTAGGTAAAAAAAATAATAATAATAATGAAAGTGTAAAAAAGAAGCTCTAGTAGGCTACATTCATGAAAGAAAGTAAAATGTATACTTATCTCCTTATTTTCACATGGAGAAATATAAAAAATATAAACCAGTGAAACTAGTTACCTAGAGAATAGGTACAGAGTAGAAAGGGTAGGGAAACAGAAAAGAATAAAAGGAAAAACAAAGATTGTAGGAATGACACCTCTGACACTTGTCTAGTCTTGACTTTGAGAACCATGTTAATGCTTAACATACTTGAAATATAAATAAAATCAGCAAAGATGAGAGAAAAAAGAATGAAAAGGAAAAGATGTAGAAATAAACCAACTCAACTAATTCAAAAGAATTATCACACTGAAGAGGACAAATGAACTGTTATTCTAGGTAAACTTCCATTACTTTCTCTCTATACTCTCAAGTTAACAAGATTAGTAAACAAATATTAAATTCTAGGTAGCAAGTGTGTTTGACAGTCTTATGGATTAGCAATACTAAATTCACCTTCTACATATTCTAAGGCTAAAGAAATCTGTGTATTTTAGATAGCATTTTCAATGTCAGAGAAGAGAATTGCAGATATAGAAAGGGGAGAGGTAGAGTGAGCTCTGTGGAATCAGACTGGAATTAGAAGTATATTTATTTGTACATATATGTATATATATATTTTTGAAACCATTCTGCTTCTGTTGCTATAGAGTTTTAAAATTATACAAAATTATAAGACATATTTTGAACATTATCTTTAAAATTCAGTATTTTGAGATCTTGAAAGTTGTTTGTAAACTGTCAAGAATTATGGAGTATGAGCTAAAATTTTTTGCTATGTAAAGTAAATGTTTGTGGAAAAATGTAAAAATAAATAAATAAAAATAAAAATAAAAATAAATAAATAAAATAAATAAATAAATAAAAATACTTGATATTCTAAATTAAATTTGCATTTGCAATAAAAAATTCTATCCAAAAAAAAGAAGTATAAGTGTAAAGGCATAGCTCCAGATGCAGATACGTTCTACTCCTTTCCATTACCAACGACAGAAAACATCTGAAACTGAGTGACTTATGAAAATAGAGGTCTTTTTCTAGTTCATAGTTTAGAGGTTCATAACAGGGCCACGTTTTTTAGAGTCTTACAGAGTCCCAAGGCATCATACCATGAAGACTGGACAACAGCAGAGTATCTATATTCATGAGTCTTATTCACTTTCCTTATAAACCCACCAGGAGTCAATCATGGAGTCCCCACTCTAATGACCTTAATCCCAATCCTTCCCAAAGGTTCCACCTTCCAAAACCATAGTCTGATTAAGTTTTTAACCTCTTAATCCTGTCATAACCAAATCTCAACACATGCATTTGGGGGCACATACAAACGGAAGCAACGTGGGTATGTATAAATAGTACCCAGACTTACCATGCTCAACTCACCATTCTTCACCTTTACAATAGGCAAAAGCAATAAACATTTGATAGAAACCAAATATTGAATTTTGATCTTTTCCCAGACTAGTGATAATCTCTTATGATGTGGGGCAGCTGTGGTTCCCAGTTGGCCACATGATCATGAAGGCGAACGATACCAATTATACAGTGTCCTGTGTTGCCAGCATGTGCTCAATATACTTAGGGCACTTAAAAGCAATGGCAGCTAATAGCAAAGAAAACACCTCATGCCTAGATCAAGATTTCAATTTGACATTCTTAACTAAAGGACTCAGGGGTCCTTGAAGAAAACACTGCCTCCAGGGTTGGAGCAGAGTACAATGTGAACCTAGAACATGCCAGAAGTCAGGATGTGCTCAAAGAATGAAGAGGACATGTCAAAAGATACAGAAACTAGTTGAAAGGGACTTCTTCTGACCAAATCTGGGAAAATATAAGCAAAAACAATAATTATAGATTAGTAAGTATCCTACAAATAATTAACTAATTTTATCTAATAAATAAAATTGTAATTCATGAGACCATACTAACATAAAAAATAAATAAGAAAATTAATGGGGAGTTTCAAAAACTCTTCTTATATCACAATGTCAACTGAGGTACAAAAGTAATGATGGAATTAAAACTCACCATCAAGTAATTACCACAGTAATAATTGCTTCAGGTTAGAATTATTGATCCATGCTAAAACTAATGGGTGAATGTTTGACAAGAAATAAAACATTCTCATATTTTTAAAACATTATCAATACTTGCTAATTACAAAGAGAAATGTAACAACTTTATAATAAAAACTTGTAGACACTATAAAAGTCAAATGGTAAAAATTAACGCCATTACTAAAAGGGTCCAAAGGACACCATGTATGTGCCTACTGATTTGATTTTCTAAAAAGGACACAACATCCTTTCTGTGACATTCCTGACAAAAATGCATAGCACAAATCTAGTAAGAAATATACAACCCAAATATATATAATGTATATGTGTGTGTGTGTGTGTGTGTGTGCGCGCGTATGTGTGTGTATATGTGTGTGTGTATGTGTGTATATATATATATATGTGTACATATGTACACACATATATATATATATATACACATACGTGTTAGAGAACTTTTGACAACAAAGTGGAATGTGTGAACTTTGATTAGTACTTGGATCAGCAGGACCAGCATATGGCATAATGGTTACATCACTGGACCCCCATGTTGTTGACCACGGTTCAAGTCCAGACCTAGCCGCTTAACACACTGGGCATGTATGTGTGCATATCCAAAATTCCATGCCCAAAATCCTGAGGGAAGAATGGAGGAGAAGGAATTGCAGCATGGCCATCCTCCCTGAGGGGTGATTTCTCACTTTCTGTGTCTCTGTCTCTGTTTCTCTGGCAAGCACATGTGCCCTATAGCAAAAATATCTCAAAAATAAGAACAAGGATCAGAGTTTCTGTCCTTTTTTTTTTTTTTCTATGAAGTCTATTTAGTGAAGCAATTGGTGATATTTGAATAAGAGCTCTATGTTGAATAATATCAATGTTAATTTCTAGATTTTAAAAATTATACTGTGGTTATAAAAGAAAACACTTGGTTTTAGAAGAGACACACTGATGTGTTTCGGGGCTTACATCTGTAACTTATTCAGGATATAGTTCTGAGTTTGGAAAGATAACTACATACTATATTCTGTTATATAATACTTATATTTCCTAAACATATGTGTATAAAAAGGGTAGAGGAGAGGAAACGAGGCAAAGGTGTTAAAATGTTTATATTTGGGATCGGAGTTAAGGGCATACAGATCTTATTTGTGTTATTTTTCCCATTTCATGTAAGTCTGAAGTTACCCCCCAAAAAAGTTAAAATAGGGAAATAAGAAAAAAAAAAAAACTATGCCAATAAATTTAACAACAAAATGCAAGGGTAGCCCAGCTACGGTGGCACAAGGGGTAGAGTGCTACTGTGCAATGCTAGAGTCCTGCAGGAAGGTTCTGGGTTCAGTTACCAGGTCAGCATGATCCTGGCTGGCTCACCAGCTCTGGAAGATAGCAGGACAGCAGGACTCTGTTAAGGTGTCTCTCTCTTTCTCAAGAAAGAAGAAAACTTGAAAAAAAAGAACAATAGATATATTCCTTGAAAATTATAACTAATAAAAACAAAGAGAAGAAATAAAACCTGAATAACCCTTTGCCTAGTAGAGAAATCTAATTTATTATTGGAAGCCTTGTCCAAAAGAAAAGTCTAGGTATAGGTAGTATAACTGGTAAATACTATCTAATATCTGAAAAATAAATACAAAGATTTATTTATAAAACAGAGGTGGAAGGACCCCTTTCCAAATAATTTTATGAAGACAGCACGCCTTGATACAAAAAGCTTACAAAGATGCTAAAGTGTTAACAAACTAATGATCCTTACATATACAGATAAAATTTTTCACAAAGCAAATCAAAGTCTTATTCTTAGGAAATAGTATTTAAGAACAAACAAATAAAATGCCTGCAAATTATCCACAAATGGCTAAAAAATATATGTGCCATCTATATAAAGAATGAATGATGAATCAAATGGGGCAAAATGCAAATTGATGAATCTGTATATAGGGTATAGAGGAGTTCCTTGTACTTTCCTTGTAAAATTTCTGTAATTTGACATTTTATTGATAAAAAAATTTACCCAAAAGTTATTTGTTATCATGGATTAACAATGTATATTTTCTTAATACTTTTGCATATGTTGAAGATTGCTTTGGCAACGTAGAATACTACATAAATAGAGCTAGTTATTATTGTAACATTCTTCCATTATTGTAACAATCTAATAATACATCATGAGATATACTGATATCCTTTGTAGATCATATTTTCTATCTCTTCAGTCTCCTTAGAATCAAATATTGGTCTTGAGAAAAAAAAAATTGCCAAATGCAGTTATGGCAATGATTCCCGTATCTAATCATTCATTATTGTCCTGTTCTCCCTTTTAAATATTTCTGATATGTGTGCTTTCTGCCAATCTTTATGGTTGCTGCCAATGCTGTATTCTTGAGACCATTCTGAGTTATTTAATCAACTTCTAATTGCCTTTGTTTTTGTTTTTGTTTTGTTTTGTTTTGTTTTGTTTTGTTTTGCTATAGAGTGCTTTCCAGCCACTGGAAACCAAGATAGGAAGTGGGTGCTTTCATAAGGAAAGTTTGTGTTGATTTGTTATGTGTAACAAATTTGTTATGTGTAAGTATTAGAAAGCTAGTACACTTATCCAAGACCACCTATCTCTTTCTCTAACCTCATGAGTATAACTTTTTCATATCTCAAAAATTTTGCTTAAGATTTACTTTTGAGAACGGGCCTTCTTCAAGAGACAGACAACTCCATGGCTCCTGCGATCTAGCCATTTTGGGAGAAAGGAAGATGTCCCACTGATAACTGGGCCTCCAGCATACAAAACTCGTGTGGAGAGACCGAGGGGAAAGAATGGGCCTTCTTCAAGAGACAGACAGCTCCACGGCTCCTGCGATCTAGCCATTTTGGGAGAAAGGAAGATGGCCCACTGATAACTGGGCCTCCAGCATACAAAACTCGTGTGGTAGGAAGACCCCTTTCAAGTCTCCTGTCTCTATCTGTCTTTGTCTCTCTCTACCTCTGTCTCTGTCCTCTCTCTCTCTCTCTCTCTCTCTTTTTAATTTTTGCTTTTTAAAATTTTTTAAGGTGAGGCATTTTACAGGGCCTTTTGGCCCCTCCTACCTAGCCCTTTATCTTGTTAATAATTCCTTCTCCCCCTCCCAACCCAGGAGAGGCAGAAGGGGACAGAACGGGCCTTCTTCAAGAGACAGACAGCTCCATGGCTCCTGCGATCTAGCCATTTCACGCGGCGCGCTTTCTAATTTTTGAGTTTTATTGAAATTTTTTTAATATTAATTTTTTTTAGATTTATTTAAGTTTTTCTCTTCTTTTTCTCTGTTTCTTGTCTGTTTTTTTCCTGTTCTTGGTATTGTTTCCCTCTCTCTGTTTCCTTTTCTGTACACTCCTCAACCCTCAGATTGAACTTCCAAGTTTGGGAAGAAACCGACCATCCACCAGATGACTAGAAATCGCTGCAGGACTCCAAGAAATATGGGGAAGCAGGAAAATACCTCTCCCACAAGGGAAAAGCATAGCTCCTCCTCATCCACAGACAGTTCAATGGAAATCATGGAAACGTCTGATAAAGAATTCAGAACATTCATAATGGCAAAGCTAACAGAGATGGAAGAGAAGAGAGACAAGGAACTGCTGAAGAGGAAGGAGAAAGCAGTTGAAGAGTTCCAGGAGGGGAGGAAATTCATGCAAGATCTAAAAGAGGAATTTCACACTTTACAAAAGAGTCAGATGGAACTGTTAGAGATGAAGGCTATAATACAAGAAGTCAAAATCTCCCTTGAAAGTATTAAAAGCAGACTAGATCATACAGAAAATAGAATCTCAAATGTAGAAGAGAAAATGGCTGGCCTAGAAAAATCCACCATGAAGACTGAGAAAATGGCCCCAAAATTTGAGAATAATATGCGAGAAGTGCTAGATACAATTAAACATCCAAACATCTGGATAATAGGCATCCCAGAAGGTGAAGAGACTCATAAGGGCATCGATAATCTATTCCATGAAATCCTGCAAGTAAACTTTCCAAACCTGGAGAGACACTCAAAGATTCAGTACCAAGAAATACAGAGGACCCCAAATAGAATCAACCCAAGAAGATCTTCTCCAAGACACATTATAGCCAGATTGACCAAAACCACAGACAAAGACAAGATACTAAGACTGGCAAGAGAAAAAAGGTAAGTTACTACAACGGGTATCCCATCAGACTAACGACAGACCTCTCATTGGAAACAATGTGAGCGAGGAGAGAATGGGAAAATATATTCAAAGTATTAAGGGGAAAGCAATTTCAACCAAGAATTCTGTACCCAGCAAGGTTATCGTTCATTTGGGAAGAAAAGACACGGACTTTCCCAGATAAACAAAACCTGAAAGAATTTACCAGCACCAGACCAGATCTCCAAGAAGTTCTTAAGGGAGTGCTATGTCAGTAAAATTAAATGCAGACACAGAGAAATGAGAGTTCAAAAACTAAGAAAATGGGCAACTTAATTGTAGGGACAAAGTCTGGAGTTGAGTATTATATCCCAGAGTTCAATCTGGAAGATCGTACCTCAACAGTAACAGAAGAAAGATTAAGTACATGAGTCTGAACTGATGAAACAGCATCCTGTGACTTGACTAAAATATTGCTGCTTTTCTTCTAAGCTTTGTTGTCCGGTTTTAAGGATTTTTATCCTGTCTTGAGCTGTCAATAGATTCATGTACCTACTATTTGAACAAAATACTAACCTGTTTCTAGGCCTCAAGTTTCAAGGAAATATCCTTACCAGTTCAAAACTGCCTTTCTTGAAACCACCAGCTGAACTTGCTATTGAAAGTAGTTAGATTACTTATGATATTGTGTGGTCAACAAAATGTTGGGGGAAAAGGAATTGAAGACAACTGTAGACAGCAGAGATAGTGTAATAAGAGAGTGGAATAGGGCAGAGGGTCAGACATGGGGTAAAAAACATATATATATATATATATATATATATATATATATATATATATATAATGAAAGTAGTAGTGGAATTTTATGGATGATAACATGCATGATTAAGCCACTATGCAGTTTACTCTAGAGGGGAAACCACATTTAGTATGTTGTGATGATGCTCAGAGAATGAATGTAAATTAAAAAAAAAAATTTTTCAGAAAAAAAAAAACTAAAACTGTTACCAAAATTTAAAGAAAAACTGTGTATTTGATGACCACAGTAAGCTATATAGCCCCAGCTAGGTACTATTTTATAGTATGTTCATTCTACTCACTGAGGTTTATGCCTAAAGTCAGACATGGGTTCTTGTGTATGTATATATCAGCTGTGCTTGCTATTGCAAATATTTAGACAAATTAAGTTCATTAGCAAATCAATTAAATGGGGGGGGGAGGCATAGAAAGCAATCATGGCTACCAGAGACAATGGGAGGAGGGTTGGATAGGGTAGAGGGTTAGGGATTGGGAATCAAGGATGGCAAAAAAAAAAAATGGCAAAATATACAAGACATAAGAAATGGAAAATTGTTGATAACACATATGTTGATGTGCTTGATTGAGCCAACAGTGTATTTTGGATAGAAAATTCATTTTGTATACTGTAATGATGTATAGCGTATTAATGTTAAAAAAAAAAGAAAAATAAATTTAAAAAAAGATTTACTTTTATTCTGCCACTTCTAAGTTAAGAGTTAATTTTGTCCTTATTTTTGCTGCCTTCTTTTTAAAACCTATACATCATGCTAAAATTATTGGTAGAAAAATTTACATTTCCAAATAATTTTATTGATGGCAAGGACAAGGGTCTCATTGTCATATTTCTCTACTAATTGGCTCACAGGAGATTTTTCAGTACATCCTGGTTGAAATTGGTCTAATTAATTGGGGAGAAAAAACCTTATTCTATATATTCAAGCACATTTCTTCCTGTCAATTTTTCCCACAAAAGAAATAGATTACAATTTTTTAAATATACCATAGGAAAAAAAGCACACTAAGGAACATCCATAAATTCACATAGACATTTCTAAATTCAATAGAGTGAACGATAACCCTAATTCCTGGCCTATAGTTATAAGTGTCACCACAATTTCTGTAACATTCAATTTTTTTCTCCAAATGGAACAATGAATGCTGCCAGAAAATACACTAATTGCAGGATGAGTAAAAGGAGATGGTCTATGACTGCTGACATTTCACAAAAGCCTTATTAGTATGCCGGGACACTAGCAAAGCAACACAATAAATGGGCAGTACTTCTGAGGAGGATCAAGAATTCAGCACACTTAAAGAGAAGAGAGCCTCCAAAAAATATATTGAAGCAGCAGAGGCTGGAACAGCGTGGTGCGCAGCATGAAGGTATCAGTCCTTATCTGTTTTTCTCTCTGTGTTCTGCAGGACAGTGTGTCCCCAATATGCTCACCTCTCACCAAGGCAGACCTCAGCTCAGAAATGCTGGAAGGATGGGACCAAAAGATGGTGGAATGGTTACGCTGGACTCTTATGTAGTCAACCACGGTTTGAGTCCTGGACCCGGTGGCTTAAAATTCACATCAGGTGCATGTATGTGTGTGCTCAAAATCCTGAGAAGGGGATGGAGAAGAAGAGATTGCAGTGAGGCCATCCCTCTCAGGGGTGATTTCTTGTTTTCTGTCTCTCTGGCAAGTGTACATGCCTATAGAAAAAAATCTCTCTTTAAAAAAAAAGACTGGAAGGTAGGACTCTATTAGATACCACTGTAGGTTCTTCCAATCATCATTTGGAAAAGGGAAAAAAAATGTAGTTTTTTTGGAGATAAAAAACCTATAGCACTTTTAGTGAAAATGAGATATTCAAAAAAAGCAGCACTTTCACTGTTGGAGGGGTAACAAGCTGAAATGACATTTTGGGGAGGCAATTCGGCCACATGAGACAAAATTGCATTGAAAAGCCCTTCTACTCAGCAGTTTCACATCTAGGAACTCATTCCATAGAGACACTAACACATCACAAAATTATTTTTATCCAGAAAGTTACCTCAGTGTGCTGACACTTAACACAACCTATGAATAATCAGAGCTTCAACCAGCTGCTCCACTTCTTTGGCCATGCTCTTCAATAATCTACTTTCACACAGTAATACGTGTGCGTGCACACACTCACACACATGCCCAAGTCTGTAAAATTCATATTAGTCTAAATGGCATTATCATCACTTTTAATTATTACCTCAGGTACAAATAACCCTGTACTTACAGTGAAAATCTTAATTATCTGAACCATATTCTTCTCCCATCAGCTCCGTGTACATAACAGCTAAGACTGTGGTACAAAGGGACAGCAGTGGGGCTTTTCTGTAGTTCCGTCTACTGAAGAATATTACAAGCCACAGTTGATTAGGATGTAAGGGCATCGCATGAGGTGTATAAAAATCTTTGGAGATCATCAAAAGAACATAGACTCTGTTGTGAATCTAGTAAGTGACAGAGTGCTTAAACATGACAGTATATTCAGACACCTATCTTCATGTTCAAGGCGACACACACTTTGACGTAGAAGACTCACACTTTATCTCGATAACTCTTTCTCTCAGCTGAAGTGGCTTGTTTCCCCTACACGCAAAGTGGAAATATTTTTAATGAGTCACAAAGAGGTTTGCAGGTAAAATGCAGATTCTAGAAAGAAAATAACAGCTGTGTGACCTTAGGCATATTACCTGGTCTCTCTGAGTTTTAGCTTATTTGTAAAATGGGGATAACTGTGGTATTTACCTTGAAAATGAATCTGAAAATTAAATGAATTGATGCAAACCTATAAGTCCTCAATAAGAACTAGCTCTTAATATCATTTTAATATTATTACACTACTACCTTCACTTGGAACAGGTATTCTTGCCTCTTTCTCAATAATCTTCTGGCACACCCAAGCAACAGAATTCATAGAGGGAATAGGATTGTAAAGGACCTCATTGTTTGTTTGTTTTCTCCTCTTCCTTCCTTCCTCTATTCTGATCATTTCTTTTTTAAAAAAATAATTATTTATTTTATTTTATTTTATTTATTCACTTATTTTTTAGTTTGACCAGAGAGAGACAGAGGGTGAGAGTGAGAGAGAGTGGAAGTGAGAAAGCAAGCCACCAGATTCAGGACTCAAACCCTGGTCGGCCATGTGGGAGTGTCCAGCACCTTAACCACCACGACACCTGCTGGTCCCCTATTCCGATCACTTCTAAACAAATAAATTCTTTAAAATATATTTCAGAAGATGACGTGAGAGGGAAATGCCATCCTAAGTAGGCTTAACACCAGACATGAGTATGCCTGGAAAGAGGTAAGGATTGTGCATTGCCAGGTTCATGTTAGAGGTTTAATGGGGATTTTATGTCACAGGTGTAGGGTCACCTCCTCTTCTCTTCATTGGCCTGCCACTCACTGACCAAGCAAAATCCAGGCAGCTACACAGACCCTGCTTCATTACTCAATGACCATACCCTACACCTTTGACTCTCTGAGGAATTCCTTTATTGTTTGTTTTTGCATAAACTGCTATCAAAAATTTAAACAAAGGAGACTCATAGTCAAATTTTCACTAGAACCACAATATTTTTAAGTATGTACCAATATTCAGAAATATTTTATATATGTGAAATAAACAATCCTCCATGCATAATTTTCCTTGGCTGAATTTAATGGTCCAATGTAGATTATATATTTTTCATGCTTATAGATTATTTCTTGTTACTTGCTTACTGTCCTGTCAAATTCATGAATTTTTTCAGGTTATTACTATCACTTATTCTCTTATTTTTTTCCCTTCTTCTACTTTGAAGTAAGTCCCCTATTTATTCTGAAGTTTGGACTTGTGGTTGTGAGCCAATAACCATTTTAACAACCAGCCCAGTGGACTCCCATGCATTGTCTGCCTTCACAACCAGGAAATAAACTAAAGGAGAGGTTTGGGATTGGGATAAGAAATTGGATGGGGCGGGGCAGTTTGAAGAGTTAGGATTCTGGGGTTAGAGATGAAAATTCTGCTTCCATCTCTTGACAGGTTTCTCAACTACTGTGAACTTCATTATTTGATGTGGGTAATGCTTGTTGTAAACCTCATCAATCCACCCCACTTAGTGGGTGGAGCTTTTCGAGTGATTGCATCAGGTTCCTTGAACAACTTAAATCTCCTAACGGAAATCAGGAGCTGATGGCAATGGTGTAAATGTTTACTAGGAGGCAACCATAAATGCCCAGTGTAGGCTAGATTTGTAAGTAGGTTTCTTTCAATAGAAGAGGAAAACAGATTTGGGATTTTCTTATGAGAGTTGGGGCTCTAGAAGAGAAGACTGTGCCTGCAAGATGACTTACCCTTTCTGATATGACAGGTACATCACTAGGTTCCAGCGAAGGGTGAAGGTGAAGTTGTCAGAGGGACTAGGTGATGGTAGCAGGTCCGAAGGCTGGGCACGTAAAACCTATTCAGTTGGTCTGGTAGATGAGCAAAGACTTAAGTAAAAGTAGTTTTTTCACTACCATCTCACAGTGTGTTGTGTTTTGTTTTGTTTTTGAGAGGTTTTTGCTATAAGGAGCATGCGCTCACCAGAAAGACACAGAGAAACAGAGACAGAAAGCAAGAAACCACCCACCTGGAGGAAGGCCATGCCACAATCCCTTCTCCTCCATTTTTCTCTCAGGATCTTGGGCACGCATGCACACTTGCCTGGCGTGAGTTTAAAATGCTGGGTCTAAGACTCAAACCGCAGTCTACCATGCGGGAGTCCAACAATGTAAGCATTACACCACCTGTTGGTCCCCATAGTGAGCTCTTAAGGTGCACTATAACATCTGCTGTCATTGCATGTTCAAGTTATGTGCCAACAAGATGTGTCTTAAATTGAGAAAAGCCATTAAACAGTCCCAAGGAAAGAATGTACTCTTCCGTTAGCATCTTAGTGGCTCTTTCAACATGGTCAAGGAGATATAAAGGATTGCCAGACCCACACTCAGTACACAGTGACAATCTCACCCTTTCCTAAATGGGCAATGGAGCTTGCACAGTGAGCCCCCCAACGAACTGGGCTTTGTGATTGCTCTTTACCCATACCCCAGAGACACACAGTATTGTCTGAGTCTTGAGAAAAGTAGAGAGGGGAAGGACACAAACTTGGCAGCTGCAAAGTTCAGACTCACAATTTAGCTCCATTTGATATAAGGAAATGAATTGATGTTCTATTTGCTGGCTACATAGAGCAAAGTTCATCCTCATTATATATAAATGAGTTTCAACTATATAGTATAGAATACTTAATCTAACAACAAAACTGTAAATCCCCCAATTTTTTCTAAACCTCTCCTTAGAAGAGTTTTATTTGAACACTGAAAGATATATTTGATTTTAAGAGAAAGATTTTAAGCAGAAATAACAAATATGTGTCTTAAACATATCATGACAATTACATTTCTGACCTGACCAAGCAATTGTTCTACTTAGAGACCTGGAGGGACTAAACGATCTTTAAAGGTCCCTGAAATATAAATACTGACACCTTTACAAATGTATTTCAGTGCCGCTGAACATGGCAAGGTTTTTGTGCCAAATGCTGAGGGTAGACTGAATTGATACAATCCTTCTTAGTAGACATTATTCCACCAGTGCTTTCTATTTAAGAGATCCACTGGAGACTGTGATAGTTATACCAGTTTAAAGTGGATTGGCAAGAGAGAGAAATCCAATAACATAACTGCCATGAGAAATTAATCTAAATGTTAATACTTCCACATCACAGACTCCTCTAGATCTGGGTCTGAAAGAATTGCAGCCAACCAGAATGTTATCATGTAGAATTGCTAGACCAAGAGCACCCTGAGGAAACTCCCTAAGAGCTCTTTCATGATAGGATGGAATTCAATTAGAATTGGCCACACACGCAATGCCTTTAAAGTAAATCAACATCTGACCTTTTCTGATGCCTAAACTCACACTCTACAGAAGGTGAGAGTGGAGTTCAGTCTAGCGGCTAATAGAAACAGGCACTTCTCAATTGTGTGTCTTTTAATGAGCAAATCTGTGTGTTTATAGCCATTGATTTGGAACCAATGACCTGTTTAACCCTGCAATAGTCAGTAAAAGCTTATTATAATCAGCCACACATGATACCTACAGTAGTTCCCCCCTCTTTTATCCACAAGCTATGGATTTTAAGACCGCCAGTGGACACCTGAAGCCACAGTAATACTGAATGCAATATATAACACTTTTTGCTATCCACATATATTTATAATAATGTTTAATTTATAAATTAGGCATAGTAAGAGATTAATAGCAATACCCAATAATGAAATAGAATAATCATAATTGCATCCTTTAACAAAAGTTATGAAAATAGAGTTTCTATCTCAAAATATCTTATTATACTCATACTTTCAGACCACATTGACTACAGATGACCCAAACTGCAGAAAGGAAGACACAGGGTGGGGGATGTCTACTATACAGGACACTTGACCTTTTACAAGCAGCTCTCTTTTTTTCTCTTTATTTTTTTCTCTCTCTCACACACACACACATTCTCACACATAACAATTGTTTTTTTGTTTGTTTGTTTTGTTTTGTTTTTAAGAATCTTACAATTTTGAGTAAGAATGAGAACAGGTAATGAATATCCTTGAAACAATTAAGTGAAAATGTGCAAGTCTATAGTTGTTATAAATTCTATTTCATTAATAAGAAAGAAAAACAGACCCTCCACAGGGTCTTCACACAGTGATTCTCCAGCCAGCAGGTTTGGGTAGAACGCAAACTCAAAGCCTTCTCCCATGGCTTCATGCATCACATAGCAGTTCCGCTACTGCCTGCACCACACAGCTGGGCCTAATCTTGTATTTTTTTAACATGAGCTAAGTATTTACTATATTCCAGAAAAATGTGTTGATCACTTTATCTGTTAAATTTTATTTAATCAAAATATGTGTAGAGCATGGAAGATAAATACAAATAAAAATAACTCCACTAGCAAATGCACAAAAAAGTAGAATGAGAGTACTTACAAGAGTTTGGTTGTACTTGAGCATGTAAGAAAGGAAACTGAACCAGGCAGTGGTGCAGTGGTTAAGGCAACCAGATACCACATGGCCAACTGTGCAATTGAGTCCCAGACCTAGCAGCTTGGAAAGCATGCCAGGTGTGTGTCCATGTGTGCCTGAAATCCCATGAGGAGGATGAAGAAGGTGGCACTGCAGGTGACCATCCTCCCTGGTGTGTGTGTTGGGGGTTGTTTCCTCACTTTTCCTGTCTCTGTCCCTCTCTGGTGAGCACATGTGCCTCATAGCACGCACGCAAGCACACACACACACACACACACACACACACACACACACATAAATGGAAACTGATTATAAATAAATGTCAAGAAAGCTTCCCTGAGCAAATGACACTTGAGCTGGGGTAGGAAGGATACCTATGTCGATGCTCTGACAACAGGATAAAGCAGGTATTAGTGTGGCTCCTCTTTCAATGTTAAGGAAACAGAGATTCAAAAATTAAGGAGTCTTTCTAAGGATGCATACTGGTAAACAGCTGGACTCAAAGTTGAGACGCTCCAACGCCGGAGCCCTCACCTGCAGGCATTTTGTGGTATAAAATAGTCCTCACAGTGGCAGTGTCCTCGAAGAGCATTCTCAGGCTGTACTTGTTAGAGATGTCAGTTGTTCCTTTCTGTCTCAGCTCTGCTTGATTAGAAACTCAGGTAGGGCCCCTCAGTCAGTGTTTAACAATCCTTCCAGAGAGTCTGATGCACACTCAGGTTCGAGACTGTTGCCTTATGGTAGTTCAAGTGGAAAAGAATATAGAGGGCCCTGATATTTGGGAAATTCACATTAAAACTTTTATCTCACATCCAGTTGACTTCACTCAATTGAATATTCTTTTAATTAAATGAAGATGAGTAAATCTTTTCTCTCACACTATTCTTTCCCTCATCATCACACTATTTTATTATCTTAAATCTCTTTTTTCCCCCTAGAAATGCTACATCCTTATAGAATAGAAATTATTTGCAGCCAGCAGGTGGTGTGGTGGTTAAGGTGCTGGACTCCCACATGATGGACTGTGGTTTGAGTCACAGACCCAGCAGCTTGAAAATAACACTGGGTACATGTGCACATGTGCCCAAAATCAGTAGAGGAGAACGAAGGAGAAGGGATTGCAATGTACCAATAAATCTGGTGGATTATTCTCACTCTCCCTCTGTCTATCTCTGGCAAGCACAAGCACCTTATGGCAAAAAACTAAAAGGGACCAGCAGATGGCATAATGGCTATGTCACTGTACTCTCACATGGCCAACCACATTCTAGTCCTGGACCTGGAGGCTTGAAAATCACGGTGTGTGTGTGTGTGTGTATATATTCAAAATCCCAAGAGGAGAATGGAGGAAAAGGGATCACAGTGTGGTCATCCTCCAGTGGGTGATTTCTCACTTTCTATCTGTTTGTCTGTCTCTGTCTCTCCAGCAAGCACATGTGCCCTGTAGAAAAAATCTCTCTTAAAAAAGAAAAAAAAAAAAAAAGAGAGAAAAGACAGAGAGAGAAATAGAAATTATGTTTCTGATAGATATAATGTATAAAATATAGGTCTCAGTGATTCTAAGGAAGTTTCATGATAAGTATAAAACAGTATCGCAAGCAGCCAGGAGCAAGAGCCTTTTGGAGTACACTGTAGCTGTGATCTTAGGGCCAAGCACCTCTCCCTAGATTTACTAGCACTTAAGAAAAGATAAGACTTGGCAAAGGCAATGGTTTACTTAAGATTGCTACATATGTTTCCTATAAGAATCCATGTATTCATATTTGTAGAAAAATAAATCTACTCTCTGGTGGCAGATACTCAACAGCTTTATGATAGCAAGATTTCTATGATTTAAACTCCCCAGACTTGTATGGATGTAACACACTCTGAGTGGGTTCTCCTCTTAGATACAGGGCATGCTAACTGGTTTGCTCCTACAGCTATAGAAATGTCTTTAAGCTACCTAAGATCGGCTCACAACCTAATGCTAAAAGTCTTTTCTGACAAAATCACTTTTTTCCTTCTTTTCAGTTTTGTTCACAGCAATGAGGTCTAATTTTTTCAAATTTTGCTTATCTTGGCTTGGTTGTTGCGTCTTCAAATACACATTCCCCTCACTCCCCACCCCGCTTCTCTTTCTTCAGCATTCCAAACTTCCCTCTGTTCAGCAATCTATGCTCTCTGGAAGAAGCCTACCCCTTTCTTCCTTTAAGATTAGACCACATGACTCAGACATAAACTTATCTGCATGCTCTCATCCCTGATTAATCAAAGCCAGACCAGTAAGACTCCAGATGTGGTTTGCTGGAACTTTGAAGAAAGAAGCTTTGGAATTAGCAGATGGTGTAGTGATTACATTGCTGGATTTCCACGTAGTCAACTGTGGTTTGAATCTCGGACCTGGTAGCTTAAAACTCACGCCAGGCTTGTGTGTGTGTGTGCATACCCACAATCCAAAGAGGAGAATGGAGGAGAGAGATTGTGGCAGGGCAATCCCCCCTGGGGGTGGGAGGGGTGATTTTTCACTTTCTCTCTAGCAAGTGCAGGCATCCTGTAGCAAAAACCTCTAAATAAATAAATTAAATAAATTAAAAAGAAAAGCTTCCTTGTTCTAGAGAGAACTTAAAGATGAATATTAGCATATCCTTGGTTTATCGCACACTATACACACGCTTTTAAAAAATCATGCTGTTCCTTATAAAGATATACATTGAGTATATGGAAACCAGAGGTCATAATTTAAAAAATAAAAATATATAAAGACAGACTTTTCCCTCCCTGCATATGCATTAGGGAGCATGCTGGCCCAGCAATTGTTGGCAGCCCTCTTTTGACTTCAGAAAAAAACGATACCACACAGGGCTAAAGGGAGAGTTGAAGTGTTGTAGACAGGTCCTTGATAGCATTATTAAAATGCTGAATCAAACTAGTCCTAAAATTCACTTAATCTGTAGACTTGCCAGTGCCCTGAGCCAATAAATCTCCTTCATTGTTTAAGTCAGTTTAAACTAAGCTTTTTTCTTATTGGTAGCCCTACCATATCTGAAATGATATTGATCATTCCATTAAGGAGAGCAATTTGACAATGTTCAAAGCCTCAAAAATGTATGTGCCCCCTGAGCCAGCAGTTCTTTTGCTAAGAAGTTATCCTAAGGAAATGGTTGAATACCTATAAAAATATTTATATGTACAAGCTTTTTCATGAAATTCTTTAGAATAGTGAATTATGGAAAATGATCTCAATTTCTAAAGTGTGGCTAGTCAAGTAAATTGGAATATAAAGATTCTACTGAATACCATCCGTCATAACAACTGAAAAATAAGGTAGCTATATATATGTATATATATACTTGGCTGTTAAAGTTATACCTTGCTATAGTTTAAAAGTAATCTATTTTGAGAACCAGCAGTTAGTGTAATGGCTATGTCGCTGGACTCCCACGTAGTCGACCGTGGTTCGCGTCTCGGACCCGGTGGCTTACAACTCACGCCGGGCGCGTGTGCGTGCGTGCCCAAGATCCCGAGAGGAGAATGGAGGAGAAGGGATTGCGGCGTTACCATCCCCCCTGGGGGGTGATTTCTCGCTTTCTGTCTCTATATCTCTCTCTGTCTGTCTGGCGAGCGCACGCGCCCTATAGCGACAAACCTCTCCAAGAAAAAAAAAAAAAAAAAGTAATCTATTTTTTTATTTAAAAACATGAATAATAATGTTAATGTCTTTTTGTATCAAAACATTTGTATCAAGAGCTTTGTTCACATTATTGAAGAGTTTCTCACTCCTGGCTACGTCATAATCACCTAGAAAAAGTACAAATAAAACAAAAATGAATAAGTCCCAATTCAGGATAGCACAATTAAGGTCAATCTCTCTGGGAAAGTGAAATGTGTGCACTGAAATGTTCAGAGATCTTGGGTGACTCTAATGTAGAGTAAGCACTGAAAATCATAGTATTCTCTCTTTTATTCTCAGGACAACACTTTACTATAGTCATTATTTTTCTCATATAGAAGAGTGAACCTCAATAAGATTAAATAATTTCCCTCCTGTAACATAGAAGAGTCTTGACTCTACCCAAAATTGTCTAACTTTATAAACCATGACGGTGATAATAATATCAAATTGTCTTTTAATGAATTATGGTAAATATGTGAGTAATTTAGGTGCAAAGATAAAGAACCAGAAGACTCACAATAATATAGTTGTATCTCTGGGTGGTGGGATTGCAAATAATTTAGATTTTATTTCTTACAAATTTAAATATATTATTTTCAATAATTAATATCTGTATTATAAATACATGCATACATGTGTGTATAGGTATATGTATGTGTGTGTACATACATGTCACACCATGATTACTGCTCTGTGCTATTATTTTACAGCTCTTCAAAACCTCTACTACATGTGTTATACTATGGTGCTGCTACTTGGAATATTACCCAATCTAATCTGGCAATAATAATGTTCTTTCTAAATATCATTGAATTGCCCCACAGTTCCAGTTTATCTCAAAACTCTAGCTCTGAGTTCAAAGGTAACCTTTTGACATATATTGGAAATAAGCATCAAAAAAATACAAGAAGTCCAAGGATAACTGAACCTCACTAATGAACTAAGATGTTAAAAAGTCCATTGCTCATGGGAACCAGCAGGTGGCATCGTGGTTAAGGCACTGGACACTCCCACATGGCTGACCAAGGTTCAAGGTCTGGATCTGGTGGCTTGCTTTCTCACTCCTCCCTCCCCTCTCTAGCTGTGTGTCTCTTCTCTGGTCAAATTAAAATAAATGAATAAATTTAAAAAATTTTTCTTTTTTTCTTTTTTCTTTTCTTTTTTTTTTTTTGGAGAGGTTTTTGCTATAGGGCGCGTGTGCTCGCCAGACAGACAGAGAGAGACAGAGAGATAGAAAGCAGGAAATCACCCCCCAGGGGGGATGGCCACGCCGCAATCCCTTCTCCTCCATTCTCCTCTCGGGATCTTGGGCACGCACGCACATGCGCCCGGCGTGAGTTTAAGCCACCGGGTCCGGGACTCGAACCGTGGTCGACTACATGGGAGTCCAGCAACATAGCCATTACGCTAACTGCTGGTCCCCCAAAATTTTTTTAAATCAGTCATATATGAATCAGAGGCTGGCTTATACATCCAAACTTCCATTTGAAACATTATATGGTCAAACACTTTATCTTGGAATCATACAAAATATCCATGTTTCACTGAACTTTTAAAAACTCAATTTAGGGGTCAGCAGGTGGCGTGGAGGTTAAGGCAATGGGTCTCACATGGCCAACTCCTCAGTTCACGTTCTGGACCCAGCACCTTGGAAATCACACCAGACGTTGATGTGTGTCCAAACTCCTGAGAGAAAGGAGCAGGGTCACAGCATGGCCATCCTACCTGCTGGTCTCTCGCCCTCTCCATCTCCCTCTCATGAGCACATGCGCCCTATAGCAAAAAACTAAAAAAAATAAATAAAAAAATAAAAACCTCAATTTAGCAAAATTATGCTTTAGGTTAATATAAAAAATCTCCCTGCCTTCCCATTTTATCCTGGTCTGCTGAATAAAATGTGTTTTCTCGAGAAGATGAACACAGGTCTATTATTTTCAATATTTTGATAAGAGAAGTTTTCAGAATGCTGTTTTGATCATTAACAGTACCAGATATGTTGTCCTTAAAATATTTTCCCGTGTGTGTTATTCAAAAAGCCCACTGCTCATACAAACAGACCTGTGAATTTATAAGCTCCAGTGCCTTCCACAACAGGAGATACTGTCCCAATACACCCTCCTGGTAACCTGCCGTCTAAATTATTTGTAATCCCACCATGCTTCAAACTCCTTCCTGCTTCAACAGAGCAGATCTACCTACAGTGTAATATTTCTTCTGAAGTAAAGTTCTGTGGGTAAAAGTGAAAACCACTATCTGGAACAACTCATTTTTTTCTTGGTTGAGAAAACAGTAGCTCACAGAGTGGAAAAGCTCACAGATAAAATTTTCTTTAAAAAGAAAAACACTTTTCAATTAATTATATGTAGTTATTTATGTATTTACTTTTCCTCTTGCTCCCCAACCCCTATTTCCCATCACCCAAATCATCTCTGGTGTCTACAGTTGTTATCCATGCTTTTATGCCTTCCAATCTTTCAGTTTCCTCCATAGAGTGTGAACATTCGGTATATGTTAAGTGGGGACATACAATGCTTCTCTTTCATAGTCTGGCTTGCTTTACTTAGCATTAAATCTTCCATATTGGTCTGCCTTCTATCGGATGCCAGGGTCTCATTGTTTTCTTGTAGCTGAGTAGTATTCCATAGTGCATATGTGTTATACTTGTTCAATCCATCTGTTTTGGGACATTTGGGTTGATTCCATGTCTTAGCAATTGGGAATAATGCTGTAATGCAAGTGTTTTTCCGACTGAGTGTATTCCTGTCCTTTGCGTAGATATCCAGGAGTGGAATTGGTGGATCATGTGATAATTCTATTTGTAGGTCTTTGGGGAACCTCTATATTGTTCACTACATTGGCTGTATTAATTTACATTCTTACCAACAGTGTAGGAGAGTTCCCTTTCCACCACAGCCTTACCAGTATTTATCATTCTTTATTTTTTTCAATCTTAGCTATTTTGATAAAACTTTCTATTGTTATAAAATGAAAATCACCAGAGCTTAGGCCCCTTGATCCTCTACCCAGGTCAATGGATGGATTGTCTCCTATAGCTCCTGTGACTGATCACCACAAAGTTTGTGACTTAAAAACTACATGGGGTAGCCACAGGGCACAGAACTAACATAACATTTGTGATATAAAAGCCACATGGGAGGGTCTCAGGTTCATATCTGGAGGTCTCTTTGCATGCTAGGCACACACATGTACCCATAATCCTGGTTGGGTGAGACTGGAGGTGGGTCACAGTGTGAATACTTTGTTGGGAAACCTCTCTCTCTTTCAAAGAGATTTTGGCTCTAGGGCATGTGCACTCACCAGAGAGGCAGAGAGAAAGAAATCATCCCATGGGGGGGGGGGGGGGGTGGCCATGCCACAATCCCTTCTCTTCCATTCTCTTCTTGGGATTTTGGGCACACGTGCACATACACGTTGTGTGAGTTTCAAGCTGCTGGGTCCAGGACTCAAACCATGGTCGACCATGTGGCAGTTCACCTTAATCACTATGCCATTTGCTGGCCTCCACCCCCTTTCTCTTTTTTCTCTATCTTTCTATTATGGAATAACCAAGTGTCTGCACTCTAAATATATATATATATATATATATATATATATATATATATATATATTTGAAACCATACTGCTTCTGTTGTTATAGACTTATAAAATTATACAAAATTATAAGACATATTTTGAACATTATCTTTAAAATTCAGTATTTTGAAATTTTGAAAGTTGTTTGTAAACTGTCAAGAATTATGGAGTATGAGCTAAGATTTTTTGCTATGTAAAGTAAATGTTTGTGGAAAAATGTAAAAATAAATAAAGAAAAAAAAAAAAAGAACCCCCCAAAGATATTTTCTTGTAGCTCTGAAGGTCAAAAGACTAACATGGGTCTCACTAGGTGTATTCCTTCCTGGAGGAACATCTGCATTCTGGCCTTTTTCTTTTTCCTTTTCTTTTTCTTTAGGAGTTTGTGCCATAGGACATGTGCTCTTACTGGAGAGAGAAAGAGAGAGGAAAAGTGACAAAGTACCCCCCCAGGGAGGATGGCTATGGCGCAATCCCTTCTCCATTCTCTTCTCAGGATTTCGGGCATGCACGCACACAGTGCCCAGCATGATTTTCAAGCCACTAGGTCTAGGATTCGAGCTGTGGTCAGTTTTGTGCAAGTCCAGCACCTTAACCACCATGCCACTTGATAGTCCAGCATTCTGACCTTTTTCAGCTTCATGGTGCTGCTTGTATTTCCTGGCTTGTGGCCCTTTCTCCATCTTCAGAGCCAGCCACTCTGGGCTGAGACTTTCCTATGCTGCTGTCTCTCTGGTTCTCTTTTCCCTAGTCACACCTCCCTCTGGCCATGGCCAGGGAAGATTTTCTACTTTTAAAAATTCACATTAGATTGGGTTCACTCAGATAATCCAAAATAATATTCCCATGTCAACATCCTTAATGTACTCACATCTGCAAAATCCCTTTTGTCATATACAGTAACATCTGTACAAGTTCCAGAAATTAAGGTGTGAACGTCTTTGAGGGAAACTATTCTGTTAACCATAGTAAATACCAGTACTTTTTCTGGCCTAGCACAACTGAGGCACATGATATACTCATTAACTTCAGCTTACCTAGACAATGATTCCCAAATATAGAAATGACCACCCCCAAAGGGATGAGGGTAGAGGTGAGAGATATTTTCTCATAAGAGGTTCTTTTAATCATAGATACCCTCTCTATAGTAGGGATGGTATAAACCCTAAGGCTCTTACTCTTCCAGCATTCTTTATTTTGGAAGAGATTTTTACTATAGGGTAAGAGTGCTCACTGGAGAGACAGAGACAGAAAGCAAGAAATCACCCCCCCAACACACACCACGGGGTGATTGACACTGCAATCCCTTCTCCATTCTCCTCTATTAGAATTTTGGGCATGCATGTACATGTACTCAGTGTGGGTTTAAGCTGCCAAGTCTGGGACTCAAGCTGCAGTTGACCACATGGGAGTCCAGCGACATAATGATTACACCATCTGCTGGTCCCCGGCATTTCTTCTTTACTTATTCTCATATAATACTTCCATAGTTCATAGGCAAGGGACACATTTTGTTGGTGTAAATACATAAAGCAAAAAGAGAAATATTTCTGTAGAAATATATATCACATGGATTTTTATGTAAGGACAAGGCAAATTAGAATTTCAAAGTTGTCCACGATCATACATAGTTTCAGATCGATCCTGTGAGAGAAATGTGAACTTTATTGCCAGAGTAACATGACATAACTTTTTTTTTTTAAGACAAACTAGTAAGTCAATCTCCTGAGGGCAAAATTGTCAATTCTCTAAGTCAAATAGCCCTTTGGGTTAGTAAGTCGCTCCAGGCAATGTCACAGTCCTAAATAAAGGGATCTGGTGATTCCTAACTAGAGGTGAAAATTTTTCCTCTCACTCTGATGCCTCCTATCCCCATGGCTCTACACCAATCTCCTTGACCACCACTGACCACTGACCACAGTGACAGAAAGGGTTTGTTGCCCTTAAATTCCCAGTTTCCCTTTCTCTTCTTTCAAATGTCCAGTTCCCCACCATTTCCCCTTCCTTCTCTCAAAGCTAATAGAATATCCTTCAATCACAAGAAATTACATCTACCCACTCTTCAGTTAAAACACAAGGTTTATACAATGTGAGATTATGCTTCGAACTATACTAGTTTACTGGGTTGTCTGAAAAGTCATGGCATATTTCTCTACGTAAAAATGTGTCATGACTTGTCCGACAACTCAAGACATTCATGACATTTCTGTAAAATCACAAAGGACATTTATTTAATGAACATACCTTGAAAACCTACTATTTATCTCATACTCTAAAATAGTCATTCTCAAGTTACTCTAAAAAAGACATATATATGGGCCTATCCTGAGATGGATACTGTACTTCAGCTGTGAAATATTGGTTTCCTTGACCAAAAATGGAGATTTTCTGCTGAGACTTCCCCCTCCAGACTCATTTCTAGTGGGAAAGGGACAACACAAGCCAGGCCTATTCTGACATGAATACCATACTTCAGCTGTGAAATATTGGTTTATACCAGGAAAATTAACACAAGTACATGGAAACAGGAGTTTGAAAACTAAGAAAATGGCCAACTTAATCATAGAGACACATCTGGAGTTGAAAATTATAGCCCAGAATTTAATCGGGAAGCTCGAACCACCACAGAAGATAGATTTAGTACGTGAGACTGAACTGGTGAAAGCATTTTATGACTTTTGGATAAAACATTGCTCATTTTCTTCTAGGCTTTGTTGTCCAGTTTTAAGGATTTTTGTCCTGTCTTGATCTGCTGGTAGGTTCATGTACTGACTTTTTGAACAGAATCCTAACCTGTTTCCTGGCTTTAAGTTTTAAGTAAAACTCCTTAGCATTCCTTTGATTTATTAAAGCTAAAAGTGCTTTTCTTTAAATTAAAAAATATATTAAAAAATACCTATTTAATGACCATAATAAGCTTTAGAGCATCCGGTAGGTGCTAACTTATAGTATATTCATTCTACTCAGAGTTTCACACCTAAAGTCAGACATGTATTACTAATATGTACATACCAATTAAACTTGCTTTTGTAAGTAGTTAGATTACTTAAGAAATTTTGTGAATCAATGAAATGTGGGAGAAAAAAGGAATGGAAAACAACTGTAGATACCAGAGATAGTGTGAAAGGAGGGTGGGAAATGGCAGAGGGTAAGAAATAGGGGTGAAATATATATACATGTATATATATAGGAAACTAGAAATGGAAAATTAATGACAATAACATGTCTGATTAAGCCACTATGCAGTATATTTTGGATGGGAAATCACATTTTGTATGCTGTGACAATGCTCAGGGAATGAATATAAATAAATTAATTAATTAAAAATGTTTAAGAAAATTACAGTGCATTTGTAAATAAATTCTAGCTTTGTCCATAGTTTTAGTTTAAAATAGTTTGTGAATCAATAAAATGTGGGAAAAAATGTTTAAAAAGACATATATACGTATGTATATATAGACACACACACACACATGCACACACACAAAGATTTCAGAAAGTTTGTGGAGAAAAGGAATTGAAATACAAGTTTATTTTGGTACGAAAACTTTTTAAAATCCACACTTTTTTTATAATATTTATTTTCCTTTTATTTAAACAGATACCTCAGTTATGTTTATGCCTTTGATTCTACACCTAGAGATTTGTATCAAATTGTCTAGGATGTGGCCTGGATTGAAAATTTCACAGGTTCTCAACATGCCTCTTCCTTCCTTGTGAAATTCTGTTTTCTGGAATATAGGGGTGGGCTCCAGGAGTAAATGTCTTGATCAAAAGCTCAAGCACGTTGGGGGAGAATTGTGCTCAGAATGCATAAGAATTGAAGTGACCGAGGACAAAGAGTAAAGAAGGGATGGGTAGTGCGGTGTCTCATTTTAGACATGAAATCTTGGGGTGACTGCATGGGATAAAAATATGAACATGTAGGTCTTACAGAGTAAATGGATAATGGAGTGTTTTACCAAGGACAACAGTAAGCAAAGTGGCAGATCTGGAATTCAGGCCCAGGAGTTCTAAATTCCAGCATGTCCCTTTTCTGTGCCTCTCTCATTTTCTTCATTTCTAAGTATGCCATGAAATTCTTAGAATGGGAAACATTTCACTAAACCAAAAGCTGTGTTAAATATTAACCAGAGGTTTACAGCTGTGCTGAGAATGAGAAGACAGTAATTTAAAAAAAAAAAAGTAAAAGAATTTCACTCTTTGCCCTCATTTAATAAAGACCATTTTGTAAGCCATGCCTTCACTAGTCTAGTTTGTTCCTCACAGATCCTGGACTTGAAACTTGATGGCTGGGCTCTCATTATAAGTCAGTTAATGTGCAACTTCTGTTTGCCCCATCTCTTCATACACAGGTAAAGGAGAAATAGCTAAAAAGTTCCCTAGTTAGACCATTCTACAGACTTTTGATTAAAATGTGCATATGTTATTTTAAATCAAATTCCCATATGCTTGTTTTAGGCATAACAGAAATTGCTACTAGAAGTAAGTTTTAAAGAACAAAGAAGTCAGGGAAAAGCTGACACTGGTCTCAAGCTTGTCCAATCTGTTTAATCTTCGTATTTATTTTCTAGGTTAAATAAAGCCACTTGAAATTTAACTTGAGAGTTTGAAGTCTTTAATACTGTGTACTCTCTCTAGCTTTAGTTTTATTCCTGGGCACAATTTCTAAGAGGCAAACTGCTTGCTTACTTTTGATACATCATAAAGAGGAAAAACAAAAACAAAAACAAAAAACAGTCTTTGCTGCCATTTTCATGTGTCAAGCACTAAGCTAAATTGCTAATTTACTCTATACAGCACTCTTACAAAGAGAGTTTGTTGCAAACAAGTTTTTATTTTGCACCTTGATCTTTGTAATGACCTTTCAGTCTATGCTATTTCCTCTTTTCCTACCCACTCTCTCAGCAAAGCCACTTGGCTAAGGAGTGCCCTATTTATCAATTACATATTCATTTTATTCACTTAGTAATTATTAATGTGGAGTAGCTCTTCATCCAACTTTATCACTTAACGAGAATTCATTCAGTTCAATAAATCATTCTAGGGATCAAATATGTCCACAGTTATTTCCCACAAAGCCCACTTAAAGGTTAAGGGCTTTATCTTACTTTAATTAGGATGACAATTATAAAAATAATATTTTATCTTATGATATAGGGAGACAGCCTACCAGTCTGTCTATAGAAATAACAAAGTCTGTAGAAAAAATAATTAATGTGGTTTATTACTGAGCATGAAATTGAGTGACCAGACCAGGAGACAGAGCAGTGTTTTCTCAGGGCGCTGAGACGCAGTGGTCCCTTTTATTTAATTTTGAGAGCAGGAAAGTTGTCGATTAGCGTAAGTGAGTTTGAAATTATATTTGTAATTGGTTAAAGAAAATCACAAGAATCTGTTCCTGAACAAAATCAGCAAAAGAATTCCTGTGCTTTGCCCTAAGAGATAAGAAAGCTTACTATGCATTATAAAAAACATGATGCCTGGGACAGGATGTAGCATCCCACAATCAATGGTCTCTTAACGTTTGTGGGCCTCTGTTAACATCTGTAAGCATGACTCTCCCAGACCCTCTGGAGACAACTTCAGAATAGGAATTCTGTCAAGTCAAACAGAACAATTAAAAAAGTGCAACAGAAATAGTCACCCTCTTCTGCTTAATTATGCCACACTGTGGATTCTCGCTCCCTGAGGTAGCAATTGTCTCAGTGACTTAATTCTCCAAAGCAAAATGATCCTTTGGCCACTCATCAAAAAGTAGAGAGAAAGGGTATTTTAATCTTACTCATTAAGTCAAGGTAAGGGGACACAGGGGATGTATGACTAGTTTCCTTAAAGAGCCCTGCTTGCTAATAAGGATGGGGTTCCCACAGAACCACAGAATGTTGGTGATATCTAGTAACACTGCTTTTCTTTTTTTTTTTCCTTTTTTTTTTTTTTGGAGAGATTTTCGCTATAGGGCACGTGCGCTCGCCAGACAGACAGAGAGAGACAGAGAGACAGAAAGCGAGAAATCACCCCCCAGGGGGGATGGCCACGCCGCAATCCCTTCTCCTCCATTCTCCTCTCAGGCTTGGGCACGCACGCACACGCGCCCGGTGTGAGTTTTAAGCCACCGGGTCCGGGACGCGAACCGTGGTCGACTACGTGGGAGTCCAGCGACATAGCCATTACGCTAACTGCTGGTTCCCCTGGTAACACTGTTTTTCAAGTTTCCCCCACAGCAATGTGACTGCCAACCTGGCCCTTACTGACCACCTTTTTTTCAGGCATCTTTTGCTAAAGGTTCACCAAGGCATAGTAGGTCTCCTTGGAGTGCTGGTTTGCAGACAGTGACAGTTACAGCAGCAAATTTACCATTTTACTTATCTATTACACTCAATCCTTCACACAAACATATGCAAAAGGAAATCCCCTTTTTATCTTTCCTCCAACCTAAGAGTGGGAGAAGTGTCTTCTACTCTTCCTTGCCTTCTCAAGAGTAGACAGGAGAATGAGTTCCAGATAACACTGATTTCCATCAGTCACTTGGGCCTGTTTGCTAACCACAGTGCAGTCCTTATTGTAATACAAATACAACATTGCTGTCTCTCCAATGTTGATGTATTCACAGAAAAATGCTTATTTGCAAGAGTTTTCCACTTCATATGCCATCATGCATTCAGGTCACAGTCTCTCCTGTTCCTTCAGCTAGTTTTATAGTTTTCTATAAGCTTCTCTGTAAGTGCAATGAATTGTTACTTCCTGAGTATCCAACCGTAATATATCCCCGCCCCCCTTGTGGTATCTTTCCTTCTCAGACACTCTCTTTAACTCTTCCCTGTTTCTTTTTTATCTCAGCCTCTTCATCCTTTAGAAATGGTTGGCTCCAATGCAAGGACCCTCTCTCTGTTCCTTTCTCTTAAGACCTGACTTGAACATTTTCTGAAGCTTTGGTCCCAACCACTTCGTATTATGCTACAGAGATAGCCAGCCCTTCCATCAAGACAGACAAGTAGTCCATTTGCTTCAAGTATTAATTGGTTCAAAACTGAAAATAATTTCCCATCGTGTCAGCAAAAGCCTGCATTCCTTTAGACAGGAAAGCTGGATGAGTGCCTCCCTCGGAACTTGTACTCACGTTATCTTTCCACCCAGAAATTTCACATCAAACTCCCTGGCAATTCTTTTCCTTTATCATGGTCAAAATCAATAGGCATTTTATAAATTCTAGGACTTATAATATTAGCAGAATTAGGTAAGAATCATCTGCATTAAAGAAAAATCGAGTCACAACTCAAGTCTTTTTTCTTGTTTTGTCTCTTTATCGTCGGTTTCTACTCACAATTGAAAAGTGGTCATCTGAATTGACAGTATCTATAAAGCCCTTAGACAATCCCTTTCTCATCCTCAGTCCTCTGGAATGTATGGTCCCTCTGCCCACAAGATATGGAAGCAATATGCCACATTCTACCCGAATGACTTAGAGATTTCTGTACTCAGCTAACAAGCTCACAGGAATCTACTTAAAATGAAGAAGGTCTCCACCAAAGACATAAAAGTAAGCCCGTGGACTGTCCAAGCTTTCTACTCTCTTCCAACCTCCTCAAACTGATATTGCATGTCCCTAATCAACAGAAAGTTTACCAAAAAGAAGCACAAAGCAAGGTACTTCCAACTTTTCCTAAGCTCCTGACAATTCAAATAGGAATGGAAGACTTCAAAGACACCATCAAAACCTATGGGTATTAGAACCAAATAAAAATAGGTCCAAGAGGGACCAGCAGTTAGTGTAATGGCTATGTTGCTGGACTCCCACGTTAGTCGAGACCGCGGTTCGAGTCCCAGACTCGGTGGCTTAAATTCATGCCGGGTGCATGTGCGTGTGTGCCCAAGATCCCGAGAGGAGAATGGAGGAGAAGGGATTGCAGCGTAGCCATTCCCCCTGGGGGGGGGGGGTGATTTTTCACTTTTTATCTCTCTGTCTCTGTCTGTCTGGCGAGCGCACACGCCCTATAGCAAAAAAAAAAAAAAAAAAAAAGGTCCAAGATAATACTCCTTTCCAGATACCATCCCTTTAATCCAGGTTTGCCTTAGCTGCTTCTGCCCCTAGGGAAAAGTCGACATTTTCCTCCTGGATTACAGGGAGATCAGACTCAGTGAAGTTCAAAAGAGGCCACTGGTTACAGTCATCTGCAGTATAATTAGTAGCAGTTGACCAGCTACTCTAGACATGACTAGCCCTTCAAATATGAAGGACACACACAATTACATTTTCTGTAATTCCGTAAAAGTCTACTTTATTTACTTTCTATACAACTTCTCACGACAGACTCAATCTGCACCCAGAGACCTTCAACGTATTTTTTTTTTAAATCTGCCTTCCCCAGAGTGAGTGGGCTATCTTTGCAAGACACTGCATCAGAGACCCCAGAACAAGACATGGTACTACTAACGACAGACTAGGAGAGGGAACACCAACCTCCAGCACAGAAGTTTTCGGTAGGACTTTCAGAATGCATCCTCTCCAACCTGACTGTAAGGGAGAAGGTATATTGTGAGCTTCCTGGTAATTTATCGCAGATGTGAGGCGTGCCTAGTATTTCATCAGAGTAACTCCATGTACTTGTAGTAAACAGTGAGGCTTTGTAGGGCTGATCTTCAAAACCCCGGTGCATATTAAGAATCACCTGGGAGTAGCTAAAATGTGGATTTCCCAGCTTCACTCACAAAGAGACTGTCCAGTGGCAAACACTGTGGTGACTCTAGTACTTGTGAATGAAATTGCTAAACACTAAAGGAGCAGACCTAGAAGTGCAATCGACTCCAGAAGGCAACCCCTTCTACCTCATGGGAGATTTCTGTCCCCATGCCAAGAATAGTCTTGCCCCTCTCAGGCTGCATGGATGATATTAACAATAAAGTAGACACTTTTACAAAGTACTTTCTCACTGCCAGGTGCTGTGTCAGGAGTTTCCTAAGCATATTTAGTTCATCACTAGATGCTAATATCCTCATTTTATAAAAGAAGTCTAGAATGTTTGTTAGATGCCTGAAGTCACACAGCTGTAAGTAATTAAAACCAAACTCAAGTCACTGATTCCTGATCATGAACAGTGACTACCATATCCTAGCAATGTTCTCTCCCCATATCTGAAATTACGGAACTGTAACATTGCCATCCACTGTTTTCAGTCACTATCCCTAAACTCATGATGACCCATGCTCTGAGAGATGCCCAGAACTCCTTTCGTAGCTGCCTAGGGCCACAAAGAGAGTGATCCCAGAGGCAGCTATGTAAGATAATGACAACAAACATTTACTCAGCCTTCCCTCCTGGTTACGTGAGCATCTAAGAGCTCTATGTGAGTCAATTCATCTTTATTTGAATCTTGTTATAATTACAACGTTATAGAGGGGGAAATATTGAGGTCCAAAGAAACTTAAAAGTTGTGAGATCCTGAATCTACAAACAGACAAAGGCAGGACTATATAATAATATAGTAATTGAACTTTGGGCCATAACTTACAGGAACCTACCCAGGAAACCAGTCCCTGAACCTACATTAACCAGCCCAAGAAGTCAGCTTATGATAAGTCAGACTTACAGGAAGTCTCATTGTTATCTTTAGTTACAATCTAAAAAGCTAAATAACTTCTGTGATAATGAGCCCCAAATCAGGACTTGATTAATCACTGAGCACTTCCATAATTTTTGTCTCCACATCCAATTTAGACTAAGCCGAGAATACCAAATATGCACCATAACCAATCTCAAAGGCTGCCTCATTTCTAGTTAGCTACTTCCAGCTTCCCCATTTCAACAGCCACCAATCAAGCCTTCCCTCTTTTTTTTTTTAAAGAGGTTTTTTAACACAGGGTGTGTGCGCTCACCAGAGAGAGAGAGGGAGAGAGACAGAGACAGTGAGAGAGAAAGTGAGAAACCACCCCCCTCCCCAAGTAGATAGCCACACCATAATCCCTTCTCCTCCATTTTCTTCCTGGGATCTTGGGTGGACATGCATGCACACATGTGTGATTTTCAAGCCACCAGGTCCAGGACTCCAACCACAGCCAGCCACATGGGAATCCAGTGACGTAACTGCTATGCCACCTGCTGGCCCCAAACCTTCTCTTTCAATTCCAATATTAAACTTCCCTACTCTCTCTCTGCTTTGGGTCTCTGCCAAATACAGATGATGCTGGCTATCTTGCTATAGCAAGCTCTGAATAAAGTCTTTGCTTGTTGAGACCAGCAGTTAGCGTAATGGCTATGTTGCTGGACTCCCATGTACTTGACCGCAGTTCGAGTCCCGGACTCGGTGGCTTAAACTCACGCTGGGCACATGTGCATGCGTGCCCAAGATCCCGAGAGGAGAATGGAGGAGAAGGGATTGTGGCATGGCCACCCCCCCTGGGGGATGATTTCTCGCTTTCTGTCTCTCTGTCTCTCTCTGTCTTTCTGGCGAGTGCACGTGCCCTATAGCACAAACCTCTCCAGAAAAAAAAAAATTAAAATTAAAAAAAATTTCTTTGCTTGTTTTTATCTGTTTGGTCTTTGTGTATTTCCATAGTTGCTTAAGATTACATAGTATCTAAGGGGCAGATCGAGGATTCAAACCCAGACCTTTGGGTTTTAGAGTTCATTGTCTCAACTCTAGTTTGAGAATGTGGAGCCTGCTTTGGAGCCTTCCAATCAACTCTCAGATGGGTAGGTGCTTCTTCCACACCTTGGAAAATGGCTCCACAGACTAATCTACCACCTTTATTATAATCGTGTAGTCCAAAGTTTCTCAAGATGAGCACTATTGCTATCTGTGGCCTGATAGTCCTCCATTGTGGGGGGTGGTATAGGGGAGAAGTCTGTCCTGTGTATTGTGCAATGTTCAGCAGCATCAGCGTCCACCTATTTAAGTACCAGTACCACTTTCCCAGTTTCAATGACCAAAAATTGTCTCCAGATATTGTTCTGGATGGGAAGGGGGTTGTCCCCATCAAGGACCACTGATCTAAGTCAGTGCCTCTAAAACCTCTAATGTTTATCAAATCACTTGGAGATCTTGTTAAAAATTCAGATGGATTCAGTAGGTCCGAGATGGAGACAGAGATTCTATACTTCTATCAGCTACCAGGTGATATCTATGTTGCCAGTCGGAGGAGTACTTCAGAAACAAAAATCTAGATTAGAGTGCTTCCCTAAAAATGTAGATTTCTCAGCCACAAACCAGAAGATGCTGATTCAGAATACCTGGGTCAGGGCTCAGGCACCTGTATTTAACAAGCTCCTAAGGGGCTTCTTGTGCACAATAATGCATGATAACCCTCACTTAGTTTTAGCAGCCTCAGGCCTCATACAGGGGGTTTCAGTTATTCTGAAAGTACTTGGGGACACTATTCTAAACAGAGGTCTTTACAAATCTCCAACTTTTTGCAGTGAAAAGCATACTTGGCTTTCTGCCTCAAGGGAAGGCTCTTTTTTTTTTTTTTTCTTTTTTTGGAGAGGTTTTTGTTATAGGGCGCGTGCGCTCGCCAGACAGACAGAGAGAGACAGAGAGATAGAAAGCAGGAAATCACCCCCCAGGGGGGATGGCCACGCTGCAATCCCTTCTCCTCCATTCTCCTCTCGGGATCCTGGGTAAGCACGCACACGTGCCCGGCGTGAGTTTAAGCCGCCGGGTCCGGGACTCGAACCACGGTCGACTACGTGGGAGTCCAGCGACATAGCCATTACACTAACTGCTGGTCCCAAGGGAAGGCTCTTTATGTTGAGATGTCTGGAGAGAAAGCCTGAGGGAGGTTGGCACCCAGATTCTATGACTGCAGGCAGGAGCAATTGACCCTGGTGACCTGAGGCAGATGTGAGCTCTTCTAGGGCTGAAGGGGGACTTCACAGAAGTTGAAGAAGTAGTAAGTGTAATCTGAAAAGAGTCTGTGTGGATTGGGGGTGAGAGAAGAGGGACAAGAGATAAATATTGAGATATTTGGTGATAATACACCCAGCCATCAAGACTTCATTCTGTTTGCTGTTTTATACCTATTGCCTATAATAGTACCTGTCTCATAGTGGGCATTCAATAAAGTTTTGCGAGGTGAATGAATGAGTGAATTGAGCTATCCATTTCATAAATTTTTCTCATTCTCTCCATGTATTTGTATTCCCTTTAGACAAAAATTTTAGAATTAAAACAGATACAGTGGATGAGTTGAAACTTGACTTTCATTTTTCATCCTGTTGATGACATTTCTCAACCTTTTGTTCTGAAGGAAACAGATCTTTACAAAATGTCTCTTAAATCATTGTAGAGTTTGCACTATCTAAGAATGGAATTTGCTTCTTGAGATTCCAGGAGATGCATTTAAGGAGTTTCTAAGTAACACACTAGAATGTAAACTATTATCAATTTACTGGTAATAAACCAGGACATCTTTCCAAACAAAAGCATCCCTAATTAATTTATTTAAAATACTATCAGCACACACTATGCCCAAGGTCTATGCTGTGCACAATGAATAATAAGAAAGGCAAATGAGATGTGGCTCCTATCATTGTTCACACTGGAGTACTTGGAAATGAGGACTTGCACCTGATCCTTACTGAGTAGTCCTCACAGATGCACACTCCTATCGTCATTGAAGATGCAGCTGAGCTGCCATCCCCTCTAGAAAGTCTTTATAAATACCTTTTTCTTTTGTTCCTCTTTGTGTTTTGTTTCATGTTTCACAGCCTACCTTGATACATTAGAGTTAATTGGTCACATATATATGGGTTCATCCCAGCCAGTCATGTTAATTCATTTTTGAGTATATTCTATGTCAGGTATGGTTATAACACCTTATATTAGGTAATCAAGAAAGTCGTGGTGTATTTTTCTATGCAAAAATGCATCATGACTTTCCCAATGACCTAATAATTTCACAGCATTTTATGTTAAAAATTGTTATTTCCAACCCCAAATTTCTTCATTTTCTTTTCATCCCTGACAACCCTCTGATGCAGAAGGACTGACACATAAACAGCCACTTTTCAGATGAGGATATTAAATTTAAAAAGGTTGGAGTTGGGCAGCCCTATATTTGAATTCATGCTCTGCCACTTACTAGGTGTGTGACCTTGAACACTTATTTCAGTGCTCTGAGTTTTAGTTTCTTACTAAATGGGGAATAATATTAAATCCTACTCCATATAGCTATGAAGATCAAGTCCAATTGTATAAAAGTTTCAATAAAAAATGCCTGATACATAATAAAGAGTTAATAAACGGTAACAATAAATGCATAAATCAAGGGGAGCTACATGGATATTTAAAAGACATATGTTGAACCCAGATCTCAACTCTAAATCCAGGGCTCTCTTGTCTATCTTACAAGATTCTTCACAGCAGAGGGTATTTTTAAGTGATTTTTGTACTTGGAGAAAGGTTTGGTGCAGTATTGTTTAACTAACAAGGATTCAAAATTGTTGATTAAATAGAAATAATCATTTTATGGACTTGCCAATTATCATCTCTCACATGACAACCTAGACTACCTTCTATATAATGCTATTGCAGTAACTTTATTCTTGTCATGAGCAACAGAAAACATATTAATAGTGGCTTATGTGTATAGCAGATGATCTCATGGAAGAAAAGTATGGGGATAAATTTGTTAGTACAACAGCAAAACGATGCCATAAAGGGGCCAATATTCTTCAGTCTTCTTGCTCTACCTTTTATCTTCATTGTCTCAAAATGAATGATAAACCTTTAGCCAATATCTCTTGGGTCACTGAGACAGTCATGATGCATTTTTGCATAGAAAAACAAAGAAAAATATGTCATGACTTTCCCAACGACCTAATACATCAGCATGTCCAATATTCTATGCATGACAAAAGGTAAAGGGAGATGTATAAACAAGCAAAAGGCAAAAACTCTCCACTTTCTGCTGGAAGGGAATTATGGATATATACATATAAAGGTATCTAGATTCTATTGTAATAACAAAGACAAAGCAAGATTGAGATAGGGAGGAATCAGATAAGTTTAGAGTGAGCCAGTATACAGTGTCTGCCTCAGGAATATCTGATAAAGTTATTCAATATTAAATTGCATAACATATTAAATTATATTATTCTGTTATCAAGATAAGTTTAAATTGGCTTAAAATTTTTACTTATGACAGTGATAAAAAAATTAAAAACTGTGGGGACACATTTAGAGAGAGAACCTGAGATGTGGGGACATGCTCTGAGCAAACACCTCCTGTCTTTTTTTTTTTTTTTGGAGAGGTTTCTGCTATAGGGCGCATGAGCTCACCAGACAGACAGAGAGAGACAGAGAGACAGAAAGCAAGAAATCACCCCCCAGGGGGATGGCCACGCCACAATGCCTTCTTCTCCATTCTCTCCTTCGGGATCTTGGGCACGCACACACACGCGCCTGGCGTGAGTTTAAGCCACCGGGTGCGGGACTTGAACCGCGGTCGACTACATGGGAGTCCAGCGACATAGCCATTATGCTAACTGCTGGTCCCACCACCTGTCCTTTTGGGCTTTGGCAAAAGCTTGTAACTCGTCCTTTCCTTGACCTTCGCTGCAGACAGAGCAAGGGTGGAAATTGCTAGGGGTGTTCCAACAGACAGATCTGATGGACTTCAAGAAACATCTTGACCCCAATTAGCAAAGTCCAATCCCTGCTCTGCATCTAAAAGGTTCTTTAGCCTTCTCTTGGTGTGATGGTACAGGCCTTATGGAGAAGTTCTTTAGCCTCTTTCCCCACACCTAGAGCTAGACTTCTCTGCATTAGAAAAGAAGATTATGGGACTTTCTCTTGATGGGATTATCACCAAGGGATGCACCTGGCCCAGTATGACTAAGCCTTTATAGATTTGTTAACTGCTTTTTATTGTCTGTAACCTGGCAACAAATCTATGAAGTGTCATGAAACATACATGTGTAATGTCTCCTTGTACTATAAATAAATAAAGATGCCCAGTTTGTCTGGGTGGCTCAAGCAGCGGCTCAAGTGTGGCACAAGTTGCTTGGGCTACTGAGGCTTAGGCTGCCTGTGTCCATTTCTACTCTATCTCTTTGTCTCATTCTTTCCAATTCCCAGGTCCTCACAAGATGGAGGGCTTTCTCTTTCTCGTCCTCTTTCTCTTCCTCACCAGCAGCCCTCTGATCATGATTCAGTAGACCCAAGTCCCAGGGCAAATACTGACCAAAAAACAGTCATATTTTGGAGTTTTCCTTTATGTCATATATTTATTGAAGTTATGTGGGGGTCAGGGTAGACTTACATGGTACCAGAAGAAAGAGAGTAAAGATTTCAAGTCTTCCATTTGTTATATCTGCTATTAAACTGCTCATTGATTTATTCAGCAACACAGATGAACCTTAAAGACATTCTGGTATATTATAAAGAAGTTAGATACAAAAGTTACATACTGTATAATTCCATTCAGAGGACAGTCTGAAAAAGGCAAGACTGTAAGGATAGAAAACCATTTAATGGTTTCCAGGGAATGGTGAAAGAAGAAGAGGTTGAGTATGAAGAGGCACTGGAAGAGGGAGGGATTAGAAAAAGACAGAGTACACTGACATACAGTACCTTTCTCAAGAATATGTGATAGATTTTTTTATATTAAGCTGAATAAAATATTAAATTACTGAATTCTTCAGAGGATAATGGAACTGTGCTATCTAGTACTGAAGTAGTAGATGTTTATTTCAATTCATCAGTCAAAATTTAAAGAACTTTATATCACAAAGAGTAATGAATAGAAACTATAAAATAAAAAACAATCAGAATATTGGGATATCCAAAGATGAAAAGCAGACTGTGGGGACCAGCAGGTGGTATGGTGGTTAAGGTGCTGGACACTCCCACATGGCTGACCACGGTTCAAGTCCTGGACCTGGCGGCTTCCTTTCTCCCTTTCCCTCTCTCTCTCTGTGTCTATCTCTGGTCAAATTAAAATAAATGAATGAATAAATAAAATAAATAAATAATAATTTTAAAAGAAGCAGACTGTGAAAAAAGAATCTATCTATGCTACAAATGTATGATGTAATTGCACTATAGGAAGTAGAGGAAAAAAGATGACTTGAGTAACTTTGGAAAATGTTGTTTACAAAGGAAATTGTAACAGTAAAGAAAAATAAATAGTAGGTAAATATTATAGTTAGTAAGGTTGTCTATCATGGAGGTTAGGTTAATAATTCTGAAACTGCTTTACACACATACTGGAATTGAAACAATAAGCAAATGAATGGTGGTGGTAGGTTCCAAGTTTCTCACCATTAGAGGGTAACAGATAAGCAAGAATAAAAGGCTAAAATAACCTTGTGGTTAGAGACTGGATAAAAGACATCAGTGTGAATTCACGTTTAGCTTAAAGCAGATAGATAGATATAAACAATTACAGATAAGAGTGAATGTACAAGCTAGTACATACACATAATACTCAGCTCTGTCTGCTAAGAGCACCTAGAAGAAATGACACCCCAACAGCAATGATCGTTCCTAGTGCCCAGACCTTTTATTTCAATCATCTTCCAATAAAAGGATCAAAGCTCCTTGGAAAATGGCTGATTCAGGGGCTATGGCAAGGAAAAATACAAGGTAAGCCTTTAGTATCTGGTATTACCAAGAAGTCAGGAAGTGCTAAAAAAGTAAATTAATAGGAACATTACAAAGGGATATAAGAGCTAAACTAATAGAACTCTTAATGTACAAAGCTGGAACAATTTATGCAATAAAACAAATAACAGTTCATTGGATCATAACGCAAAATACAAATGAAGTATAAATGAGTTTATACTATTAGGTTGTCGGGAAAGTCATGATGTACTTTTCCATGTTTTTCTATGCAAAAATGCACCATGATTTTCCTGATGACCCAATAATATAAACAAATGATTGAATAAATAAATGAAGGGAAAGAAACAAATCTTCCTTACAAAAGAATTCCAAATATATGTAGAAACTCTTCTCTCTAGAAGGTAGACCTTAATTTTCTCCATCTATTAGGTGTAGATTGGGCTTAGTGAATTGCTTCAAAACATGGAGCATGAATGAAACAAAACAGTAACTTTGCAGTGGAGTAATTAATCAAATACTATCTTCACCAATAATCAAGTTTATCATAAGTGATGCCTTGTGTATTTGGTGTGATGTGATAAGAACACTTCATCCTGTTGTGTTCCCAAAAACCTATAACTCCAGTCTAACCATGAGAGAAACATCAGATGAACTCAATTTGAGAAATATTCTACAAAATACTTGACAAGTACTCCTCAAAACTGTCAAAATCATGAAAAATAAGGAAATATTGAGATCCTGTCACAGACTGAGGAGACTAAGAAAACATGATAACTAAATGTAGTATCTGGATTTGTTTGTGGAACAGAAAAGGAAATTAATGGGAAAATTGGTGAACTATAGATTAAGTCTAGAGTTTAAGTAATGCTAAGTTGCCAGTGTTGGTTTCTTAGTTTTGACAAATATATCATGCAATATAAGATGATAACATTAGGCGACATTTAACTTGTATGACAGGTTATAGGAATTTTCTGTACTATCTTTACAACTGGCCAGCAAGTGGCATGGAGGTTAAGGGGGTTGGATCCCACATGGCCAACTCCATAGTTTGAGTCTGGAACTGGCTGCTTGAAAAACATGCTAAGTGTCTGTGTGGCCAAATCCTGATAGGAGAATGGAAGAGAAGAAATTGCAGCATGACCATTCTCCCTACTCACTCACTTCTCCTCTCTCTCTCTCTCTCACTCTCTCTGTGTATGTCTGGTGAACACATGTGCTCTATAGTGAACTGAAAAACAACAACAACAAAAACCCTAATGTGCTCTTTAACAAACTGGAAAAAAAAATCTAAATCAAAATAAATTATTTATTTCATTAAATAATACATTCTTTTTTTCAATTTAATATTAATATTTAAATTGAGTTTAAATTTCACCTTGACTGCTCAAATGTCAACATGGCAAGAAATTAAAAATTGGTACATTTTGGAGTACCTCCCTGGCATTGCATGTTTAATGAGGTGGGGGTCAAAGATGTGGAAATTTACATACTTTTAGAAGAGAGCTCACAAGTCTTCAGTCTATCATGGTTGCCATTATACTATTCATTGTCCATGTCTGTCTGAACTATTTGAAGGTGGGTACTCTATTCCCTCAGTGTCAAATGTGGGTGCAGCTTGTGATCATTAGACACCCAACTCCACCCAGTCCATACCTTCAGTAAAGATCCCATCACCTCTCTGGGTGTTGTGAGGTGAGGAAAACGTGTTAAGTATACAGGTTTCATTGCCTATCATCCCATTCATGACAAAGCTAACCTTCTTTGAGACAGGCAAGCTCTACTCTTTGTGAAGCAACTTTCATTTACAGTCCTAGAAAATAAAAGTTTCGATCAAAACCTTGACCAAGAAAAAAAAATGAAAACAGTAGACTCAACGGCATCTGTGTGTTAGGGAAGGAGATATCCCCCACCCCCCTTTCCCACTGCTCAGGAACTCATGCTCATTTTTAGTCTGCTGCCTTCTTTTGTATATTTGTCTGTCTCAACCCCACACTAAGATTACTTTGAAGCTAAAAAATGTGTCTTATTTCCTCCTCACAAATCTAGAACTTACTACTGTGCCTGGCACATAGTAGGCTGTTAGTAAAGAATTGTCAGATGTAAAAGTGTGACTTTAATAACCCAGACTTCAGCTGGTTTGATTTGGCTTTAATCAACAAAGCCACATGTTAGAAAAACCTGATAAATTCTGGGGTTCACTGATGATCCTTGAATGAAAGCCAGCTGAGTTTCTATAATGACTAAAGTGCCAAACTGCTGGGGTCCTTCTGTCCCGACCATCACTACCTCCTTAACACCAGAGATGCTGACTAGATCACATCCCAGGGGCATATGCCCTCTTTGTGCAGGCAGCCATCTTCCTCATTCTCTGCACAGTGCCCAGCGTTTTGCATATATTCTGCCTAAGACATATTTATTGGTCACTGCAGTATGATTCACTCCAACTTATGCCAAGAGTTCTCTCTGGAAACCTCCCAGAGCCAAGTTAGAGTTGCCTGCAGAAAGCGACATTACATTTGACAAGAGCAATCAGTACTTTGCTAAGGCTGAGGTTTTATTGGGGTGGAGGTGGAGTATGAGTGGGAAAAAAATAAAAAATAAAAAGACTAGTGCCTGCTAATCTCTCTGAAGCCAGCAGCTAAGATTTTCAAGTTGAACACTAAGTTTAATGTAATTTAGTATATTTGTTCAGTGTGCCATTTTACCCTTGGGTTAACATGGGAAAATGAGGAAAGAGCTAATTGCTCTATTATCACTTCAACATAATGGGCTAGTGCCCCAGAGCAGCTGCTGTTCTTATTAGATGGTGTCACCAGGGGGAAATGCTATTTTCTCTTTCTTGAGGTTCAACTTCCTTTGTTCGGTAACTGTGTTTACAGGACACACTTGTCTGGTTTGCCGTGACATGTGGTGGCAAGGCTATACCCTCACTTCAGTTTTCCTTTTCCCAAACCCTCAGTATTAAATTTATATCTCTAAAAAACTACAGCAATAAGTAAAGAAATAAAGAGATTTCTGGAAATCATTAATATGGTGGTAAAAAAAAATTAGTTCAATAGATCCTGAACTTCATTTGTACCATTAACAGCTGCAGGTTCTTGGGCATGTTACGTAGATTCTTCTGAACCTCAATTTCCTCATCTACGAATGGACATAATAATAGAAGCTACCGCTAAGGGTTTTTTTTTGTTTGTTTGTTTTGTTTTTGTTTTTGTTTTTGTTTTTTTGGAATAAGTGAAGTTAAGCAAATGAAGTGCTTAGTCCTGTGTCTGATATATGGTGATATATGGTAAACACTCAATTGCTACCTATTATGATGATTATTAATTTTAAATATGCTTAATACATCATCTGCAATTATTTGAAGCAGAGATTAAGGGTATATAAAATACAAAGAAGAAGTACTTTAGCATCATCCTCTAAAGCAACAAAAAGAGAAGTAGCAAAGAATATGGGTTACCCTTTTATTTCCCTTTTTATCTATGTTAAAATGTATTAGGCATCATTGTCTTTACTTTGTATGTAAGAAAAAGTGTGAGATTTAGTCTCTTTCCATTGGCATGATGTCACTTTATTTACTGTACGCTAGATGTTCTGAAAATGAAATTTTAAAAAGTTTCAAAAATCCCTTGAAAACGAAAGTACTACACAAAAACCTTCACGTGAATGTTTCCAGCAGCTTCATTTGTAATCTCCCTGAATTGGGTGCAACCAAAACAGCATTTAGTAAGTTAATGGATATAATACTGGTACATTAATACAACGAAATATTATTCAGTGATTTAAAAAATGAGCTATCAACCGACATAAAGACATAGATGAACTCTAAATGCATACTGATGAGTGAAAGAAGCCAGACTGAAAGTCTATGCACTGTGTGATTCTCTGTATATGACATTGCACTAAGTATAAAACTATGGGGACAGTAAAAATATCTATAGTTGCAAGGGCTTCAGAGTTGGAGAGGTTGAATAGATGAAGCACAAATGAATTTTGAGGGAAGGGATTCTCGTTTGTATGATGCTGTTATAGTAGTAGTATGACACTAGACCATTGTCAAAACCCATTGAACTTTACAGCAGAAAGAGTACGCCTAATGAACACACATTAAAAACTCATTTAGAAAGTTGTAGGAATCCCAGGGTAGAATATAGACTGTCACAAAACAATCTAACTATTTTGAATAACCTCACTGGGGAAGATGGAGGGAGAGAGAACTTTATGGCAGAGAAACCTGAAAAACTCTATTCAAGTAGATGATCAAAAGCAACATCATCAGTTATTGGTCTGAAAAGCCATGATGTCTTTTTCTATGTAAAAACATGTCAGGACTTTTCTGACAATCCAATATCGTGTTGAAAGTATAGAACCTGAAGATAATGTGCTAAAAATGCATCTTACATCTGTAATTTTCCTCAAATAAAAAAAAAAACCCTAATATGATCATGAAAAAACTTCAGACACATTAGAAAAGCACCCTATAGGGACCAGCAGTTAGCCTAATGGCTGTGTTGCTGAACTCCCACATAGTTGACCACATTTCGAGTCCCGGACCCAGTGGCTTAAACTCATGCTGGGTGCATGTGCGTGTGTGCCCAAGATCCCGAGAAGAGAAGGGAGGAGAAGGGATTGAGGCATGGTCATCCCTCCAGGGGGTGAGTTTTCACTTTCTGTCTCTCTGTCTCTCTCTCTCTGTCTTTCTGGTGAGTGCACACACCCTATAGCAAAAATCTCTCAAAAAAAAGAAAGAACGAAAAAGAAAAGCACCCTGCATGCACTTGACCAGTACTCCACAAAATTGTCAAGGTTATAAAAAAAAACACAGTCTGAGCAATGTTCACAGTCAACAGGAATCTATAGAGATGTGACAACTACTGGGTCATTGGAAAAGTCATAACGCATTTTTGCATAGGAAAACAGAAAAATACATCATGACTTTTCTGACAACCCAATATATATAATATGGCATACTGGATGGGATTCTAGAACAGAAAAAAAGGACATTAGTTAAAAATAGAAAATACAACTGAAGTATGACCTTTCCTTAGTAACTCTAATGCATCAATATCAGTTCATTAATTGTAATAAATCTAAAGTATCAATATAAGATTTTAATAACAGGAGAAAGTCTGCAGGAGTTTATGGGAGCTCTGCACTATCTTCTAAATTTTTCTGTAAATCTAAAAGTGTCTTAAAAATTCTGTTTTTTTATAGGACCAGCAGGTTGTGTGGTGGTTAAAGGCACTGGACTCCTACATGGCCAACCGCAGTTCAAGTCCCAGACCTGGCAATTTGCTTTCTCACTTTCCTTGTCTCTCCCTTGTTCTGTCCACCTCTGGTCAAATTAAAAGAAAGAAAGAAAGAAAGAAAGAAAGAAAGAAAGAAAGAAAGAAAGAAAGAAAGAAAGAAAGAAAGAAAGAAAGAAAGAAAGAAAGAAAGAGAAAAAAGAAAGAGGGGGGGAGGGAGGGAGGGAGGGAAAGAAAGAAAGAAAGAAAAAGAATTCTTTTAAAAAATTAAGTTTATTTAAAAACAAACAAAACAAGAAAATCTTAAGTACTCCACAAGTATAATTGCTCATTGCTTTGTGACAGTCTCATACCCATGCTAAGCAGAAGACAGGGGAGTTATTAATATCCTTGTTTAACTAATGAGGAACCTCAGGAAAGGAAGATAATTTTCTCAGGGCACCATAGTGAAGAAGTACTGCATTCCAACCTCGAGTCCAAGTTATCTCATCTCTTCCTCAATTCACAAACTTTCCCTTCAACCAAGCTCTAAGCCACTGAGCAAGGACTGTGAACACACAGGTAATCACCATTGTGTCCCACCTAGTTCAGAGTTGGTTCATGGCAACAACTTCATAAATAAAAAATAGATAGAAAAACTATGGCACATATACTCTATGGAATACTATTCGGCCATAAAAAAAAAAAAAAAAAAAAAAAAAAAAAAACCCTAACTTTTGACAGAAAGTGGAAGAATGGAAAAATATGGAAGATTTACTGCTGAGTGAAGCAAGTCAGGCTATGATTGAGAGACACTGTATGTCCCCACTTAATATATACCAAGTGTCCACACTCTATGACTGAAACTGATCGACTAAAGGATATAGAAACACAGTAAATGTATGTAAATACCAGGTATAGTGTGTGTGAAAGAGTAGGGTCTGAGGAAGGACAACTAGAAGAAAAATAGAGAGGCAAAGCATTAATGGGACAAAGAAATGTAGTATTATCTGTTGAAGATATTTTATAGTTTTATCAATTGGACTAGGGAGAAATGATCACCTATTGAAATATTCACTTTGTAAAATAAATAATGTGAGTGAATGTATAAAAGAAAAAGAAATAAAAAATGAAATAAAATAAATAAATAAATCATTATACAGTGCTCACTTTTCTGACATATGAGAAAATAGCTCAAGAAGAGCTTACTCTCTAGACATGCCCCATAAGTCATACCATTGGTGTCCTTTATGGGCATCTGCATTATTATAATTACAAGAGCTTTGGATAGGTGAGTAGGTTCTGAAGGTTGGCAGAGTACTGTCAGTCAGCATTAAGTGACTGGTGTTAACATCTTTTTAAAAAGAGAAGGGCAAAGGAAAACTGCATTTTTTGAACATCATACAAGAATGTCTTGTGTCAGTAAGAGAAGTATAGAAACCCCATAATCTTGTGTTAGGCAGATGTGAATAGAATTGAAAAGTACTGTGTGCAGCCAATGTCTGTAAGAGAAAACTACAGAGCTGAAATCCTATGTGAGGCAAACGTGAAGAAAAATGGGAGACTGTTGAACGAAACCAAGACTCAACAAGACATTAGAAATATGGGGCTTTCTGGGACCAGCAGTTGGAATAATGGCTATGTCGCTAGGCTCCCATGTAGTCGACTGTGATTCAAGTCCCAGACCTGGTGACTTAAACTCATGCTGGGCATGTGTGCATGCGTGCCCAAGATCCCGAGAGGAGAATGGAGAAGAAGGGATTGTGGCGTGGCCATCACCGCCCCCCAAGGGGATGATTTCTCGCTTTCTGTCTCTCTGTCTTTCTGGCAAGTGCATGTGCTCTATAGCAAAAACCTCTCCAAAAAATAATAAGAAAATATGGGGCTTCCTAATAACAGACACACTGACCTTATCTGAAATTGTTCCCCCATATTTGATACCAAGAGGAAAAATATCAAAAGTACTAAGTTTTTTGGAAAGGGCATTATGGTCAGCTTTTTAAAATTCTCCCAGTCATAAAGATCAAATTTTACCTTTTCATATCTCCTTCCCAGGCAGAGAAGGAAGAAAAAGAACCTGTGATAATCAAGGCACAGGCAGATGTAAGGATCTGTATACAAAAGCCTCACTTCAGGCTCCCATGCTTTTCTACATGAAAAAGGCCACATGTTTGCAGTGTGAAGCTACAGAAAGTGCCTTCTCTGAACATGTCACTCACCGGATTACAATGGTCTAGTGGTCTCCTGTCATACTTAACATAAAACCCAACTTCATCACCGTGCTTGTAAGAGCCTTCGTGTTTTGGCCCTTTCTTCTCTCTATGAAATTCCCTTCTAATGCTCTCCCCTTCATTCACCATGTTTTTAGCTCATGGTCCTTTTCTCAGTTTCTTGAACATGCCACGCATATTTCTACCTTAGGCACTTGATGCACTGTCCACACAAAATGCTCTTCCTCCAGATTTCAACTCCAAGTCATTGCCTGACACAAATCAAAATTACCAGTTGAAATCTGCTGAGAAGCAGATTCCAAGGGACATTAGACATACAAGAGATTCATTGAAAGAAATGCCTGTGAGGGGGCTGGAAGAGCCATCAGACTGTGATGGCATGGCCTCTGAGACAGAAAAAAGAAAGGAAAGACATTTGACTAGAAGGAATCCTGGATATAAAACGGTTATGACAACATTTTGCCAAGGCCAATGCAGAATCCTTGAGCCAGAGTTACCATTGAGAAGTTCTTCACTCATAGCAATGACTGGCTTTAGCACACCTACTGTACTCAGTCGGTAGCTAGTGAGAACTCTCAATAAGTGTAATCTCAGCCTGAACAGTATGGTGAGCTCAGATTGCAGCAGCTTGGGCCATCAATCAATGATGTTCCCCATAGTAAGAGATCTGAGTGGTACATATTTTTTTAAACAGGGTCTTGCTATTTGCAATGCCTCTGTCTCCTGATTCAATGGGTCTAGAAGCATGCACCCCTGTGCCCAATTTTTAGGGTGGACCAAGAATCAAAACTAGGTCTCCCATGTGTGGCCTTAACCTGCCAAGTAGCAGTATCTACAAATGCACACTACTGCAGCTAGATTATGAGTGGCACATTTTTGTGTTACCACATACCCACTGAAGCCCTGCATGGACTCATTGAATTTCTTTATTCCTTCATAGCACTTCTCAATATTGAATAGTATCTTGGGATAGCCTGTGGTACGGTGATTAAGGACTGTGTTTCAGGAGCTGAATCCCACTGACCAACTGTAATTTGAATTCCATCCCTGGTGGCCTGAAAAATACACTAGGCACATACACTAGTGCCCAAGATCTTGAAGGGATGAAGAAATGGAGAAAATGAAATTGTGGCATGACCACGCCCATTGGAGGATTCTCTCTCTTTCTGTCTTTGATGAGCACATATGCCAACTGGGAATAAAAACATAATTCTGATGGCATCTTATTAACTTGTTTCTTGTCTTCACATCCTTCTCCCTTCTCATCACCACTAAAAAGAGGCCTAGTCATCTTGTTCATCACTATGTCCTGGCACCTAGACTATGCCCTGGTTTATAGTGGAGCTCAAAAAAGTGTTAAATAAATCTCTAAGTCTTTGACACAGGAATAAGCAAAGAAGAGCTAACTCATGTTTTATCTCTTTATTAGCACATTATATAGATGAGCCTATGCTGTAAATACAAATTACTTCACAAAGATTAAAAAAGAAACTGTAAACTATAGGTTTTTCTTCCCCTAATTCAAACCTAATAAGGTTTTCCATTGAACCATACTTTTTTCTGTTCTCTGTATTTTTCGATCTGGAGATATTCTATTTAATCCACACTCTGATGAGAATTACAATAGTATAATATAGTACCACAGTGTTTCAGATTCATGGCTTATAAAGCACATCCACATTACCTTACTGAATTCTCTCAACAATCCTACATAGTGCTTCTTATCGTCTTCGTATTCTAGATGAGGAAATTGAACATAAATGCAAAGAAAACAAAAAAGAAACAAAGTGGGTAGATAGGATGCCCACGCTAATTCACTCAACAGCAGAGAAGAAACAGTACATTCAGTCCATGCGGAATTGTTCGATTATTCTCCCCTAGGTTCGGCCTGAGTCAATGCAGCAATTCTCTGTAAGCTCAGAAAACAAGTTTGAGAACAGAATCTGTCGTCTGATCCATTTCCGTCTGAAGTATTTTTTGCTTTCCTGACTCCAGTTTTCCAACATAAAACTGGTTACACAATTCTAATTTTCTGGGCATCCACATTACTGTGCTGAGACTCCTGTCTTGATCTCTGACCGGTATGTTAGCTAACTAGCGAAATCAAGCTATCAGCATTCCCAGATGAGGCTAGGAAAAGCCTCATTCATTTTTCTTTTTCTTCAGATTATGGGCTTTGTTTAGTATTCGGGGAAATAAAACCCTGGGCAGCAATTTGGACAGTAATACAAACTGTTCCTCTGTATTTTCTTTAGAGATACATTCAATTAAACATAAAATCAAGTTTAGTTTTCCATTAGAAGACTTCTTATAATGTTTTTATAGTTTTTCTTTTCATTTATATGCTCCGTTTACTATTTATTTTCTATTACATAGCTAATGGTTCATGTACTAATTAATCCAGTTATTATATATTGATGACCTACTATGTCACATGCTTATGTGCAAGATACCATTATATTTACAAAGGGAAGGTCAGCTATGATCTCCCTAAGAGCTTCATGAGAAGGCTTGGATTTGAACTGGACTATGAAAGAGAGAGACCAAAAAAAGTGTTTCAAGATAAGATAGAGAGGGTAAAGAATTCTAGGATGAGAGAAAATCTAAACCACATATAATTCTGTCATGGTGTGCATGGTTCTCTCAGATACCAGTTTTGCACTAGGCTCATCTTTTTCACTGTTTTGACCTGAGAACCTTCCAAATGCTCCAAAGATAAAATAAGAGAGAGATACCACAGCCTCTGGTTCTGATTCTACCTGCATGCATGTGTCCTCTCAAAAAGGTGAACTTTTGGGAACCAGCAGTTAGCGTAATGGCTATGTCGCTGGACTCCCACGTAGTCGACCGCGGTTCGCGTCCCGGACCCGGTGGCTTAAATCTCACGCCGGGCGCGTGTGCATGCGTGCCCAAGATCCCAGGAGGAGAATGGAGGAGAAGGGATTGCGGCGTAGCCATCCCCCCTGGGGGGTGATTTCTCGCTTTCTGTCTCTATGTCTCCCTCTCTGTCTGGCTGGCGAGCGCACGCGCCCTATAGCGAAAACCTCTCCAAAAAAAAAAAGGTGAACTTTTCAGGTTCAGGTAAATGTACAAATGGGGCCAATGCTGCCTCTCTGTACTCTAGGTGCATGCCAAGCAAGGCTAACAAATCCCAGACTTTTACAATTAGCTCATTTACTTAGGTTTCTTCTTGATATCACATTCAACAGCCACTGTAATGTACTGAAATTGGCTCACCAGATGAAACCAACCTATTTCTCTCGACCTGGTTCTGCTCAAGACAAGATAGTCAAGTGAAACTTGTCTCTTTTTTTCTTTTTTTTAAAACATTGATCCATGTCCAACAATATTTCATAATAAAGGTTAAAGGTACTTAAAAGTTCTATTTATTTGCAATCTACTTGTGCATAGTTATCAAAATACTATGACGAAGAAAGCTTATGTGTGTATAAATCTCAGTAGACTTCTAGGAGAGCTGTGCATATTGATGCAGGAGATGACAAACATAGAGGAGAAAACATAGAGGAGAAACAAGTTAAAATTACTTGTCTAAGGTTACATAATAATTCTGTGCAAACCTAGGTTTGCTCATTCCCACCTAGTCCCTTAATTAAAATAAAATAGCAAACTTTCAAATTCATGCTCTATCCTATTTTTACAGGTATGCAGTCTAAATCTATGTAAATAGTTTTCCTAAATATTTAATCCTAGAATCAGGTTAGGGGATATACAGCACATTTTAAAATCTTAATTATTAAATTGATTTTTTATTAATAATTAATGTTTATTTCTAAGTATGGATATGAGTGACTGACCCAGAGAAAAGCAAGCATGTCTTTCTCAGGGTGCTCAGATATTGCAGCTCCTTTTATTTGATTTTGAGAGTGAGAGATGAAGTTTGGAATTTAGTGAAAAGTGTTTTTCCATTGGTGTGGCCCAAAAAGGTGGAACATCTGGAAGTAGGGGCTTGTAGGTTATAGGTAGATCTTACAAATTTTAGGTTGGCAATTAGGAAGGTCTGTGTCTTTGGAAGAGATCAGCAAAAAAATGTACTTTTACAGAGATAAGAAGGTTTAGTATATATCATAAAGATACTATAATAGCACAGGGTATCAGAAGAGTTCTGTTATCAATGGGCCAAAATGGTCTGTGATTCCCCCCCAAGCTCTCTGGAAAGGATTTTGGCAATAGGAAAAAGCAGTCAAAATTTTGTACTCAGTTCCCCCTGTTAACCAAATATTCCTCTGAATGCATGAATAGGCCACAAAATTGATAGGTCCCATGGTGCTAGGAAGGCTCATTCCTAGGAGAAGTCCATCAGAGATCCATTCTTATTATTGATGCATACAATTCTTGTTAGGTATTTTGTGTTCTCTAGAAAACATCAGTTCAGAAGTGCTTATTTAGTTCATTTATTTCCATTTTACTGATGATAAGCTGAGGCTCAAGAGTTTATTATTTGATCATGATACATACAAAGCAGAATCTAGGGACCAGCAGTTAGCGTAATGGCTATGTCGCTGGACTCCCACGTAGTCGACCGCGGTTCGAGTCCCGGACCCGGCGGCTTAAACTCACGCCGGGCGCGTGTGCGTGCGTGCCCAAGATCCCGAGAGGAGAATGGAGGAGAAGGGATTGCGGCGTGGCCATCCCCCCGGGGGGTGATTTCCTGCTTTCTATCTCTCTGTCTCTCTCTGTCTGTCTGGCGAGCGCACGCGCCCTATAGCAAAAACCTCTCCAAAAAAAGAAAGAAAAAAAAAAAAAAATTAAAAAAAATTAAAAAAAAAAAAAAAGCAGAATCTAAATTAAAATTCAGCCCTCCTCATGGATACTGATTTTCAGTCCACCTTTGAAACTATTTAAAGTGTCTTGAAAGGCAGCCTCAGGGTCTGTTAAAACGCCCAATATAGGGCCAGCAGTTAGTGTAATGGATATGTCGCTGAACTCCCATGTAGCCCACCACAATTCATGTCCCGGGCCCGGTGGCTTAAACTCACACCGGGCACGTGTGCGTGCATGCCCAAGATCCCGAGAGGAGAATGGAGGAGAAGGGATTGCGGAGTGGCCATCCCCCTGGGAGGGTGATTTCTCACTTTCTGTTTCTCTGTCTCTGTCTTTCTAGTGAGTGCATGCACCCTATAGCAAAAACCTCTCCAAAAAAAAAAAAAAAAACAATCTGATATGGAACACATTGGCCAAAGAGTTAATAATACAGCTTCTAGATAAAGTGGTTGGAAAATAGGACTCTCAGTCTAGATAAGGCTTTATAATAAATATGTTTCAATTTGTTTATAAGCACAGCATAGCTGAGGTTTCCAGACTGTTCTTCAGAAACTGCAGTATCATTCTGCATCCTATTTTTACAGGTATGCAGTCTAAATTGAAAATAAATTCCAAAGGAGCTCTAAGGGGAAGACTGCAGTAATTTCAGCCTAGATGAGTTGAAAAAAAAATCTCCTCTGAGATAGGCCATAAATCCCAGCTATTTTATAGCTTTCCCTGTTCTATTCTTGTGCTTGTTCAAGAAAAATCTAATTTCTTTAGTGAATTTTTTTTAAAAAAGTACAGAATGCAGAAGTAGACCTCAAAGTCAGAGCTTCTATCAAGACAACCTTGTCTGTGGGCTGCTAAACCCCAGATGGATCTCTCTTGGGATTTCAGATTGCCTGAGAGCTCACCAGATTTTTATGAAATACGAAACTCAGGCCAATCTTGAGGTCAGTTCACTTCTGAAGGAGGAGGTAGTACTGGACCAAGGCAGGACAGCCTCAGCCCTCACTGTTGAGGCAAGTGCCACAACCCAGTGGCTCTTGCTGAGGGTAAGGAAATGATTAGCTTGGCTTCTCTTCCTCCACTTGAGGCACACATAGATTGTAAGAGAGGTCATCCCACTAGACAAGTCATGGAGAAATTATAGAAATCCAGTCAAGAGATGACACAGGTATAGATTTAATATGCATCCTCTGTCTGTAAGGTGGACATTTTAACCATAATAATAAAGCTCTTGCATAAAACACTGAGTTCAGCTTCATTTTGCCTTTTTCCAACCAAAGAGATATTTTTTCTTTGATTGAGCAATATGTCTGAATGCTCCTGACTAAATCCCCATCTGTTTGTTACACATATGCAATAACATTATAGAATTTTCTTAAAAGACTGATGGGTCAAGCTTAAAGCAGACCATAGAATTTTCCATCAGGTGGCTATTTACCTTCACCCAGGTTTCCTTAAATGTGTCAAAGGGCCCTGTAGAAGTGATTTTCTAGTGACATTTTTGAGCACATAGAGGCAAAGATCAAGACAATTTGGGAACAAAAATAATTTTAAAGGATTGTATGTATGTAAAATCTTAAAATACATAAAGCACTTTTTTCAATCATTTAATAGTTTTTAAACTTAAATTCACATCCAAATCACTTGGCGAGATGCCATTACTCATATTCCACTGCCAGAAAGTCTGAGTCTAAAGGTCTAGAGCAGGACCCAGGAACTCTATCAAGTATCTACAGGGTAGTCTGATACAGATGTTCTACAAACCAAGCCTAGAAAAACTGACAACGTATCAGCCTGACAAAGGCTGTCTGCTCATTTTTACTCTTTAGATCACTTTAGAGGTTTTGGAATAGAAGAAACTAATCCTCAGAGACACTTACATATTTGTCCAAGATCTTACATCTCATAAGTGAGCTCATTTGCAAAACCCAATGTTTGATGCTAAGTCCAGAGACATCCATATTACCACCTCTGAGTTAATTGTGCAGGAACTAAAACATAAGCATGGAAGGAAACATTATGTATTAAAGTGTGTATGAATAAAAGGAGGAAAAAAAGAAACATATGGAAGGAAAAAGACAAAAAAAAAGAGATTTATTTTTTAATCGCCAGAATACCTGTTGATGCCTCCCCAGACTTTTCCCAAGTTTCACCCAGTCTCTTCTCCCTGACTCCCTGACTGTGATCTGGCTTATCCAGAAATAGTGGTCTCCTCACTACTATCAGAATGTTAGCAATAATAATAATAATAATAATAATAATAATAATAATAATAAAATTAAATGAAAAATAAGTAGTTGAGAATATTTATTTTTAACTCTATGCCTTCTCTTTCTATTACTTTTTTCTTAAGCTACTAATTCATCTCCTACTTCACTGTAGGATTACATTCCTAAACAGAGAAGGACAATATGCAGTAAATCCTTGATCATTCATAGAGTTGAACTCAGAATGGTGCTTAAACCTAATCTCTGAGGGATCAGCAGTTAGCATAATGGCTATGTCGCTGGACTCCCACGTAGTCGACCGCAGTTCGTGTCCTGGACCCGGTGGCTTAAACTCACGTCGGGCACGTGTGTGTGCGTGCCCAAGATCCCGAGAGGAGAATGGAGGAGAAGGGATTGCGGCGTGGCCATCCCCCCTGGGGGGTGATTTCTCGCTTTCTATCTCTCTGTCTCTCTCTGTCTGTCTGGCGAGCGCACGCTCCCTATAGCAAAAAACCTCTCCAAAAAAAAAAAAAAAAGAAAAAAAAAAAACCTAAATCTCTGACACTAATCTCATGCATAATCTTGAGCAAGTTTCATGACTTCCCTCAACATTTAAGGGGAGATTCATGAGAGAAATAGGAAATATCAAGTTGAGGGACAGGCATTTCTACGGTCTTCTGCATGTTACTATCATGGACTCCATTTCTGGCCCCTCTAATCCATCTATCACATTGGAGCCTGAATGACCTTCTCAAAACACAAATCTGATCACAACTTTCAAATAAAATCCTTTAAAGTCTTCCCCTTGAACCTACAAATCCAAATTTTTTAATGTGACTTAAAACACAGGATTCATGTTTGCTTCATTTTCTTTTATCTATCCTTGATTCCTGATACATGGTAGAGATTTTCTTACCTATTTGTTGAAAACATAATGAATAAATCAGTGAATGGATAAGTGAGAAAATAATATAACATGGCACCTGGGATGGCCCTTAAAGAATAATAAAGCAGACTAGATCAAAGGCTGAAAAGGGAGGGGGAGAAAGTCACATGAATGACACAGGGAGATAAGAGAGGAATTTATCCCCTCTGCAAGATAGAGAACCAGCATATCAGGTTTGCATACAAAAAGTCCTGTTCCACTCTTAAGAAGCAACTGAGATGCAGAGTGGGAGCTTATAAACATAGGGTAGGTTTATCCTCCTTTCGAGAGAATTTTAAAGCTCAGAGCTCCTGGTGTGATGGGCACTGAGAGGGCACTGGATAGTTAAATAACTGACATTGATAAACAGTCCTGCTGCTTTCAGAGCCAAGGGACTTACGTGGAAGACCCAAGAACCAACTCTATTATCTTACAGACATTTTTCACATCAGAAGCTCATTTTCTCCCATTAGATTCCATGCCTGACTCTTTTACCTAGTTATTTCTTTTAGTTTGTCAATCTGACCACTTAGAGCAGATACAAACCTGGGTTTAGGGCTCATTTGAGCAAGATAATAAATAAGTAGTGCCTCATGTTCACAGTTCTTCTCTTACGTGATGAGATTCCCTTGGAAAAGTGGGGCAAACCAATTCAGAGTTGTCACAAAGCTGTATTAGCCAGACAAAGATGCCTGTTATTAAGCACCATTCTGAGTGCTCTGTATACGTTATCCAGAGGCTGGTGAGGGCATGGAATGCAGATTCAGGTCCAGTGGTTTCTCTCCTGCAACTGTACTTACCAGGTACGAGACATTGAACTTTCTGATTAACTTCTATGTGTACCTTTTTTATCTTATTGGATTGTCAGAAAAGGCATCATTCATTTTTGCATAGAAAAAAAGACAGCATGACTTTCTGATAACCCAATATTTGTAAAATAAGGATCATACTAGTATCTTATAAAGTGAATCGAATGAGTCACTATATGTAAAGTCCTTAGAACAATTCGTGGCTCATAATAAGTATCTCATAATTGTTAGATGCCGCTGGTTCTGGTTAAAGGTGGTGGTGGTGGTGCTACTATTATTATTATTACTACTCCTACTACTTCTCCTTTAATACTATTTTTTTAAAAAGGTACTGTGCTGGCTATAGGAATTTATATTTCTCAGGAAACTGATTACTGGAGAGTTTACCCAATTAGCTCAAGGTCACACAGCTAGTAAGTGGCATGGGTACAATAGAATTCGTCACAAGACTTTGACCCAAAATCCCACGTCCACAGTGTGGCCAAAGATTTCATTATCTCAAATCATAACACTAGTGGAATGAGCATAGAAAAGGGAATCAGGAACTAAAGAGATGAATGAACAAATGAGAGAAAGAATTATTCCCAATCCACTCTGATGTTGTCATTGATATAGTTCATCGTACAACTGTCAGTTCAACGACCTGGCCTCAGTTTCTTCTACGTTGTAAAATAAGGGCAAGTACAATTCATAAACTAAATCAAAGCAGTGAGCACACATCTGAACCACCACTCTGAACAATTTACACTTAGAAAAATACCATACAGACAAATTATACAACAACACTCTTTATTGTCAGTTGCTATAAGAGACAAAAGTTAAGAAAGAAATGGATGAAAAACTCTACTAGATTACAAATTCCATGGGATGAGGGACTGAATCTATCTTACTCACAAGTGCAGTGCCTGGTATCCAGGAAATGCTCCATGAATTTTTGAATGTAGGGAGCAGGTGGTGGTGCAATGGTAATACCAGGAGAAGGTTCAGGGTCCACATTCCAGGGCCTCCCTCTGTATGACATGATCTGGGCTAGCCGAGTTATGAGGTGGATTGTGGTGTGAGGACCCTGTTGGTGATGCCTATGTCTCTCTATCACGGAAGAAGCAAATAAATAAAAGCTTTTTAAAAAGTTTTGAATGGAATGCATAAATACAACACATGGTATACAGATATGGATTAGACAGACAAGTTCCTGCCCTTAACAGAATGTGTACCTTAAGGAAAATATGAACATTTAGCATATGATTGTATAATTACAAAGAGGCACTGGATCCCATAAATTCTCAAAAGAGACTTTAGAGTGCTATGAATAAAACAAGAGAGTTATTCTGAGTCATGAGAGCAAGTTTTTTTAAAAGTAAAATTCGACCTAAAATCTGAAGAATAAGTAAAGCAAGAAAATTAAGAGATGTCAATAAGACTTAAGAGGCAGAGTATGTGAATCATAATTGTTGCTTCCAAGAATATACAAAATGATAGTACAGAAAAGCAAGCACACTTGTCCTCTGTCGATCAACAGGAGAGAACAAAACGAGGGAAAGATGAGCGTGAGACAAGAGAAGGGCTTTGAAACACAGACCTGACCACTGTCAAATGAGGTGATCTAAAGGATGTAATGATTTCCTGCTCAAGAAGGCAAACAAGAGAGACCAAGAGAAAACAACAGTTTACATTTTTATAGAGGATGCCTTCATCAGGAGAGAGTGGAAGGTTACACCCTGCAAATTCTTGCCTAGACCTGAGCCTCTGTGATTCTAATTGAAATCAGCTGCCATGTCTCCCAGCAGCAACTCCAGCATGAGTTGCAAAGTCAAAACAGTAAAGGAGAATTCATCTTCAGGGCCAGCCCTCCCTGCTCAACCCAGGGAAGTTGGTTTTCAGAAGCGTGACTGTCTTTTTACTTGACCACACCTTTCACATGGCCACATTCTTCGTGCCTTTCTGGGTCCTTCCCACGCAGGAGAACTGATATGAGAAACAAATGAACCCATATTTATATAGCTCTATCCTAAATCTTCCAGGTTTATGTATTGGTAACAGAATATCAAGACGGTTGGGAGAAGAATTCTAGAATTAGAGAGATCTAGGTCAAATCACAGTCCCTTAAGTTACAAGTTGTACACTCTTGGCCATTTCTCTGTGCTTCACTTTTCCATTTGTAAAACGAAAATCATTATTGTACATATGCTGTCTGTGTGAATACCATATATGTGTCTGTTGTTAGAAATAGTAAGATGATGAGAATAAAATTCTACATATCTTGCCAGTCTAATCCTAGCTAGCTAATCCTTTCTATTATTAAAAGAGAACCTTGGTGCCAGCAGGTGGCAGAGTGGTTAAGGCACAGGACTGCCACATGGCAAACTATCATCCCAGACTCAGCAGCTTAAAATTCACACCAGGTGCAAATGCATGCAAGCCCTAGATATAAAGAGGAGAATGGAGGAGAAGAAATTGTGGCCTGGCTGTCTCCCCAGGCGGTGATTTCTCACTTTTTCTCTCTCTCTGCCTCTCTGGTGAGTGCATGTAGCTATAGCAAATCTCTCTCTAAAACAAACAAACAAAGGAGGATCTTAATATAAGGATAATGCTGTACCTGAAGAAATGGCACACTAATAATGATACTTCAGGCACTGTGGCACTGAAAATAAGGAAAGTAACAATATCCTGGGGATCAGAGAATCAATGACTATTGAGCTATAAAGCAAAGCTTAGTATGGCAATAATTTGTCATCCAAAATTTGTTATTAGCCCATTGTTAGTCCTGATATCAAGGCATAGAAGGATTAAGTAATTTGCCCAGAGACACTAAGTGAGGACAGAACAGAACTATAATATGAACACAGGCAACTCTGACCCTAGAGTCCATGAATCTGCCATTTCTATTAGTTACAGCCATACCAGCTAGAAAGCAAACCCACTGGCTTCAGAACAAACTGTGTCATATATTGCCTGTGTGTGAAGTCAGCATACTTAGGTTGAAATGGGAATTCTTCCATGTACAAGCTGTCTAAGTTACTTTCTGTGTTTTATTTCCCTCAAGTCTTGGTTCCTTTATCTCTAAAATGGAAGGGGGAGTATTGGGTCATCGGGAAAATCATGACACATTTTTGCATAGAAAAACAGAAAAATATGTCATGACTTTCCCAATGACCTAATAGTGTGAGTGACTTCCAAAAGTCTTTGGAAAAAAAAGTGGAATTAAAGTATAAGTTTGTTTTGGTATAAAAACGTTTTGAAATACACGCATAGTTTTTACATAGTACACACACTCCATGATTTTTTTCTTCTTTTTTTTCTCTCTCTCACTCTCTTTTTTTCTGTTTTTGCTATAGGGTACATGCACTTGCCAGAGAGAGAGAGAGAGAGAGACAGACTATGAAATCACCCCCCTGGGTACATGTCCATGCCACAATCCCTTTTCCATTCTCCTGCCGGAGTTTTGGGCACACATGCACATGTGCCCTACATGTTTTTCAGATTTCCAGGTCTAAGACTCAAACTGCCATGAGTCATTCTACATAGTTGACCATGTAGAATCCAGTGCCTTGATTACCACAACACCTACTGGCACTCCACAAACTTTTTGAAGACTTCTTGTACCTGTTTCGTGTTCATGAAAATCAAATAGTATTCATAGATAAATGTCTAGTCCGTAATAGGTGATAATGTTTAAAGACTACTAAATTTCTAGAGCTTAGAAAATATTAAAAACCATCTCCAGATCTCGATTTTTAATGAGATAGACCTAGAGGCCTAAGAAGTAGAGACTTGCTCAAAATCGCACAGATCATTAGAAACTGCTGTTCTACCACTCAGTCTAGTGTTTCTTAGTGGCAGGAAGTGAATCTTACTCAACTTTTGATCTCTCAAGTGCCTGGTACTGTAGGGGTACTTGGGAAACAGTAGAGGCAATAAAGGAGAGGATGAATGTAGGGAGTAGAGGGAGGACTGAAAGCAGGAAGAGAGGTAATATGGTAGCCCAGAGGACCCAATTGTCCACTACGAAGAGCTCTTGCTCTGACCTCAGCATTAGTGATTATCTCTGACAGCATTCTGCTCCAGGCTGTGGCCAGTTTCCTGCTTACCCTTATCTGTTGTCTGCTGTTATCCAACCTTACAGTAAAAGCTTGGAGATAGGTGCCAGCCTATTGAGTGGAGGTTGAGATTGCTGGATCCCACATGGCTGGCTGTACAGTTCAAGTCCCAGAGTTGGTGACTTGAAAAGCACGCTGGGAGGGTACCAGCAGGTGGCATAATGATTAAGTTGCTGGACTCCCATATAGTTGACAGCGATTTAAATCCCGGACCCAGTGGGTACATCTGTGTGAGTACACAAAATCTCTAGAAAATGGAGGAGAAGGGATTTCAGTGTGGCCATACCCCCTTGGGGGGTGATTTCTTGCTTTCTGTCTCTGTCTCCCTGGCAAGCACACACACCTATAGCAAAAATCCTTCAAAAAAAGAAAAGCATGCTGGGTGATTGTGTGTGTGTGTGTGTGTGTGTGTGTGTGTGCTGAGTCTGGAGGGGAAGGTGGAAAAGAGGGAATTGCAGAGTGGCCATCCACCCTGGAGGTACTTTCTCATGTCTTTCTTTCTCTCTGTCTCTGCCTGTCTCTGGTGAGTGCATGCACCTTACAGCAAAAAAATAAAATAAAATAAAATAAAGAAAAAGAAAGAAAGAAAAGAAAAAGAAGAAGATTAAGAAGCTTGGAGATGGAAAGAGTCTAATCCAGGGGGCACCAGCTGGGATCTGCCAAATAGTGAAGCCAATTATTGCAATCAAAACCTGCTGCATAAAGCCCTGCACTGCTTCCTTCACTTTGCTGCCCCATTGACAGCGCTCTGTGCATGGACACCTGATGTGCCATTAGGCATGCTGATAACACTGCCAATCAGTCCACAGGCCAAGAATTTAATTTGCATGATGACAGAGGGTCCTTTCTGGCTCTGTGCTCATTAAGAGGAATAGCGTTTTCCATTATTCTTGAACTTCTTAAGCACTGAATGTTTTATGTGATGACTTTAAAAATGACAACACTGCACCATGGGTAATGTCTCTGCATATAGGTCCCTTTCATATTTTATTTTCCTTAAATGACTAACCAAGTTAATATGTTTTTGGAGAATGAGTAATGCTATTTCAGTTGCTTTTGTTTTTTCTCTCTATTCAAATTTTCATCAGATCACAGACTTTAAGACGAGAATGAGCTAACAAAAACAAAGTAAAAAGGATGAATTTATAAAGTTGCTCTTTCTTTGTGCCTTAATCTATCACAACTCTCATGCCTTCTTACCTATGGGTACCATCTTTCTTTCCACTACTCACTTGAATTTCAAAATATTCATTTCTCCCCGGTTTTGAACTATATATGGATCCCTCAGTGGAGGCAATACTGACCTCAGAGTTAAATTGCCATTCAGATTAATATTGCTTCAGTCTGGCTTTCCTATCTGCATAATCATGACCCAAATAAGCAAGGCTCATTATCCTGAAAAGGAAGCTCTTTGTAGACTTGCTTTACCTACTTGTGCATTGGTTGAATTTCAGCCACCTTGGTTTCTGACCTGCCTCTTGTTCTGGGAATTGAAACTGTGTAATTTTGTGTCATCCAATTGTTTCTATGGAATTCTGTCTCTTTGGGTTGATGATAATGTAATCCACACCAGGTCATATTTTTCTAGTGGTCTTGATATCCTCCAAGATTTTTGATCAGAGCTACTTTTCAATAAGCTTTGGTTAGCCACATTTGGCTGAAGTAGGTTTTATATCTGTATCAGCAACCTTAGAAACCCAGAATAATGGGAACAGCAGAATATTGGGTGATCAGGAAAGTCATGATGCATTTTTACATAGAAAAATATATCATGACTCTCCCAACATCTAATATTTTGAGCATTTCTGTATGCCACACCCTGCACAGAGCATTTTTTGTATTATCCCACTGATCCTCACAACTATATGAGAGGAACTATGGTTATGCACAAGAAGCTAAAACTAAGATAGGTTAAGTAAAATAGTAAGGGTAGGAGTGAGATTTAAACCCAGGCAGTCTGCCTTTAGAATTTATGCATTTCCTTTTTATATTACCCTATTGAAAAGTGGCAATAAACTAAGAATGAACCTATGAAGCCATTTGAGAATGATGGGAGATCTCAAATGATGGGAGAAGATCTTCAATAACCACACTGGAAGCTATATTACATTTCAAGCACAAGAAGCCCAGAAAAGTTGAATGATCTTGACTTTGTGAGCTTTTCTTAGTTTTCAATCAAGTCAGTAACTCATTTGCCTGGTTTTTTTTCCCACTTCTGAGAAAATCCTTTCTTTAACTCTTTCCTCAAACTTCTATCCAAATACCCTTTGCCTGCCAAACTATTTTTTATTTATTTATTTATTTATTTATTTTTTTTTACCATAGGGCACATGTTCTCACCAGAGAGAGAAAGAAAGAGGGAAAAATTACCCCAGAGGAAATGGACACTCTGCAATCCCTTCTCCTCCTTTCTCCTCTCAGGATTTTGAGCCCAGATGCATGCAGCATGTTTTTGTCATTTTTTTTTTTCTTAGAGATTTTTCCAATAGGGCATGTGCACTTGCCAAAGACACAGAGAGAAATCACCCCCCAGGGAGGATGGCCATGCTGCAATCCCTTCTCTTCTATTCTCCTCTCAGGATTTTGGGCATATAACCACACACGCTCAGTATAAGTTTCAAGCCACTAGATCCAGGACTCTTAACATGGTCAACCACATATGAGTCCAGAATCTTAACCACTACTCCACCTGCTGACCCCACCCAGTGTGTTTTTCAGGCTGCTGTGTTTAGGACTTGAACTGCAAAGTTAGCCATGTGGATCTAGTGCCTTAACCAGCATGCCACCTGCTGGCCCTTCCCCATTTTACCTTCTATCTCCTTACTCTTCCTCCAAGAAATCTCTTTGTCTACTAGTTAGAGTTAACTGTCCCTTCAATCTTATTGCATTTTCTAATTGAAATGTGGGGAGATTAGGATACTATTATTACTTTGTGCCCCAGAGAAGAGTTATTCCCATATAAAAGCTCTTGAGATAGATATATGATAGATCTATATACACCCAAAGAGGATGATGTAAGAACAAGCAAATGGGGACCAGCAGTTTGCGTAATGGCTATGTCGCTGGACTCCCATGTAGTCGACCGCGGTTTGTGTCCCGGACCTGGTGGCTTGAAACTCACGCTGGGCGCGTGTGCTTGCGTGCCCAAGATCCGGAGAGGAGAACGGAGGAGAAGGGATTGTGGCGTGGCCATCCCCCTGGGGGGTGATTTCTTGCTTTCTGTCTGTCTCTCTTTGTCTGGCTGGCGAGCACACGAGCCCAATAGCAAAAACCTCTCCAAAAATAAATAAATAAATAAATAAATAAATAAATAAATAAATAAATAAAAAAAAGCAAATGAACAGGAAAATGGTTTATTGTTATTAGCTGGGGCTATAATCACAAACTCAGTGGTTCTAGTAAGTTGACCTTGACTATATAAGTTGTTTCTTTTATTCTGGACTAAAAGAATCTCAGAACAAAGTGGACTATTTTCTATTTCACATCCACTACTACCTGTGCCATCAAACACTGAAGTGTAGTCTCAAATATTACTACCATGATGCAGGGAAAGATGAGTCTAAAAATATTCACCAATTGCTAGAACATGTTTACTCTGAAATGGCATGAGGAATTGTTGGGTAGGGAGGCAGCAGATGACACAGTGGTTAAGGCACTAGACTTCCACATGACCAACGGTGATTCAAGTCCTGGACCTAGTAGCTTGAGAATTATGCTAGGCACATGTGTGTGTGTGCCCAAAATCCCAAGAGGAGAAGAGATTGTGGCATAGTCATCCACTTTCTCTCTCACTGTCTCTTACTGTCTCTGGAGAGAATACATGCCCTATGGCAAAAAACCTTAAACAAAAAGTGTAGGGAAAACAATAATAGGGTATTTCCTACTAAATGATATGTCTTCTTGCTGCCCTACTCAAAAATTTATGAAAATGTTTATAAGCTTAGGCACCAAATTTTGAAACATTTAAACATTCTTCTCCTTGGTAAACAAAATGGTAGAATAAAAAATGATAAGAAAGACACTGGACCATTTCCTCCAGAGGTTAATGATTTTCTTATCATAGCACTTTCTGTATTATTGGGACACTCAGAAGTCTTTCTGTAAACAATAGGACTTTACTCCAGCTAACGTAGATAGAAAGTAAAAGGAGGCTAGCAGGTGGCATGGAGATTAAGGAAAGAATTATCTACCCTAGTTAAGCATCTCTAGAGAGATATGGGCCCTGCTTCCCACTAGCAATACCTATTGATGAATTACCCCCACAATATAAAGGGTATTCAAAGGCTGAGTAGCCAAAAGTAATTAATGCGTGCGTAACTGTACAGCTAGTTACTTATTTGTGTTTCTAACCAGGGTGTGAGCCTCGTGAGAACAGGAACCAGGGTGGTCCAACTCCCAAGTCTGTTTCAGAACAGGCACCCAATATAGGAATGTTTAATAGATAAGTGAAAGAAATGGTTAGAGTGGTCCTCAAAAAGGGTATCAGAACAACAAAGGGGTAGGCCATCTATATAGAGAGAATAACATGAACTGTGAGACA